>OU893332.1:24284280-25765378 GCA_918026875.4 Diatraea saccharalis
ATTTATTTGGAGTTTTGCTTGCGTTTTTTGAATAAATATTTCTTTTTCTGTTAAGCGTAAACTGGCAACCCTTTTTCTTTGATGTATGGTGCTTAAACACCTTTCATTTTTAGACAGAACTTACTAACTTTTTGTAGGCGATTTCAAACTATAAAACAAACATAACAAAAAAATCGAAACACTCAAATTCTGCAACGGAGGCGGACTTAAAACCCCACCGCCCCGATTCCTCTAGCTACTCAAGACCTCCCCGGGCTGCTGGGCGAAAGCTTCTATTCTGAAACGAAGGCGGACTTAAAACCCCATCGCGTCGTGAAGTTATCTATTCTAATATCTGGCCATGACATCGGTTCCCTTTTCATATAATAAATAAATCTTACATAAATAATGTAATGTAATAATGTAAATACAATAAATACTATTTCTTGACATTTAATTGATTAATTAATGATAGTAACACTGATGGAATAAATATATGTTCGATTGTTTTTTAATATTATACAGTAATTTAGTAATAAATTAAAATAAGAAAAGACAAAACTTATTTTAAGTGTCTATACAAAATTTATTTTAAGTTTTGCTTGCGTTTTTCGACTGAATATTTCTTTTTCTATTAAGTGTCAACTGGCAACACTTTTTCTTTGATGTATGGTGCTTTGTATCCTTTAACACCTTTTATTTGAAGATAGAACTTACTGACCTTTTCTACGCAATTTCAAACTGTAAACCCGACATAACAATAGGCGGACTTGAAACCCCACCGCCCCGATTCCACTAGCTACTCGTGACCTCCCCGGGCTGCTCGCAGCCCGGGGCAACCAAGCGAAAGCTAGTCTATAATATATAAAGCTTAATTACCACTCACTGACTCACTGACTCACTCCATGCTTTTTTCGGGTAGAAGGAGGGGGAAAATGACATTTTCATGTATGGAGACTGATAATATTTTTTTAAAATGAGTTGAAATGGCATATCGGTACAGCCAAAAAACAAAATGGCGGCGAGATAATTTTTTTAATTTCTACATTATACACTCTATGATTACGATATTCAAAATGGTCGTAGAGTGGGCTAAAAAAATGGCAATGAAAAAGGATTTGATTAAAAAAACAAAATGGCGGCCGAGATATTTTACCTCGAAAATTGACATTTTTCGACCTCTGTTCGGGCAATCGTCAATTGTTTTTCTGTGAGTGCGGAGGGGGGATTTTTGCTCCTTCAGCTCGGAAGTATAGTCGATTTTTACGTAGGGGGAGTTTTCATTTGCGCTTCAACATGGCGGCGGCGGGGGCGGCCATTTTGTTTCGGCATTGAAAAATCGCCATTTTCCATTGAGATTTTCTCCAAGATGGCAGCGGTGGACGGGTTTGCGTTCTATGGGACGGTCGTGGGGCTCGGTGGGTTCTTTCCATATTAGTACTAATTTCTACCATTTTCGTGGTAGTTTAGGAGATTTTGGGAGAAAAGTGAAATTTCGAAATATGCACTTTACGCGAAAAACAGACTCGATGCGGTGTGGTGCCGCGGGAGCCCTATGACTTTTGGTAGTTTTCGTTTCCGCCAGCTGACAACCCTGGGCTCCACGGTAGAAAACGTGTTTTTCGACATGCCCTCATAACCCGAATTGTTTGGGAACCTGGGTGGCCAGTGGAGAAAATCTGTGAATGAGGTGTCGCGCCAAATATAGTCGTGACTATGGGAAAATTGTGAAACTCGGGAAAATCAATATGGCGACGCCGGCAGCGGCCATTTTGTGATTTTTTCACTTTTTCGAAAAATTCAAACGCACTTTTAGCCTACATGGCAACATCGGAGCTCTTCGTCTGGTATGGACCGGTCGTGAGACTCTGGCGGTTCTTTCGAATGAGGTGAAAATTTTCCCCGATTTTAGGGTAATTTCGGAGATTTACCCCAAAAAGGTGAAAAGTAGAAGAAGCCGTTTGGTATTTTTAAAAATGCTTTTCCTCGACGGAGGGCACTCCCCGAAATGACATTTGGCCATTTTCATCGTCGTCACCTGGCAACCCCGGCGGTTGCGGCGATTTGAAAAATTTTGCCCATTTTTTACTTTGTCAACTCTAGCGCGGTCAGTATTGCCACTAGGAAAATGGTAAAAACTGCATCAAATGCGCTATCGAGTTGACCACACCGGTACGGAGCCGGATTTTCAAAATTCAAGATGGCGGCCAAACCAGCGGCCGTTTTATCCGGAAAATTGGGTATCGTCACCACATCGAGCCGATTTTGACGCACTTGCCGACATTTGTCAGAGTACTTTCGGGGAAACATTTTTTAGGCAAGTAACTAAAATGTTGCCTGGTGAAAAAAAATCTCGAAAAATTTTGATACTTTATGAGATTTTCGAAGAAACAATTTTTGTCGAATTTTTTAACTTTTTTGATGCAAATATTTTAATTTTAACTTTTCAAGATACCCGATTGAAAAAATAGAACGATCGACTAGCAACACTGAGAGCAAACAACGTTTGAAATTCAACCTCGATTTTGACCGACTTGGCAACCCCGAAGGTATTTGGCATGTATGGAGCGATTGTGCATCTTTATAGACTCTTTCGCATGGTGGAAAAAAATTACCCTATTTTAGGGTAGTTTTTGAGATTTACCCCAAAAACTGTAACTGTCAAAGGAACACTTTTAGAACTTGAAAATTAGTATCCGTCGATGGAGGGCGCGTCCTGAAATCACATTTGACTATTTTCATTGTCTACACATGGCAACCCTGGCAGCTACGGTGGTATGAAGATTTAATGCCCACTATTCACGTTTTTGACTCTAGCTCAGTCACTATCGCGGCTAGGAAAATAACAAAAACTGCGTTGGATGCGCCAATAGGTGGGCTACATAAGTATGAGGTTGAAATTTCAAAATTCAAGATGGCGGCCTAAACAGCGGTCGTTTTATCTAGAAAATTGTTCATTTTTCACGACTTTCACTTTATAGAGCTGATTTTAGCGTTTTTGATAACATTTTTCCGAATACTTTTAACAAAAAATATGTATTCAGCTGAAGTGTTGCCAAATGAAAAAAAAATCTAAACATTTTTTGATACCGGGTTTTTAGGAAACTTTCATGTATGTCTTTATGAAAAATATTTAAATATCTTTTTAAAGTGATTTCACTGTTTAACAAAATTTTTACTGTTGCATATATAACATAATTGATGGATAATTTGAGTGATCGACTAGCAACACTGATAGTAGTCACCACATTAATTTCAGAATGATTCTGACTGAGCTCGCAACTCGGAAGCTTTGCATATATAGACCGTTTGTGTATCTTTACTCAATCTTTACGTGGTGAGAAAAAAATTCCACTATTTTAGCCAGCAAAATAAAGCGAGCGAGATATTGTCATTCGGTAAGATTAGAACTGTGACTAAAACAAAAAGCGAGTGAAGCGAGTCATAAAGGGTGACCATTTCGAGAGATTTAATTAATTGGTAAGGTTACAACTGTGACTAAAATAAAATGCGAGCGAAGTGAGCCATAAAGAACACCATCAATAGAAAACTGATCAATCATTTAGATTAGAACTGTGAATAAAACAAAACGGTTATGTTAGCACTGTGTCTAAAACAAAAAGCGAGCGAAGCGAGCCATAATAAGTTACTGTTAAGAGAGATTTGGTTAATTGGTAGGGTTAGAACTGTGACTAAAGTAAAATGCGAGCGAAGCGAGCCATAAAGGACACCATCAATAGAGACCTGGTCCATCGGTTAGATTAGAACTGCGAAAAAAACAAAAAGAAAAAGTGAGTGAAGCGAGCCATAATAAATGGAGACCTGGTCAATCGGTTAAGGAACTGTGACGAAATGTGCTTATAAGTGTGCTATTTAAGACTGAGGCTGAAATTTTAAAATTCAAGATGGCGGCTAAGACAGCGACCATTTTATCTAGAAAATGATTTTGGCGTTATTGGTAACATTTTTCAGATTACTTACAGAAAAAAAATGTATTCAGTTGAAGTGTTGCAGGATGATAAAAAACTGTTGTTTTTTGTTACTGTGATTTTTAGGAAATTTTCTGTTGAATAAGAATAAAATAATACAAGGTGATTTATACAACATTTATTTTAAGTTTTTCTTACGTTTTTCAACTGAATATCTCTTTTTATATTGCGTGTAAACTGGCAACCTTTTTTTTATGTATGATGTTTTGCGTACTTAAAGATCTTTTATTTTAAGATAGAACTTACTAACTTTTTCTAGGCAATTTTATACTGTAAACCCAACATAACAAGAGGCGTTCTTAAAACTCCAATATCTGTATTAACTAAATATTTACTTACTTTTGAATAAGAATAAGAGAATAAATGACTACAAGCCGATCTATTCAGTTTAGTTTAGTTAAGTTTTCCTTGCGTTTTTCAACTGAATATTTCTTTTTCTATTTAGTGTAAGCCGGCAACCCTTTTTCTTTGACGTATGGTGCTGTGTGTACTTAAACATAATTCATTTGAAGATAGAACTCACTAACTTTTTCTGGGAAATTTCAAACTGTAAGCACAACAAGAGGCGGACCTCAAATCTAACCGCTCCGATTCCACAAGCGACTCGTTTATGCTCAAGAATTTATCAATAAGTGAAGCAAAAAAAAACTGTATAGGTTTATTATGACATATGGGTTAGGTTAGGTTAGTGTATGAAAAACAACGCACGAGCCGAGCGAGCGTAGCGAGCGTGCCGCGGCAGCGGCCGGCGAAGTGCCAGAAACGAATCGCTTTTGTTGATGGTAACATTTGGTTTATAATGTTTAAAAGATGATCGTGACCATTTTAATTTCAATTTTGATTTCGATGGACTTGACAATTCGGGATCTTTATAGTGAGAGACTATAATTTATTTGGAGGTTTGCTTGCGTTTTTTGACTAAATATTTATTTTTCTGTTAAGCGTAAACTGGCAACCCTTTTTCTTTGATGTATGGTGCTTAAACACCTTTCATTTTAAGACAGAACTTACTAACTTTTTGTAGGCGATTTCAGACTATAAAACAAACATAACAAAAAAATCGAAAGACTCAAATTCTGCAACGGAGGCGGACTTAAAACCCCACCGCCCCGATTCCACTAGCTACTCGTGACCTCCCCGGGCTGCCGGGCGAAAGCTTCTATTCTGAAACGAAGGCGAACTTAAAACCCCATCGCGTCGTGAATTTATCTATTCTAATATCTGGCCACGACATCGGTTCCCTTTTCGTATAATAAATAAATCTTACATAAATAATGTAATGTAATAATGCAAATACAATAAATACTATTTCTTGACATTTAATTGATTAATTAATGATAGTAACAGTGATGGAAATATATGTTCGATTGTTTTTTAATATTATACAGTAATTTACTAATAAATAAGAATAAGAGAATAAAAGACAAAACTTATTTTAAGTATATATACAAAATTAATTTTAAGTTTTGCTTGCGTTTTTCGACTGAATATTTCTTTTTCTATTAAGTGTCAACAGGCAACACTTTTTCTTTGATGTATGGTGCTTTGTGTCCTTTAACACCTTTTATTTGAAGATAGAACTTACTGACCTTTTCTACGCAATTTCAAACTGTAAACCCGACATAACAATAGGCGGACTTGAAACCCCACCGCCCCGATACCACCAGCTACTCGTGACCTCCCCGGGCTGCTCGCAGCCCGGGGCAACCAAGCGAAAGCTAGTCTATAATATATAAAGCTCAATTACCACTCACTGACTGACTGACTCACTCACTCCATGCTTTTTTCGGGTACAAGGAGGGGGTAAATGACGTTTTCATGTATGGAGAGTGATAATATTTTTTTAAAATGAGTTGAAATGGCATATGCGGTTCAGCCAAAAAACAAAATGGCGGCGAGATAATTTTTTTAGTTTCTACATTATTCACTCTACGGTTACGATATTCAAAATGGTCGTAGATGTGGCTTAAAAAATGACGCTGAAAAAGGGTTTGATTAAAAAAACAAAATGGCGGCCGAGATATTTCACCTGGAAATTTGGCATTTTTCGACCTCTGTTCGGGCGGATCGTCGTTTCTTTTGTGGTGGGTTCGGAGGGGGGATTTTTGCGCCTGGCGAGCTCGGAAGCATAGTCGATTTTCACGTACGGGGAGTTTTCGCTTGCGTGTCAATATGGCGGCGGCGGGGGCGGCCATTTTGTTTCGGCAATGAAAAATCGCCATTTTCCAGTGAGATTTTCTCCAAGATGCCGGCATCGGACGGATTCGTGCCTTCTATGGGCCGGTCGTGGGGCTCGGTAGGATCTTTCCATATTAATACTAATTTCTACCATTTTCGTGGTAGTTTAGGAGATTTTGGGAGAAAAGTGAAATTTCGAAATACGCACTTTTCGTGGAAAACAGACTCGATGCGGTGTGGCGCCGGAGGAGCCCTATAACTTTTAGTAGTTTTTGTTTTCGCGAGCTGACAACCCTGGGCTCCACGGTAGAAAACGTGTTTTTCGACATGCCCTCATAACCCGAATTGTTTGGGAACCTGGGTGGCCAGCGGAGAAAATCTGTGAATGAGGTCCCTTGCCTAATATAGTCGTGACTATGGGAAAATTGTGAAACTCGGGAAAATCAATATGGCGGCGCCGGCAGCGGCCATTTTGTGATTTTTTCACTTTTTCGAAAAATTCAAACGCACTTTTAGCACACATGGCAACATCGGAACGCTTCACCTGGTATGGACTGGTCGTGAGTCTCCGCTGGCTCTTTCTTATGAGGTGAAAATTTTCCCCGATTTTAGGGTAATTTCGGAGATTTACCCCAAAAAGGTGAAAAGTAGAAGGAGGCGTTTGGGAATTTTAAAAATGCTTTTCCTCGACGGAGGGCACTCTCAGAAATGACATTTGGCCATTTTGAACGTCGTCACCTGGCAACCCTGGTAGGAGCGGCGATTTGAAAAATTTCGCCCATTTTTTACTTTGTCGACTTTAGCGCAGTCAGTATTGCCACTAGGAAAATGGTAAAAAGTGCATCGGATGCGCTATCGAGTTGGCCACACCGGTACGGAGCCGGATTTTCAAAATTCAAGATGGCGGCCAAACCAGCGGCCATTTTATCCGAAAAATTGGGTATCGTCACCACGTCGAGCCGATTTTGACGCACTTGGCGACATTTGTCAGAGTACTTCCGGGGAAATAATTTTTAGGCAAGTAACTAAAGTGTTGCCAGGTGAAAAAAATTCTCGAAAATTTTTGATACTTTATGAGATTTTTGAGGAAACAATTTTTGTCGAATTTTTGAACTTTTTTGATGCAAATATTTTAATTTTAACTTTTCAAGATACCCGATGGAAAAAATAGAACGATCGACTGGCAACACTGAGAGCAAACAACCTTTGAAATTCAACCTCGATTTTGACCGACTTGGCAACCCCGCAGGTATTTGGCATATATGGAGCTATTGTGTATCTCTATAGACACTTTCATGTGGTGGAAAAAAATTACCCGATTTTAGGGTAGTTTTTGAGATTTACCCCAAAAACTGTAAATGTCAAAGGAACAATTTTAGAACTTGAAAATTGGTATCCGACGATGGAGGGCGCATCCCGAAATCACATTTGACTGTTTTCATCGCCTACATCTGGCAACCCCGGCAGCTACGGCGGTTTGAAAGTTCAATGCCCACTATTCACGTTTTGGACTCTAGCGCAGTCATTATAGCCGCTAGGAAAATAATAAAAACTGCGTTGGATGCGCCAATAGATGGGCTACATAGATCTGAGGTTGAAATTTTAAAATTCAAGATGGCGACTTAAACAGCGACCATTTTATCTAGAAAATTGATCATTTTTCACGACTTTCACTTTATAGAGCTGATTTTGGCGTTTTCGATAACATTTTTCGGAATACTTTTAACAAAAATATTTATTCAGCTGAAGTGTTGCCAGATGAAAAAAAAACGGTAAACATGTCATTGATGAAAAATATTAAAATATTTTTTTACAATGATTTTACTGTTTAATAAATTTTTTACTGTTGCATTTATAACATAATTGATGGAGTAATTTGAGTTCTAGCAACACTGATAGTAGTCACCATATTAATTTCAAAATGATTCTGACTGAGTTGGTGACTCGGAAGCTTTGCATATATAAACCGTTTCTGTATCTTTACTCAATCTTTACGTGGTGAGAAAAAAAAATCCAATATTTTCACCAGAAAAATAAAGTGAGCGAGAAATTGTCATTCGGTTAGATTAGAACTGTGACTAAAACAAAAAGCGAGCGAAGCGAGCCATAAAAAGTGACCAATTAGAGAGATTTGATTAATTGGTAAGGTAAGAATTGTGACTCAAACAAAAAGCGAGCGAAGCGAGCCATAAAGGTTAACTATTAAGAGAGATTTGGTTAATTGGCAAGGTTAAAACTGTGACTAAAATAAAATGCGAGCGAAGCGAGCCATAAAGAACACCATCAATAGAGGCCTGGTCAATCAGTTAGATTAGAACTATGAATAAAACAAAAAGCGAGCGAAGCGAGCCATAAAAAATGGAGACCTGGTCAATTGCTTAAAGTGCTGTGACCAAAATAAAGAGCGAGCGAAGCGAGCCATAATGCTAGACCATTAAGAGAGACCTGATCAATCGATTATGTTAGCAGCGTGTCTAAAACAAAAAGCGAGCGAAGCGAGCCATCAAAAATGGAGACCTGGTCAATTGCTTAAAGTGCTGTGACCAAAATAAAGAGCGAGCGAAGCGAGCCATAATGCTAGACCATTAAGAGAGACCATCGATTATGTTAGCAACGTGTCTAAAACAAAAAGCGAGCGAAGCGAGTCATAAGGAGTAACTGTTAAGAGAGATATGGTTAATTGGTAGGGTTAGAACTATGACTAAAATAAAATGCGAGCGAAGCGAGCCATAAAGGACACCATCAATAGAGACCTGGTCAATCGGTTAGATTAGATCTGCGAAAAAAACATAAGGAAAAAGCGAGCGAAGCGAGCCATAATAAATGGAGACCTGGTCAATCGGTTAAGGAACTGTGACCAAATGTGCTTATAAGTATGCTAGATCTTTTTTTTTTATGTATGATGTTTTGCGTAATTAAAGATCTTTTATTTGAAGATAGAACTTACTAACTTTTTCTAGGCAATTTTATACTGTAAACCCAACATAACAAGAGGTGGTCTTAAAACTCAAATATTAACTAAATATTAACTTACTTTTGAATAAGAATAAGACAATAAATGACTACAAGTCGATCTATTCCAAATTTTATTTTAGTTTTGCTTGCGTTTTTCAACTGAATCTTTCTTTTTCTATTTAATGTAAACCGGCAACCCTTTTTCGTTGACGTATGTTGCTTTGTGTACTTAAACATAATTCATTTGAAGATAGAACTCACTAACTTTTTCTAGGCAATTTCAAACTGTAAACATAACAAGAGGCGGACCTAAACTTCCACCGCTCCGATTCCACAAGCGACTCGTTTATGCTCAAGAACTTTACAATAAGTAAAGCCATATGGGTTAGGTTAGGTTAGTGTATGAAAAACAACGCACGAGCCGAGCGAGCGCAGCGAGCGTGCCGCGGTAGCGGCCGGCGAAGTGCCAGAAATGAATCGCTTTTGTTGATGGTAACATTTGGTTTATAATGTTTAAAAAATGATCGAAACCATTTAAATTTCAATTTTGATTTCGATGGACTTGACAATTCGGGATCTTTATAGCGTGTATATATGGACCATTTGTGTAGGTATCTTTACCCACATTTCACATAGGTAAGTATGGAGAAAAGAAAATCCAATTTTTGACACGATGTTTAATACTTAAAATATATTTTTCTATACTTTTAGATTTTTGAGAAAACATGTTCTTTTGATATTCAAAATGAAAGTGTTCTACGTAGGTATGAGTTTGAAATTTGACTTTTATTTATTTGGTGTATTATTTAAGGTAACACTGGGCGAAATATCTACTCGATCCTTTTTCACACTAAATGTAAACTTACTATTGAATAAGAATAAGAGACTATAATTCATTTAGAGTTTTGCTTGCGTTTTTCGACTGAATATTTATTTTTCTATTGCGTGTAAACTATCAACCCTTTTTCTTGGATGTATGGTGCTTTGTGTACTTAAACACCTTTCATTTGAAAACAGAACTTACTAACTTTTTGTAGGTGTTTTCAAACTATAAACCAAACTTAACAAATAAAAGTTGAAAAACACATATTCCACAACGAAGGCGGACTTAAAACCCCACCGCCCCGATTCCACTGGCTACTCGTGACCTCCCCGGGCTGCGAGCATCCCGGGGCAACCAAGCGAAAGCTTCTATTCTGAAACGAAGGCGGACTTAAAACCCCATCGCGTCGTGAATTGATCTATTCTAATATCTGGCTACGACATCGGTTCCCTTTTCGTATAATAAATAAATCTTACATAAATAATGTAATATAATAATGCAAATACAATAAATACTATTTCTTGACATTTAATTGATTAATTAATGATAATAACACTGGTGGAAATATATGTTCGATTGTTTTTTAATATTATACAGTAATTTACTAATAAATAATAATAAGAGAATAAAAGACAAAACTTATTTTAAGTATCTATACAAAATTTATTTTAAGTTTTGCTTGCGTTTTTCGACTGAATATTTCTTTTTCTATTCAGTGTCAACTGGCAACACTTTTTCTTTGATGTATGGTGCTTTGTGTCCTTTAACACCTTTTATTTGAAGATAGAACTTACTGACTTTTTCTACGCAATTTCAAACTGTAAACCCGACATAACAATAAGCGGACTTGAAACCCCACCGCTCCGATTCCACTAGCTACTCGTGACCTCCCCGGGCTGCTCGCAGCCCGGGGCAACCAAGCGAAAGCTAGTCTATAATATATAAAGCTCAATTACCACTGACTGACTGACTCACTGACTCACTCCATGCTTTTTTCGGGTAGAAGGAGGGGGAAAATGACGTTTTCATGTATGGAGACTGATAATATTTTTTTAAAATGAGTTGAAATGGCATATCGGTTCAGCCAAAAAACAAAATGGCGGCGAGATAATTTTTTTAATTTCTACATTATACACTCTACGATTACGATATTCAAAATGGTCGTAGAGTGGGCTAAAAAAATGACACTGGAAAAAGGTTTGATTAAAAAAACAAAATGGCGGCCGAGATATTTCACCTGGAAATTTGGCATTTTTCGACCTCTGTTCGGGCAATCGTCAATGTTTTTTTGTGAGTGGGTTCGGAGGGGGGATTTTTCTTCTGGCGACTCGGAAGTATAGTCGATTTTCACGTACGGGGAGTTTTCATTTGCGCGTCAACATGGCGGCGGCGGGTGCGGCCATTTTGTTTCGGCAATGAAAAATCGCCATTTTCCAGTGAGATTTTCTCCAAGATGGCGGCGTCGGACGGGTTCGCGTTCGTATGGGCCGGTCGTGGGGCTCGGTAGCATCTTTCTACAGTTCACTACCGATTTCTACCATTTTCGTGGTAGTTTAGGAGATTTTGGGAGAAAAGTGAAATTTCGAAATACGCACTTTTCGCAGAAAACAGACTCGGTGCGGTGTGGTGCCGGGGGAGCCCTATGACTTTTGGTAGTTTTCGTTTCCGCGAGCTGACAACCCTGGGCTCCACGGTAGAAAACGTGTTTTTCGACATGCCCTCATAACCCGAATTGTTTGGGAACCTGGGTGGCCAGCGGAGAAAATCTGTGAATGAGGTCCCTTGCCTGATATAGTCGTGACTATGGGAAAATTATGAAACTCGGCAAAATCAATATGGCGGCGCCGGCAGCGGCCATTTTGTGATTTTTTCACTTTTTCGAAAAATTCAAACGCACTTTTAGCACTACATGGCAACATCGGAGCTCTTCGCCTTGTATCGACCGGTCGTGAGTCTCCGCTGGCTCTTTCGAATGACGTGAATGTTTTCCCCGATTTTAGGGTAATTTCGGAGATTTACCCCAAAAAGGTGAAAAGTAGTAGGAGCCGTTTGGGAATTTCAAAAATGCTTTTCCTCGACGGAGGGCACTCCCCGAAATGACATTTGACCATTTTCATCGTCGTCACCTGGCAACCCTGGTAGGAGCGGCGATTTAAAATATTTTGCCCATTTTTTACTTTGTCGACTCTAGCGCAGTCGGCATTGCCACTAGGAAAATGGTAAAAAGTGCATCGGATGCGCTATCGAGTTGGCCACACCGGTACGGAGCCGGATTTTCAAAATTCAAGATGGCGGCCAAACCAGCAGCCATTTTATCCAAAAAATTGGGTATCGTCACCACGTCGAGCCGATTTTGACGCACTTGGCGACATTTGTCAGACTACTTCCGGGGAAATAATTTTTAGGCAAGTAGCTGAGGTATTGCCAGGCGAAAAAAAATCTTGAAAATTTTTGATACTTTATGAGATTTTTGGGGAAACATTTTTTGTCGAATTTTGAATTTTTTTCGATGCAATTATTTTAATTTTAACTTTTCAAGATATCCGATGGAAAAAATAGAACGATCGACTGGCAACACTGAGAGCAACCAACGTTTGAAATTCAACCTCGATTTTGACCGACTTGGCAACCCTACAGGTATTTGGCATGTATGGAGCGATTGTGTGTCTCTATAGACTCTTTCATATGGTGGAAAAAAATTACCCGATTTTAGGGTATTTTTTGAGATTTACCCCAAAAACTGTAACTGTCAAAGGAACAATTTTAGAACTTGAAAATTGGTATCCGACGATGGAGGGCGCATCCCGAAATCACATTTGACTATTTTCTTCGCCTACACCTGGCAACCCTGGCAGCTACGGCGGTTTGAAAGATTTAATGCCCACTATTCACGTTTTGGACTCTAGCGCAGTCATTATAGCCGCTAGGAAAATAATAAAAACTGCGTTGGATGTGCTAATAGGTGTGCTACACCGGTATGGAGTTCAATTTTCAAAATTCAAGATGGCGGCTTAAACTGTGGCCATTTTATCTAGAACATAGATGATTTTTCACTACTTTTACTTTATAGAGCTGATTTTGGCGTTTTTGGTAACATTTTTAAGAATACTTCTAACAAAAAATATGTATTTAGCTGAAGTGTTGCCAGATGAAAAAAAATCTGTAAATTTTTTATACCGAGATTTTTGAGAAAATTTCATGTATGTCATTTATGAAAAATATTTAAATATCATTTTACAATTATTTCACTGTTTAACAAAATTTTTACTGTTGCATTTATAACATAATTTATGGAATAATTTGAGTGATCGACTAGCAACACTGATAGTAGTCACCATATAAATTTCAGAATGATTCTGACCGAGCTCACGATTCTGAAGCTTTGCATATATAGACCGTTTGTGTATCTTTACTCAATCTTTACGTGGTGAGAAAAAAATTCCACTATTTTAGCCAGCACAATAAAGCGAGCGAGACATTGTCATTCGGTAAGATTAGAACTGTGACTAAAACAAAAAGCGAGCGAAGCGAGCCATAAAGGGTGACCATTTCGAGAGATTTTATTAATTGGTAAGGTTACAACTGTGACTAAAATAAAATGCGAGCGAAGCGAGCCATAAAGAACACCATCAATAGAAATCTGATCAATCATTTAGATTAGAACTGTGAATAAAACAAAAGGGTTATGTTAGCACTGTGACTAAAACAAAAAGCGAGCGAAGCGAGCCATAATGAGTAACCACTAAGAGAGATTTGGTTAATTGATAAGGTTAGTACTGTAACTAAAATAAAATGCGAGCGAAGCGAGCCATAAAGAACACCATCAATAGAGGCCTGGTCAATCAGTTAGATTAGAACTTTCAATAAAATAAAAAGCGAGCGAAGCGAGCCATAATGCTAGACCATTAAGAGAGACCTGATCAATCGATTATGTTAGCACTGTGTCTAAAACAAAAAGCGAGCGAAGCGAGCCATAAGGAGTAACTGTTAAGAGAGATTTGGTTAATTGGTAGGGTTAGAACTGTGACTAAAGTAAAATGCGAGCGAAGCGAGCCATAAAGGACACCATCAATAGAGACCTGGTCAATCGGTTAGATTAGAACTGCGAAAAAAACAAAAAGAAAAAGCGAGTGAAGCGAGCCATAATAAATGGAGACCTGGTCAATCGGTTAAGGAACTGTGACGAAATGTGCTTATAGGTGTGCTATACTGAGGCTGAAATTTTAAAATTCAAGATGGCGGCTAAGACAGCGACCATTTTATTTAGAAAATGTATATATTTTTCACGGTTTTTACTTCATAGAGCTGATTTTGGCGTTATTGGTAACATTTTTCAGATTACTTACAGAAAAAAAATGTATTCAGTTGAAGTGTTGCCGGATGATAAAAAAACTGTTGTTTTTTGTTACTGTGATTTTTAGGAAATTTTCTATTGAATAAGAATAAAATAATACAAGGTGATTTATACAACATTTATTTTAAGTTTTTCTTACATTTTTCAACTGAATATTTCTTTTTATATTGCGTGTAAACTGGCAACCTTTTTTTATGTATGATGTTTTGCGTACTTAAAGATCTTTTATTTCAAGATAGAACTTACTAACTTTTTCTAGGCAATTTTATACTGTAAACCCAACATAACAAGAGGCGGTCTTAAAACTCCAATATCTGTATTAACTAAATATTAATTACTTTTGAATAAGAATAAGAGAATAAATGACTACAAGCCGATCTATTCCAAATTTTATTTTAGTTTTGCTTGCGTTTTTCGACTGAATATTTCTTTTTCTATTTAGTGTAAACCGGCAACACTTTTTCTTTGAAGTATGGTGCTTTGTGTACTTAAATATAATTCATTTGAAGATAGAACTCACTAACTTTTTCTAGACAATTTCGAACTATAAACATAACAAGAGGCGGACCTAAAATCCCACTGCTCTGATTCCATAAGCGACTCGTTTATGCTCAAGAACTTTACAATAAGAAAGGCAACAAAAACTTGTATAGGTTTATAATGACATATGGGTTAGGTTAGGTTAGTGTATGAAAAACAACGCACGAGCCGAGCGAGCGTAGCGAGCGTGCCGCGGCAGCGGCCGGCGAAGTGCCAGAAACGAATCGCTTTTGTTGATGGTAACATTTGGTTTATAATGTTTAAAAGATGATCGTGACCATTTTAATTTCAATTTTGATTTCGATGGACTTGACAATTCGGGATCTTTATAATGAGAGACTATAATTTATTTGGAGTTTTGCTTGCGTTTTTTGACTAAATATTTCTTTTTCTGTTAAGCGTAAACTGGCAACCCTTTTTCTTTGATGTATGGTGCTTAAACACCTTTCATTTTAAGACAGAACTTACTAACTTTTTGTAGGCGATTTCAAACTATAAAACAAACATAACAAAAAAATCGAAACACTCAAATTCTGCAACGGAGGCGGACTTAAAACCCCACCGCCCCGATTCCTCTAGCTACTCAAGACCTCCCCGGGCTGCCGGGCGAAAGCTTCTATTCTGAAACGAAGGCGGACTTAAAACCCCATCGCGTCGTGAAGTTATCTATTCTAATATCTGGCCACGACATCGGTTCCCTTTTCATATAATAAATAAATCTTACATAAATAATGTAATGTAATAATGTAAATACAATAAATACTATTTCTTGACATTTAATTGATTAATTAATGATAGTAACACTGATGGAATAAATATATGTTCGATTGTTTTTTAATATTATACAGTAATTTAGTAATAAATTAAAATAAGAAAAGACAAAACTTATTTTAAGTATCTATACAAAATTTATTTTAAGTTTTGCTTGCGTTTTTCGACTGAATATTTCTTTTTCTATTAAGTGTCAACTGGCAACACTTTTTCTTTGATGTATGGTGCTTTGTGTCCTTTAACACCTTTTATTTGAAGATAGAACTATAGGCGGACTTGAAACCCCACCGCCCCGATTCCACCAACTACTCGTGACCTCCCCGGGCTGCTCGCAGCCCGGGGCAACCAAGCGAAAGCTAGTAATTCAATATAAAATTCATTATCCTTTCTTCTGCTTTCAAAAACGATATATTTTTAATCGGGTAAAAAAATCGCATTGTACAGCACTATTCTCCATTTTTGTCAGAAAAAAATGATAATTTGTCCTCCAACAAATTGACCTTGAATTATACATCGATGGTTTTACAAGCACAGCAAATTTGGACTGTCAAATTAAAGCCGCAATGGAAAGCTATTACTGGACATATGACCGTTTTCGATAAAAATAATACGGAGCAACAAAACTAATGATTTTTAATTCAAAATAGATATATCAAGGCAAATAGTTACTTACCGATGGAAGGAAATACCTCGACTATAAGATCCAACCACATTGGTGGTGTTTGAGCAGGTAATTATCGAACAACGCATCATTTTAAATTTCGTCCAACACCGATTGCGATCGAAAGTGCACTGAGCCTCGCGGCGAGCAATGAAGCTGTCTAGACGTCGTTTCGGCACGCGAAGTACGTACACTTTTTCCTTCTAACTAGATATATTTCTGTGATTGACACCAATTTTAAGGGTTTTTAAATCACTTTATTAATGTTACAACTAAATAGGAAAAATTCGATTGTTTGTATGTTTGTTTGCATCGAATAGGCTCCAAAACTACTGAACCGATTTTAAAAATTCTTTCACCTACGGGTAGCTATATTTAAGCTTGCGAAGATGCGGGAAACCAGCTAATTTATCCATAAAATTTGAATTTATTGTGCATCAGCTTCAATGTTTGCGTAGCATGTGTGTGTCTTAAATGACATAAAGTTTTATTAAAATCTTAAATTAATCTTATCTCTTTAGTAGGTGTGTGATCGGAATTCTATGTCTGGTTAACGGCTCGTAGTCAGTCGATCAAGTAGATAAATGATAGAAAGCTAAGTGTTATATGGTGTCTATTCTAAGTGATTTTTTCAGTAGTAGTAATCGTTCAGAATCGTTCAGAGTAGCTCGGTGGCGTAGTTGATAAGCGCCGCGGCCCGCGATCGTAGTCGTTAAGCAACTTTCGCAAGGGTCGGTCACGGGATGGGTGACCAAAAAAAAATTATTATCTCGAGCTACTCCGTGCTTCGGAAGGCACGTTAAGCCGTTGGTCCCGGCTGCATTAGCAGTCATTAATAATCTCCAATCCGCATTGGGCCAGCATGGAGGGTCATGGCCCATCCTCCTTAACCATCCATAAGGAAGGCCTGAGCCCCTGCAGTGGGGACGTAAAAGGGCTGGTGATGATGATGATGATGATGATGAATTGTTAGTTTCTATGACCTAGCAATTTCTTCGAACAGTTAATTTTGAATAAAATCTAATTCTTTGATGATTAAACGTACATAAATTATTGATCCGTTCATCCTTTCATCGTTAAATGAAATTAATGATACCTAGGTGATTTTGAGTTTCTTCAAACGTCGTGTTTATCGTTACGATATGAATAAGGGAGCAATGTTCACTTTAGAGGTCGATTCAACAGAGGTTTGACCAACAATCATTATATTAATACATATGAAGCAAAAAACAATTGGTACATCCTAAAAAGTATAAGTTCCTTGGCACATTTATAATATATAATGATATAAAGTAAAATACGTTACTGTTTTAGTGACAATTGAACGAAATGCTTGCGGTAGTTCTGTTTGTGCCAAGGTTAGGATCGATTCTTGAAATATCGTCCTTATAATTCTAAAGGTTATGCCTTCATAATACCTTTTTGTATTAAATTATTCTCATGTTTCCTTTAATTTTACCCAAATAAAAGTATCCAGACAATTAAAATAGATTGATAGCACATATACACAAAAAAAATGTTGTTTAATACGTAACGTCCTCGTCAATGTAATAATTTCATTGTGCGTTTTGTTTGCCCGACGAGTAGGGTGTCCTTTTTAATTTCGACCATCTGTTCATGATTATTTTAACACACACACACGCACACAAGCGAACATACAAAGTTATACCGATATGATATTTTTATTTACAACCTAACCGCATTCATAACACGCCATCCATATTATTGTACAGAGAACAATAGATATTATATTATTACAATATAGTTATTTGTACAAGAGACTCGACGAGAATCGTCTCGAGACGCTATAAACAATATAATGACTGTTATCAAATGAAAGTGATGCTACAAAATGACATCTTAGTAGGGTCAGCCTGGCTGGCCTTCATACGTACGGGCCGCACGACTGATGCATGTGCGATAGAAAACGCTTAAGGTTTATAGTAAACACGAATTTGATATAAATTCTTCGTATAAAAAAATGGGAAGAGAAAACCACTCGTTTAGAAAAGAGCTTCCGGCTGTAGATTTGTGAATTAGGTGTACAGGATTAATATTTTGACACGAAAATTAATATTGATTAAACAATTAACATATTGCAATTCATTTATATGTGAATCTATTACGCACTATGTTTTAAGTCATGTGTTTTCAGGAACGTGACGTTCTACCACTTTTACGTCTCAGTGCGCCAGATTGTTCACAGGATTTTGTGTAGAAAGTGAAAGAGCGCCAAGTTGTTCGAGTGTGTGTTTATTAACACTTCGTGAGATGTGCCTCGTTTAAATTCGATAGGAGGCACTTTACGATTTAATGTAACGAAATAATATACTACGAACGGCAACGTAATAGATATAACATTGTGAGAAAGCAACTACCGGGTACATATTTTTTATTGTTAGATCAATATGCAAACGTCTAGAAACTTTATAGTTTAAATGCGATAATTTTGTTAATTTCCATTGACAGTGCCATTGTCGCACCAAAAGTTGGCGTACCAAAGCAAACCGTTCCCCGCACCCCATTATAATAATCTGCCGCGAAAGCGAGACAGCAACAATATTAGAAAGGAACAATCGTTGCCATTACGTCGAATAAAAAGAAAAGTTATTATATTTTTTATTGGAGAGGGCCGCCACCCTCGCAAGAGGGTTATTTTTATTTTATTTGAAAAGTTTATTTTCCATTTGTTTTAACTTCTATTTTTGCGGCGGGAGGGGTGAGTTTCGCTCGGCAGCGGGCTCCGGTTCACGCACGCACTCAATGAGTCACTAATGCGTACGGTATTATTGTATTTTTATATTTAAACTTCGCGAGTAACATTAAAATGAGAAAAGTTCGGTGCTGGTGGAGGGCGCGATGCGCGGTGTGCGGGGCGGGTGGATGGTCGGTCGATTGCCCCCGCTCAGTTTCATAACGGCCACAATGTTGACAGTAAGGTTTCTTTTATTACTGATGGTTATTTTGCAGAGTCGCCTCTGCCGGGGTGCGTATCAAATACACAATACATTTTTATTTAGGTCAAAGACAAAGCTTAGGAGGCGTCGGCCGTCGAGCTGGCGGCGTCTCTTCATCGCCAATGTGACTACGAAACGCGTATAATGCCTATTGTCAATGGAAGTTACGCGTTCGACTCTTTTCAATCGTAAACAGGCTACTGTCAACAGTGGTTTGTGCAAACCATTATTAAGCATTATTGCAATATTGTTGAGCATTATCCCTAACTTATCTTACAACAGTTTTATTTGTAAATGTAATGTAACCTGTTACCTGTAACCCGACATAATTTTATAAAAAAAATTGGCAGAATATCTATAAATAAAATAAGAGCGGAATAACTGAAATGTGTGTAGAAAACGATATTATTGTGTTGTGCCAAATGAACTTCAACTTAGGAACGCTTGACTTGATTGACTGTGTTTTAACATATTTATTATACTATACTATAAAAAAAACTTAGACAACTATAGGGAACCGTGTTTGACAAAAGTCACATATCTGAAGTCAAACAAAATTATAGTATAGAAATATATACTATACTTTGTTTGAATTCAAAACATATTTAATAGCTATACCGGTGCCAATACTCGTTACCGATAATCAATTGCCATTTAATAAACCTTTACACATAATTAAAAACAAGGAAAGTGAATCATTCGATAGTATAATAAGAACCAATAGTTATTAATTAAAATCAATAATGTAGAACTGCCATTACAAGTTTCCAACTTTCCAACTAGAGTTCGCCAAGAACAATAACTTCTACGATACTTCTTGGTTTACATTATAAATTAAATATTGTTATCAAAGTAATGTATTCTAGCAATTTACATAGGTAGATATTACATGGATTAATTTAAAGAACATGCCGTACATATTTAATAATCTATCAACATCATCATCAGCCCTCAACAAATCAACACAAAACCACCTAGTAGTAGACTGTTGTTTTAACTGCCTCTCACCGATTTCGTAGAAATGTTTCATCCAAGCGAGCATCGAGCCGCTTTAAAAACATTGCGTCATCAATGTAAGTTTTTAATATGCAGTAATAAATTTCTCAATCATGTCAAAAATTAATCAATGCTTCTAAAAAAAATTGCTACCCAAAAAGCACATTATACTCAGCAACGTTCGCCGATAGTACTAGTGCACACATATTACATCAAAGTGACACAATTCCATCATATACAGTGACCGCAGTAGCATGTGTGGTCCAAGGCGCATGATGTATAAATATTGAAACGACCCTTTCACTGTCAGCTTCCAGATATCAGGCAGTTCACGATTTTAACAAGCAACCAGTAATAACAATGAAACACGCGTGATGAGTAACATCATACTGGTTTTTTGTTTACCCACCATCAATACACCGAGTTAAAAATTAAGGGTAAGAGGGGGAAGAGAAGTTCTCGTCTAATTGTTATAAAAACACTGACCCCCAACAGAGTATTATTTAAAACTGATATTTTCGAACCATAAAGTTGTTTCACAGATCCATGTGAAATATTTATCTTAATATTATAAGTAAACCAAAAGTCTCAGCTCGCCCTTTGCCTACGGCGCTTAAATAGTATTGACCATTATGGATATTATTCACTTTACTACTTCATTTACAATCTGAACTACGAAAATATATTCAAAGTGCATTTTTTTTTATTTACAAATTCATCGTTTTCATTTCAATTACAAACCGACTGGACTAAATTTCAAAACTGATGATGTATCTAAATTTAAAAAAAGAGTTCATATAATTGATTTCTTTTAATTTACAATTTGTAATGATAATGTAAAATTATGTAAATATATACAATCAAAACTTATTATCATATAAATGTTCAAAATAAAGAGTGTAGTTATATTTCTGCCGCAACCGGTAAAATTAATATTGTACAGCATGAAATCGTCGTGTCGTCATTAACAAATTTAATTAAAGTAATATAAAGTTTTATTTATACTATACAAGAGTAAATGTCTCAATGAAAAAAATATGTTAATGATGGCTATTCAAATTTAAGATTAAGATTAACAAAAATCAATCAATAAATTGATTAATTATTTAATTATAGCATTATTAAAGTTTGACAATAAAACGGAATAAAAACATCAAATAATCGTATTAGAACGTCACAAATCTCACAACGACCTTTCATAATATCACTGCATTATTTAATTTAAATATGTATTGACATTGTCATTTCATTTAATTTACCACAATTATATTTTTGGATAAACCACCATCCATCACTATCATATTTTTTTATTAAAAAGCTCCATTTAAATAAGTGTAAAAGTATAAGTAAGACCAAGTGCAGTTTCTTTTATCATAGCGTTCCATATTTGTTATTTGAAAGGTTATCTTCCAGATAACAGTGAATTAGCACGCCTATTGGAGATTACAAAATTTGCAACCAACACAGTAATCCCGATACAACATCTAGATACTCGAATAATAAGATTTTGATCTCAAAATGCGATGGATCCAATCATTGAATTTCGGTTTCAATATCTAATTATTCGATCATCGCATTAATATGATTATATCTCTGATGATTACTGAATACCTGAATATTACAATATACCTAGACAGGTACTAATACCAACGCAGTAATCATCAGAGGCAAGTATCAAATTGTATTTGTCGGATTATAGAGTTTCAATTAGCCGCCGCATATAGGAGAAGTGGTTGTGAAGCTCCTTTCACACTGTCTGCTCGTTCGTCCTTTGTTTAATATATACATTTCAAATGTATACATGAATACGCAAACGGAGGCTCGATGGTCGATGCTACGAAAAAAATAAACATCCATCTCCAATATTTGGTTACTGGTAATAATTTATGAATGCAGCCCTTTTTGTTTAGTGAGTCAGATTTGTAGGAAGCATTTAGCTTGAGGCGTTTCCAGTAATTTGCGTCTAAACACCCAGCTATAAGATACATTTTTGATCTTGACTATCTTGACGATTAAACAACGCCGCGCGAGGTGCGAATGGGCCACCCTTCGCTGAACAGGTACTTTAACCACTAAACTATCTCAACGTAACAGTGCTTCAGCAGACAAAGATAGATAGATAAAAATATTTAGCGTATTGCATGATACAGATCGACAACCATTATAATTTTTAATTTATTTTATAATATATATAAAAAAATTTCATGGCTACCGGTTTTCCCTATAAACACATATATTCAATTAAACTTATTTGCTAAAATAATTAAACATGTGTACACAGACATCTTCAATTTACTGAACTTAAGAAATTAATGCTTTTACCCAATAACAGTACTCTCATATATTTATTTTGTGTAGTTCTTCATTATTAAAGGAAATTAACTGTGAACGCCACGTAATCGTCAGCATCTATGCTGTATGGTGAAAAAAAAAACTTATTCCCTCAAACTACTTATCCAGCCTATGCGGCTTAAGCATTCGAAGTATTCTTTATACTGCCAATTATATCAAAACGCTATCAACACGTATGTATGCATGATAAAACGCAACATAAAACGACGATTTGTTCGAACACACAAATATCAAGTGCATTATATGATTTTCTTCCGGTTTTAGATCAGGAACGACTAACTAGGCACTCAACGGAAGCCAAAGCACTCGGTCGTAACACAAGAGATGCATCCAAAGCGCCGGTTAAATCAATAATATAGTACACAAGCTTTAAGCTCTACGGATTACAGAACAGAGTAGATAATTCGATAACGATGCCCACGACGACGAGTATTGTCAAAACGATCAATTAGAGTGAAGAAGACTCAATTTCTTCAAAGTGAGAAAATAAAACGGTGCTATTTAGTGTCCTATTGAGCGTATCAGAGCTTGTCATCGGTGCGCGGTGCCAGTGAGGGAGGTACCGCAAGCGTATTTTAATATTTATTGTACATATTTCTTCTTTCAATCTTTTGGTACGGGTTAAATTGTAGGTCATCACAATTGAGCTTTTACGATTATACAACATGCCCTATTTCCACGGATAAGAATATATAAAGTACACCGAAGCGAAGTCAAGAGCAGAAACTTAATAAAGGTATGTAACATTATACAATCAATATAAAACAAAGAATGTCCCCAATAGATTTTAAGCTTCATCTTTCAATAGTGAAGCTCAAAATTAAAAACCTTTGCAGTTACTTGGTGTGCTGCTATGTGGACAATGAGCCAACTATTTTTTCTGGTAGGTACTATCTGTTAAACAGTTGATGGTTCTTATAACAGTCGTGATTCAACATTTTAGTCAGCAACTTCCCTTGTCACCGGGCAAATCATCTTTTCTTCTTGAAGTTTTTAACAAAATACTTAATGTAAAATTTTAAATAACTAAAAATAACTGAAGAATAGAAGCTTATAGAGAACAAAAAATTAAATTAAATTCTGAATACGTAAAGTTTCCCAGTAGGTTGCACAGACAGAGCTGCTAGCGGTAGGGTTGTCAATTTAATAAAGTAGTTGATCTTCTGAAATAATATAAAAACCAGCCTAGTGCGAATTGGACTCGCACACGAAGGATACCGAAAACGAGAAAAAAAAGACGTTTGTTGTATGAGAGCCCTTAAATATTTATTTTGATCTAGTTTTTAGTATTTGTGGTTGAAACGGTAACAGTAATCATCTGTGAAAATTTCAACTGTCGCGGTTCATGAGATACAGCCTGGTGACAGACAGACAGACCGAGAGCGAAGTTTTAATAGGGTTCCCGTTTTAGCCTGTGGACATGGAACCCTAAAAAAGTGGAAAAATTAGATCATTTGTTAGCATTGGGTATACTCTGAAACTACTAGAATGATTGTTATAGGCTATAATTAACGCGGACGAAATGAAAATGGCTAGCACAATACATTTAATAAAAGGATCATTTTTTTTAAAGAGAGATTCTGTTTTGCGTCCAAGAATTAAAGGTATAGTAGATAATGACTATTAAAACAATTTTATTATGTGTACTTATACTGAAATGGTCGCCCGTTCAGCATAAATTATTACGCACGCATATACAATTACGTACGAGTCATATTTTATAACGACTTCACAGAGAAATAGAAATACTTAAAAACGACTTCATTTCATTACAAATACTTCAAAACTATAATACATAAGAGTGAAAAGAAGAGCAGACGAAATCGGCAGAAAAATATCACTTTTTTACGTAATCAGTGCCCTTAGACATGTGACAGTTATTATCACATTACTGATTACAGTTTACTTAGACTTTATTTATTTTATTCTCAATTAATTAAAAGTTATTGGTGTAGGCCCTGTTGACATAACCGATTAAAAGGAATCAGTACAGTACATGCTGGCAGCCCTATCATCGCACGGGCAGATAATAGAGCGAGTCCTTGAAGATGCTTCTTTTTTATTTTAAGATTGTCTATGGACATCGATTGTTTGTATTTTAAATCATAATGCGAGGTCGCCAGACGCTGCCAATGTATTTCTAGTCACAGGGCGTACGTATGTGCCTAGTATTTTTTATTAACCGTTTTTATCGGATTGGAACATTATGGAATTTGTAAATACGACTTTTATGCCAAAAAATTGTTATGTTCGTCTACAAATCAATCAATTGTCGACCTCCATCCTGGGACCCAGGCGAGTGGCTAACACACCGGCATCAAAGTAGCTGTCTCTGAGATCTCGGATTCAATACACTTCGTGAATTTAATAAATTTAATTGTCATTATTGCATGAGAATTAAGTCTCTGGGTTGTGGTTACTTGTTTCACATTTCTTTAAAACTAACGCCCAGTTACACAAACGTCCATTAAAATTATCATCGGTTTGAAGCGTCATGACCGGTACAAATTTTAAAATTTAGAACATTCCTTGGAGCTTTATATCGTCATTAATCCTTAATGACCCTTTGTTAAAAAAGAGCTCAACTGAGTGTAAGCGCTTTAGCTTTTTATTTGGATTTTGAGCAAGGTATATGATGTCTAATCTCAATTTCGGCTACAAAATGACGGCAATGCAGCCACAGAGGAACGTAGCCGGCTTTATCCAGTATTATATACCGAAAACCATGTAAGATGAATTAAGGCTTAACAATTACATACATATCTTAATGTAATAAATCGTTATGCAAACTAAATTAGTAGTCGAGCACGTGTCAATAAATAGTACTGTGACGCGGAAAAATGTTTACGTTATTTTCACTATTATTTAGTTGCTCACTTTCTCGCTCGATTCTTCAGAATTTCAGAGAATAATCGAATGTATTAGTTTTTAATTAAACTTAGATTTCCATTGACGCGCATATATTATTTTGTATTTATATGAATAACATATGCTTAATTAATTCCAATATTATTTCATCGTTTTTTTTATTTATTACTAAATAATCTTTTTTTTTCTCCTCTTTCAATAAGGAGTGAGGACAATAAATAAGTGTACGTATAAATCAAAACAGTATGTATGACCACGAATTTGAATCAACGTAATTCATAACAGTATAATTTGTAATATTAAAAATATACACTCCTAATGTTTCTAAGTAAAACCAAAATAATCTAAAATGTATGAAATCAAAGACGTTCGGTCTTTATTTAATAAATTTGTAAATAAATCAATACAACATGCTCTGCTTTTGTTCGTTACCAAACGGACTTCATTATGTCAATGTTTATACAATTGGTCACAAAAGCTATTCATAGAAATATCGATGTTTTCATTTGTTTAAGTCACTATCTTACTTGGCTTAACTCCAATTAGACAGCGAAACGAATTAGTTTCTATTACAAAGCTAACGGAGAAAAGTTTTCTGTGCTCTTTATACGTGGATCATTTAAAACAAATTTTGTAAATGATTCCATTGGATCCTTAAATATAAACGTAACACATGTCACGAATTTACTAAGCAACTGAATAAATAATATAAATATTATGAAAATAAGTAACGGTTTATGTGAAAAAAATTAAAATGTAAAATTATTTATGTAAACATTTATTCCTAACAATGCGAACGTAGATAATTTGCATTAAATAATTGTCATTATACACCTACAGCAAAAACGACATCTCTAATTCTTATACTAACTCAAAGAAGTTTATATATCATACCGCTTGATTATCAACTATACCGTCTACATACATTAATGATGTAATATAAAAACCTTATGCTTTTTAATGATAGCATTAATAGTGAAAAAGGTATTTATTACAAAATAGTTACTTACGTTGCTGTTCATAACATCTGCTAAAGAAAAAGTCATTCAGGTTCAACATGCTGTATGTTTGTACAATTATCTGGAACCAGCATAATCCCTGTTCCTTGTCATTCCTAATTTTGTATTTAAATTCATTGCGAAAAAAACCATCGATTTTACGAATATATTAAGAATTATCAATACGAGAATAAATTTGTGCTACATAATTAAAAATTATAAACAAAAGTTATATCATAAATGAAAATGTATTTATTTTATACAAAAATTCAGATAAAACTTTTTATATCTATGACTATTGAGCACATCTGTACTCTTGTAGGTACATACAATTTGTACAACTGTGTACGTACATCTGTATGTATGCCGTGAATTGTCAAAGTCTTATTAAAGTCAATAATTGTCGACAAATAGACGAGCGAAATAACTTAAAAAGGAAACAGGTAGTTAGTACTAATAGCCTCAGGGGGCAACCACTAAAGTTTACAAGTTGGTCGGGTTTTATAAGCGAAGGAGTTTCAATTATAAAATGGTTTTAACTATTATAAGTAACGAAATAATATTGGAAAAGTTCAATTCAAATTATAGAATAAAAAATTTATAAAATAAACTGAAATATATAAAAGTTTTTACGTTGAATTTCTTTTAACACTTAAAACATGATATCGTGTAAAAGAAAAATAAACAAATTTTAGGTGCAATATGAAAGTATGAGAAATGAGTAAATATTATGTGTTACAAATATGTTCCCGTATTATCACTACATAGTATAAAACAAAGTCGCCTTATCTGTCCCTATATCCCTTTGTATGCTTATATCCCTATGTAATTAATATGTGACTAGTACACAATGTAACTAAATGAAAAAATAAAGATCAATTTGAAATAAGACGCAGTGGAGCTCAGACGTAATTATATTTTCAATTATTAATCAAGAAACATAATTTAAACTCTCTAATAACACTCAAAACAGCCGAAAACCGTTTTAAAGTAGCTATTTACATGTGCAAAATATTCACATAAAAAGTCTTTACAAAATATATACTTATTCATAAACTAGAGAATTAGACATAGTCCGCTGATTAAAATAATATGGTAATTCGTATTCGTGTTGTGGGGCCAACGATTATTTTAACAATTACTGTACAGTCGACGACACGTCACGTTATTATTGTTAAAAGTCAAAAATCTCTAACCATTTTTAAATCTTCAGATGTAAATGGTTTAATCCAAAGTTTATTACAGATATATACCTGATATGGTGCTCTGTGTTTGTAATATAATACCAAGATGAGTTGTTTTGCTCTTAAAATTTAAACTTGAGAACTTTCTTTGCTGTTACATTTTAAGTTTGTCGTGCATATTGTGTTTCTTGAAATACGAAAGGGTATATACGAAAAATTGGTCAAGTCCGAGTTAGACTAGCTTTTTAACGTAGGATTCCGTATCTATAAAAAGGATAACATTTGTTGAATGGGAGTCCTTAAATATTTATTTTATTCTGTTTTTCTCAAGTATTTAAAAATTGCAACTGTCAGCTATCACGGTTCATAGCCTAGTCACCAACAGATACAGGTTAGTAATATCCGGTCCCGTTTTTTCCCTTCGGGCGTGGAACACTAAAAGAGGTAACTCTTTTATTTATAACAGATACAAACAGAAACAAATAAATATTTGACAATAACAGATCTTTGACCGAACAGAATCAGAAGATTGATCAAAATATAGAAAGAATCATTTTCTACTTTGATTCAATAGAGAATCGAACCCGAGACATAAGATATGTATAAGGTAGTATACATCGACATGTAGTTTAAAATTGTTTTTATAATGAATTGTAATAAATACGGTTAAAAGGGTTTGTACATACACTAAAAATAACTAACTTTTGACTGGAATTTTAAAAGTAAATAAAGTCCAAATGATCATAATTAGAAAACTACGTCATATTTTTAAGAGATCTTATGTCAATTTTTTATTTGGTTTTTATAAAATATTTTTTCTATCAACCTATACAATTAAAAAACACAACAATATGACTACTTTAAAATAAATAATACAGACACATCTAAATTAATATTGTGCAATTGTTATCGTGCAATCCCATAAAATTAATATAGGTCGTTTAATATTATTTTAACGGGCGGTGCGATGCGCAGGCGCCGGCCAGCGCGAATGCGTGCGGGCGTCGTCCGCTCAACCGGGTGTCAGAACAAATTTGTAATACCTTCCGCGTTTTACAATGTACGCAATAAAGCACAGATCCACAACAAAACAATATGTATAATATTATTATTATGAAAACTGGAGCGCTCCACATTTTTATTATGGCACGCTCAATTAATTCTTATAATTAATTCACGACCCCATAAACAACACAAAATTAATATTATACGTAAAGACGGTTGTTAAATTTTACGAGCACCGTTGCATGTGCGAGGAGAACAATACAACATCGTCTTGGCTGGCGTTGTAACCGAAGTTGGAAGAGGAAGTGTTACTTTGTGTATTTCTTCTCAAATAAAATTTTTTCGCGTTAATCGAGAATCGAATCCAACCGCTTCCTCAATTCGGGCGGTAGTATTAATATAACAAGGCATTTTGAGAATAATATTTGGATTTATTAAGAGCTAATTAAATTAAAAAATGTTTCCACATTTAAGCTTCCCTCAATATTAACTGGAAAGCATGATGCGACATAGGACTAGTATTTAAGACAGAGCAGAATTAGTAACATTCTCGATGACCTTGATAGATGTTCTTCACTCTTAAGCGCAACATGTAACTATTATATTCATTAAACCTAATAATGTATTCAACCATAAAATAAAATAAAAAGTTTTCGCCACTGACCTCTCTTTATCGACGACGGTAATAGAAGACATAATATGTTGTGATATAACTTACCTGAAAAAGAAAAAATGTGTTAATTTATAATATTACATAATAACGTAACTTCTTATATTTCAAGTCCTGGCACTCTTGAATCGACATCCGATATAATGTCGTTCGCCGTCAGTCTACTCTTTTAAGTCTACTTAAGTCTACTCTACACGGACACTTGTGTATTTTTGATGTCACAGAATAAGACAGAGCAGGCCAAAGTTAACCAAGTATAGAAATTAAGTTTTAAGAGTACACAGCCCCAGTGTCATGCGCTGTAGCCACCGGCCAATACATTAAAGCGTTCACTAATGAGAGCACGTTAAAATTGGTATGGAGATTTGTAGATCTTGATAGTCACCTCTAGGAGCGCTGTGCCGGTTACCATACTAAAATTATAACACGATCATAGATAATGGGAAACGTTAAAAAAAATCGCACTATGCCCCTAGAACAATAGTTCATTCATTAGTTCACGTGGAGCAAAGCAATCCAGCAGTTTGATAATTTTAGATCGTGTTTTTTACAAAATTCAACAAAAACGTTTATACAAATTTAGTGGCCCCATGATAAGTAAGGTATGGCCTAAGATGGAACATGCCTGCCGAGGCAGTATATGTCCATAACTCTGGCATTACCCGAAGTAATCTTATGCTCTAAAGTTTATAACAAATTTGTTTACAAAATACAGGAAGGAGTTAGGGAGGTTCTCAAATAGACGAAGTTTCGAGATGAAATGTTAACGTTTTATTAAAACTGGGTAGTTATAAAAAAACTTTTAGTTTACGCTTCTCTTTTTATAATATGAAATACCTCCCCGGCTGCCGGCTGCCGGCTGCCGGCTTCCGGGAAAAACGTGGAAATTGTTTAACTCGCGCTTAGGTAATCATCTCGATCTATAAATATGCATACTATATATGTATGGTATCTTTTCATTTAGCTAAATTCCCCATATATATCTATTATAGGTTTATACAAATATCACTTATCATATGTCATCGTTAAAATCCGAAACTACTGAGCTGATTGTAATGAAATTTTACATATAATTTGGTCAACTTTAAAGATAGGATAGATTTAGACCAATTATTTATCTCTATGAGCTACAGCAGCGCATGTCTGGGTTAGCTAGTCTGTAATAATATTATAATTAAAGATTTGACTGTTTGTATGTATGTTTGCATCGTATAGCTACATCTTACGGGCTAGGCACCTTATAGACTTTAATTTACACATGCGGAGTTGCGGGAAAAGAGCTACCGACGATTTTACAAAATTATTCAATATTTAGACAAGATAACATTTTTATTTACCTTTATACTCAAATATTAAACTGCCACGTTCTCTCGAAAACATAAATATATTGGTCTCGTAACTACAAAGAATCGTCGGGAATAATAATAAAGTATGTATCTTAAGACAACTGGAAAAAAAAGTTGTTTTATTATAGTCACATTGTAATTTTTTAAATCTCCTTCATGCATAATATAATAACACGTGAATAGAATACAAAAGGAAATGTAAATATTATATCTATAAGTTACTATTGTGTCTTTAGTAATAACTAAGAAATTCTCAGAACCATAGCTCGTCCTCCAATCTATTTTAACGAGGAAGATTATAATTAATTAGAAATCTATACAAAATGTTGTATAGTAATAAAAAATAGATCATAACGTACACAACAATAACCCAAGGCAGATAAAAAAATGTAGAACGCATCGCGCATTTATTAAAAGCCGTAAGATTTCGTAAGAATCTAACAAACAAAGAATGGGTGTTATTTTCAGTTGAAATTAACGCACATTACGAGCGTGCACGCCGTTTCGAATCATGAATCATTTTGAGACGGGGCTTCAGATCAAGCGTCGCTAAATCACTCCTCGTATTGATAAACTACGATCAAAGACATTATATACATTCCAAATATATTTCAACCAAAACTACCTTTATATTTAGACCATACTTAGTTACTCTGTTTTTTTTTTACCTTTTTTCTTTTTATTTTAGACATCTGCTGTTATATTATGAATTTAAGCATATGTCATCCGCGTATGATATAGCTTCTCGTAAGTGAAAGAATTTTTAAAATAGTAGTTTCAGAGCCTATGCAATGCAAATGCAAAAAAAACTTTTGTAAAACGTATTGTAGGATATAAAAGCACCTAAAACAATTAATACATTGTCACAAATTAAAAAAAAATATGCAGACGTGATAGTTTCCGGATATTAAATGGAATTATATTTTTTGGAATAAAAGAATATAATATATAATATATTATATAATATGACGGAACACCAAAATCGCTATTCTCATAAAACCGCTTTCGTTGACACCTTATCTCAGAAGCACACGTCATCGCTATAACAAATATTTTCCACTGATTCTATTGTATATTGTTGGCTTTTCTTATTAAAACTTCGGTTTCTTTTTAGCCTACTTCAAGTATAACCGTAAAAGTTTATCGTGGATGATGACCTTTTAGAGGTGCCTCTGTTATTAGCCATTATTAACTAAATGACAAAAAGGTACATAATATAAAGAAAAACCTTTAAAACCTCTGAGGGGTAGATTCGTAGCTTCAATTAAGTCCGCGTTAAGAATTTAACACATTTTAAATATTCCCAATTGACATTTTATTATGGTCTTTGAGGAATCAACTTGTATTTTTTGTGGTCGTAAGAAAACCATGAATGAGGCGACCGCTTATAATAATAATAATAATAATAATAATATTTTATTGTCCAAAACATTTACATTTTCAGTACATAGGTTGAGACCTCCTTTTAAGTGCCAAAGCAGGCGCTTGTTCCAGGAGATCTCGCTCCTCCTTATCAGAAAGTATTAACAAAAGACTTAAAATATGAAATAGTTACAACTTTTTAATTTTAATTAGTTGATTGCATGTTATAATTTACAAATATAAAGACCAAATGAAAGTAGAACATTAAGCGTATCGTAAATAACTTATTTCTTTATTATATTTGATCAATTAGCAAATGTAATAAATAAATAAGTTATTTACGATATTCACAATGCTAAGCCGAAAAATATTTGTAATGAAAATTGTTAAATAATCCACTTTGCCCCTGCCACTCTGAGATAGGACTCGTACCCTTGACCTTTCGCAATCCGTCGACTGGTCTAACCTTTGAGCTACCCCAGGACTTAAGAGAGCTGACGAATTTTTCAATTACTTGTCACTTTTTCGCTGCTACTCAGCGTGTTTTTATCTTTATCGAAAGTTTAAATTTTTGTTAAAATTGTTCTTACGGCTGATTGGGTGGATTGCCTAAACATTGATGAAAATATGCACTGTAGTAGCAAAAAGTAACAAGTGTTTGAAAAATTCTTCAGCTCTGTTAGGTCGGTAGCTCAATGGTTAGAGCAGTCGCCCAGATTGCTAAAGGTCATGTTTTGCCATTACCAAAGTGGATTTTTTAATTTTTATTAAGAATAACCTATTTTTATTGAAAACTGAAGTTAGCGATGACTACTGCTAATGACTAACTGCCAGTTGCACAAACGTAAATTAAAACTGTCATTAGTTTAAAGCGACATTACCCATACAAATTGGACATTCATTAGAGCTTAAAGGCGTCATTAAACCTTAATGGAGGTTTGTGCAACTGACCGTATGTTGATTTGAAACTATAGCTGTTTGTTTGATAAAAACAAAATTGAAATATTAGGATATCACATGATTATATCGGGCAATAAAATTTGTAACATGAGGTTATAATGTTCATTGGCCCTCTATTTGACTTTAGAAATTGTTTATTTATTCACTCCTTACACTAATATTGTTACATTTCATCAAAATAGTTATTGTCATTGAATTACTCCGATACTTATATGAATAGCATCTTATCGATTTCGATTATCGTTTTTTTAATCATGTATATTAGCTCACGAGTTACTTATTTTATTATGACTACATCCTCCTCAGTGCAAACTCGTATTAGAATTATTAATCTATATTTGTTATTTTATTTGTCTTTATTTAGAGAAAATCAGCAGCATAACACTTTCGAATTTTTCAAGTGTTTTCATTCTTCGCAATTCGTTTATTTTTTCACATGTCATGTTTTGACAATCACGTTATCACCAGGCTATTGATGTCCCTACTGCTGGGGTCCAGGACTTCCCTATGGATGGCCCAGTGGCCCAGTGGGCTTCGGTGGATGTTAACGACTGCAGAAGCAGCCGGGACCAACGGCTTAACATGCCTTCCGAAGCACGAAGGAGCTCGTGATAATACATATTAGTCACCCATCCTATGACCAGCAATTGCGAAAGCTGCTTAACAATATCATATCGCAGTCTGAGTGCGCTATCGAGCTCCTCCGTGTATTGACAATAATAACCCCATTTCTTGTTTTATCTTAGAGCATAACCTAAATCAACATTAAAGTAAATGTATTGACAAAAGCAAGCTTCAAAGCTCTCCTTAGGTTGGGTCAACCGTATAACTGTCCGTTAAAGTATTAACAAATATTTTCGATATGTTATTATCCTCGGTAGGGTTAACGCGCCGACGATGTGCCGATATGCAAATCACCCGCGTACCGGCCGGGCACCCGTGTCGGCTAGCTTGTCTTGAATACATTTTGTATAATTACACTTTCAACGTTATTATAATATTATAAATAATATGTAATTGCATCTGTTTCCTTCAATTATAACCACTGAGAAGCAGGTTCATGCGGCGTTGATATGACGATTATTACATTATAAACCCTTGTCAGCACGCCAATAGGAGCTAATATCGAATGAAGCCGGACAAGTCATATATTATTCGAACATGTTTCTGTCATTGACAGGTGTACATGAAGTATTTTATTTATCAAAATGAGAAAATTTCTACTGTCCAAAATAACTTTGTTTTCATTGTAATAAAATCTGCTAATAAAATATAGATAATTATATAAAATCATCGTTAGGCACGTAATTTTGTTCGATTACGTCAGTCACTTAAGCTCCGCCGGCGCCGTAAATTTTATTTTTATGACCGAGAGATTTACATCGTTAATCCGTAAGTAAAAGTGAAATAATGCTTGGATGTAGATCAAATTACTTTCTATATTGTCATTAGAGTGAATAATATCTCACGTTTATAATATTTCAATTGGCAAGTTCCTAATTACAATATAATTCATAACATCTTTTATAATTTGCTAGCTTTCCGCCAGGAGCCTCGCCCGCATACTTTACTTTTTAGGGAACAGTTTAATCTGTATTTTATCCGGACTTACAATTATCCAAATACAAAATTTTATTTATAACATTAGTAGAATTACTTGTGTACAATATATATTCAGTTTCTGTTAGGAAAATTTCAAAAAGAACGTAATCAACATATATTCTTAATTACTGTGTATATGTTTACGGTTTTTACATAAAAAATCAAAATATTTTGATGGACAGTTCGGGGGTATCCTCACGTTGCGCATCCTGAAGGCCTTTGAATGTTTATAATTTTTGTTGAATAAGTGTTGGGTTCTGATTCGACAGGAAAATTTATATTTTAAGTGTGCTTTGTATTGTGTCGTCGTTAGTGATTTCCATGGTTGTCATTATTGTCAATTACTTATTATTAAAGTCCCTCGCAAACCGCGCGATCCAGTATTATTTAGTGGACCATTTACCACAATAACGTCCGGATATACGCTGCGATATAAGCTTGTCTACTTCTTACAATTAATTGTAAAGAGGTTGTCTATATCTTTTTTTTCCTTTTTACTAGTTTCGAAAATTAATATTGTTGAGAAACACATAGTCGATTTTATCGTTTGGTAATTAGGTATATTTTTTTTTCGGTTTATATTATCCGTTCATTCTTAAGCACGTTGTGGTCATCTTTAATATAATTTACGTTTTATGTGTTCTGTTTACTTTTGTAACATAAGTAAGTTTAATGCAATTATTACTGATGATGGAAAAAATAATAAACATTTTCTTTTTATTGTGGCCTTGGAGCTTATTTTTATTATTTTCTGCATAGGCAGGTCATAGACACGCATTATTATCACACTTTTTATTAAATGACATAAATAACACTTAAAATCGGCGCAATTTTGACTTCGAGCTACGGAGAAGTCCAAACTTGTAGGAAGAACAGATAAGAACATTACATCTACCCATACTTATCGACTATAAAACATCTTTTTGGTGTAATTTAGGGACAAATTTCCGTTAATCACAATTCTGTCAACGTCTTTAGGTGACAATTACACGATTACCGTAACTTTGACCACATTTAAATTTAAGTGTACCAATTTTTTTTTCTACATTGATTAACACAAAAATTACAATACAATGAAAATTTTGGAGAACACAACACACAAACATATAATATAATGAATGCATATTCAATGCTATTCTTGCAATTACACACTGGACTAGAAAATATAATCGAATATTGTCAAACATTTACAAATTATTTCTCTATACGTGGACTGTCGAACTAAACAGTTTGAATATTGGACGACTTGTAGGCATACTATAGAGCCAAAACGATTTGTTTATTATATACATAAGTATAAAATAAACAAATCGTTTTGGCCCTAATTTTGATAGTAAATTGATAAACTTATAAAATTTATATGATTTTTATGATAAAGGTAACTTTTAATATACTAACAAATAAGTGATGACTCTGAATATATTAATCTAACTTTCAATCTTAATAAAATTTACATTTTAACTGTTATAGGATGAAATTTATTCCTTCTATATTGTAATATGCAATTACTTTTACATGAGAGCAGAACAGATAATTTTAAAATATAAACCCTCGAGGGCAATACAGTTTTATTTAAAAGCTTCTCTGATAAAGATGTAATGTAATTCATGTTGACCTTTAAAGTTATTTTAACTTAATTCGCAATTATTGAAAAACGGTTGTTTATTTTTAAATGATCAACGATTTATCTATAATTTTTAGTTGTTTGTTTTATGTAAATACATTGAATTGATTGATCATTTGCAAATTATTACACAGGAAAATATATTATTCTTACAGTTAGAATTACCTTAAACTAAAATGAAATAAATTGACTTTGCAACGGATTTCGATGGGGCTTTTTTTCATAGATAGGATGATTCAAAAGAAAGGTTTTTATGTATAATACAAGACCACGCCGGCGAAGTCGCTGGCGGAAAGCTAGTAAAATCATTAAAACATACCAAAACAACTATATTTTCAACTCGAGAGCATTCACGAATGTATATATAAATATATACAATTATATATATGAAAAGATATATTAAACTTAAAACACTGCACAATTCAAAATAACGGTAAAGATATATGAAACATACAACGGCTATTAGAATCGCATCCATAACGTCACGCCCACCGCGGTCACTATTCAGAGCGAGCAATTGCTATAAAATTGGATAATTAATAATTTCACGTCAATTTATTAAAAAAAAAATACATCGCACAAGCAATGGAACTCGCCACTGTCGCAAATTGATCATAATCATGCACTTGATATCATACGTTGTGTCATCATTCATTATGTGGAGAAACAAAACACGATTCTGTAAAAATCCGAATTCTAATTCAGTTCTTTTTTAACTGAAAACTTTCGTTTCGAAATAACAAAAGAATAGAATATCTGAGACACGTATAATTAATCAATTTTGTTTTGTATTTTATACAATAAAAGGGAAATATAGAATTTCTTCACTAAATCACGTGAATTCAGACACACGAGTGAATTAGAAATCGGGCTCGGATTTTAACAGAATCACTCTGCAGATATTTCTAAGGTATATGTGAAGGTTAACAAATACTATCCAAATATCTTGTGACACTTTATTATTAAACGCTATCTACGCCTACCTATATTAACGCGGAGCAAATTCGAAAAATCCTTACTATCATGACTTCCATTATAATTGATTATTAGTAATTTTACAGTTTATTATTATTGCGTCAAAATATTTAATTATGAAATTCAAGAATTCCTTTGGACACGTTACCTATCGATAGTTACTGTCGATACTTTACTGATCTCATTGAACATAGTCACGCATCACTCTATTAGTCTATTTTTTTTTAAAATACAGAGAAGAAAACATGTTCTCAACAGTGACGCTCATGGCAGCCAGCATTTTAGAAATTATACTTGTCAAACAGCACCGAAAATGCAACAGTTTTAAACAAACACAGTGCAATATTGGCGGTTCATGAAGATACAACTGATTGCTATTATTATGACCTTTATTGCGCTCTACGTGAGCTTATAGAAGAGTGGAGAGGTATGTAATTACATATAGTATACATACTACACCAAAGTATTACAGCAACGTCTTAAAAATTAAGAAGCATCGTTTATTAGTAGCATAAAAAATAACAAAATGAGACGTCAGAAACTTTTTTAAATAAGACCCGGTTAAAGAGTTAGTTGGAGGCAAGGGTGGTTAATGCCGGTCCTAGAAATACTTTTACCAACTCAAGAATAATCAGTAAAATATCAACGTCTTATTAAAATGGTGACTAACTATTCTAAAGTAAAACTATATTTACCATATTATTTGAGTGTTTAACTTATTTGATTGTGAAACGGTAACGGTACACCTTTTTAATCTGTTATTTTATTGTGACATAAGCTGATCAGAATTTAACAATTATTAAGTTTTTTTTAATATGGACTTGTTCCGTTATACACGGAAATTTTGCCAACATCACTTTACTTAAGCGTCGGGTTATTAAACATTTAAAAACAAAATAAATGTTTTTGTTTTTTAAATGTTTAATAACCAATAGTTTGACATTTACTGAGTTGTAGTTTCGTTTCGTCCATGGGACTAAGCCATACAGCCAAATCTTGGGTATTATTCTTTATTATATTATTTTATAAGGCAAAGCCTAGCCATTTCTTCTTGTCCTCTTTTTATCCCGTCTTGTCTTTTTTTTAAAGGCGATAGCCAGATCTTTAGTTTTAAATTTCTTTGTGTTGTCCAGGTTTATTATTTTACATATCAGGGAAGGTCAAATCAGATTTCTCCAAGAGTGGAGCTAATATAGTCATAAATCGGTACAAAGTTTTCTGGGCAAGCTAAGAGATCCTGAAGGGAAGGTGAGATAATCTTATATCTTTTCAGGAGGTGATGAACCAGAACGAGTCGCTGGATATTGTAGGTTGGGCATGAAAAAAAGATATGTCAAGTGTCTGGTTTTCTTTAGTTGAACATTCGGTGCATACTGGAAATGTTGACATTTGCTGACTGATTTCATTGTTATTTTTTTAGTTCATTTTTTCCTTTTGAAGCAAAGATCTGATGACTATGCAGCCTTGTCCCTAGTATTAATTTTTTTTTTAGTTTATTTGTTTCTCATATTTGGGACGGGCAAAGGATGTTAGTTCCATACAGCCCTGTCTGAGATTATTGTTATTTAATTAAAAGCAAAAGGATCTACATAGCCTACACACATTCTACTCTTTGGTGTTATAGGAACTAAACGAAAGATCAGAAAATTGGCGAATCACGCGTATGAATTATCTTATTGTGAGTAAACACTCAACATCATCACGCATAATTAATGTGCAATAATTAAACAATTATTGCACATTAATTATGCGTGATGTTAACACAAATATAATAATACAAGAAACACAAATCTCCAACAATAGTTGTAATCTCAAATATTATCAATTAGTCAACTATCTGTCAACGCTTGCTGTTTAATAGGTACCATAATTGTAAAATGTTCTTCGAAACTTAAATATTAAAAATATTTTCTAATTAACTTGGTGATTTCATTAAAGGAGGAATCATGTATGAATGTAGGTACATATAATTATTAAGGTAAAAATATTTTTACAAATTAAATATTTCATCAGTTATTGCACATTTATTTGTGCATTAGCATATTAGAAGTAATTTTTATTTCCACTAGCACAATGTTTTAATATTTCAATTTGAACAATATTTAGTTAGCGTTATTAACATTTCGGATAAATATTTTATTTAATTCCGTTACATTAAAAATTATATTATAAAATTTCCAGAATAAATAAATATTGGACAACTAAGATAGGTACATTACTAAGATAGCTTTTATTGTACTAGACAATCTGAGACAACGAATGTCACATCCAAATCATGAGAAAATGCAGATAAGTTAATTTTCAAAACTAGAAATGGCGTCAGTATAAAATCGAGGTCCGTTCCATTGAGCTACGAAGATAAAAAATGACTATAGTTTGTAATTGTAATTGACGGAAAAAATAAGTCACTTGATTGGAGGTATTTAAAATCTCTTTGGAATTCTAACGGGAAGGGTTTTCATTATAAAGTATGTTAATAATATTAATAAATGAAGGAATAATGCGATCAAAGGTTAAGGAAAACGAGATTAAGAAGGTGCGCTAATTACAAATGCTTCTTTCACAAGTGCGACTGGTTTAGTTTTTTTTTTTTTTTTATATTTATTGCTATACTATATCACTTTTATGTTTTGCTTTTACTGAATTGTTTGACTATGATATCGAGTATCAATTTATGTGTAGAGCACGAAATAAACTGCACAAAACTAATTAAAATTTCCAATTGATTTGAAACTATCGCGAACAAATAATGTAACAAACTTTGTACACTTTCAACTCCAGCGTTGGATGTAACAACATAGTTTCAACTTTAAATACATAAGTAATATAATTACATTCCATTTACCTTAATTGGCGAGCTTATACATCGAGAGACGCACCCGTTACTTTTATTATCACTCTTTTAAATTATAAAAAAGTGTTAGTTTATTAATGACAAAAAAAACTTATTTGAGTGAATTAAAAATACTGACCCACCTCTCAGCTGTTTTTTAGAGAAGAATAGGCCATGACCTAATGATATGATAGATGATAAGAATAAAAATTACCCATTAGGGGGCCACTCAATATTATTTCGCTTGCTTGCGATTCATAGCTTGGGAAACACTGTTTTAATGTAATACAAAATTAAACATTAAATATATAAAATAGATAAAAGTGTTGTGACACGGAATGAATCTGAATCGAATAGGGAGTCAGTTGTTTATTAATTTTTCTTTTTTTTTTCGGTAAAAACATAATATTTTATCAAAGTAAGCAACATCCATTGCGGACGCTTGCCACCAACAGAACCAATTTATAACTGTCTACTCCGTCAATAATCCGAACGATGCTGTCCATTGAACTGCACTAATCGGTTTCTAAACAGATCAATGTTTTCCCGACGGCTTTTACAACGAACAATTCGACCAATAACTTAGTTAATTTTTACTATGGCGAAGCGAAAAGGAGGGAGTTATGATTTTGGCCGGTATGTATGTGTTTTAGAATGTTCATCTGTTTCCGTAACTACAGGTATCATTAGAAGCGTCTTAATTGTCCGCGTGCTATAGGCTTTGTGGCCTTACATTAAATTGGCAACAGCGCCTATAAATTAAGCAACTAAGAAAATTATTCAATAATTCTGAGTAGGGTATTAAATGCAAGGGCTTATTTAGCACATTTCAAATATACCTCGTGTGTTCATAAGTTTTGAGACGAAATAAAAATTGTGTAACTTTTTTTGATAATTAACTTATATTTCTAAAATTTTCAGTAACCATTAAATAGATAATAATCAATAGTCAAATACATATTTTATTTAAAATGACCGCCCTTGTTTTTTAACACAGGCCCTTTTTGGCCAGTCAGCGATGGCGGCACGAATCTTTTCTAGCGGAATTCGCTATGCTTCTCGAACAAGGTTTCTCTTCAGTGACTCCAAGTTTGGGTGGGACTTTCGGCAGACCCTGAGCTCCAATTCAGTCCATAAAGAATAATCCAGCGGGTTAAGGTTCGGGCTGGAGGAGGGCCACTCGTCCGCCGCGATGAAGGCCGGCACATTCTCCCTCAAACAAGCTTAGGTGCTTTTTGCCTTATGGGATGTCACCGAGTCTTGCTGAAAAACCCAATCCTTATTGAGAAATAATGTATTAGACTGGGGTTTTCACCACGGGCTATAAAATGTAATTCTTGGCTTTCACCTTGACAACTTGTTGGCAGAAATGGAGCGGAGTGACACCTTCATACGACACTCTCCACCTTACCATCACACTAACCGGATGATGAGTGCGCGAGACATTCCATGCAGAAGCTGGGACATCCTTGCTACTTTTATCGTACACTGTATTGTTTTGTCGGTTGAACTTTTCTTCGACAGTAAAAATTTTCTCGTCGGTGAAGAGTATCCTCAGCAGCAATGGACAACGCTCGCGTCGTAACTTACGAAGACGATCGCTTAAACTTTGCTGCGGCTATAGGTCTTTACGTTAAGATCATATTTCAGTTTTCTGTTCACTGATACGATATTATTTGCCAAAATTTGAGCTTTTATCCTCGTTTAAGGTGGCAATCATTAGCATGAAATAAAATTTTAATCAAATAAATTATTAAATATGAAACGTATATCTACGAAGTATTTACTAAGTTCTATCTATTACAATAAGGAAAGGGGTATGTAATTGTTTTACCTACTTATATGCTTTTAGAAATCCATACGAAGTTCTAAAATTAGGATGCTTTTATATTGTTTTTGTTTGCTGCTATAGTTTTTTATTTAGGTAGACTATAAATATACCAACTTATCAAACCTAGTCAGCCCTTTCGTTCTCCAACCAACAACAAGCACCAAACCCGTCACAACAGACTGATGATGATGATGATATAATGAAATTAAACGTAATGATTTACTAAATACGCAAATGTCTTTCATCTTTCACAATAAAATAAATCTGTGTCAGTCCACTGAGCTACACTCATCAATTTTGTCTGACGCATCTTATCTAAGATATCAGCATGTGCATTTAACAAATAAATAAACGGTTCTTGAAATTTATTTGTGTCAATTCTCGATTTTTGACAAAATATAATATTTTAAAATAAGACGGCGAATCTTGCCGATTAGACGGTAATTTGGCTCCATTTATTTGAGGTTTAGGTAGTGCAACTAGGTAAATATTTTATTTATAGTTTCGCAATTCTATTGATAAATTAATGAAATAAATAATAGCTAATTCTTTTCGCAAAAAATCTTTATGGAATGACAAAAGGAACTCGTGGTTACAGCACGCAGTTACGCAGTTACGCGCAGTGCAATAACCGCCCTATTTGTATAGATAACTTTAAATCGTGTTATTGTTTATTGGTCCAAATTTTTTTCCTAATCAATATTTAGTTAATGTTCACAAAATTCTGGCCCACTTTAATAGAAATCACGTCAGTAGTTTTTCACGTTTGATTCCTTGAATCATTTTTAAGTAATATTAAAAATAAATTTTATAATTGGTTCTTTTTTAACTAAAGCTGGAACTCGGTTTATGTCTATTGGACGTCTAATTCAAAAGGAAATGACATAAGAGATTACATTAAATTGAGACGTGACTAATTATTATGTACGGGTGATAGTTTAAATCGACGATTTGTATAATTTAAGGTTTGTACGGAACCCTCGGCGCGCGAGTACAACTGGCACTTGACTGATTTCCTTATAATATTCCAAAGAGGACAATTAGTAAAAGCGAATTCTATGGCAATAGTAATGTGAACGTGTTATCTATCAAATATCAATGGCAGGGGTGGAGGCACCGGCGGCCGTCGCCTCCCCCTCCCACGCCGTTGCCCCGCGCCCGCCCCAAAGGTCACGTGGTTCAACGACATCTTGCCGACATATCCGCGGAATGTTTTCAGTTTGTGTACACGATTGTACAATGTGATGTATTCGAGTGTTCCGAGTGGCCACAAATTGTATTGCACTTCACTAGGGTTGTCGACATCGATTCAGAAAAGTAATGATATTAAAGAACCAATAATAATGCGGAGTACATTGACCTTGTCTAATGTATACTTACAATGGTATAAATAAGAAAGGTATACTACGGAATGTTATACAAAACATATATTAAAAAATAAAAACAGAAAATAACCTGCTATAACATATAAAGCCTTAAAAATTCTACGATAACGATAACATATGGTTATAACTCTGCTTCATTGTCATATATTCGATAAAATTTAATACGAAAATATTATATATTGAATTATAATTGTTGACATATTTTATTGTCACTAGTTAAATATTACTATGTAGGTAAATCTTTCCGTAAATATGGGTCTTTTACTTTTATTTTATTGTATATGTATTATAATAATAAAAAAGATTTGTGACCAGTATGTCAAGTAGAACAACCATAGAGAAATTAACCATACACCTATTTAACAGACATTTAGAAGATTTACATTTATTTAATTTACTTATATCACATAATATTTTTACATGTACTCCTTGATAATATTCTATGGAATATAAACCTGAATGAATCATGCATTAGGTCTATTAAGGATTAATTAACTATTAATGGAGTGAAGGAGCTCGTCGAGACGTTGGTTGTACCAACCGCTAATTGTGTTTTAATATTTAACATTTTAACGTCTGGATAAGCATGTGATTATCATAAAAACATACTTTTATTAATAATTATAAGATACTAGCTTAACTACATCGCACTCAAATGAAGCTAACTTATATATGTTCACCTTCGTATAAAATATTGTCGTGTTAAAAATATACTTTCGATTCTTGAGGAAAGAAAATTATGACTGCATGTCATCCCGCAAAATAAGACACCCGCTATCATGATTATGAAATTCTCAATTTTTGCATTTCCATTCCATTTTTAACAGTGAGCATTAACTACGAAGTATATATTACTACGCAATACTTAAATATTACTAATATAAAATACATATTACTTCGAAATACTTAATTCTAGCAACACTTTTGTTACTATCATACATTTTATTTTATTCTCTAGTCGACCGAGCGGCCCAAAACTATTAGCCCGAATTCAACCAAGCATGTATTATCAGTGTTGTTTTAAATTAAACCTTACAGATAACCGGCGCGGCGTATGCGCAAGATTAACACTGGGAAATTGTATAGAATAGCCGCTGTTTGTCTCGACCAAATTGTGTAAAGTCGTTTCAGAGATAAGGCACACTACACCTATTATAATTGTGTAATTCTTTTTTGTGGACGTGCCGAAATGTAATCCCACCAATTAAGATGCAGATTAAAAATTTCGAAGATATTATAGTTGAGCAAATTTCGGACTATCATTAAAACATGTGCTCTTTTTTATTGTACTAATATAATAATTATATTAGACACGTGTGCAATTCACACCTTTATCCAATTTCGCATTGGGGAGAGATCTCTGTATGTAAAATGTCGGACTTCATCAAACTCAAGTTACTTGGTCATTTAAATAACGTGCCCTGTTTAAAATCTTTGACAACTATAAAAAATATCCTTCGATCATCCATCCTACGATCGACCTTTGCGAACGTTAAATATAGCAACATTGAGAATAAAGAGTAACCAAAGCATCGATCGTAAGATGTGTTAATTCTCATATAAAATAAATGCTCTTGGCGATTATACCCGAGTCAACACACCCCAATATGTAACATTTACCTACGGTGTACGGCCGACGACCGATGGTGACACTTCCAGTTTATTTAAATTTCGAATTGATCATTCATTCAGTCATTCATGCCAACGGCCGTAGGTCGCACTCCCGATGACCGGCCGACGAGAGTTACCTACGTACGATACCTACCCGGCACCATAGTAAACCAAAAATGATCATCGCGGAACATTTAAAATATTCAGTTCAATAAGGTACCTCCATTATTTTTGGTATCAATTCTAATAATATAAAGAGGTGAAGTTAGCAACCTTTTTTTGTTTGTAGGTTTGTAAGATTATTCTTTCACATACGCGAAGTTGCGTATGTCTGTGACATAGGCTATAATCAACGAGGGCGAAGTCACAGAAAAACAACTGGCAAGTGGGTTATAAAGTAAATCAATTATAAAAAAGTAACAATGACAATTTAAAGTAAATTCACGTTTATCCGAAACGGCGACCGGTTCGTATGACGAAAATCCTACTAAATTTATAAACGTGAAATTTTGTAAGGATGTTTGTTACTGTTTCACGCAAAAACTACTACCTAAGCGGATTTTGATTGAATTTGGTATAGGGATGAATTCTGAACAAATAAGCTATATAAACGCTTCCCTAGAAATAAAAGCACTGTGAATCACGCGAAGCCGCTGGTGGAAAGCTAGTTTTGAACAAAACGTAGTCACTATTTTAACGCGTTAAACTCCCCAAAATGCGTCAACACCGCAGAACATGATCATAAAACGTGTGTAGGTAGAAGCCTGTGTCGTTTTGACTGAAAAAAAATTATGTCAGCGTGTTAAATAGGCGCTAATGTATGATTGAAAAGTCAAAGACACATGAGACAGTGTCACACGAGGCGCAAAAATCAGTAAAAATCGTTTGGAAAAAGCGGAATCCAAACAAAAAAGAGTTTACGGTATAACACTATTACCTACCTTAATTATATATTTATTTAAAGCAGTCTTACAAAATAAAACTATAAAAATATGAACATTAAAATTAATGTTACATAGCTCTAACTTTGATATTACTTTATAATCGACTCTATGTACCTGTTGATGGTACCTACATCATGTATGCACGTGTACATTTCAAATTCAGTACAATAATTATCTCAAAGGCTCGACGACGTCGCGGTTATCGTGTTTGGGCTACCGTTGATTTTAAATAAAATATTCCTGTCGTTTATAAGTAAAAAAAATTTACATCAATTGTGCATATACATCATTCTATTCTTTCGTTCTCTTTCTCTGACAATAATAATAATATTTATTTCCCAGAATATGGTATAGTTCTCGTACGTTCAGATGTCACGATTACAATGTCCAGCATATTCTACCATCATTGGCGTGGAAATATTAAATCTTAATGAAAATTACAAATAGTCATAGATCTAATCATCATATGAACTAATAACATTAAACGGCATGTCAAATCTAATTATATGTAAAAAAAAAATATAACTCTTATTTATTTTCATGCAAACTGTTACTTATAACATTTTTCTTTCATTTTGTATATGGTGCAATGATCTAATAAATACATTATCTATCACTAGCTGAGTAATCGTAGATCATATGATGAGTGACTAAAATTTTACAATATCAAGCTCCTCCATGATTCGAAAGACACCTAAGCCGTTGGTCGTAGTTGCATCTGCCAATCGCATGCGTTCAAGTTAGTTCATCCTAGAGTAAACTAATTCATTTTATGCACCAAATTATATATTATTTTTAATACCTACTTCGATTTTCTATATAGCCTGACTCCACCGCGTAATATATAGCTTCTGGGACTGAAAGAATTATAAAATAAATGCAACCAAACAACAAATAAATCTTTACTCTTTATAATATCTATTAATATAACATTATCGGTGATGAAATTAGGAAAATTGTTATCCAGAAAACTCTTTATCACATATTGATTAGAAATGTAACAAGGTAATAAATAAATTACTGACAAGGACAAGTAAAAATTTAAATATTTGGAAGTTAATAATATATTGGTAATAACAGTTACAAACCTAAGCGGACTTCTGATTATAACTAAGAATTTTATAGAATTCGCCTTGTGTACACCTTAATCATAAATTCTTATGTACTTTAAAATAATAAATCAAGATTTAAATTAAGTTTCTCAAACACCGTGAATGCACGATATAATATTTTTAATTTCACGCATAAATACAATATTAATTGGGAATTTTAGAAACCTCATTCGATTTTATAATTTTAATTTCTCTACGATAATATTTATAACCGATTTTATATTGAAACTTTGTATACTGATAACGACACTTGCTTTATACTTGACAGTTGAAAATATTATGTCTTACCTATGCAATGATATCCACAGAAAAAAAAACATTGTATTGGCGTTTAATTTCATGACAAGTGTTAAGTAGCAGTAGGACCCACTCGTAATTAAAGTATTTTTAAATTAAGCTAATTAGTACCTTTCCTAGTTCATGTAATATATTCATTTAAAGAGAAAGAGAGAAAAGACTGTTGTTTAATATTCAATTTAATGTTACGTTACAAATTAACAATGAGAATAATAATAATAATAATAATAACCTATAAACGGCGGATAAGACGCTTTTATCGATATCTCAATTGTCAATTTACGATAAATAGGTTAAAACTTTGGGAGCGAATAATTGAATATACACATTCTATATAAATCATAACCCTAGTAGTATTAAAGTACTTTTAAAATCAGCAGGCACCAATATATAGGACCGATTTAAGTACCTAACAACAATTTCACTGATAAATGTGTACTAAACAACCAATTAGTAATTGATAAATGATGAATTAATGAAGTACTTATTTAATTAAGTTCAGTAAATTTTCCTTTCTAATAATATTATAAAGAGAAGATGGATTTGAAAAATATTTACACCTACTGAAAGCTACATAATATACGGATGAAGTTGCTTGAAAACAGGAAGTTCTAATCAAAACGCTTAGTTTTTCACAAACCATCTTGACTTCATAGTATCTAGTTACGAAACACTATTCTGAAATTCAAATAAGCCAATTCTCGGGCACTGCACGCATTCATGTTTCTACTTCTGGCGCCCATAATCCAAACAGAACAGAGTTTCATTTGTAAAGGCAATACTAACACAGGTGCACAAAATATTTAATAGATAAATCACGAATTCTGTTGTTATATATTAAATAACTTATATATCTACATTTTTAGGCTCCAAAAAATCTTGGTTACTGGACCAGATTAGAAGTCAATATTTTATCTCTTCGCTTACCCCTACAAGTGGCATGCGGTTTTAGAATAATATCCATAAGTTGGTTAAAACAATCGTTCGTTCATTGGTCGTAAAGATAACGATAATTATGTTTGTAACGGTGTGATTCACGTGGGCCCGTTCCCTTTGTCCGCTGCGTGAATAAGCTCCTATAACTTAATTTTATAGCTTTAACGGTGTGCCATGGTGAATTTGCCACTTTTTGATGAATTTGTGTAAACAAATAAGAATTTCTACGACATACATTTAGTTTTTGTTCCAGCCAGAGGATATTGATAAGACCAACAATAAGACTTGGCCAGAAGAATAATTCTCGCCTTACGATTAAGACTTAATGCATTCTGGACTAATAGTGTATGTTTCAATAGTACATTCTACTCGTCAGCAATGTGAAATAGAAAAGATGAAAGAAGTCGTTGCTGTTAAGTATTTTTTATTTATAATAAAAACGCTTGATTTAGAAACATTTACGAAAATATTTTAATCTTCTAATATTGCTTCTCAAAAAAGGTTTGCACTTCAAAACATAATATAAACTGATTCCCCGCCTTTCTGTAAGTATAATAAAAACAAAATTCCATGTGTGAGTCGGAGTCGCGCACCGAATTTTCTGTGTTGTTCTAGAATGTTCTTTACTATAACTGTTACCATTTGATATATGTGGTTCCCCTACATCGACATAGACCGCGGTCAATTTACTAACTGCTACAAGTTTAGATATCCTAACCGCGTCTAGTAATGTCACTACTACAAATTAACGTTGTTTCAAATTTCATTATTCTATATTATTGATGTATATTTTGATTGCATTGCACTTGGAAGTTTTTTACAATTCGAAGAGGTTATTGAACTGAGTATAACATGAGCTTAAAATTACTATCATCACTCTTTTCTGAGAGACAGAGTTATTATTGAAAAGTATTGAGGGACGAAACCTTCAGCACAAAAATTACGTTGAATATTATTGTATTCTAGACCTGCCATTTCTTAGAAAACAGTGCACAAATGAAATCAATGACATAATCAGAGAGATACAAACAACTTAGTAGCAAGAGCAAAATCAAACATAGACCAATGAAGAAGATAAACACGACGAAGTTACTTTTATAAAAGAATGTGTTTCATTAATTTAGACCGAAGATATCTTACTTAATTAAATTTCATAAAAATATATTCTTCATATGAACAATATATCAACGATTTGTGTTTTAAAATTTAGGGCAAAATAAGATTAACCAAGAGCCAAAGCACTACTACATTCAGATGCCAATATCATACCAATCGTTTTCGTAAGATCTATTCGACCTTTATGTGATAAGATCGTGTACAATATGTTGGAATATCATTTTGAACATCATTGATCGATTTGTAAACATAATCTTCTCAATATTTTGTAAATTTTCGATCTGTCCGCAACAAATATATTAGGTAAATATCCACAAGATAGATTGTCAACGAAAATACATTAACATTAGCATATGTATTTACACTAATGATTGTCAGCGGGGTTATTGTAAAGAGCATGGTACCTATCAATAAAATTTTGCTTTCAATTAGCCGTGTTTACAGAATGTTTATATAAATGAATTAATGAAGTCATAATATTTGCGTACAATACTATTCGTGTAGGTTAGAATTACAGTAAGGAACCTAACATAAAAAAAGCTAATTTCTAGTTAATTCATTCATCAAAAACATCGATAGCTTTCCTAAATATGACCCTGAACACATACTTTGCGGAGCTCTAGGGTTCCGTGGAGCACACTTGGTAGCAGAATGGTAATAATTCCTTGTGGACCAACAAGCTACAGTATATTTCTAATTGGTCCATCCAAGTGTGCTATAGGTAAAAATAATTACCTGTGGTCCAAACCAGGTGGTCTATAAGAGACACAAGCAAAAATATTAATTTAACAGCCTTCTTAAGGATTTATATCATTAGAGAAAAGTTTTTCGTGGATAACACTATATTTATCAACTTTTACGATAATCCAAATGATATGAGCCAATTTTTTCTATACAAGTATTATTTCACTTCCAAACCTACACAAACAAAAAAATTTTGTAATTCAATAATATAATAGAAACATATCTGTTTCTAATTCGAATGTTATCGACATTCAAAACAGTAGTTTTTAATAAAATTACATTAAAATATTACTAAATAAATAGCAAATTATTTAATATTTTGATGTATTTTACTTTTTAATTCACTACTAAACAAATTTACTGAATAAATAGTAAAAAAAAATCGAAATATTCTTTAATCAATAAGGCCATTGAGAGTTTTAAGGACCATGATCTTTGCTCTGAAATTCTGGATATATTCACATAGGGAGCATGAGTAAATAGCCCGCTTGTTTAATTTTGTATCCAACAGATTGCAGGTGAAGGTGTAATTAAACCCTTCAAGGAATATCAAGTGTTGTTAGTAAGCGTTATATCATTGCAATGCAATGAAATTGGGCCGTCACAGATTCTTTAAATCTGTTTGATTAAATTAGAGAAAATTTATTTATTATGACACAGAGAACGGCTTCCGATTAATAAAAAGTTTCATGTCGCAGCTGTCCAATCGCGTTTGGTCGTATTCGAAATTGATCCATTTTGCGGTTTATCCAGCACTCAATATTCTATACCGTATTTAGAGTTGAATGCATGTCTATTGAATATGTCAAAGAAACCGATCTTAGTGTATCATACAAAATATATAAATTTATTATTTTACTAGCTGTTTTCCCGCGACTTCGTCTGAGTAAATTATAGCCATAGGTGAAAGAATTTTTAAATCGGTCCTCTAGTTACGAAGCCTATTCAATTAAAATAAACAATCAAAACTTTCATGTTTATAATATAAGTGTAGCGAATATCTCAGTTTTTGTATCCCGTTGATCATTGAACTTTGCAAAACGTGTCAATCCAATGCGATCGCCTATCGCTTAAATAAACCTCATGGCATCATTCGGGTTGTTTTTAAATTTCAAATACATATACTGAGACGAGTCGTTGTGAATTATTCAGTATTATTACTATTAGACGTGGAACTATCTATCAATATATGAGAATCCTGTTCTGTCCTACATTTTTTAGAATGACAATATATTTGATTTAAAATGGAAAGCTCCGTCGGACCGACTATGCCCGGACTCTGCAATTACAAACGATGGAAGACTAAAAGGTTTAACAGTAGACAGACATTTTTACTATTTCAATAGCATTTCCTTCAAGAATATATACGCAGCAGGGAAATAAAAAGGTTTTAGAACACGGATCATATTAAAATAACAAATGGCCGATATGTCCCAAAACAAATCTTGTGATTGAGATTTTACTTGAGATTTTTTTTTAATATCTTAAAGATATCAAATCAGTAATAGGCATTTAAGTGCTGCCTACAGATCGGTGGCGACATCTATCGATCTAGTTCAGACAGCTTCATTAATACACCGACAGATGGCACCGATCGCTTTAATCGATGTTCAATTGAAACACGTGCATCACCAGTGACAAACGTTTTCCATCTAATTATAAACCACATGATTATTAAATACCTAGTCCGGGTTTCAGCTTACTTATAACTTTGCTCAAAATACGCAATAAACCTGGCTTATCACAGTTTTCTTATGAATTAATCGTGCGGACTCTATAATAAATACTTTCTTATCGTGTGGCATAAATTAATCTCGAAGCTAATACAATATTTTTTTTCTAATACTAACGTACATTTTTAATTACGAATGTTAATTGAATTGTACGGAGAGTTGTGCATTTGCACAGCTATTATGCTCTAATAGGTGAATGGAATTCAATACGATAAATATTATTATATTTATATCAAAGTTTAATATAAAATACTTATTTCATTTCTGCCACATGCTGCATGTATACTGTACCTACTAATTTTATAAATAGAGACTAATAATTCTAATAATATTAAAAACAACAAAAGTTAACATTATAATGTATGTTCACAGCTAGATAATGATTCATACTTGAAACAGTCTTCAATAAAATTGATTTTCCTATTTTGTAAATAATAAATAATAAATTTTGTAAACAAAATCTAAGCCGTAAGAATAAAATGTAAACTGATTAAGAAATTAAAGCCTGTAATAGAATAAAGAAAAGAGAAGTATAAACCTTACAGGTTTGTTATTAAATTCATTTACAAAAGCGCACTAAAGTATCGTTTTAGAAGTTTAAAACTTTAGAACACTGCAGTTACTTTATCGTCGATAATAATAGCAGTTGAAACATAAAGTCATAGCACACACTAACTGCTTTGAAAAAAAAAGGAACTGTAACTCACTAAATTTATTTATTAACCTAGCAGTTAAGTAAACAAATTTATTATAATCAAGGCGAGAAAATAGAAAATTTCACGCTTTTTCATTTTTACACCATACATATGTTTTCACAAACTAACAATTACTTATCTAGTTATCATAAAACTAGAAAAAATTCAGTGTCGTCAAAACGACGTTTAAGTTAATATTAGAACCAGTTTTTTTGCATTTTTAAAACTTTACTCGTTTTAATCATGAAGTTAAAAAACAACCTACCTAAGTACCTACCTACAATATGTCAGCTACACACATATCATCTGCTGATACAATGAGTTTTAATTTATCGAAAATACAAGCAACTTGATATACCTAAGTTACATTAAAACAGTAAATGTCATGATGATGTGCGTAATAAGAAATTTTATAATAATAATTATTTAAACACGAATAATATTGGTCTTACGAAACTTACGATAGTAAAATTCATATCTAAAAATGTGCGAATTTTAAAACGTAATTATGAAAACAATGAAATTGTAACTGTGAATTGTTTCACGATACATATCGATTCTGAATCAGTATTCGTCTACGTCCAATTAACTAATCGTAATTCGGAATGCAAGTATGAAATGTCCTTAACAGTCGCTCTATTTAAACAACGTTTTGCATACGTAATGCAAACAACGTTATCTATGTTGAAAATTGCTAATTGTGACCAAACAATATAGGTTTTGTTACAAGCGCAGTCCTATTTTTTTTTTGTCGTGAAAATAAGAAAATTATATAACATTTCCACTGGTTAACAATGGCAACGGCTGATCTCAACAGCTTACGTAGAAACGGTTGTGTTTTCAGTGAATTCTGTTTTACTTCATTTTATGGTCATTTCAATAAAGGACATTTCACACAGCGCCATTAGCAAAGCCGAATTATAAATAACCAAATGTAGTTTACTTTTATACTATATGTAGTTTACTTTTATATAAAATCAATGTTTCGAATCCTAATTAATCTAATTACTAATTACAAATTACATTTTGTAGTCAAGTCGCTAAAATAAATGAATTTATAATAACATTGAAACCTGGATGGAAATTAAAGTAAATCAAGTTAATAACTTCTCACTCATCTCTGTTCACTAGTAAACCTATAAATTAAGTTCAGACTGAGCAGTGGCATTGACAGTTTTAAGACTATATGAAAACTCAATGTACCTAATAAGGTATGTAATGACCATAAAATATACTAAATAATATACTATACTAATAGAATATATAAAGTATGTAAATCAAGTTTCCGTGACTTTTCTGTAATTGTACTTCTTTTTTAATTTTCAATTGCGTTACACTGCTTATTTATTTATTGTTGTCAATCATGAAAACCCTTTATTGGCCAACTTTAATTTAATTTAATGATAATACCTACAAATTTCGTGTGTTTCTTTCCGAACCCATATAAATAAATAAATAGAAACCTCTATTCCATCTGACGCTAACCTTTAATATAACATTAATTAAAGCTCTGAACGACGTTTGTTTAAATAATATTGTTTATACTTTGATAAATTAAACAAACTATGTCGTTAAACACCCACCCGTATTACTTATTTAAGTTTACAAAAGATTATTATCTGTAGGACGAGCAGTATGTGTGGCGAAAGAAGCGTTTCATACGCACCATGCGTATACGTTGGATTTAAAATACATCAACGCATCGGCTTCCAAGTTAATTGAAGATGTTCTTCATAAACTACTACATGATATTATTGAGCAGGCATAAAACGTGTATTATTATGGTGTAAGAATCCTAATTTCGGGTCTTTGTAACAAATACAATGTCTCGTGTCTTTTCCTCAGTTCATAAAATTTACAATTATAGAAAAAACTTAATTGAGAGTCATTGTTTAAGAGTAATTAAAAACACAGAGAGCGTCAGATATGGATAAAAGGTTTCATTTATATAATAGATTTGAAGTGTTTATAACTTAGACATTGGGTCAGTTACCTACCTATAGGGGAGCTAATAAGGAAGAAGGAAGTAGGACGTGTGTCAGTTCTACAATAATATCTGCCTACCCCGCGATAGATGTGAATGGAAGATATAATAAGATTTAGTAAGTTATAATTTCTGTAAAGAGCATATAAACTTTTAAAAGAAGTCGCGACTAAAAATTATCATTTAACAAATAAAGAATTATCATTTAATTAATAACCTAGAGAAAAGCTCCGCCCGACGTCAATAGCATTTTCTTGAATAAATCGCTTTTGAGATAAGTATTATTTATCACTTTTTAAAGTTTGGAGTCGTTTCTATTTTTTTTTTTTAAGTATTTACTCGTATTTCATGATATTTAGTGATATTTATTTATATTTCTTATATAACAGGTATCACTAAAAATATTAAATAATATATAAGAAAAAAGAATATGTTAAATATTTAAGTAAAAGTCTTAGAATAGGAGATTTTGTTTATTTGCTCGACATATTTTTTTTTTCCTATAATCTCTGTCATATTTTGAAGACAAAAGATTTGATTGCTCCAATTTATAAAAGTATTTCATCTATGGGAAGATACAAACATGCGGCGGACATGTGCTATAATTTACGCAGGCAATTTCGCGATGAAACAGCTAGTTTGATAGAAATTGGTTGACAATCAAAGAAGAATTTGATGATCATACCTACCCCTATATATAGGTAATCTTTATTCATTGATACCTACTATCTATGACTTTCACAAAAAATATACATCAAAGAGTAAAGTAAACATACTTACTCGTTGAAAATAGAAAATCTTCCTTTTAGATTTTGAATGAATTCTAAATAATCGTATGCAATCTTTTGTTTTTTGCTGAAATCGGCCAGGTCATAATATATCATCTTAATATTTAAGTGATATTTGTTGGAAAGCGTATTTTGTTTTGCTATAAAAGGAAAACTACTAATTCGATTTCGATAAAATTTAAATGGAACCACACCTTGATCGATCAAGCTGTCTAATAAAAATGAATTTTTAAAATCGGTCAACAATGACGAAAGTATTGGCGAACACACAACATAAAAAAAAAACATACAACGCCTTCAAATATATAACTTCTTCCTTTTCCATTTTCAATTCGGTTAAAAAATAGACGTCATCACAGGATTATTTTTAAACTGAATAAAACCTCTTTTCTCCTGAGTTCTTTATTCAATTTCCGAGACATTTCCGTGCAAGTATTTTAAATTTCGAATGTTCGAATCATGAGCCAATAATAATCCAATAATAACAGTTAATCGGACATCAATTGATTAAGCAATCACATGATTTATAAGTAAATGACTTCCAACTATTTGATAGTGTACTTCCGTTGAGATCATAGTTGAGTCACTTGAACAAAAAAACAAAAATGCCGCTTAAGATTTTCACAAATCAGCTGTATTTTCAGATCTGTATAATGTCAAACGGCTCGTAGATCGACCGATCGGTAGTTGAATTCCAGTCAACAATATATTAAATAACATAATAATTATCAATTTTACATATATTCACAATGCTTTATTTAGTATTTTTCTTTAATATAACTATATTCAGTACGTAATATAGTTAGTCATATATATATAACTCAAAGGTGACTGACTGACATAGTGATCTATCAACGTACAGCCCAAACCACTGGACGGATCGGGCTGAAATATGGCATGCAGGTAGATGTTCTGACGTAGGCATCCGCTAAGAATGATTTTGATTAATTCTACCCCCAAGGAGTTAAAATAGGGAATGAAAGTTTGTATGAAACTTTGTCAATATTAAACCGATCGGGCTGAGACTTTGCATGCATAAAGATAGTATGACTTAGGCATCCCCTAAGAAAAGATTTTGATCAATTCTACCCCCAAGGAGATAAAATAGGGGATGAAAGTTTGTATGAAACTTTATCAATTTTAAAACCGATCTTTGCATGGCTGAGACTTTGCATGCAAAAAGCTACTACGATGTAGGCATCCCCAAAGAAAGGATTTTGATAAATTCTACCCGTAAGTGGATAAAATAAAGGTTGAAACTTTATTTCAGGTATTTAACATGATATAATGAATAAATATTCGTTAGAAAAGCTGCTCAAAGTGACTTTACCACGCGGACGAAGTCGCGAGCAAAAGCTAGTTGTATATAAATTTGATGCGGTACCTTCGTATCGTGAAAAATCCTCCCTAGATACAGCCTCCCTAGACCAATCAGGAAACGCTTCGTCTAGGGAGGCTGTGTCTAGGGAGGAATAGAATGTCGTAACTACTCTGGACACAGTATTTTTTTATTTATATTTATAATGTTCCAACTTTAATAAACTATGCTAAAATTAACTCATGCAAATGAACTAAGTGAATGAAGTAAAATGTTATATAGGAATAAAGATTTTTTCTTATATTAGCACGTAGCTAAAGTCTACTTATAACGCATTTTAATCATCAGAAAATTCAATGTCCTATTTTTGTCAACCCTAGCAGTAAAAGATGAGAGTATGAGGGGTGAAATTGCCAAGCGATTAACGCTGTTCGTTCAATGCAATAAAGTAGAATGTGGCTTAAACATTTTCGCTAATCGCGGGTGCTTCATCATTGAGTAGTAGTCTTCTCGAAAACTCAAAGGACAGCTGATATTCGCAGCTACACAATTCATTATAAAAGCTGTTGTTTAAATTTTTAAATGGACTGTACAGCGCATGAACATATACTTAACTTTTCATATTAACAGCAATAATATTTTGATAAGCAAATACCAACAATGTACTGGTTTTATTTCTACTTACAAATATTGTGTTTTAAAATACCGCAAAAAATATTAATAGGGAAGATGTGATTTTTTTACCGCGTAGGCATAGGCTCCGATACTATTAAATCGATTAAAAAAATCTTTCACTTACGGAAAAGTTACATCAATACTTTCCCGTAAGTAAAAGATTTTTGGAGTAAACAATATACTACGTTCAGAATTTGTTAATCTATTATTATATTCGTGTTTGATTCTTTTCTATAGTATACGATTACTATAATATACGATTCTATAGTATGGTAAGTACTTAAAAAATTCGTCTTAACTCAGTCAGAAGGATCAGAAAAAGGTAACTAAGATTATTGTTGATTTCAGTACGTTTAATTCAATGACATCTTTCTATTCTGCACACAAATTTTCTATCCGAAGAATTTCTGAAAAATACCTATGATTATACTGATAATCGAAAGATTTTCTGTTTCATAGCAAATTGTATAAATAATTTTGAACCTTACTCTCAAGGCGTTATAGTTTCAAATTAATGAAAGATTACCCATCTGATATTCAAAAAAATTACTTAAATACAATAATAAAAACATAGAATCTACCAAAAGTACTTTGCTATTATGCGATTGATTTTTTTTTCTTGCGAACGTACGAGCAAATATGTATTTTGTAGCGTTTCTTGATTCGTCTAGGGAGGCGGTTGTTTATTTAATCGAGCACAGTATTCGTTCGGCAACGGAGGTTGGTGATTGCAACGGTTAATTGAAAGTAAATAAAAACCTATTTTTGTACAAAATAAATATTAGAATATTTTTGCGAAAAATAAACATTATAATAATTTTGAGTTCATTTTGGGGTTTTATGAGTAAATCGATATAAGTAACACATCTAATAGAGCAAATTAGACACACGATCAGTTGCACATACGTCTATTAAAGTTGAATGACGCCTTTAAGCTCTAATGAATGTCATATTAGAATGGATAATGTCGCTTAAAACTAATAATTTTTTAATAGACGTGCAACTAGCTTTAAGAATTATAAAAGAGGGCGACTAAGTACCTTATACTTTTGTTTTATTTTATTTTTTGTTACTTGGGTAAAGAGTGACAAAACACAGAATATTTTTTACACAGCAATATGGTACAAAACAAAATAATAATTTCGCCATTAACTGCGTTTACAAGTGTTGATGAGAGAACGTAGATGATAAGTGAACGAATGATATTATGAAAATTAAAAAAATAATGTTGAATATGTGTTCTAAAGCCATATTTTTGTTTTCTTTTTTTATTAATATCATTTGATAAATTAAGTAGACAAACACAATATATATTTTTTAAGTTTTCTATATTTTATACTGTTAATTACCTATTCATAATTTTTTATGAATCTCTAAATAACGCAAGCATTATTTATTTTAATGACTTTTACTGGAAATAAAATGTGTATTAAATTTTTTGAATTGGTTTGAAAAACTTTTGTGTATTTTTTTTTGGGTTGAATCTTGTCTACAATATGTTCTAATCTCTATCTCGATTCTGCCTTGTTCCCAATTTCCTTTTTTTTTTTTGCAATATATAATATCACATTGGTGCCGGTAAGATAAATAAGTTGTGCAAAATTGTTAGAGCAGTGTTAGATACTTGTAAATGAAATCCAAAAAATTGTATTTCCTAAAACTACCACTATGAAGTAGGTAGGTTAATACGCGAGCGATTCCAATCTAAACATGTTTAGGGCATTAACCTTGTACCTTGACGCGGTGTCATACAATACGTAATTTATGTGACAGACAGCACCCAAGGGTTGTACTGAACATAATAGTCACATATTCACGGCAGAACAACCAGCCCACAACATATCGTACAAACTTATACATATCGAACGTTTTTCGTTTCAAAATTCACCAAAAACCAGTCAAAATAACTTAATTTTTCCCTGTCATTCCCGAAACTTTCCCTCTACCGGGGAATCGCGTTCAAAAAATGTTTTAAGCAGATTAAAAAGTTGTTCACACGGCAGGCAGACCGCGATACGTTTGCAGGTCGGTACATACTAGCGAGGAACACGTATCCCTCCTTGCACTCGTATCGATCGTACGTACAACACTTTATAACTTTCACATTAGCAGGAACAAAGTAGTCTAAAATAAATTAATTACGTAATGCGATATGGAATGGAAAGTTTAGCGCGCGGCGGGCGTAGGGTGCGGAAACGGGGGCGGGTGGGGGATGGCGGGAAAAGTTTTGGGAGCGAGTGCGGTGCGGCGGCGTACTCACCCTCTCCTCCTCACGGATCATCTCGGCGATGCCGGGCCGAATATCCACGTCGTCCACGTGCAGCGGCGGCGCCGGGGCCAGATCAGCAGTGGGCTCCGTGGCGGGCGAGGTGGCGGGCCGTGGGCTAGGGCCCGGGCTCCGGTCGGCGGAGGCTCGCCGGCGGGCCTTCGCCGGGGACTCAGCCTCGCGGCTCACCGGCCTCTTGGACGCGCGCGCCTCCACGCCGCCAGGCCTCAACACCGTCTGGTCACCGCTTACGTCAGTCAATCCCCTTATCTTCAACGTCTCGGCCACTTTCAGGAGAGCAGTTATCTGATCCTGCGACACGTTTATCTCCCCACGGTACATGAAGTCCACCACGGCCTTCAGGTCGCAGTACTTTATGTCCCGCATTATTATAATCGGGTGTCGGCACGGATTATCCATGAACAGGGTCTGGAAGTAGGGGCTGCACGCCGACAACACCACCTTGTGCGCTTTTAGGCTCTGCCCTTCGCACGCGAGGGTCACATCGACAAACGACTCGGTCTGCAGTAGTTGATCAAAGCAGTTCGCAAGATTGCTCTGGTAGTTATTCCATCGCAGGCAGAATTGCTGGGGTGAACCGTCGGCATCTCGGCTCTCCATGGCCGCGGGTTCTTCCTCGGCCGGCATCGTTTTAACGGCAGCGGTCTCGCATCTGCAACGTAACGCGGTATCGGTGAGAGGCCGCGACACATGCAACGCTGGCGCTGACTCGCGAGTCACTGAGCGGTCGAGGCGAAGGCGGGTGGCGGGGGCGCGCGGGCGGGCGGACGTTCGGTGGGCGGCGCTCCAGTGCCAGCGACCAATGAGGCGCACGTGCCGCCCGCCGCCACGCCCCCGCCCCGCGCTGCACTGCCGCCCCGCACCCCCGCATCGATCCTACAGCGCGCGGCGCCCGCGCACACTCGCAGCGCTACCTCCAGGACAACGACCATAATACGTTGCAGTTTTCTAACTAATAATTCATTGCATTTTAAATTGACTAAATAATAAATCACACCTTTTCTAACATTAATATTTGCTTGATTATGAAAACATGTTTTTATTACTGGAGATAGACTGTAAATGGTCTTTTTAATCATATACCCAGTTATTACATATGAGATTGATTAATTTTATTTAGTTTAATTAACGTGCGTGCTTATTTTGCAAATAGGAAATATTACCTAGCTAAGTTTATGATAGGCAGTTAACATTTATTCTTAATCACATATGACAATAATGAGTATCTCATCACCATCACTTACTCATTAGTTGAAGTACCTATAAAAAGATGATAAAGTATAAATACCCATTCATAATCTATAGGTGAGTAGGTACTATATAGATAGGTGGATTTATTTTCTATGAAATAAGTACATAGGTACCTCCCTAGATATAATTGTAATTACATTAGTTATATTTAATTTTACAGGCCTATACGGTAGTAGGCCCAGGTTTTCTCTGATCGAATGAAAGTTATAACAAAAGCATTTGCGAATTGGCGCTATATTATTCATATATATCTATATAGGTATTTTAGTCATGTGAGCAATTACTTTGACTATGATAAAAACTTGAAATTTTTTTATTGTAACTAAGTTGGATCTTATTTGCATACTGTATAGATGATTACCAACACCTTCCAATTTTTAAGAATAGGTCCTGCTTATTTTTTTTTTCGCAATCAACGGTTGAATATGAGGATCACCCTGATAATCAGAAGAATAATATTTATTTTCTCTCTTGAAAAAACTGCAACGTCCTTTTACATTAAATTTACTCGCCGAACGATTTATGGTCAATGCTGGCCACTAATATTCGAAAGCTTTTCACGTTAGAATTTGCTTTCTCTTTTCTTGCTGGCTGATAATAATAATATTTATTTTTTTGGACTGCTCCAGCATAGAGTATAATATAAATTAAAGTTCGAAGAATTGCATACGTATTTCATTCTACAATAAAGATTCTGAAGTAGCTCTACGTGAGCTACTTTAGAACTCCATTTCACAGTACCTACATTTTTATAGGATTTACACACTATAGATTTCTAGAAACTGGCGTCTGTAATAATAATAATACCGCTTAGCGCCGCCGACGCATAACCCGTACGTCAGCGCTGAGCGGTCGGCGTAACTACGAGTACAAAGCTTCTATAAACGCTTCTATAATACTGGCCATACATATTGGCCTGTCAGCGCCGACGCTAAGCGTAAAACTAAAACCATCCTAAAGTGTAGAGTTTGGTAAATAATAATATGTTTGCGTTTCGAGTAAAGGACACCTTGAGAGCGTCGGGTTGCTAATCTAGACAACCCCCAGAAGATATGGAAAAGAAAAGAAAGAAATAGAAGAGTTAAAAGATTAGAAAAGAAAACACTTTGCTCTTGCTGTCTTGTCTGTGACCGGTACATCTGGTTGACGATATAGATAAAGTCGTGAACTTTTCTCGTAAAGAGTATTCACAGTCAACGCCTACACCCAAATGTCACTTTTCTTTATTGTACACCATAATTAAACAAAAGGAGAATCGATCCTATATATATATCCGATCCTAATGACTAAAAGAACACCTGATCTACATAATAATCCATTCAAATGGCGTTTTAAATTATCCGGTTATCTATAGAAATCACGGCATTTAACTATGCAACAACAAAACGTATTTGGTTACGTTTACTAAGAAATAACTCATTGAAATTGAACTGAAGCCCTGATATATTTCCATGGAAAACTGTATGCAACACTTTGTTTGAAAGAATGCGGCTTACACAATCACCGTGTACCTATGTATAACAGCTCCGTGGACGTTTGTATTAAGCCTTGTAACCCAACAATAACACGATCACAATTTTCAATGGTATTTTTATGGAAAATATGTACAGAAAGAAACATGAAACTGTGTAATGTTCTCCATGGCCGTACAGTTGACAAAAAGTCAGGCTATACATCATCAGCCCTTTTAGGTCCCCATTGCAGGGGTTCAGGCCTTCCTTATGGATGGTTAAGGAGGATGGGCCATGACCCTCCACGCTGGCCTAATACGGATTGGAGGGTATTAACGACTGCAAATGCAGCCGGGACCAACGTCTTAACGTGCCTTCCGAAGCACGGAGTAGCTCGAGATAATATTTTTTGGTCACCCATCCCGTGACCGACCTTTGCGAATGTTGCTTAGCCACAACGATCGCGGGCCGCGGCGCTTATCAACTACACCACCGAGCATAGCCCATACTGTGTAAAATGTAGCCTTTTAAGCTCGATTGAAACTTGTCATGAGTATTTTATAGGGAGCACCGCCTGATTTTGTTACGTCACATTTGCAATTTATGTCATATTCTATTTTTATATTTTATGGATAATACTTAAAACGCAACATAAAACCAACTTTTAAACAGTTTCATCGCGTTTTTATTTAGTTTTATTAACGTTTCGGACATTTATGGATAGTGAAAATATAATAAATCCATACTCCATTTAAACACAGTTTACCAAGATAAAGCTTAAAAAGAATAATTTTTCTTTTACTTTGTGTATACAATTAATGCCAATTATATTGGATATAAACAGAATAAATTAAAAAAAAACTAGATTTGATCAATTTTGCTTTCACAATGCTGTTGCTGGAAAGTATTCATAATGGATTTTTTTTTAATCTCCCAGTCCAGTGTAGGACTCCAAGATGGGAGTCCCAGTAGTTAGAGCAGTCGCCCAGATTGCGAAAGTTTGTGGGTTCGGATATTATCTCAGAGTACCTGAGACTGGAGTAATTAAGTATTTTTCAATGTTGATCAAATATAATAATATAATAAATATTTAAATGTGTGCACTGTTTAAAATGTAAAAGTATTAGCAGATATTTGATTTGAAATCATAAGATCTTTGGTATCCTGCTTATATTATAAATGCGAAAATTAAGGCAGAAGTACACTTTATTTTTAAGCAACATACTTTGAGGGTTAGTGCAAAACAGACAGAAAATCCGCCAAACGCCTCACAAAATAAATAGTATTTACACAACGCTTATTCAAGGTTGAATGTCAAACTACACATTGCACAAAAGTAGATTAAAGTTTTGGTTAAAACATTACCCATACAAATTTTCAAATTCATTAGAGCTTTCCATTAAACCTATGATCGTTTATGCAAGTTAGGACGTTTCGCGACCGATCGAAATGCGACGGTTTTTACGCCCGCTATGCATCAACCCTTAGAAGCTGCCAATACATTTTACTGGTAATTGGTACCGACACCACCACCTATATTATTTTACAATTAATATAAAATGTTCGTATAGGGATAACATGCCTGGATTGAGGTATAATCCATCATACTTCCACTTTCCTTCGCATTGATTTAACTCTCAGTGGGGTTACATGTATTATAACCTCATTAAATTTCTGCTTCACGAATCTGTGGATCCTAGAACCGCAGCGCTTAAACTAATTGAAATTAAGAGCTTCGTTTGATTTCTTTTTTTTTAGTTCGTTACTAATGAAGAACTAATAAATTCTTTTCACCGCTTGCCAGATGTGTTGCTCTGGTATATCCAATGTGCCCTTGGAAAAAAGTCCATTTCTTTTTTACATTTATTTATAGTATTATGGGTCATTAATTTAAAAATTAAATTATATACGTATTTTGTTATTAAAAGAAACTTTGATGATTCGATTTTCAAAATAAATGAAAGAAAAAAAAGTCAATAATTTGTATTAATAATAATATATCTATATAAAAGCGAAAGGTCACTTACTCATTCATCACGTAATCTCAGAAACTACAATTGCTAGGGGGTAAATTAAGGGATGAAAGTTTTTATGGAATTTTCTCATTTCAGCCCTGCGATTCTGTATTAATCCAAACCCGAATTAAAATTGACTCAAGTGTCCGAATTTACTTTTAAAAAGCGGCATCCGTCAACCTTAAATTGGTAATAACGTTTCGTGGCATTAGTGAAGTGAGTTTCGAAATGACATACGAATAGAATATCTGAGACACGTATATTCAATCAATTTTGTTTTGTATTTTTAATACAAAAAATGGAATCAATAGAATTTCTTAACTAAATGATTTGAATTCGGAATGATAGAATTCCGGTCTGGATTTTTACAGAATGGGGTAGACTTAAAACCAGATCACGCGGACGAAGCCGCTGGCCGAAGGCTAGTTGATAATAATTATAATATATTAGTTATAAAGTACAAATTGTTATGAATCATTTATACTTTGACGATATGCATATTAAACACATTTTTCCTCCTCTCTATATTTTTTTCACATATAAAAAAATATAGAGAGAAGCTGGATAGCGCAGTGGTTGACGATGCGCAAGTGAAGCAAGTTTCACATGAGAATAGGCCATGACCTACATACAGCCTGCAACCTTGACCAACGGCATAACGTGCTTTCCTAAACACTGAGGAAGTCGAGATAATAGTTTTTGGTCACCCATCCTATAACAGGCCCTTGCGAGAGTTGCTTAACAACCGTATCGCAGACCGTACGAGTTAACTGCGAAACCATAGTAAAAGCAAACAGCGAACCATAAATAACTAGCGTGGCAGAGACAAAAGCGTTTTGTTATAAAATGTGAGTTAAAGAAATACGGCAACATAAAGTCGTTCCTCGAAGCCAGTTGCGTATGTTTGGTCGGTGTGTATAAAATATACAAAGAGTGGGCCCTCCGCTTAATGTAAACAAGCATGGGTAACGCATGGGTGTCGTAGACCACAGCTATACTAGACACGGCTAATGGGCTGCACTCACCTAATGTTATTTTTGTCCCTCAGTTATGGATTTACTATATTTTCCAACAAGGGGCCAAACAGTAAAACCCCTTCCTTCAACTATATTTTAGCAGTGTATGATTTTTTTACTTTTATTACAAATGTATATTAAAGTTGTCATTAATTTAAAGTTCCATTAATAGGTAATGGTGCTTTAAATTAATGACAACTTTAATTAGACAACATATTTTCAAATTAGAAAATTATAATATTAGAAAATTAATTAGAGCTTAAAGTCGTCATTAACCTTTAGTGAAAGTTGTGTAGCTTAAAAGCTACCAGCGTACAGACTATGGGAAGCGATTTTGTTTTATGCTAACTATAAAAATACCAGGGAAGACAATCATAATTGCTATTAAAAAGAACCAAACCCGGAAAACAAATGCGTAATTGTGAATTGATAACAATTATTTCCAATTTTTTTTAATGAGGAATTTTCAATTAATTGGAACACTATTAATCGATCGAAAATATTTCGAAAATGTTCTTTAGCTTATTATTTACTAGATATTTTAACTACCTTGTCTATTCATTTGTAATACGCACTCGAAGGACGGGGTGAAAAAAATCGTAGCGCACAAGTATATAGATCAAATATTATAATTTTTTTGTCTGTCTGTCCAAATAGTTGGTAATAATAGAAATGAAGTGAGGCACAAGAGACCACCCACCGACCGACCTGTAGGGATGTTTGACGGTCACCATAACATCGAACAGGGTAAAAGTTAGCATAAAAATTACTATTTCATATTACCTATAGGTTTGATTTGTGATTTACGATGTAAGACATTAAAATAGTAGAACAGACGAGAGACAGCCCTAAAAGGTATATACATATAACCCTTTTTTTTCTTCTTCACAAGATTTTTCTATAGCGTCACGTAAAACAGTTACAAAATTCTCACAAACCAAACTTTTCTATATTTATCGGGTTTAGGTGAAGGGTTTGGTATGATATCTTCGTTTTTCAGAATTCCATTATACAATTGCTTTTTTTGCCATAAGTATTCATCATAATGCCCTGTTAATATATAATAATAAATCGTCGAATGCTAGACTGTAATCAAAACCAATACTGTTGACTTTTAGAACATGCAAAACCAATCAAAAAATCATGTCTTATTAATTATGGATAAAGTGATAAGCTATTGGATCGATATTGAGGATTATTTCACGATATTATATTTTTTTATACAGTGCAAAAGTATTTTAAGTCGTTTACTAACTATCACTAAATTTTATTTCTTAAGAACCTCATGAAACTCCCATAAGGTGCAGCTGAGTTTATCTGGAAAATTAAAATCATTTATTCAGTATGCTCTTAACACGTGTAAAAGACAAAAAGCTATATACTATTGGCTCACACAGTTAAAGCGGAATACAGAAGAAACCGGCCAAACAAAACATATAAACTAAAAACCAACAAAGATTATAATTACATTAGATGAAGACTCAGCGCGCAATAAACGCCACTGGCCCTAAATCAAACGAGTCGCATAAAACGCCTGGTCACCCCCTCTACACCTCTGGTATTTTTTCATTATTTTACATCGCCTATAAAAGTATGTGAGTACAAAACGGCGCAGCCGGTCACGCGAATCAACGGTGACACCAATTAAAAGGTAAACATAAACTTCTAAATCATAATCTCGAAACTGTAAGGGTGTTGATCATATAACGATACCTTACCGTCCCCGGAGCGCTGCAATGCTTACCTAAATGTGACAGTGACAGAAACATAGAATCTAGATTTGCCGAAAATTTTCATAAAGGTGTTAGGTACTTGGTCCTTTTTGATGACAATATTATTGTTTAAACTAGTATTTTACAATTTACGTTTTGATTAACAAACTCCACAAACAGTAGAATTACTTTATAACGAATATTAACGTTACTAGATAAGGAATGTAAAATAACTGTTAACATAATAGTAAGTTTGTTTAGAAGTGCTACCATATCAGAAAAAAATAAATTAAGTTTTGTATTAACTACTATTTTGAGGATAAAATATATAAAATTTCATATTTAATGATTTTTTTTTTTCAAATATAATAGTGTTCAAAATACTATTTTACAATAACTACAAAATTAACGAAATAAAATTTTGAAGTAATAAATAAGAGCTGTGAAACGTAAGTTCGCCATTTGTCCTTAGTTAGGCAATAAAGATTAAATAAAATAAAAAAATGCTTATTAAATTTCATTCTAACATATTCGGATCGCAGTGTACAACTAGACCCTTATACGGAACACACGTTATTAATTAAGTTATAAAAGAGTCGTACGCGAATTAGCATATTTATGAGTCAATAAACTCGTAGCTAAGGCGGCATGGATTGTCTGCGTGATGATTTTTTTTTTATTCTTTGACGGTAGTTAAATTTGAAACAGTGCGATTTTTCTAGTTTTAAAGTTGTAAATTGTATGTTGCACCCGCCCATGCGGCTCGGCCATTGGCAATAACATAGCTATTAATTAAGTTTCTATGAAATAATTAAAAGGTTGGTAATTAATTAAATTTATTAAAAAAACATATTATTACAATATGTATCGAAGAATAAAGTCGTAAAAATATTTTAATGCCATCGGTGCATTTTATGCACTAGTATACGTAGGATGCTTTTTTTCGTTAAAGTAATGCACAGACATGCTATTCTATAAAAAGAAAATTATACCATACAATAAAACTGCTGTTGTGGAACCACCTGCAATTTTATAGGTCGGTGAAAAAGTTTTTCGCATGTAATTTTAATAAACTTGATTTAAAAGGTCTGAACCTATAAAAGTGTAACTATTTGTATTTGTATTTGTATTTGGAGCTGGGCAATTTTCCATTTTTTATGATACCTCGGGGTTGAGATGAGGCCAGCATTTTATAAATTCATCTTTTAGTCCCAAGCCAACATGGAACTAAAACTGAAACTATCTGTGTGTTTTGATAAATCTAATTGTAAGTGTAATAAGTTAGACTATTGATGAAGACTATTGGAAAAACTCCCTGAAATGTCAAAGTTTGAGGGTAGGTATGGGGGCTTAGAGCGTAATTTTTGTAGGCCACTCGGGCCTGTACCGGCATCCATGTTTACCAAAACTTAACAACAAAAATAAAACAATAACATCACGGAAAACAGCTAAAAACAAGAAAGGCAGTAGCATTCACAATGGATGACAATCCCAGATTACGATTTTAGCAATTATGAATAAATAATAGTCTGACGAAATTAAAAAGCTGTACTACCGAAACGCTTGAAGGGGTTAGGCAACGTTTTAAATTTGGTAGAGTTATAGTGACATGAGAATCGTGCCGAAACTATCCAACCCTGCTTCTTTAGGTTCTTTACGATGGACACTTTTTATTGTAATACTTATTAAATCATTTAAGTTAGTCATATACTCATAAATTTGTTTAATAGTTAGCTTAAATGACAACAGTTAAGTAAAGCAGCTGATATTTTTTATGTGAATATGTAGCAAATTAGCCGTCAGTCTTAAAAGTAACATGATTATTGATATTTTGTCACAAAGTATACCATAAAAAGAACCTTATTTCACTTCTGTCTAATGCTATAATTAATGGAGTATAGTTAGTTGACATGGACGCTGATATTGAAAAATCGAATACCTATAATATCAGCGTTACAGTTTTCACGTTGTAGCCGAGGTCTTGGATATAGACCGCAGTAGTTTCCTACGGTTGCGTGGTAGAGATCACTGTCTTGTGTAAGGTCGTAATTTTGGATGCTGTTTTATTTTTTTATGTGTGCAATAAAGATTATTGTAGGATTTTTTTTAATAATATAAGTATAGATGACAGAAGTATCACGTTTCAAGGACACAATTAGAACAATAAGATTAATAGAAACTACACAACAAAATGAAGAGCTCGATGGCGTAGGAGTACCTCGGTGGCGTAGGTAGTGGATAAGCGCCGCGGTTCGCGACCGTTGTTGTTAACCAACAGTCGCAAGGGTTGGTCATCGATCGGAAAAAAAAATACTTAAAACCGTAGAAGGATACTCGCTCACAAGCAAACATAAAAAAAACTAAAGAGAAAAAAACAATTTACCCACCAAAAGCAGTGGATGTTAACAAAAGTTTAAAAGAGCTCACAAGGATACTAATATTTGCCATATGTATATTTATAAAGACGGCTTTAATTACCCATCGCCGTTTCTAAGAATGCTCTCTAATGTGAGGCCGCAACGACAAAAATTTACTTACACACATAAAACACGTACCAAATTAGATGGAAAGTCTCACTTTGACATTAATTAAAATACAATGTCTTTATTTGCAGTCGGCAACGAGAGAAACAAAACATTCCGTTAGCATTTCTCACTACTAATATGATATTTTCATATATACAATACCTTCTTGAAATAATATTAAATAAACTTAAATTAAATTATTATTATTATAGGTGTGTAACTGTAAAACATATTTGATGTATCAAAAGATAACTTATATTATGTTGTTTTATAATGTCATGGTCATTAACACTAAAATAATTGAACGATTAGACTATGAAAGATATAGGGAATTCGAGAAATATAAGGTAAATGGTAGCAATCTCGTTTTAAACTATAAATCACTATCACTTTGTTGAATAAATGTCCATTAAATTGTTCATTACTTAAAAGCGACATTACCTTGCATTTACATTCATTAGGATTTAAAGACGTCATTAAGCCTTAATGGACGTTTGTGCAACTGACCGTATATATTTACCCCACAACTTTGTCAGCATTAATTATAGCCTTTGTCGCCTGCGTGTGAGGTAATGTTTTTTTTTTAAATCGATCCAATAGTTTGAGAAATGAAATGAAATGAAAATGTTTTTATTCAAGTAAGCTTGTTACAAGCACTTTTGAATCGTCCAAAAATATTTTTTCCACTACCACTTGTTCAGGACGTAAAAGACGTCCTACGCTGACAAGAAGAACAAGCGAAAGAAACTTACCAGCTTTTTATCATAATTTGAAATTTATTTATGGATAGGTCAATTACATTTTGTGGAACTTTATTGAACATAGCAATACATTTACCCAAACTGATCCTCTGGTTTTTTGAAGTCTGAAGCTTGGAACGGCAAGTTTATCTTTATTTCTTGTGTTAAGATTATGAACACTACTTTTTTTTGTGAAGGAATCGTAATGTTTTCTTGTGTACATAATATTCTCATAGATGTATTGAGAGGCAACAGTCAGAATATTTATTTCTTTAAATATTTCTCTGAGAGATTCCCTAGACCGTAAATTATATATAGCACGGACAGCTCTCTTTTGTAAAATAAAAACATCCTGAATGCTAGCCGCAGAACCCCATAACAATATACCATACGTCATTACACTATGAAAATAACTAAAATATACCAATCTTGCCGTTTCAACATTTGTCAAGAGTCTAATTTTCTTAACAGCAAAAGCTGCAGAACTCAGTCTACTTGACAAGCTATCAATATGAGGATCCCATTGCAGTCGGGAATCTAGTGTAATACCAAGGAACTTTGTCGATTCTACTAACTCAACTTTTTCACTATTTACATTTATAAGTGTACTGACATGCCTCACATTAGGTAATGCAAACTTTATGCATTTCGTTTTATTTGAATTGAGCTTTAAATTATTATTATCAAACCACTGTAGAACGTTGTCGAGAGCATTATTTACATCGTCAAAACAATCATTACCCCTCTCAACTTTAAACAGTAAAGAGGTGTCATCTGCAAATAATACTGTCTCGCACAAATTCTTCGTAAAGTGAGGAAGATCATTTATATAAATTAGAAAAAGCAATGGTCCTAATATCGATCCCTGAGGTACGCCCATAGTAACTGGTGCCCCTGCAGATTTCGCTTCATTGATTACTACCTTTTGAATTCTAGCAGAAAGATATGATCTTATTAGATGAAGTGAATTTTTCGTCACACCATAATGTTCTAATTTCCCCAACAGTGTTTCATGACTAACGCAGTCGAATGCTTTTGATAGATCACAAAAAATGCCAATAGCATCTTGTTTATTCTCCCAAGCATCATAGATATGCCTCAGAAGTGCAATTCCAGCGTCTGTTGTACATTTACCTCTGCTAAAGCCAAACTGATTTTGGTGAAGTAATTTATTTAATGAAAAGTGTGCAAGCAGTTGATTGTAAATCATTTTCTCAAATACTTTACTTAACGCTGGTAGAATAGAAATTGGTCTGAAATTACTAGGATCAGACTTGTCGCCTGCCTTGAAAAGTGGGATTATTTTACCATATTTCATTAAATCAGGAAAAGTTCCTTCATCAATGCACTTATTAAAAATAAAAGTTAATTGAGGTGCTATAGCTGGTATTATAGATTTGATAACATAAGTTGAAACTAGCTGACCCGACAGACTTCGTCCTGTCAAAAAGATTTGTAATGTGGCAGTTTTTTTGCCTACGTATTTAAAAAAATTCTCCTGAACAGAACCGTCACCCTGGTGATAGGGCGTTGTGAATAAAAAATAATTAAATAAAACATATATAAGGATTTAAAAGTAAGTAATCGCTTTATTGTTAATCATGTGAATCATAATTATTATTGCAATGTATTAATAGTAATAGTATTAAATATAGAAAAAAGAGATTTTTATGATCATAAAAACACATTACACACAACAGCATTATAAAAGTAAACTATTCGAATTAAAAAAATATATAAACATTCTCAAGGAAAAATGCTGGAAGAATCCATCTACCTGTACCCCGGAATGGGACTCGAACCCATTCGCGATCCAGGGACTGCTCTAACCAATGAGCTATCTAGGACCCAACAGCTTTGCTACTACAGAGCGTATTTTCATCAATGTTCCGGCAATACATGTAATGACGTGGAAACTGATGCATTTTATCTCGCGTGCCGAAACTAATACAAAAGAAACGCGAGTTTCGGAACGCGAACGTTCGTTTAATATGAACTTTATACCATAGCAATAAAGCTCAAATTGACTACGTTTTAGTTACAAATCATTTGTATGGGAAAAAGAAAAGGGCTATTTTTAGGGTTTTTCCAGCAATAATTCTAATTTTTCTCGCCGTAAAAACCATCCTTGAACTTCAACGAACATTTTAAAAAAAGATTTGGCCAAATTGGTCGAGGCGTTGTTGAGTTATGCGCTTACCAACACATTTTGCGATTCATTTTTATATATATAGATTAGCTGACCCGACAGACTTCGTCCTGTCAAAAAGATTTGTAATGTGGCAGTTTTTTTGCCTACGTATTTAAAAAAATTCTCCTGAACAGAACCGTCACCCTGGTGATAGGGCGTTGTGAATAAAAAATAATTAAATAAAACATATATAAGGATTTAAAAGTAAGTAATCGCTTTATTGTTAATCATGTGAATCATAATTATTATTGCAATGTATTAATAGTAATAGTATTAAATATAGAAAAAAGAGATTTTTATGATCATAAAAACACATTACACACAACAGCATTATAAAAGTAAACTATTCGAATTAAAAAAATATATAAACATTCTCAAGGAAAAATGCTGGAAGAATCCATCTACCTGTACCCCGGAATGGGACTCGAACCCATTCGCGATCCAGGGACTGCTCTAACCAATGAGCTATCTAGGACCCAACAGCTTTGCTACTACAGAGCGTATTTTCATCAATGTTCCGGCAATACATGTAATGACGTGGAAACTGATGCATTTTATCTCGCGTGCCGAAACTAATACAAAAGAAACGCGAGTTTCGGAACGCGAACGTTCGTTTAATATGAACTTTATACCATAGCAATAAAGCTCAAATTGACTACGTTTTAGTTACAAATCATTTGTATGGGAAAAAGAAAAGGGCTATTTTTAGGGTTTTTCCAGCAATAATTCTAATTTTTCTCGCCGTAAAAACCATCCTTGAACTTCAACGAACATTTTAAAAAAAGATTTGGCCAAATTGGTCGAGGCGTTGTTGAGTTATGCGCTTACCAACACATTTTGACTACAGTATAAAAAAAGTCGCTTTCTCTGTCCCTATATCGCTATGTATGCTTAAATCTTTAAAACAATGCAACGGATTTTGTTGCGTTTTTTCATAGATAGGGTGATTCAAAGGATGGTTTTTATGTACAATACCTACAAGACCACGCGGGCGAAGCCGCTGCCGGAAAGCTAGTTATACATATACCTATAATAATGATTTATTATATTGGCTATGTGCACGACTCGACTCGAAAGCTCGCGTTCTAAATTTTAGTGGCTTTGACGCCTTAAAATTTAAGTGTGTTATTTTAGTCAAAACATTAAAATCAACAACAATCTATTATTTCATACTACAAAACTGTAAAACAAGAAATCAACACCCCCTAGACGATTTCATTAAATAATAATAAACATATACACAATGATTCCTGTATTGTTCGTAATAAATTAAATATGGTTTTTGGATGATTTTTGCAATATGGTATTGTATGGAGAGGGAATAGTGTTCAATTGTTAATACCAAACTGTTTGAACAACCTCTTTTTAACAAGCGCCCTATAACGTACCCCGAAAAATTGAAGGTATATTAGATTCTTGTAGGTTCTTGTATTTTTTATAACAATTTCATTATCTGATTGTAAGTAAGCCTTATTGAGATAGGCTAAGTATGGTTTTTCTGATTTTACAGTAGAAGTCTTATTTGTTTCATCTTTAATTGTAGATACAATTTTAAATTATAATTCACCCTTCATATTACTCGTAAAGCTTAGTTTGTTGAATTAATAAGTACATGTATCTATCTACACACTACATGCGTCATGTTACCACGAAATGATCAATTTCTACAAATGATTTTGAGAATTAATTTTCAAAGCATTCAGGTTGGTAATCAGTGGCTGAAAATTTATCAGTTCCGTGTACTAAAAAGCTAAAATCATTAATCTATTCAATGCTTTCATCTCTTGGTAATTGGATTTAAAATTGATTGCAGAAACATTCCCTTTGTTGTCCTGTGTAACCTTATATGGAGGCTGAACTGATTGTAGTTAATGCAACATCATTACAGAGTTCTAAACAAACACGACACATAAATACACGGTTCGATATTGGCTCCAACGCATCCGTTCTAAAGTTCTGATGTGCCGTGGGCGCCTTAGATTTGCGGTCCAAATTGCAAATTAAATGCCTTTGTGGAAACTGTTTGTCTAATTTCTAAATTCTGTCACTTTACCTTTCAAATGTATAGCGATCATGAAAGCGATTTACGAAGTACTGTAACGTAACTGTAACGTTTAAAGTCGCAATCTCTTTCGAGACGAATGATGATTTGAATAATTTTTTTTTTTAAATGTTAATATTAATAATCTTTGATCTTTTTTAATGTTAATTATGATCGAGAAACATTATAACTTAGAAACTTAAAGTAATATTTGCGTCTAATGCTTGCTTTATAAAATTCCTATTAACGTCAAATTAACGATATCATTAATTATATATCTTTAAAAAATATCACTTGACGTATGAAAGCGAATTTCATAGGTCTACTAGTTGTAGCGTGAAGTTCGTTAATATCTTTCAAATGTGAATTGGAAAGGGATTGAGATGGATTTTAAAATTAGATAATTGGGCCCATAGTCACATTCACTATGGCTCAGTAACCAGCAGCTCTCAATATCAGTGTAAAATCGTACAGACGAAATTTCGTACGATATTACACCGTGAAATTAGCTGAAGTACCCATAGTAATCCGTATCTACATCAATTAACCGGAATATCTTCAAAGAATAGATTATTATATTTAACCTTTCTTGTGCCTATTTCCTATAACACCAACACGCACAAGTTTCACAAAGATGCACAAACAAACAAAAACGCTTCTGTAAGGAGGGGTAGCCACTCCCCCCCTTGCATTTACTTCCATAAAACATTTTAATGGAAAATCGATGGTATAATTCAATTACCCGATGGCAGCGACTCCACAAATCCGCTTTTCTTTTTTCCTTTAAAAATGAAAAAACGAGACAGCATCGTTGTAAAAAAAAATAATAAACAGATTGTTGTGGACCATTTGCTTAATGTGCTAAGTAGTCTTGAGACTTGGCAATGGTAATTATCGTCTATAATAAACTACAGACATACGAATAGTTACGATACTGCTTTTATGATATTAAATGATTATTCATTGCAGTTTGCAGATTCATGGCTAATAGATTTATGTATGCCACAGAAATTTTATTAATTGATATACAAACATAGCATAATGCCAAATTTTCAAAATAAGGTCACCATACTTTTTAAGGTATGTCTCAATCGAAGAAAAACAAAAGTTGTCAACACAAAAGTAAGCAATATTTCTTTATTAGAGATGCGTCTTAAAAAAAAATACGTTTTCATTCAAGGTATTCGAGCTTGCGATTGTTATATGTACCATGCGAAGAGTAAGTACCCCAAACACGAAAAGTCATCAAGTGTGATCGAATTTGTATCTAGCTTAAAGGCGCTTATGTTATGATATCAATTTTTTGTCCGTCTGTTTGTCGAGACTTGGGACGCGTAGAGGTATCATAATTGTAATTGAATCCTTATGCTCAGGTTTACAAATTCATGAATTGTAAAAATGAAAAGGACAAAATCAACATAGAAAGATCTGAAAACTGTACATATGGAACTAACTCGTTAACAATGAGGTGTCAAGTCCTATTCTAAAGCGATGTTAAATGAACTTTAAAATTATCAAATGTGTTATTCTTTGAGCTTCTGAATTTACCAGCCTTTTAATTTCCTCGCTGCTATGCCCCGTTGTCTGTAGATGCAATTGAATCAAATCGAAAAGGCAGAATGGGCCATGACCCACCACGCAGGTCCAGTGCGAATTGGTAGGTGTAAATGACGACAACAGATGCAACCAGGACTAGCGGCTTAACATGCCTTCCGAAGCACGGAGGAGTTCGAGATAATACATTTTTGGTCACTCATCCTATGACTGGCCCTTGCGAAGTTCGTGTTCGTGAAGTATCGTGGATCAAGTGCACTAACCACTGCGCAATCGAACTCCTCAACATTATGTGTATATAAGTGATATTTCTCTACAGAAAAAATCACATAGTCAATTCATTGTTATGGGTAATAAGCATGATAATTTCTATGATATTTTTATGCCTATAAAGGAAATCGAAGACTCCACCCGCCGACTGGCGCCCTAAGTTTTCTCGCTCTGAACATTTGCCCGAGCTATCCCTCCCCCCTCTGAGATCGGGCCCTGCCATTACATAAGCAGATAAGTGGCGAATTTGATATATCTCTTCCATATACTCTTCCTATTTGAATTCGATGGACTTCGTGCTTATGATGTTATTAACCTAAATATAAGTTTCTAGCTTTCCGCTAGCAGCTTCAACCGCGTGGTTTTGTAATATATATAAAAACCTTCCTTTTGAATCACCCTACCTATGAAAAAAACTGCATCAAAATTCGTTGCGTAATTTTAAAGATAGGATATAGGGACATAGAAAGCAACTTTGTTGAATACTATGTAGTGATGAAGGTAGCCATTATTTATACTACTGGTTTTAATATTGCTACTATTATTGTTATAGCTGTTATTGGTACTATTATTGTATAAGTAGCTCGGTGGCGTAGTGGATAAGCGCCGCGGCCCTGCGATCGTTGACGTTAAGCAACTTTCGCAAAGGTCGGTCACGGAATGGGTGACCAAAAAATTATTATCTCGAGCTACTCCGTGCTTCGGAAGGCACGTTAAGCCGTTGGTGACGGCTGCATTTGCAGTCGTTAATACCCTCCAATCCATATTGGTCCAGCGTGGAGGGTCATGGCCCATCCTCCTTAACCATCCATAACGAAGGCCTGAGCCCCTACAGTGGGGACGTAAAAGGGATGATGATGATGACTATTATTGTATAGGTAATGTTTATTAAGATGTAAAGTTTCTAACTTTTGTAAATATAGAAAGTTTTGTATGGAATCTTCGAAAATACTATCATGAAAAATTATTTCACCTAACGGAAAGCTGCATCATACGCGAGTAACATAGGTTATAATTTACGCGGGCGATATGGTGGAAAAACAGATAGTGGGTAATATATAACCTATTATGATCGTTTTTAGCGATAAGACCGCCTTTGCGAAATAAAGAAATTTTCTGTTAACTTTTATTTATTTGTCCGTCAGTCTTCGACAATAGGCATTGAAGTTGAGGAGTAGGAGCTAGCTACGTCACAACTGTGTAGAAAATGTACAATGACGTGACGTCATAGGATATTTCAACTCAACGTATTGCCATTATTTATGGATTACATAAAAAAAAATTACTAATACGTCTTAATATTACTCTTCTATAATCTACTTGATGGACAGACAGTCAAAGTCATCATTCCTTTTATTAGCATGTAGTTTAAGATTTTCACATATTAACTCTTGGTGATCGTTCAAACTATTGTATCTTCATAATGATAACAATATAATTGTTTTTATAAAACACTTCATATAAAATAACAAACTGTTAGCAATATTATTAACAATGGCGTGGTATAGACATTTGAAAGTTAGGAAATAATCGCAAAAAGAACTGCGGTATAAAATACAAACTGAACTATGTGTTATGCTATTTTGAACCTTGAATCATATAGTAATAAGGGTGAGTCAGTGTGTGGTGAAATGTCGCTGTGTACGAATGTTAATATCGGGACCACGGGCCGCTCCAGTGGGACTTCGAACGTATGACGTGGATGTAATAATCGACCGTTTGTGGATATGGTATTTATACAATACGATTTTATGTAGGTTCATCAAGTAAATATACATATAACATTATGTATGGCTTTCATTTTTCTAGTTTATCTTGATAACAATGAGAAGTTCTCGCAGAGATTAATGCATTCAGTCTGCAATTAATAAAATTTAAGACAAATGTATAACGTAACAATGGATTAAGTAAAACAGAACATCACAAACTATTTTAATTAATACTCACAAACCATTAATTAACGTAAAAGTTCTCAATCCTACCCTCAGCTACAAAAACATTTTCCTAATAATAAATATTTAATCCTAATTTTAATTATGAAAAGAAAGTAACAAAATAGTTTTTTTCTACAGAAAAAAATCTTATACCCAAAATATACAATTTTTAAATTACTTTAGTAACAGTCGATCATTGAACAGGTGAATAAATGCTCCGCTCTTATTGCGTACGAAAAAACCCGTCGTTTAATTTAATATTATAATGTTAAACATTTTTTGAATTAGGAATTTAATTCCCATTATATGAGTAAAAAATGAACTATCTAGTAAGTAATAACACTAATATTATAAAGAAGAAAGATTTGATTCTTTGTTTGTTTGCATCGAATATGCTCCGAAAGTACTGGACCGATTATAAATTCTTTCATATACAGTTAGCTACATCTAACGGGTTAAGATAGGCTATAATTTACACGTACGAAGTCGCGGGACAACAGCTAGTACATTATATATTAGTTCATTATTTGTATTATATTTGGATTGATTTTATGGGTATTTGTTTGTGATGCGAACTCATACCGAAATACCATATCCATCGTGCACAGTCACGTTTCTAACACCGCGGCAGCCGCGCGCCGCTCTACCGCCAACTTTTGTTCTCTTTGTGACGGGTTCACGTTATTATTAAAAACAATAAATCGCTGAGGGCGCCACCTACCACTATTGCTTCGCTTTCACTTCACTGCACCCCTCCCCCACCCCTCGTGCCGCACCCTCCACCCCACGTATAATTACTGAAGTGAAACACGCAGTTCTTATTTGAAAATAACAGTTCAAATGCTGATTAGTTTCGGAATTTTTAAATCGTTTATAGCTTTTGGGTGAGGTCGGAAGCCGTTATGTTCTTCGATAGCGCTTTTACTAGATACGGGAGTGTGATCCGCGTACTTCCAAATATAATGAAATTAGCGCTGTCTTACAAAAGTACTTATGCCATTAGTTAATAATATTAGTAACGCAGAACAATACTCATAATACCAATATCTACAAAAAGCATAAAAATAAGGTCGGGGGCGCATTGTAAGCTCTAACGATTCCGGAGGTTAACTGACCGATTTTGCCTCCAGATCAAGCTTCAGGAGGCAAATCAAGATGTTATTTATGGCTACATTTTGTCGATATCCACTAATACGATTGATATCAGTGCTGCATGACGTGTTTTTGTTTACACATGGAAAATGCGTTATTTACTACTCTGCGCCTGATAGGACGGCAAGGCTGTGTAGAATGTCCCCTGCTATCAGACCTACCGTGGCAAAAGTAAAAGAAAAAAATAATCAGATTTGAGTACAATGTAATAGGTGCAAAATTTGTGAGATATATAATTTACTCTCGTTAACGTTTGCATTATACCTGTATACATGCTTTTCTTACAAGCATTTTCTGGCACAAGAATCGCTCCAAATGCTGGAACTAAAGAAATTATAACTTTATAAAGATAGTTCAATAGCAACAAAATTAAGGGTACACTCATTACTGTAAATTTACTCTTACAAATCATATGATATCGACTTTAAGCAATCACAATATTAACATCGAGGGACCTAAGCGATGGCACATCACGTCCGCCGGGTTGTTAATTCCCTTAATTAATACCTAATTGATGTGATTAAAACGAAAAACTTACCGAGGCGTCGCTCTGGTCTATAGAGCGGGAGCACACTGCTGCATCGTAAATGAGATAAAATAAATGTTTGATGCCAAGGATCATCAAAGGGTATTGTCCCATATTTGCATTGAGATAGTAATGCGTAGATGGTAAATGTAGAAATAGATAAAACCGAACTGCACATAGTAAATCCTGCAATTTGCTTACAAAGTTACTGCGCTACTCAACATATATATTAAATCCAATGATTAAACTGTATTAAAGAAAGTTATAAATATATAGCTTTGTCTGTTATGATCCTGGTGATAAAAACACATTGTCAACTTATTTCAGTTCTTTGATTTTTGATAGGTAGAATTCCATGTTATGGTCACAGTACTAAACCTAATCTAGTATTTCTGACCAATTGACTAACTACTAAATTAAGTTAGTAATTATCACTACAATACAGAGAGCGGCAGGCGACTTTGTAGTATAAACTATGTATACATGACTAATGATTTCATTACATCCGACAATCGTTCCACCAAGATTCAGCAATAAATATCTCAAGTATTATATTTTTCCATGAAAACGTTTCTTTTATCATTGTTTTTGGATATTTATTATTGTATTTTTAATTCTCATTATTTTTAACCGACAGAATATCACATAAATCATTTATGTAATAAAGTACCTTTTTAATTATAGGTTATATTTATCAAATTATCGTACTAGTCTAACCTAATCACCAGAATTACTAATCATACAGAAAAATACATCTCTATATTGTATATTTCCAGTTGTCTATCACGTGTCCCTGAGGTTAAACTAAGATTTCACCGAGTACATGAAGCAGATGGTTGAAGTTCGAAATTAACAGCATTCACTACACCATTTAACAAAAGTGAATCTAGTTTTACAATAACCGTTTGGATTAACCAAACTTTGAAGTTTTAGAGTAACATACATGATGTTTTAAAAGTTATGTACGTACATACCCAATATCTTTATTATTAAACAACTTCAGACCTAATTTGTAAGCAAGCTTTGTTCCCATGGCAAAAATACCCCTCACTCCCGATCACGGCTTCCCAGGTCTCATTCCCCAGCAGAGGGAACTGCCTACCAAAACCCATATGGTATACCAAAGGGCACTATAAGCTACGGTATACCCCCTTTTTCCTCGCCAAATGGGAAGGACTGTGCTTAAAGCATTTGCCCTACATATAAAAAAGAGCTACAAATACTCAGCTCAGAATCATTTTTCATCTAGTCCCCCTTATAGCGATTATGGTCATATTTCAATGACCGGTAATAGGACCAAGGTCACTTTCGGTATTTTAACTCTGTAGCAGACGCAAATGTGTATGCGACTTAACATTATCAACGGTTAAAAAGGTGATTTTTTTACGCATCGCTACTTCCCTCGTTTATAGGTTCACGTTGAGGTTATCAAGCCAATTCGTGTAATATGTAATTAATAAAATTGGATAATTTTCAATTATTTCGAAGGGATTCAATCACTTAGGTTCGCTAAAGAAATTGCTAATTGAGCAATTCGCACCCGTTTGACAATGTGATGCGATACTTATGATCTATTATTGATTAAGATAATATTTAGTGAAGATTATCGATACCACTCTGGTTTGACCTCAATAGATAGATACAAAAAAGCTTTTGCTCCGTTTCTTTCGGGATAAATTTGGTTGCTAAGGTCTAAGCTAGCTTGCTATAATTTTATTTTGATAGACACTAAATACTATGGAATCTGAAAATAAAATGGCTACTCTTGTTACAGAGCCAATTCATGATTTTTTTTATTGAATATTATTTAATGATCAAGGATTTTTATAACATTTTTTGTCGCCAACCATAATTATTATTAATAAAGTGAACATTAAGAGTTAACAGTTCCATTGTAGATAATGTTTTGTTTCGTATACTTGAAGATAGTACATTAAAAATTACAGGTTCATAATTATAATGAGTGTGCGATTATTTATGCGCAATTATGTGTCATGTGACGTTAGGTACAAACGAACACAAAACCGTCAAAACTCTAGGGACATTATATAATATATTTATAGTATTTTATATCATATATTATCCTACATAGTGTATTGTGCCTAATAATTACAGGTATGTCCAAACACATTTTTTTCAAACAATTAATTAATTAATAATACATACGAGACGCTCAACGGCGCAATAGTTAGTGAATTCGTTCTGAGAAAAATCTGCTAAAGTTAAGCAACTTTCGTATAGGCCGTTCAAAGGATGGGTGACCAAAAGTTCATTAGGTTCATTCGGAAGGCACGTTACGTTATCCAGATTTCATCTGCAGTTGATAACACACACTAATCCGCAATGGACAAGTGGTTCCATTTTCCGGGACTGTCACCATGCCTCGCCCACGTCGAGAGGGAAATCGCTAGGTTTTAGTAGGTATGCGCCTGCTATTTGACTAGCTCCCAACCTGGGGGTGGGTCCGCAGGGGAGAGTCCAACATAACTCGTGAATCCTGCGCTGAGGGAAGCTTTTTTTTAACGCTAGGAACGCGTAATGCATTTCCTAGCGTCAAAAAAAACTCACCTTAAAGCTTTTGAAAGCATTTCCTTTCTCTTCATGAATAATAGATCGTGTCATGGAAAACTCTTAAAATTATTTTTAAACCGCTTTTTACACGGACGAAGCCGCGGTAAAACAACAATTCATTACAATATAATTATCATGGAACCGGAATAAATGAAAGCGATTCGATTTTAATATGATTTGAAGGACAAATAATGAAGGAGCTCGATGGCGCAGTGGTTAATGCGCTCGATCTGCGATGACCAAAAATTGATCACCTCGAACTCCTCCGTTCTTCGAAAGGCACGTTAAGCCGTTAGTCCTGGACGCATGTGCAGTCGTTAATGTCCACCAACGGGGAACACAGGGCCCGCGAGGTGGGTCATAGCCTATTTATTTATTCTTTATGCACAAATGTTCATAGGCGCACTTAATGCCTAGCATTTTCTGCCAGTCAACCTTAAGGTAATGTGGAGAAGAATACATGGTCGGGTGCACAATTATAAGAAAAATAATTATTATAAGAATAGACTAAACTAGATAACCTAACTAATATACATACTTTAAGATACATACAATATAATACTGTACATAGAAACATACATACATACACGATTAACCATTAAAAGCATCCGCTTGCTCTAAAAGATAGCTGCGTAACTTCTCTATTCTACCTATTCGATTCCATCCATAGAGAAGACCCCACAGCAGTGGGGATAGTAGTAGGCTAGTAATGGTGATGCATAAATAAAGAAAGTCTATGAATTTTATTACTTGTCTGACTTCGCTTGGATATCACCCACCAGAATTTTAAAGAATTAATTCATTAAAAGAAATATAAAATAGTCGATACAACCTTTCGTCTGTTGCAAGCATTGACCTAGTTTCCAAGACGTCCAAAAATAGCGAAAAAGTCACGTTTTAAATCGACCTGAAATCTTAGAAACAACAACTTGTTACAGAAATTTAACTTTCTGTAACCTTTAGATATTTAAATTTATACATTTCGTCCATTAAAACATGAAGTTAATATTTTTTATTACTAATACCGTGTAAGAAAATACAATTATCTCTATTATAGTATAAAACAATGTAGCTTCCTACTGTCTGTACACTGACATCAATATGATTTTCATCAATATACAGAGTAGTAGAATAAAAAAATAGCAGTTTATAAATTTTTCAAGTAATATAATGGATTCGTTAAATATTTTCCTATACTAGCCTTCCGCTCCCAGCGGGCATGGTCCTGTATTATACATATAAACCTTCCTCTTAAATCACTATGTATTTAGATGAAAATAAATCCGATGTATAGTTTAAGAAAGAGACAAGAAGTCATAAATTTCTCTTATCAAGTTCAAATTGCAATGGAAATGCATCTTTAAATTTATACGTCAGTTAATATAATAATCAAACAAACCTACGAGTACCTACGTCAATATATAATCGAACGAGACAGATTATAAACTATGGTTAATTATTTTACGTTGACATATACTTATGTCCCAATGGTAAAAAGTGTAACATCGATAGATAGATAGAAACTACCTTTCCATAATTTCCGATAATTAAATACGATGTAGCGATAACCGATCGACATTACCTTCAGCCATAGATTTGATTATGTTTAGAAAGCGTTACGTGCTCGCATATCCCCTATTGTCACTTAAACATTAGTTAGCAATAATGGTAGCCGTAATTAAACTTAACGCATAGTTACGGTCGTATTATAATTTCTGTTTAGCTCGTCCCCCGCGCTTAGGCCTCGCTTACATCAGTAGCGCGGGAGCGGACTCGGATGTGTCACCGTAGTTGTCCCTTCTTAAGTCGCCGAGTGTTTAATGTTAATTATATCAATATCCGATATCGATTATAGGTTTATGTCAAACGTCAAAAACACTTGGCGCCATTTAGAAAAAAAGTCATGTCTTTAGTAAATACTTTATAAAAACTGATGGAAAAAATATGGATTGTGCAGCGTAAATCTGCAAAAGTATTTAATATAAAGATGAATAATTAAACAAGTGAAATGAAATGAAAATATCTTTATTCAAGTTTGCTTGTTACAAGCACTTTTGAATTTTTTTTTTCCCCTACCACTTGTTCAGGACGTCTTTTGACTGAAAAGAAGAACAAGCGAAACAAACTAACCAGCACATTGTCATAAGTTAAGACATTTACAAAATCATGTCATTACCAAAATAATATGTATTATCACAATAATAAACACAACTTTCAAAGTCTGTAGGTCATAGTTTGTACATATAATTAGTCGTTATAGAACAAAGCGAAGGCTATTAATTCCATGCATTGCGGTCCTTAAAATAATCATCAACTTTATAATAGCCTTTACTCATAAGTATGTTCTTTACATACTTATGTCAGTTGATATGACCGCAAAACTATAGCGCCATATAAAAAGATTTTTTTTGACATCATACAAACAAATCCTTCTCAAATGTTTAATGGTCGCATTCACACCAAGCGATCCAGCTTCGAACGAGTACTTCGAATCGCACGCATAAAATTTTGCGATGATATGTGAATACAAATTACGTCTTCTGTTTCAATTTGGGTTGATGGATTGTTTTATGTGTATGCGGCTAATAAGAATTGTAGAACTAAAGATGTCTTATAAATCACGACCTATCGCGCGAGCACAAAAACGCAAAATAGAGCATTCGTGCGATTTATTGGTGATGAAATAACCTGTGATCGCGCTTTCTATGTTAAGCCGCAATTATATTTACACTAATCAGTATCTGTTTCAAAAATTCAGTATAGAACCAATTATGCATGTAGAGCAAATGTATGGAATCTGAGGACTTGGTGCAAAGCGGCGCGGGTTAAATATAATTCCCGCTTTAGTGAGAGGTTATTGTAACGTTTCCTCCAGTAACGGTGTAGTCATTTTAGGTCCATAACGCGATTTAAACTTGTAACAACTTGCCTTTAGTAATAAAGATATTGGTAGATGAGCATCTAAAGATGCAAAAAATAACTAAAATTAATCTAAGTAGATTGGCATGAAGAAATGTGACTTAAAGTGATTGAATCAAAATTTTTAAGGTTTCGTACTTCGAAACCCTTATAGGATCACTTGTTTATTTATCTAGGCGACTTTTACCGAAACTACTGGATTGATCAAGTTATAATTTGGTACACATTACCTCGAGTTTATCTCATCGATTCCATCTCGCTATTGATATTATTTGTTATTTACAGTTAGCCCCATTTCTTTTTTGTTTGATTTGTTCCCAGACAACCTTGAAGACTATTGCGCTCTAAGTTTCGATTGATACCGATGAAAGGACAGAAGATAGAAAATAGCGGTGAAAACTCCGATCATTCAATCAAATATTCTAGTAGTTTAAGTACGCGACCGCCACGACGCTATGTCTTATTACGCTATTCTTATTATACACAACGAAGTATTTTATTTTATGTAAGCTCATAATATTTTTTATGTCTAAGCTTGTAGATGGCTGTCTGTGGTACTACAGTTTTATTTTAAGTGAAGCAATTTAAAGTTTTGATTTATCTGTCAGTTTCACTGATTAATCAGGGTTTAAAATTACGTCACAAAGCCGCTGTAGCCGACTGTAGCACAACATTATTTCAGGCTCCATGCTTTTTGTTGTCCGGTTTTAGTTGTAACTTCAGATTTGCTATTCACTTATGAATTTAATAATCGAATGAACTCTATGGCGTACTGGTTAGCTCGTGTAGCCTACAATAAAAATATTTGACGATCGACTTAAATAATACATATTATATTATAATTCAGTTTAAAAGTAATGTTAAATTTATATTTAAAGAAAAACAAACAGAAAAAGGGTCAATCCACAGTAAAGATCTGAAGTTCTATTTATTATTTAATTCAATATCACTACTATTATAATATTTCTAAATTTACTACACGGTAAAGGGTATCATACAAACTGTACAAAAAATTCTAAACAGGTCTATACTATGCAATAAATAAAGAAACATCAAACAAACTGTGTCAAGTGAAATAATTGTGAATCATTATATCTCATCACGGTTACATTAGTTAACCAAAACACAACACAACAATGACATAACGTGACAAATGTGGCAATTAATACTATCAAATTATGAGCGTCCACGATTGACGGCCGATCAGAAATCTCTCATTCATATGCGAGGAGCGGCAGGCTGGCCCAACTAGAATTAATAATGACTAGCTGGACGACGCTCGTGGCTGCGGAGCCTAGATCCCGTGGACACGTTAAGTGTTTTACAATTTGATACGCAGGCCGATAAGAAATATATTCCGTTCAATTATCATCATAATCGGGCCTTTTACATCCCCACTGCAGGGCTAAGGCTTTTCTTATGGATAGTTAAGGAGAATACGCTATAACTATCCCTCCGGACTAATACGGATTGGAGGGAATTACGACTGCTAATACACCAACGGCATAACGTGCCTTCCGAAGCACGGAGTAGCACAAGATAATATTTTTAGTCACCCATCCTGTGACCGATCCTTGCGAAAGTAGCTTAACAACAATGTTCCCATTCAAACAAATAACAAAAAAATTGCAGTGAAATTGTAGAGATATTAATGACTAGCTATACTATAAGTAAGATACATTTAATACAGTTTGCATTTTGCAGATATGCAGAATTTTATAGAAGTTGACTAAGCAGCAATTGCACAGAAATCAATTAACCGATAAACCGTGAACTGATTTCTCTACAACGTAGACAGCCGTTGCACCTTTCCTTTCTGTTCAAATGCTACAGACCCCCAAACGAAGTGCTCTCAGTGTCTTCCTATATTCCCTATAATTCCTTAGCAATCTACTTTCAAACTTAGTAAAGAACAGTTTTCACAGTGAAAGGTAACTTGTTACATCAGGATTGAAATGGAAATCGGAAGAGAAATTAACCTGGTCCATTTCCATTGCATTAATACATTACTCATGAGTAACAGTTTTTCTGGACCATCAACGTAATGAATACTACTGATATTGGTTGACATCGATCTTTCGAAACAGTATCTTTTGGATTTTCAATTTATTTTATAATGAAGTCCATTAAATTGAGGGGTGAATACTTTTATAGTTTTACTATTAATAAAACTATATTAATACATAAATGCAAACAGATCTCGACACAATTCTATCTAGGTCTATATATTCTGCTCAAGTCTAGCTAAATATCAAGCTATACTTGTTGCATACTTGTCAAAATATTGCCATTCACAGAGAAGGTATCAATAGGGACATTAAGAGGTTACCCTATTAACGTTTGATGATACACAACGTATATCTATGATGTTAACCTTAGGTTAAGTCATAGACATCGGAATGACGTAGAGAAAATAACCATCGCCCGTGTATGCATTAAGTATTTTGATAGATCCCAATGGAACGTCCACAGTTCACAACTCTCTGTGAACGTGTAATATTTGCACAATCGGTGCAGTCTGTTCAATCAGGAATCATTGCGTGCTACGTTCTGCTCGCTGAAGAATTAATGTAATAAGAGCAAATATCTTGCATATTCCACCTTTCATAATACGTGAGGTAGGTAAGTATTCATATAAATTGTAATAAAAAGATGCAACAATCACAATATGAGGTTAAACACGGTTGAAAAAAAATCGAACTAAAGTACTATTTCTTCTTATTTTCTTAAATCATACAAAAATAGAAATGTCCTTTAACTTATTGAAATAATCATTTTAGCTCGAGAGATTGAGTGCGAAAATAGGTTGGAACCTTAGTTGTAAAAGACGCAAAGGCGGAAATTAGAGCATATTGTTGTATCGAAATTATGTATGAACTACACAGATTTCGCCCGCGCAAATTATAGCCTATGACGTTATTACGGTAGGTGAAAGAAATAAAATTAGTCCAGTGATTTCAGAACCTATTCGATGCAAACAATTAAATCTTTCCTCTTTATAATATTGATTGATTATTACAAGTATAATTTTGATGTTGTTTGATGTTATTGATTCTGATGTCCTTGATACGCTCTGCACTTTTGTACATTTTTTGATATTGTGGAGAAAAATAAAGAAATATTATTATTATTATTGTTTAAGTTGAAAACATATCAAAACCTATTCTATTACAAATAAAACTTTTCATAACTTTTTTTTGTCTAGCCTTTTCTAATTTATTGAAATCTATATTTATGCATATACGTACAGTGGTATATATAGATTAAGTAATTCGACGCCGCAAACGTTGAATGATTGTGAATCAACTGAATAATGCACTAAGGTGCACTGAGTCGCTCCCAGATCAAGCATTAATACGCAATGGGATTTTAAGCACCAGACGCTATTTCCCATCGCACTACAGTGCAACAATATAGGTACTTAAATTACACTAAATAGTAAAATACTCTTTACTAACCGCTTAACAAAAAGACTAAATGATAGATCTTATTAATATAAATCAATGAAACTAAACGATTTCAGCGCGTTTATGTTTGTTTTCATGCTATTTCGGACCCTTTACAGGTTCCGTGTTCACTTAAGGCTAAGGTGTCGATTGTCTTTTTCAATTAAAATTATAGCTACCTTCAAAACAATACCATTGGCCACATTCACAATACAAAATTTATATTTTATAGAGACGATTACAGTTATAAGAATTCTTTAAAAAATATATAATGAAATCTGTTTAAACTTATTTTTGGCTAATATGTCAATTAAATGCTAATAGACATATTAGCCAAAAAAAAATCTTATAGGATAAAAGTCCATAAAGGGCTTCTCCAGCTACTTAAATTTCAGATAAATCGCATCTATGGAATTGTATTTTAACATTTCAGAACATTTTGAGTTTTCATTAATATTTTTTTCATCCTACTTAATTTCTTTATGCTTTGCATTTTTTTATCAAAATTTTGCGGAAATATAACTGATGATTTTATAACACACTGAGACACAAAACATACATAAAAAACCGGTCAATTGCTAGTCGGACTCGCGCACGAGCGGTTCCGTACTAAAAACGAGCAAAAAAAAATCATGTTTGTAGTATAGAATCCCATCAAATACTTATTTTATATTTGTTTTCTTTATTAGTATGAGTATTTTTTTGTTGAAGCGGCAACAGAAATACGATACATGATCTGTAGAAAATTCAAATTAACTTTCACAGCTCATGAGATGCAACCGGATGGCAGACGAAAGCGAAGTCTTATTAATAGGGTTCCCTTTTTACCCTTTGGATACGGAACCATAAAAATAAAGTATATCTTCTAAAATTCAACTTTATACTCTTCTCTTATATTATTTTCAAATAATATCTAGGTGAGTGATAGTTTGCGATTTAGTAAAAAAAAAAACTAATGTTCTTTATCTCGTAATATACCATCCGCTGTCCCACTCTATCTTTTTTAGTGACCTATTAATATTGGCCAGACTAAGAGGCATGTAAAATAAATATTAAAATTTTCTCAAGGTGAGGTTGTTGGAAATTACCACTTTTATTGTAGGGCTATACTAATATTAGCCAGATAAAAATGTTTTTTAATGAAAAATGCTTAAAACTTTCACTTGGTCCCTGGCATTTGAATAATTTTGCACTAAGAATATTTTTCAGTATAGCATTGTTAATGCGAAATTTATCATTATTTTATGAAAATTAAACATATTATGATCGATTGTTTGATAAAACATAAAAAATATCGCAAGGTGACTCTAAATAGGTTTACTGAAGCGATTATACGACTAATATATTTCATCTTAACTTAAAAAAGAAATATACAAAAATAAGTTTTGATATAATCTTACATATACGAAAGATTTTTATAACTGTATTTTTTTTTGTACCCTAGACGCGTATTTATATGGGAACGTAAGCGGATGTTGTACAAGGGGGGCCTTAACCAAAAAGTAAATCTCGAATAAAATCATAAATAGAAAATATTATAGAGCTTTAATAAGCTGAAAAGATTACATTTTCCATTTTTTTTCTGCTATATATTAGGTGTAATACATATTATTATATGCCAAGACTTCGTGAGATGGATGAGTTAAGTATACTGACCAACTTTTACTATGTGAGCAACACTGAATTCAAGAAAAAATATTCAGCTGTTTCATACTGTTGGCGATTGTAGGTATTACAATGTTGTATGAAAAAGCTCGGTGGCGTAGTGGTTAAGCGCCGGGGCCAGCGATCGTTGTCGTTAAGCAACTTTCGCAGGGGTCGGTCACGGGATGGGTGACCAAAAAATTATTATCTCGAGCTACTCCGTGCTTCGGAAGGCACGTTAAGCCGTTGGTGCCGGCTGCATTTGCAGTCGTTAATACCCTCCAATCCGCATTGGGCCCGCGTGGAGGGTCATGGCCCATCCTCCTTAACCATCCATAAGGAAGGCCTGAGCCCCTGCAGTAGGGACGTAAAAGGGCTGATGATGATGATGATGATGATGAAACAGCTGGTTATTTTTTGTGAATTCAGTGCTGCTCTCATAGTAAAAGTTGGTCAATATACTTAACTCATTCACTCCACGAAGTCCTGGCACATAATATTATTACACCTTATATATTTCGTATTTATCTCCTAATTTAAGTTAAAATAAACTGATAACATTCTTATGCTATGGTCTAATCAGTTTGACAAACGAATGAAAAACCTTAAGTAGAAATGTCTATTAATATCATAATGAAAGAAACACTTTCAGTTAGTTTGTATGATGTTATTTTATAATTTCAGCTCGTAATAATTTTTAAATTTATTATTTATCGTTTAGATGTTTTGTACACAAATTAGATCCAACCATATTCAGTTGTGGAACACAGTAACAATTTGCACAAAGTACCGAAGTTAGTTATCAATAAACCGAAATTGTTTACTAGTGTAAGAATCGGACTGGCACTAATTTGTTTCAGCGCCAATAAAGGTGTACATACAAACTTACTACCTACTCAGTTAGAGTTAAATGAATACTCAGTTAGAGTTTAGTGCAAATATTAATGTTAAATTTCAATATTATCCACCTAATTTATTGTTTATTTTTATAAATTACTACACTTACCTAAATATAGGGTGTTTCCAAGTGTCGCGGTGTGTTACCGAAGCGGGTGCCGTGACTGCGACGTTCGTTTCCGTTGTTGAAATAGCCTCGTTCCTACCGACGCCACTTCACTACACTCCGCTCAAATCCGCTCCACTCAGCTTCACAGCTTCTGCTCCGTTACACTGCTCCGCTGCACTGCACCGCTCCACTGCACTGCCCTGCTCCACTGCACCGCTCCTCGTTACTCCTAACTTCTTTTGCACAATGCGCTAACAGCTATATTTGTATACACACCGCTCGTCAGGATTCACCCCGTAAATCTGTGAAAAAAAATGTTATTATTCAACTGACCTTTAAAGTTAAAACAAGTATTGGAGAACGTTTAGTAATATGTTTGTTGATAAGCACATAATTTAAAAACTAGAATGGGAGATCAATATATTAAAAGCACCTTTTATAAAAGACATCGACAGAGAGCGAATCACCCTTTTCGCCTATTCGGGGCAGATGCTTATGCTGCTAGTTGAATGAGTTCGAGTATCTATCATGTACAATCTTAACGTCAGATGCCTTAAAGGGTACGAGAAGAAAGAATGCCATAAAGCACGGTCACAAGGTATTTCGCTTCTATGAAATAATTCAAAACTCTTTCCGTACATGTTAGCCGATTTGTATGGCTTCCCACAATTCTTTTACCTTGGCCTGACTAACAATCAACGATATCTGTTTTTTTTTATACATACGAGTATATTTTTTTATTATCCTATTCTATAATTAGTCATCGGTCAATACAAAATGTATATTTAAATTTTAGATTAGGTAATATTACTTTATGATAGAAATTAATGATTTGGAAAACACGTAGCGCAGGCTTCTAGTGTGGAAAGCAATAAACGTTCAAACAGCTAGCTTACGTTTCATTGAACCTGCATTGCACCTAGTTTTTAGTTGTGTTTGATTATTTTGACATCATTTGAACTTATGTTTAAAGGTCTTTTTAGTTTCTTTCATTTTATTATACAAGGCGGCCCGCCGCGGCTTGTGTTGTTTATTATTACTAGCGCAGCGAGTTTCTATAGCTGCATTACTTATACAATTTACCATGAAACTGTATATTTCATTTATAATACAAAATTAATTCATTATCGTTTAGTAAAAAGCGGCTAATTTAATTTAATTTAGGTTACAAACAAACACTCCAATTTTATTAATTTGTATAAATTACATACCCAATATTTTTTCCTAGTCATTGTATACAAATTCGAATTGGTAAGACAGAAATTCGCAATACAGAAAGTTGTAATAAAAATTGCGTGACAAATATGAAGAAAATCGTAATGAAGCGTGATGTAAATGATTCGATATGCTTTGTTTTTTTCACGATACAACTTCATAGTATTTTGTGAAAGCCTTTATAAAAATATTATTTATAAAATTCAACTTTAAGTTTAAGTGATTGAGACAAGATTCCGCCTCATTTAACTTAAATTATTTTGTAAAGACTTGGAGCTAAGTTATTCATTATTCTTTGATAGCAATATTATTAAATTATAAAAATCGATGAAAACCATGATTGGTGTGATTGTGAATATACATTGGAACAATGATATTACAATAAAAAAGAGTATATAGGTTACTTAAATTCAAAAAGTGTCACCATAAAAGTATGCTAATTAGCATACCTGAGCGCAGTCTGGCGACAGTGTTGATTGTGTGTTTTTATGTACCATAATCATTTTAAATATGCTATCCTGGGTAAACGAAATAAGTCGGCTTAAAACCAAGGGTCACATTTCATTCGTAAGAATACATTTTTAATTGATTTGTGTTTTAATCATAAAAATAAATAATGCGTCATAAAAAGAAATAGTAAATACTCTGGTTTAAATTGTAAAAAAGATCTGTCAAAGATTATGTAAGTAACAGAACGGACAATTCGACTTTATTACCTAACTGGAGCATCGAAACCTAACTCCGGAGTCAAAAGAATACTCCGATTCCAATTTCGATCGACGCCCTTGTGTTATTAGAAACATTATCTATCGGTGACAGGTTTAATTTTATCACACACAGGAAATAATATTTTATCACTTGAAAAACTTCATTATTAATACAATAATGTTAGACATCAACATTTTTAAGTTGAACTGTTGATCGAAGTCTTTAACTCGCTTAGGTAAAAGTAGGCATTAAAGTTGCATTAAATCATTACACGTCTGGTCTGACATGTTTATTTATAGTCAATGACTAATTGTAGAGTATCGTGCCATGTGCCTGTGTATATGTTGGGGACAATTTTTACATCGTATTAGTACTGACATGATCTATCTACCCTTTTTTATTGTAATATCATTGGATTGTAGTACGATATCAGTGATGACAAAAACGAAGCTATTATCGCATAACAGCGCAGTCTGTTTCGATGGTTGCGGTCTTAACCAAACATCGGTAGTTTACAATATGCTGTGTGTAAAATTTATTAATTGTGTTTACATTTAACCAATAACGTTTCCTACCAAAAAGCACTCACCTTAAATGCAAGTAAGATGCAACTATGATATACTATATATTAAACAAGTGAAAATAATGATTTTGGCATTAAAACATTGCTTTTAATGCTGAAAATTGAAAATGTAATGTGGATATGATAGTATTCACTTTTGAACTGCATTCTTACATACTTATAATAACGGGTATTAGACGCGATTTTTACAGACCTACGCCGACGACGTTTCAGCCGGGTTGCACCGGCCGTGGTCTCGTCGTGACTATAAGTATGGATATGATAGTGTTTATATTTTCTTCAGTGCAACTCGATGAGTAAATATTGTACCTTATATAAAAACCAGAAACCCAAAAAACAGCTATGTTTTTAACCATTAAATGACAAACCATTTGACATTATTCCATATTTTATATTTCTCTATGATTCCCTCGCTGTTACTGAAAAACTGTTAGAAAATTTCTAACCAAGTAGAATTTAATCACACTTAAGCTATGGTTACATTCTGCTTACGGCTCCTCGTGTATTTTACCAATTTTGGTCATATTCTCCCAAAATAACGCCTCCATAATGCATAATTTTGTTCTTGTTATCAATTTTAAAAACAAGAAAAGGATCCTGTTTTTATCCTCTTGGGGGTTTATCAGTAACTGTTTATTTTACGCTTACGCACTTTTTTAAAGATAAAACGTAACAAGTGTACAGTAAACGCTTTTATTTCTATTCTGCATTCTGTTACAGTTGACTTTTTCCGTACATATTGAACAGATTTAGTTGAATAGCAAGTAGTTGTCAATGATATGTAGTAGTGCATAACGTTGTATAGTTTGCAGTTGTTAGTTGTGATCGGGTTATGCAGCGTAAATGAATGAGAAAATTAAAAAATAACTGATAAACCATGTTGTTTCGGCTAAATAAAAGGGCTCATTGTGTATAAATGAATGATTGATAGACTTCAGATATACTCAAATACGTATTTTTCTATGATTTTAAGACCCAGTTTTGATGTTATTAAAGACAATTGGCCACATCGCAAGCATCACGGATATACAGGAACAAATACACTACATGTACTATTTCTGTAAATAATTTTCATGTTTTTATTCACCTACTTATAAAAATATACATTATGTAATTTCAATATGAATAGAAAATCTACACTGATTCGATTCCTGTGTATAGATGGTATGTTTATTGGAGAATTTCCAAATAAGATTATCGTACACATGCGATATGGCCAACATGCGAGCACACGTCCCTGTACTGAGGGCATCCCAATTATACGGCCTTAATCGAATTCCCGTGTTGGGCGGCCAAGACCTCCGTGGTTGTCAATCTACTTGCAAATGCGTCAGAAACATCACGCGGTATGTGCACAATAATATATACCACGTAGAAAAAAAATCTTCATATCTAGCGTGATTTACACTATAAGATTTCCTTTTTTGTATCGTAGGGGAAATGCGTTACGCACCATCTCTGCTGCTTGACGTGCGACATTTCTGTTCTGACCTTCAACGACAAGGAGGAGAATAGCTTGGGATTGACTTTTGCAGCTGGCGTGACTAGAAGCCAAAAATGTATTTTAAAATTAACATATTACTTATATATATATTGTCCATCCAATTTCGAAACCAATTGGTCCGTCTAAATTAACCGGCATTAACCGTTTTACAAACAGCTCATATATTGAATCTGTCTGTGAATAAGTTATGTGACACTAAATTGAAGCTAACCACAAATCATACGGCTACCAGATAAATCAAAGAATTTGCGCATTAATAATGTTATAAAAAAACATATCATTCAGTTTGGCAAATGCGAATTCAGCGAAAATAAATATCGGTTTCGGCAAAAATCTTACTGATACTTTCAATCGATACGAAACTTGACTGTTAATAAAGTGTCGTGAGTCATCCAGCGTCAATTAAGTTCCGGTTACGTTTTACACATAATTTCACCCTTTCATTGACCATCAAACGCTCTATGGAGGCACGGTTTCGCTCCGAGATATGCCAAAAGAATATGTAGTTCTTTTTCGAGATTGTACTAGATTTGATAGACGCCGAGTAAAACAAGTTTTTAAAAACTGGAAACGTTTATGTCAAATTTTGCCCACGAAACTATCAGCGTTTTCCTCCATCACCACATTTCTAGAGCACATAATTTCACATTTTAATATATTCTCTTCCGTTTTTCCGATTCATCTACAGTTATCATTTTAGTTTTGCTCCAGTTAATCTTCATCTAAAAACGGGAGTGAGCAAGACATGTGGCCCGTAACAAAAAATCTTGGAGCAAACGGCTCCTCGGGTGGCAGCCCTGAGGAAATAAAAGTCCTCGAGTCCACCTCGACATGACCATGACCAAATGCACTGGAAAGATGATATCAAGACGGTTGCAGGTTCCAAATGGTTGGAAAGAGCTCAGTGCCGAGATGAATGGAAAATGCTGAGAGAGGCCTACACTTACACAGTTACACATAGACAGGAAAATAAATATAAAGAAAAAGAATCTTCAGCGCATTTTTTAAGAAGTAAGTCATTTTCAAATGGGAATTCGATGCAACAAAATGGTCACCACCAAACACAACACCATCACTCCATTCATCCAGAGTGATACGCATTACGTATCACTCTGGATGAATGGATGAATCCACTCTCAATGAAGTGATATTATACATCCTTAGCGAACACCTGCCTTAGATAAAAAAAATAATTTATATATTCAACCAAAAGATCTTGTCTTAAAGGTAGATGTTAAAATGCTTTCAACTCGCTAGATAGGTCCACCCTGTTGACACAAATAAAAGACAAAACACCATCTACATATTAGCTATGGCAATGCTATAGATCACCTTCGAAATTGATTTATAAAAACCACCTTTTGTCCTCTTCCGTAGGATGTCAACAAGGTGACCCACTTGGGCCGGCACTTTTTGGTTTAGCTATTCATCCAATAATTTCAAATCGATACTCTAAATTCAATGTGTGTTATCTGGATGATGGTACGTTAGGAGGAGAAGCCGAATCAGTTTTTTCAGATCGAAAATATCTAATCGAAAATTTAGAAAATTGTGGCCTAGAACTAAATTTTAGTAAATGCGAGCTCTATATTTCTAGCACAGTCAATGAAAAAGAATCTATAATTTCCAAATTTAATGCTCTAGCTCCGGTCATAAAAATTATATGTAAACAGTCCCTTTCACTTTTAGGGTCTCCAATTTGTGATGAATATTTCAATCAGTTCACTGACCAAAAAGTAATAAAGTTTAAGTCAGTTGCTGATCGTTTACTAAAAGTTAATAATCAAATGGCTTTCACAATTATGCGTTATTGTCTCTTTGTTCCTCAATTGACCTATGTTTTACGTTCAGCACCTTTTTGGAAACACACAAACCTTACACTTTCAATGGACAAAGCAATAAAATAAATTATTTCCACTATACTAAATACCGATATTAGTGACAAAATTTGGGACCAGGCTTCCCTTCCTATACGCTTCGGAGGTTTAGGTTTACGCAAAATTTCTAATGTTGCTCTTCCAACAATTTTTATCTTCGGTCCATAGCACCTATGACCTAAATAAAAAAAAAATTGTCTAAAACATCTTCAACTGCTGCTATCATCTCCAATATGGCCGAAGCAAAAAATGCTTGGGAGATATTATCTAAAAGTGATTTTCCAACAGTAATGACGACAGCTCAAAAACATTAGGACGAGCCGCTCTGTAAACTGGTACGGAATAATCAACCAGTATTAAACACGTCTGCCAATTCTTCAGAGCATGCTCGTCTCTTAGCTGTCGCTGAGTGGGAATCCGGCTTTAGTTATAAATCTTGCCGTCACCGACTGTTGGGACACTTTTGGATAATACAACTTTCCGCCTTTCAGTTTGTCTTCGCCTGGGGGCAACGTGTAATCTCCCCATCTTTTCCCTTGCGGTGAAACGGTGAACTCTTTAGGTCATCACGGCTTATCTTGTAGCAGAAGTGCTGGTCGTATCTCTCGGCATGTAAGTATTAACGATATCATCCGTCGAGCTCTTGCTACGGCGTCAGTGCCAGCCATTCTAGAACCGAACGGGCTGACTCGCGACGACAGTAAGAGACCTGATGGAATGTCTTTGGTACCTTGGAGGATGGGTCGACCCCTAGTATAGGATGCCACCTGCGTTGATACTTTGGCGCCTACGCATCTTCCACGAACATGTCTTGAGGCGGGTATAGTCGTCGCTGCTGCAGAAAGCCTCAAACGGCGAAAATATTCAGGTATAAGTAATACCTACATATTTGAGCCGTTTGGGGTCAAAATGATGGGTGGGACCCTGGAGCCCATCGTCTTTATTAAGAGTTAAAAAAGAAACTTTTTGACAGGTCAGGTGATCAGAAGGCTGGTTTGTACCGAGGTATACCCTTAGTTTAGCTATTCAAAGAGGAAACGCTCGCAGCCTTCTGGGTACCTTACCTGTGGGCAATGATCTAGGAGACATTTTTTATTTAGTATAGTTGTTATTTTAAGACAAAGTTGAGATAAATAGTTTTAATTTATTTTCTATTATTCATTAGTTAAATAATAAACTTTTCGTATATACTTAATTCATAATTCAATTTATTTACTCTGTCAAATATTTCCTAATGAAAAAGTATTTATTAAAAAATATGAGTTCTTGAAAATGGAATAATGAGTTAAGTACATACGTTTATCTATGAAATGATTTTCAAGTTTACATTAAGTTTACATGCAGGAATAAGTGTTTAACATATTTATGTAGTTCATAATTTTTTCAGTATAGCATCGTATATGCAAAATTGATCAAATATAATAACTATTTAACTTTATCTATGTTGATGGAAATAAATGTAACAACAATACATTTCAGTAAAAGGTTTCGGCCGAAACTGACATCAAGGCCGAAAGTTCCATATTTCATACTATTGTATTTTAATATTTATATGTTGTATGTATTTTAATATTTATATGTAATAAGGAACGCCTGAGCTCCTGCAGTGGGGACGTAAAAGGGCTGATGATGATGATGTAATAAAGCACTATTTTAAATGTCAATGGTTTAATACACTAAAGTCATACTCTCTACGATTTTTCATATCACATCTAATATTAAGGTTGTTAACTATATAACATGCAATTTTTAAGTTTGAATATTAACAGCGATGACTTTCCAGTTGGCATAGAGAGCGTGCCGCTCAATCAAACCACATAGATTCAATCACCCACGATCTGTAAATCAATTTTGATCCCCTGTCGACTTGTGATTGGATATGCAAACGCCGCACTATTAACGAATATTATTATTTTAAATGAAATCGCGGCAATTTTATTTATATGTTTTTTCTATTAACGTTTACAGTAAATACGAGTACAATAACCGATCATATTGACAACTGAGCGCTGTCAAAAACCTTTGTTACCTTTGCGGTTGGTTTTATTTAATTGAAACTTTATACCGTGATAGCACTTAGCTGATTTTACAACAGTTTCCACATTTCGAATGCTTTAAGTTCTTAGTCACTAAAGTAAAAAACAACGTGTATTCGTAGAATTAGAGTCCCGTATAGAGTGTTGCCAGCTGACGTCACCGAAGGACCGACTGTAATACCCTCACTACCAGGGTTGCCACTTTACAGTGCTGTTAGACTAAGTGAAACGGTTTCAGATAGGTTTTATCGCATTTTACCTAGTATATGAAATAAGGAAAAAGTTTTGATCTTTTGTTAATTTGTAATGAATACCTACACTCAAAATATAGGAGAGAGGAACTTGATGGCGCAGTTGTTAAGTAACTTTTATAATGGCCGGTCAAAGGATTGGTGACATAAACTGTATTATCTCGTATTATTATATGGTGCATTTACTAGGACGTAACCAATTTTAATTATTATAATTTTAAGAAAGACATACATATCTTACAATTACTATATCAGAAGAGATTTCTTTCAGTTTATTTGCATAAAACAATGTGGAAGTATTTAAATAAAATATGCTCGAAATCAATCAAGATGAGATACATTCTTAAAACATTTTACAAAATAGCGTCAATAGTTGGCTGCGACATTTACATTTGTGCGTTTCAAGAGCATTTATTAAAAGTAACAGTATATTCAAAATGACACTTATACAAGAAACAAGAGATATAAACTGTATATAATTTACAAAACTTTAATAATATTCATAATAAATACGAAGTATAATTAAAGTTCACACTCAGCAAATAATCTTATATATAAAAATGAATCGCAAAATGTGTTGGTAAGCGCATAACTCAACAACGCCTCGACCAATTTGGCCAAATCTTTTTTTAAAATGTTCGTTGAAGTTCAAGGATGGTTTTTACGGCGAGAAAAATTAGAATTATTGCTGGAAAAACCCTAAAAATAGCCCTTTTCTTTTTCCCATACAAATGATTTGTAACTAAAACGTAGTCAATTTGAGCTTTATTGCTATGGTATAAAGTTCATATTAAATTACAAGCACTCACTGTTGTCTAAGCAATGTAGGTGTGTTCCTAACGTCAAAGATCATATCTGAATGAATGAATGAATGAATTATTTATCTATCAAAACAATGTGCGTGTGTGCGTTGGAGCACAGTATACATAGTTGGAGGAGTTCACAACGCCCTATCACCAGGGTGACGGTTCTGTTCAGGAGAATTTTTTTAAATACGTAGGCAAAAAAACTGCCACATTACAAATCTTTTTGACAGGACGAAGTCTGTCGGGTCAGCTAGTATAAAATAAATCTTAAAATTATTGTACTCGAGATAGTATTTTTTCGCATATCATAAATTTCCCGTTATGGTTTTTTTTTCTTAATTGAAATCCAAAAAGTATAATTATCTTTATGATTATCATTAAATTCGTGATTATCTTACCCATTTACAAAAATAACACGTTTTAATAATCATATTACGAGTAATTGTCGCTCATTTATCATCTAGGTACCTATATACCTAATGATCTCGCTAAGTATTCTAAATTAACGGTTTCATCATTAAATTAAACAAAATAAATGGTTTTATCAAGCGTTATTTTAATTGTTTTCAGACATTTTGGATACTGTAAATTATTATTTATATAAAATGATTCCAAAAAATCATTTTATATTTATTATTAATTTTTTTTTTTTTAAAATAGTCACCATCTTTCACGTTTATTAGATCTACGAGTACATCACTTTAGTACCGAATTTTACTTATAAATTTTAATGAACGATGACCATTATATTTTACCCTCAATAATTTCAGTAACTCATTTACGTACTTATATTATGCTAATATTTAAATTGTGGATTAACTTTACTGCACATACATGTATCTTGTAATCAAATGAGAAGCATATATTTGAATTTATTTGTTTTAGCGAAAGAAAGAAGATTAAAAAATGTATAATAGGCATATCAGTAACAAGAAATTTAAGTTACTTAATATTTGTACAACATCTCAAAGGAAAAGTGTTGTTTTATAAGACTTTTTTTTATAAGACAATTGATATTCTTTTATTAGTTCTACTTTTTATATCCTTTTTTTTTGTCAAAATTACTTGTTCACTCCTTTAAAAACATAACACAGACTAAAACACATTTTATCTTGTATTCAAGTCTTTTCGCATATAGTGTGAACATCTGTGTACAAATTCATATTCCTTTTAATTGCAATATTTTATTGGTTTGATTACATCAAAAACAAGAAATAAATTTAAAAAAATATTGTTCAAAGAAAAATTATATAATATCTTGTATAAAGAAGGCTAAAAAATTTTGTTTACCATTATTTTCATTTGAATCTTAATAATAATAATAATAATAATAATATAATCTTTATTGCACACATACAGACAGGAAAACAAAACGAAATTACACGGTAAACAATACAGAGTACACAAAAGGCGGCCTTATCGCTAAACAGCGATCTCTTCCAGGCAACCTATGGAGGAGAATAATAAAAGGAAAGGGAAAATATGGGGTATTGGGTGCAATAGTCAGAAGGGATAAGATATATCTTACACATATATTACATACATTTTAAATAAGAAAGTATAAGTAAATAGCATTAGCATAGAGAAAGGAAATAGCTTTCAACTCGATCGCCGAAAGAATTTAGAGAGCGACTGTTCCTGACATCCTCCGGGAGAGAATTCCATAAACGCACAGCATGTACAGAAAAGGAATAGGAGAAGAAATCGGAAGTATGACGCGGGATGTCCAAAGTGAGGTTGGATGAGGATCGCAAGGAACTCAGTGACAAAGAAGAACGAAAAGAGAAACATTGTTTGAGATAATGTGGAGAGGAAGGTAGGAAAAGTATAGAATATAGTAACTTTAAAGTATGTAAGTCCCTGCGCCGGCGAATAGGGAGCCAAGACAATCTGGAACGAAAATTCGACACATGGTCAAATTTACGAAGGTTGAAAATGAATCGGATACAAATATTCTGCAGACGCTCCAATTTGTTAAGAAGTTCCTCTGATAGATCCGTGTAACAAACATCAGCGTAGTCTATGATCGATAATAATAACGAATACGCTAAAGAGACTTTAGTTCTAGTAGGCAAAAAGTTGCGTAGTCTATTTAGTGAATAGTACGTGGCAAATACCTTTTTTCTAACGGCCTCCACCTGCGGCTTCCAAGAAAGATTTTGATCGAAGATGACGCCAAGGTTTCTAACTGTTTTTGAATAGGGAATTACAAATCCGTTGAAAATTACTGAAGGTAGCAACTCAGAACTAACTCTAGAAATGTAATGAGAACTGCCAATTAGAATCGCTTGAGTTTTAGAGGGGTTCACAGTAAGACCGAATGAATCACACCATTTACTAATGCGAGACAGGTCAGAGTTTATTACTGAGACTGCCTCTGATAAGTGCGAAAAAGGCGCTTGGGTATAAATTTGAAGGTCATCGGCATAGAGGTGATAGGAACAAGAAAGTAATTCAGTTATGGAATTTATAAATATAGAGAAGAGAAGAGGAGATAAGACGCCACCCTGAGGAACACCAGCTTTGATATCGCACCACGTAGAGACGGACTCGTCAATGTGGATCCTCTGCCGGCGTCCTAGCAGGTAACTTCGAAACCAGACAATTGCAGCTGGAGATATGTTGAGAGAAGTCATAACACCGAGAAGGATGTCAAAATCAACCGTATTGAAGGCATTGCTAAAATGCCTTCAATACGGTATATCTTACATACTCTTATATCTTAATACATATAAGAGTATGTAAAAGGGTACATAAAAGAAATCACTATAAGGGATAAGGCTCGAAATTGTACGTCCCCTATTTTCGTAATATTATTTCGTTCTGAGTGTATAATATTCTATCTGGCGTGTAAGACTTCCGTACAAATATTAGATTTTAAAAATCTTTTTTTTTCTAAAACAAGGACTTACTTAAGTACCAGTTTAAAACCATTATCAAACTAATTATAAAATAATTCGACACGTTTACGTTAACGTTTTTTCTCAATTAGCATTTTCATCAAGTAGCTTTTAGCTGCTAAATGGTTTAAACCTTTTTAAACTAAGTACTTATTTTATTGTCCTAGTTAGATAATAAGACAAATAGAGATTATCAAAATTTCTTTAAAGAAGGAAAATCTGTATAAAATTTAAGCTCAGTTGGTCGAGTCGTTTCGGAACAACTGAATGTTCCAATAAGGGTCCATTTCCTTCTGGACTACGGAAACCTAAATATGAAAATGCATCGCAAGCCGCGAGCAAAATTTGTAACATATTTAGACCTAATGGAATGTCAGTAAAAGTAACACGGAGTTCATATCAAGCGTCTACATACCAGGATTTCTATGTCGAAGATGCACTTCGCAGCTCTAGTCGCCATGTTGCAGAGGAAATATATGTAATTTTTTAAAAGGCGTAGTAAGATATTTCATACTGAGGTGAAGAACTGAGAATTTTTCCAGCTTTTCTTCGTGAAACTTCGTGAAACAAATTATTATTGACTACATTCGCGAAAGGTATTGTATTAAACACTACTATTTATTCATTGGGCAACAATTTTTGGAGCAACAAAATTTTTCCAAGCACTATAAAATTTTATCTCAACATAACAAAAATGAAATTTTGTTGACTTAGACGACATCGTTTGTCCGTTTTTATATAATAACTAAACACTAATTAATAATAAAAAAAATGGAACCATTTCTGAAAAATTGCTCTATCGTCCCGAAATCGGTTCATATACCCCAAATTCATGGCAAGACTTCACTGTGTAAGATAAAAAAAGTAACCTCCTTCTTTTTGTATTTTTACCTAAAAATACAAAATAAGTAATTGTCTATACTAATTTTAACTTTTTCAGAAATGGAAATAAGTTTTTATATTTTTGTTCCTGTACTTTGGCAAAGTCATTGGTCAATTTTATATATTTTTTCCATCAAAGGTTCAAAAAAATTGTTAAGCATCTAAACCGAACATGGTATTACTATCTTTGTTCCTTACTGACTTGATCAGTCAATTCTTATATGTCGAACATTGCCCCTGTGGTGGTAATCTCGATCGTGTTATGTTGTTGTTGTAATTTCACTTTTAAAATGAAACAGTTTTTTAAATGAAAATATATTAACTAATAAGTAATTAGTAAAGTCCAGCAAATAGAAGAATCAAATATTTTTCAAGACACTGTCTCCAAGAGTATATAGTAAAAATATAATAGTAAACTTTTTCTTCTTCTTTTATAAAAAGGATGGTTTTCTGAACCAAAGAGTAAGTGTATACATATATTCTGTAAGTTTCAGGTGCCGCTGCCGCACCCCCTATGCCGTGATATTTAGTTTTATTATTTAATTTTTATTAAATACGTTATGATTGTAATAAATACGTAGGTAGGTAAATATCTTAGTTCTGCCCTCTGCGGAAATCAAGGGTCCGCTCGCAACGCAATACAAGTTTACATCGCAGATATTAGGTTACGAACAACTAGCAGAAAACGATATTCCACAAAGTATCTGGGCTTTGCAGAAAAAAATTGTTATCATTGGATTTTTTTTTTTCTTAACTTTATTTTATATAAGTAATATAATATATAAAACGTTGTTATTTAACATCGTATATAAAAATTTTAATTAATAATTAAATAAATTTCTCAATCTATAGAGCCTGTAATTAAATTTGAAGCTTTATGTTCATTTGGGAACGCGAGTTCGATTTTACATTGTTTTAAAAAGTTACATAAGTAATGTTTATTTAAAATCAAGAGGTATAATTATAAAAAAAAAATGTTCTCGAAATCATAGTAAATGTTGCTTTTAAAAAGGTGTAGTGTTTAATCAAATTCTAAGTCTGGTTTAGTAAAAGTAATGTGAGTTTAGAAAAGTTAATAAATAAACCGACGTCTATTTTTATATCTATGTTTTGAAAAACAATTTTACTGTTTTTTAGAAATAGGTCGGTCATACAACATTGTATCGCCTACATTGTATCCAGACAGTTTATTTTAATATAATTTATTTTGTATAGTTCTATTTATTTATTATTTATCTTATTTATTATTTATCTTATACATATGCACATTCATAATGCGTGAGCTTTACGTTTAAAAATAAATTTATTGTTAAGTCTTTTGATGGGGTTAGGAAGGCTATCCACAATCGTATGGCTTGAAAGATAGAAGAGTCGAATATAAAGCCAGAATGAAAAAGAGGAGTAGAAAGTGAGAGTATGTTATAAGAACGGAGTTGTCGATCATGCGAATTGCAAAGATACTGGAATTTACATTTTAAACAATCAGCAGAACATGGATTGAAAGACCAGAAAAGAGTGTGCACAGTAGCCATTTAAGTTGAAACCGATAAAAGGAAACATGATCATATTTACGAAGGCAGAAGATGAAGCGAACGGATCTTTAGTCAGCTTAGAAATCCACGAGATAATTTCCTCCGTCGTGATTTACACATAAATCTGAAGATTATTTGCGTAGAAATGATAAGAGCAACCAAGCGAGAAAGAGAGACAATTTATAATTTGAAAATAGTAAGAGAAGAAAGAATGTCCCTCCCTGTGGGACACCAGAAGTGAGGTAGTTCCAAGCAGACAATTCACGATCCTTTCGTACAGCATGCTGACAATAAGTTAAGTTGAGGAAGTAATAAGAAGATAAGTTGAGGACCAATCAAATGTCAACGATGACAGATAAAGAGACTCAATAACAGCCAGCGGGAGGTCGTGGTCAACAATATTGAACGCAGTGGAGAAGTCAATTTGAACAATGTTGGTGACCAATTGCCTGCCAGTTCTTATATAAATATAAACAATTATTCATAAATAACATCATTACATTGTAGTGACTGCAACATGTATATTCCGCCATGTTTAATACAAGTACTTGACTACCTTCACCCGGTCAATATTGACTTGCGTCCTAGATGAGAATAAAAAAGGTTCTATTTTATCGAAGAAAAATAAGCCTAAGCAATTGTCTCGATATTATTGTGTTGTGGAAAATATTGAGACAATAGAAGTCAATAAGCAACCAATAAAATGAGAAAAATCAGTAATTGAATTATTAGCTAATAAAAATATATCTCATATCTTCCGTAATTCCCTGTGTCTTTCTTTATCTTTTTCTTAACAATAAAGTAAAAGATAAAGAAAATAAAATAATTTCCTGGTGGTAAAGTTTCAACAACTTTTTAATTGTGTAATTTTTTATATCAAAATTGTCACTCGAAAGCAGCAATGTTTATTATGTGACAAATTATATAATTTATTATACAAATAAGTATTAATTGTATAATAAATTATATCTTAGGAAATAAAGTTCTTAAAAAAATCAAGCTGCATAACTACTGGTGTATTTGAAGAAAAAATACAGTACAACCAACTCTGTCATTATAATTCAGAGCACCATAATGTCAGAGTATCGTGTGCCACGAATTTACGCATGCGCCTCGCACGATTTCAATGTATACCAGCCTTTACCACGTGACATGTGCAAACAATTACATACCTTATCCAACACGACATTGAAAACCTTTTGTAATCTCTTCGCTAAAAGCTCGACTGTAAAAACATAAACATAATGCGTTTACCTAAGTACTTATTCTGTTGTAATAGAGCACATATCCTTAGATACATTCCGATAGTTACCATTTTCAAATAAAATACAAGAGTCGTGATCACGATTTTTAAAACGGACAATAGGACAATATGTTCAATTTAATAGCTTACATAATTAAAATAGCAATGCCTTCTTAATAATTGTTTTTGATAAGATGCAAATTTGATATATCTCAAAAAATATTTTACGTCTCCTGAATTGGTATATATATTTTTCCTATTATTTTTTTACATATTTTTCCTACATGATCATACATACTTTAGCTGATATAACTAAATTTTAATTAATTATATGCGATATAAATGTTTGCTTTTTGTCATTAGAGAAATATATTCAGAAAAATCGGTTGGGCACGTTTGTACTCTGTACTTTCAAAAAGAAGCGGTTGAGTGATTTTGTTGGATTTGAATATAAGTATAAAAACGAGCGAAACGTTTTTTTGTTTGTTTGCACCGAGTAGACTCCAAAACTACTGGGCCAATTTTAAAAATTCTTTCACCTACGGGAAGTAACATAATATACAGGTGACAAAGGCTATAATTTATGCAAGGGAAGTTGTGGGAAAGCAGCTTGATATATAAGAATCACACAGTACGAATTTTAGTCTAGAGTCAAATAAAAATTACAATACAGATGAAGTAGATAACAATTATAGGTAAGTATAATAATTATTATGATTAATAAATATATGACAGCATTAGAACTTTGCTCAGATCTAAGGCATTTGTATAATAGAAATCTGAAACATCTAGGTCAAAAACAATACAATAAGTTAATTGACACGACCACAACACAATCGAATTATATATTTCAAGAGCTATATATTATATATTTCAATATTTCAGCTATTTTGCGTATATATAGTCAGTTCTTAATCCATAACTAGATAAATAATTCTCTCAAGTAAAAGTTTTGAATTGCGAATTTCATATTATTGAATTGAATTGCGAATGTCATATATATTGTCTTTAAGAACTCCATAGTACAAGAGCTTTAGTTATTTAATTTGGGATCTTAACAATAATGTGATGTTGTCTAATATTTTATTAATAGGGGTTTAAGTATGAAATTGCCGATTTGAACTGAAAATCAAAATTATCATTTTTATCTATACATTGCTGCCATCTCATATAATGGTCATGTATGCCTTTGCGAAAGAACTCTGAGGATCTAGACTGCACAAACTGTGTGAAAGCATTATGTACTGCCTCCTGGGAAGAAAACTTCCTGTCACGTAGATAATTGTCCAAATCACGAAAAAAATGGTAGTCCTTTGGAGCAAGGTCTGGCGAAAGGTTTGAAACTGCAGTTCCTGAAGGGTCAAAACGATTTCTCGTGGTGTATAAGGTCTCGCGTTGTCATGGAGCAATAACGGTGAAGTTCGACTCATGAGTCGGAGCTGTTTTACTGCTAGTTTTGCCAACATTGTTCGAAGTTCGGCACAATAGACAACTGCTGATATTGCTTGACCAGATCGGAGAAACCTATAGTGAATAACACCATGCTGAGATCACCAAACAGTTACCATTACCTTTTTATTAGTAAGTTTTGCTTTAAGACACTGTTGTTGCGTTTGACCTGGGACCTGCCATAGCATTTTTCTTTTACGGTTATCATAAAGAATCTACTTTTCATCACATGTCACAATTCGATCCAAGATTCCTTCATTTCTGTACCGATTCAACAAGGCATCACAAGTGAGTAAGGTAAACCATGCCACTAATTCCTGGGTAGTTTGACTAGGATAGGCTTCCACCATCTTTCTTAATTCATCGTTATTCACCTGTGTGGGCGGTCTTCCTCGTGGCTCGTTCTTCAAGTCGAAGTTTCCATCATGAGAACGTTTAAACCATAATTGCACGGTGCGTTCATTAGCAAACCCCTCTCCAAACGCAACTCTCTCTCTTGATATTGTGGGCTGTTGCAAAGAGTTTTTTTTTAATAAATAGGCTAAGTAGTTAGTTAATATAACAACTGCCAGCAAGTATCAAATACAGGTTATTAAGACAAGAGTAATTACTCAGGAGGCTTAATAATGCTCTGAACCTGCTGAAGATATCAATGGAGTAACTGAATGCCTTATAATTTCTTAAAAATCGAGCAATCGTTGAATCATATTTTAGTTTACGACATGGAACTTTTATACTAAACGACCGTAGTCAGAGTCTACAATCAACTAAACCCTTGGGCACTTAATATAAGAGTGTTAAATCTAATATCTGCTGTCGGATCCCGAGACTTGTCGTATTGAAATGTTTAAGTCCGTTTTCATAAGATGGCAACTTTTTCAACATATTAGCCGAATAAGAAAGATATCTAAGGAAACGCTTTTGAAGTCGTTCAATGCGTAATTGGTGAACATTATGCGATGGCGACCAAACTGCTGTACAATATTTAAGTGTACTTCTTAGATAGGTGTTATACAAATTTATTTTTTGTCTCAGGACTATTGAATAATTTGCCATACCTCAGCACAAATGATAACATTTTAGAAGCTTTGGAAACATTATCAATAAACGTAAATTTACTATCGAATGTAATACCTAAATCTTTCACTGAATCATACATTTTAAGAACAATATTATTTATTTGATATTAAGTATTATATGACTGAGAATGATCTAATTCTTTATTCATTTTAGTTAACGGACGGCGGTCACAGATCGCACAGCTTAGGGCGTGTATATACGGCCATTGCATAATTCACAGTTTGCCACCAACTTAATATTTAATGTTACCGCTCATTACTTCCCATCTTCTGTGAGTAAGTAGACGAATCGATATTTCATTAGGTGATATCAGGCCTGATATTTTAAAATTTGACAATAACAAGTGGATCATATTTATACGCTGAAGCAATTTATACAGAAGACTGAAGATTATAACTCATCTTAGCGTTCGGTGGACTTGAATTCCATTAAGACAAGCAATGCTGCAGATTAAATGTGCCAAGTGGACTACGGGTATATTTATACTTGCTATAGTATCTTCACAAGAATACCACTATGTCGGTCCTATTATTAAAAAAGAACTCAAATCCCATCCAGTAGCATCCAGACTTTATTCAGAGGTACTTTACTGTTCCCTCTTCTAAATTGAAAAAGATGTGGCACGAACATTAATTCCGAGTAACTTATATGTCTGATTTGTCGATGACGTAGTTCATAAAATAAGGATATTAGCTGAACATTTAGATAGATAGATTTACTTTGGTAAAATAGGCTTAAAAGAATAAAAAGAATGAGCATCTTCAGTTTATAATCTTACTAAAATTGATATGATCCACAATTTTCACCATCGAAACTCATGCGTAACAAAGGCTTTTTTTCTTTGGTCAATAATTATAGGTATATCATGCGGGGACTACTATGGCTATGAGACACATTACTCAATGAACTTTCGATGAGATTCGAATGAGGGGTACTAACTAAGCGCTGGTATTTTCTGTGGTATATTTTCATTGGTTTATAGACCAAAGAAATGAGACCGTAGCGATCACCCGTACCCCGCATGCGGACTGTCTCCACTGGTGAAATGAATCTCTCCTAGTGGTTTTTACATTAAATTAAATTTTGTTTAATATCATATTACGAAAACTAATATTAGAGTAATGGTTATTTACGTAATTGCTACCATGTGCGTTATTTTTATAATAAAGAATTAAATGAACTTGAAGAAGAAGAATTCAAGTAGCGATCTCCATTGAAAGGATGTTCAATCGACTAATGCTCGCAGATTCAAGTTCCTCTTGAGAGACTAATTTGTATTTTTTTTCTATAACTTATTCCAAAACCTAAATTCAAAACAGTTACAAATTCATTAGCGTATACAAATTACTGAATGGGTTCGTCAATCTATTTGAAAATTAGCAAAAACCAAGGCAGGCGTGCCGCGTGACGCACACCCTAGCAAACATGGTGGTAGTAAACCATTACTTTATTGTACCAACGCCCTCCACCGGTCATGGGGCGGCTGTCAAACGAGATGTTTACGATATTTGTGCTGTGTACACCGCGCTTTACAATGTAAGAATACCACAGAATAAATAATATCAAGGGCGAAACAGTATCGGCATTATATAACTACCTATGTAACAATAGGTCTGTGTTATCATAAAAGTTAATATGACGCACAAGGAAACTGTTGACGACAGCTTTGCCAGCCTGTTTAGACACTTGTGTTTATTTTTTTAAGTGAATTTTTAATTATTAACTCTCTGTATATATTGTTGCTGTGTTATCTTTAGTGTTTTGTATTCAACAAAATGGTTTCGAAATATATTTCTAGTCTTATTTATCTTTTTCTTTTATTCTTATATAGTCCATGCTAAATTGTTGATAACAAAAACCTTTAACAATACGAAAAGATGATAAAACTAAATTTTTTTTATCAATAAAAAGCGATAAAAACCTTTTTGAATCAAACTATTTTACTTACAACAATGAAGAATAAAAAAATATCAATACATAACAGTGGCAGCGAGATTTGCATTAACTAACGTCTAAATCAATTTTATTGTTTTACTTGAAATAAGAACACAGGTTTTGAACATATAACCCTTCTTCTGTTGCAGTCAGTTAAAAATCAAAGAGTTTTGAGTATTAACCCAGAACAGAGTATTCACTAAACATACATTGCGGTATTCCAAATATTTTGAAAATCACCCTGCCTACCTATAGTTCTTTTTTATATACACAGTTACAGCCACAGAACAGAGAAAATTGTAACTATAGACGAGAGAAATGATTTCTTAACCGGGAATTGAACCTCAAAGATGGCAACACCTTGAGACCAGCGTGCGAGCTTTGAAAGTACATCCTAGATACATAAATTGAGATAATAAAAATATTGTAAAATATATGAAAGTTGTAAGCAAACATTGTCCTCCATAATTTGCAACTTATACAAAAGCTAGAAAAGTAAGTTTAGTCTTTCGAATTTTCGTAGTAAATTACTAAGTAATTAATTTTCTTAAATGCATTTTACCAACGCACAACCTTTCATTTATATATTAAAAGTTATATACAATTATCTAACACGTACTATATGTGGTGTACAAACGACCTACCATAAATTAAACACACATGGTTAGTAATTTAAATTCTCTAGAACTTGTTAATGTTTCTAAATATTACGTTTTAACTTCGCTTATAAAAATATTACCCTTCTGTTGACCGAAGGGTAGTAATTTATGGAGTAACGGGTAGGTAGCAAGCCAACCCCTTAGTTACTTATTCATAAATAAAGTTTTCTATTGACATAGTTTAATGTGAAAATAAAGAATGCTTAGTGACTACCACTAAAAAATTTATGGCATGACCCTTATTCATAAAAAATGTATAAGTTAAGATGCTCAGTGGCAATTGCATGCCGTTGTTCGCGCCTTTGTGTTTGTGACTTTCGCAAAGGCTGGTAATGGGCTGGTGTTTTGAAAGGCTAACGAATCGGCAATTGCACAAACGTCCATTAAAGGTTAAATGAAGACTTTAAGATCTAATAAATCTTTAAAGATCTCTTAAAAGTCACTATTTATTTACATAACTTTGCTGTTAGGTAGAACAAGTTCATACCCACCGGGCAATTGAGAGAGCAATGCTTGGTATTTATCTACGTTATTGAATTAGAAATGAGGAGATCCGTAAGAGCAATATCAGTAACGTTAGTTACGTTACTGACATTGCTCTAAGAATTGCTCAGCTGAAGTGGCAGTGGGCAGGACACAAAGCGAGAGTTTTCGAATGGCGACCACGTACCGGACGACGCTGAGTCGGTAGGCCTTCCATCAGGTGGACCGATGATCTTATAAAGGTTGCGGTAAGTAACTGGATGCGGACAGCCCAAGAGGGATCGTCGTGGAGATCTATGAGGGAGGCCTATGCTCAGCAGTGGGCGTCTTACGGCTGATAATAATTATGAATTGAATATTTATATTGAATATGATTTACTATCCACAGAATTATTTTTGATTTTCATTTTCTTTCTCTTTCCAAAGGTTGTCTGGTAGAGATCGCTCTAAGCAATAGTTACACTGTAATTTTGCTATTCTACTCTCAATTATAAAAAAATTTCAAATGAACTTTCATTTGAAATTTGAAATCATATATACAAATCGATAACGCGGCATTAAACTGATGACACATTTAATGAATGTTTGTGCAAGGACTGTAAGTTAAGCTGTTGATCCTGCCTGCGCCTGTAGTCGTTTATACTTATCTATGTGCTAACCCTAATGGTTACGTTGTTACTCTGAAGGAAATTTATCTCTATTATTTATATTTTTAACCCCACAAGTGACGCTCGGTCCTCTCTGCATAGCTCGCAAGACATGAGTCATGAGATTTTTTATATTAACAAAACATTGAGATCGATGTAAATGTCAATCAGTATTATATACGGAAAAATAGTACTATTTACCTAACAAACCGCCAGAGTTGGAATGCACCCAAAACAATCTGCCTTTTTGATCTGAAATAAAAAATAATTAGGTTATCTTTTCGCAATAATAGAATACTTAATTTCACAAATGCGAATTGCTTTCATGTTCAACGACCTCCTTAGTCAAGTGACTCGTACGCCTGTCCACGCTCTGAGGTCCCGGGTTCGATTTCCGGTCGGATTAAAGTAGAAGTTGACTTTTTCTATTCAAACTTACGAAGACCTTATCATCGCAGTGTCTTTGCCTAAAAGAGTTATTATTTTTTTTTTTATTTTGAACCATATAAAAAATTAGTACCTATAAGAGTTTTTAAAATAATTGTCAATATTAAGGCAATTTAGTACGTAATATTCAATCCTTATATAAATATGCTTATAGCCAAAAAATTGTAATGTAGGTAAATAAAAATTGTTTTTTATATTCCATCTTCGAAACTTTCATTTTTAGACTTTTATAAGTAGCTCTTAAAAGCCTAGACCAAAAACATAAAAACAATTCCGTGAATGTTAACGTAATTATGGAAAGTCAATAGCGCTTCACCCGTTAACTCTTTTCACATAGTTCTTGTTATAGATTACAAAATTATAAATATATCTGTCGCTATTATTTTGTAAGGAAGACTGCACTAATAATATTGAACTTCAGGTTAAAAGTTGGTCCAAAGGCAAAATGCAAATAGTTAAGATTCTATTGAAGTGATTTTATACGTTGGACAGGATAAAATATTTAGTCCTGTATTAATGATCAATAAGTTTTATAATAAACAAAAATATCTTGTTTGTGACAGTAAAAAATTTGTAAAACTAAATTAAGAAAACAATACTATGGAACTATTTATAAAACGCATAGAGTTAGCTAATTACACTATCAAATCAAGCGCGCGAAATTGATCAAACCGCGAAAAGTTCTAAATTCGAAATCTGCAAAGCTATTGGTCGCGCGCACCCATCGGACGCGTGCGCTCGTCTGATTGGACGTTCATAGACTGATCTAATTTAAATATTGTCACCTTCGTCGAGATTTCGTCTTGTAGCAATTTTCTTAGGTAGGGGAAGTTTATCTAATTTGTTCAGTCTGATACATTAATAAACAGATATTGGGGGAATAACGGAAGCTGGATTACCTATCGAGAATAGCATATATATATAAAATATATTGTTGCAAGAAAACCCTGAGTAGTCAAGTCTGATCGTGGTTGCAAAAGCAAAAGGTCGGTCACGGGATGGGTGACCAAAAAAAAATATTATCTCGAGCTACTCTCTGCTTTGTTACCATAAGCCATTGGTTCCGGCTGCATTTGCGGTCATAAATAACCTCCAATCCGCATTGGGCTAGCGTGGACAGTTATAGCCCATCCAAGGCCTGAGTCTCTGCAGAGAAACTTCTTTAAGTAAAAGCAAATGTTCTGACTAATATTTTGAAAAAAAGTTGTTTATTATTTTTTCACGCACACTACTCATCGAACCAACTTTATAGCTTATTAATGAAATTAGCAGTTAGCCCTTTGTTTTTTAAACCCTATGTTTATTTTACAAACTATTTTATTATGCAGTATTTTGGTTTTACCCATCAAATTTGCAGAAATATTTCACATAGGGGAACCTACATCATACTTATCTAATCATAATTCACACAGCCAATTCAAATTAAACACATTGTGTTGAAAAAGAAAAAATATATGAAAACCACTATTGTAAAGAAATTCTTCATGATGACTCCTAATTTTAATTAGAAATGTCTTAGTGAGGCTGCGCCATCAAGTAGTCTAGTTGACTTCCGCGCGGATATTGGCAGGGCGACGCCTCACCAGTACCTGAGAACGAATGGGCTTCAGCCTATTACCAACAAGAATTAACTTGATTAATACACCAGCATTTATGTATATAACAGTTGGTGAGTACCAAGTTCAGTAATCCTAATGAGAAAAACTTGAGAAAGTTTCAGTTTTCAAATTACTAGATTGAATCAACCGATACGATGATGACTGGGTTAAAAAATGATTTTTAGTTAGTCCGTCAGACAAATAATAGAAAAACATTAGATACATATATATGTGTTTTTTTTTTATTAAATAAGAAATAGCTTAGACAACAGCCATTTAAGTTGTTCGTTACATCTCAGTTTTGTAGAAAATGTACTAAAGTGTGAACAATCTGTCTTTTTCGCCCTATTAATAATTCCCCATTAAATTATATGATTGAAAAAAGCGCAAAATTTAAAACGAAAACTACATTGTTTAATAAAATTCGGAAAAAGATAATAACTACAAACATTACAAAAATATAAATCCCGTTTATTAAGTACAGTGGCCAATATAACATATGCATTTGATATTAGTCACAAGGATTGTAATGGATTTGGAAAAGGACGACATGGGATAAAATTAAAATGACAAATTGAATTCTAAACAATAGTAACTATGGTAACGTTTAATACCCTATACAAACTTCCACTCCCATTTTCATTCCTTTATGTACTTTTTCGGGATAAAATATAAGATAGACATATGTTGCCGCGGACGTTATTTTTAGATTTTTTTCGTAATATATGATTTTTGGGTAACTTTCACCAATTACGCACCGTACTCAAGCTATAAAAAAGTAAAATATTCTCCCCTTTTGGTAATTTTTTCATTGATCCCCTCCTATATCGTGATGTTATAGGAGGCTTATAGCCTATAGTCTTCCTCGATAAGTGGACTGTTCAACACAAAAACAATAATTCAATTCGTTTCAGAAGTCCCTGAGATTAAAAAGAGTTCAACCAAGTAAACAAACTCTTAAGCTTTATTATTAGTGCGAGAAATATACATAGATGAGCTGTTTTGACCAGATCTAACAATTTTACGTTACACGTAGCAGCGAGGATATAAAAGCTGGACAATATCTCCAACGACAACCGATTAGTTGCACATATCAGTTGCACAAATGTCCATTAAGATTTAATGATTATTTTAAGCTCTAATGAATGGAAAATTTATATGAACGCTTATGCAACTGGCAGTTAGTAAAAAAATTGTATTCTTAATGAAAAATTCTTAAAAAATCCAGTCCTTTGTCTTTGGCACTCTGAAATGGGAACATTTTTCAGTATATTATTATGAATGCAAAATTGTACAAATATAATGATCAATAAATTATTTTAAATACATGACTATAAATAATATTATTAGATTTAACCAATTGCAGTGGCCAATTTAATGTGCTACTATCGGCTCATGTAAAGGTAAAGTCTCTACCAAAGCTCGCTATTAGGCGCCTCCTTAATAATCCTCATTAAGCATTAATGGCGTTATATATTTAGGTGTAAAATTAACACAAAATGGTCGGATATTTGATTCGATGGAAGAACCGAATTAATTTGAATATTTGCATATTGTTGACGCTTCAGATACTACAGTTGTTGTGATCGAGTCGGTAGAGTGGTACGTTGGCGAAAAAGGTCAGACTTTTTTTCGCACCGAATTTGATTGCGTCATCAGGTTCCGTATGGTTTCACATATTTTCGATTCGATTTGGTGCGTTCATATTCGATCTGGCATACGTACGTGATTTCATAATGGTTCGTGGATTTAAAATATTGTATGAGGAGGATAATGTTGACTATTTGAGGTAAGTCAATGAATTAAACGAATTTACTTTGTATAACACACGATCGGATAAATAATTTATCTTTATGATTTTGAACGCACCTGCTAGGATTCCGTTAATATAAGTTTCAAATGTTACACTTTTTGTATTACGATCTGTTATCCTCCGCTACTTCTACGTAATCAAAGGCAATTATATAAAATATTTTTCCATAGTGAAAAGAAGATAAAAGAAATATTATTAATGCACGAAAGAAAGACAAATAAACACATTTTTCAGTATAAAAGGAGAAAATAGGACAGTAAAAATTATAATATAATATAGAATTTAAAAAACCACCCAAATGACAATCGGACTCGCGCACGAAGGCTTCCGTACCAGAAACAAGCAAAAAAATCACGTTTGTTGTATGGGAGTCCTCTTAAATTTGTTTTATTCAGTTTTTTATATTACTCATTTAACTAATTAATTACTATTGAATTATTATACAGTGGAGCTAGATATTGTTACAATATTTATTATAAAGACATCCTAAAAAAGAAGTGAATTTATACCGATTCATCGAATATCTACCCATCGAATATGGTGAAATTGTATGACAACTTTATAACAATTGCGTTTTACGGTTGAGAGAAAAGCAATTTTAGTGGCGGTGACTTAAGGGTGCTATGTGGTAGAGTAATCGTGTGTGCTAGACGAACGGATCCCCACCGAGTCAGTAGGGCTGGTACGCGATTCTTAAATTATGCTAACTAAAAGTTTGTGCGTCAATAGAAAATTATTTGAGTATCTTACTTCTTACTAATATTATTTAATATTTTAGTTACTTCTTCACGCAAAATATTATTGAATGGATAATTCCCAGGTAGGATTAACATATAGGCCACTTTCTATCACATCATATGCGTAGGAAGCCGCTTGTGAAAATCTAGTATTACATAAATTTTAAGTGTTTTGGTTGATATATTTAAGGGTCTGGGAATTTCAATTATTTTGCGATTATATTTGAAATTTTATGTTATGATATTAAATTAAAATTAAAATGAACACATTAAGCCAGCCGACCACACATTAGCTGGAAACTGGGCAAGTTGACGATGCTTATATTAAAATTAATTCTAAATAAATTGTAATAAATGACAATGTTTCAGGATTTTAACGACCAAAGATAAAGATCAGATTACACAAAAACCATGACTCACATTTATGGTAAAAAAAAAACAAATAGTGTTCATCTCAAACTGTAAAAAAAAACTGCATTTAAATTCAAATAACTGTGTTGGTAAAATGTCCACATATTATTTTAATCATGTACAATCAGTCACAAAAAGAGTATTGCTCATAAATATTTCTACAGCCCTAAGAGTCAAACCGCAGGGTGTGCTCTGCGGGTTCCTAACATGTATTTATACATTTAAAAATGGTAAAAAATAATTGCAACGCCACCTACCGAGCATTAATTGAAAATAGAGCATGTTGTTTCATAATTTTTAGAGTACATGATTTAGATGGGGTGAGTGAAAATCAAATCATATTATGGTGCGTAGTTATATTGTTTATTTCTAAACAAATATATAATTTTAGTAATAATTATTAAATACTATACAAAAAAAATGGCTCCTCTGGAATTAAAACCTCACCTTTTTTGACAAAAGTAAGACTGAAAACCGAAACAGACCCAAATTATACATTGGATTTAAAATATTTTGTATTATACTTAAAGCACAATTATATTGAAATTCTGCATAATATATGTGTATGAGATATTTCGATAATATCCCTTTTTTATATGAAATAATATGTTTTTACGTCTACTCGATGAGTGATGAGAGGTGCGCATGCGTGCGTGCTCGGAGCCAAATTATACTCAGTCATTAGGAATTATAAAAATATAATAAACAGCGTTCGCGGTTCCACGGTAGCCAATGCTCCGCACAAATTGTTATGTGCTGCTAAAGTTGGGGTCTCACTGACAGCGAGAACATGTGTAGTGAAGGTTCAAAGCAGTACAGATGTGCTATTAGCCATAAACTGATATGTATATAGAAAAAACGAATTTCGGCCGAAACGATACCGATCCGAACAGCAAAGATTCTTAGAAAGCTCAAAATTTTAAATAAGTATAAAAATGTACCAATAACACACTGAAAATTATTACACACTTTAAGCAACAAGTGACTTGCGAAATGTCCTATGTGAGGTGTACAGCGCAAGTTAAAGAAAGATATATTCTTTCTTTAACTAATTCGCCCGGGATGCTCCGCGCGTAGATAAATAGATGATGACAAAATATTTTAGGATATTTTTTGCTAAATAAATTAATTACGGCATCACATTGAATTGAAATAGCAAGCCTCCACTCCTGGACTTTAACGCCTATTATTAAATTGAAACAAAAAACAGAAATATATCTAATATTTTTCTATTATCTGAATGATGCACTAAATAGAATTTCGTTTTTTTTTACCCAGGCATCATTCCTATTTTGTTGTGTCCTTTAAAATATATACTATATAGTCTAAAAAACTAAATAATAAATAATTAAGTGTTCTTTAATTATGATAGTGTCGTTTTGACGCATTGTGATAACAACAATTTTTTTAAATGTTATATGTTAATTAATATACAAAGCCCTGTTACAGACAAACTAATAGCTGAATAAAGAGGGTGTCACCCATTGAAAATGGTAACCTAAAAATATTCGAAGACGTACGTATCTGTGGCTTACCGCTCACGATGTTACCACAACTTCTCAAGCTGCTATGGTAGTATTATTTTTCTTTTTCTCATATGAATATTCTTAAAGTTAAAACAAGCTGTACAAGTGTTATTCACGAATCTGGTTTTTGCTCATAAAATCGAGAAACGCGATTATTACTCCGATATATGTTATTAATGTAATTATAAAGTAATATTAGAGATAATAATCGTGTATCTATGTATATGATTTGTTTCATTGTTGTATAAACCTATTACTATTAAATTGTAACAAAAACAATAAAACATTTTGTTCTTAAACAAGACAATTGCCTTTCCTTATAAATGTATAATAAAATATAAGCTCCAAAGGAATAAAATAGAGTAAAGGTGTAGAATTTATTGAATTACATCCGCAATTTGGTCATGTAGCCATGTAAATTTTATTAATATGAACTTTGAATAGCCAAGGTCTAACAAAAGTAGAAACATTCAAACTTTTCTATTTTTAATATTAATAGGAAGTAATCCTTCTTCCTACTAATGTAATATAAAATAACTTACTATAAAGACAGTGTGCCATCATATTAAACCCAATCAAGATTTGCATTTTTTATCAATAGAATAGGCTTTTATAGGATTATAATATCTATTTTGGAACCATTCGACTCAATTCCACCTTACTTCAACCAGTCGACAATAGGTTAACCCTATGCGTCCATCTAGAAACGAGATAGTTTAAACTATAAAACAACTAGTTTGGTAGTTTATTCATTGAATGTTAATCTACTGTAGTAAAACCGAATAAAAATAAACAAGGTTTTGAATTAGAAATATAGAATTATTTATTTATTTAGAATGGAAATAGAAAAAGTATGTACAGATATAATTATATAAAAGTTCTGACGTAATTATATGTTACCATGATATGAGATTTTAGACAACACAACACACAACTCGCAATGAATAAATAATTATATATATATATTTTATAATCGTGTTTTCATGATAATATGATATTATGTTAAACTGTTTGTTTCTATAAACAAACGAATGAATCGATTTTTTTAAGTGAGCGATTCAAAATAGAGTCCCAGAACCGCGCGAAAGCATCGTGATTTTATATCTAGACACATTATAGATTCCCCAGAGTGGAGGGTAAGTTGCTAACCGCAAATTCTAGATGCAAATTATAAGCAGAGGTTGTGGAGTGCTATCGAGGGTATATTAGCCGATCGTGAGCGGGGAACCACGCCGGAGACAAATTAGTATACTTATAAAAAATATTAGCCATAGAAAAGTCTATGTTGGATGAGTTTCAACCTAAAAACAATTACAACTACAGAGAAGATTTACAATAGTACGAGTATGATAACTAGTTTGAACTCGAGCAGAAATATTGTTAGAGTTTGGTTGAAAAATAATAACTCTACTTCTAGAGAAGAGTAGCTTGGTAGCGTAGTGGATAAGCACCGTGGCCCGCGATCGTTGTTTTTAAGCAACTTTCGCAATTTTCGCAAATATTACCATAAAATACTTCACACACATCGACCTATTATTTGACCTATAAGTGAAGGACTAATTAAATTATAACATATAAACTAATTATTTGACATATGATATTTAATAATTGGCTTTTGAATAGAATTTAAACCTGTTGGTTTTGTATCGTGTATCACATAAATTTATTTTTACAGAATAATTTATTAATTAATTTCTATAAGTTGTAATTGAAATTTAAACGCATATGGAATATTTAAATTGTAACAATGCTGTACATGTCTGTAACTGTCATAAATGCTAATTAAAAGTAAATTAAAACATTAGTAATAAAATAAATAAAGTGTGGTCACCAGCTGGTTGGTGGCCAAATAATAATTATCTCAAGCTACTCTGTGTTTAGGTCCCGGCTGCATTTGCAGTCGTTAATACTCTGGAGGGTCAGTATTGGACCAGCGTGGAAGGTCATGACCCATCCTCCTTAACCAACCATAAGGAAGGCCTAAGCTCCTGCAGAGGGGATGTAAAAGGGATGATGATGATGTTGACTTTGAGAGAAGCTTATGAATTTGCTAACCGCTTTGGAGGTATTTTTTTAGATTTTACTAAGTTATCAAAATGAATCTTTTAATGTATCAAGAGTTAGACTTGCCTTTATATTGCATACTGTGGTCTACAGAACTAAATAAAGTAAATACATCAGTGTATGATACGATACTAATATCCGTAAACGAGCGTAGATCCGATATACTATGTAGATTGAAATTTGAAAACCTTAGGAGGGCGAATCGGCAATATTAGTTTCTAAGCCCCAAAACTGTACAAGAAGATAAATATAATTCTTAAGATTTATAGTCATTTTTAAATGAATTATTGGGAATAAATAGAATAGAAAAAGTAACATAATATTATTTGTGTCTGAAAGTTGCACTTCACATTTTTAGCTACCGTGACTATTATCGTACATAAAAAATATTGTCCTATATATTGCTCCTTCAATTATAATTATTGACTATCTTTCTGTAATTGACAAGATTATTGAAATCAATATTGAACTGTCCAACTTTTTTGACCCATCACCCGTTCATGACGAGCTTTGTCTTGGCACAGGAACATTGTCAGCTCTCTTACTATTTAGAGCTCCTGACAAAAATGTATAACGTTTGATACTTTAGTACGTGGAAGAAATGAAGATCCAAGTACTATTTTTAACTCATTTGTACCTTATCATTTAGAAATAAATCTTTGTCAAAAATTATGAAACTGAAATTCTGAACTGGTTTTCACGACAACTTCTGAAAACTGCTGAGTGGCCCCGTCCCATAATTGTGCTGTCTAATTTTTTTAATTACATTGAAAATAAACCTATACTTTTTCTATTACTTAACTGTATTTTGTCTGATCCTTGATGAGATAATGAAAACAAGTTTAAGCTTATGCATTAAGTTTTAAACTTAGAATAAAGGACCATTAACATTTAGAGTCAATTAACGTAACATTATTCTGTCTTAACATTTAGTTTACTTTATGTCATTTTAGGAGCATTTGACTTATTTAAAAATCAGAAGAATTTTCACATATTTATATGTAATTCCATTTAAAATAAAATTATATAAACTGCTATACCTAGCCTACATTATTTCAAGTAGTTCACTACCCTAAATTTTAGATAGAAAATTGTAAAATAATCACACATTTTTTATGATAAACAAACATGTCGGTGAAAACAATGAGAGACTTGTGTGTAACGGCACCGGCGTAACGATTAAAACATTTGTACTTTATGATAAAATAGTCAATAACCAAACCCAAGGATCGAATAAAGAATCGATTAATCGTACAGTCGCATATTGCTTTATTACGAGTACTAAGTCCACATTTGTTAACGTAGACAAATCAATATCTGCTGATCTACTGAATATTCTCCATTTGATCTGTAACCTGTAACATTGTTTATTTAATGTCCTTTTCAAACAATAGTTCATATGGTAACACATAACATAATCAAATACACGCAAAATGTATTCGTATACATAATAGAAAAAGTATCTAATTCGCTTATTGTAGTAAAAAACACACTAATGCCAGTGTGTTGTGCGCCCCTATATCTGACCACTGATTACGGCCACAATCAAATTGTAAGTACCTAATCTCAATAAATACGGACAAGCCCTCGGCCGGCTACAGTTAGACCCTATAAGTTACCGTCTAATAAACAGTTTGCGCTCACGAGAAAGCGATCGATCGCCAATTGATATGTTTATTATTACTCTCTCACGATCTTCGGATAGAAGCCTGCTTCTTTTTCTTCTTAATATTTATTCGCTTTTAGCTACCGGCTTACGCGCAGAATTATATTTCAGTTCAGTGTACGGAGCATGATAGTTAAAATCGTCGCCTTAAAAGATAATGTTTAAGTTTGTTGCTTGAGTCAATATACAATAGAACAATCTTATTATCGAAGAAAATGTTCTACAATTAGTCTATAATTATACCTTTTCGAAAGCTTGTCGACTTATAGGAATTAATCAATCATTTATTGCATAAAATATGTTGCGGGTACAACAGATGTCATAAAACAAGAGTGTCACATATTTACTGTATGCAGTGTGCAATAGTTTTAGTATGTAGAGTATTATTAGTTTTAATTTACATTATAAACTATTCACGCAATGACCCTATTACTATTTTATTCGCATATCATTGACTTTAAACATTCGATTCAGTTCCTATTACATATTATTTGTCTTATAATTTAAAAATATTAAATAACAATTATTTTAAAAGAATATTAATTTACATGTTACAATATCAATAAGTATGTTTAATATATAAATCTATATCAATATATGGAAAACTATATCTTTTCATTTAACATAATAACTGGGACTATTTAAAGAATTCTGTAGCGGATATAACTATACGGTGGGTGCTTTGACAACCCTCAAGCCCACTCGTAATTTGTGTTGAGTGGCTTAAGTTGTGTGTGGTCTAGTGCAATCGTGATCACAGACCACATCCTAATATTGGTGAATACCTATCTCTTTCTCACAACAACTGATGAAATTAAAACAAGAGGCTTTAATTTCATCAGTTGTTGGCATCTGAATCTGTTTTAATGAAGAATCTGTCTTATATGCATATGATTTGACATTCACAATTTATTTTATTAAATTTACATTAATTGACATTTAAAAAAACATATTTTTATTAGGCATATTAAAATTAGGCAATTAATTATTAAAGTAAATATTTCTTCTTGCGTTAAAATATGTCAGTGTAAAAATAAAAAACTACCTTGTAAACATATTTTCACAAAGAATTCAGTATTTGAATACCTATTACAATAAAAAAATCCCCGACCTATTTATTAAATGTAATTAACGACGGACTTATTTAATAAAAATTTAAACTATTTTTTAAATATTTAAGTTCGTGATCGGTTTCGAAAATTTGCTAGTATAACCGTTTCGTGTCCGCGTGGTCATCATTTATTCTTCCTAGTAAATCAATCAATGGGGAAGAACTTTGTCAGAAAAATAAAGACAATATTTCATTAATTTTTTGTTCAAAACAATAAAGAAAAATAATCATATTGGGAATATCCGATAAATCGAACCGAGGACCTCAGCAATGATGACATCAAAAAACCGGCTACGTATTCAACCACATATGACGTCACAATTATTATTTGAGAAACTCAAAAGAAAACCTTGTATAGCATTAAAAATATGTGAATTTTCAAACAGAAATAAAGCATTGAGTAACTAAACAACACAGTAAAACAGCAGTGTATAACATTATTCGGCTTGTTGAAAGCCAGGCAATATAAGGCTGTAATTAATCACTCAGATAAACTCCACCAATGAAGGAAGGAAGTTGGCTACATTTATATTTTGTGTGACAAAATACCTAGCAGTTTGATCCGGACATAAAAACTCAAACAGCGCGCCCTCTAGCGATGTGTCCACATTTTATCGATATTATAACAAGAACAAGGCATTTAGTGCCATCATTAGCCTATTGATATCACCACTGCTGTAATCTGCCGTATAGTACAATCATACAGAGGACATAACATAATCCACAGAGAGAACTCAGTAAAGATTAGTGAGTGTTACATCTGCATATTTAACTTGCCAACGGATCAATGACATAATTTTCCTTCCGAACTAGAGACAGTAAAGTTTTAGTTATTCATCTGATAACCTTTGCGAGCAACCCGATTAATCTATCCACTACATCGTTAATTGACATATCAAACCTATGCATCAAAATCAAAATAAGAATTATTTTTTTACTCTTTTAAAATAAAGAAAAACACTAGTCATAATAAATCGAGGTGTCAGTAAATCGAGCTCAAATATCATATGACAGTGTCAACGTAAAAATATTGACAAAGATAGTACAATAATAACACAATTCAATTCCTAATAAGTTCTATCAAGTACATAAAACTGACATACAAGAATAAATCGATATAATGCTCAATATTTTGCTTATGATTAAGCATAGTCATTAGAACATTTTTATATGAATATAATTTTTTCGTAATGAACATAATATAAAATTACACTGGTCATAAATTGTTTCTTTAAACTAATCACTGATATTATCTTGTATATAAATATTGAACACTGAATTAATTTATACTCGTAATAAACTAACATATACATTTGTATTGACATTATTAATATGAGACAATAAGTATCTAACATGATCAGGAGTCGTGTTTTTCGATTTTCTGTTCCGATGTCCGCGGAAGCACGAAAATTTTTGTCTGTCGCACGCTCTCAGTGGCCTAGCAAAACGAGGAAGAGAATAGGCAATAAAACTGCATTAGCACAGGTTTCTTCTTTATTTTCCATGTCATTGAAACTTAAATATTTCATTCAAATAAATAAACTGTCCACTGTATACCCAATTTTATATATAAACATATCGTAACTGTTTTTTTTTTAATTATCGACATCGATATCCTAAGTGTGCTGCCCTAAACTCACATTCGAGCCTTTCGCGCTGCCGCTTATCGGCATCGTTTTACATTTTTATTGCAAGCGGATACGCGCCGCGCTGTGCCGCCCGTTATTATTTCTCCCTTGCAATTATTGTTTAGAGAAGACTCGCTACACGGACCAGTCGACCGACGAATCGAAAGACCGATGAAACGTCCTTAGTTCATCCTTATTATTATTATTATTCTTTGTTAAGAGTCTATGTAGTTCCGTTTAGAACAGCGACTTCGGTTTCGCAAATAAAAAGAGCACAATCGTTGGAAGCTTTAAAAAAACTGATTTAACAGATATTAATTAAAAACATTATGAAAACAGCTGTACTCTTTCATAATGCTTTTCATAACTCTTTACAATGAGTAGTTTCAAAGTTATAAGGGAACAGATATATACATATATACATACATACAGGCCAAAATCATTACCCTCTTTTCGCTTCGCCGCCGTAGTCTGATTAAAAAGGGGATAAGATTAGACATTACATTCGATCCTTCTACTTTAAACAAATATCAATTCAGTATGTGAAGAGTAAGAGAAAATTTTAAAAATTACACAATTTTTTACAGCCCATAACATATGTTTAATATTAAACGTCGCTTTGCGGTAAGAACATGTGTCCACAAAATTGTCACTCCTATTACATAATACCTCGGTGGACACCATGTGGACAGTGACAAACGTACACTTTATATTTCACTAGAAAGTTTATTGTATTATAAAACAACCAGTCGATAAGCCTTCTTTAGAAAATATAAAATTATTATAAATTATAATATTTTCGACTCTTTAGCAATTGCACTTAAGATATAAATTCTAGGAATAACTTCACATGCCTGAAAAAAATAAAAATATTTTATGCTTATTATTATCGTATGTATATAATAAACTGCTCTCACAAGTTTTGTTGCAAATCCGAGATTAAAATATAATTCCAGGCTCATGTTTTTGTAATCTAATTTGGTTATTGACTTGTCATTGCATCATTATATTTTATTTTTGATTCAGATCAGACACAAAATGTAAAACTCAAAATATCTGTTATTTAATAAAGTAAAGCCAATACTTACACATTTCATTTATCTGTAAAAACAGGCTTTAATATAACCTTTAAAATAAATTAAAGTAACTAAACGTGATGTTTAAATCGTTGCAAAACGTTCGCTAACTGTTATTATAAAATGTTAACATAAATATACTATAATGCTGGTTACACACTGGTACGGGGTGCGGCGCCGGACTATATAATTCAATATCATAAATTTCATTCACAAATAATACATATTGGAGTGCAAATCGCACTCTGATTGATGTCAAGAGCGCAAGCGCAGTTCGCACGGGTCTCGGACACGGCATAAACGTACGCGGTGACTGAAGCGGTTACCTTACAATAGTAAAGTATTCGATGATGATAATATCAAAAAAATGGTCCTGTACAAAACAAAGTCTCTTAAAAAATCCAACGACATGTTATCAATTCAGTCGCGAAAATGTTCCTCGTCGTAGAATTTTACAAGAAACTGGTAGAGTTAACAATAGAATCGTTTAAATAAATCAATAGAATTCATTTGCATCATTTGTGTGTAGAGTATGCGTGACTTCGAACCATGAATCTGGGAGTACCTACTTTGTTCCGTAAGTTGGTGAACATGTTATAATTCATATTTCAATGGGACATACCCATCCATCACGGATGAATTTAAGTAAATATAATACTAAATTTTCACCCGCGGCTTCGCTCGCGTGGTATTCGGGTATTATCACCCTAATACTATACTACGTAAATTTAATTACAATTGGTTTAGTGCTTTCAGCGTGAAAACATAACAGATACACACTCACTCACACAAAGACAGAGGTACTTCCGCATTTATCATAGGTTGGGGAAAGTTTCTTCGCATTTTATATTAAAATTCAATCACAAATATTTACCTTTAACTAAAGTATCTAGGTACCATTTTTTCGATAATTTTCCCTTTGGTATAGAAATTTTGGGGCTTCTGATCAAACAAACCGCGACAAGTGGTTTTGACAGTACTCGCGTGATGTTAACCTGACACTGCCCAAAGAATTCTGAAGAGACCGAAACAGGTGAAAATCTGAAGATACAAGGTCAGGAGTATACGGTGGATGCATTAACACCTCCAAGCCAAACTCTCTTAGCTAGAGTGGTAAAAATGTGTGCGGTCACACCCCTTCTATTGATTAATTCTGGCCGCTCTCAACTTCTTGCTTTAATCTCATCAGTTGTTCGCAGTATAGATCACCTTGCTGGGAGTTAACCAGGGTTTCGCCACAGTTTGTGAAGCCTGTCCGACCTTTGCACAAGACTTTTTTGCACGTTCTTATCGTACGTGATCCACATTAAATCAGCAGTTATTAGATTCTTCAAAAATAATTAAGCCGTAATAAAGAATCACAAATGAGTACACGGTTCATTAGGTTTCTTTCGGTGAGAAAGAAAGGTCTAAAATATCCAACATTTTTGTGTACCTAGCTTTTTTCAAATGCGCTAAAACATTTTGTGGTCAATCCCCTTCATTCAGCTACGTCGTAACTACGGAATGCCTATCTTGCTCCATTCTTACAAAATGGTATCAATTTTATCCGAAATAGGACGACCGTCAAAATTTTCGGACTGAAAACGCTTAATCCAAATCTGTGCTGCTCTCACAGAAACTGCAGTAGGTCCATAAATGTCGCAATTTTTTTCGCGGCTTCTCAATGTCCTCTCTTTATTAGATTCACTCATTTCGATAATAAGAAAATCAAATTAATATCACACATTTTCCGAATTTGAATTCTGAGTTATCTTCTTTTAAAATTTTAACTTTTTAATGATACCAAAACTAGCCAGATACAAATAGTTAGAAAGATTTCATTATAAATTTATGCATACTATATGCAAAAATACTTTTTACCTTTCCAGAGTCTAAAAGTACTCATATACCAATATACATCGATATTGTTTCATACAAATGTTTCCACCCTCTACGTATTAATAAGATGAATAAATTCTACCAAATCTCTACGACCAACGGTTTAGGCTACATTTAATTAATAAAAACATTTTGTAAATTTTTCGACATTCACAGTCTTAAACAGAATGACAAAAATAATACAAAAATTAACAATATTACTGCAACTTTCTGCCGCCAGAATACAGCACTGGCACATATAGTAATAGTATTTTTTATCTATATTGTTATTAGTCTTAAGTCTATTTTTATCTTAGCTTCCTTCTTCCCTTACTCATCTTAAGTATTTAGATTCTTTTGTATTTTTATAATAATGTATTTCCTATTTCTTTCCCACTCCGCTGTTTCTGCAGTCTGCGATAGTAAAGATTAGTTTGCTTCCTATGCAGAAGCTTTGCCATGAACATGAATTTCTACAAAGACGCTTCAGCGGTAATCTTCTGGCAGACCCTTAAGTTGAGAAACAAGAGCATTATGTTCACACCATTTGTCAACCATATTAAATACATAGATATATCATAGAGTTTTAAAGGAAACGATATACGGAGTTGTGGTCGCGGCTTGCTTCAAGCCTCCGGCAGTAAAACTTATAACAACTGAACTTTGTGGGAACTGTCATACTTGAAGCTTTACACGGTTTCGATATTATTCGACACTACCGGTATCGGCTGTATTACAGTGTACAGTCAGGTTATACTAATCAGTCAAACTCTACTTGATTTTAAACCTTAATAATTTATGGGTAGAGTTTATATTGGCGTACAGTCGTGTGAACTAAGCTTTCAGATAAACGATATTTCTCGACAATTTCAACAGCCATCATCGTGTTTATAAAAACCTTTATACACAATATATCTGAATATATAAAACATCTTAATCTTTTTTTCTAACGCATGAATGAGTTTTTATTTTTTGGAAAAACAATAGGTATAGGCAAGGAAACAAGCTTTTATATTAGACATATAAACATGAGTCAGGTTTATATCTGATTAATTTTATATTAGAATAGTTTTACTACAACGTTTCTTATTACATTTTAGCGCGTTTAATTATTTCTGTTTAGTTTAATAACTTTTTTTTTAATATATTTTAGTTAATTTTAGCGTAATTTCTCAAAAAAGACGTTTTCATTTGAAGCCTATATTAGTTGTTTTTTCCCTTGACTTGGCCCGCGTAAATTAAAGTCTATGGTTACCCGCATATGACGTAACTTCCCGTAAAGGAAAGAAATTTTAAAATTGCTTCAGTAGTTTCGTAGTCTATTTGATGTAAACAATATTTTTTTTCTTTTTTTTTAATATGAGCATAGTTTACGAAAGTACTTAAAATAACGATCACACTAAAAATGTGTATCTTTCGATTGTGTTTGTACCAAGAAATAAGTAAAAAATAAAAATTATTTTTCAAAACTTAGAACCGACTTAAAATTTTAAAAAAGTGATAAGTAATACTTACCTCAAAAAGCTAATTATTCAAGTAAATTCTGTTGAACCTTTTTGTAGGTTTTCTGTAGGTTATTAATTAGATGATAAGAAACAGCTAGTTTGATAGAAATAGGATCAAAATTCAAGAAAAAAATCGATGAACATATTTACTGTCATAAAAAATATTCATACTGTCTGAACATAGAAAATCTTCCTTTGAATGAAAACAAATTGCGCAATCTTTTGTTTTTTAACTAATATAAACATATCATCTAAACATTTGGGTGATTTGATGAAAAGGGTATTTTGTTTTGTTATAAAAGGAAAACTACTGATTCGATATCGATAAAATTTAAATAGTACCACGTCGGTCCATGAAGCTGTCGAATAAAAAGAAAGAATTTTGAAAATCGCTCGTTAATTGACGGAAAATCCGTGAAAATACATAACTGTGGAAAACATACATGGCCATCGAACATATAAACTCCTTTTCAATATAAATTTGATGTGATTTTCTTAATACAAGTATTTTAAAGGTATTTTCACAGTAGAATTTACAAAATTTATTTAATCGAAACAAAAATATAAAGTTGCCCCAAAAAAAACGACTTTTTTGTTTCTTCTCGTAATTAGCAGAGGTCGGAATTAGGTAGAGTTATTTATGTACTTGCATCGAAATGTTGATATTAATGTGGACCTTCCCGGGATTTCTAATTCTTCGGACATCCGATGTCATTGATGTAAGTTTGGCAACGTCGTGCGTGCAGTAGTTTAAATTGTGTAAAAGTAAATAACTTTTTATTTAAAAAATCACGGGATTTTTTCTGCTCTTTAAAATTAATCTCGGGATTTGAGGCATATCCACTTTATTCTTTCGGTGTATAAAATCAGTGTAAGTACATGAATAACTCTACCTAATTCCGACCACTGGTAATTAGGTATACCTACTCTTTATATAGGGAAAATAAATAAACATGAGTCAGGTTTATATCTGACGGCATATCGGAGCACTATTACAATAATCGTAATAGTTTGCAAGTAATCATTAAAAACAGCCAAGTGTAAGTCGGATTTGTGCACAAAGAGTTCCGTATGATCATATATTTTTTTTTTTAATCGGGTTTACCCGCTATATAGCATGTAGGATATATTTTCTGCTGTGTATTTTTTTGTTTTTGTGCTTATTTTCTTTTTTATATACGTAGGTATATTAATATCATGTCTTTGGGATTATTCTTTTCCCTTGTCTTTTCTTTAAGTCTTATACTTATGTTTTCATGTTTTTTACCTTATTCTATTTTGTACATTGTATACTATATTATATTTGTTTTAACAGTTATCTTAATATCTATAATTATGTCTTTCTATTTTTCAATCTATCTATTGTTTTCTATATCAGTATATACACTTATATTCTAATATCACAGTTTCTTTGTTGTGTCATCTTATATCTAGTTACATAGTTTCTTATTTATTCATATTTCAATGTAAACGTATGATCATCAAACGTATGATTTAAATACAAACGTATGATCATATTTATAAAAAGCACAAAGTAACATATTTGTAGTATCTGAGCGTTCCTTTGATATTTTTAGTGTTTCTTGTCATAGCGGCAACAGGACCAGTGATAGCTAGACTACCACAGTTCACGTGACACGACATACAAACATGACGGCCGCCTAAGTCTTAGTAATAGGGTCGCGTTTGTACCATTCAGTTGCGGAACTCTAAAAATGGATTTTGAGGCGCCTTTGTAATCATCAATAAGATTGATGTAGTTGTTTTTACACGCAGCGTTAATTGACTCGATAATGTAAGAACGGCCCAAATAAGAAAAATATCAAAAAATCTTTTCAAATAGAATGATGCTAAGACGTTAATAAAATAACACGCCCAGTTGCACAAAAGACAATTAAAATTGTCATTTGTTTGAAACGACATTGTTTGTCAGTCACATAATATAAATATATTAGATATGTATTCTTATTTGCCACAGTTTAACAAGAAATGCTTTAGATAATAGGCATTTAAGTTGAGTAGTGGAGGCTCGTTACGTCACACCTATGTAGGAAATGTACAAAAGTGTAACGTCATGCGAAATTTCATCTCCATTTATCGCCATAATTTAATATAACTTATAACTTATTCAATATTCTTTAATAACCTAGCCGGCGGACAGACAAATAATATTTGTTATGCCTATTCTGATTGTACTGAAAACCATTGAAAAAGTATTTCTAGATAAATACTCACATATAAAATATTAAAAGTATTACTTGAAATATCAATTTAATTATAGCAATTGTTATAATTGACTATATATAAGCGAAGATATTGTATTAAGCTATTAAAGTCAATTATTTTATTTTGCTACACGGGCCGGGCCGCGATGGAACAGGCCCATCATTAAATTTTATTATTTATAAAAGTTACATAATAATTTTCACGTCAGATGGACATTATTTATCGTTTTAAAAGCAGCGTAGAATATTCGCACCGTGTTATTTTTATCATTGAATCGTTTTTCGCTAATATATTGTAAAATGAATCTTGTTAAACTGCTAAATGATCCTGTCTACTGAAGTGATTTATTTGTTAGAAACGCATTTGTTTTATAGAATTTATTTTTAAAATAAATAATGAAATGTTTGAATCATTTACTTTTTTACTATGAGATTCGACCAATTAAGGATCTTTCCACGTTACAATAACATCTTTCGTCGATGAGAAAGGTGTCATTGTTAAAAAGCGAAAAAACACAGTTTTCAAAAAAAAATATAAATTTTATCAAGAATCGTGTAAAGTTGATGGTTAATTACCCATTTATATATTTTAGTCCTGCACAGTGGCGTAACAATATCGTTGAGGCCCGTGGCAAATTCATCGGATATTTAATTTTTTCTACTAATTGCGTAATAATAAATGCTTGGAGTAAGGAGTCTCATCTGACCGGGGGCCCCTTCCAACTGGGAGCCCGTGGTATTTTGCCGACTTGTCACCCTGTAGTTAGCCATTGGAATAAGGTCCACGGAATAAGGTCCGAATTTACTGTATCAATTTCAAAACTTTATTGTATTATGCGCAGTTGACATAGGCTATAATTTACATGAGCGATGTCGCAAAAAAACAGCTAGCTAAATTTACGTTTTACGTTCGTACAAAAATCATAAGTGTAATATTTTGCATTCTTCGATTATTTAAATATCTTATCTGAGTATTTTGATGCATGACAGTATGCATACAGAAAAAAACAAAACTATCTGTGATAAAATATAAGCTTTCTAATGAAAAAAATATAATTAGAATAATATTTTTGTTGTATCTAAAAATAAAAATTGTAACGGTATATCTAAATAATTATACATATAAAGCTTTAAAAAAAATATATAACCGATTTCAAACTTAAAAGAAATGTAAAATAAAACTCATCTCGAAAGCTACTTTGAGATAAGTATCCTTATTTTAAAAGCTAGTTTATTCTATTATAAAGTCCAATTTTTTTTTAAAGATTTTATTTTATGCTTTCTAGTGATATTATATTGGTATTTCATTTAATAATAGATATTTTTTAATTTATTTTTAGAGGGAAAGGGCCATGTCTTTCCATATCAACTAAAAATTTGGATGATAGTTGCTGAATTTAGTTTTGTTTATAAAGGAAAATTACTGATTCGATTTCGATATTATTTAAATATGACCACCTCAGTCTATTAAGCTGTCGAATAAAACAATAATTTTGTAAAACAGTCAACAACTGGCGGAAACATCGGTGAACACGTATAAAAAAAATTCATCGCCGTCGAACATACAACCTCCTCCTTTTGCATTTTGAAGTCGGTTAAAAATACATACTCGTTGAACGTAGTACCTCCTCTTTTTAGATTTTAAGTGTTGAAAATAGGTACCTAATTGCATTTCTTAACTGGAAACTTTCCTAATTTTATGTTCTTAATTTAAAGTACACATTACTAATACACTGAAATGGTTCAGTTAATATGTACTTACTTAAGTTAATGACGTATATCCCAACAACCATGTTATTCCTACGCCTAGTCACAAAAATGTGACAATAATTACAAACCATGTAAAAAAGAAAAAATATTTCTATATTTCGAATCTAAAAAGTTGTTTTATATCAAAACTGCTTAGGAAAACAAAAAAATATTCTCGTAATAAAATTGGCTGAAAAAAAACAAAATTAAGATTTTTAAAATAATATATTATTTGATTAATCTTTTACTTATAAATGTACATTTTAAAATATGACTTCTACGTGTAATTGCACTAACTTTCGTTACCTTAGACTTAATGACGGGACTTTCAGCACATAATGAATGTTCTTAATAATGTAGAATGTCATGTCGCAATATCAAGTATAGTATATTATCAGTTAATGTCGCTTTACAATTTTATAAGACGTTTGTGCAACGAGCATTCACACAAACTGACACGATGTCATTGTCTAAATAAAGAATTATAATTTAGAATATCGTCCTGCCATCTGTCGTCGATTTTAAACAACTTTAGAACTTTGACCAAACTTGGGACTTCTAGAGCTTCTGCTTTATGAGTGCTTTTTCATTGCGTGCTTTTGCAGATGTGCTACGGCGTGCTACACGCAAATTTCAAAAGACCGTACATACGTACGCCTTTTTTCATAATAAAATATAACCTTCGTATGTTTCTCGCTGATAAAGCAGGAAGGTTTATTTTTATTTATTTATATTATAAACTTGTAACGATGCGTCGTACGTACTTCGTACCTTATTATTATTTTGTCCTAGGTTTAAAACTGCTGCATTCTGGAGTTCATTCTCTCGAAGTTATAATTAAGAAAGAAATTAACTTGAGTCTGGTGGATTAAAAGGCGAATATCTTCAATTCGCCTACAACAGTTATACCCCACAGGCGTGGAAGCAGAACGAGCGTTTTCTAGTGATGATGTGGAGACTCGTGGAGACCAAAATCAGTTGAAAGTTTGTTTTTTTTTATCAATCCATTAGTGTTTGAATATCCACATATAAATAAAAAAAAATGAAAAAAAATCTAATCTTTCCTTTTTACAATATCAAAAATTAGGCGGTAATACGCTATTTCACGGAAAAAATGATTCTTATATTAATATTAATTAATCCGATTTCAAAGTAAAAAATAAAATTTGTCTTATATACCTACATATTATTATTAGAAAGAATTGACAGAAAACTATATTGCTTGAACTTGAGCTTGAACTCTTTAGAGGACTTACATTAATTACGAGTAGAATGATTAAAATGTCTGTCTATTCGTCTATATTGACATAGTAAAAAGGAAATAACAAAACCAAAATTTAATGACAAAAAAAAATCACGTCTGCCTAAAGTTTGGACTGCAATCTTGGCAATTACATCATGATAATGGAACAGCCGGTATCAGCACCAATTGATTTTGACCTTTTCCCCTTTGTAAAGAAACAGATAAACATGTAAAAGTTCTCTGAGCGTTTGAATAAATTTGTGATAATTTTACACAGTTCTTTTGGATGGAGACATTCGCCATTTGGTTCGAACGTTCGAATCACCCAAGCAAACCTTTTTTATGAACGTATGCATTTCTGCTTATGGTGATTACATCGAAAGAAATCTGTGAGTACGACAAAATATATTTCGCAACCTGTGTATTTATCGTCCTATCAACAAATGAAGAGTGTTATATTTCATTGCCTATCAACATAAATGCAAACCCGCGCTAGATTCACCTGCGACTTTTGGTCGCAACTTTAAACTAGGGTTGTCATTTAAATGGTAATGGTAAATATTTTCTTATTATACCTCCAAAAAAAATATCATTACGAATTACAAAATTTCTATACATCATAGATAGGTAATATTATTTTATTTATGGTTCCGTCCAAATGGTGATGATATACATAAGCTACATATTATAAACGAGCGACTGAAGGCGTACTTGAAGGCGCAATTACGCCAGAATGGGCCGGTTTTCTAAAAGGTAAAAGAACCCGTGAGCAAACTCTCATCGTTCGTCAAAAACTCGAGAATTCAACAAGCCAACATATATTTGCTTTGTTTGTTTCTCCAAATCGTTCGGCTCTATGAGATGGCCGGCGCTGTGGAAAAACTACTGGACATAGGTACACGACAACACTTCATGCATCTGCTCAGGAGACTCTATGAGGATTGGATAGCATCAGTACAGACGGATGACCAGTTCTCTGATGATTTCCACCCAAATGCGGGTGTGCGACAGGGATGCATAATTTATTTTTTCCTCTTTAACATCTACACCGAGCTTATAATGCAAATCACTCTCGGGGACTGAACCGATGGTGTTGTAATTGGTGGATACAAGATCTCGAATTTGCGGTACGCGGATGACACCGCTTTATTTGCGAGTAAGCCTACTTTAGATTCAAGATTAAGAGGTCAAAGACCAAGATTATGATCGTGGATCGCGTTAATGATAACTGCCTAGAGGTTACACAGATTGCAAACTGCGACGTGGTTCATGCCTCCTTATACCTAGCGCTTTTAATCTCAAACAATGATGGTTGCCTAGACGAAGTAAAGCCTCGTATGGCTATTACCAGAGCGTTCTTACAATAAACGAAATGACAATCTCCACCGAATATTAGGCTTCCGATTATCTGAATAAGGTGTATTGTATACCCCGTATAGGACCATACAGCAATAAGAAGTAAAGTATAGTGATTCTTAATTATAATGTTAGTAAGTATAAAAATTAAATTTTTGATTAAAAGAATATAAAACATACTTGTATAAAAATATCCTAAAAGATTTTTATATTTTTTCCTAACAGGAACATTCAAACTAGAACTTTAATATGTATTTTCTAACGAAAAATAATATCCTCTACTTTTATTTATCAAAGAAACTACAAAAGATAATAACTTCAAAGTATTATTGTAGAAAATATGTCTTATTGTGCCAACCCTACACAAAACCGCGTCCGATAATGTTTCCAGCAGCCTCGGCAAAGTAACAACAAGCACAGACACGACAAAGTGTCTGTGCTTGTTGTTTCTATATTAGTGTTTCTCGCTGAAATCTATATAAGTGTTTCTCGCTGAATTAAACATCGATCTTAAAAAATGAACAGTTTTAACCTATGGTACTCTAATATTTTGAGAAAAATTATTAATTTTATAACAAACTATTCCTGTGTGGTTAATTAATTTTAAATTAAAATTTAATATCTACCATAACAATAATGAATTCATTAAAAAAATGACGAATTTTTTTTAAAATTTGGATCCGGTTTGAGTTCTCCATCGTTACTTGGAATCCCAATGATAATAACCATCTATCTACTACCACAACTGCGATGAATTTATATTGAAATTAAAATAATTCAAACAGTATGGAGACAAAACTTGAACACTGTAAGTAGTATCGGTTCTGTATTAGAATTGTTAATTCGTAGAGCCGATGGAACCTACCTGGAAGGCGGCGGCGCGGCGGCGGGCGTCCGCGTCCCTTTCGCTCAAGGCTAATGTCATGTGCACGCAACTCTCGACCGTAACAATAAATAGACATTAAACACGTTATCCCCTGCGTCCGCGTTAACCTTTTTTAAGTTGTCCAGCCTCCAACCGAATGTTCGCATGTTAATTCCAACAAAATATTTGAACATTATTATCTTAAAGGGTTAAAGCGTCGATATGAAATGTGTCCACGCGTTAAGATATTTATAATAATACGATCATTCACAAATGCACCAAAACAAAACAGAAGACATCACAAACATAAACAAAACCACCGGCTGTCAACTGTCAAAACCGCGTGAACTTAAACGTCAGTTGTGTACTGGTAATTGAGTGTTTGGTACTCACCACTTGCAGCCCCGCTTTGTTTCTGTTATCGTTATCACTGTAAGAGTTACAAAGTTGTATTGTTTTTGTTTGTTGCACAGGATAGTATCGGGCGTCGCGAATGCGAGTCGTCGAGTAACGGCATCGGCGCGCGGCGTCGGCGCAGCGCGACGGTGTCGCCGCGGCGCGCCACGGCGACCCTGGTAAACCGGCACTCGCCCCCGCCCGGCGCGCCCGCACACTCCGAGACTATCGAGAAGAGATGCCAGACCGTAAACCTACCTAAGGTCCTTTTTTGCCTTCTTGTATTAGGTGTTATTATTTTTTTAATGATCTCAACCAAATTGAAATTAGTAGCACCAATACTTACAACTACATTTTTTAAAATATTTTTTTCTTTAACGCTTGTACACGGCTCTTGCATCTGAGGCGAAAAAGGGGTGCAAGAAAATCACAGCATAAACTATTTCTTACAATGTTAACATCAACAAATACACAAGCAATAATTTTGAAATACCAACAGATAAAATCTAACAAACGCAAGACAAACGGCTTTCTTATCTACCTACTAAAATAAATTAAAACTGTGCTTCTATTATTGAGTTAAGAAATTGCTGTGGATTTTGTTTTTGAAAAAAAAAATACTTAATAATGTGACTCGCATGCGGCGGGTTCGTGGTGTCGCCATTTCTCAAATACCGTGTTCGATTTCCAGTCGAGTGAAATCCCGAATGTAGAAAAAACCTTTTTACCAATTTTCGGATCTTGATATTGTTGTAGCTTTGTTGTAATTTGAAATATGATCAATATACGTGATGTCTAATATTTATTACATTCTAGCTTTCGCCAGCGGCTTCGCCCGCGTGGACCCTAGGGAAAGCTTAGTGGGATAAAAAGTATCCTATTATCTAAGTCAGCTAATAGCTATACCAAATTTCATAAATCCGTTCAGTAGTTTCGGCGTGATTGACCGACAAACATCCAAACAAAGAAACTCACATTTATAATATTAATAGGATTACCTATATACCCTATATGTATTATTTGTTTATAATAACCGAATGAACTTTCCATGTTTGATTTTAACGTAAATAATTTTAAATCTGAAAAAAAATAGAACCGACTTCATCGTTTAAAAAGTGAAAAATAATACTTATTACGACCTATTCAAGAAACTGCCATTAAAGTCAGAGACAGGCTTGCTATTGGTTTTATTAATTAAAAGATAGCCGGCCCATTTCAACAGCAATTTCTTGATTGGTTGTATTTTTAGAAAAAAAAAATCTTCCATTTTAGTGAAATTAGTATTTTTATTTAAAAGGTCACACTAAAAATGTTAATATCTACATAAAAAAATTGTCTATATAATGTTAATTTTCCAATACGTAAGTCTATACTCATATTATATATTTATATAATATGAATAAATTTAATACTCGTAAAATACGCAATCTTTTGTTTTTTCGCTTAAAAAAACCATTGATATAAACTATCTAAATAGTCGTCTAAATATTTAGGTGATATTTAATAACAAAAAAAAACATAATTTGTTTTATTATAAAAAGAAAACTACTGGTTCAATTTCGATGAAATTTAAACCGGACCACCTCGGCAACAAACTGCCCTACGTGTACCGGGAAGACTGCGATCCGACGAGAATGGCGGCGTATGGAGCTATAGAAGCTGCCACTCAAACTCTTCCTCGTTGACGACCGCGACCAGTCTGTCAAGAGTGAAACGACTCAGAAGAACCTCGATTCGTTTAACTGTCGAAGAAATTTGAAAATCGGTAAACAATTCGCGGTAAAATCGTTAACATACATAAAAAATTATACAACGCCGTCGAACATATAACCTTATTGTAGATTTTGAAGTCGGTTAAAAATAGAAGCGCACACGACTTATGAATAAATTATTGTCTCTTTGGAGTCTATAGTCTGTATAAATATAAGTAGTATTTTAGGTATAGTTAATGTTATTTTGAATATGCGAAACTTATACTGATTCTATTTCGTATTAGTAAGATGGAACTCGGTTTACTTAATAACAAATAGGTACCTAGCTTCAGTATCATATAATATTTCTACCCCGAATTTGTCTAAAGTTGACTTGAAAAGAAAAAGTAAAAAAAATCTATATGAACAGCTTGCAATTTTGATAAGCACTTTGTAAGCTATGACGTCTATTCGCAAACCTAAGGCAGATGTTCCGAACTTACTGTAAAGCACATTAAGCCGTTGATCCCGGCTGCATCTGCTGTCGTTAAAACCCAAAAATCCACACTTGGCCTTCGTATTGGGCCTGTTCTCCCTATTCGATTTGAATCAATTCCATCAATAGGGAAGGCCTAAACCTCAGCAATCTATGCCTATGACACTAGCTCCGTAAGCATAGAAACTTTATTATGCGCAAATGGTGTCGCAACATAGTGTCATTCGCTCATAGCTTGGAAATAGTATGTCAAATTGTTACAGTTAATCATTCTAAAAAAGTTCTAGGGCAAGCAAAGTGTAGGCAGATGTATTATATTTGCGCCAATGGTTCAAAAACGGCACTCGATAGTGTCCATCAGGCAGACATCAGCGCCACCCTGATGGATTCTGAAATTAATTATTGACCCCTCTAGTCCCTCAGTCCGTTACGAGATAGGGACATATAGCGAAGTTAAGTAGTTTTCGTGGATAAGCCAGTCTTTCTAGCAGAGCCAAAGCTGAATTGTGTATTTGGTGGGCTGAGACGCTTGACTTGATAGAAATACTAGTTTGTATAAAGGGCCCACGCCACGACCGCCTCAGCCATTAATCCCGCGGGCGTCCAGTTTATAGCCTAAAATTTTTCCCGCAGCGCCACGGCACATTCTAAACTTTTTCCCGCTAATTTATTTCCATTGATTCCTAAGAATCTTTCTTCTCTATCCATCTGAACTACCTTTTGAACTATTCTTTTTCTCCCGGGGTCCCTTGGTTTGTACTCGACGCTTCCATGGGAATTAGCTTTTGATTCAAACTCAGGTGACTGCCCGATAGAAGAATCGATCTTAAAGCTCACCACTGGCACCAGCACAGCTTGATTGTATCAACATACCGTATGTCATACTTAACAGATCCCAAACTGTACACCCAATTAAGAGTACCTACAGAAAAAAGTCATGTCTAGCCAGCGAATGTAATTAATGTTGGCACTTCATACATTTTTTTTCAGATTTCAGACAGAAAGTATATTAACTTGCATCGCAGCAATCTATCTTTAAATAAGTAATTGTACATAGATATATTTGAAATTTGGAGGATACATTCGTCTTATTCGGTAGGTATTAAGAGCGAGTTTTTGGAAATTCTACCATAAAGAGAGTTAAAAGGGGTGAAACGTTTCTGAAACTATTTTGTTTTAGGATCGATGAAAAAGAATATTTGAGTAGTTTAAGGCCTTGAAAACATATTGTTATATTTGATACAAAAAAAAAAACACTACTTATAGGGATGAAAACGGGAGATATTTTTATGGAGAATAGAAATATTACCACAGCAACCATTGTTTATTTATTTATTTATTAAGTCATTATAATAAATGTTTACAGATATTAAATTACATAACAATGAAAATTGATGTTTATGTAATTTACATGTAATTTATAACCAGAGGTCGGAATTAGGTAGAGTTATTTATGTACTTGCATCGAAATGTTGATATTAATGTGGACCTTCCCGGGATTTCTAATGGACAATTTCTAATTCTTTGGACATCCGATGTCATTGATGTAAGTTTGGCAACGTCGTGCATGCAGTAGTTTAAATTGTGTAAAAGTAAATAACTTTTTATTTAAAAGATCACGGGATTTTTTCTGCTCTTTAAAATTAATCTCGGGATTTGAGACATATCCACTTTATTCTTTCGCTGTATGAAATCATTGTAAGTACATGAATAACTCTACCTAATTCCGACCACTGTTTATAACAAAACAATATATTTCATTTTTTTCTTGAAAATGTTTCAAATGAAGTAATTTCGTTTACGAAAGATAAAATATTTTTATATATTTTGAAGTTTTCTATATCGCACTGTTTTGCTCAAGACTGAATTTTAAAATAAAATGTACTAAGAAATTTAAGCTTTGCTATACATGAAGTTTATTGTAAAGCAAACCGTGTTACCGCTTTTTAAAAAAAAAATCGTTGTAAATAAAGAATTAAGTTTTGTGTAAACTTCAGAACTATTATTTCCATCTTTATTTCAAATTGGATTGCAATAATATTTCTTAAGTTTTAAAAGATAAAGTGCTAAAACCTATAGGATATTTGTTTTATTTTTTTATTGTAGTATCTTCGGATTTAAACATCAAGGTAATTTCATCATCACCTCAAAGAACAACAGCGTATTTGGAAAATATATACCCAAAGTAATAATATCACGCGGACAAAAACGCGGGCAAAAGCTAGTTTTAATATAGGTATGTGAAATAAAAGTAAATGAACTATGTATATTTGTTATCTACATTATAATGCAATTTTTTACCCCTTCACTAAAATTTGTCCTTCTATTTATTAACATTATTAACTTTATTATATACTTATCATAATCATGTCAAAAAATATATATTTAAAATTTTCAATTTGTCAATTTTATGGCTCTAGAGTCTTGTCCTGTCTGGTCCGGTGACTCGTGAACGACGCCATGTGCCTTCCGAAGCACGGAGAATTTAAAAATAATACTTTTACCCACCCATCCTACGACCGGCCTTTAAAGTTGCTCAACTCCAGCATCGCTAACCGAACGCGCTAATCACTGCTCCATCAAGATCCTCTATATAAATATATTATCATCACGATCTAAAGTGGATGGCGAAATTTGACATGTGTGGTAACCTGATGCTATTATATTTTATCAAAACCAATCAGTAAATAATATGAAAAAAACACAATTGATGGAAAAATATTTTATTACAACACAATTGTTAAAAAAGAGGATTACATGGCTTAATGACAAATTTGTAGCATAAACATTAACGCTAAATCTTTCTAAATTACATTCGAAAAATCACATCTAGAAAACTTTACACAGCAACAACATGCTATGCGTTTCATAACTTATATTACATTATTAAAACTACTAATAATATTACAAGTTATTCAATCATTTACTGACTAACAGTTGCTTTTATGTTGATTAAATTTCACATGTGGTAAAAACTACTAACCATTTATTTATTATTACAAAATGAGAAGTGATAGCTAACTATACCCGCACGCAATATATTTATCGATTTTATCGCAAATCAGTCGATTAGTTTACTCACCTCGCACTGTGGGGCTAGCTACGTATCGACTATTATAAAACAACTTTAGTAAAATTATATCTACACACCTAATTTTAAACTATAGTGGACATGCACGATTTTTAAATAACCTAAAATATCAAACAAAGTAACAAATTATTGTTACACCTTAAAGCAACCAAGATTTGTCTGGATTGAAATTATTTTACAATACAATACAATATAATTATTATGCAGCATAAGAAATAACCCACACAAAAATTAAACAAAAATTTATCTTCTCATGTAAAATTCAAAATGTACATATTTATATAAAATAATAGATAATTTATTCAAATTTATTATATACCCTAAAAACCAAATTCAGCGACATCAATATAGTTCTCTAACATGTAACAAATAGCCTTTATACTTTTGATTCAATTTTTTTATTGAACTTTTATGACATAATTTTGTACAAGTGTCGTACATAAAATATGTCAATACTTTCAATATGTGGCCAATCATTATTAAACCTATATGTTAACTTCTGAATGATTAATTACAATCACATCAATACGATAGTAATATATATTTATATGTATCTTCTGACATGTCACACACATCTCTTCTGTAGTGTTGGGTAGATTACAATAATAAAACTTGGCTCGCGAACGCGTTACATAAGCCCCACAGTGCGTTCGAGAACCGCTTACTTTTATATATTTGCCGCCAGAATTAAAAAACATCACCACACTATTATTTTATTATAAGTAGAAAGACTACCAGTTTAGTTTGTTTCGACTCGTCCTTGGCTTATATTACGATTGTATAATTTTTAGGCTATTGTTAATGCTGTGTTTCTAATCTTGTACAGTACAAAAATAATTAGGTAAATTGTAAACACAGTTAACACAATTTCAAATGGATTTTAGAAATGACATACTGCTGTATATATATATATATATATATATATATATATATATATATATAATTATATATGTATATGCTTGTTGCATCGATAGACAAATTTAAAAAAACATATACCTTTTCGTTAATAATCCCACATGTCGGTCGATCCATCAATTCGGTATGCAGCAAAAACTAACGGAACGACCGACGGGCAGGTAACCACGTGACGGCATACGACGTCTTATCGCACGATATATAATCACAAATCCGAAACAACGCTTCAACTCGCGAAACAAGATTAGCGCACCAGTATTGTCACAGTATTATAACACACCAAACAGTTCCAAATACTGTATCCACCATCATTCTTATGTTGTACGCAGCAGCTTCGAGCGAGAACACGGGGATGTCTCTATTTTATTTAACGCCACATCTAATTACGTTTTAGAGGGATCCCGGTTCTATGAGCACAAGACTATGACTCGAGTAATGCTAACTTTGGATAGATGCGACCATCCGATCAAACGACGCGTCCGGATACATATTTACATCATCACATTATTAACGTAGTTCGTGTCGTATTATTGCTATGAATATTCGAATGTGTTTATTTTTTTTAATTGTTGCATTCACGATGAACTATGTCACTTCACTAGTGAAACAACACTCGACTTGCGGAACAGCATTTCACTTGCGGAACAATTTCTTCCAGTTGAGTGTAGTTTTTGGTGGTTCAACGGACGTGGAGGGTTGAGGAACAACTGTTCGTTGCGCCTCTTTGATATCATTCGCGCACAATTGCGCGTGAACTTGGAAGCCTGTAGATGTAATAATAATTTAGTATTTTATTTTGATCAATATAAAAAAATTTCTATTCCATGTCTCGGGTCAGACTGTTGTGAGACTTTCGTTTTCATAAAACAAATGCTTCAGCTACTTAATTTGGAATCTAAGCAACGTATGCGATGTTGTCTAATATTTAATTATTGCAAAACATAAACATTATTATTTCTGATACCTTTCTCGACAATGCCATAGAATACATGCTTATGTCGAAGAGACTCCCAATTGGCGAGACGCTACTCGGCTATATCCCTTTCCCCCCCTCCTGCACCCGTCTTCTCCACAATGCAGGATCGAGCCACAGATGCGAACAACCTGAAATATTATAATATTTAACTATTAAAATACTTCTTTTATTAATGGCTTATCTGCGCGTTTCACAAAATTCTGTAATTTCACATGTTTGGCCAATACAGGATAAGGATTATTACATAAAATAATATATATATGTTTTATTTCCTATGATATATATGTAATAAGTGCATCAAAATCTATGTTAGACTTTCCAAATGCAAAATATTATTTAGGCATTTTCTACTGGGTTCTACTGGAATAATAAAACAACAGGTTATTGTTGTGTTTATGTAGAGAAACAATCAAAACGAAAATAAAACTTTTGTAGTATAGATATATTTAGAATGCCAAATAACTGAAAAAACAAACAATCATAGTAGGTACTATTAAATTTGGGTAAACAACATTTGCAACTTCAGTCCTGCGATTCTGTGAAAATCCCAACCCGAATTCGAATTCATTCAGGTGTCCGAATCCGCTCAACCCTTAATTTGGTAATAACATTTCGTGGCATAAGTGAAGTGAGTTTCGAAATAACATAGGAATAGAATATCTGAGACACAATAAATGGAATCAATAAATTTTCTACTCTATTGTAATTCTTTTATAATTAATTTTGTGAAATCGCTCTAAATCGCTCTGCTGAGCAAGATAAGACAAATTTTCAATCTATAATACATATGAGAATCATTATGTGGGATACGCTAAAATGAGTCTAGTTACAAATTATATAACGTCTGTTTTACCAGAAGACATATCCTATAATATCCACGAGCACTTACTTCTCAATCTCTGGAGCGCAGTGTACGAACTCATGTGTCCAAAACTTGTAAATGGGATTCTTTATGAGTTCGATGAAGGTGATCAGTAGTCCCCATGGATGCGGCCTGTTGACAATCAGCCTCTCCAGGAGCATCCTCGTGATCTGTTCCTGCACAGCTTCGGAGTTCGCCTCCGCGAACAGGTACAGAAGACAACACGAAAAGTAGTGCGTGTGGCTATTCGGATACCGCAGCTGATTCGCGATAGCATTCAAGAACAGGTATCTGGTGGGATCGATGTGTTATTAATGTTCTGCGAGCAGGGAAGTTTTTGAGCCCTGATCTGAAGACTGCCTTATTATGTAGTAGATAGATTTTTGATACGCTTTATTTAAAGGTGAATACTAATTTTACGAATGCTGTGTCAACCTATAATAATCGGTATATATAATGAGCATGCATTCTACTCGCCTATACCGACGTCTTCAAAACAATGTAGGTAGGAACTGATCGTTAAAGGCTCAAACAAATTGTGTACACCAATACATTCAATACAACTGATTAACTACATCTGAACAAATGACTTACTTGAGTAGCTCGGTGGCTTAGCTGATAAGCGTCGCGGCCCGCGATCGTTGTTTTTAAGCAACTTTCGTAAGGATCCATCACGGGATGGGTGACCAAAAAATTATTATCTCGAGCTACTCATTGCATTTGCAGTCGTTAATACCCTCCCATCCGCATTGACCCCGCATGGATTCTTACGGTCCATCCTCCTTAACCATCCATAAGGCCTGAGCCAACAGGGCTGCTGCTGCTGATGATGATCAACTTACCGTCCTTCATAGTCAAAGTCGACAGTGAAATTCTGGAATATGTCCATGTGCGCGGAGTGGGCGATGGTAGACATGTTAGGTGTTTGTCCTTTAGCGCGGATATGCGCTATAGCCTGCGTGCCCACATACAACACTACAGCGTTCATAAGCTGACTGTTGTAGCGGCGACCGGGCTCGTTCAACACCTATAATATATTTAAAACAGACAGCTCTAAATGTATTTTAAATAATACAACAATTTAATATATTTCTAAAAGAGAATAAATTTAATATGAAATACTTTTCGTATTTTACCTACCACCCGGTCCATATGTCGTTTTGTTATAAGAATAACGGGCTCAGGAAATTTATTTAAAAGTAATAAACACAAATATGTCAATCTGTGGGATAATCTGCAGGCTTACTCTCGAACGTAAACTCAATGTCAATTTCAATCCAATCCAAAGACGATCTAGATTTTAATCAAATCTAGCTCATATTCTTAAAACATAATACCCGATACTTACTCAATGTCAATTAGTTCATCCAGTAACCACGCAATATTGAATCAATTGGAGCTAGTGTAACCAAATCAGGAGTACGAAACATCACAATTGCAATGTCGATCGATCGCGATGTAGTTCAAGAGCAAGCATGTAGATCAGTATCGATGTGAATAAAATCAATTAAATAAACTAGTTATAAATGAACTTTTATTTATTTCTTTATAGGCAAAAAAAAAAATGGGACTTGTGGACAGTTAACTAATAAGGATACACAAAATTTTTAAAAGGCAATAATAAACTAAAGAGATATATAAATTGTTACTAACTTGCATGTTGCTCCTCAGTTCTGAGAGGAAGGTGACTGGAGCGCGCGCTTTCAAGTAAGCGTCTAAATCCTTCTTGAACTGCGACGAGGGTATAATCGTTGCATAGTTGATAACCGCACGTGGAGGCAGCGTGATCTCAGCCAGCAGATCCACCTTCAGGTTCGGCGTGAACGGATCCGGGAGGCGCATATTGCGCGGAAACGCAGACAGTATCAAGTTTCTCATTTGGATACAGTTGGGAGGTATCTCATCGCAGAAACCATAGTGATAGTCGCACAAAAACTCCGGGAAATCGTGCAGGAGTACGAGAAGCACCTTCAGAGTACCCTTGTACAACATCATTACTGGCGATGCCAGCTCAGTGTTGCGCAGGAAAGGATCCAGGAATTTGAAAAGGTCGATCAGCAACGTCGAATACATGCCCCAGCCCTGCAAGTAGAATTGCTAAATTTGCTAACGTCGCTCTCCTAGATAACCAATTTCAACTTGCATTGGATACATTTAGGACAACACATCTAACTGAAAAAGACTCAATCGTCGATAGACATCAATAAGATATTCCATCAATTTTTTTATTTCATGCTAATTAATTATTGAACTGAGCAATTTTCGAAAAGTCGGGTAACTCTGGCTACATAAATGCAAACATGCTTAAGAGGTTTTTTGAGCAAAGATTTCGAATGCCGACACACATTTTAGACTGATAGATAGCATTCCTTTGTTACTAACGGAAAATGAACCAATGCAAGACAAACACACAAAAACAGTTTCCAAGACAAACCTTTATCCGCTTGTAGAGCAGCTTGGGAGAAAATCATGACAAAATTATGCAACACTTTCAGACACTTGTATACAATGAGAATACTTGAGGGATCTAAATAATGTAGTGCGGGAATAGCGCAAATTAAATTATTACTTTTGAAATCTTGTATAGTAACCTACCCTACAATAACCCAATACTTTGGATATAAAACTGCTGTTTAGCACATAAATGTTCTCACTAATGCAGATCCGTCAGTATTTCTCAAGATATACAAGTGCACTCGGTATTCAGAGGAAAGCAATGGGGTAAAAGACGAATTTTCAAACACATGACAAAAATATTTACAAATTAACACAAGGGACTATGTTTGCTAGATATATTTTGTAGGAACATGAACCTTTTGTCAACTTTTTCTAACAAAATTTGCTAAAATGAATATAATTTAAGTATAAAAAAAGAATTAAAATTTGTTAGACAATTGAAAGACTACATGCTTTGACTGCATGTTATGCACTAGTTCAAGCATTGAACAATTTATTTAGTATAAACCTGATTGACCGATTTTAATTTTAATTTTTAAGTCAATTGGCTACTTGACTGTAATGCAAATAATAAATTACTGTAACTTTAGTTTCATATCCTTACAAAAAATCCTGAGCAATTTTAACCAACTCATCCTCACTTAGCAAAAATTAGGCGAATGAGATTTAAGATTGTAAGAAAAGTTTAAAAAAAATATTTATGGATATATACTAATTCGTATCTGTGTTGCACTTTTTACTTATATCTCAACCATATCTGACTAAATAATTCTAGCAAAACGTGATGTCAGTATTAATTAAAGTTAAAAATTAATTTAATGTAATCTTAGAAAATTTACTCTGGCTCTACAAACTATGTATATACATATGTCCACTTTGAATATTTACAAAATGTAATATTTGTGAATGTATGCGTCTAATTTAATATCAATATAGTTTTCGACTTAATTATTATATATAGGAAAGGTATTTTTTTCGATTAATTTCATTAAACCAATCAAGTAAAATTAGTGCAGCATACAAAATATATAACACCAAAGTGTACGAAACGCACTTATAGGTAAGTTAAAACAAAAAGCTGCATTAGATCATAGAGAAAAAATAAATACAAATATTACATAATCCAAACATCCAAAGTCCAGTGAGTCAAAGAAAAAATCTCGTGAACAATTCTAAATGTCGAGTGTGATAATTACATAATAGTTCGGACCCTAAGTGTCTGTGTGTTGCAAACCTTTTGTTGGGGTGTGACGGCCAAGACCCGGTTGATGAAAGCCCGATGGGCAACTAGGTCGAGCCAAGCGTAGCAGAAGCCGGGCGCTACGCTAGGTCTGATGATGCGGAGAGTATGGCAGAACGCGGTGAGGACCTGGGCAAATGCGACTAATTTACAACTTTTGTTTGGTGATCGCTCCAAGACTGACGAAATAGGCTTTGGTGCTTTATTTATTTGGCAAACACCACAAACTTTGTAAATGTTTATGCTTGGCCCATTTCAGGGCCTTCAATCATTCTATGGTCCAATGTTTGGTCAACCATTTCAATTAATTTACGATGTGTATATTACTTTATGCATTTTCAAATAAATATTCAAGAATGAGATCAGATCAGATCTATAGAATTCCTAAATATTTTTCTTATCCAACTGACAGCTCCATAGTTAAAAACAGAAACAAACTCTTCAAATTTATTACAGTCTTCAAATTTCCACATTACCTGGTAATTCATAGATTCCAAGACAGGCTCTGCCATATTCATGTCTAGAAACAGGATCAGTAGAAGTCTATGGTACGGAAGCTGTTGGAAATTGACACCGTGTTCATCGTGATCTTGCAGCAGGCAACCAGCGATGATCCCCAGGATCTAAACATATTTAGGAACTTGACATATAGCGTGAAACAAAATGTCTATGTAGTGAGTGCTAGCCAATAAGTTTCTGTGACTTCAATCATGAATAAAATATTCAAAATTTTTCTTCCTTCTTGTGAAAATTAGTAATTTGTAAGCAATGTTATACCCACCCAATAGGATGTAATACCCACCTTGTTCAATAAGTTGAGCTTGGGCGTAGGGTTACCACCATCAGCAGTATTTTTGATCAGAAGTGACACTAATTTGATGAATGAGTCACATGTGGCATAATACTTTTCCCTCTTCGCTGGATTCTGTGGCGGATTGACTCTCTCCTCGGACAACTGTTGGTACACGCTTTCGATACACATTTGTGTAGCTATTCTGAAGAACCTAGTGATCATGTCGTCAGACTTGAGTATACCGTTCATGTTCATTCTGTGCACATATAGGTTGAAATTCTGTGCGATCTCAATCTCTGTTAGTGGACTGAGAAGAACGTTGCGCCATTCCCGCAGTAGATTGTCGGTCTTCTCTTGCAAGCCGGGCGGATCGTCGTAATCACGTGCCTAAGAAACATCTTATTTATAAATCTACTATTAATAATGATAGAAGTTCCTACTACCTTTAAGTGAGTCGAGACACACCACATTTCAACCTTGACATATGTGTCTCGACTCACTGATTTTTTTTTTTATTAATTTCCACCTGCTAATTTTTAAAAGAAGTTTCCAATATTAAATATGTTGACGCTACCTTTCTAATTCTAAAATTATGTTGCAAAAATGTTATAAGTCACGTTTCTGCACAGGGTTGGCTTTCCTAACGGGTCTGTTAGTCTTTAATACAATGAACACTTACCCTCACTTGCATGATGCCGGAGTGTATATGAGCAGTTGGTCCAAGCGGGGATCTTTCGCCGAGATATGCGCTAGGATCTTGGTTAACTCGAAGCATCTCAATCAATGCTCCCAAGCCCTCGGGCGGCGGTTGTCTCGAGTGAGACATGATTCTATATAGGCTCTCAGTGGTGTGGTACAAGTCTGCCTCATTGGCGTAAAGGTTATTCCTGTCGTCTACTAGGTATAACTGCACAAGTTGCATCGCAAACGCTACTGCCATGTAATTGTTACCGTTATCCATGAGGTGGGCTAGAGCGATATCATACTACGACAAAATAAAATAATTTTGGATTATAAATATAGACATGTTTGAAAAACTCACATTTTATTTCTGCATGTCTATTATCAAATCTTTAAATCGAAGAAAGGTTGCATTTTATAAAAACAGACTAATAACAGATCAGAATGTTTCTTAAACATTAGTTAAGGGAAAGATATTGTAGAGATTATTTTTCTTTCGTTTTGTTTACTTTTGATTATTTCGCGAATTAAACAGATCATTATAACACAATATTATCTAAAATATACACATAACCAGGTACTATGTAGTAAAATTTAATAAACATTAGTAGCAACGAAATATTTCTCTCATCTGCATTGACAGTCTTTCCTCGTTAGCTTTATATTAATTACGGTACTACTTTATTAATTAAATAATAAGTAAATGGTTTGAATTAAATATGAAGCGAATATACACAACAAAATATAGACCAATACCTGTGGCAAGTTGATTAGGTGGTTTCTGATCAAACAATCGACGGCTTCGATATTGTATCTTAATTCCTCGCGACATTCAGTGAGACAGTAAGTGATCTGCTTGGTGGTCCAGACGTGGCCATATACTCGGCCGTCCTCGAGCAGCTTGAGTACACGCAAGTGTATATCGCGGTAACGCGTCATCATGTCCACGTGTTCACTACTCGCGCCGGGTTGTACTATGTGGCTGTCTAGGAGACCCTCCACAGCCTGTCAACATTAGTCATTAACTCAACTATATGCAATTTTAATTGATAAAAAAACTGAATCACATTCAAGTTTTCGGAACTACAACTCATATGGATCTAATGCTCGTATTAAAGTTCTGAATTAAAACTTATGATATGAAAGAGTGATTTATCTATGTAGATATATCATAATGGGAAATTAATCTCTAGACGTTAGAGTTACTAAGACAACGGCTGAACTGTTTTGGATAGAATGTGGTGATAATAAGACAAAGTTTATAAAACCAAAGATAATGATAATTGTAACATTATTTACCTTTTGCAATAAAGCACATTTAGATACAATATCGCGATTTCTCCTCGCGATGAACAAACATTCTAGCAGCGAATGCATATTCGCAGTTTGCGCTGCCAGAGATGCGTTCGACATCGAGTTAGCCAGAAACAGTTCCGCTGCCGAGATAAGTCCTCCCATCTCGTCAGAACCATAGACTTGTGTCGGATTCATAGGTTGGCTGAACGCGAGCTGAGGCATCTGCTCCTGAGCAGACGGTTTTGGTATAAACATGCCAGCGTCACGCACCGGCATGAATCCAGGTATGTTACATGCGAACTCTTCATACACCGCAATCTGCAAATCTGTGGGTCCACTAACTCGCAGACGCACTCGCTCTGGTATCCTGTCAGTCTGATACGCCAACACTATAGGATCGTAATAACGTCTGCCTTCTTGACGTGCAAGTTTTCGCATTTCGTAGTCGCTCATTAGTCTCTTATCGAGTTCGGGTAATGCCTTTTCAACGGCTGTCTTTTGTATAAAAGCACATGCTAACTCCATGTTCTCGGTTGCCAGCACAGCTGCAGCACTCTCTATGATCTCCTTCTGGAACATGTCACGGTCTAAATCACGTTGCAAACGCATGTGATGTACTAGTGAGGAAGATAGTTTCTGCTGGTTTTAACTAATTAGCGTTAGTGTTTGATGTCCACAGTACGCAGAGCAATGCTCGCACAGCGACAACTTTAGAAAGGATTTTGTGTGCAAAAATTTAACTTCCTCAATGGTACACTCACATTCGAAATATGTATAAGCATGTTGTATTTAATTACAACAATTTAGTGGGAAAAAATAAGGGTGATTATTGTATATATTAAAGATTTAATAACAAAAAATTATAAGTGAATTTACCTATATATTTATTGTGTGACTAGTTTCAACTGATAAATCCTTTTTCTTATCGAAAGAAAGGTTTAAAGAAAAAGTTTCCGATTGAGTTTGAATGATCCTGACTAAATGAACCTATTTACTTTCTTTCATTTATCTATTTATTAGAATTAGTAAGTATTTATTAGAACTATTGTAGTGTCTAGTTAGTATAGTAGTTCTATTATCAATTTCTTTATAAATTCTTCAAATTCTAATATTTATAGCGCCACCACGATTTACCGGTAATTAGGTAAAAACGGAATATCAGTGCTCCTTGAGTAAATACTCACCGTGTTTTCGCCCATTTGCATCCATTGCCTACTGCATTTGCATACTGTTTGATTGTCTTGTTTTACTTACATCTTGTTCTCTACTTTTAATTATTTTCCTTCTCAATCATTTATGGAAATCAGTTTTGTAAAATTTTGTGTGTATAATGCAAATAAAGAAATAAATCTATCTTATCTAGTTACGTCGTGGCAAATGGAAAAAACACATTACCTGCTGTGGGGTGGCAGGCATCAGAGCGGTCATGAATGCAGCCTTTAGGTTGGTGCTGATGGTGCTTATAATTTGTTCTCGGCATGTAATCATCGCCATGCCAGCGGTCAAATTCCTCATCATGTGGTGTGCGCAAGTTCGCATCCGCACTTCGTCGGGATCTAATGCAAAATCTTTCCTAATTATCTGCTCACAAGTGGTCAAAGCATACTTTATTGACCTATCTACTACTGGATGAATCCACTCCTGTATAGATCGCTCGATCGCCGGCTTAACGAACTGCTTCAGGTGAGGATAGTTTTGAAAAAGAATAATGTGAGGGTTGAAACATATTTTCTGACCGAAAGCAGATGTTGACGAAACATTCACATCTAAATAGTTGAATCTTGGCTCCGGCAAACCTAGTACACCCATCAGACTAGGATCGTTCGCCACCAGTCCACTAGTGGGCGTGGGAGCGGTGGCAGTCATGTCCTCAGTCGGAATCATCGGGGGTTGTGTAGGTATCATTTGCATTTGTGGCGTCTGCACTATCGGTTGGTTTACCGGCAAAGCATTTGTGGCTTCCTTATTTTGCTTAGGCTGTGAAAGTTGAAATTCTATAGTCCTAAGCTTTTCTGGGTCTTTCAAATAAAGAGTAGGTTTCAGTTCGGCTATGTCAAGGCTGAGGTTCTTGCACAGCACTTCTATTTCAAACTTCAAGTTCAGTTTTAAATCTGGCTCTTGATGTAGTTCAGCTAAAACATTCATCAGTGCCATCGTCCAAGGATTGGGGGGTTTGAACACGACGCTTTTGGCACAAGACTCAAGTACCTTAGCGACGAATGGTACAACATAGAGTAGTTCCTGTTGACCTTTATGATATGCTTCGAGTACGAGTGCTTTTAGATCAATGTCGATATGAAGTATTGGCTGGTTACGGGATAATGTTAACATACCGAGCCAGTGACCGAGGTTTTTCAGAAGTGAACGATCCGAAAAGTTGGCTATACCTTTATCTGAGCGCAGTAAAACCTTGATATTGCGGTACGTTTCTTTCGTAACCATTTTGTTTATGTCTCTAATTTTGAGAACGTCAAGGAAATTTGAATACAAAGCATGGAAGTTGAGCTCAATGGAAGCCCTCTTCATGACCAGATATTGTGACAACCAAGGATAATATTCATCTGTTATTATTTCCTTAAGTTCTTCACATTTTGTCTGTAGATTTAGCTGACTGAGGTTGTTGAAAATGAATGCTGTTTTGTCCTGTATTGCTTCGGGAGGTGTATTAATTTTTTCTTCTCTATCTGTAGCTGTTAGAAGTGTATCAATATTAGTGGCGTTAGCAATGGAAGGTCGGCTTCCAATTCCTCCAGCGGCACAATTGGTTACTTTAGCTATCACAGAAATACTAGATGCACATACGACGGCTCTGTAAACAAAATAAAATTATAAGTATCAATAAATTATAAGTATCACTAAACATCATTAATATTATGTACTTATGATAATTACCTGTAAGGTGCTGAAACAGTTACTACCGCAGTTTGGTTAAGTACAGCAGCTAGACTGCTAGGCAACACAGCTCCTTGAGGTTTGGTTGGTGGTTCTTGGCTCTGAAGTCCAAATTCTATGTACTCGATCAAATGTGGAGGGAAATCACTAAAATGTGGTATAGCTCTTACATGTTCACAATATTTGTGGTAATCCTTTAAACGCGATTTAAATCTATCTAATGCAGCTATACCAAAGTAATACATTTTAGAACCCTCAGGTTTCCGTAGGGCGTCAAGTACGAAACGTAATGCAAGCCCTAATGAGACATAACTAGGAACGAGACCCTTTTCAATAATCCCTCCAAAGAGTTGAGCAGTAATATGCAATTCTTTATCTGGATACTGAGGAAAGAACTTATATTCTTCAAACAGATTTCGAAGCATACAGGAGAAAACTTCTCGTTCTCTTTTGTTTGGTGAATCTTGGAATTTCTTCAACATTTCAAGAACTTCATCTATAGACAGTGTAGGGTGTGGAGGATGATTGTAAATTCTTTGAAAATATCCATTGGCTTCATCTTCAATCTCCTTTGAAACATTATGCATCATTTCAGGGAAATGTATGGGATCAGGAATACGTGGTTTATCCATAGCTGGCGCCGGAGCCATTCTAGCGAGTGCACTCATATTCGCCACATTAGTGCTGTGTTGCAAGGGCATCATCGTAAAGGGACTATTTGGTCCAGCTCCCATTAACCTCGATGGAGATCCAGGGGTAGTTACAAGGGGCCCTAGAGTACCTGGCATGGTAAATGCCGTATTCGCTGGAGCTCCCAAATTAAGATTCGCTACGTTTGGTGTCAAATTAGTAATAGAATCAACGTGCGGTGTAAACAACTGCCCTGTTAAACCTGCTGCTGGGTTAAATGGCGTTTCCAGTACCCGAGTATGCGGGCGTGCTAATCCTGCGATGCTTTGCCTCGTTTTGCTCAAAATTAATGTCTGGCAGTTAGCTATGACATTGTAAATAGCTTCTTGTAATTCTTGTTGTACATTAGGAATACATAGTTGTAAGCAAGCTAGCATTGTAGCTATGGTTTCAGGTGGTAGTTGAGCGGCTTTGGGCAGTTGCTCTTCGGGTCCTTTGCCGATAACTTGAGGGCATCGCCTTTGCAAAAACTTCACCATAGCGGAGACAAATGTTTCTCCGTGGTCTCTAATCTTATCCGTTAGCCATTTGTCCAATTTTAAATATTCTCTTCGTGAAGCCAGACACGCCAGATCAATAACGAACGGAAATGATTGCACATTTAGTAATAATGATAACGCTTTGAGATCTTGTGCAACATCCAAAATTCTTGATAACTTAGATTGATCACTTTCGCCACGTATATACCAGTCGGCCATTGCATGCATAATAATTGGCTTTATATTGGGATTCTGCGTATGCCAGGCGTGATGTAGAATAATGCCGGAATTCGGATGATTGCCCAGAAATATTGGTATTAGCGTTGACAGTAACTCTTGCCGAAATACTGTTACAGGTGGACTAATTTGTAGTAAAGCTAATAGCAAGATATCAGGGCAATGCTGAAGTGGAAACTTTAGCAACTCATGAACCTGCATGTAATACCCGCGCTCCGCAGCATACAACAGAAGTTCAACCAGATAAAGGCATCTCCAAGTGGCAATCTCTTTATTGTCCGTTTCAGGTGGTGATTTTAACAAATCTATTGATACTGGGTGAAATGGATGGTCAGCAAAACTGAAGATATCTGGGTATTTGAGAATCATAGTGATCAAACTGATTTGACCTTCTAAGTTCGTCCATCGACGGCAAAGATATTCAACGGGGAATATATTAGCCGGATAGCCCGCACTTTGAAGTCCTAACCTTAAGATGGTGAACAGCAAACTCAATCCTTGTCTATCAGGTACTATAAACTCGGGATGATCTAATTGTAATATCACTTCTTTCCAGTTCAAATTAGACGCCAATTCTTTTAACGTTTGCACAAATACTTCTGCGTTCCATGATTCACCATGTCCATGTGTAATAGTGTCTTTCTTGTTTTCGTGGCTCATCCAAAAATTACCAGGCGTTTGTATCTGAGGACCATCTGACATTGAGGTGTGGTACCTTACCATCATAGATATTATTCTGGCCACATCAATGGCAGTAGGTTCTCTTGCACCAAAGTTCAGCATATTATTTTTGCAATCCTCTACTGATGACGTAAAGGAATATCCAATGTCGCGGATAATATCCGCCAGTGAGTTGTCCATCATGGCTGCAGCCATATCGTCGGCTGTTGTCATCTCCTCGAGTGGTGTTTGAGTATCGTCAGGATACAGTAGTGGCGCTAAAACAATAGGCACTACTTCACGCGGAAAATCAATTCGCAAACGTTTGAGAAACAAGTCTTTTGTCACAGTTGCTAATTTCTCGTGTGCAATGCTTGTCAAGAGAGTTTGCAAAACTTCAGGGCTGCATTCCTGAAGACCTGCTCGCTCCACCTGATGACCACGCTCTATGAAACAAAAAAGAAAATAAAAAATTGACAAAACATAACTGGAAATATTATTATTTATAACCCTTTTTTAAAAAAGCTTACCTGCGTCAAGATAACACTGCACAAGATCTAAAAATCTCTTTTTCAGATGCTGTTGTGCTAGTGATACTATTTCAGTTTTGGAAGAATTCCTCCTCAAAACCAAAGAAAAGGCAACATCCTCGGCAGTGGTTAATTTTAGTAATCTTGAAAGACGATTGAGTAATGTATTTGAAGGTTTTAAAATCTGAAAGGAAAATTTCATTGGAAACATAAAATTGAATGTAATCAATTTGTTGAACTATTCTATAGACTATCTACACATTATTATCATTCCTTGTCTAATTGCCCATATATGTTGAGAACTAACATTTAATAAAAACATTTATTTATGTAAAACAGTTAGTACCTACATCTGTATGATGTCTGTTATGTCCAGTGAACATTCAAAATCTCCATGGCCTCCTAGCCAGCTGCAGTTAACAAAATATTTTTTCACAAATACTTTATTATCAGATAGATTACTTAACAGTAACAATAACATAAATAAATGCTCATGACATAACAGAGAATTACATGAAATGTGAAAATTGAGATAATGTTATAAGTATTAAGACTTAGTATTGGGCATCTGAAAGTTTTAACAATAAGTTCACCAAATTTCTCTATACATTAAAGATTATGTAAGTATTTGATTATATCAACATGGAAACTGATAAATAGTGTCCTCGTTGAGAAGGTAAAGTTATAAATAACTAATAATTAATTAACTAGAATAATTAAAATACAAATGGTATCACAAATGGCTCAGTGCTCCAAACCATGAATACTTGATTGAGCATCAAAATAATGTCAATGAAATAAGTTTATGTTCAAAACTCCATTGAAAGAGGACTTATTTTCTAGGGTGGACATACAGACAAATACAGAAGGAACTTTGAAGTTTAATGGGCAACTAAAAAGTGACTTTGCTAACGAATCACTTTGCTACCTTCCTACCTACCTTCTGGAGTGAGCGTGTCGGTTGGTCGACGGCTCGGCAGACGACGGTGGATTTAGCCGGATGGTTTAGTAGAGCAGCGAGCTGAGCAGTCAGGAGGGACGCGTGGACACTGTTGCTGCTCGATGATCCCGGTCGGTCGCTATCCCAAGATGACTTTGCTGCTTCACTAAGCAAGCACCTCAAAAGCTGATTTTCTGCTTCCAGTCCATAAAGACTGACGAGCTGCGAGGGGAAAAAATAAATATTAAAAACTGCGGCCAATTATAGATTTTTAGATACCTATAAATGACTTTTTGATCTCTTATCTAAAAACCAGAGAGATTTCTGATCAAAGATAAGTATAAAACATAAACATATATGTTTCAGAAAATCTAGGAATTGTATATAATTCCTAGGAATTCATAGGAGCCATGTAAAATTGTAAGTTCAAACAAAAAAAAAACAGACATATGTACTTAATGATATCATTTTTATTTCTAATATTATAAAGCTTCTATTCAAGTTCACATCTATTATGTTATGTCCATAGCCACATCCTTTATCACCTATGGAATGAAAACCCTTACAGGAGTGCCACTATGCCTATTTATGGCAAAAACCCTTTCGCCCATTCTGTCCTAGTTTTCTTTAATATCAATCCTCTATTTTCACTAAGCCATTGGTGTTACAAAGATGTGATCTGTGTGTGTTCCTATGTTAAATTCATAGAATACTTTTCTTGTTTATGCACTATATTATTAAATTAATTATACCGATATTATTCACGTTCATGACACTTTGTCTTGTTTATTCTTAATTGTCTTGTAAAATAATCAAAACTCACTATAAACAATAAATTTTTTTAAAATAAACTGCAATCATAATGTCTTTAAGGTTCCCTTCAAAAACACGCAAGCATGACTTAAAATATTTTTTTACATTATTATGTGTATATATTTAATATTTTCTATTTATTGACGAATTGAATGTATATTTATACAGCCATATCATTTATTTTTTTTTATTTTATTCAGTACTTTTAACTTAATGTGAAATTACTTTAACTTTTGTCTAAAATAAAATTGTACTCGATTTTGCTATATATTGGCACCTAAGGGCAAGAGAAAAAACAGTTCACATTCGCAAATTGCATATTATAATAATTCTTCAAAATTATACCAGAGAAATGCATAAAATTAACACTTCTTGTGCAAGCACAAGTGCTTATACGTCGCGTATTATTATACATTGCTGAATGTTAAACCTATTATATGTCTATAATAGTATATTCAAAGGATATTCCATCAGACTTGCAGCAAGCATTGATATTAAATGGAATCACAATGTTGATAACCTCTATTGAAACTAATTGAAAAATGACTGAGTTACTGATCTATTATAAACGCACAGCTCAAGTACTGCTCAGATCAAACTGATATTAATTAATGAATGACATCAGAAGTTCACTTAAACATATAGCAAAAAATATTTTTTTTGGGTTTAAATATGGATTTGAAAATCACATTATACATGCACCTAAAACCATAGGCGGAAAGAGACTATGTAAAAGCCTAATGAAAATTACGATTGATATTGTATCCACCATAGATCATAAAAAATAAGAAAGAATAGATAATAGTAGGTAAGATGATTGTGAACCAACACATCCTGCATGGGATCAACAGGAAAAGTAAAGGACATTGTAATGCACAGCACAGTGAACAACTATAACAAATGGACGTATTTTTGTTCTTTACAAACTACACTGCCTACACATATACAAATAAAGAGATACATAGGGTACTATAAGCTTCATTCTCCAGTAACTTGGTGCGCAATTAATAATTTGGTTAAGTATGGAACTATTATAAACTGAGAGAATAATTTATTTTTAATTATATTAACAATTACAATATTCATTAATATATTATGAGAAAAGAAATTAGCATAATAAGCTAGGAATTGTATAAATATATAGTTATTATAAAAAGGTTTAATATTACAAAACATATAGATCGATGTCAGACCAGTAATTTAAAGTAACTGTGACAGACAGGCAGACAGATAGATAGAGTAATGATCATATAAGTTTGGTTTTTCATTTTGAGAATTATTGAGAGATTCCATCATTAAACACGTAGTCCATAAACATTCATCATGATAAAGAAAAGTAAATTCTGTTTCCAGATCTACATATATACTTATATGTTCAACATTAATCATCATCATCACCAGCCCTTTTACATCCCCACTGCAGGGACTGAGGCATTATCGATGGTTAAACAGCATAATTCTCATGTACAATGAGCATGCAGTACTAGTGCACTGTAACTGTTAGAATAGCACACAAATTGCAGGTGTACTGTACAATCAGCGCAGCAGCAGTTTTAGTATTGTTTGTCAACTGCTTTCTGCTTTATGTATCACATTTCAATAACATTCATCTGTATAGAGCCTACATTCCAGTATTAATTATATTACAAAATAAATATTTTCGCATAGCAAGTTCTTAAATATTAATAATGCAAAATATAACAAGCATAGTGACAAAGTTTTCGCAAAAGCTAGGTGAAAACAAAAGAAGCTCCAGCTTCTTAAATAAAGTCAAGTGTATCTGCCCCGTATTTGCTTTTTACTTACAAAAACCTTTTTTTTCTGACTAAAACAACATATATATATATATTGTTGTTATATTTATGTGTGTGTGATTTTTGAAAGTAGATACAAAATCAAAATAATAAATTTTCAACCATCACAACTGATAATACTAGGTGTACTACAAGACATGACACATTGAATCATTTGCTTCATACAATATAGTTTTGTAATTGAATTTACTACATAAATTTCAAAGTAGCTTCATTTTACTTTTTATTTTAAAGATAAAAATGTTACAGTTTTAAAAAGAGGTTATGTATATAATACACTTTATAGATTTTACTATGTATTTGGTTGTAGTTTATTTATATACTTGTTATTTGTTTAATTAATAGGTTCTTTCTTTAAAAAAATATCCTATGTTGATGCTGATAGTAAAAAATAAAATAATTAGATGGGTTTTTAGACTGTGATATATGAAGAATGGTAGCTATTGAATTAAACTAAAACTATTATAAATTTAATTGCAGGTAGCTTATAAAAACTCATTGATTACTAGTAAGAAATAAGTTAAAGATCAATCTATTTAATGATAGTAAAAAAAAATTAAATCATCAGATGTCTCTTTGTTTATCTAAATCAGGGGTTGGTTACAAAGTCAACAGTAGTCCGGATATGGATAAGGGATGAAATTCAGGCTTCAAACCAAATATTGTTATATACGCTTACACTATGTCTATACATAAAATATTCATATATTTAATTCTTTCTTTTATAAGAAAATATTTGCCAATTTTTGACAGCACTTATAAAAATGCATTTTTTTTCACAAAGTATCATGTTTAACACTCCACCACCCCACATTATATGCATAAAACCCAGCATTAAATTTGTTTTAAAGACCTTGCTGACCAATGGTTAAAATAATCATTATTTTAGGTTTTGTAATATATACATATGTGACTCACAAAAATAGGAAACACAAGTTTGCATGAAACATTTTATGAAGTAATTTACCATTTAGAGAGCAACATTGCAGCATCGACACGTAATATATCCGAAGTTCGTCGATGACTATACGCATAAATACTTCAATTGAAGAGCTAACAGTCAGTAAATAGCAAAGTAATTGTAGAACAAATACCCACCTTCAAGTAGAAAATACGGTTACAGATACGTAACGCATGGGCTATTTCCTTCACAGAAGCGAACTAATTACTAAAAAACTTGTCCAAAACCACATGATAATAACATATAACTAGAAAATAAATGAAATATAGATTGCAAAATCATTCAACAATACTTTTTAATTACCATCGTGTCGCTTGCGGTCGTCTACAATATGGCGACAACAGACAACAAAGACAACTAATAATTTCTCACCTGTGACAACTCTTGACTAGTTTGCTTGAAGTTTTTCTTGTTTAGATTTACAACGAGATAATTAATTTGCGATAAGCTAAACGTTAAAGAGTCCAGGTTCATAGTTCCATTAATGCGAAAACGAAAGCTTCAAACACGTTTGAAGCTTTCTTGATTTTTGACGGATTACTACAGTAAACGTATGTTCTTTTACAGTTTTTTTGCGAAATAACGATAAGCCTAAGGCCAACATCACCAATACTATTGTTCACTTCATTAAAATCAACATAATTAAAACACCCCACACTGCAATTTGTAAAATCTGCACACGATGACGAAGGCACACGCTCGCTCGTTTCAATTCACTCCATCCATCCATGCATGTTCCGTTTCGTACAAAGAGAATTTATACATGGTTACGTAGATGATTATATTCTCTTTGGTTCATTCTTTAATGAGGAAGTATTAAAAAAAAACATTAATTCCCGAAACTAAACTAGATGTCACTACAGTACTCTCTTGATTTTTTTCCATGGCAACTCTTCCGGTTTTCTTTCATATATAAAAGTAAATTAATTTTCAAAACTCCAAAAACAACACATATTTATACATTTTCGTATTTGTATTGATATCTACGTTTCAAACTTTGCAAATTTCAGTTTTTTTACTATACGTAAGTTAAGAGCAACGAAAATGACTATCTTGGGTCCATTCGTTTCCTGCAAAAAAACAACTTTTGCTAGAGTCGCCATCTAGTTAGGTCCTTTTTTAGTGCTTTCTTTATTTAATACTTCCTTATTCGCAACAGCGCACAGAAAAAAATCGGTCTCAAAATCGATATGTAGGCTAGCGCCCATATCAAATAAGTTTGAATAAACAAACCATTTAAGAGAATGTATGGGTCTTGATAAAAAAAAAATTAAAGCCAGGTAAAGACTCAGCGAAACTATTTTTGGTTTAGAGTTTTACATCGTTTATAAGGATTTTCGGGCTTCCGAATCGATAATTCTCTTTGAAGAATTCTCTTTCCAGAAGTTTAAGAATAATATCATTATACCACTCCATAATTAATAAAGTGAAATACAATACAAACAACACATCCGCTCACGCTTTGCCAAACATTGGAATAATTCTGTATATATCTGTATTTTGATTATTTCATGCATTATCAAGGCCGTCTAGGCTATGATTGTCAATATTATTATAACAACTAAAAAAGCTCGTATACCCACCGCACGACCGTGACCTAAACAACACATCTAATAAGTTACGCTTACGCTCGCGCTCCAGTAATCATGACTTATCAGTTTTCATTGCGTGAATACATTCTGATGGTTCGTGCATACATTTTAAGTGGTTAAAACGTATCGACAGCTTTACGATTACACTAAGAGCTGTACCAAGTGTCTGATAACTAAGTTATAGTACAATGTTGAGCGCTTATTACGGCTATTAGACCATCGCTCATTTTATGTACCATCACACGCGCAGGACGAGGTAGACCAGCGATGTGTCAAAACTTATACGACGATTGGTGGCGTATTTTGAGAAAAATTTGCGGAGAAGTATTTATGCCACTCGGTGATTCAGTATTAACTAGCGCTTGGCTTAGAAAATTATTACTTCGGTATGCATCCATATTATTATCGTAAGGTGCGAAAACTTATGACCTTGGACTGAGCGCCATATTTTATGTCGTTGAATATTAAATAATCCTAACGCTAACGTATTATTCTCCAGTGAGGAAGTATTTAAAAAAAGAAAGCACTAAAAAGCGCCTCCACTAGATGGCGACTCTAGCAAAAGTTGATTTTTGCAGGAAGCGAATGGACCAAAGATAGTCGTTTCCGTTCCTTTTAACTAACATATAAAAAAAAAAAATTCGCAAAGTTCGAAACTTCGATATTAATACAAATACGAAAAAGTACAAATAGAATGTGTTGTTTATCGAGTTTTGAAAACTAATTTACTTTTATACATGAAAGAAAACCGGAAGAGTAGTCATGGAAAATCAAGAAAGTACCGTAGCGATATCTAGTTTCCGGTCCGGAATGACATGAAAAACCCGTATGAGTAGCTTGTGCACTCGTCCGTTTTTTTCCTGATCGGAGCGGCGCAGTTTAGGGCAACTCTCTTTGAAGCTACACGTCACTTACGCTAGTTACGATGAGATTTTTGGAACGTCGGTAATTGCGTTCGAAGACGTAGAAAGGTACCTAAATAACGACCTGATCATTTTACATAAACCATAATAAATTGAGGCAAGACGAAAGCATCTTTTGTTTACTACTATCGGATGACTACTATCAGGTGTAATATAATTTAGGAACATTATTATTCACATACAATCGCTAAAAATATCTGTAACATTAGAATAAAATTACTGATAATGTTCTAGTTCTTGATGTTTAAATTTATAATCGTGCTGTTTTTGTTCGAAGTTTTGTAAAAATAACTTCAAACGATTACGCGATTAACTTTAAGCAAAATATCGAATTATACTCTACAATAAATACCGATTATCAATATATCGGAATTTTCCCTTTTAACTATCGTTTTGTATATCACTGTGTATCGTTCTGTATATCACTGTATATCGTTGCGCTTTATATGGGACACGGAATCTGGACATTATATAATCAAAGTTCACACATGTTCACAATTGACACGTTTTTACAACAAGTGTTTGCTCCCAAAAATAGTCTACTCTCGAAAAGCTAGATTGACGACAAATAACAATTTTTTTAATTTCTAGAATCTAGCAAAAGTATCAATACTAGAACCATACGATGATCAAATTAGAACTATATCGAGTATGTCAAGGCATATCCAGTGATATTTACCAACTATATCAAATCATCATATAAAATATCGCATTCTATATTATACAATATCGATTTTACATAAATCGATTATTTTTTTCCAAGCCTACTCCGCAGGCTCATGAATTTTCCGGATCGCGGACACAGCATTGCACAAGCGTTAACACGTTTTTCATTGCCGTCATCACGGACCTGTTAAAACCGGTCCGGAATAGAGAAAAGTAAAATTCCGGACGGTAAATTTCCTGACAGTGCACAGGCTGGCATTAACTACATATGTCCTGACATCGGACCGGAAGAAATCAGACCTCCGGACCAGAAAATTCAATATAGTGCACAAGCGCCCTTACAGAGTACAGCAGCGCGGTTCCTCTACACATTACTAGATGGCGTTATGCGCTAATCGCGCAATCGTAAGTTTTAGTTGTTTATTATGTTACGTGAAAAGGTACGATGTTTGGTTGATTCGTCAACATTAGTGACGAGCCAATTTATTGGTTGCTCGTAACTTTCATCCGAATTCAAATTTGGAATGAAGAACAAAAAGCGGAGCGCAGAATTCAGCTTGTATTTGTATGTGTCATTATGCATCCACAAAACGAATTATATTAATATCAACTGTACTATATTTTAGGGAACGTAACGACCTAATGCACACGACACCTCCGCAGAGATTTGAGAGAGCATGACTACTTGCATGGCATGTAAATAATATATTTCAATAAAACTGATTTCTAGAGAAGGTTGTGTAGGAATTCAATCTATTATTAACAATATTATTGTAAGAACCAAAAAGTACATACCCACCGTTCGAATTAACTTAACACATGACTCGACGTCCGCCATCGACATGCAAGATCAGTAGCAAATAGTATAATAACTGTACATGTCTTTGTGATTTTGAAATTTAAACTTATAACCTTACTGTTCGTTTAGAACAGACGTTTCTTGTTGGTTGTTGAATGTTTATTAAGATTATTTTATAATGAATAAAATATTTAATAACTAATCACAGTTTTATTAAGTCTTAATTTCGAAAGTACAAGTTATTTGCACATTATACTTTGCACAAAGGTCATTTTAGCCAGAAGTCATGTTATTTTGTAAGAATACCTAGTATATTTGATACATATCGGGTAAGTATATAGATGATAAAAGGATTTTTTTGTATGATTATCGTTTTTATGACTTTTGTTGCTGATTAATAAACCCTATTCATTCATTCACCATACATAATATAAAATGTTATTTAGACTTGATGTAGTTTTGTTGTTGTAAGTTCAACAAACAACTAATAACAATAAAACTGACTTATCTAGTTGTTATTGTTTTCAGAACTTTTGTTAAATATTATAATTAAAAATTACTAGACCTACTATGGCATAAGTATTCTATTTATAAAAATTATTTGGCGTTTGTTTTTGTTGAGCTAAAGCTCAATGTATATGTGCTCTTTGTTTTTGTTGAGCTTAGCTAAAGCTCAACAAATTTATAAAAACTATAATATTATTGTATACCGTAGGTAAATGCCACTTTTAATTATATCCATCATTAATTCAATTGATTTCCATAAATTAAAAAAAACCTCTGTGCTCACTTCCATTATGTTAGTTTCCATTTTCCTCTATACAAATAAAAAAGAAATTTATTCAAAGATTACTTTGTATTAATCGAGTTGCGTTTGCATAACTCGAACTAATTAAATTTCAACTCGATATTAATTCGAGTTATCAAATCCATAACAACTGACAATTCTATTCTTTTTGGTTTAACGTCATGAATTGACGTTTAGATCTAATTATTTGTGCTGCCATCTAGTGACATAAATTGTTGTAGTTTCTTTATTTTTTTTAAATACTTCCTCACTCGGATGAAAGTTATTCCAAAATTGAATTCGGATGAAAGTAACGAGCAACCAATAAGTTACCTCATCACTAATGTTGACGTATATGCCAAACATCATTCCTTTACACGTAACATAATAAATAAGTTAAACTTACGATTAAAATAACGATGTGATATTTATTAATCTTCGATACTTAATTTACTTTTATTACGTCAGAAACAACATTTGAATGAATCTCATAGGCAATATTCAAACATTGCGACTGACATCTAGTATGATTTCAAGAACTATTTTTTATTTTGTAAATACTTCATTATTGATCGATTTTTGAAATACAAAGAACTCGATATTTTTATGAAATCGTATCTCTAGGTTTAATATTAGTATTTTTAATACCATGATGATGATGGGTGATTTAGTATTCAGTATCAAATATTGGTGTTATCGAGTACTCGTATTGGTATCAAATCAAAAGTATTGATATACAGCAGTACCTATAGTATCGATCACATCCCTATGCAATGGCTATAAAATTTTTAACATTGCGTCAAATCAAAAAATTTTGAAGTGGTTTTTGGGGTTACGAGGTTAGTTATTTTAATTTGATTTAGTCGCTGTATGTAAGTTATATTTAATGAGCACCGATTGATGTATATGATAAATAGATACAGTATTATTTAAAATTAGCGTTTACTAATTGATTGTAGTTTTAATATTAGTGGCATTGTTATTATAGGTGCTTGTCTAGTTAATGAATGTTTAATAATTTTTCCATTTGTTCGCCTTTTAACAGTTATAATTATTGATAATACTTGTTTCTTTATCAACGACAACATCAAATCCTGGAATTTCGTACGCATTTTTATAGACATGTTACATTACATAATGCACAAACAGTCCTATGTCGTATGGGCAGTAAAACAGTTAACTGCTACTTTTTTTTTTCGAAAACGTAACGCACTAATGTAAACCTGGTGATTTTAAGACTATTTATATGAATGTGGATGTTTAGTTCAATTTTATATTATGTTCAGTTATGAGGTACATTAACATTTTTTTTCTATTGACAGCAAATCTGTTTTCAGTATATGGCGATCATACGGTTCCTCCGCAGGAACTTAGTGAGTATATCGTTCCCTACAATCACTGTGACTCTAATTTACTTGGACTGGAATTATACTAGGAATTGGAAAGCTCAACAAAAACAGAAATAAGATGGCACTCTTTGGTATAACAACACGCTATGTTTGGTTTGCAGTGCCATTATCTGGCTTCTTTTTTGGCAAATTTTTAGATGATCAAGAGACACTCAGGATGACTAATTTTAGAGATAAATCATGTTTGTATGGTGGTAGAGTGAAGGAAGGTGATCTACCATCTTGGCCTTGAATAATAAAATGATGTAGTGAAGATGTAATAAATATTGTGTAACAAATTACTGGTTTTATTGATATATCTACTTTGTTTGCACCAACATTTCTGGGTTTACAATTTAATGTTATCACACAGCATGTCACATTTGTTTGATGGAACATGCTGCAATTATATAATACTTATCAATGGGATAGAATATTATTATGCACTTTAAAAAATAAATAAATATAGCAACACTTATAAAAGGCATACGCAAGTATTTACTGATTTTTCCTGATGCTAAATGGTGGTGCACAAAAAACTTTTTTTTCACTAATAAAATTCAACTATTATAATAGTCTGATTATTTAATACTCCTGATTATTTCATCTTGAGACGGTAGAGATCAGATTTTGATATTAATTTATATTTCTGACTATTAATGCAGTTGCAGACAAAAGCTAGTATCCTAATAATTGTGTTTCTTTATATTAGAAACTCTTTATGTAAAAAAAATAAACCAACCATCTTCACTTTAAAGCAATTTATTAGAAGGTTCCTACAAATAACAATTACATTGTTCTCTTAGCCATTTGGTACCAGACTATAATGTAGGGAGCCCATAGACCAGAGCCAAACAGGATAGCAAACACGATTGTGGTCAAGTAGCTGAAAGTTATATCTGTGTATTACTAAATATATACCATAATCTTTTTCTTAAGGTTTGATTTTCTGATAAGCCAACATGTTCAGCGTTGCTGTGAAGTGTTGCAAAGAACACCATTTCCCAACCTGTGATCTGCAGCCGACATCAGCATAGCAGAAAATCAAGCCTAAGGTCATAGCAAATATATTTTTAAGTCTAAAATTAGCATAAGCTTACAAACTTCCCTCAAAATTTGGGCTATTTGCAAGCCGCATAAGGGGCCATCCATAAGTAACGTCACTTTAAAGGAGAGAGGGGTCGATGAAGTATGAAAGGGGGTGGGAGGGGTCCTAAATTTCGCGACGTCACGTTTCAAAGTTATCTAAGTATTTAAGAAACTTTAAATATCTTTGGTCTATATTTTACATCATACAAGGTCACTAATCAACACATGCAATTACATAAGAGGCAACAAGAAGTATTAGACGGCCAAGAGAACTTCTTTGCGTATCTACGCATCATCTGATGATGGTGATACTATATTTTAGGATAAAAAAGATGTTGACTCATGTTCCTCACATTAACAACCCAAAGAAGAACGAAGTGGCTGCTATGCTAGGTTCAAAGTCATGGAATTAAGATAATTTAGTTAAAACAATTTAATATTATATGAATGGATATAAAACTGAGATAAGAACCTCTGTTTTAATGCAAAATATGTAAAGTCACAATAGGGAGGGGGAGTCTCACAATAAATGTGACGACCAGCTGTGACAACTACAGGGTAGGGAAAAAATAATCAACAAAATCATTGACGTTATTTATGGATGATCTCTGTGTCTCGGTTTAATTATCTTTAAGTGCCAACAGATGGCACTAATAAAAAAAAATTAACCATTTTGTCAAAAGAATGGTTAGGAGCTAAGGGTTGTAACATTACGATGCAGTAAGTAACTAACCGATTGGTGACTCTAAAGGGCATGTTATCAAACGGCTGTGGCGGTCCATCGTCGTGGGAACCATGCTTTTGCAAGCGTATTGGTATTGATAATTTTGATAGTAGACCTCTTTCTCGAACAATGCGAGATATTATCGATCGTACCCCGAACATTGTTAGGAATTCTTGGTTTTTCTAAACGTGCACGATTTGTAATTCTTATTTTTTTATTTGTCTTGTTTATTTTGTTATGTGACAAATTCGTAATGACATTTTTATTTAAACATAGTCTTTGTTTCGCAAACTGACCAGTGCTACGCTTGATTTTAGCAAAAAGAATTTAATCACAACCGTAGACCGTCGTTTTCAGAGGCTTAGTTTTATTATTTTGTCATATTAATAGAAGAATTAATATAACAAAATAATAAAACTATATGACAAAATATTTAAGAGAAGAATAGAGGCTGTTCAATAAGTCTTGTCGTATGGTTAGTGTTGTAGGGTAGAAGGAAAATAAATATTTTATATTGAAGTGTCATCATTATCAAGTAAGTAAGATTTGGTTTCATTGTGCTACGACTAAGAATTTGGGTGCAGTAATTTGTCTTTGATATTTACTTTCACAAATCGTGATTATCGTGCTATTTTTACTATAATTTTAAGTATGGTTTAAGTAAAAAGAAATGCCTGGGTGAAATGATTTCCATATTTCATCATGAAGCGCCATCTTTAAGGACTATAGAACGCTGGTAGTATTAAAAAAAACGAAAGCACTAAAAAAGCACCTCAAAAAAATCAAGAAGTTTATGATGGAACTCTTGGACTTGCAGCACCTACAGGATGGATGAATTGTCAGAATTTTCCCGAAGTGGTAAAACAATTTATTAAACATACTAATAGGTACAACACACAAAAATCCAAGTATATTAATAATGGATAACCATGAATCACATTTATTCTAAGTATCATTGGATCTCGCAAAAGCATCAGTTATGTGGATATAAACAATGTCGCAAGTAGTCCTTTATTTGTGTGTGGAGTAAACATATACTGTATTTTATTAATAAAAATAATAAAATATTTTGTGACAGTGATTAATATAATTTATACAAAGATTAATATACCTAATCTTTAATCAGTGAATCAAATAGCCATCAAATTGGGACACTACCGCCATCTAACATTGTCTTGAAGGACGTAATGCTTTATGTTTTGAACATTGAACCAGTTTGCTGTATATTAAGAATGAACAACCATCCACCGTCCGAGAGAGGGCATCAACACCATAGAGATAAAGCCTTTTTATATAAGTAAAAAAAAAATGAATTAATTCATCTTAACAAATATTTTATAGAAGTATTTATTCATAAAATGCCATGGTGTTGTGTAGTACCTACCTCTGTGTGCAAATAAAACAGGAGGGCATAACTTTCCAGAAGAGATAAAAATCGTTTAAATAGGCGGATCTTTTCTTTTTTCGTCATCTATATTATTACTATTTTCACTAAAATAATAATATGGATTACAAAAACGGCCTTTGGTAATTTGGGAAAAATCGGGTAAAATTCTAAAGATATTTTACTAGGTACAATAATTTGATGAACGATTCATTAAGATTCGTTGTTTCATTTGGAGAAGTCACATAAGCACCTATGATAGGTACTAAATTAATAATATTTCCACAAATATTTAGACGAGTGTCTATTTGTCCTTAATTTTACCATGATATGAGCTAATAATATTAGTCCATCTTTTGTTACACCTAATTGTAAGTAACCTATCCTATGCACTACGTACACATTACATTATTTGAGTTGCGCCATCTGTGATTATTTAGTACAACTACAAACTAAATTTAAAGTACAGAAAAGTTATCTCTTATACTATACATAGTTGTTAAATGTATAAACAGATGTCACTACTAGTTCCAACATCACCGATTTATTTCTTTAAAAAAATATTGATAGGAATCGTTTGTAAATTAATATGTAATCAAAACTGCATATGTTTATGTTATGTGTATGTTAGCAATAGGAAATTATATATTTTTTTAATTTACTTATTTCAGTAAACTTTGTCAAGAAAGTAAATTTATATGCCGTGCCTAAATTATGAGAGGTAAAAAAATCATTGAGTTTGCCTTTGTTTGTTTGTTGCATTCGTCATATAGTTTTAAAATATAGATCGAGTTTTATTTATTTAATACATATTTGTTAATTTTTTATAAAATAATTTTAAAGTAGTTTGCCTGCTAGGATTTCCAGTAACTTACCTATAGGGGAATAACCGACGTATGATAAATATTCACGTAATAATAAAGTAAGTATATATACCTACTTTAGTAAACCTTATTGGATGACATGATGGATCTTCCATCAGATTGGCACCGATTCTAACTTATGCGCTCATATCGGTATTTAAGTACCTAACTACTATTAAAACTATTTTTGAGAACGGGTGGAGATATCAAAAGAGTTTCGAGGTTTTTTTTTATGGCGTTTGCAGATAAAGCATTAAGGAGCGCATTTATTAATCGATAGGCGTTCGCGTACTGCGGAAGAATCCTAGAGTTACCCATTTATCTTTTGCTCATATTCCTTGATTGAGATTGGTTTATCAAATTTAAATTAAGCTCATAGAGGTCGCCCGCATTCTGGCTACGAATCCCATCGACCGCAGTTATCCACCGTACCCCGAATGCGGACTCATTTAAAGCTATTAGACTTGGTTCTAAACAGAGATCTGTGAACCACTGGTAGCTCCAGGAACGTCCCAAGTGGTCTTTGGAGCGGAAATTTTATTATTGGTTCATATTCAAACAATAACTCTCTAATTATCTATATTTAGGTACTGCATAATAGATCAAGTGGGTGGACGATGGCCAGTAAGAAACTTATCAAATGGCCCCTTAAGATGAAAAGTTTCAGAAGATGAGTAGCATCTATAGCTCGCCAGCGGGCGAAGTCGAGGGAAAACCGTTATTCAAAAATAACTTTTAGATGGATTTATACTAATCAATAGGGACTGCATGAATAGGAATGGGAGGTACATATATTTTTTTGTATCGTATAAAGAACTATTTTTATAGCTACTAGAAGATATGGTGTACTAACTGCATATATATAGTTAAAAAAATAAATATCACATTTAGAGAGAGTGGTGTAGGTAGGTACTAAAAATATATATTTAGGTTCAAATAAATTAAAGACATTTCATTTGTTTTATTCATTTCCAAATACAGTAACATCTATACAATGGCAATTCTACGACTAAATGATTTAATTATTATCGACATGCATTAAAATTAAAAACTGGAAACTTATAATATAATCAATAACAAATAAAATCGATGCTGTAAATAATTGAAAATAAATAGTTATATAATATTATTCTTTGGAGTTTTATTATTACAATCATCACAAATAGGTAACTGTTAGTTTATACAATATAATGATATTATAAATTAATCGTCCAAAACTTATAGACAATACATAATACATAGCTTGTTTAATATTAATAAATTTAGAATATTATATCCACATAAAATCCAAAAATGTTTATGTCCTTGCAATTTCAAAATTGAATGACACAGTAGTCTCATTTAAAGCCAGGTACAGGCATGCATAATGTAAAACCGCCAAAAATTGCTTACACTCAGTTTTTGTAGTTGATTATTCGAATATAATAAAACGTATTTTGACACGAAACTCAACTCATATATATTTGTGTAATTATTAAAAAAATATAGATTATAAATATTTATCAGAAAACTAAAAATGTTGAGATTTTTTATATTATCTTCACTTAATGTCTGTACTTTGGAAAATTTTAAAATTTTTAATAGTAGAAACTAATATTTTTTTCATGTTATTCAGAATTACACGAAAAGTGTATACTTTTTATTTACTTTTAGAACATCCTTCATTCTTTCAGTTAGTTAAACTTACGATATAGACTCGCGAAGTCAAACATCATCGGAGTTAGTTAACAAAAGCTATTCACTCGAACAATAAAAATATCGAGAATCAACTGTCATTTGCTTTCCCATCTTTTCAAACACTCATGTAATTCTGATCTATCCCGCATCTCATTTTCGTCTTTAATCAATTTGATACTATTTTATTTGTTGATAGCATATTTATAGACTAAAATAAATAATTTTTTTCATTCTCCAACATACTATACATAAAAAGAGTAAAATAAATTGTTCATTATAATATACGAAATAAAAGGATGTTTTGCTTTTCATAATTAAATCTACACTAATTTATCAATATTAGTACGATTGCACTTTTCTTTAAATAAATCTAATATTTATATTTACATTTCTCATAAACAATTCACAGGTTTTAAACAATCGTCACTAATGACAATATGAAAAACTGAAAAGGTTTGATTGATTTTATGACACGATTATTAAGACAAACGTATAGTATAGTAAATATATAAATATTATATAGCAATATTTTTCTACTGTGTAAATATTGCTAATATTGAGTCCATGTTAGAAAAAACGGAATGTATGTTTTCTTTTATTACGGTTAGTTACATTTTCGGGGTATCAAAATTCAAAATTGATTAATCACCTGATGCAGTTTTCATGTAAACTTGTGTGCTTAGTCTTATAATCTTGCAGTCCGATATACCTAAGAGTTTATGCAGAAATAAGAACGAGTTAGTCGATTGATATCTACAATAAAGCATATTCAGATACTCATAAACAGAAATAGAGTCTAAATGGCATCAAAGGAGGCAAACAAAGAGTCTATAAAATATACTCTTTGTAAATATATAAATATATATATAAAAAAAGGAATATTTGGTACTTTTTGGTTTCTATTACAGGTTTTTTGGTTCTTATTATAGGTATTATGAATCATAAATGCGTGACTGGCACTAGTATCATAAATATAGTATGTAAAAATATTATTTAAGCGTCCTCTGTTAGTGTTACAAATTATAGAGTACGCTTACATGAGTAGATAGTAAATACAATGATAGAGTTCTCTATTTTATCAACCAATGCTTAGTCTGGACAGGCAGATACTTTATTATATCACTATAGATAGAATTTGATTATCATTTCTTGAATAATCTTTGAACTGGTTCTGTTAACGATCTGCCCGAATTCTTCTTCTTTTATTGGACTGCCATTTAACATAATTCTAGTACACAAGTATTCATATAACAACATAATATTATTCAAGTTCAAATTTCGGGAACGACCTATCTTGAAACAGATTTAATTCTAGTTCGGGGGTTCGAAATAATTTAGGTGCTAATTTGTAACCGAAAATGCCAGATTATTAATTTATGTATAAAAACATGTTCTGTTTTAGATAAAGATTAATATTATTATTAATTAATAATAAAAGTGAGGTTCATCTGCATTAGACTTAATAGAACGAATAATATCATCATAATGAAAATAATAAATGTAACTATACAATTTATTCAACACTGAATGTAACATTAAATGGTTTTCTGTAGTTATACATACATATTTAGGTATGTAGGTATAGTTATATAGATTCACATTTTATTTCGTAACTTCAATATTCCGTCATATTGTTTAATTATATATAAATAACTAAGATAATTAAAATTTATTTTACAGATTATTAATACTGAATATAATATCACCAACTTTCATTTTTCTTGGCGATTGTACTTTTTTTTGAGTAGCGAATACTTTCCGTAAAAAATTTTGCAATAACCGAACAACAACGTAATATACCTAATCAGCTCAGAAATAAATGAAAAAAATAAATAAATCACTAATCAGATGTTTTAAAAAAATATTGTCCAATAAGAACGACTTAATTTTTTAAATATTTATTATAATAGTTTAACAATAAAAGTAGGTACATAATTAGTTATTGCAAAAAAATCCGTTCAGAAACGGAGAAAAATATTCGTCATTTTTTTTTTACAATATTTATTTCTTAATACGACCAATATATTTTTTAATTATTTATTTATTATCCTAAATAAATAATGCTACTTATTTAAGGAATACCTAGTATTTACATCATTCATTGATAAAAAGACTAGTCTCGCATTTTTGCGCTTTACCAAACTTGGCATCAGATAATATCAAACACGTTTTGATAATTAGCATACTTATAATTGTTTCAGTTACCCATTATCATTGGAACCGTACAAAGTGTAGCTGTATATACACAGTAATGTTGACACTTCTAAAAATCAGTTTAATTTAAAATTTGAGTAGGTACAACATTAAGGTGTATAACAGCGTTGAAAGAGCAGTAAGTCAACTTTAAATTAAATTCTTATATTCTTTATTGAGAAAGTTAAAAAGTTTACTAATAACAAAAAAAATAAAATAGAAATCTTATCAGATTTGCTATCCTCTGAAAATGCCACGTCGATTATAATGTTGTCACAGCATTCAGTTCAATTACCGCTTACTGCTTTTACTGAGCTGAAGCCAGCTGGGCAACACACACCGTGACAAATTTTGGTTGTATTAGTTTATTTTCCCTATTTATTATTTTTAAATTTTTTATGGTTTCGTCATATTTGTAATCTGCGTATGTGATGTGTGTTGTCGAATAAAATCCTATTCTAATTAAACAAAGTCTTATTACCTTTTGAAGCAGGCTGTACTTGATTGACATATTATGCTATTACAGAACTGCGTTCAAAGTCGACTTCGAAGCTGTTTTAAGAATAATATTATAGCAGGAGTATTATTATCAGTATTTTGTGTTTTCCTCAATTATATCCAATGTCACCCGCATATGATGTAGCTTCCCGTGAGTGACAGATTTTTAAAATCTGGCTTGTTGTAGTTGCGGATTCTGTTCAGTGCAATCAAATCTTTATTCTTTACAGTATAGCTGTTAACATTGCTTGGTATTAAAGTACCCACATTACATTCTATCAATCAGCCTGATATAAACTTTCTCGAGACGGCGCCGAAATATCGGGGATTCGATAAAAATAATACACCGCAACCCGGTAAATCATTATTTTTCTAATATTAATTTGTATGTTGATTAGTGATTAACGAGATTCAAATATAATTTGTTTTAATAGAGAATATAATATGTTATTTAAGAATTAAACTAAGGTGTATAGAAATTTATGTTATAAATCTCTTTTTGACAACAATGACTATATAACAACTGCTGATAGTATAATATAAATATATTCTCTACCTCTGTTATTCCTCGTGTCTGTTACACTTTTAACTATTCTCACGCAACGCAGTTCCATGAGGTTTTCACTTTCAATTAGAAAAAAAAAATAAGAAAGTTGACTGTTTGCATGCTGTGACGTCATTATGAATCTCACACTGGAGAACCCACAGAGTGAACCGCTTTAAGATATTCGATTAATTATAAACGTAGTTGAAACGTACTGCTCTTTGAAAACAAGTGTTATTATATTAATAAACCGATATTCTGTTACGGCTTACACTGGTCATGCGTAGTGTGGGTAGGAGCCTAGGTGTGACGTCACGTGGGGCGGGGCCATAGAGTGTGGGGAGTAGAGGTTCCCACCTCCGCCTCCCCAGTTGCCCCACGATGCCGACGGGAATATTGACGCTGGAACAACGAGAGCTGACCTCAGTTAAATAGAAGCCTTCGATCGGTGAACACGGTTTTGTACGATTGAATGTTCACAGCGATAGTTCACACCATAGAACACAGAAAAGAGGTTTTTCTGTGTTCTGTGGGTCACATGTATATAAAAAAAAAAACAAAAAAACATTATTTTATATCAGTAGAGAATCATACAATTTTGAAACACAATTTGAGAATCTCCAAAGTTTTCTGTTGTAAATAATGTACAGGTACATAATTTAAAAACAAGAGTCCATTTGGTAGTCGTTTAACCAAGGAAAATGCACAAGAACACATATGAAATATTTTATATTACATACAAAATATATTCAGTAAAACTCATTTTAAATTAAGTATCTACGAGTATGATAGAAATGGTAGAATATAACGTCAGACACACCCGATAATTTCAGTTTTAGATGACTTTGTGTGTACAAAAGTAATAATTAATAGTATACAATCTTTGTTCTTTTGTATAAGTAAAAGTCAATGCGATTGACATACTAACATAATTTTATAGGCAGAGAGGTTACTCATAGGAAACAATTGATTCTTAAACACGTAAATTATTGTTGACATGTAAATGACTACCTATTTTGAGATCATTTTAATTAATAACTAAAAGAAAGGTGGATACGAGGAGAGGGCTAGGAAGAAAGCGGGTTAACTGGTTTGATAATATAAAGAAATGGACTAATACTAGTGATGCTGATATGGCTGCACCACCGACACCTATCAGGGGTATAATGTTAATAATTTTAAATTAAAATGGCTGGTCGACGAATGAAGTCAGCATACAGAGATCGCCCGCAATCGCACCCCGCATGCTAATTCACTAAAAAACGCCTTTACCAGGCGTGATGATTCTATGAACAAATCGTTTGGCTAGGTCAGCTGTTCATGATATATGATATGTTTATAAAACAAAATAGTAGACAGAAATTACATTTCACAAATGTAGGAAGCTTAAGGATATTTAAGTCAAGATTGAAGGTGCGACATCCGGTTTCAAGTGGTAGCCAAATATTTGTGCAAGGTAGTGCACATTACAAATGCAGATTATTAAGTGACACGAAGGGAACAGGAGTTAAGGGTGTCTATTCAGATATAGCCAATTTTGAACTCTATATACGTTCTTTTAAATGATATAAAATTTTAAGGTAGTATGAAAACATATAATCAAGTATTTAATTAAAAATAATATACAAAAAGTAAATTGCAGAGCTTTCGCTTTAGCATGTCGTAGCGATATTTTACCTGTGGAAGTGGGCATAGCAGCATGTGGGGCCATAAACGATGAGAGCTTCGCAGAGTGGTGGTAAGAGCTCATGAACAAATCGCTCTGATACTTGTAGGCGGGGTCGCTCGCCGCCGGTTGCGTGGCCGCAGCTAGCCCTTGGAAATCGAACTTGTATGCATACCTCTTCCCATGCACTTTCGTCATTATGTTTTTGTCGTAATAGTATCTGCACAAAGACCGACATTATTAAAAACGTAAATGTTAACACAAGAACATAAACAAACGTGTTTTGTTTGCTTATTCATTATCAATCGCAGGTTGTTGCAACGTAACAAGTCGTGCGTCTTTTGTTTAATTGGAAACAAAACATAAGACGTGCGACCGCACAGCGTAATAGAAGTCGCAGATACAGTCGCGCAGCTGTTAAATCGGGTACCCGGTAAGTCGCAATAGCTAATTCCCCTTGTTGATTGTTACCTCAGCGCACGACTCAGTTTGTCGTAGTTCATGTTGGGCTTGGACTTCCTCTCGCCCCATCTCCTCGCCACTTCATCTGGATCGGTCAGTTTGAATTCACCGTTGGTGCCTTCCCAGGTGATGCAGCCAGCGTTGCTCGAATCGCTCAGTAACTCAAGGAGGAACTGCCATAACTGAATTTGACCTGAACCTGAAATTGAAATGGTTTGAGATACGATAGGACTACAACTATCAACGGCAATTTATGTACAGTTAGCTGAACGTTAGATTATACAAAACTATCTTCGTATTCGCTTTTAAAACATAAGGTAACGCAATATTTATTTATTTTTTATATTTTTTTATTATTCAAAAATATCTAGCATCACTGATGCTTAAATTCAAACTTATCATTAACATTACAAAATTTTATTTCAAACTCATAAACTTTCTTACACAAAATCATGACCTTTCCGAATACAGTAACATCATAAGGTTTATTGCAGTGACACATTGAATGTGTGACGATAAAAAAGACAATTATTGTTAAATTGTCAATAAATTTTGGTCCACCGAGCAACATGATGATAATACATACACATAGCCTCAGCGATCAATATTCGCTCGAGGAGTGGTCCCAGAACACTTCCCCCGGGCATCATTATTGTGCCATTACTCTATTATACCACTGCATCCATGCTAATTTCTCACTCGGCGCAATGGATCGCTGAAGAATACTCATGACAAAGGGAAATGACATAATCTGACTCAGTGCAAAAATTAAAGGCTCTTTGTTATTTCGTTTATTTATATTCATTCTTGAAATACTGAAATTCTATAAATTATCAACAATATTTCAGTCATATTAATTAATTCATTAATTTACCTTTTTAGTTAGGAAATACTTTTTGTTATTATCGAGGTAAGAATAAATATTTCTGTTATAATACTTATAAAGAGGAAAGATAAGATTGTTTGTTTATTTACATGGAATAGGCTCCGAACTACAGGTCCTTAATTCTGACAATTTTTATATCTATAAAATAATATCGTCTCAATCGAATCTCATTGCATTTTCATATTATTTATATCATTTTATGATTCATTAAAATATTTGCATTTTATCATTGTACCGTCTACTTGAAGTCTAACATTTTCAATGCACATAGCATTCTTCGTAACAAATTAATGGCACAGAATATAATGGTGAAAAATATATTTATTATTTTGTGATCTAGTTACTATAATTACGTCATAAAGGGATATAATTGAAGCGATATTGACTTTCCATAATTACGCTTACTAGCATAATTACTAACTGGACCGATTTGAAAGTTCTCTTAGTTACACCCACGTGAAGTTACATCATACGCGGACACGAAGTACGCGGGTAACGTAGGCTAAAAGGAGGCGCGAGAAAAAGGTACCTAGGCGTTAATAAAAATGGAAGCAATGTTTTTGAACGTTTTTTTAATGGGATATGATAGAAAAATATCGAGTAAGTTTTTTGGTCAATTCTCTTGACGTCAATAAGAAAATAACCGTTTCATCTAAATATTTGACTGCTAAATGTGTCGTCATCTGTTGTCGACGTGAAAATGTTATGTCATCATTACTTTTAGTGCGAATTAGTCTTTAATAAATAGTTTCTTACAAGGTAGAGATACGGTAATATGAAAATATTTTCGTATTAAGCAAAATAGCATGTAGAATAATAATTTAAAACCGGGTTGCCTAGTTAAACCCGGGCCAACACTTTTCTTATCAATTACCTTCATCTGTTATTTATGTAATCTAGCGTTAACTGAGAAAACATGTCTAAATAATAGAAAAAAAAAATACTGCCTAAAGTGTTTTTATAACAAATGTAATATTGTCAAATCATCATTATAGTTGACCCGTTTCATTTACGTTTAAGACTAATTTGATATCACTATATCTGAAGAAAGTTGAGGTCAGGTTGGCAGGTATAAAGGAAACCAAAAACAAATGTTTTGTGAACGACATTTACTTTTAAAGTGAGGTTGTACGAAATGACCACTTTTTAAAATAATTTTATTCTAAGGCTATGCTTATATTTGTCAAATAGAAATCCTCTAATGAAAATTAAACATAAGATCGGTTGTTTGCTAAAAACAGAAGCATAAATTTCAATAATTAGCTCGATAGAAAAATGTTGCTAAATAACTCTGTATAGGTTTTTTTGCATAGATTTTACCACTAACATATTCATCTTAATCATATAAAACTTTTACTTATCCGGTCACTACTAATATCAATAACAGAACTATAAACTGAATACTTTGCATTGGTGTATCAAAACGTAACAGCTCACCGCATAGTAGCCCCACAATGTTACATGGGAATACCGCGAGCGTGTTTCACACCCCCTTATAAAAAGATATCGTTCCTTTCCATAGCGGGCAAGTAACAGGGTCACGACGTAACAATATTGGCGATGTGTGTTCCGAATTAGCCGTGTGGAACGAAGGGAAGCCATTGTGCTCGCTGCCACTCTATTCCAAACGGAATTCTATACGTTTTATTTCAAATCTTACGTTCGGAATACGAAATTGAGATTCGTATTAATTTTTTTATGAACAGCCAGTCGTTCAATTTGTTATCTTAATTTATATTCCTACAACGTAAAATAGTAAGTTAATCTAACCCTAATCTTAATCTAACCTCAACTAAATCTATGATGGCTTATGCTATAAGCGAAAGGTTTTGTTTATGAGCCTTATAATCTAACGATAGGATAGATTAAAAACTGACGACGGCGACGTTAACAAATTTTCGGAGATATGTGTTATTTTATAACCTATTTTTTACTTATATTTAATGAAACATTTTCGTTTATTTCAAGTTTCATAAATTGCTTTGTTTGATTAAATTCGAAATAAAGCCTAACTAGGAGTTACACAGCCCTGGAAAGGTTTCATATTCATGTCCAATAAAAAACAAAAGTTTCACCACAACGAAATATATGACCAAGTTTATCAACAAGTCATTTGGATATTTTAATTTATCATGCTTTTTACTAATTTTATGTATTTATTAACAATAATTTGAAACATCACGAAGGAGGATGATAAGGAAACACTTATTTTTTTCACAGATCATAGCCGACCCTATATATCTGTCCGCGTAAGGGGATGCTTACACGAGCGTGGTGCGCAGTGATTTATTCTAGGCTGCACGTCACAACGTTTGTACCGATCGCGCCTCACTTGACCCATTGTCCTCATGCCTCATCGGTTTTATTACTCACAATTAATGACTCGATCGGCAAAATATTGTGCCTTCGCCTATTAATGTTGAGGGTTCTTGGTTGGGATATATGGGGATTTGGTAGTTTGCTCGATTTGCTACATTCATTATTAATTTTGTTTAGTTTCAAACAATTACGTTTTTATTAATAGGAACTCGACCTTTAAAACAGACGTATTTTTTATATATGATCAATTTTGTATTCACAATGCTATATTGAAAAATGCTTAAAAAATCCACTTTGTCTCCGTGACTTTTGGTAATCCGAGTGACTGCACTAACCACTGAGCTACCCAGGGCCTTTTTTTTATACTGTCAATTTTTTCAAGCACTTGTTACTTTTTCGCTACTATAGAGCGTATCTTCATTAATGTTCAGGTAATCTATCCAAGCAGCCGAAAAAATATTTTTTACAAAATAAACTTTCGATAAATTTCTAATTTCACGAAAATCGTAAGCCCTAGCCTTGATTCCTTTTGAAGTACTACATGCAGGATGTTGACTAAAAAATATTATTGGCACGAATACAAAAAGAAGAAAATTTTTAAGTACGTACATTTTGTATTGTTATTCATTATCATCAGTGCATTAATGTTCTCCTAAAACCGATCATACGGGTAGTGGGGATTAACGACTGCAAATGCAACAATTTTTAAAAACAGCTTTTAGAAATTTGTTTAATCTCCGCAGCGCAGATCGAATGCGATAACTACTGCGCCACCTAAAAATATTTAAAGTAATTCGCTATTTATATTTAAGTATATATATATATATATACCTTTAAGTAAAATTTATTTTGTCTATATGATTAATAACTTTAGATTTTATTATTTATACTTTATACAAGTTTGATAGAAATCAATAATAATAATTACAAAGACAAACAGGAATATTGTTTATTGTGTTTTATACTTTCATTGTTTCGTTTTAATTTTTCTTTTATCAAATAAAATAATAATGTCATAATGTCTATTATAGAACTATGATTACTTAACTCATTAGACAGTTTCTCACGTAGCAAACTATCGCGTGTGATCGCCGCCCTTTTAATGCGTAAGTCAAACGACAGGTAAATCGCTTCGCCCGCCCGTGTGAACTGTTCTTAATAATTACGAATTAGGGCTGGCACGTGCCTTTAATTGTCTTACGTTCTCAATAAAAACACCCTACTATAATGATATTTAGATACCTGTTTTGGATTTTATATCTACAGACTTAAGATTCAAAATGTGGGTCATGTTTGTGGTGCAAGCGTTGGTTTACGTCATTCATGAAGATTTATTAGTAGTAAATTACACGCTTTGATTTAAAGGTAAAAAGGTAAGGGTGATGCTATTTTGTTCGGTACAGATAATCAACATAGATAGTGTTGTCTGGTAGGGGTCTTAGTGGTAGAATAGAATATAGATTAATGTTACAACGGTGATTTGAGAGAATAATTAATTGTTATACAATTATTTTTATTAATATGGATGATGCTTTTTGGTGATTGTGCGGGTTTTATAATGTTTTCGATTGTCAAGGAAGAAAATTCTTTGATTTAGACAAGTGTCAAAGAACAAAGTAACTTGATGGCATAGTAAAGAAAGAAGCGACAGGGGTGGATTCAGAACTCAAAAAAGGTTGTGGTAACAGACACCCAAAAACAGATCAAGTACGTGTCAGAGTATGAAACCCTGCTCAATATTCTGCATCTGCAAAGAAAATGTTTACCAAAATATATAATTCAAGATTATTGGACGTTTGGGCAACCTACCAATTGAGTAATGGTGTAAGCCTTAAATCACTGTTTCGATTTAAATTGGAATTGTACTTATATAGTTTGTATGATGTAATCTACAGGCACCATTCAAATAACTTTGTTATTTACACGAAATGGGTTTAAGATAATTAATAGAGACTTTAAAAACATTTTTTTTTGTTTGCAGAGAAATTATTGCTAATGTTCTGGAAGATAAATAAATATATAAACTCCTAGTTATATTCAGCCCTTAGATTATTGTAATTCTTAGGTTATCGTTAAAGTTGTAAATAAATTATGAGCAGGACCCAATGGGTCGTATATACCTAACTATATTCAAAATTAAAAGAGTTACTAATATTTCATTTTACAGAAAGTATGTACACTTTAATTTACCGTTTGAATAATTTCACTATTTTATATAAGTAATTCATAAATAACCACCAGTCAATTTAACGATCGTTAAAAATCGATTTCGTAAAAAATTACAAATGAATATCTTAATATCAATATAATATTGGCAATTTACATAAATCTAAGTGTCGTTAAATGGGGCTGCCCTCGTCGTATTAGCATTTCGAGTGGAGGGTAAAGGCCGATTGCAGACAGATAATGAAGGTAACGTATAATATACATAAGTTCGTGACGTAGCATTCGTTCCCACACGAATAAGTGGCGTTATCAGCGACATCTAGCGTTGCGTGCCGCGTAACACTTTATAGCTGCAATTTAAAGTTGGATTTGACAACCCTACGTGTTACACCGTGTGCTGTACACCGGTCAAAAGTTAACAAAGTCGATTTTATATCAATTAACTAGTTTTTGCATTCTGTTCGACTCTTAACTCACTTGCTATGGAATAAACAACCACATATGATATATTTAATTTTAATTTAAGAAAAAAAAAATCTGCGTCGAGTGCAATGCTAAGATACTAAATGAAATCAAGTGTACCTGAGAAGGTAATAAAGGTTTTTTTTCAGTGAACCAGCAAAGAGGCGTTTGATGCTGATTATTATCTTTCCGAATGGCAAAGCTGGTCGGCGGTTTTACAGCGTAACTAATTAAATTTAATAACAGAACTTGTTGCTGAATCATTTCATTGGTCAGTCCAATGAAATGATTCATATAAATCGGTCGCCTTTCGCATGCGTCAATGAAAACGAACCATTACTTTGCTTTCTTCGTGTAATCTATCGATTTTTTTGATAGTCTTCCTTTTGCTCATGATCTTATGGGTGACGTTCCGACCCGTCAATTTCTTAATAGCAGTTATTCATACCTTTTACAGTAGTAGATTAATGTCATTCATAATATGTCCAATCCAATCTAAACTATGCGACTTTTGTGTTTTTCAGCTTTGTGTTACTGGTTACTCTTACTTCCTAATCCGTACTTATGCCTTACTATATTTATTCTAGTCACTTCTTCGATCTGTTACATCGATTCTTTATTTCTTCTCCACCCACAATGCAACATTATCATTCATCTTATTATGAATTTGTTTTTATATGTATGTTTATATATCATAAGTATTAGATTTCTTAAATATAGTTCATCGTTTCATAACTTACATTATTATTAGTTAGTTATTACAAAGGTTTTAGTTTCTCATTTTTTTCCAATAATATTTAATATGTAAAACAAAAAAAGAAGAACTTCGACGAAAAGCGAAATTTGAGTCATGTTTATGTGTTATGGTGTACCTATAAGAAAACATTAATACAAATTATACAAATGAAAAGTTTTTACAGTCTCTTCTAGTCAAACAGTGTGAAAATTATGCGATGGAGTCAAATAATGTCATCATAAAATATTAAGTTTGTGCAAACATTTTCATCTGTTATCAGTAGATGAGCTTGTAGCATACTTTTAAGCATATATGGAAATAAAAGATGTTGTCTCATGTAAAATAAGGAATAGAGAAGAACGTTCATTGAATCATGAATGAGACAACTATCCTAACAAATATTATAAATATTCATAGATACTTTAAAATGTATACTGTGAAATTTTAAGAGCTTTTTCTGAAAGTCATGATTTTGCATTTCAGTCCTTAAAAATTCATATATTACTGATTTGTTAAGCATTACTTAATTTCTAGTACTAGCTTTCTGACAGAGGCTTCACACGCCTGAATAACATGATGACATCATCATCAGCCCATATTCGTCCACTGCTGGACGTAGGCCTCCCCAATTGCACGCCATCTACTTCTATTTTCGGCTGTTCGCATCCAGCTCCTGCCAGCCATCTTGCGCAAATCAACATGATGACATGACGGTACTTTTATCACTAGGGAATCGTTTAGTAGGATAGAAAATAGCTTTAGATTAAAGTATTTCAATCCAGACAGAATTATCCATATGCCTAACAAATTTTATTACAATAAGTTCAATAGTTTTTGTGTGAAGAAGAAATAAACGTGTAAGAAACATTTGCTTTAAATTATGAAGATGAACACTGAATGTAACATACCTGAATTTGCTAGTCGACTGCTCGTAGGTCCAAACATCTGATATGGATCTGAGAACAATAATATTGAAAATTAATAATTAAAGTATTTATTTAGAATATTAACGATGGGATAAACCAAAAATAAAGAAAGTGTTGACTTGGTGTCTTTTTAAACACGTGCAACTTAGCTTACTTAGAATAGAAGTTAGAACTACTAGAGTAGACAGAATATAATAACATTTATATGATGTTCACAAAAGTCTGAATATCGTATCTAGTGGATGACAAAGCAGAAGAGTTCTCAGGCAAAATGGAAAATTATGGAAAGACTGTATACGATTGTCAAGATTAAATTGATCTATAGACACAGCTGGATATCACGTTTTGGGGGGCAAGATATGCAATGATTTATCTCGTATTAAATATATTTAAACATAGACATTAGTTTACTTTTTTAAGCTGTACGGATATGGATTCCTTCAGGCATCACGTAGTCTTAATACAGAACTTGAGTTAGTTGAAGATAACAACCCGAAGAGTAAGTTCATTAAGAAAGTTCCGACTGTACATAACACTCTAGATAGCCTAGACACCGTAAGATATACCGTAGCCATGGCAACAAATGCGACAACAATGGCCGCCCGAAAAAAAACCAGATACACCGCATAGATTGCATTACAAGTAGCCGTAATAGAAGTGGGGTAGGAATCTGTATTAGCATAGATAAACCGGTCTGTCTTACAGTGTTCACCGCTGCTGTGGCTCGCTTGGTGGTGGAACTTTAGGACTGGTCCCTGTTTTTCCTTATTTTTCTATTCTCAATAATTTGGTTTAGTCTGACTTATCAAAAATCAAAAGCCTTCCGTTCGAACGGGACAAATAAGAAAACTTTATAACTGATGGTGAACAAACGAATGAATCACGAATGTGTAGTATTTTACTTTATATATTTAATAGGTTGGGGAAATAGTTTTTTCGCATATAGTATCCATAAACTTGTAGGTAATAAAATATTTTTGGCATTAAACCATCTGTATCTGGCTGGTATCGGTATCATTAAAAAGTTTAAACTTTAAAGAAGATAACTTTGAATTCAAATTAGGAAAATGTGTGATTTTCATTTTTTTTTACTGTCAAAATGAGTCAATATAACGAAAAAATTGGATACGTTTCAAAATTTTATTATGGGTATGTTCCGAAATACACTGCGAGCACTGCGCAGTGGTCTTACTGCTGAAAAATCCGTTCCGTTATGGACTGCCAGTACACTGCTACAGTACCCTAGGGAAATTTATGACGTCATAAATTGCCGCCATATTTGTACTGTGAGCACTGGAGATTTCGAGGTAAGGTGATCGCAGTGCTTTTGATCACGTGATCAGTCGAAACAGAATCAGAAAATGATAAGTTTCTAAATAAACAAAAAAAAAAATACTGACGTTTATTTATAAGATGGATTTAATTGATAAATATTTTTTTTATACAATTTTTCAATTTTCTTTTGAAAAGAGAGAATCTTTATATCTGGACTGCGTTCCGTTTTAAAAAGTCACCAAGATAACTAGATATAAAGGAACGGGCTTCCAGTATACTAAATTGACGTCATACTGTTCAGTGGTCGCAGTGTATATCGGAACATACCCTATAAAAAGATAAAAATGCAACGCAACCTGCAAAAAAAATTGTGAGGGCTAGTTTAATTTCTATTAAAGTAGCACGAAATTTTTGGTCCGAAAATTTTGATGTCAAAGATGCACGTCGCTCCAGTCGCCCTGTCACGGACAAAAAGGATGCCATTTTTGAAAATTTGGAGCGTGATCGGCATATCAGTAGTTACGACGTAGCAGAAGAACTAAGGTAACCACCAAACAGTTTTAGCACATTTGAAAAAAGCGGGGTACACAATTTGGCTATTTAACCATGAACTCATTTGTGATTCTTTATCACGATGTAATAAAACCAAACTATTTTTGAACAAGCTGATAACTGGTGATGAGAAGTGGATCACGTACATAAGAACGTGCTAAAAAAGTCGTTTTCAAAGGTCGGTCAGACTTCACCGACTGTGGCGAAACTCGGGTTAATTTGCAATAAAGTGATGCTGTGTGTATGGTGGGATTGGAAGGGCATTATTAATTAAAAGCTGTGACGCCAAGCAGGACCATCGATTCTGCGAACATCAAACTCTACTGCGAATAACTGATGAGATTAAAGCAAGAAGTTGAGAGAATGCGGCCATAATTAATCAACAGAAGGGGTGTGATCTCACACATTTTCAGCAAAATTAAGATAATTTGGCGGAGGTGTTAATGCATCTGCCGTATACTCCTGAAATTGCACCTTCAGATTTCTACCTGAAGAGTTTAACTTTTCAAAATCCATTAGGCAGTGTCAGGTGAACATCACACGAGGGTTGCCAAAACCACTTGTCGCAGTTTTTTGATCAGATGCTCCAAAATTTTTATAGCAATGGGAGCATGTCCCTACCTACAAGATGGTAAAAAGTTATCGAAGAAAATAGTACCTACAATCCTACATACTTTAGTCAAATTTAAATGAACTTTATTAAAAGATGATTTGAATTTTCATATATAATGCGAAGAAACTTTTTCCCCAACATATACAACTTTATACTTAATTATGATTTTGTGTAAATTATTAAGTATAAAAATAATTTTCGTTGTCCGATCAGTATTTCCAAATATAGTATACTACCTACTCTGATCCGGCCATGAAAATTCCAAGGAAATGAGAAATCATTCCCTCTTTATATAATATTAGTAAAGATATCGAAAAAAAACACTATTTCAACACAAGCGCGAAATATAATAAAAAATTGAAACTATAACGGGAGTGCGTGTCGTAATTTATACTCTAAAGACATAAAAAACCCGCGTAACAATTCACTCTTATGCTAATCATTGTAATAATTCCTCGTTGCATTCAGTTTGAAACAAAAGCCTCCCCACCGGTCTCGCCTTTGTTAATTCACAGTAGAAACTGATAATGGCCCTTGAGTCAGCTCTTGGACTATAAAGCAGGGGCCTGTGACGAATTCGCGCCCCTTATCTGAATGTCCACAGTAATAATCGGGAAATGTGTTTTGGGCAATAAAATTAAGTTAAATTTTGAATGTCAGGAAATCAAAAGAATCTTGTGTATGGTACTGTATCGAAGATATGGTAAGTTTTGATTAGAGACATAGATAGCGCTAGTGTGTTATTTTGATAATTTTATTTTATATTTATGTTTTTTCGCGTCAATTCTTGCGTAAGTCGAGTAACTTACGTATGATGTACTTTTCTGTAGTTGCAAGAATTTAAAAAAATAGTTGAGTAGTTTTGAAGCCTATTCAATGGAAACAAACAATTAATCTTTATGTGTTATCAAATTTTATAAGTTAAATTGAACTAGAAACAGAAACATTGAAATGAAACGTTAAAGCCCTCGGTAGTAGAGAGATGGTGTAATAGATAAGCGCCGCGGCCCGCGATCGTTGTTGTTAAACAACTTTCGTGAAGGTCGGTCACGTGATGGGTGACCAAAAAATTGTTATCTCGAGTTACTCCGTGCTTCTGAAGGCACTTTGGTCCATCTTCCTTCACCATCAATAAGGAACTTATTCAATGGGGACGTAAAAGAGTCGATGGTGATCTAAAATCTCCATCGAATTTGGGCTCTCTTGGTTTTTTTTTTCTTGGCTATGTCTAAGCAAAGACTTAGGGCTGTTATAATATCCGCTTAGCGGAGAGGTTTATGATTCATGATGCAATCGGTAAAAGTGATATTAATTACCCATTGTATAAAAACCCGCAACTACCCTTTTTCCCGTCGTGCAAGCCGTAGTGTTCTAACGTTTTCAACATTATTAATTATCATTAGTTTTATATCATAAAGCTTCTCTGATGTCACATAATTGACAAAAACAGAATATTAATATATGTTAATCATATTAAAGAATACATTTCGTAATAGCGAATGAACAAACGTAATATTTATAAAAGCTGAAAGAAACCATTAATAAACAATTTTGGTGTTGAAAATAATAAAGAAATTAGTGTTTTAGTAAAAAGTTAAAAACAAACTAGCATTAATTTTTGTTGTAGAAAGCCCGGAAATATGAAATGATGTAAAGCCATTTGGCATTATTAAAGAAAATTGTAATCAGCATAAGTACTTCCTGGGTTATTAGCTCACATACAAGTATTTCAGCGCTGACATTGTGAAGGAAAAATTGTTTTTAAAACAAATATTATGTGTATTAACTCATAAGAGGACAGCAGAGAAGGCAAAGTCGATTTTGCGTGTGACTTCGGGTGTATTTATTTATAGATTCACTTGTGATTTAAATACAGAAAATTTGTAAGTACATACATTCATTAAGAATATTCCATACATCGATTTTAGTAACTAATATTTCCATGCACTTTGATTCTAATAGTAACGTGGAAAGGAGAGGTTCGGATATTACTTTATTATTTCATTAATTCAATTATTAAACATTATCAATTAAGCGGTGACATCTGGTCTTTTGCTGATAGTGGATTATCATCATCATGTGCCTATTACTTTTCTCTTTGTTAGGGAAAGGCTTCTCCATATGCAGGACCATATATGGAGAATGAACCATGAAATAAAACATTTATTTCCTTTTGAAGTAGGTTTTATTTCATTGAAACTGAATGCTTTGATAGCGTTCATAGTCGACAATAGCACTATTAAATTAATTTAACTTTTTAAAGTATTTTTCTAAAGTCAAACTATAAAAAAATACATGCCGCAATATACAACATTTAAGTAACGACATTTGTTGACGTTCAACAATCCCGCGACCATGATGTTCGACCTTTACGACTCTATTTCCTTTTTTTTAAACATTCTTAAAATATTACAGAATAATGGTATGCAAATAAAAATAAGCAGACATAAAATATCAGTCCAATTTTAAATCACAAACCGTACTAAAGGCATAAAAATAAAATACTTTACTCAACTAAGACTCTACAGCTTATGATTTAAGCCTCATGTTATAATGACACGTTTTAAACGCGAACTGAACGGTTTTTCCAGTTGTGTGCTTGTTTTTCAAAAGCCATTTCCGATTCAAAAGTTCGCGTATTTGGATTGAGTTTTCCGTGAAAAGATTTCTACTTTGAATAAAGGTTTCATTATTCCTGTTATTGTTTGTAATTTTCGCTTACAATGCTATAATAGATTGAATGAAAAATTTGCATTAGCTTTTAATATGACACATTGACTTAATAGTGATTAATTATATTAATCAATATTTGAGGAAAGCAATTTGTGTGTTTCTCCTGTAATTAAATATTTTTTATTTGTCAAAAAGTACCACTCTGTACACAAAAATTACCGAAATAGTCACACATTTTGGTAATTTTTGTGTATAATATATCTCGATGTTACGATAAATATTCGAAATATATATAAACAAATATACATCTAATAAAAGTATGCTAATTTTGGAATTAAAATTGTATTTTTTATTAACCTGTTGCTGTCTTACATTACAAATGTAAAAGATAAATTTAAGTATTTTTTATTTTTTTTGCATGTAACTTCCTACGTCTAAAACTTTCGAAGAAAATTCCAATTCACATTTTGATTTGGTGGTATGGTTTGATGTGTGTAAGTTGAAATAGTTTTGATTTTTTCCTGCTCCATTAATTAGCACATTTTCATGAAATAATACTATAAATGATATAAAATAACGTGGAATATTATTACTGATAACACTCGAATTGGCATCATTTGTCTAGCTGCTGGCCGCGTTGACTTTGTTAACAGTTTGTAATATTTTAATTAATCTAAATAACATTAAATTTAATAAAGTTTAAACAATTGATGAATTGACCTAAGATTAACTTATGATAATAGAAGTAGATATCAAAATTTATATCACATTTCCACCCGTGAAATCGCGAAAGATTAGTCCCATTGTCAAATGACAAGATCTTTTTGAAATGAACTCGGTCCAGAGGCGGGGATACTGAATCACACTTACTCAGCGGCGTCACGTTCCGAATCAAAAAATATTCACAATAAATGTTAAATCGAGGGTGGTTAAATAGCCTCCTGTAGGGGCGAGGCGCGATCCAATCGACTCGATTATGATAGATGACTCGGAGTTCGGGCGGCGGCGGCGACGGACGGGTTACTCGGTGACTGTTGGGAGTAACGCGGTGTTTCTCAAACATTGTTTTGCCGTGGTCCGGTACTTTTCACACTGTCTCTTCGTGACCCACTTATTTTTTTGTAACTGGATGACAGCGCTTTGCTTTTATATCTTTTTGTAAACTTAAGATAGCTCCCGTCTCCGTCTCGGATCTAGTATCGTCCCCGAAACCTCCTACTAAATTTCATGAAAATAATTTGAGCCGTTCCGAGATTCAGATTTAAATGCTCATTTTAATAATATTAAATATTTTTGTATCGCCTATTTAGTCACTAAAATTGAATGCGAAGTATGGAGCTGCTGCTAATTTTTTACTAAAGAAATAATATCATTTACAAAATTATTTCTTTGCTTAATAAGCGAACTTCATTTAAACATGACGGTAATGTAGCGACCCGGCATTTTAATTTTATGAACCGGTACCTGGTCGTACCCGAGAAATGGGAAACACTGGTCTAGCATCATTTCTAGTTATAATATCGAGTGGTATAATTTTTTAGTAGACGACAAATTCTTTCGATGGCGCCCACACTTTACCACATTGAATGAAATTATATGCAACGTTCAAAAATATTTTTTTAAGATCAAATCTTTATAATATAAAAAATTTGTTTTAAATGAAAATCTTTCACCTACGGGAAGCTAGTTGTGGATATGTGGATTACTAATTTATGCGAGCGAGTGCAGGAAACCAGCTGGTAATCAGATAGTTTTGCAATAGTAAACAATGGATCTGTGTAAGGTACCTATAATTAAGAATAAGTATCTTAAAAGCGATTAATTATCGTACACTTGAATACCATAGATATGACCTAAAACATTAAGTTGAACTTTTCACACAACTTACAAATAAGTTGTTGCATCGAGAAAAATGACGCTCAACAAAACTCGTTAGGTTTCAGTTATTTTGTCCAAAAGCGGCGAATTCGCCGCGAATTGAGATTTAATAATAATAATAATAATAATATTAATATTTTATTGTCCAAAACATTTACATTTTCAGTACATAGGTTGAGACCTCCTTTTAAGTGCCAAAGCAGGCGCTTGTTCCAGGAGATTTCAAATTCATTGCTGCAAATATTTTGATTATTTGTAATACTATTCTTTACTAATGAGTCATGTAACGCTTTTAATACGTTCTATACAGGGTCTAACTAACTAGTAAAACTGACCCTGCGGGTGATGCAGGTCATCACTGCGCGACATATAGATAAATCAGAAGTACGCACTCGCTTTTTACTACTTGACGCCTCTACATGTGCCACTACTCTAATGGTTCTAATCGACCGTTTAATGTGAAATCAACAGCCGTTAATACCTTCCAATCATATGAAGGTCTATTATAGTTTCATAACCAAACCACTATCCCTTTGATACTGAAATAGTATCAAAGGGATAGTGGTTCTTATTCTTAACATCTAATAAAATTAGAATCTAATAATATATCGACGGAATCGAGAATCAAAGTTTACACTCATTTAGATACATCGAACTTTGTAGGGAATCCAATTTGAAAATGTGGTTAGGAACACCTGCAAAACGTCACAAATGAAGTTATCCGTTTGATCCGTCGAATAGAATTGTCGAAACCTATTACGTTTTCCATTTGCAACGAAATTGGCGGGCGGACCGAGCGCGAAGCTGATCTAACAATCTGAACACTGTTTGTTTCGATGTTATTTTTATTATTGCTCCTGTGTTGTGGGGTGGATCGTGTATGAAGAACGATCATTGACATTTAAAAAAATAAATCTGACTTTACAAATATAATACATACCAATATGTAGTAATTCGACTAACAAATTGAAGAAATCTCTTTCGTTTGAACTTTCATTCAGAGTCAAAGTACGTTTTATTGCTGGTTTCCCCAATTTTTCGAATAGCTATTTATTCACTTGTATATTTTTATGGGATTTTTACGAGGCTGTTGTTTTGGGAATACGATTAAGCTTGCAAACTAATAAATAAACATTAATCAAAATCGTTTAACAAATAATGAAGATAATCAAGTTATAAAATACTGTCTAAATCTCTAATCTAATCGGTTTTAATTTTAATCTATTAGGACGAAATTGAAAATTGATTGCATATTATTTTTGATATGACTGAAATTCATGCTGTACAGTCACAGGCTAGAATAGTTTCATCATCATCACCAGCCCTTTTACGTTCCCACTGCTGGGGCTCAGGCCTACCTTATCAGGTTAAGGAAGATGGGCCATGACCCTCCACGCTGGCCCAATGCGGATTGGAGGGTATTGACGACTACAAAGACAAGAATAGTTTGACATAATATAATAATATTAAAGAACGTGGTAATTTTATAATGACAAAAAAAAATGTAAGACCTAATCCAATGAGAACATAATAGAAGTTTAATAGCCGTGAGCATACGGGAACACCCTTACCATTTAAAAAAGAAACGGGGAGCACGATTATGAAATAAATCAAAGTACATTCACCGATAAAAATCAGATGTTAAAATTCCTTAAATAACTACCTACTACCTACGTTAGTTAATGTCGGCGAGTTCATGAATACTGTAATTAAGAACTCAGTTATTGAATATTAAAAAAACATATTATATAAAATAAAATATCTCAAATGTTCTACGAATAGTTGATTTATTTTATAAAATTATGTACTCTAAAGAATTGTTAAATTTGCTTTCATTTATTGCAGTCATCTTACATTTATTCATTACACATTATTGATTATGGTTCATGTCTTGACTCAAACTAGATGCTTACATACAATCAATATTGTAGATCATTTATCTACCGCGTCATAATTGGCATACAAATTTGCTCTTTGATTCCACGACGCACGATGGCAGTGATTTGCCCTTTGTGCGTCACGCATTCAATACTCGGCACCCGCCACCCTAAATGCAACATTGTCACTCAAAAATCACCTTGGAGTAACGAGCGTTTAGAATCAAAATCCATCGCCATCGCACCTTCCGTCCGGCTGCCAATTTTGGATTTTGAGCTGCCGTAATAAGAGCGTTTCCATCGAAAAAACACGTTCGTTTGTTGACCGTCATACGATAATGGACTGTTCTGCCAGCACGCAAGGTCTGATTCCCAATTCGCGTGTCGATGCCATCACTGTTAAGATTAGTGTTAGTAATCGCCAAGTAATTACTACAGAAAAGGCTAACATCGTAAGGTTCATTTGGCGGTGGCAATCAGACATAATGCCGAAGGGTTGGGAGAAGTGCTGCATTAGGCTCGGAATGATTCTTTTATGGACAAACATGGGCCTTGTTTTATTGAACACGGTTTTGTTGAGCATTTTTGTGCCTACGTAATGAGTAGAAATCACCTAAACTTTATTAAATTATACAGATTTAACCCAAAAATTAGAAAATAATAATTTAAAATATACAACTTAACAAATAATAACTTATTCAGTGTCAACAAATTTACGGATACTGTTATTCTTGAAAATATAGATCAATACGCATTTATATTAAACAAAAATACTATAACTGTTACGAAATAGGACAAGTTATTTTCACATTTTTCTGGCAACCCTCACGATACGAAGCGCATTTACCAGGGTCACCACCATGTTATGAAATCCCGGATTTTTATGGTATTGAAAAAAAAAATTGTTTTTCCATTTTCGACCGATGCAAGGCTAAATGTACATTGAGTGGATACAATAACGAATAATAGGTATTAATGGCTGCAGTTTAGATCGGGGCCAAGTGCTTCTAGAAGTTTGAGAGAGAGAGAGAAATTGTGTAGTATCCTGGGGTTTTAGATATAAATAACAATAACTCTCTAAAATCAATAATTTACAGTTTTATATGAGTATTTAAATACATATTTTCTTTTCTTTCTATTTTAATCCTGCATAATAATGTAGGCTTAAGATTTTCGTTCTCCGGCCAAACGCCGTGACTATCCATACTAATATTATAAATGGGAAAGTAATTTTGTCTATGTGAGTGTGTGTCTGTTAAGTATCACGCTTCACCAATTTACAGAACCAATCACTACTGAACCAATTTTAATGAAACTTGGTACACAGAGTGAGAAAAACCATATGATTTTATCACGATTAAAACAAAATTCCATGCGGGCGACGCCGCGGTCAGACATCTAGTAATATTATAAATCCCCCGTATCCACAAATCACAGTAACCTTACACCCGGTCAACAAAACGTTCCGGGAGTAAACATTTGCACCGATATGAAATTCATTGTGCTACTACACGTCGGAGAACATTTTCGTGACAGTTTGATGGAACCGCTGTTTGCAGAGAGACTCTAGTTAACCAAACCCATAAATATAGTACCAGAGTGCTCTGATATGAATTTAAAAGGTGCCTAAGTTGTGAAATAAATATATAATAAATAAAAAATATTTTTATAAGGAAGACTGATTTTTTTAATTCTTCAAAAAGTGCATAAGCCAATGAGTACTGTTATGGTCTCTATTCTCAAATGTCAAGTCGTAAACTGCTATATGTTTAATTTTAAATCTATCGCAATACCTTTCTAAGGTGTAGCGATTGTGATAAATGGCTTTTGGAATGAATGATAATTTGAATGGCTAAGAAACGTAATAAAAATTATGCAAGTTAAACCCGTAGTAAGATTGCAATTAGCATTCAACTTTTTCGTTTGACTTTTCTTAATAATTCTTAAAGTTATGTGCGTCTTAAATTAACGTCAAATTAAGTCAAATTGACGATAATGGTCATAATAAAATATATGTAAAATATATTTCAAAAAAATATCGCGGTCGTCATATCATATGTCAAAAATTGCAACGTGAAGTTCGAATGATATTCAAAGGTCATATTGAAAGAGATACATTTTAAAGTTGAAAAAGTAGCACCCAGTAAAAATTTCTGTCTAATATTTGATTTTATATTTTAGTTTAAATCGTATTAAAATGTTACTTTAAAAAAAGTACATTTCAATTCTACAAGACCTCTTACGGCTATTCACAAAGTAAAAAGGCGAACTACCGAAAAGAATTATGCCCTTGCAAACAATAGAGACTCCAAGTCTCGGCCATAAAATAATAATAAAAGGATAATTAATAGATTTCAGTGCATTACCGTCCCCTCGTGGTGCGCTGATTGCGGACCCCACCGTGCCAATAAAGAGAGGCCGCAGTATTATTTTGACGTACTATTTGTTAAGACACATGATTGGTTACTAATAGCACTGCTATTCGACTAAAATGAGAATATATTGAAATGAACTTTTTCGATTTGGAAGCTTGTTATAATTGAGTTTTATTTTATTTCCGCCATTTTTAATGTGTAATATTTTTTTTCCGAAATTTAACCAGATTTTTTGATTTTAGAAATCAATAATGAGGTAGTTACCTATGATATAATTAAAGAAGAAGGTTATAATTGTAAAGTTCTAGTAAAGAAGAAAAAGAAATCTTGAAGAGGGTAAGAGAAAAGAAGAAAAAGGAGAAATGGTTATTTTTAAATAAAAAATAATTCATTATTAGTAGGTCATATCTAATTTTAATTTAGGTATGATTATTACTATAAAGGACCAGTAAAAGAGGAATAGGATTTTCTTAAAAATTCAATACATAAAAAAAATATCAAATAAATATGTTATAAAATATATTTGAATTAAATTTATTGGTGATTGGAAATAAAGTTACCATCTTAAATTCACCCACCTATATTATAGCCTTATCTCACTCCCGTATGATGTAGCTTTCTGTAGGTGAAATAATATTTTTTTAAATCGGTCCATTAATTCCGGGGTTATTCAATACAAATAAACAAAGAATAAAATTCTTCCTCTTGATGATCTAACTAAATTGATATTATACTTGTTTAGATACTTAAAAAAAATACCAATCTCAGCTGCCCACTTCGTGTATTAATATAATTAATCGACAGAAAAAAATATACCGTACCCATTGTTGCCGAAAATGTTATTAAAACCTTGTTGTAGACTTTGGACACTTTTTATATCTTTGACATTTTCTTTTGTATTTTGTTTTAATATAGGTCATGATAGAGAATATCGAGAACCCACGGATTTTATTTAGAGTATTTCTCTTTACCCATGTTGATATACGTAAAGACAATTGACATGTGACAGGTTGTCAGCTGATCAATTAACTGGCACGCCACCACCTGACCTAACTGACACGACCTGACTTACGGTTAACCAATACTGTGTATACCTGTACGCACCCTCCTCATAAAGTTTAAACAAAAGCAATGTACAGGGGGTGGGAAATAATGGTGATTTTTATCTGTTTCCCGCGACTTTGTGCACGTTAATTATGGCCTATTTTACCGTGTATTCCCGTATGAGAAAGAATTATAGATATTTATTAACACAAAATAAGACCCTGTAGTGCCATTTTGTTATAAAATAGCCTGGAACTCGTCAAACGCAGCGCTGTCATAGCATGGATGTTCAATCAAACAAGACCTACTTCAAAAGGTAATACAATATTTATTTCATTGAAAGTCTATCATGCGTATCTATGGTAATGTCATAACTTAAGCAGAATTTTTAACTAATAGAGTTAAAATTCTGCTGTTAAAAACACTTTATTAGAAAACACTTCACTTCTTCATCGTCTTTTACGACAATTTGAATGAACCAAGGATTGTCTCAAGTAATTACTTCTCTCGACTCTATAGTCGATAAAGTAACTTGATACCTATGTAAGACGTGACAGTGCTGCGTTCGAATGATCATCTTCTAAAGAGAATCATCTTCAAAACTATAAAGAGGTCATCATTAAAAAATAGCATATGTAGGGATCGATTGAGGTTTTCACTGTTATCTATATAAATTTACTCAATTCAAAATGGTTGCAGTAATTTTATGATTTTGTTAATATTTTTTCCCAAAAACTATTCGGTGCATCTCTAGTCAATTATATCAGATAATCAAGTAATTGGTTTTCAAGTCGAATTATATTAATAAAATCATAGAAATGAAGTAGCTGTCACAAATAACAGAAAACAGTGAAAAATAATTTAAATTAGCGCAGGCATATTTGACAACGATTTGACGACCTACATAGCCGAGTGTCCGTAGCCATCTCTGAGGTCCCGGGTTTGATTCCGAATCACCAAAATGTTAATCAATCTAATAAAACCTTTATTACCTTTTCAAGTATGTATGTTTTATTTGAATGAACCTCTAATGATGTGACAGCGCTGTATTCGACGATGTTTTTACCAGAATAGCAGGGATAGCAGTGCAGTTGTTGAAAACAGACTGTTAATCTCGTTCAAATTCTACCTAGAGTATTTTATAAAATTTGAACATTAATAAGAATCTAATAATTTTCAATTGCCTTTAATTCTACATTCAATTAATACTAAATCTTACTATTCTTTATAGCAGTGGCTTGAAATTTTATTTTAGGTTGATTTAACAACCCTACTTAAACTTAATCCTTCCAGTGTTTAAAGTAAAGCAAGTAAAAACAGAAAACAAATGAAATTACAAAACGAATCAGTTCAAAAATACTGCAACATCTAACGGTATTGGCATTGTACACTGTACACTGTACGTGATGTAAAGTAGTTATATATCTAACCAAAAATTATACCATATAAAATCTGTTGCGAACGTGAGAGAAGGTCAAACACATTTCTTTTTTATAAATGGTCGGAAACCCGAACTACACTTATATTATTTTTATTAGTGTAGACATTCGGAACCGTGTTCACGACGATTCAATTTTTGAAAGTTTTCGAAATAATATATTATGTTAGAGTTATGGGCAGTAGTGGAATTAAAGTTAAGCAATATTGCTTATTATAACTTGAACAAAAATAAATTATATATACATTTTACATTCCACGTTACTTCAAAAGACAAACAAAATAGAAATCCATCATCGCGACAGTTTCATATTCATATTACTTTTTAATAGTAGTTCGAACTTTGGATTTGCAACCAAAATAATATAAATACAATTTCGAAATTCAAAAAGTCGAGACAGATATAACAATCACATCAACGGCGCGTCTTGTCTTACTTTCCTTGAAACAATATTATACGATGTTGTTTGCGGAGCGGTGATCGGTGCGAGGAACAAACAGGGGCAGAAAAAAGCTAAGGTAATGTTGGAACAGCGGGGGCAGAAAAAATCGACGCGTTTGTTCCTGAGGCGAGGCGACACGCGATTCAGTCAAGTTCACGATTACTTTCATTGTGTTTGTATTTCACTCGGCCTTTTGTGTATGTTAAAGAAAAGCAGCCGATAAGTAACATTATGCACCTTCTTATTGTAGGATATTTAAATGTTTCCTGAATACAGACTCTAGCTCACGAGCTAGAGTCTGTATTCAGGAAACATTTTAATAGTAGTGAGCTACATTTATATTATTATGTTAGAGACAAAAAAAACAATAAAGTAAATGTAAATAAAATATTCAGGACATCTAATCTGATCACTAGAGATCAGGAGACCGAATGAATATCGGCTAGCTTTAATTAATGAGGATTACTTATCAATTAACGTTATGGATATGGGTGTACCTATGAGGATAGTTCGTGGGTGCGAAATAATTATTTTATTCGGTTCATTATTGTAGTCGCTTTTACTTAAAAAAAACATGTTTTATTAAAAAAAAAATTGACAAAATAAGTAGCGAGGTAATTTAGATATAGTAGATTTGTCGGTTTTATATAAAAACAAGACATTTTTCCGATTTTTATAAAACTTCAATCCCTCGTAAACATACTCTAAAAAAGACTCATCATTATTAGTACACTACTGACGAAGACATCGTGGAAGATACAAAAAAGAGTATGTCGACTCGATAAAATTCCTTTCTTTTTTTAAATATTTCACTTGTGTAACATTTTTCATCTGACTGGGAAAACCAACCTTTTAAATCAACATTCAATATTGCAAATTGAGAAAAAGCATCCATGATCCGATGTTTGACCGCAATGTCTGTGAAATCTGTCCCCAGAGACGCAACATGATCCCGCGACCCCTCGGGTCTCGCACGCGCGCGCCGCCCGCACAAACAGCACACTGAGCCAATATTATCTAATGAAATCGAGAAGTGACGCCCGTCACTACAGTTGACAGGGCTGATATAGTCACTTTATTGACACTTAATAAAGCACGGCTTTTGCAATTTTAAACAACCTCATTTCATAATTACGGTCTCAGCGTTTGTTATTTAAAGCTAAAACTAAAATTAACATGTGTTTAAATTTTTGACATGTGAAATAAAAGCAATTAAAGCTTTGTAGGTTATTTAAAGTAGATATAAGATTGGTTTTCATCTTGAAGAGCTTTGTAAACAAACTTAAATATATATCCAACGTTTTGACAGCCCTAACGGCGCCATTTGTGGTGGCGCGTTTATTAAAAGCGCGAAATGGAAAGCAGTCTTGCTTAAAATCCTTTGTAGATGCCAACACAATCGGGCGTCCGGCCGGAGGCGTTCAATGGGTTAATATAAGCATTACTCTTGGGATTCAAGGATTCAAAGACGAATCAAAGAGCCCTGTCGTTGTTTTAATACGAACGTCGGGAATGTTTATCACGCACATTACTTAATTATGATTATTTCATTTCTATAATTTAAGCAACAAAGACAATCTCATTTCGACTATCACACGTTTGCTTAACTAATATCTAGTTTATTCTTATTGTATTTAATTTTGCTTGTATTTAAGAGTTCTCCTTATTTTGAAAGATAATGCCTTTAAAAATAATAATTTTCTGATAAGAATATAAAAAAAAACCTTTTCTGGTTTCTACGATATCATGTAATATTAAAAGAAAAAGGTTTCAAAGACTTGATACATTTTTACGATAAATAAAATCAGAAAAGGAGTAGGCGTATTAAATTAAAACGTTCTACTAAGAAACATACTTTTCAAAACAATTCATATAACGAGGTGGTAATAATCATTTTGAAATGTTGGAAGTTAAGAGTTAGCGTTAAATGCTCTTTTGTGGTGCTATAAGAATCTATATTATCAGATAAAACAGTCACGTAATCCAGAGTCTAGTGGATAGTAGCGCTTAATGAAAAACTCTTCGTTAATTTGAGCTTAGGGACAACTAACGATGGTTTGTGTACACATCAGAACTCATAAAGAATTAACTACAATGTAGTGGAAAAATTCATAATGTGGACAAAAAAAACCAAAGTGATTCCTCAGGTCATTGAGAACAGGTTAGCTTTTTAATGTTTTTTTATTGATTAATAAATTAATATACGTTTTGATTAATTCTAATAGACTGATGGAAGATCCTTGACTTCGTAAGCGAACCGTTACTTGGGTAAAAAAAATGCTCTTTTATTCGAGCTTCAGTGTAACGCATAAATTCTGGCAACATAAGAGGGTTGAACGAGAATATGGCAAGCAGAATGGTTCGGCCCATGTGTAACTGACCGTGGAGGGCAAACAGTAGCGTGTTTGCTCAGGAGCCCTCGGTAATGGCCAATGGACTCAGTTCGTTAGAGAGCCTCTAAGATGCAAGTGTCCACAATACGTTAGAGTTTATGCATGAGTAACGATACGATTTTATGTAAATTTTTCATTATTATCTAAACTTGAATTTGAGTTTTTCATTCCACAAGAACCTTATCAAGCTTTATTGTAATAAAATCAACCACAATTTTTTTTATTATTTACTAATTCTAGAGATCTACTTTTTAAGGACTGTCATAGTTTGCTCTAAGCTCACATCCGATATATTATGATAGGTTGGGGAAAAGTTTCTTCGCATATTATATGAAAATTCAATTTTTTTAATAAAGCTTATTTACATTTAACTAAAATATGTAGGTACGATTTTGTTCGATAACTTTTTACTATAAAAATTTTGGGGTTTTTTATCAAAAAATCGCGACTTGTGGTTTTGGCAATCCTCGGGTGATATTAAGCTTACACAGCTTAAAAAACTCTGATGCGTTTTAAATAGGTGGAAATCTAAAGGTGCAAGTTGAGGACTATACGTCAGATGTATTTACACCTTCCAGCCAAACTTATCTTAATTTTCGCTGAGTGGCAAAAGATATGTGAAGTGTAGCGTTATCATGATGAAAAGCACACCCCCTTCTATTAATTATGGCTGCTTTCTCTCAACTTCTTGCTATAATCTCATCAATTGTAGTAGTAGTAGTAGAGTTTAGAACTGATAGTCCTTCCTGGTGGTAACAGCTCATAATCAATGAATGCCCTTACAATTCTATCATACACACAGCATCACCTTTTTGGGAGTTAACCCGGGTTTCCTACAGTCTGTGAAGCTTGACAGACCTTTGACCACGATCTTTTTCAGCTTCTTCAAAAAAAGTTCGGTTTTATTAGGTCGTAATAAAGAATCACAAACGAGTACATGGTTGATTAGGTTTCTTTCAGAGAGCTCGTGAGGTGAGACCGTTTTTGTGTATCTAGATTTTTTTTAAATGCGCCAAAACTGTTTTATAGTTAATATCTAGTTCTCCAGCTATGCAACTACTGTTATGCCGTTCTTGTTCAACTTTTTCAAAAATGGCATCTATTTTATCCGTAACAGGGCGATCGCAGCGACGTGGATCTTTGATATCAAAATTTCCGGACTGAAAACCCTTAAACCAAATTTGTGTTACTTTCACAGTAACTGCACTATTTCCATGAAGTCATTTTTTTTGCTGCTTGTGCTGCAATTTAAACGTTTTTGTAATAAAATTTTAAAATGTATCAAATTTCTTCATTAGATTGACTCACATTGACAGTAAGAAAAACAAATTAACATCACACATTTTCCTAATTTAAACAAAATTTAAACTTTTGAATCGTCTCGAAACCAGCCAGATACAAATGGTTTAGTTAGAAAGATTTTATTACAAGTTTATGCATACTATAAGCGAAAAGCTTTTTTCGCCAACCTAATATTCAATTTCAATAAAATCCTTCAGTTATAGGTATCAAAATATATAAAACAGAAAAAAATCTTTCTATGGCTTCTGTAATGTTTTCCATTCATTTTTATCCAGAGTACGATCTCTCAGAGAATGTTATACATTTTCGAGTACGTTATAAGACGGACCGTTTGGCGTAGGTATTGCTTTTTTCATTAAGAATATTTTTGCCTTTGAAATAGTACTCTGATGATATTCTTAAGAGTAACTTCAAATATCATTTATTTAATTTAGTATCATCAGTGAAACCAATGCAAGATTTTATGTGAAGGCGTTAGGCACAATGAGCTGTGGTAGTTAACAGTTTGTTCGTAAATAAACAAAATATTGATTTATGACAAAATTCCAGGTTTAAGCAAGAATAAGTGATCCAAACGGTATCCTTTCAGACATTAAAAGAGTCACGGAAATTAGTCAATAATTGAATGGTTCCTACATCGCATAATATAATCTTTGAAATTATTAGTATAGGCTGTCGTTTACATCGCTTTGGCAAGGACAAGTTCACAGAATGCTATTTTTGCTGTATGGTGAATATGGTGAGTCAAGTCGATCAAAACTTTAAATAATCACAAAAAACTTTATAAGTAAACCCCATTATATGTTTAAATCTTTACTGTAGTGTGGTACGAGACAGATTGTTAAAGTATACCTGAATTAAGAGAAGCGATGGATTTTTGAATTAAGAAGGCTAAAATCAATGGTGTAAATAAAAATAAAATAAAGATGATTGCTCAGCGGCTAAAGATATATTTGCGTTATCTTGTTTGTCTTCATTGCTAAGAGTCATGTGGAGCAAGAGTGTGCTGAGCAATTTCTTTAAAAACTTGTAAAATAGTAAACGAAATGAATGGGGACAGACAAGACGGCATATGCACGACCAACATAACTCGGGTGTAATTGGCGGACGAGAATTTGAATGAAGTAAGAATTGTTAATAGCTAATCATAACAGTATTGTAACTATTAACAGTTCTTAAATACTTCTCTCGACTATAGATAAGAGTGTTAGAAATACCGACGGGGTTGGATGGGCAACTCCGTTTTTTATATGAAACGGCACCAGATTCAGACATTTTAGAAATTAGGTACAATAATTATATTTTTATGATTGCTTCGCATTTGAGAGGGAATATTACGCTAAGCTCTGTGTAGATGGTAACACTAGCACATGTAAACAAACTTTCTCGAACATATTATCTTTTGGAAATGAACGGAGACCTTTTTACATCTAAATATGCAGCAATTATAAATTAATTTCGTTCTAATTAAGTAAAGAAAAAAATCACTAAAATCCCACTACCTAGGCTCCCATTACATATTCTTTGCTAATACCTCGTATGAATGATGTTTGAAGTTTACAAAAAACTATATGAAAAAACTATAAACTATAGAATGGTCATGGCGGGTAGATGACCCGCTATGACCATTCTGATATTATGATTTGGTTTTCGCCATGAAGAGTTACGAGGAAAAGAATTTTGATACATCACAGTTCTAAAAAATTGTTTTAAATCGTCTATAGTAAAATAATATATTGCGGTTTACGTTATTTGAGTTTGTGCAGTGGCCAAAACCGGGTTTTCTGCCGTACTAATAAAGTTTATTCATTAGTTTACAACATGCGCTAGTGCCGCAATCTGGCGACAGAAAGTTGCAGTCATCATCAGCCTTATAACGTCTTCAATGCAGGTGCTCAGGCTTCCTTATGGATGGTTAAGGAGGATGGGACATGGCCCTGCACGCGGTACCAATGCGGATTGGAGGGTATTAATTACTCCAAATGCAGTTGGAACCAATGTCTTAATGTGCTTTCCGAAGCACATAATAGCTCGAGATAATTTTTTGGTCACCCATCTCGTGACCGACTCTTGCGAAAGTTGCTGTGGCAACTCTCTTCGGGTCGTAGGCTTGCTTGTCGTCGGGTAGCAAAACTCCGTAGAAGGTGCAAGGATAGAATGTTTGTCCAACATTCTTCAAGCCTGGGTACATAACAACAACAATCGCGGGCCTCGACGCTTGTTCACTTTGCCACCGAGCTACTCTGAAGGTTAAACAGTTAAACGACTTATTGCGTATATCTGTGATGATATAGCGTGGATACAGCTTAGCGGTTTGGTAAAATATTAAGCCGCACAAGGCTAAAATCGACCCATGAAAATCCCCCTATACGAGGGTGGTCGACTGACCCGTAACACGATAAGTTTTCGAGGGCGATAAGAAAAGAAGTACATATTTAAAATATTTGCGTTCACGTCCGTGCGACTCTACAGTCAATCGATAAATGATTAACAGTTCGCTACTTTACAATGAAGTCCGAAAAACCGAATAACAAAATTGTCACGTTATATTAATATAATTATAAGGAGGAAAATGTTGATTGTTTGTTTACATCGAATACGTTCCAAAACTATTGGAGCGATTTTGATATTATGCTACGAGAAACTCCATCTCACGCGGGTTACATAGGCTATGATTAACGCGGACAAAGTCGAGGTAAAACAGCTAGTTGTTGAAAAATGGGAGAGTTTGTTTTAAAGTTCTTCGTATTTTTCAGCAAAAGAAGTGAAAAATTGGTTGTCTTAATTGTCTAATAAATGTTTCTTCTTTCTCCTTCACTGAACGTGATGTCATTATCATACTCCGAAAAAAAAAAACTGTGACCCAAAGAAGGTCGTGTAATTTAATAAATAATTTTGCATTGAAATCTCGGGTGCCTAGGAAAAATGGCCGTTTGTCGCTTTTTTAATATATTTAAAACAGAACTTACCTGGTTGACGCAGATGCGTGTGCGCGTCGAGTGTCGACTTCGACATTGCCGATAACGAATTGCTGCCATATCCTGGAATAAATGAGACATTATTAAATATGTTAATGATATTATTAAAACAATAGGTGTTTATGTTTCCGTTATATTTAGATTTGGTAAAATTATGAGAACAGAAGTTGTAAGAGAACAAACGGCTTCACATCATATTCACACCAGTTAACTCGTTCTTCTTTTTGCCTTGCTATAATCAGACATATGTGTGCCACTATTTTTATGGTTGGATGTTTTAATAAATATATATTTTTAATTAGACACAAACAAATTTGGGAAAAGATATTTTTAATACCAGAAAAATGAATGCCCATCATCAAAATTAAGTAATAATCAAATTTATAATAAAATTTGATTATTACTTAATTTTGAAGTATTTTGCCAAGTTTAGCATGGCGTTTATATTAAATTCAATAACAAAATCATATATGAATAAAGATTAGTCCATTCATTGCTATTTAAAATCATTATAATGATTCTATTCCGCATGACTTTATATCAAAATTGTTTGTAAAATTAATTATAATTCTGTCCATCATCATTAAAGACAGATAAAAAAAAACAATCGCTCGTCAATATCAAATGGTTAAGGACAAAGAGACGACAAATTACTGATATTTTTTCAATCTATGAAAGCAGGCGCAGTAATAATAGCATTATTGTAGGGCGAAATTGTATTTGTATCTACACCCGATTTTCAGCTTTATTGTGTAACGAATTCTATGTGTTTAGATGAATTACTGATTGACATCGTTGTTAGGGAATTGTTTCTGCGATAGATCATAAAACGATCTGATCTAATGGACTTTTATCATTATTTTTCTGAGAGCGCTTCAAAACCATAGTTTGTTAGTAATCAACATAATTTCTTATACGAAATATTAGCTCCTCTTAGTTTTTTCGCTATATTTTAGTTAATCTTAAGTACCTAAGATAACTGACTATTAGATTATACTGGTATTATATGAATATTTACACCTAAATGTAAAGGAACTAGTATTGGTTTTCACACAAATAAAAATTAGAATACAATGAAACTGATAATTCCAACTCAAAAGTAATATTGAGCGCTATTATCATTCACAGTGTTTATCGCTGTTTTATTAATACTCGACCATTAAATTTGAATATTACCTATATACTTTTTAATAATTGTTTTAGTAAACAACACTATCCTGTATATAGGTTAGCTGGAAGAAATTGCTTTTTGTAATGTCTGTTATTATCATGTTTTTTTTTCTCTTACCTGTGGTGTATGTACAAAAAATAGTATTTCATTCATTTATTCAAAGTGACACTTTAGCGCACGTAAAAATTCTGTACTTCTTCTCTACATAAACTTTGGTTGTGCCTTTCATAGATTTTCGTAAGGTTACAATTTTTTTTCTCACGTATCGAACCCAACGAAGAAGTTTAGATATTCTTTATTATATTCGTTAATTTAAAATTCTTGAGCTCAACGCTGTCGCGTCATTAAGGCTTTGTTACATTTTGGAGTAGGTTTTTTTAATGTACATTTTGTTTTTTATCTAAAACTTCTATACTATTACTTATCGCTGGATTACATATTTGTTGTTGATTTTAACATCACATTATTCAGTCCAAAATTATTTTAACAACTTCATCATTTTTTTTCTCAATTAAAAACTCTAAAATCTAACACGATAATGGCCAGCCGGAAAAAACCATGTACTTGACATGGTGGTTGCACCCTCCGTTACCAACCGGAGTGTATTAGAAGCTTTTTGTGACATAATCAGTGACAACCTGCGGCGCCCACGATCACTCGGTAATCCCGTTACACACGCTAACCCTCTCTGTTTGCTGTAAATTGTTTTATAATTAACACTACGACGCTCCCATAGATAATATTGGACCTTATTGTCTCCGTTCCCGGCTTACAAACCATTGCTAGTACATTTTGTTTTTTATCTAAAACTACTGAAGGATATTATTTGTTTGCACATTCGCATGCAGTGCATTCTCTTTGATGCCAGCAATGGGATTTCACGAGTAGTTAAGCTATAGGGTAGCACTCTGTGAAAACTCTTTTGATTTCGGGTGTATTTTTGATTTCATGTCTTACGCTTTGATATCGGGGTGACTGTGATTCAGTTATGTTTCGCTTTGTTTTGGGATGGAACTTGTTTTTTTTTGAGACAATTCAAAGGTTTCTGACGCCAGACATTCTTTATTTGAATCGTAAGTCGTTTGCTGAACATAACAGACAACTTTTTGAGTGTCAGAGTCAGTTAGCTAACTGAACCTGGGTATGTTCTTTTGTGGCTATTCCCATGGTTAATTTGGGATGCGAATTGCTAATTAAAATCACCTCACTCGTTTTTAGTTTCTTCTTTACATAAACTAATTATCTTTCTATAAATCTAAGGACATGAACCATAGATTTTGAGATTCAGATTAGAAAATGGAAGAATTGTGTAACATATAATCTTCCACGGGCCTTTAAGTCCTTAAGAAATACTAAAAACAATTTTAAATATCACTACAGATTTATTCTTTAAAGTAAATTGTTAGAAAAAATATTCCTTAAATTACGAAGGAACATCCCCTTTATCATTCTTTTACTAAAAGTTTTATGAAGATAATAAAATAACCTTTATATAAAGAAAATATTATGTTTGACCATCTCGGGGTACCTGGGAATTGTAAATTTTTAGGTTTAAAAATCTTGACGATTTCGAAATGATGATCTAAGCTCTGGTTGATTATTATTTTAGTTTATATTTGGTAATTGTCTGTTGGTAAAGAGTCCCTTTGAACTTGTGTAATGAGATATCTTAGTTGTGGTACCGAATTCGCTGGAGGGCGAACTATTAATGATGACTGTTAGGCATTCAGAAACCGTAGTGATTATTTATTTTCGTTTTCTATATCACTTATGTTTTGAGATAAATTTCTTTAATGTTATTCCTTTGTGAGTTATAATAAAAGTCGTGATTTTCCTTATTTTTGTCACAACGAAAAGGAAAATGTTTTGAAATGTTGACAGATACAGTTAAAGGGTTATCTAAAAAAATATATCAACTGTTTGATTGGTTTAGAATTTTATAAATGTTTATTGGAATAGAATTTTTAAAGCTCGTCTCAAATATATATTTTTTTAAATATCATTTCAAAATAACACGGATTTTAAATGCACACCCCAAACAGAGGCTTGAAAGCAAACGGCGGCGGCTTCGAAAATTAGCTGAAAGTGGCTCTTATGACGCTTCATTTCGAACTTTTCACACGTATCCAAGTTGTTCAAGAGTGACAAAGACGGGGAGATCGAGGAAAAACCATTTCAGGCGTCAGGGGAAACCATGACACCCTATTGTTTTGCGTTCTACGAAGCGAAAATGAGAAAGCTATATTTTATCGCTTGGGGTGAATAGAGACGCCTAATTTTAAATGAAAATCACGCTGTTTTTATGTTTTAAGTGTTATATTGAACGGGTGAGATTCAGGGGTTGTGCACATGTCTTTATATAAACTTTCATAACTTATAATATCGATTAATTAATTTCTTTTTTCATATGTAGCGAAGTCAAGCAAAAAAAAGAGGCAGCAATCATTTTAACAAAGCAATTTTGTTTTTTGTTTCTACGGCGGTATTTTTTAGATTGTACTTATGCTCAGTATTTTATAACACAGTTAAATACTAATTGTGAATACAGAAAAAATATTATCTTGTTCAAAAAAATAGATTATTATATTTATACCAATCGATTACTTAGAGATTATAATCCCTAGAATACAGAAACTATTATCCGTAAATATAAACTATTCTGCCATCGATCAAACGTAACTCGATATAAGGAAGGCGCCTTGTAAAAGCACTATCCGCTTACTTGGAAAGCGATGTTGAAAGAGGTAATAATGCCTACGGTACACTTGAAGACCTTTGTAGTCGAGAGGTCATGGACATTTCTGTTATACAATTCTGTTAAAAACAGTTTCTAACGTCAAACACAGCGCATCGTAGCTGCAATGAAATAAAATCTTCGTTACCTTTTCAAAAAAGTTTTATTTAAGTGTACATACCTCTACGAGAGCGCTACGCCCGACGTTGAGTTCGTTGCTGTTATATAACATGACAGTACTACTGAGATCTTGTGTTTGTATCGCAGCCGGGTCAATAGAAAAATGATATTTTATAAAAAATAATCTTTTGCTAACTAAGATGCTCAGAGACGGTGTAGACTTTTTTAAGTATTTTTCTTTATAATGAACATCAAAATAGCATTATGAATGTTCAATTTATAAAAAAAGACTACGTAATAATAATTTCAAATGCCACCCACTGGTTGTTTCTTATTTCCGTATTACCTACTTTCAAAAGTTGTTATCATTGTAGGTACATTTTTAAACAAATATGAAACAGATTTATCTATATAGTTACGTGTTACCTGATAATAAATATCTTATAAGATAGTTTAATTACTATCTTTAAAAAAAAATAACGCCCTTGTTATTATTTTAAACGAACGAAAACACTGTGACTAGTGTACATTATGGCTTATTAGGCAAATAGCTTAATATTTATAAGTGTGATCGTTTAATTAATAATTCAGTGAGCGCGCCACCTAACAAATCTTGGTAAATGGACGTTTAGTTCATAATCATGAATAGATATTTAAAGTTGCAGCGACTGTGGGGCAGCCAACCCAGGGGTCACGTAACGACCACCGTATACTTGAATCGATAGATATTCAGTCTGTTTAATAAATTATTTTTATTTCCTTTTGAATATTAGTTATAGAAATTTTCAGTATTTAATACATTTTAAAATGTAATTGGATGTGTAAGCATACGTATATATTTCATTAATGACGTTATGTACGTGATAAATGGTAGCAGTAGTTTTTCTGTAACACAAAAAAATATTCGCTGATAAATCGTACCACGTGAGAATTGCTAGATGAACACACGGTGCTTTCGCCGATTTTTTTATATTCTTAAGATTTATCTAGGACCATATGTAAGTATTTAGTTATTAGTTTTACAAAAAGTATTAAAACATTACAATTGTCTTGGCGAAGGAAATAAGTAATCTAGTTCATTTTTAAGCTATTTGTATATCGATATAAATAGTTAAAGTTAATATTGAGAATGTTATATATATATAAACTACACCAATATTTACAGTTTCAAAAATTATCAGACAAAATCGTGCATCTTTTAATTTCGAGTGGTTTTCATATAAGGATCGTTTATAATAGTCGGTGGGGTGAGTCGGGTAAATCGTTCGTAACGATTGTCTGGGGACTCTGTTATACCGACGCGACGACAGCGGGGCGGTGTGACTAGCTAGGGACACTCTCACTGGGATTACTATCAAAATATGGATCTATTAAGAGCTAATTGATGCGATTTATATTGAAAACAAAAAATACGGGAGTATAAGAAAAATAGTTAAATTATTGCCACGTCAATTTTTTTAAATTTAATGTTGTAAAGATTTCTGCTTGATTTTTGAAGAGTTTGTGTTGCCTGAAGTTTCGTTGTCTAATGAAAGTCAGAGTGCAAAGAAAACAATTAGGCAGCACCTTCTAAGAAGAGTTTTTAATTTTTTTTATCTCATAATTAAGAGACAGATTCAAAACATAAAATAGGCTAATGATTATATGGAACCACAGAATAAGCACACAAATTTGCTTCGCTCTTATTTTATATAACACCAAGTCCCGTCGTTAGATTTAGCAATCTTTAAGTTGAAAGCGTGCCTTCAAATATTTTACACTAAAAAACACGTTCTTTTTGAATTAGGAGTAGAGCCTATTCATACGGCAGTCTACATGCACACGTTAAAAAGAAATTTATGTTCTTCATAATGAAATGAAATGATTGTTTTTACCGAGGCGACTGTTGGTGTCTTTCCTTTTCCAGACTTTTACTTTATTTCGTAGTTCTGTTAAGAAAATTCAATTGCAACGGTTTGTTTATGTGTAGACATATTTAAAAAAATTAGAGAATTCGTAGTGATCGTTCAAATATTACGCAAATCATAACGGGATAAAGCGACAATGAAGCCATGCGTTGGTTGAGCGATAAAATAGCCCCCCGCTAGGCGATATCATCAAAATATTGCATCACTTCGCGAAATATTGTAAACGTCAATCAAAGAATTAAGTGGCTATTGTAGTACACGCGGCGCGAGCGTGCCGCGCGCGTGACGCGTTAGGCTTCTATTGTTTTGATTTTCGCGCTTGACGGAATCGAGGCGTTACTTTTTTGTGCCATGTCTGCTGCGCTTACCCCACGCTTTCATAAGAAATTGTTGTATGCTATTTCTTTACGCTATGTAGGGAGCAGGTCGGTTGCTGTTTTTGCTGCAAATTTGTGGTGTATGTAAGATTTTTGAACTTTGGAAGGCGACGTCATCTTAGAATAAGGCAACATAACTTTAGCGATTTATGTAAAAAGGGCTATGTTGTATGAGCACACTCATTGGTAACTTGCGCTTTGTTAATATACGGTGGAAAATATGTAAGGCTTTAAAAAATTATCTTTAACAATAATTATATGTTGTGTTTGCCTTTAACAATTTATGGTAATTAGATCATAACAGTAAAGTAGTAAGGAATACTGTGTACAAATGTTGGCTAACCTATAAAAAAAAAATACTTATCCAAGCAAGTCTGGAACTTGTAAAAATAATTAATTGGGAGATTTTGTTCCTTCTTTTAAGTTCGAAATAACTCACCTTGTGAACCCTGTGACGAGGCATGTGAAGACCATGTACTTTTATATGAGGCATCTGTGAACAAAGACTCTAAATTAATTAAACAGTCATTCAGATCAAAAATTATCGGTTGGTTTCTGTATGTGTAAGACTAATAATCGGTAATGCATTCTTCGATAACCAACGAACGAAAAAGCTTATGACACACATCAAAAATTATCTCAAATGAGAACTTTAATCTCGGTGTCTAACGTGACATTTGTGCACCCAATTTTTTTTAAGGATAAAAGTTATACAGCGAATTTCAGTAGGTCTGTACTCAATAATAATACTTTGTTTCCAATTGTTTAACTTGTTATTTATATAACAAAATTAATATTGTAATAATGACTTCGGTTTTACCAAAATTTTCTCATATATTATTTAGGCAGAACACTCGGTTTTGGACACTGCTCTTTTTTTGGCAATGATGCTCTCCAAGACGTTCTAACTAACGTATTGGCAATATTTTACAAACTACGTTTTTTAATATGTTGCATTATGGAAAAACTAATAATACCGTTGATAAAGTTGTGTGTGATGGGTTAGTTTATTTTCTCGTAAGTCTAAACTTGGGCAAAAAAATCGTAATCATATTTTATTGTAATTGATAGCATAGGTACATCTTTTTACACAATACCTTAAAATAACCTAAAATATCAAAGTAACTAATTTTGATACTAAGAGCATTTTAATTTGTCATATATGTTTTCATCTTATTTCATTTTGTTGAGTTAATTGGATTTATTACTAAATAACCGAATAGAAATAACGTCTCATATAAAGAAATGTATTAAAAACAGAAAAATATATAAAGCCATATAAAATCTGATTGTTTTGCAATCTCAATCGCTGGTCCCTTAAAATGATTCACGTTCTATAGGTTTATTATATAAATAGTTTAATTTGTCGGTTCGTGTTATTCTCAGTTCCCTGAGGGCCTATTAAGTGAGCATTAAGGGATAAGAACACTCGAAACACTCGACGTGCCGGTGTCAGAATAAGGGTTTGATTGCACCTCCCTGTCCTCAAGCGTCCATTACACACTTCACACTAAAACAGAACCAGTAGGGAAATTTATAGTTTACTAAAAGTGCATTTTCTCGGTTTGTGAATGCTTTTTATCTCTACTAAATTTTTAAGGAGGTAATTTGTTTGTTGCCAAGTATTTTCTCAGAGATTTTGATTTTTAATTCTGGTAACCGTAACTAAAAGGGGTTTATGTTGCCCTAGGCAAGAGCTTTTCAGTGCGCTTTTTTGTGTGTATAATCTATTTTTTATTAAATTTAGATCTTATTCTTTGTTTTTTTTTTTCATTGTCGAACTCTTAGGTTTTTTGTGGACTACAACAAAAAATATTTTCAATTCGCACCAGTAGTTCCTGTGATTAGCGCGTTCAAACAAACAATCAAACTCTTCACCTTTTTAATATTAAGTAATAACTGTAATAAATGTGACCAGCGAATGATATTAATAATTTTTTTTTTTAAAATCAGCAAGATTTTTTAAGAGCCATACGATGACAACAAACTAACAATGAAATATTTCTTCTTTATATTATTAGTATAGATAAAAAATAAACAATAGATAATGGCGAAACAATACAAGTTGTAACACGTAGAGATGCAACAGTTACCTATTAAAATAATAGTGTGTCTTGCACAGAAATTAATTAATATTTCCTGTGGTGTCTTCGGTGTTTTGGTATTTTTTTTTACACAATGAAGTACTATTTCATCAAATTTCGCGATCATTTGGTAAGTGGCGCGCCCATAACATTATGCCTCTTTTGATTTAGACAGGTACCTAATCCTTTATTTATTTGGTTCTTGTTTTCAAAGTCATCGATATAAAATCTAGCTGAATAATCTCATTTATGCAGTTTATTATTACAATTTTATTATTTATGTTTTTTTAGAGAATAAACTTTATTTTTCTTTAAGTTTATCATAAAATTTTCTGTATCATCACCAGTGATCGGAATTAGGTAGAGTTATTCATGTACTTAAACTGATTTCATACAGCGAAAGAATAAAGTGGATATGCCTCAAATCCCGAGATTAATTTTAAAGAGCAGAAAAAATACCGTGATTTTTTAAATAAAAAGTTATTTACTTTTACACAATTTAAACTACTGCACGCACGACGTTGCCAAATTTACATCAATGACATCGGATGTCCAAAGTTGCAAAATACCAATACGCGCGATGTTGCCACGAAGGTCCACATTAATATCAACATTTCGATATCAACATTCGACTCTACCTAATTCCGACCTCTGATCATCACTTTAGTACAGCAATGATGGTATTGTTTATCATTGAAGATATGGGTATAATTTTATTATTATAAGAACATTTAAATTTCTACAAAAAAAAAGTTGTACATATCCAAAACACTTGAAAAACGCTTTCAGTTTCATATTATATATTACAATTATTCCACGTTATCTATGAGAACTTGAGTTGGACGATAACAAAAAAAAAAAAGAAATCCTGATTGTAGACTCGCGTCTCCGACTACATTACCTGTTGTTTTCAAGCTTACCATTGAACAGCTCTATTTTTAAATATTACATTTATTACGTTATGATTTTACAAAATATATTTATGCGGACGTATTAAATATATGCCTGCCGTAAAAAATAATGCCTCAACTACCGGAACCATGATCAATCACAACACCAACGTTCTAATAATACTTTACAAAAAATATTTTGATACACCATGTGCTACATATTATATGACATACACTATCACTTCACTCCACTTGTTATAATAAATGAAAAATAACAATAATATTCACCCGCAAACAGCATAGAGAAGTTGGTAAATGTGCCCGACCGACTTAAATAGTCGGCGGAGCTTTTGATATCTAGCATGGCGTTAGATTAGGTGACTGCATCACGAGTCGAACGTGCACCCCGCGGGCCGGCGCCGGCACACTCGGGCCCGTGCGGGCGGGCCCCGACCACGCCCCGCCCCGCCCCCTGGCCCCCACTCCGAGCCCCACCAATCACGAAACGCTCACTCGCTAATCTTTATCTCAGAAAAATAAACAGGGCGGGCGCCAGATAATGATGAGCCATCGCTGCCGCCTTACCTCGTTAGCGGCTGGAGCGAGCGCATTTTTAGTCCGTTCGACTCCTAAACAAATTTCATATCAATCTTTTCAAAAATCCAGCTATCACTTGATATATCTTAAATTGATAACAGAGAAAATCCAGCACACTCTAACATTATGTTTTTTCTTATCGAGTATCATTATGTTTTTAAACATACTTAGTTTCATTGTTTGTATAAAGGAGGTGTTAAAAATCTTCTATTAAGCGCTTTATTCGCTCTGTGTTAGCACTCATAGGCTGTAGAGAGGAGGCAGTGGTAGGGCGGGCGGCAGATAATGGTGGGAGTGTAATCAGTCCGCTTTGTGGCTCCAGTTGCTAGCAGAGGCGACACTTTCGATCGACGCGATACCTTCTTTCATTATGAGAACGGTCGTTCACTTACAACGTCGATTTTCAAACGTGTAAATTGAAAGACCTTTTTTATTTTACAGAAAGGATGATATTGATCTGAGAGGTCCTGAATTGATGATAAATAATACATTTCAAGTTTGTGGTCTCGTTTTATTATATTGTTTTTAATATTCACTTATGCTCTTCTCAGTTGCCTACTTATATAACACAACTGGATAAATAATCAAATATATATAAGTACTTAAATGGTGCTCAATCATGCACTCATAAAATAATAGGGTTGAAAATGTAGTCGTAAGATGACAAGGTAATGAAAGATTTTTGAGGCTGATATATAGATAGGTCTATGTCAGCCTCAGAAATACGAGACGGCTGAAAAAGACAAATTTATTCATTATATTCAAGAAGAAACAAGTACCTAAAACTGATTCATTTCCACCATTTTTAAAAAGTTAGTTTTTAAAATGATAATGTCACTTCAACACGTAAAACAATTGCATTTTTAAATGCCTTTTAAACTGGGAGCAGTTGAAAAAGTAGAAGTGTCTTTTCGTATTCTCAATAATACTTTCTTCCTTCTTTCTCTGTTCTAAGATTCGACGAGAACTATATCGATACAGTACGGTCCGTCACTCGTTTCTTTATTAAAAAAAAAAGGTTTGGCTGAACGCCTGGTACCGCCGCTCGTTTGTCAACTCGTATTGTTTCTATATTTTTTTAAATTTCGACCCGTATTTTCAGCACTCGGCACAATGACGATCGCGCTATTGTACGACGCGTTTTTTATTATAAATTGCTGCGGCGCAACCTTTTCCTATCTAGATAATTGTCCATATAATTGGCCGAATTTAGCCATATTGTCCGACGTGTTGAATGTCCGATATTTTTGCCATTTGCTATTTGGAGTGTAGGTACGCTTTGAATTTACAATTTTATAATATTGGTTATAGAAAATTTAATCGGTAAATATAATAAAGGAGTGATTTGCTTAAAACCATTTAATATATTAAAGTTTTTTTTTAATATTAGTGTCGTGATTTTAATTACCGTGGATGGTGACAAAAATTTGATATTATTCTTAATACAAAATGTTTAAAAAATCCACTCGGTCCCTGGCACCCTGTGATGGGAATCGAACCCACGACCTTATGCAATCCGGGCGACTGTATATTATTATTTCTGGAACCTAACGTTAATCTAGGATAGTTTATAATGTACCGCAAGGTTGCCACTTTATAAGAAACAAAATTCGGGATATCGGACGGTCATCACCAGTAATCGGACTTCAGTACAAAGTGTCATAGGAAAAATAAATAAAAAAACTATTAGGATGCGGATTATGTCGCGGCTAAAATGGGAGCTATGCCTGAAAATTCTGGACGGGTGACAAAACCGATGGAACGTGTCATTATGAATTGACGATATGTCAACAACTTTATGGTGACAGATATACCTGTAAATCATATTTTTAAAGTTTTATATATTATAATGTTTATTAATAAATTAAACTATAAAAGTTTTGAAAGATGATAAAATACTTATAACACATAAATTAAGGTCAACTGTAGTTTTACTTCCCATGGATCGGATGATTGTAGCTTCTCCTTCTTCTTCTTCTTTTTTATTAAAGGCTTATCTGCGCATTTCGTACAATTCTGCCAATGTAAAGTGAATTAATTAATTTGTAAAATGAAATTAATGAAAGATGGCGATGGTCTCCTTTTATGAATTTATATTTACTCTTAACAGGATGAATCTTGTAGCTTCTCATAAAGAAACTTATACTCATATTTGCCAAGTAAATCAACAATCCATTAAAAGATTGATAAGCATTTCAAATATTAGAATTAACCAATCTGAATCCGTTCGAAAACGTAATAACATTGGAGAGTGTCACAGATGTCGCATGCATCCGAGTGGGTGCCAATAACCGGACCAATCACGGAGGATTTCACCTAAAAAGTTTCTTTCAGCTTAATGAAAACGAGAGCCGTCGAGCGACTGTGAATGTCTGCGATTTCATTCGTGTTTCACCAGCAAGTTATGAAAACGGTATTATTGTTGTAAAGCAGTAGCGAGATAAATTGAATAGCTAATATTAAATAAAATTTTAATAGCTAATATTTTTTCTATATTGACTCGGGTCTGGGTGTTGTGGTACCTTCGTTGTCTCAGATACTCCATAATACGGGGGCTTTAGTTACTCATCTTGGATAAATATTTATTAATATCGTTAGAATTGACTATTATTTTTTTTAACCTAAATAGACTCAGACGGCACTATCAGGGCGTTACCATCATCGAAAGAGTGGATAAATACGTGTATTTCGGTCAAGGGATATTCATCGGAAATAAAGAAATGAAATTAACTTGGCAGAATATTTCAAACTAAAGTTTGCCTTCATTACGAATCTGAATAGCTAACAGAAAGTACGCATATTTGTCCAGCCAGTTGTCACTTATGGTGCTGGTGATGGGTCTTCACCAAGAATATTCTATTTAAATAGTGTATCTCAACGAGTGCTCCAGCGAAAACTGGTTGGGGTCACATTGAGAGACCATTAAACAAATAGATCATTGAGACAGCAGACCAAGATCAGCGTTAGATGCGTAGTCAGATTGAAATAGGAATGTGCAGGTCATATTGCCTACACCCGAAGGGTCCAGAATGAAGAGAGAGAAGAAATTTTGTTTAAATGAACATAAAATGTTGATATAATAAAATTAAATCGTATGCAGACAGTGTACATAAAGGTAGTTATTTATAATATTTAGGGACACTCAAGATCAAGCAAATTGCACATCTATGGGACTTCCAAACTGCTTAAAGTTATTCAATAATTAAATTAACTTGATCGTGCAACATATAACTTTTTAAACTCTTTTTTGTACTGATTCACGCGGATAAACGACATAATAAACGACATTTTGTTAGCCTACTAACTAGTGGTTGCCCAATTGTTTAAACTGGCCACTATTTTTTAAAATTTTACTATCGAGTATTTTTTATAATTGTTTGAGTTCAGTAAAGAAAACCTATACAAAAACCCATGGAAGTATGACTGTAATTTTTTTAATGAATTTGTGTAATATTTTCTTTATTACTCTATTGCGTTCTGCTTTACTGTTCCTCATATAAACTTTAACTGTGTCAAATTTCATACTCATCACACGCAAAAAACTTTTTGATTCGTGTTTTAAATTATTATTTTTAAAAACCCAGCACCTTAATTTAAGCTTATGTTTTTATTATTCAGCAAAAAAGAGTTTCAGCACTGCTTTTCAAACATTTAATTGAATAGTTTGTTTTTAATACATCCAACATAACAGGATTAGATCTTCATAATGAATTATAATAATCAATCACAAAAAAAAACGAAATTCCACATTCTGTTAGTATTTCATTAGCACTTTACTTGAATCATCCCTAGTTCGGCGCAGACAAAAAAGTGTCGTTAATTTCAGTCTTAGCACCTCAGGGCTCAAATCTGTGGGGAGGTGTGCGAGTAGATACTATGAGTCTAGATGTGTGTGCGCGGGCACACAGCTGTGTGCGTGGCGAGCATGATCGATGCCGCGTGACGTTGCCGCCCCGCACGCTTCCGGCGACGTTGCCAGCTCAGCCGTTAGGCGGGCGGCAAACTGTGTTTGGATTAAGCTTTTTCGTCCTGTTTAGGCTATCTGCAGTGTTAGTGGAGGACAGGATGTAAATCGTAAATAGGTAGTTACTATCAGTATTTAATCGCTATACACTCGATTGGTCGGTTATTATGATTTGTTACTTAATGGTCATTATATAAACATTATTACTGGTAACAGTGATGAGCTCGATAGCGCAGTGGTTAGCGCGGTCGGTCTGCGATGCGGTTTCTCTGCATCCTACAAACAATCGCTTTTAAAATGTTAGTGAAATAATAGTCTATTTATTGTTATGGCTATCAGCCTCTCAGTTTTTACATTTATACATAACTAACTTTCTGCCAGCGGCTTCTCCAGCGTGGTCCTGTGTTATACATTCCTTTTGAATCATCTATGTATATTTATGAAAACTGGATTAAAATCCGTTGTATATATATATATATATATATATATATATATATATATATATATATATATAACTAATTTCACTTAGTGAAAAATGCTTCTTAATGAAATTTGAACAAATATAATACTGTATTATACATCGTGGATTTAGTAGAAGTTTATTAAAGTTACAAATTAAAAGAATTTCAACCGATCGTTGTTATCAAGTTTAATAATGGCAAGTTATCATTAAGTGCTACAGTACAGCATACATTTTTCTATATTTTTCACTCTCACCAAATATATTACAAATTAGCAAGTATCTAGCCATCTGTTGATGTAATTCTTGGATGTAATCATCGATGGAGAGATTATTTTAGTCTCCGATCCGATCAAGAAGAAAGAAAATTAAAAATTAAAGTGTATTTCGAAGGTCACCTTTATCCAACCCACTCATACACCAATATACAACGGTACAACTATCATAATAATTTTAATTATTGTTTACTCACAAATTTAAAAAAGTCTATATGAAGTTCAATTAGTTACGATGTGGAACCGCCAGACTTGATTCAACTAATTAAAGTTCGCCCGATAAAGTTTTTCAGTGGAAGTTCGTTCTTTTACGACAGTGCCTGCAGAAAAGGTATTATCCTGGGTTTGTAGATTTTTTATTCACCCTTATTTTTGTGAAATTTTCCTTACATTATGTGTAAGCTAAAGTAGTGGAAAGTGATATTAATCACATCATACATTTCTGACGACTTGTAAACTGACTAATTTGTAACTGGAAAAAAACATAAAGACACTTAATTTTCATATAATCATAATTTGAAAATTGAACGTTATTTATATTTATATTATATTTTCTTAATAGTGCATTGTGAATGTAAAATTAATCAAAATATATTCTATTTTTACTATATAAATATTGATATATCTGTAACAATGCAAGGGATTGGGTATGAAGCTATAAAACAAGTAGAATTAATATTTTGAACTTGTGAGCAATTGTTTGGAGTGACGTAGAATAAATGTATTTTTTTATGTTCTGGCAAATTAAAGTCTACGTCATTTCTGCTCAATAGATTAGAAATCAAGATAATTATTTATCTTTCAAAAATCCTATATTCATTAAACATCATATCTATGTTGGCGAAACAAATTAAAAATAAAAGAAAACATGAAAAGGCGACGAAAACTTCCCCCGAGTTGTTTCAAACAGTCAAAAATACGCCTACAAATTGTACAGAAATGTTTGAAATCTCATCTAATATTCGTGCAATCGTCGCGAGCTTACCAGCCATTTCGCGAATAGGCGTCAGTTATCGAGTTACATCGACGATTCTAACTAATTCGGAGTTTGCCTCCCCCCCTTTCGTCCCCACTCTAAGCTCATTTCCTGTGCGCCGCCTGCTAGTATTAATTTTAAATTAAGTACGGATCAACCCCCATAAACAAACATACGTGTAATCATGGTACGTTATGATATTAGGTACATATATATATTAAGACAATGAAATTTCAATGGTTTTGTTCCAATGCCGGTGTTTGGAAAATGTTAGATGGTACCACTTAAGTATTTAAAGTCAATACGGAATAAAGTAGTATTGTCGAGATATTTCCATTTTTTTATATTTTTATATTTAATTTACACCGCTGAATCCTAATCGAACAAATAAAAGAATGTCTTAAAAATTATATTGTCAAAAAATGCCAAAAAAATATATCTAAGTACTAGGGTTATAAAGAAGTAATATTTCTAACTTTGTTTATTGGTTTGCAGAGAGTAATATTAAATTTAATTGTCTACTTTTAATATCTTTCACATTCCCTTTCAATTTAACATTTTAAAAGTATTCACGAACTTTTTTTTAAAAGATATAGATTAAGCGATATCTGTGAGCGATATCGTTAATTCGACGTTAATTATTAGGCTAAGCGTTAGACACAAATATCTTTGAAAGCCATTGAAAATTATCAAACGAATGCTAACTGCAATCGTTCGATGGGTTAAGCTATTTTTGAAATATCTTTCTTGATCACTCCAATCATTATTCTTTCCAAAAGCCATTGCTTTGTTAAGTAATTCCTTTAATCGCACAATCGCTATACACAATTGCTATAAAAAAGAACTATAAAAAAGAACTATTTTCAAAACATACAGAAGTTCTTGTTTTTCGTTATCAAAGATGAAGAAAATTTTTTAATCAAAAATATTACACGATTCATTTTCCATAAAACACTATGTATGTGCAGTTCATGTTCATCAACCTTAACCTTGTTAACGCCGTGGAAATATAACTCATACCTGAAATCGGGACTTTCCAGCCACTAGAACATTGCTCGAAGAGTGAAGTCAAAGTCTAGCTGGAATTGCTATATACCCTAAATAAATATCTATTTAATATAAATACTAAATCAAATTCTATACCATCCACAGGGAAAGCCTGAACCCCAGCGATGGGGACATTAATGTGATAAATCTATACTAATATTATATAGAATAGGCTCCAAGACTACCAGATGCATGCGAGATCGCAGTAAAACCACTAGTTCTATATAAATATTTACCTGATAAAACCCGCTGCAGATTGCAGCAGCAGGGGCGAAGGAACCGGGATTCTTATTTGTAAAAGCCTTCACTAGGGGGGGGGGAGTCCTGAAAGGAGAGCCTCTCAGTTTGGGACCCTATCGAGCTCCCCCTCTGTGTGCGTCACCGATAACCCCAAAGCCTTCGCCCAACAGTCAGGGCTCCAAAAGCGGTGAGAACGAGTGCATAGGCTGGTGTAACGCTACACTCTACGAGTGTGCTGCGCAATGTCCACAGCAGCTCCGCAGTGATGGCAGGAAGGGGACTCTTCCCTCTGAATCCGGTACAAATACTGAAACCGGGATCCTGCAAGGACTCCGAATCCAACCTCACACATATTTGTATCCTAAAGCTTCCACGTGGTCAGCTGCTATGAAACGTTGCCATGTCTAATTTAAATTTAAAAAAATAATAATAAATTAAATATGCCAAAAATAATAATTTATATGATATTTAAATCTTGATTTTGCATTTAGTCGTGTTTTTCCTTTACCACGATTACATAAAAATTGAGATTTAATAGAAAACCCTACCTTCCTTGGATTTTTTAAAGTAAAAAATAATTATAATTGTTGAATTTAGTTGAGTAGATAACTTGCCATTATTAAACTTGATAACAACGATCGGTTGAAATTCTTTTAATTTGTAACTTTAATAAACTTCTACTAAATCCACGATGTATAATACAGTATTATATTTGTTCAAATTTCATTAAGAAGCATTTTTCACTAAGTGAAATTAGTTATATATATATATATATATATATATATAATATATATATATATATATATATATAATATATATATATATATGTATATATATGTTCTTTTTTATAGTTCTTTTTTATAGCAATTGTGTATAGCGATTGTGCGATTAAAGGAATTACTTAACAAAGCAATGGCTTTTGGAAAGAATAATGATTGGAGTGATCAAGAAAGATATTTCAAAAATAGCTTAACCCATCGAACGATTGCAGTTAGCATTCGTTTGATAATTTTCAATGGCTTTCAAAGATATTTGTGTCTAACGCTTAGCCTAATAATTAACGTCGAATTAACGATATCGCTCACAGATATCGCTTAATCTATATCTTTTAAAAAAAAGTTCGTGAATACTTTTAAAATGTTAAATTGAAAGGGAATGTGAAAGATATTAAAAGTAGACAATTAAATTTAATATTACTCTCTGCAAACCAATAAACAAAGTTAGAAATATTACTTCTTTATAACCCTAGTACTTAGATATATTTTTTTGGCATTTTTTGACAATATAATTTTTAAGACATTCTTTTATTTGTTCGATTAGGATTCAGCGGTGTAAATTAAATATAAAAATATAAAAAAATGGAAATATCTCGACAATACTACTTTATTCCGTATTGACTTTAAATACTTAAGTGGTACCATCTAACATTTTCCAAACACCGGCATTGGAACAAAACCATTGAAATTTCATTGTCTTAATATATATATGTACCTAATATCATAACGTACCATGATTACACGTATGTTTGTTTATGGGGGTTGATCCGTACTTAATTTAAAATTAATACTAGCAGGCGGCGCACAGGAAATGAGCTTAGAGTGGGGACGAAAGGGGGGGAGGCAAACTCCGAATTAGTTAGAATCGTCGATGTAACTCGATAACTGACGCCTATTCGCGAAATGGCTGGTAAGCTCGCGACGATTGCACGAATATTAGATGAGATTTTAAACATTTCTGTACAATTTGTAGGCGTATTTTTGACTGTTTGAAACAACTCGGGGGAAGTTTTCGTCGCCTTTTCATGTTTTCTTTTATTTTTAATTTGTTTCGCCAACATAGATATGATGTTTAATGAATATAGGATTTTTGAAAGATAAATAATTATCTTGATTTCTAATCTATTGAGCAGAAATGACGTAGACTTTAATTTGCCAGAACATAAAAAAATACATTTATTCTACGTCACTCCAAACAATTGCTCACAAGTTCAAAATATTAATTCTACTTGTTTTATAGCTTCATACCCAATCCCTTGCATTGTTACAGATATATCAATATTTATATAGTAAAAATAGAATATATTTTGATTAATTTTACATTCACAATGCACTATTAAGAAAATATAATATAAATATAAATAACGTTCAATTTTCAAATTATGATTATATGAAAATTAAGTGTCTTTATGTTTTTTTCCAGTTACAAATTAGTCAGTTTACAAGTCGTCAGAAATGTATGATGTGATTAATATCACTTTCCACTACTTTAGCTTACACATAATGTAAGGAAAATTTCACAAAAATAAGGGTGAATAAAAAATCTACAAACCCAGGATAATACCTTTTCTGCAGGCACTGTCGTAAAAGAACGAACTTCCACTGAAAAACTTTATCGGGCGAACTTTAATTAGTTGAATCAAGTCTGGCGGTTCCACATCGTAACTAATTGAACTTCATATAGACTTTTTTAAATTTGTGAGTAAACAATAATTAAAATTATTATGATAGTTGTACCGTTGTATATTGGTGTATGAGTGGGTTGGATAAAGGTGACCTTCGAAATACACTTTAATTTTTAATTTTCTTTCTTCTTGATCGGATCGGAGACTAAAATAATCTCTCCATCGATGATTACATCCAAGAATTACATCAACAGATGGCTAGATACTTGCTAATTTGTAATATATTTGGTGAGAGTGAAAAATATAGAAAAATGTATGCTGTACTGTAGCACTTAATGAATACAGTCTGCATTTTTGATATAGCACATTTTAAAACTGCAGATATAAATTTGATGTTTAATCAAACACTGAAAAACTATGCCAATCTATGCTTGCAACTAAGGAACCCTTTACGGGAGAGTTCGACTACCACTTGGTCAACATTTTGATGTAAGGAACTCTACGGTTTTTAGGGATAATTTTTAAGTTGCGGTGCACCTATGGTGCACGTCGTGCTTGAGGCTTTCAATATCGTAAGAAGAGGCGTGTTTATAAATTTTACATTGTTCCTGATGTTTTTGAAAACACTGCAAAATGCTGTACCAAATTGCAGTACATAACAGCAAAAACAATATCACATACAAAAAGAAAGGAAGAGATACGCAAAAATAGAGATAATTAAAAATCATTTGGGAGGATGCTGCTTCTCTACCCAGTCACAACTATGATGCACAATGCTTCATGATACAACTATCCTAGCCACTTACAAAATTATCGAAATACTTTATATTAACATTTTAGCTGGTTTTCATTTATGTTCGACCTGAATGCTCTGAACATTCATTTAAAAATATAACTAAAGTTTTGCATCATGATCGACGCATCACAATTGTACGTATGACGCATCAAAAATAGAATGTTGATGCAATATCAGTGGTATGGAAAACTTAGAGCTGAATATAGGTGATTACATCTACGTGGACTTCTCGAAAACTCGAATTTATTGATACATTGCCCTTTTGTATTTTTATAATCTTTGCAAACCATGGTCACTAAACTGCGTTGCCGATTGTCTTAAAAATATTTATAATAAAAACTTAGTCGAAAGAAAATAAGAACTCATTCTCTTTTGTAATTTAAAATAATATTTCTTTAGCAATAGTCTTTCTGTTTTCTGTAGCAAGAATTTTATTTTAATAGAATCTTTTTGGATCCAGTTTAAAGATCAAATAGTTGGTATGTTTAAACTAATAAGATTAATAAAATAAATATTACGAAATAGGTGGAATCCGCAAGTACAAAGGGGAATGTTCCATCCGCCGTTAACAAAGGCAGAGTCAGAGGCAGAGTTCTCATTGAAAAGTTCTCACTGGGAGTAATTTAATTACGTTTAGTTTCATCTCCGGCTGACAGAAGAGTCCGCATCCTGCTATTCGCAAAAAACATATTTTTGAAGGAGAAAGGTTCACCAAGAGATAATAGAATCTAGACCGAGGGTTATTAATGTACCAAGAGATACCTAACCATAATTTTAATTACTAGGTATTATCTTTGTAGGTGAAATTCACACGAAATTGTTATTTAATGGGGAGAAAGAATAGGCTTGTGTCCTACAAGTGAAAATACAGGTTTTTGTTATATCTTCGAAAAATATGAACCATTTTAACTTATAAATGTTTAACAAAAGAAACTTTAAGTCACTGATTTGGAAAATATTACGCTTTGAAAACTTGAAAAAAGTAGAGAAAATCTACTACAAAAATTTGCTAAAATACATAAGGCATTAAATTAGATATAAAAAATGTTACAACTTTCATTATAACAGCTATAAACATAAACGCACAAATAATAAAGATATTACAAAAATGTTCCAGACGCCCTTACATTTTTCGCTACTGTAGCACCATGTGACGTCACTGAGTGTCTTGAATTTGTAGGTAGCGTTTTCGGCCAACTAGCAGCAGTTCTACAAACACAGCACCGTATCTCCGAAACTATTAATCGCAGACATGCTGTTACTTCGACATTATTTCTCAGATGTTAATGGACTATTTATTTATGAAATAAAAAAAAAGTTGTCAACTAGCCTATTTTATTATGATAAACTTTGTAAGCACAATGCATGGTCAAATTGCAGTAATACAGTGCCATCTTGTGATGCTACTGCTATTCGTTATAATTATTTTGCATGGGATTTTAAAACATTAAAAAAACTTCTAAAACCCTTTCTAGTTTGATGCTCAGAAGAGTTTTACCAGCAATCTAACCTAGGGAACATTAGATTTCCGAACGAAGGTTATATTTTTCTCTGAGTTGACCTTTTTATAAGTGTAAATAGTACTTGGAAACCTTTATGATCATAAGCAAACTTTAAATAATATATGTATATCTTTAAAGTTACTTGAGGCCTATTATATTGTAAAAATGAAAAAGATGGGACAAATTGGTATGTGAAAAATGGCTTTTAAATAACACGATATAACTATGACTATTATTTCGACAAAGACAATGAGATTTATGTTACTGCGCAAATCGTGGTTGATTTATACTTATACAAAGGCGCACACTAATCATATTATCAGCTAGTAGATTAGCGGTAGGAAGATATAAAGGATCCATTGTAGGGCGGAACCCCCCCTCCCAGCCGACACCGGAAATGGCGGCGGGGAGCGGAGACAGCGCCATCCGGCGAGGTGAAGTCGGCAAACTAGTGATGGGATGATCATCGACATTCAATATATTTCTGATTGATATACTTTTTATTGTTAAATTACCTCTCCAAATTAAAATAAATGTATTGATTTATATTGAGAAATTCTTTTATTCAAATCATGGTCGAGTTAAAGATATAAATTTCCATAAATATTAGTTTGCAGACATATTAAAACAATTAATAAAAGTTCTTTTGAGATTGAGTTATATTTTAATTTTATATCAATTTCGCAGAAAAGTCGATCTAGTACTATGTCATGTCTACTATTTTCTCTTATATAATATAAAAAATATAAATAATATAATATAATAATATACAAAGGTTGAATAAAACATTAATGTTATTAATTTTTAATAGGTAAGCTTCTTGTAAGTATATTATGTTAACATAGATAGATCAACAATTTATACCCTCCACCCAAAGAAAATGTATAAAAAGAATGGGTATAGCTACTTATCATCATATAACAAAATATATCTGTATATCGTCGATTATCCTAATCGAAAGAATGTTTAAAGTTTATATTTTCAGTGAGAGTCTGTGAATATCTGACGAAACGTTAAACTTGGCACACTCATCGGGTAATCCATCACATACTTCCGTGAGACATTTGATGGATCTTCTGTAAAGTTAAAACCATCCCTAATTCAGTTCAAATTACCTCAGTTACAATTTTAAAATTTTGCCCGCATGTTATTTTAATAAAAGTCGACATAATTTCATTAATTTAGTCTATTTTACGTCTTCAAATGCATTTAATTAATTGTGTTATTGATTGTATAATAAATCGATATTTCGATATTTAAAAGCATCGATATGTTAACAACTCTATTCTGTCGTCGTCACCCGACCATTGTCCCGTAAGCACCTATCCGGTCGCGACCCACTTTTGGCCATTCTCGCTATTGGCCGGCGGGTGGCTGACGAATTGCGCAGTTTCCTAGATGCCGCTAGCTTCCGAATCCACCGGCATCTTCTCGGGATGTATGCTAATAGTCCTGAACTTCTGCCCGCTAGATTGTGATTAGTCGCCTTCGTTATAAATGTTTCAAGTGCCGTCTCAAGTTTTGGAGCTCGGTATTTTTTATTGTAGAAATATAATAGATTTATTTTAAATTTTATTTTCTTCATATTTATGTCACTTCTGGTTCTCAAATATTATTATCAGGCATTCTTTTCTGAAAATAGAAAATTGTTCCCTAATTTTTTTTTATTTAATTTGAATAATTCATCAAAAATTTAGTTTACAATTCAACATTTTACCCCTTAAAATGTAATAGCTTCTTAAAAGATTACAGTTAAATTGTTATTTTATAATTGAAACCTACTGTATAATAAGGCAAACTTATTCAAAAGTATAAATTATATTTTAAGTAAATGTAAATAAATAAGATACTAAACGTGTTACAAATAAATGGAAAGACTATTTGGAAAACTACATTATTAAACTTTGTTCTACCTAGACACGGCAAATTTTCTCGATATTAACGCCCTCTAAATGAAAATACTAGCACTACTAAGTTCCGACACAAAGGCAGTTGGCAACAGATGAACAGTGCCCCCTGCCGTAATCACTTGCAACTAAAATTGCCGGGAATAGTACGATTCTATTGTTGGCTATACCCCTCGTGGTTCACCTTAAACCACGTTTGCAGTGCTGCCCTCTTTATAAATGTTAATTTTCAATTAAATGTATAATATTTATATAGCTTTCCGCCAGCGGCTTCGCTCGCGTGGTCCCTTTTATTTGGATATCAATTCATATTATGACACGAATTTAATGACAATTACAAACTGAATATCAAACAATGGTCACTACAGTGACGTTTTAATTCCCTATACAAACTTCTATTCCCATTTTCATCCCTTTATTTGCTGTTTTTCGGGATAAAAATATTATAATAGCATAAGTTCACCGCATATGTAGGTAGCTTTCCATAGGTGAGTGAATATTTTAAATCAGTCTAGAAGATTCGGAGCCTTTTCGTTGCAATCAAACAAAGAAAAAATCAAATCTTAATAATATTAGTAAATATCTATATGTGTATGGCAAATGTGTTACCGGTGATCTGTATAATCCGATATCGTATACAATACCTTGTATACAATACTTAAAACGTATAGGTAATATATGAAAGAGACGAGAGTCAGGAAGAAGGCTCGTGAGGCGGAAGGCAGGCAGTAAAGATGTTGTGACTCTAGAATTATCTAGTAATATAGATAATTAAAAAATTTAATTTAAATCCATAAAGTAGTCGAACATGCGATTACTGTGGTAAAAAAAAATTGATACTTTGCGCTACGCCATTGGTTCGTAAATCTACGGCGGGAGACTTTGTACTGAGAAGAACAGGCAAAAAACTCGACGAGGGCTGCTTTTCCTCCGTTTTATTTCATCCGTCCGACCGTCAAGTTTGAAAAATTACTTCATTAAAATATAAAGTCACTTTCCATTACAATATTAGAAAATATAAAAGTCAAACAGTATTTCTGCAATCGATAGACAAAGGTTTATTTATCTTACACATTGCCGGTGGAACAACAGGTTCTCTATACAATCTCTAGGAATTATATTTTGAATTGAGCCCGAGCATATTACGATATACTGCCTTTTCTTGATTGGACCAGTAAAATTACGATTGGTTAAAAGTTTGGTAGATCAACGAGATCAACGTGTATGTCGATTTTCCCAACTCCAACTTCCGAAATCACTAGCCCAGCCTTATCACAATGTACCCCCATTGTGATAGGGCTAGGCTAATCGTAGTATAGTTCATTTTCACGTCACTGGTGGCGTTGTAGCACTATCCGCTGCACATTTACAAGGCTGAGAAAATATTATAATTAAGAATTATGTACTTGTAGTTCAGATTGTACTTTGTATTTAAATTTAAGATAATTTTGAAACGCGGAATACTTTTTAGTAAACACAGTATAAACTTTTATAACAGCCATTTTTTACCAAATAAATAATTGCTTACATAGAGAGATGGGCGGTAGGAAAAAACCTCTGCTAACATAGTTGATTAGTATATAGTATACTTAAACAAATCGTCAAACTTTAAGCATTGAACGATGTGGAGAATGATAGACAGCCAAATTGGCGGTATCGCCAACTATATATTTTTGATTTTTCTGGGCAATGCTTTGTATAATATATTTTGCCAAAAAAATATAAGAGAAATCCCTCTAGGCAAAAATATAATTTATAATCGTCTTGAATAAGTATAACCTATTGTATGCCAGATTCATTGAAACTGCATATATATTTTATTGTTTATAAAATTATATTCATTTATTTTTTATAGCAATTGAAAAAAGCACATAAAGCGGAGTAGCACATAAAGCAAAAACACAAAAGCACATAAAGCCTTAGGCGTTTTCCATCAGTCAACCCTAAATGATGTTGGAAATCGGTGGTAAAGCGATATTTTTTTTTATTTATAATGGGCACTCTTGACCTCAATCTAACCCAAGTATATGTACAAATAGAAATTCTAAAAGATATGTGCTATGTAATCAATACAAAACATAAAATTTGAGAAAAAAATGTATTATAGATATATAAAAAGGGATATGAAACAATATGGATAACAATTTATCGATGATTTCTACTATATCTTTAAGCTGCTCGTAATTAAGACATTTATCGACATTACCCTTTCTTTTTCTTTTTATCTGCTTTTAGTTTATAAACCAATTGTGATTCTAACATGAGCATGTATTCCAAATATTTCTGGCCCCAAGGGGAATATGACAGGTACCACTGCGTAAATAAGTCGTAGTCATCCGTTCCAGTATACACAGTTTTATCGCATTCTATCACAGCTTCTATTATCTCTACTGGATTTAAAGGCTTATGATACAAAGCAGCTACCCGTTTGCCACTCAATAAAGTATCCATCGATTTTATCAGTGCGCTGATGTTGTAACCTCTCAATACTTGAGCCGCACTATGCACGTTAAAATCCCGTTGTACGCCATGGTATTGCATCAGAGTCTTCGTCATAACGAAAGATAAACTTCCATAATCACTTCTGGGAATAAGAATGAGTGACGGAAACACTTTGGACATGGGCGCATTTTTAGCCAACCAAGGTTCCGAGGCAGTTCCTAGCACTAATATTTTGTCTTTAAATTCGATTGGTTTGATGACTTCTTTTAATATGTCTTTTGACAATCTTGTTGGATCGAACATTTTCTCTTCTTTCGGAACTTTCTTATAAAACAGTTTATCAGCATTATCGACCATTATTATTGTTGGTTGCATGAGTTTGCTTATCCTAGTGACGTAAGTATACATTGTCTTCAAATTTTTTGGACCAGGAAACTTGTTGTAAACGTTGAATGGCGTCTTGCGCGTTCAAGTAGTTTGATAATATTAAAGTAAAAGTGTATGTCTATGGGGTGGCTAGTCTTGTGGCCTGAAGTACAGGCATTTGAAATTGTTAGCTTAGGCAGTCTCCCACAAAGTAATTGTTGATAAAAAACATTGTGAATATATATTAATCAACTTTGTATGAAATTTTTGGAAGAAATCAATGAAATTATTATTATTCTAGAATGATAAAATTGAATCAAGATAAAATAAATAAACATAAGGCAATATCACATTCATTTCTCAGATCCCAAGTTAAGTAGATAACGTACTTATGTTATGGCAATCTGAAACAACAAAACCCAGACCTGGGTAGTATAGAAAAGACCGTTTTGGAAAATTTGGTACTTGAGTAATATGATGTCGTCAGGTCTCAGGTAGCTGGGAGAGTGTTCACCCAGTTAGTTAGGTCACTGCTTCGTATCCAGTCTGTGTACTAGACTCTGATATTATTTTCAAGTAGGTAGTTCAAATATAAATATAATCGTGTACATGTTATTCTAAAATAGTACATACATTTATTTACGTTTACTTATGTTTGTTTACAAACATCTGAGATCTGCTGAGTCAGCGTGTTTCACGATTGTGCAATCTAAGCTAAGTTATTTTACTTATTATATAATTACTACTTTTTTATATTCAGAATTAGTTTTTCACTAATTTTGAACTACCAAAAGCACTTTTAATATGTGTTATTATTTTTTATATAGTCCAGCCGTCATCAGATGTTACAGCATCTTACATTTGTACTGGGTACTGCTAATCTTAGTTCTTAAACATACTAAAATAGAGGTAAAAAGCATTTGCAGTGACATCTTAGACTATTATGCGACATGTTAACTTACCTGTACACTTTGTCGCCCGTAATGTGTCTGTCAGTGTCGGCGTCGAATAAGCTTTGCCCAGGCCGCTACTTATTTTTTCCGTACCTATAAATAATACATCAATTAAGTATCACTCAAACTACACCCTCCAAATATAAAATAAAGAGATTAAATTAACTTAAAAAAATTACTCCCACGCGTAAAAAATATGATACATCAGCCGGAATCACTTCGCACAATATGTTTATAGCAATTTATTAGTCGAAAATAAATATGTCGGGGTACTTTTTGACGGTCACGGTGCAAGCATAAATCTCTGAAACGGGGTAGGGTGATATCATTGGTGCTTCTATCGCACAATTAACTGCACATTGTTCGTGGCTTGGTTCCCATGAATTGTTGACTATCAAACGGGACGCGCACGCGCATCTAGACAGCGCCATCTATAGAGTACCAAAAGAAGTGTATAATAGTGTAAAGCACACAGTAATGTATCTAGTTAATTTATAATTACATTATATTATAGAAATTTAAATTGAACTCTCTGAAAATTTGATGCTAAGTACGATATTGGTATATTTAGAAAATTATAGAATACCTTAGTAAATTGTATCTTTTATGTATTGCCAGGTTTTTCCTTTCAATCAATACTTTGAACAATTAATGTGATATTACCGTTGTTGCGTTTCTAGCAATTTCTTCCTTCGAGATATTATTATTCTCAATTTTTATTCACTAGGAATTTATAAAATCATTGTTATATTAAAGCATTAATTTTAGTAAGTCTTATAGGGGCTTTTACCGACTAGTCTTTTTTGGACTTTTCATACTGTCGACATTTAAGTGCAGCATCAGGGGGAAACTAAAAATGATGTCAGTAGACGTACGCCATTACGCATCGTGATTTATACGTATTATATTCGGCCGAGTGGTCATTGATTGTTCAATAATTGTTTGTTTTATTAGCTGTTTGTGTGCTGAACACCAACCCGGTGGGAATTTCAAGTGTTTGGATTATGGGATTAGTGGTGTTGAATAGTTTAATGTTTGTTTTGATGTGCAATTTAGAGTTTCAATTGTTTCTTTTGGATGCGTTTTTAGTCATAAGAACCTATTTGCTGCATTATGCAAAAGCCTTGGTGATTTTTACGTGAGGAGAGGTAGTAATTGACATTGAAGTTTGATTAGATTTTGTAATATTGCCAATCCGAAAATGTTAAGAAGAGGATAAGCTCAAAACACAGTAAAATAACAAGAAGTAATCCTATAACGGATGACATATAAAATTATTATACTTAATTTTATTTATACTTCAGAAAGAACACTAAGCCGTAGTGGTAGAAATTTTAGAACTGTTAGATTTTTTACAAAAAAGTGATACTTAAAAACATCATATGAAAATCAACAAGTTTACACAGGTAGTGCTTGTATTTTAGTTTCTACATCAATTTATTAGTAAATTAAATTGTAGCATGCACATTTGGACTTTATAAGCCTATTGGATTAATTACTGCTTGTAGACAGATGATTATAATGAATCTAATAAAATAATGGGTAAAATTAAATTCCTCTAATGATATTAAAGTGACCTTTAGTTTACATGTAACTTTAATCGGGATTATTTTCCCACTTATTTAACAAACATAAACAAACTTCGATTAATTTCCCCAAAATATAAATCAATTAAATTCCAAAAAAGTACTCATCGCTCTTTTTTTCTTCGTAAGACGATATGAAGTGAAGCTTATTGTGAGCGTTCTATGATGATAATTGAAGCTTATGGTGAACGTTCATTGTCGCCGCAAGCATGCAACGGATACACGGTACGCAATGAATTGTACAAATTTGCTGATATCATAAATGTCCACTGCATCGGGAATTTAATAGAAATACCACGATTGGTGCGGTTAGTACGGACAGTGGATGTAGTCCTATGCAAATTGACGCAAAGCTATGAAAAATCCGTTGCATGCATATGTCCGTTCCGTACGTGCGGATACAGTGGACGATTGTCTTTATACGTTAACAACCGAACATAAGAAAGTCTCATGTTGAGGGTCAAAACCCGGCAGTACAGCAATGTTATTCTATTACAAAAACGTCGAACGCAGCGCCGTCATTATATAGAGGTGCGATAAAAATAACACATAACATATTTTATTTATTTTTGTAAATTATGTCATTTTTATATTTCAAAGTCACTTGTATTAAAAATAATTAAAAGGTTAAGAAAACGATAATAATTTATACTAAAATACCTTAAATATTTGTTAAACGTTATTTAATTATCATATTTGCAGAAAGTGTTATAGTTACTACCGTCTAATGAGTATCGTAAGCGGCGGCATTAAACCGTAGTGTCATTATAAATATATAAATCAAAGATGGTGTCAGAACTAGCACTTAGTAAATGCTGTTGATGCTAAGGCGACAGCAGGGAGTCCCTGTAGTGATGACTCACCATTAGACACAGGGAAAAAATTACGAATTTGAACCTTGTTACTAAGCGTATCTGTTCATTGGGAAAGATAATCGTTTTAAGTTGTAAAGATGTTTTTGATAGATCAGCTTTTGATCATGTAGTCGATATTTATGGTTGAATTATATTAATGTAAAATGTTGTATATGTAAAAATATTGTAACAAATAACAAACATTTTTGAATTTACATAATCCATGCTTGTAGTAGCTCTGTGGCTAAACTGGATAAGCACCGCGGCCTGCGATCATTGTTATTAAGCAACTTTCACAAAAGACAGTCACGGGATGGGTGACCAAAAAATATTATCTAGAGCCTCTGCGTGCTTAGAAAGGCACGTTAAGCCATTGGTTTTGGCTGCGTTTACAGTCTAATACGCATTGGGCCAGCTTGGAGAGCTTTTTTTAGATGAAAAGTAGCCTTGTCACTCCATTACTCTTCAACTATCGACACACAAAAAATCATATCATATACACACACTTTCCATATATATTATTAGTATGGATTTAATCTCAAGAAAAGTAAATTAAGCATACGAATACAATTCGAAAGATTTTATCATAATGTAGAGTTCAGTATACAAGTTGTTATGAGTCTGTTAACTAGTGTTCAGCATGTTTTACCGTTTGTAGTACTTTTAAACTGGTAAGTCTAGGGTTGTCCCTAAATATACAAATACATTTTTATTAGTAATAGGGCGTAGAAACCTTTTTATATTATTATTTTATAGATATTACCTACTTTAAATATACTTAAAATAAAATTTTTAAATTAACATTCATATAAGAAGTTCAAATCTAAATATAAATTTAATGTTCTGAATTTATAATGAATTTAAATTTATAGTTCTGATATAAATAGAAGGTGCGTGACGTTACGCGCTGTTTGCGGCTATGACATATTTGTTTTTTTCATAATTAATATAAGCAATGTTATATTTATAATAAGCATAATATTGTGATTATCGGTAATAGTATATTAAACACTACCAAGAAAAAGAATATGGATTTAATTTCATTTACTGTCTACACCCATATTTATATTCTATTATTCTATTAAATTAATACTTAATAGAAGTGAACGTATTTAACTTAATCTTTAAAAAATACGAACCATAATTCAATCTGTTCATGAACTTTCTGTTTAACTTTCTGTTCATTAAGTACCTAGTAATCAACAACGAAATGTAACGATATAATGTACAGAAACAAAAAACAATAAGACAAAAATCAATTTTAAAACTACTTCAATTTCGCTTATGAAAACTATTGATTAGATAAAATAAAATACTAAATAGAATTATGTGTGTAAATTTTTGTATTTATTTAATTAATAATAAGATAAATAAATAAAAAAGTTAATATAAAATGTTTACCAAATCATCTTGTTTATTGTTAATCTGCTAGTTAGTTCAACTTCAATTATATAATTACAAAAAGAAATTCTTGTTTACAAATTGCTTTTAGGTACGCTTTCCGCTATCCCTATCATTAGGTCTTTTATATTTGAAAATGCTCAAAAAGATTTTCTTTTAAAAACACTAAAATACGCATTAAATTAAAATGTATTTTACAGCATTAATATATTTAAGTTTTTAGACAATTCTCTTCAAAAACAGAGTGCAGACAACATGAACATGAAAATTAGGACAGCTCAATTACTACATCGATTATTTATCGATAAAACTGTCGGTGAATAACCGATCATCCAGTCAGTTGATACATAATTATGATTTTAATAAGGAATTATTACAAACTGATTGTTACATATGTATTTAACTCCGTCCCAAGGTTGCAGGAAGAGATCATTTTAGTGATGAGGCCGCCAATTGTACGTCTCCTATTTTTGTAATATAATTATATTTTTGTTTTGTGTATACGATAAAGAATTTATCTTACTATATCGTTTTTAGGATTTCGTCAAATCCGTGAAGATTATATGTCCAACAGAAGTAGTGTCAGGTCCTATCTCCGTTACATCAAAAGTCACATTAGCTTTTCGAAAATAGACGTAATTTATTTTTCGATAGACAGAATAGGGTTTAGTTGACAGCCCTAGATCGGTGCATCTAACTGCGTATAACTGGCCGCGCCCCGCCAACTAATGAATATAAATCATAAAACAACCCCAGCCAGCCCTTTGGGTAATAAACATTAAAAAATCAATATACGCTCGGTATCGGACCAGTTGTAACATGATTTATTGATACATACCTATGTATATATTACCGTGATACCATCTAAAGTGCGTACTTGTTAAATTAATGAATACTGGCTGATAGCGGTCGTTTTCGCATGCCGATGTGTATTTTTGTATTCTGATTTTGGTCGATCACATTTACATTCGTAACTTTTTATTCAATTGCATATTAAATAATATGCTAGATTCAAAATGTCGGTTGAAGTTATACCAAAAGTTTTTCTAGATATTATAAATAAGGTATTGTAATTATGCAAAATTATCAAAATAATTAATTAATCTATAGATGTTAATTGTGATATTACCAAAATAATTTTCTTATCATCATCATAACCAGCATAATAATGTCCCCACTTCTGGGGACCAGACCTTTCCTACGCATGGAATCAAATCAAATCGAATAGGGAGAATAGGCCATGACGTGACATGACCCACCATGCGTGGCCAATGCGGATTGATAGATATTAACTAACTGCAAATGCAGCCGTGATCAACGGATACCGTGTCGTCTGAAGCACGGGGACTCGAGATAATAAAGTTGTGGTCACCCATCTTATCATTAGTAATTGCAAAAGTCGCTTTACCACCGCAACGCAGACCGAACGGGCTTTTCGCTTGTTTTCCACGATTGGTTTTAAGCAGTTGATAATGAATGGATGTGAATTTCCCTTACATGATAACTTGCAAGTTCACGGTATAAAAATAAATCTAATCAAAATGTTCATCCTCAAAGAATAATTTTCGTCGCCCATTCGTATTATCATATTCATATCACAGAATCTTCACAGAAACATATATTTATGTATGAAGGGTACCCTATCTCAGGATGTAAAGCCGGATATCCGCGCTGCTTTGTTACAACCTCGTTACATTCCACAACAATTATAATAAGAAGAGAATAGAAAAGATAAAAGTCAACGACCTGTTGTCCGTATATGCCATAACGCAGTTTTATATAAACTTCTTGTCTAGGATCACATCCTTCTTGTGAACGTGTGCTTTTTCTTTTTTAATCTCAAATTAAGCTAACATAGTTGACTTAATTTAGTTTTAGGCGAACCAGTTAAACTGCTATATACGTCTGTAAAAACTTATTATTTTTGAAGCTATTACGACTGTCACGAATTTGTTCTTCCAAAGAATTTCATACAAACAAACAAAATCGAAACTTTACCTCTTTATAATATGAGTATAGGTACTCGTACTTATACACGTGTTTTATTGAAGATAAATAAATATTCTTACTGTCCAGAGAAGAACGTTAAAGTAAATCTAAATTAAAATAACCGCAAATTACCAAAGAAAGTTGTACTCTCCATTTGAAGAGAAAAAAGCAGCCTTAGCTGTGTTTCTTGTCGGACTTAGATGATGACGATATTTAGTTTTTATATTATTGTAACAAATAATTTAATTTCTTCTATGTTTTGGTTTGATTTTATTTAAATCTCAATAATGTTATTTGTTGTGTTCGTGGCACAATTTATTCTGGCCTGTTCCTTTTTGAACATTAATACTTTTAAGATTAATCTCTCGAAGGACGTGACGTCGATTACAAATGGAAATCGTTAAAATGTATATTTTTTAGAATTGCTAAATGGACTTTTGGACGGTGCCTATAATAAGCTTTATAAGTCATCAGTATTGTTCACAGTTTAGTAACATTTTACCAATAATTGAATTACGTACATAAATACACAGGGATAATTTTGGTAATTCAGCATGTGGACCACATAAGGTACTACAACGCTTTCTACATCAAGTGAAAACTAAACAATTTTTTGAGCATTCCAGAGCTCAATAGGTTTGTCAATGTAAACAGAGTTGTTTACATTAACAGAACTACGGAGCTCTTCAATGTCGAAATATAATTAAGGCCTTAATTTTATTACAACTGATTTAGGTTTCTTTTAACAGTGAAATAGATTTATTACAAACAATAATCTTCATTAAATTCATACATACTGTAATTGAAGTAACGCTTATCGTATCTTTGTGTCGTTAGCTATCTCGCTCGCACAAAAAGGCGACGCTCCTTTGTATTCATGGGGTCATTTATGTTATTTATCAAATGTTTTCGGTTCGACGGCGCCGTTTATGAAGCAATATTACGAAGGGCAAGATGCCAATTAAAAACTGCAATTAAATACGCGGCTTGAATGTTAAAAGAGTCGTTACAAAAGATCCTTTGTAGAACGACCTGGTTAGTCTAGCTGGCTAGATGAAGAAAATATACAATTGTACGTAAATGTAAGTTAATTGTAGTTATCACGATTTGATCACGATTTTAATCTTATAGTAGGAGCAATCTTGTTAGGAAAAATTGAATTTATATTTTCTTAATTCTATTTTTTTTTAAGGAATACCTGCTCTCTTCAAAATATTTAAGAATAATCTATATTAATGTTTGTTTGAACGCGTTAATCTCAGGAACTACTGGTTCGAATTGAAAAATTCTTTTTGTGTTGAATAGACCATTTATCAAGGAAGGCTTTAGGCTATATAACATCATGCTGCAACTAATAGGAGCGAAGAAATATTGGAAAACGCGGACGAAGTCGCTGGCGGCCGCTAGTAATTAGTAAACGGAAATAATTTTTTGAACTCAGGGTGTCAATATTAAGGCTACGAAAAGGTAAACTGAACTTCAATCGCCAACACTTCAAGTTAAGTTTTTTTAATAGAGGAACCAAAAAAAATATTGGTAAATATAAATAACGCGTAACTTAATAGTTGTGACTAAAAATTATGTGAATATTTTTTTATATCCGCATTTTTTTAAATATTAAGCTCTCAGGAAAATTACTCAAATTCAGAAACCACATTTAATTTATAGCCTGTAAAATACAAATAAGTATAATATTAACACACATTTTATTTTATTTATGAAGCATTAACATAAAATAAATTATAGTTAAAGTAAAAATACATTATTTTAAAATATAAATATTATAATTAGTTTATTATACCATGACATTTAGAAGGTACTTATCTGTATTTAGATCTAGCTAGTTTATTTTACAAAAAAAAATATATAATTATTAATGTTCAATTATTTTCGAGTTAATTATTAACGAGGTTATATGAGGAAGTGGTAAAAAGTAACAATATAAGCTAGAGTATAGAAGACTCTTAGAGTGCCAGGACAAAGTGGATTTTGTAAATAAATAGTTTTGGAGTTAATTCAAGATCATAGAGAATTAGAATGAAATGTGCGAAAATTACCATTGTCGACTTAATTCAGTCACAGATGCTATTAAATGTATTGCAAATTTTATCACCAAATAGGATTAAGTGACAGCGATTCACACCATACATGGACTCTTATATTTCTCAACCAAATACTTAAAGAGATTTAATTCAAATCTTTTATTTAATATCTGCTTTTCGTTACAGGCGATAAAAATATTTTTATTTGCCGTTCATCTCCTTGGAGGCTGCACCAATGCATTTCAACTGGTAAATTGTCCCCTTGTTAAGGCTCCTCCGCTTGCATAATGAACTCCGTGGAGATAATATAATTTTATTTTCCCTATAAAGCTAGCCTACGATCATCTCTAGGCGGGGGTTGGGCGGCCCGTTGCTATGGCAACCGTAGGGCGCCCGCACGCCCTCTCGATTGTTATCTCGAAGAAGATGCTGCCTCCCCACCTTGCCTTCCGTCGCTTATACCTACATCTCCGAGCTTAATCTAAAAGGGTTCAAATTCGCCCTTATCGCACACTAAACCAGTCCTTAACCTCCTACCTATAAAGATTACATTACTAAAATTTCGTTTTCACGTGATGAAATCGATAAGCCCGAGTGTCGCCGAGATATTTTCACAATGGTACTGATAGTACATTTTTGTGTAAGTACATTTTTTATCGTCCTCGTGTTGTGGAGTCTGGGTGTCCGATATCAATTCTTTTGTTGTTTTACATAATAAAGCACAGACACAGTACAACGTGTAGACTTAGGCTTAAAGTACTTATGTTATAGGTTTCCAACTAAAGTGTATAAAAGAGAAAATAAGGAAGAGAGATTCGTTTGTGACTTCCTTGGTTTACCTAAGGGAGTCAGTAGCTTAAAACTTAAAATATATAATGTTATAGAAAAGAAAATACGCTTCATCCTGCACCTAATGCAAATCAAATTCAGTCATTTGAATATTTTTTTATTGCGTCTCTCTTAAGCTACTCCTAAATCTAATGAAACCTCTTAATGATATTTAACGTTAACCGGCTGTTCGAATGATAGGTACGAGGAATAAAGATTGTTATAAAGATATATCTTAGTGATGAAATAAGAAAAATGCTCACCCAAAGATTTTCCTTTGTCGAGCGAGCCTAACATTGACTCATCTGTCCTCGTTCGGCCGAATCCTAACGCTGTACCAGTAGCTTCCTGGCCCAGCTGGCCACCATAGAAGTCACCGAACGCTGTTGCCGAGCCGAGCAGTCCTGAGCGATCTTGGAGCGCTGCCTTCGCTTTTTCGACGCTCTGCTTTAGTTGCTCGAAAGTGGACTGGTGTAGACGATACGGTGGCCATTCTGTTGTTGGCCAAGGCTCTTCTTTTAAGGCACTCCGTTTCAGTTCAAGGGCACCAGCGTACGAACAACTGCTTTCATACATCGCAACTTTGCTAAGTGCCGACGCACACCTCAGACTGCGGAAGTCAAGCCTGTGAACAAAATATATGATTTTATTTTATTACTGTTCTGTTATCACTCGTTTAGCACTTTTTTACAGTCGAGAGAAGAAATAAATTGAAAATATGTCATAATTTAAACAGATATTTTTACAAAATAAATAAGAATTCGATTGATGTAAGAACTAATAATTATTAGAATACTTTTTTAATTAGCTATGAAAGTTTTTACTTCATTCGAATTCCCGTCTATTGGTTAAAATTATTTGCCTAAGTTAAGACGTTTTCTCAAGTAAGTTCTTCTCATGACTATAGATACGAGAAATAACTACTATTTATATAACTTAAATGATAAGTTTGCCATTGCGATTTTATTTCAAATGCTTCCGTTGTTAGTTCTGTCTGTATTCTACGTATGAGTACATGAAATTGTTACAGAATCTTTAAAACACTACTTAGGTCATTATCTTAATAGTTTATTGATAAGTTGAAAATATGACAACGGTTGATAAAAATGTAGGAAATATTTATGCCTTTTTCATATAATCTGCTGAGTCTGTTTCTCTGTAGTGAATTGATAGCGCAGATACGATTTATATATTTCGTGATATGGTTCGTGTAATTTATAATAATAAAATCTTATTTAAGCAACTATTAGCGGAAACCTGGTAATTGGCTTATTTTTATCTATGTTCAAATTGTCGATGTTTGTAGCTGTTGGTTTCTTAAGATAAATAATGAAAATATAATAGAGAATTTAGCAGATTTGTTAACACAGTAATATTTATAATCGATATAAGCAGAATTTGTAGATTATTAGAAGGAAATTGAATATGTTGTGTTGTAGGCTTCATTGTGATCAATATTGAAATTAGAATTTGCCTTATAACATCATTTCAAAAATTGCCCTCGAAATTAAATTCCATAATACCTACGTATAAACTTACCAAAGTGTGTCAATATTTATATCAAACCAAATCATTTGCGAATTTCCGTTTTCTTTCTTATATACCAAAATGAAATTAAATTTCAAAAATTACATGGTGGCAAATCATATTCAAACTATTACTCTAATAAGAATTATTTTGTATAGCTTTGTGTTTCAAAAATTTATTTATTCGAAAAAATATATTTTGTGTTAGTTATTTATAGTAGATTTTTTAATTGACACAAAATAACAATGTCTGTTGTTATGTGGTAGCTTTACACTACATACGTGGAATAACTTTGAAAGTATTGATTATATGTAAATCTTACTTATAAAATAATTATAGTAGAAATGTGTACGGTACTGTACTAGGTAGAAGTAAATGGGCCACCCGCAAAGATAAACCGAGAAATTTGCCGAGTTTAGGCGAAAGGCCATGTGCAAGGACGTGCTGAACTCGACACACACGAATTTAGTTGACCGAATACTCAGTTGTTTCATGTATGTAGGAAATTTATAAATTTAATAACTTTTTCGAATAGAAGTTGAAAACGTTCTGGCTTTAAAAATGTAATAAAACACAAGTTAAAAGAAATAATAATAATAAATAACGCTGGCAAGTCTAAGTCGCGATTGACTTAGTTATTGTTTTATTCCAAAAGGATTTAGTAGTATCCAAGAATTCATACGCATTAAAATAATAAAAACAATCCAACTCAAACTCTATAATGCAGCTTTGAGAGATGGTTTAAAAAACCATCGAAAGTCTCTTTTATTATAGTATAAATGTGAAATATCGAGTTCCTCATAAATTATGTTTCGATTGAGGTTATGCATATTTGCAAGGACTGATCATTATTTGGGTGTTCATTTATTATCTCGAGCTGTTCCGTTCTTCAGAAGGCACAGTAAGCCGTAGGTTTCGAGCGCATTTTCAGACGTTAATACCCACCAATCTGCACTGAGCCCTGATAGTGGGTTATGATCCGTTTTCCTTGCACGATTCTATGCACAGGGAAGACCTGTTCCCTAATAGTAGTGACAAAGGTCCTACTAAACTACTAAAGTGGAAGACATTAAAAAAAAACAGTGTAACATGAGCTACACATATCTAACTCATCATGCGAAGTTTTAGTAATGGAAGTATACGAGGGAAAGCTTTGCAAATGTTTGTATATTATATCGATATCTATTCATGTAGTCGGGGTTCACCAAATCCGTATAACAAGTAGCTGATATTTGTTTTTATTTCACAGAAGTAACATATTTTGTTCTTTTTTTTTTAAATGCCATTGTCATGAATTGGGTCACACTAGCTTATATACAAAATTTGCATAATTACTTGAATTTAGTACTTTCTTGAAATAATATTTCAAATCCAATTGAAAATTGTAACGTTTGAATAATATGCAACTCTACCATCACTACAATTAGTTATTGAATACGGTTCAATTATAGCGGTGGAAGTGAGATCGTGTTATCATGAGTATAGTGTTTTGATAAAAACTTTTGGATGGCATTTAAGCGAATTAAGTCATAATTAAATTATAGAACGAAACCGATTCGGTTTCGTTATAATTGCTTACATCCCACGAAGGTATGGAGCAAAATCATGAGACCGATCACAAACCAATGCGCCACGCGGCGCTGGTTGAATGTAATCTCCGCTTCACATTGATGATAACTTTATTTCGCATTCGTATTCTCTATGTTACCCGTCAATGAGACAGACGATAGCATTCTAGGCGTTGCACCGTATGAAGCGTTTAAATATTTATTTGTAATCTGACAGAAAATAATGATATTGCATTTGTGCACATCTCTCGTATCAGCCCTGCGATTCTGTAAAAATCCAGACCCGAATTCGAATTCACTCATGTGTCCGAATTCACGTCATTTAGTGTAAAAATTCTATTGATTCCATTTTTTTTTGTATAAAAATACAAAACAAAATTGATTGAATACACGTGTCTCAGATATTCTATTCCTATATCATTTCGAAACTCACTTCACTTATGCTACGAAACGTTATTACCAATTCAAGGTTGAGCGTATGCCTCTTTTTGAAGTCAATTCGGACACCTGAGAGAATTCGAATTCGGGTTTGGAGTTTTACAGAATCGCAAGGCTGTTCTCGGTTACAAAATTATTTACATAGGTATATATTCTAATATATGAAAATAATATAATTATCATCATCATTATGTCAGCAGTACAGCGTCTACTGCTGGGCAATAATATAATAACAGGATGGAATTATGTACCACTGCGTTTTAGAACTAATATTTTATTTTAGACATAATTATTAATCACCATTCAGTTCAATGTCATCAGCTAGAAATGTTATGTTAAATACGATCAAATTGAAATGTACTGATTCGATTTACGCTTAGTGTTGGCGATTTCTTAACGCAACTAAATCGTAGTGTCAGTGGTACCGCAATAGTACCACGTCGTGTCTTCTTTTGACAAAGACTTTTGCATCGCATTTAAGAGATTAATGATTAATTTAAAAAAACATCAAATTAGATATAGATCGTAAACATGCTGCCTATAATAAATTCACATGGTATTACGACCAGTCTTCTCACCTCATATCGGATATCCTTTTGCGTTTAGCTCGTTTTGTTTCTCTCCTAATATTATCCGTTGTGGCTGTTTGTTTGTGGTATCACATTTCAGTGATACCACTCTTTTATTGATATACAACACACACAACACTATCACAACACTAATGTTACAATCATAATTATATAATGCAACAGTGTGACGTTTTAATTATGTATAGGATCTGTAGATCTCCGTTGATCATTTCACAGTGGCCTTCCGATGACTACGGGCAACGCGCTTGCGCCGTTTGCCATAATGTTCAAATTGATCCCATCCGGTTGAATAGTGCAGGAGAGTGTGTGCGGCTTTAAATAACACTGTATTGTCCACCTCATGAATCATTAAAACCATGTATTAGAATTTTTATGTAAGAATAAATAAAATAATCCTAAAATAAGGATGCAGGCTCAATTAAAATATGTAGAGATGATCTGTTCCAGACTATTTAATTTTATGTCTTAGATTTATACATTCAACAACATCAAAGTGATAAGATTATTTTTTTGTTTTTAATTTTTATTGTTTTAGGCTGTTACCTATATAATCTGATAATACCATTTATCAATTGACAATAAATCAATATCACTATTTAATAATCCACGAAGAAAAATTTCTTACTGGCCTTGATGGATTACTAACCAGTTTTTACACCATACTATTTCACTATGCCATTATTACTTACATGCACGAAAGATATCTGCAATAAATTATTTATTTATGACACCACGAACACTAAAACACTATATTTATACTAATAAACAAAACAAATATTAGGTATTTTCTTTTACTTTATAATAATAATAATAATAAATTTGTTTATTCTCCTCACGAAACTTACATTGCATTAATACATATTATTAATATTAATGATGTTAGGAGCTGGTGTTTGAAATGGGATTAGCCTGTTTTACAAATCACTAGATCCCCACCTCGACATGTGACAGTATTGCGTTTTATAGTTAATTTTTATCATACAATGATGTGTTTAAAAAAAACGGAGAGATATTTGAACGTTTGATTTAGCATAAAACCAGTGCTCAATTACATAAATTCGACCAATTTTGCACGTTAATAAGATTTAATTTTCAGAGACTATATAATTCAATAATTCAGTAAATAAAAGGGTCAAACTAAAGAAGAGTAGCGCCATGGTAGCGCAATATATATTTTTATTAACTTAACGTATGTATATTTAAGCGTTATAAAATTGATATTATTACTGCTGACTTTTCAGAAAAATATGAAGTGTCTTGTAAGTACATAGATAATTATATAGTATAGATGTTGATAAATAATACATCCCTAGGACCAGGAGGGAAATAGTCGCATATCCAATTTATTTACTCGTCGATTTGACCACGAGCGACTCTTTTGTGTCGGCGCGTTCTGCACAAAAACATACATACATATATGGAGTATAAGATTTTATCTGAAAAGGATTGGGAAGTACTGGACAATATGTTGCTGCGCAAATGTGAGCATGTAAAGATGCACCAATCTTGTTGTCAATTCTTGTTGCCTGTTATTTGCAGCGTCAATTGAAGAAAAAGAAAAATATTATTTTTCTTTTTCTTTATTTAGCTAAAATAAAAATTCGCGCATATTTCAAAATATAAATGTCTATACAATAATTAAAACAAATCTTTTGAATTTCTAATCGCGTAATATTATTTTTGTTTATTGTATCCGGCATACACGCATCCAACTTTATTTTAATTCATAAATACAGTAAAGCATCGATTATTTTTTTCGAAAAAAAAAGAATGCTTTTTTATTCCACTTTAATAGTTCCACAGAGTTTGATAAGGCATTATGTACTTTATGCTGTATCATTTATTATTTTCTACCGTTTCTACCGTCACACGAAAAATTTGTGATTTCATATGCAACTACGATATGATGTTCCGTAAAATTTCCATGTATTTTTTTTATTTTCAAAGCAATTATTTTTGCCAGGCGGACCACCCGCCGCCGCAGCGGAGATAACACATCTCTCGCCGTTGCACGTTATTGTTACCAAATTGAAATCCAACCGTTGTTTGTTTAGTCGTGTTAGTTTCACAGGTTTTTTGTTCTTTCTATTTCTGTTTTTATTTCTAGTATTTTTTTTTCTGGATGAGGTAAAAGGGATATAACTACCGTTACTTAATTTATCAATTAATGTAATGTTGGTTGGAAATTTTAATTTCTTAATTCTTTTGTGCTACAAACCACCAAAAACCGGAGGTGCAAAAGATTATAAGTGTAAAAAACCGTAGTATTTAGAAGAAGGGGTATGACATTCACGCTGTCCATAAGATGTCAAAAATATAGTTTCAGTTTAGCATTTAAAAAATAAAAATCTACGTTGTTTGAATTTTTTTTATATTTTTTGTGTTTGTCTTTTTTACGACGTAAAACGATTTCTAGCCAAGTTTATCTGATTACAGACTCACAGTCTGACTATTTAAATGTTAAATAACTCCCGACTGTTCCTGAATTTTATGAATATATATTTTTTTAATTTATAATAGGTGTAGTCAAGTGTAGTGTCCGTGAGCCGACAATTTATCAGTGCAGGTCGACTAAGAGCCGGTAGTTGTCGTGGGCGGCCGGCCAGGATGTCAGCATTACTGCTCCGCGACTCTTACGCAGCGCAAACCTACTGTTTTAGATATCCGCACTACGTTGCACCGGAAAACAAAAAGTGGGACGAATTATAGTATTATATACAGACTTTGAGCGGTCGGCGTGACTGTAAATGTAATTCAATATAATGCTACATTGTGTAAAGATTTCGTTACCTAATCGCTTAATATCATTTACGATCTAAACAACTTTTTTTTTACCTATTGGTAGCTATATTAATTTTTCATTTCAATGCGATCTACAATTTCAAAGACAAATAGTGGATACTATCATATCAAATTATTTATTATAGATATAAATGTTGGTTTCGACATAATTAAAGTCATGTAACATTGATCGGAAAGTGTAAAATATTGTTTTTGTTCTGAAATTAATTATCAAGTTTCATCTAAATCGATTTCTCAAGGATCATTGGTATCATACTATCAATTTTGTAATGACCTGATAAAAAAGGTTTTTTTTTGTATTTTTGTAATTAATTCATCTTACTTATCTACTTTTTTATTATTTCGTTGGTACACACGGCAGCACGTCTGGTTACATATGTAAACCGCAGTTGCGTTTTTAATTCTCACAGTGTTTTAATAAACAAAGTTTAGCGTTGGAGTATATTTACGCCGAGACTGCACTTAGTATTAGGTAGTCAAAATTTATATTATCAAACAGAGACTTAGCAAGGTTAACCTTACTCCCGTAGAACCTCGTACTTCTACCGGAGTAATATTTATTCCTAGAAGGTAGTAGGTTTGCTTATTGTCTGTATAATATGAATACAGAGAATAAAATTTGAACTAATACTATATGTATATTGCAATTTTAGCGTAAATACTCTCTAAACCTTGCTTATTAATAGAACTGTCAATGTATTACGGTTAAAAATCAAATAGAGTTTGTCACTTTTGTATAAACTAACGTGCTATTGACTGTACAACAGCAATAAAGTGTAGCAGCCGACCGGTCACTTTTCACTAAACTAATGGACCGAAAAATCGCAATGGACTTTCTTATGCGTCCACACGAGATAGGGAACTTTGGAACGCACCATATTCTGTCTAGGTAAGATAGAGTATTTTTTTAGATAAATAATATACCTATTTCGATGCGATTAGTGTTTGGTAGGAAATTATTTTAAGGTCATTCACTTAATAATATAATACTGATGTTTTATCGCGTAGTGGTTGGTGAGTTCGGTCTGCGATGAGGAGATTAAGCAACTTTAGCAAAGGTAAGCCATAGGATGTGTGACCAAATGTTTGCCATCTCGAGATTTCCGTGCTTCGTAAGGCTACAAAACAATGCTCTTTTTGTGGCGTAAATTTAAGGTCGTTCACTTAATAATATAATACTGATGTTTTATCGCGTAGTGGTTGGTGAGTTCGGTCTGCGATGAGGAGATTAAGCAACTTTTTCAAAGGTAAGCCATAGGACGTGTGACCAAATGTTTGCCATCTCGAGATTTCTGTGCTTCGTAAGGCTAAGCCATTGGTCCCATCGTCTGCAGCCGTTAACAGGCGAGATCAATTCGTTTCAAGTCCATTCATGGATAATGCCTGAGCACCAGTAAGGTGGACCTAAATAGGCTGGTGATAATCATGACGATTGTTATATTGTGTGCAAAATGAGCTTATTACATTTTCAATCAAGTGACTACCACCGATACCGACGTCATAATAAGTGTATACCAAGTAATAAATGTACCTCGTATCTCGCCCGTCGGCATCACAAACGGCATAAGCCTTAACTAATATTCTCCATCCCGAAATTTACTAATTTCAATTCGGTTTGTACATTAACCGAAATAAAATCCAAATAAGGTGTAATTGAAGATGAAATTCTACACTAAAGTTCTATACAAAGTAAGTAACTATACGATCTTTTGTTTAATATTAAATAATATATTTTTCAAAGTAAAATGTCATAAATATACCTATTTAGAATCTATATATAGAAAAAAACAAAGTCGCTTTCTGTTGTCTGTGTGCTGAGATTTCTAAATTACACAACGGATTGTAACGCGGTTTTTATATACAGAGATAATACAGGACCACGCGGGTGCACCACCGGTGGCGGAAAGCTAGTAGAGATTTAAAGGCGACATAATAAGAAATCGTGAATATAGTGCATTATGTCGCATTCTAAATATTCATCTGTGACATGGTTCTTTTTAACTATTTAAGTATTCTCTAGAAGACAACATTTGTATGCGAAAAAAGTTTTGAAAATATCCGAAAGTACTATCGCCAAGCAAAAAGATAAAGTTGGCGTTTTAAGTTAAGTACGCAAATGTATTCCAGGTAACATCAAGCTGTATTAACATAGGGGCATAAATTACTGCCTGTAGGTAGTACGAGACTGTACTGAATGCTGCTAGTGTTTGAATAATATTCGCATAAATCAGATGGGAATTAATTGTTGAGGGTGACTGTACCTGTGTCTAGTCTACGCGAACGAGCATGTCATACTGTTATGATGTTTCCTTGAATCATATCAAGAGTAAATAAATAGGTTTTGTATTTAAATATAGTTGGAAAACTGCAATCGTCCTACTATCACTTAGTAAAAAGTATATTCTTTTTATTTGGATTTATACTAAAAAACCGACTCGAGTTCGAGTCAGACTCGTGCCCCGAGGGTTCCGTACCAATATATTTTTCTTTTATTCTAAATAAGAATTTATGCGTCGTACAAAATAAATAAATAGGTAATACATTTTTAAAGCTGCAAAAAAAACCTTTCATGTTACATATGACTTGAACGAGAAGTTTCAAAATTAAAATTTCGAATCACTCTAAGAGTATATTTTTTATGATCTCATTTCAAAAGTATAGTGTCAGATTATTCCTTAAAACTTGTAGGTAGTTATGTACTACAAATCATGCTCTTTTTGTGGCGTAAATTTCTGTTCATGAAATAAAAGGGTTCTGAAAGACAGATGGAGAACAAATTTACTCTATAATGGTTTAGTTTATTCCTTGTTTTTTGTTAATGTTCTAGGGTTCAATAGAACATAAACAAACAAATTTGAAATACATCTTATGGGTTTTTAAATTCTTCTTATTCAACCTTAAGTAACTATGCAGTTGACAATCTCCGGAATAATAATAAACTTTCTTAAATTCTAAAAATGTCTAAAAGGTTTTTTTGTGTAGGTGTTCATGTTGAAAACTGAATAAAAAACTTTCAAAAGGTACCTAACTATTTATTGTTTCTCTATTTATTGTGTGTGAGTATTTGTTTTTTTTTTTAATCCACCAATCTATTTGTATGAGAACTCACTAAATTCTTTGTAAACTGACACACAAAAATCAATGTTAGTTGGAAACAAGTTGTAAACTTTATTTAATAATAAAATATGAAGAAATATATTCCAGTGCTTTATCTTTATTTAAAAAAGTACGGGTTAAAAGTAGACCAATCAATCATTGATATTTTTGGCTATTTGATACGTTATCCCAAAGGAAGTTTGGTAATATGTATATAAAATATATTCTTGTAAGAAAGCACTGAAATACATCAATTATTCACTTTTTACCATGAAAATTGTCCAACAAAATAATTCCGTCGGGTATAAATTTATTTTTAAGCTGTAAAAGGGAGTCAGTTTATAATTTATAATACATATCCTATAGTGTCTTATCATATATTAGCTGTTTTCTAGCAACTTCGCACGCATAAATTACCTATATAGCATATGTCACAAGTTTGATATGTCTGATGTAGCGTCGCGTAGGTATCGGAGCGGTTCTGAAGATTACCTCCAAAACATAATTAGACGTAAAAACTTTACCTCTTTAAATATTTGAGATTTATATATTTAGTAGAGGTTACGTGACTTACCTCGTGTGTTCATAAGTTTTGAGACGAAATAAAAGTTAATTAATTAACTTATATTTCTAAAATTTTCAGTAACCATTAAAAAGATAATAATCCTTAACAAAATATACATTTTATTTAAAATGACCGTCGATGTTTTTAATACATGCCCTTATACGATTTGGCCAGTCATCAATGGCAGCACGAATCTTTTCTAGCGGTATTGACTTTGCATCTCGAACAAGGGTTCGCTTCAATGACTCCAAGTTTGGTTGGGACTTTCGGCAGGCCCTGAGCTCTAATTCAGTCCATAAAGAATAATCCAGCGAGTTAAGGTCGGGTCTGGAGGAAGGCCACTCGTCCGCCGCGATGAAGGCCGGCACATTCTCCCTCAACCAAGCTTGGGTGCTTTTTGCCTTATGGGATGGCGCCGAATCTTGTTGAAAAACCCAATCCTTATTGTGAAATAACGCATTAGACAAGGGTTTCACCACGAGCTCCAAAATGTCACTCTGATAATTCTTGGTTTTCACCTTGACACTTTGTGGCAGAAATGGAACGGAGTAATATCTTCATACGAAACTCCCCACCATACCATCACACTAGCAGGATGATAAGTGAGCGAAACACTCAGTGCAGAAGCAGGGAAATCCTTGCTATTTTTAGCGTACATATTATTGTTTTGTCGGTTGAATTTTTCTTCGACAGTATAATTTTTCTCGTCGGTGAAAAGTATCTTCCTGGCATCATGTCTCCTCAGCAGCAATGGACAACGTTCGCGTCGAAACTAACGAAGACGATCGTTAAAAAAGTGAACTTTCTATGTCTATAGGGCTTTATTTTAAGATCATATTTCAGTATTCTGTTCACTGAAACGCGCAAAATATTAGTCTGCAGAGTGAGTTTCTTCTGAGTGCGACATGGATTTCGGCGAAGTCGCTCTCGGATGATTTTGATGTTCGCAGGCGTCCTCACAGAGCGTGGCCGACTACTTCTTTGGCGATCTTGTAGAGATCTTGTCTCTTTGTACCGCTGTATTGTGTAATAGACGAAGTTACGGCTTACAGGAAAACTTTTCAGCTCGCGGAAAATCTGCATCGGTTTTTTTCAGCCTTATGTAGCGAAATGACAGTTGCACGTAATTGTTTCGTTCCCTCCATCACAAGAAAATATAAACAAATGAATTTGCGATACAAATAAACTAAAAGTTAACATTCCAAATTCAAAACTTATGAACACACGAAGTAATTGGAAATGTCTGGGTAATCTAGTTATTTTTATTGATTTTTTTTAAATTCAACACTTCTTTTGCCTGTAAACATACTTTTGTGGAACATTTTGAATCATAGTTTTAAAAAATAAAACTGTGTAAAAATGTTTTAAAAAATAAGTTACTATTGATAGATTTTTATTACTTTTAATAAAATAATTAAGTTGTAGCTTATCACTTCGCGTGAGTTTACCTTTACTAATATTATATCAAGGAAATATTTGATTATTTGTTTATTTCCTTTATATTAATACCTTTAGTAGCTATTCTTGAATTTTTTATGAAAATATCCGCCACTAGTAATGTAGTAATGAAACAAAAATATAAATTATAAAAAATTGAAATATCAGGGGTATGTGTATGATGCATGCGAAACTATGTGATTAATGTCATTGAAATGAAGAGATAAAATCCCATAACAGAGTATGATTGCGTGTTAAGTAGTTGTAATAGCATGAGTGTGCCAGCTACGCGGCTGCTATACGACCGATGTGTTGTTAAACAGCGCCACGACGCGTGTTCGGTGCACTCGGGTAAGATTTATAAAACAACTTACAAGTATGGAATGTTTATTTAAAGAAGACTGACATTTAAACCATAACATTTCGAATGCCCAGATCAGGGGTACGACCGCCTAACTCTCTAGCCATGAATCTAATTATATAATCTTATCGATGGCATGCCAATATTGCATTTCATTTTACAAGTTTGACATGTATTTTATAGACATACATACACTAACGACGAATGAACCATAAAAGATGATGATTATGGATTTGATAGCAGTTATCAAATTAGTGGGTATATGGGATAAATACCAAATTTATCCACCAAACATGTTAAAATGATAATATAAAGCGGAATATCGTTTTAACATCGCTAAAATGGCGTATCCTATGGCTAGAAACAAGGCAAGAGTTTAGGAGGTTTCTCTGCAGAGGCCCTATTCTGTTACTCCAATGAGTTTGATTGACATACCATGTGAATCGATTGACGAATTAACTGTTTATATTATATGGAAATTTTAAAATGGTGATAGGAAGTGATTTCATAGTCTAATGTAGTCAATTTTCAATTCAACATCTCTGTATGAAATAAGAGAGGGACAAAAAACAGCCCATACTAGTTTCTTGCCGGTTGTTCTCAGTACAAGGTCTTCCGCCGTAAATCTACGAACCAGTAATAAATTAATTTGATTATATTTTTTTTTATTTGTAAGGTATTTTATATCGGTTAGTGATAGATAGATAAGTATTGTTGTTGACACTCATAAGTGGTTATTCTTTGGGCCATTGCCTACACTTTCAGTTTCAATTTCTTCTTTTTAACCAAGAAATGTAATGCGGTTTTCGCATAGCTACAAGTTGGTTCTTTAAAAAGAAAAATAAATACTGTTACTTGGTTAGTGTAAGTACGAGTAACATTTAGTTAGGAATACATTTTAAATGTAAAATTTTTGTTTAGGCAGTTTTTTTTTACAATTTTAATGTCTATTAGGAAAATATTGATATGCTAATAATGATGTATTCAGTTTTTTTTTATTATAACATTTGTTATAATAGAAGATATTTATTTTTAATCAATCTACATAAACAAATATGCTTAAGCGTTTAACCGGTGTCGTTTTAACGAGGACTTCAACGTTCAATTGTCACACAGAAAAGTCCAAAATAAATAAATATAACTGAAAATCTCTCCTAATTAATTATTTTTTTATTAGTAAATGATTTATTCGAAATGTGACGAGTTTTATTTATTGTATTCAAATCCGTTACAGATGTGAAAGGGCTTTATTTATAAGTACAGATCTAGATTATGAGATCGTCCTTGCTGTACGATTAAAGTTATGTACTGCTTAATGTAATACACAATATAACACATTTCAAATGGTTAAAAAATATCAAACAGGTGTTCTGTTCGTAATATTATTATGCGCTTTACATACAAATTATCTTTACAATGTACTAGCTGTGCCTGTGACTTTATCTTTAAACAAACATTAAAATAGTTAACGCGAATGATGTAGCTTCTCATATGTGAAAGTATCGGATCGGTAGTTTCGTAGAAAAAAACACACGTTTTGAGTTTATAATATTGTATTGATTCAACTGCCAAGTTAAAGGTACTGTTTATTAATTGTTACAACGAAAAAAGTTTAATTGATTCTGTTATTACTTGTAAATTATTTTTTGTCACAAAGTTGTTGCCATCTAAATTATAAACTTTATATGTATATTACTCGCTAAATAATACATATACATATTGTTTCAATTACTTTTATTAGATTTTATTTTTATGATGATTTGGACACTTTCAATTTTCAAAATATTAAGTTTAGCAGAAATATAAAACTTTTTCTTTTTGTATGTATGTACATTACTTAAACTTATTTATTGTGAATGTTTGGATGTATACATTTTATTTGTTGTGGTTAATTTTTTTGTTGAATGTCAATTGAAAACTTTCGGCGGTGCAATTTAGATAATTACTCTGGAAACTAACAATATCAGTTATCGTCAATAACAAACTATATGTGTGCTGAGAAAAGAGTACGCTATCCCCTAACAGAAGTGTAACATCACTTTAACCATAAAGGCGCGTTCACCATTTTCACTTACCTTAGACGGGAAGTTTGATCGTCAAGTTGTCCATTTCGTCACAACACTCGGAAAACGACACGTAAAACCTATTTGTCTTGTTTGCGCGCGAAAAAAATAAACAAATCAATATATATCGGAGCAAGGCGAGCGTTCGCGGACAGGAAGCTAGGATAATAGAGAGGTGCCTCGTCCGGTCTGGGAGGGAGGCAGTGAGACCCGCCACGCCCCGGGGCGGGGCGTTGAGAGGCATGCGTGCCTCCATTCTCGTGATGAGCACAAAGGTGGCTGGATCGCGCTAGTATCACTGCTATATCTCAAACAGATAACTAAGACGATGGTATGTAAAGATTTTAGACCAGAAAGTGATGGTTTGGTAATTATTTTTCACTTGAGTGTTAGGAACTATGGAACTGGATAATTGGATATAAGAAAATACTTGTCTATATTTATTCGTGCCGATTGATGATTATATAAATTTTTTTATCTATATAACTAACTTTTGACCGCGACTTCATCCGTGTGGTTAAATAATTTTGGAAACATTTCGAAACGAATATTTATTCATCATATCGTGTAAAATACCTGAAATCAGGTGTCATGATTATATCTTTGACAATGACGAACTTCCATACAAACTTTAATTTCCTATTTCAACCCTTTTACCACAATTAAAGCATCCTATCTCAAGTCAACTCTGTTTAGTGGGATTAGGCGTGAGAACGTAACTGATATATTATACAGACTTACTTTCGCATGTTAGTATGGCATAATTAAACGATTCTCCTTGTCACCCATTACATTATAAAATAAGAAATAACCAGACAGTTACTCTACTTAGGGCCAGTTTTTTGATCCGTGGTTAACTCAACCATATGTAAAAATCGTTGATAAATGGTTAAATATATCAGAAAAATATGTTTTTTGATTAATAGTTAGCCTAACCAATTGTCATAATTACAACCATTTGTCAAAAAAAATTAACCATCACTGGAAGCTAGGTTAAGTAAATGACCAATGGTTAAAAGAACAGATGTACTTACAACTGCGTTGTATTTACTTGGTTTCTTGTTATTGTTTTTTACGTTGTTTTTATAACCTACATGATTTCATAGTGAATTTGAACATGAGCTATTTTTGGGATTTCGTTTTATGATGCAATTTCATAGGAAAATATTCATTGTCATTTTTGGGTTATAGGGTTATTGAAAATATGTCATATTTTTCTCTTGATCATCCTTAGTACATTTATGACTATATAAAATATTTTTTCTTGTTTCCACGGGCATATGCCAAATTATTCAATTATTAAAAATCTTATAAAATCCACGAACAGACAAAAAAAAGGTAAATATGCCTACAGTACATAAAATACATAGTCCACGATTTATTTTCCAACATTACAAGCCCTAATTTGGATACTATATTCTTTTCACGTATTTCTCTATAAGGTAAATGAAAAACAAATATATGCTTTTCATTAAAAAGTTAAGTTTAAAATAAGTGGAAAAAATATCTTTGTTGCTTTCTAACATTACTATAGAAATTGCCTTATATTTCCTGAAAAATAACACATAGTGCACACAACAGAACAACCACAAACATCCACACTGTTTGATAATCTATAGATTTCTTTCGTCAATTTGATATTTGGAACAAAATCTTAATGTCATAAATGGTATATAGTTCGCTCCGTTCATTCAAACCGTTAGTGCTGTCACCCAGAAAAAAATTACTCATTTCAATGTATACCGAAAGAACGACTCATTGTGCTGGCAACAAATTGGCCAGTGGTTAAATTTGGCTATGGTTTAATTTGGCATCAAAAAACGAATTAGCGAGTTAACAAATTGTTAATGTTTTAACTATAGTCAAGTTAACAAATGGTGAGATGACATTTGACTACGAAACTGGCCCTTAGGGCTAGATTGTTTGATCGACTTTCAAACTCACAGCCGTTTAAATTGAAAGTCTAAGTTTAACTTTGATTATAATATAATAATATAATTTTGATTAAAATTAAATATACAGTGAACGTGTCTGCAAATGCAGCCGGGAATGCAGTGGCTTCATGTGCCATAGCCTTAGTTTAAGAAAATATTTTTTTCATCACCCATCCCGTGACCGACCCTTGCCAAAGTTCCTTAACAACATGATCGCGGTATTATAGCAAAGCTTTAAGTTCTTACTAAAATTTATTTGAAAACTCATATCAAATAAATGGCGCTTCCATCTCTTACCCAGTTGACTGCGACATATTTATTATATATTTTGTTTTAATCAAAGTTACTTATATATTAATAATTTAAACTTAGACTTTCAATTTTAACAGCTGTGAGTTTAAAAGTCGATCAAACAATCTTGCTCTATAACTGGATATCTTATTTTATGATGTAATATAATTGTCATTTTTGTGACGTGATTTAATTTTGTATTGCTTAATTTAATTATTGATATTTATTATGAATTCATGGCATAATTTAATCTAATTTGACATTTTATGTAATATTTGTACACCGAACTAGGCAGATATTTGTTGAGATTTGACTTGGATATAACACCATTGCATATGTTTGTATACCCATTAATTTGACAAGTAAATAAATATGAATTATTTTGAAAATCGGTCAACAAATCGCGAATTAAAAATATACATCGCCGTCAAACATAAATCTCGTTCTTTATGATTTTGAAATCGGAAAGTAATAGGTTCCATAGATACTCGAATAAAGACAATAAAAATCAAACAGAATAATCCTCTTAAAATGTGGAGGAACTATTAGATATTATTTCAAGGAAGAGTTGGAAGGAAGAATTTTGTTGTGCGATGTAGAAGTTATTTACAAAAGCTACCCATAAGATGGGAGACCCAAAAAAATATTATATCCAGCTTTTTCGTGCTTTAGTCGTTTACTCACCGCTGTTAAAAAACATCCTACTTATTTGAATCTAACCATAGGGAAGGGAAGGCTTTTATATTTGTTTGTTCCTTTATTTCTTATGAAGCTAATTCAAATTCAATATAAATAACACAGTCTAGTCTGTTACAATTGAAAGATATGCCATCGGTGCAAATCTACTGCAGGAGATCATGTACTGAAAAGCCCGGCAAGAACTCGGCAAGGGCAGCCCTTTTTTCCGAATAGATAGGCGTAACCCGAAAATGGTGCTGGAAGCAGCTGTTCGAACGAGCGTGAAGTCCTTTACTAGATGAAACCACGTTTCATGTTTAAGTCGACATTAACTACTCGTGGTGCTAATTAGTCCCGGTTGAAGCTCAATGAGGGGTGCAGGGGCGTGTTGGAACGCCTACCATGTCAGTAGCCCCTGACATTACAAATTACCCATAAACTAAGTGGATTAAGACGACAATTGAAGCCTCGTTTTATAAAAGAAATACAATTGATACAATTGAAGTTGCTTTTGTACACTTCCTATGTATATTGCGAAGCGTTATTTTACTTATTACGAGCTTTCCGCCACTGGCCTTGCGTGGTCTTGTGTAAGCTGAAAAGTTTGTTTGTTTAGTTGAACGCGAAAATCTCAGGAATTACTGAACTACTGGTTCCAATTGAATTGAATTGAATTGAAGCAAGGCGCTCGTGTCAGGGCGGCGCTAACATTATCTTCAACTTTAGAATCGCATCTTATTTAAGTGCCACTTAACATAATACTCGTTCCGTATTCCGTACCCAAAGCGTAAAACAGGTCCCTATTACTAAGACTCCGCTTTCCGTCCATCTTTCCAATACCTGTCTGTCTGTCTTCAGTTTCTTAAGAACTGTGCTAGTTAGTAATATTCACAGATGATGTATTTCCTATGCCGCCATAAGAAAGGATACAACAATTTTTTTAAATATATTTAATGTGATTTTTTGAGTATTTTATACATTAGTGCACCTCCGTGTGACGACCTCTATAATCGAGCGGTACACATGCTTGTTCGATTCCAGGTCTAGTCAATGTAAAAAATTGGCTTTTTTGTGTTGTCTTGGGTGTGGGTGTTTTGATATCATCGTTGTCTCAGATACTCCATAATTTATTTTATTTATAAATAATTATACGGAATCCTTCATGCGGGACTCCGACTCGCACTTGGTATGTTAAAATGCAAGCAAGTAATCCCAACTCAAAAAAAGTACTCTTGTAGAAATAGAATGTGTTGGAAACATGAAGTTTATTTTAATTTTACTTACAAATACAAACATCCTCGCTACCCAGCCATACAAATTGAGCTCGTTTCATTTTTCGTTTTTATTGAAATAGGATATTAAATTTGAAATTATGAAATCTTTATTACTTATAAAGTAATATATATATTTTTTAACTTATGACTATTTTCGAAGTGTATTAACTATTTTCGGCTAATAATATGACTTTCTCCATATTTAATCAAAGATATGTCAAAATTTCGAGACACTCCACACTAATGAATTTATAAGATATATATAACATTCTATTTTTATTTCTTTTGTTTAGACCAGTAGCTCAATTCAGAAACTCAACAAGAGCCACCGCGCGTTTAATGAAAATCTTTCCTGACAATTTTGGATTTCATTAAAAAGTAAACCACAACTTACAAAAAGCGAAGATGCTACCAATAGTTACTCTACACTGTTCGAAACGTTAAAATTATTAATATTTTTTGATAAGGAGATCAAGAACTTCAAACTTCACCATTTTACGCAAACATCACATTCGAAATGTAATAGGCCTATTAAAGAAAAATTCTTAAAAATTTCCCAGTCCCTTATCTAGTTCCAACTCAGGGTTTCTCCTCCCCGTTTTTATAACATTGTGAGTGCAAACATGACCAAATAATTTTAGTTCACGTCGTAATCTTTAGGCGATATCTCCATTCGATTGATTTCCAGACTTCCAATTGGTAGGAGCAGCGAGAATTTTTTCCCAATCCTCCTATTAATAAATATGTTTGGTAGGAGAAGTGGGCATACTATTTTCAAACCTCCAGCTAAGTGAGCGATAAAAACAAAATACATCTAATCGTAGGTATGGGAAAATGTGTTCCCGCTCTTACTACCATATCTATAAATCGGAGGATTGGGAAAAAAATCCTGCTGCTCCTACCAATAGAGGACTAGAAATTTCAATAAAAGTACACTTGCACTGTAAACATAATAAACTGATCACTGAGCAATCTATGCACCAATACTATTAATCAGTCAATATCGCTAACACATTGATTTGATAAGCTACAACACCTGGCGAGGTGTGCCAGCACGCATCCCTTAAACGACCAGTGTCTGTGACATCTAAAGACTCACAAGAACTATAGAGCTATCACCTAATGCGAGGCTCACGTAATGCCGGTCGCTTAGCAAGGGATCGTCGAGGGGTCGTAAGTTAAATAAAGGTTACATGTTATGGAAGGGAAGTTACTGTGATTCAAAGATATTTGGACAGGCGCCGCATCGATTCACAGGTAATATATTTGTTGAAAATTATACCTTCATGGGTTTTACTAGTTTAACGAAGAAGAAGTTACTAATTTTGGTTTTAAATCTGCATTACAATCTCACCACATATCGTTATGGGTCTGGTGAACTTAATAAACATTTTTTATTTAAAAATATTTATCAGTATAGCATTTTGAATGCAAAACTGATCAAATTAATAAAACAGTAACATTAAAAAAATTAACTAGGCAGACACAAGAGCTCGAAACAACACAATGCAAAGAATAACATCTGTGCTATCTGTGAAAATTTCCTGTAATTTATAGTAACAAGAAAATTATTCTTGCCCGTGATGAATTTCAGCCTCCGTATTAATAAAGGTACTATTAAAAAAGGTTTTAGCTAAACTACTAAAAGTCCCAAGTACGAGATCTCAATAAATACTTTTAATATAATAATAAACAAAATAGAGCAAAATAAGTATTTTAACGTATCCAATAAGTGTTAGTAAACCCTTGGCACCGGTGGTACCCACGCCACTTCGTCATTCAGTGGCTTGTCTATGACGGGACGATAAGTGATCTTGACGTCACCTGTATTTAGGTCTACCATAGAAAGACTGTGTTTCCTCCAGTGCTGCTCGAACGGCTTCTGTGTCTATAAAATAAAAATATTGTTTATCGAAATACTAAAGCTTTTGTAGTACTTTTGAATTATCCTACAACTTTTATCTCTTTTGAATTGTCCTAAAATTTTTACTTCTTTTGTATTGTCCTACAATTTTTCACCTATAAATTCAACCATTAAAAATCAGCAGCACAAGGTGCAAATAAAAACGGCTTCAAAAGTTAATAAAGCCAGCTCGTAACAATATTAACGACGTTTTATGCAAATCATGTCATTACTTAATTAATATCCACTACAATTGACAAAATTAATAATATTCAAAAATATGATATAGCTTTCGTAAATTCATTGGCATATAGTGTCATGTACTAATATTCTATTAGAATGTGGTGAAAGCAAAATGTAGATTACTCCTGTCCTTTTTGCCCACGAGCGACGCTTTCCTTATTTCTAACGCAATAGTGTAAAGATTTTTAATGCTGTGATCTCAAAAAAATATAGAAATATTTCTATTATTTTGTAAAAAATATCACACAAACACTTTTCTGAAAGTTTATTAGATTTTACCTGTCCTTTTGTATCTTTACTGTAATCAAATTCGTCAATTCTCTTAGGAAAATCGTCCCTGAAATGTGCACCCCTGCTCTCAGTTCTGTTTTTGGCGCAAGCTACCACTTGCACGGCAGCCTCCAACATGTTCTGCAACTCCAGAGTTTCGATCAAATCGCTGTTCCAATTCAGCCGTCTGTCGCTAACTCTGATGTCTTTATAAGCCAGGAACCACTTTTTAATTTCGGTGTTAGCTGTAAAAAATATTATTGATCTGTACATAACATGATGATGATAACATAGAGTCATCCTCATGAGCCTGTTACTATTAATAGGCCCCACTTCTGAAGTACAGATCTTTCTTAGAAATGGAGTCCGATTGAGAGAAGCATAACTCGTAATAAGGCTAGTTCATTGCGGATGGGTTGGTGTTAACAACGACTGCAGATGCAGCTGAGAACAATGGGTTAACGTGCGGCATGAAGAAATTAGAGGTAATCAATTCTCGGTCATCCATCCTATAACCGGTTATAGTGAAAGTTGTTTAACCTCCTCATCGTAGACCGCGTGCGCTAGCTACCGCGCCCCTAAGTTCCTCTCAACCTCTCTCTCTCTCTCTCTCTCTTTCTCTGTATTAGAATTCGTAGCGTTTTTTTAGAATCTATGCGAAGAGTATCTACGTATATTGTCTGATGTATCAACATAAATATCAAATACATATCATAAATAATTATAATCTTAATATCAATTAAGATTATAATTACTTGATATTTATTTTATTCTGAGTACTTGATATTTATTTTATGAAAAAATACACTATAAAAATATCGTAACATACCAGACTGCGAATTAATTATAACAGATTTGCGGAGATAAATTTTAAAGGTCGGAGAAAATCTAATGACAAGTAGGTACTGTAACGTCCGTGCAAATTACTATAGTTAGGTTTACTCTCCGGACGATTTATGTCGATGTTGGCCACTAATATTTATAATTATTACTTTTTCGAATTTGCGTGTTCGTGTTTTGCTGGTTGATAATCTTTTTTTTCTGATCGAGATCGGTATAGAGTCAGTATCTTATAATTTAGTTGTAAGCAATTTAAAGTATATGATTTGCAAATAAAATCGAGAACTAGAAGAATTACACAAGTATTTCATTGAACAACCCACCATTAGAGTACTTGAGAAATGAACTCAAATAACCCAGTCGCAAGATTAGTGAACATCTGAGAATCACGGCTCTGGGCTAATAATTAATTATTAAGTATTTGTCATAGGAGTCTAAAAATTGAAAATTGTTACTGTTACCTTCGTTTAAAAGTGTCGCATCTCTAAACACCCCACATTTATTCTGCATTGTAGTTCTCATTGCTTCTCGAAGTTCGTGAGTTGGCACGCATCCTTTAGCATTACGGATTTTATCAAAGTTATCAATGCTACAATCACAGATGTTCTGAAAGTATTCAAAATAAAACGTAGTATTATAACGTAACATATTATATGTGGCTAAATTAGAAATTATAGATTTTGTTTTAAACTCAAAACTATTATTATAATATTTGATCAATTTTGAATTTACAATGTAATACTGATAAATATGTATCTTTAATACAAAAATGCTTTAAAAATCCACCAGTTCTGTTAAAAATTTAATCTTACGTCCTATGGCCTGAGGGCCATTGTATAGCATTGTGAATGCAAAATTAATGAAATAGAATAAATTCTCATCTTAAAAGAAAGTATAAAATATATCTTTCGGCTGTTTAGGTGGATTACCTGAACATTGATGAAAATATGATCACTAGTAGCGAAAAAAATTCGTCAGTTCAGTCAGATCTCGGGTAGCTAAATGGTTAGTGCAGTCTCTCGAATTGTGAAAAGTTGTGGGGTTCGATTCCCATCTCGGGGTAGACTGATGGATTTTTAAGTATTTTTCACTAAGATATATTATTACTACGATGAAAAAATATTGGTTGATTTCATACTGTTTTCACAATATTGTTCTTTCGCGAGCACATCAAGCGCAACACCAAACATCCATCCCAAGACACTAGGGTTTCAAATGTAGTCGTAAATTATTTTTACTAAGTAAGTCTTGAGCAAATATAACCCTAAAAAAGTATTTCTATTGACTTAATTAACAAAATATTGTTATGATTTCATTAATCTTAAATTTAGGGAGATTTGCTGTAGTATTTTTAGATATTCGCTACATTTTATGCTAAAAATCCCTAAACTCTTACGTTCCTTCAAAGTCCAATTGTTAATAAAAAACTTAAGAGAATAATTTTCAGTACTGTTGGGCAATTAGTGTTGTCCCTATTAGAAAGAAAAATAAATAAAAATAGAGTTTACGTCTTTAAGATTAGGCTGTTTATCGCCCGGCTTATTAAGCTTGCCGATGTTGATTGCGATAGCTTTTCCAAAGACGACTATGTCCAGAATTGAGTTGGCGCCGAGCCGGTTGGCACCATGGCAGTTGCTGACAGCCTCACCCGCCGCATGCAAGCCTGGCATCACGACATCGCATCCCTTGTCATACAAGATCACCTACGAAATATAGGCTATGGGTACTTCAATGGGTACTTCATGGCAGTTGCTGACAGCCTCACCCGCCGCATGCAAGCCTGGCATCACGACATCGCATCCCTTGTCATACAAGATCACCTACGAAATATAGGCTATGGGTACTTCAAACTAGGATTCCAAATACACAGAATGAAATTTAAACCTAACAACGCTACACACATTAGAGAATTCTTTAGCTATTTTCACTTTACTTGAATAACCTACGATATATATATCTTTTCCTAATAATCTAATTTACCTCTCCTTTATAGTTGATCGGTATGCCTCCCATGGTGTAGTGGACAGTGGGAATGATGGGTACAGGTTGTGTTAACACATCGACCCCTGTGAAGTGCATGGCTGTCTCTGAGATGCCTGGTAATCTTTCCTTGATGGTTTCAGGCGGCAGATGGTGGAGCTGTAGGTACATGTGATCTTTCTTTGGTCCTACACCGCGTCCTAATAAAAAATGTTTGTATAAAATGCTTCATAAAATAGAAAAGTACAACTTAATAACTACAAAAGTGATTAACGAATTCTAAAACTTCTTTTGTATTTGGGCGAGAATTAGCTGACACAATAGACATACAAAAGAGCTTAGTACCAGCGATAACTCTAGCTCCATTTAGGATAGGGAGTAGTTAGTAAGAAAGAATTGGTACCTTCCAATGCCGATCGTATTTCTATTCGATTATTTCTATTCCTTATTATTTTCTTAAGCAAAAAGATGAATTTGAATATGGTTATATTATAATATTCTCAAGTAGCTCGGTGGCGTAGTGGATAAGCGCTGTGGCATACGATCGTTGTCGTTAAGCAACTTTCGCACGGAATAGGTGACCAAAAATTATTATCTAGCGCTAGTCCGTGCTTCGAAAGGCACATTAAGCCGTTGGTCCCGGCTGTATTTGTAGTCGTACCCGCTAATCCGTTTTGGGCCAGCGTGGAGGGGCTCCTTAACCATTCATAAGGAAGGCCTGAGTCCCTGCAGTGGGGACGAAATAAGGGGATGATAATGATAATATGATGTGAAACAATTCTTAATTATTAGGTACATACAGTTAAATAAAGCATTTAAACGCACGCAATTTAGATGTAGCTGAGATTGTAAACAGCATAACAACAAAACATTGTTGTTCTCGGTTTCATTTTCCAAGTGCGTGTGATTGTATGTTGTTGTAATTGTTGTAAGGCAATGTCTTATAACTTTGGAGTTTTAAACTTGTAATTAAAGAGGTTTCAACTTAAAGAAGATACTAGATAGTAAAACACAGTATACTTTATAATTTTTTTAACGAGTTGAATCTAAAATTATTACTAAAATTTACCCTGGCGGATTTCTGTAGCGATAGATCTGGACACCACGTCCCTGCTAGCCAAGTCCTTAGCTTTTGGTGCGTATTTCTCCATAAATCTCACACCCTCACTGTTCACCAGGAAACCACCCTCTCCTCGACAACCTTCTGTCATTAGACACCCAGAGCCGTACATGCCTAGTAGCATAAAATTGGATATTAGTCTAACGTGATTCTAACTTTATAAATCTAGTAGCTTTCACCAGCAGCTTCGCCCGCGTGGACCCTAGGGAAATGTTAGTGGGATAAAATAGTATCCTATTATCTAAGTCAGCTAATACCCTATCTCTATACCAAATTTCATCAAAATCCGTTCAATAGTTTTGGCGTGATTGACGGACAAACATCCAAAACATCTAAACATCCAAACAAAGAAACTTTCAGATTTATAATATTAATAGGATTACCAAATGCACCAAAAACATGGGCAGATCTTTGGGCCCTTATAGTAATTATAAATGCCAAGGACAGATTCTGAATCTGTCTTAAGTTAAACTTTATTTTTTAAAATTTAGTCAGGCAAATGTGTGGTCATTGTGTAGTTAAATCTTTTATCTTTACATATTGGAATAATGTGCACTGCTTGTTCATCAGCAAGTGTATTTTTAATAAGTTTTTCGCTTTTCTGAAGTTAAGAAGAAGAAACAGAATTCCGATTATTATGCGCCAAGGTAACAAAATGTATTCGCAAAACTTGCCAGTGGGATGGAACTGCACAAACTCCATGTCTTGGAGAGGAACCCCTATGCGACATGCCATAGAACATCCGTCTCCTGTACATGTGTGAGCAGCCGTGCATGAGAAGAACATCCTAGGGTATCCCCCTGTAGCAATCACGGTATTCTTAGCTTGGAATCTGTAATCAAATGATAGATGTTTTTATATTTGTGATAGGGTCATTTTTGATCAAACAAGCCAAAAAGCATGAGTGAGATCTATAGTGTGACGAGCTTATCTAGAAGAAATCTATTCACTCTCGCTATAAATACGTCTGGACTATATGCATTCGGAAATATAGATAAACCAAATATAACACAGTAGGTACAAAGGCTTATTTGTGTGGATATAGTAATTTCGGTACGACAGTTCCTTGGTTCTTTAGTGGTTCTGTTGGTGAGTGCAGGTGCAGTAACACTCGCTTCCCAAAACTTTGGATAGTTGACGATAATGATACTTATTACGGCAGATAGGTACAATTATATTAGTGAAAACAATTAGATATAAGGCCTGTGCGTCTCTGAATTAAGTCCTTTGGGAAACTGACTTTAAGGTGAAAATTGTAAATGAAGTATATAAGCATGTAATGCCCCATTTCTGCACACCTTGCAGTGTTTTATGGCTTACATGAAGCCTATTAAAAACTGTGAGCTCAAGAAATGATTAGTGAAATCTTGGACACATATTCGGAACTTCTGGCAGCTATAACAATATATGTTGCGGAAAAGTTTCAAAAAGGTGATCATTACTACTACTACTACTCTAGTGATTTTTACCTGTGAAGAGTACTGTTCTCCATGTCCATCGCGAGTGCTCCGACAACTGCTCCATCTTGTAAGAGTAGATCTAGCACAAAGAACTCGGCAAATAGATCGACGTTTTTGAATTTAGTGGTGTAACCATATAACGTGTGGAGAAGGGCATGCCCCGTTCTGATATTAGAAAAAATAATTAGAAATTAATTAATGCGATAGCTTGAGGCGATAAACAATGCGATAAAGATGTGGCAATATTAGGTCATTACATATGAAATTGGCGTTTTATTGTGCTGGCCACTTTAATCACAAATTCTGCTCCTCGGGTGGGAATTCCAAATTCAAATTTATACAGCCATTTACACATATATTTGTGTTTCATAAGACGGCATTGATTTGTTTTTTTTTTTACTTCTGTTGGTCCTATTTACGTCACCCAGTACAAAAAATGGAAAACTTAAAATATCGTCTTATTTACGAGTACGAGTTCCACCGTGGTACCAGTGCTGAGGAAACGGCTCGAAGGGTTAATGATGTGTATGGCGGTTGTGTCGCAATATAAAATACAGTCGCAAAAAAGAAAATACAATGCGCTTTTGGTTCCAACGTTTTCGTTCTGGAAATTTTGAACTGCGGAACAAGCCCCGTGGACGGCCGGAGACCCAAGTTAATAATGAAGAATTGAAGGCTATTGTGGAAGCGGAGCCATCGCAAACCACGTCTGAGTTAGCTGCATGCTGCGTTGTTTGTGATAAAACTGTTTTAATCCACTTGAAGCAAATTGGAAAGATTAAAAAGATTGAAAGGTAGGTACCTCATGAATTGAGTGAAGCAAACCAGCAAACACGCTTCGACTGCTGCGTTACATTACTTAACCGGCACAATAATGAAGGGTTTTTAAATCGAATCATCACCTGTGATGAAAAGTGGGTTCTCTACGATAATCGGAAGCGCTCATCGCAATGGTTGGACCCTGGCATGCCAGTAAAATCCTGCCCCAACCGAAAATTCCTCAAAAAAGTTACTTGTAAGCGTTTGGTGTAGTGTTGGTGTCATTCATTACAGTTTTCTCAAATCTGGTCAGACGATTACGGCAGACGTCTATCGTCAGCAACTGCCAACCATGCTGGAAAAACTAGCTGTTAAACAATCGAGGATGGTCAATCGCTCTACGCCAATGCTACTTCACGACAACGCTAGACCACACATTGCACAACAGACGGCTACCAAATTAGAAGAGCTTCAATTGGAATGTCTAAGACATCCACCGTACTCCCAGGACCTTGCTTGCTTGTAAATAAAAAAATATATATTAAAAAATATTCGACTTTTTGTTCCCCCTCATACCAAACACCAATTTCATATTTAAGTACCTTATATTTCTTTACATATGCTACACTAACAAGTCTTCTGGTGGAAATCATTTGGGATAAGTGACGAAGTTTGGTAACCCTGCTGTCAAATCCGTAGTCATAATTCTTTATCATTAAGAGTTTCATTCATTGCTTTTCAATGTAGTTGCTCATAAAGCGCTATTTTTTTAATCCATTGTAAGACCGAAAGTGAGTCTTTAAACACGTGTTAAATAAAAATGTTCTGAAATAAAGGATTTCACTTTTACTGCACACGTGCTTATAAGTATTTTTTTTGGTCGAGCACGAAAGAAATTAAAAAAAAAAAATGATGAAAATATGCCAAACTTTAGAGGCAAAAGTATTTCAAGGAGCCTAGAACGAATATTTTTAAATAAAAACGTATGACACGAAAACATGTTCAAATATCACGTTTAATTTTAACAAATAATTTTTACCTTTAATACATACTTATACTCCATTCATTATATATAGCATTAGACAGAAGTTAAATAAGATTCTTTTTATGGTATACTTTGTGACAAAATATTAACAATCATGTTACTCTTAAGACTGACGGCTTATTTGCTACATATCCACCTAAATACCAGCATAGCAGCTGGTATTGAACAGTTGTCGTTTAAGTTATCTGTTTAACAAAAATGTGAGTATTTGACTAACTTAAAAGATTTAATAACTTTTACAATAAAGTGTTCATCTTAAAGAACCTAGAGAGCATGATTTTAATGTCACTATAACTCTAGCAAATTTAAAACGTTGCTTAATCCCTTCAAACGTTTCGGTAGTACAGCTTTTTAATTTTGTCAGATTATGATGTACTCATAATAGTCAAATTACGTAATCTGGGATTCTCATTAATTGTGAATGTTATTTATTGCCTTTTTTCTTGTTTTGAATTGTTATTGTATTATTGTTGTTTTCTTATAGCTTTATTATAGTTGTTATCTTTTTGAAGTTAAGTTTTGCTAAATATGGACGATTTCGGTGCAGGTCCGAATGGCCTACAACAATTACCTCTGACATTTCAGGAAGATTTTCCAATATCTTAATAAATAATCTAATAATATCTGAATAAATGTTATAAAAATAATAATAAAAAATTCATTTTGTTTACCTTCCTTTCGTGGGCATAAATATAACTAAATTCTATTCTAATTATATACTTACAATTAGAATTTACCAAAACAACAGATATATAGTTATAGTTCCATATTGGCTTGGGAGTAAAAGATGAATTTAGAAAATTCTAGCCTCATCGCAAAAGAAAATGGAAATTTGCCCAACTCTTTCAGACTACCTATCGTTCAAAGTTTCAACAAAACTATTATATATAACGGGTGGGTAGTCCGAAGGGGCTATTACGAAGCCCAAATAGATCGTCCATATCGGAGGACTATCTTTACAATAACACTGCAGGCGTGTATACCAACGTAGATTTGTTCCATTTTATCATTTTTCACACGAAAATATAACGAGATGAGCGTGATGTCATCAGATGTCTTTACTCCTCGGCGATCGGAAACAGAATGTCTGCCAAAATGGTGGCAACTTGGTTTTTATAAACGAACTGTCAAAGTCAGTGTCACCGTTCTAATAAAATTAAAAGTATCGATGATCACGCTCTCTTTACAATCGAGTAATTAAGTAAACGAGTAACTAGCAATTAAAATAAAAGAAACTAAATCAAACGATCTTCGTAATGATGATGCGACACGGCCATTCTGGGAGACGGTGCGTGCTCTGCGCCAGTCCCGTTTCTGTAACAAAATAGAAGAGCTTTTCGCCGTGTAGTACCGGTATAGAATTGTACTACCCCTTTTCATCCCGTGGGTGTCGTAAGAGGCGACTAAGGGAAATTTAACCCAAGGATATGGGCAGCAGCGTCTTCTTGTGCGGGCCACAGAACTGGACCATACTGCGATCGCCAACCCGCTTGCCCAGCGTGGCGATTATGGGCATATCCCCCAAATGCAAAGGCACAAAAGGCCACGGCCCCTAGTTCCCGGCAGCCTCGCTATTCCTGGTCATGGTGGCGACCATGGTAACGGCGAGGCAGGGGGTGCTAAGAATCTCCGGGCTACGGGAGGCCACCACAACCGACTGACCCTGGCGACGTACAACGGACGCACTTGGAGCTTGGAAAGATTAGGTGGCACATATTGGGATTGTGTGAAGTCCGAAGGGAAGGGGAGGATACCATAACCCTCGAATCAGGCCACCTAATGTACTTCCGCGAGGGAGACCAACAATCCCAAGGTGGCGTTGGGTTTCTTGTCAATAAGTCCCTTTCTGACAACGTTGTAGAAATTTCCAGTGTGTCGAACAGGGTAGCGTACCTGATTGTAAAGCTCACTGAGAGGTATAGCCTCAAGGTTGTTCAAGTGTACGCACCGACCTCGACACACTCGGACGATGAAGTGGAGAATATGTACGATGATATATCGAGGGCACTCCACTTCACTACTAAGACCCACTACAGCGTTGTTATGGGGGACTTTAACGCTAAAGTGGGAGTACAAAATTGCGGCGAATCGATAGTAGGATCCCATGGATTTGGAAGCAGGAATGATAGAGGGCAAATGCTCGTTAACTTCCTCGAACGGGAGGGGCTCTTCCTTATGAACTCGTTCTTTAAGAAACAGCCCCAAAGGAAGTGGACGTGGCAAAGCCCCGACAACGTGACAAAAAATGAGATCGACTTCATTATAACGGACAAAAAGCACGTATTCAGAGATGTCTCAGTGATCAATAGGTTTAACACCGGCAGCGATCACCGACTTGTTCGAGGCTCTCTGAATATCGACTTCAAAGCTGAACGTGTCCGCTTGATGAAGGCCAGGCTCCGACCTACTCCTCTCCAAACCATGATGGAATCTGAAACGTTTCAGTCAAATCTTGAGAACCGATTCGCTGCCATGGAAACCACAATTGACGTTGACGAGAACCTTGAAAATGTGGTTCGAATACTCAGGGAAGCAGGTACGAAAATTTGTAGCATGCAGCGTAAGGGCGGGAAGTCTAAGCTCTCCGATAGAACTTTGGGGCTAATGAAGGAACGACGTGAAAACCTACCTGTCACTTCGTCAGGAAAACGTGCTCAAAACCAGGAGATCAGCAAACGCGTACGATATGACCTCCGGTGCTCCAACACTCACGCTATAGAAAGAGCGATCGAGCAAAACAGGGGGTCAAAAGTATTCGTACAATCTCTTGGAAGAAGCCACTTGACGAACTTGACCACAGCAAGCGGGGAAGTCGTTGCTTCGAAGCCAGCGGTCCTCTCGGAGGTGGAAAATTTCTATGCCCGGTTATACGCTTCGCATGCATCTTGACCTGATCCCGGAAATGAGGATTCTAGAGCCACATTAACACGCCACTACACCGAAGATCTGCCAGAAGTCAGCACTGGCGAAATCGAGATCGCTCTGAGACAGCTTAAAAATGGAAAAGCCCCTGGAGAGGATGGCATTACAACTGAATTATTAAAAGCAGGAGGTAAACCGGTACTGAGGGAGCTCCAAAAGCTTTTTAATGCTGTCCTCTTCGAAGGGAGAACTCCGCAGGCGTGGAGTAAGAGTGTAGTCGTCCTGTTCTTCAAAAAGGGAGACAAAACCCTGCTGAAGAACTATCGACCCATTTCCCTTCTAAGCCACGTCTATAAGCTGTTTTCTAGAGTAGTCACGAACCGTCTTGCGCAAAGACTTGACGAATTCCAACCACCGGAGCAGGCTGGGTTTCGGAGTGGATACGGCACCATAGACCACATCCACACAGTGCGGCAGATTATACAGAAGACTGAAGAGTATAATCAGCCCCTGTGTCTAGCATTTGTGGACTATGAGAAGGCCTTTGACTCGATTGAGATCTGGTCCGTTCTGGAGTCCCTGCAGCGATGCCAAGTCGATTGGCGGTACATCCAAGTGATAAGATGTATTTATGAGGCCGCCACCATGACCGTCCAAGTACAGAATCAGCAGACAAGTCCTATACCGTTGCATCGAGGAGTGAGACAAGGAGACGTTATGTCTCTGAAATTGTTTACTAATGCAATGGAGGATATGTTTAAGACGCTGAACAAATATACTTGATAAAATAGCTCATTTTCCTAAATTTTCCAAAACCTTTCCTAAACAATTTAACTACCGTTTTTTATAACAATTGTGATAAAATACCCGTTGGTAATAAATTTTATGTTTAAGAAACGAAGGTCGAAATCTAGTTCAAATCAAAATTCCCAAATGACTAGGTTTACAGATACCTAGCTCAGAATCATCATCATCATCATCATCATCAGCCCATATTCGTCCACTGCTGGACATAGGCCTCCCCAATTGCACGCCATCTACTTCGATTTTCGGCTGTTCGCATCCAGCTCCTGCCAGCCATCTTGCGCAAATCATCGCTCCACCGCGCCTGAAGACGTCCTACACTACGTTTGCCGAGACGCGGTCTCCACTCAAGAACTCGTTTACCCCAACGGTTATCGGTTCTGCGGCTAATATGGCCAGCCCACTGCCACTTCAGCTTGCTAATCCGGTGGGCTATGTCGATAACCTTGGTTCTCTGCCGGATCACCTCATTTTTGATTCGATCCCGCAGAGAAACGCCGAGCATAGCCCTTTCCATAGCCCGCTGAGCGACCTTCAACTTGTGGACCAGCCGTGCCGTCAGTGTCCACGTTTCGGCTCCGTATGTCATAACGGGTAGGACGCACTGATTAAAGACTTTCGTCTTTAGGCACTGCGGGATCGACGATGTGAAGACCTGACGTAGTTTCCCAAACGCTGCCCAACCTAGCCGAACTCTTCCATTTACCTCGCTCTCGAAGTTGTTTCTACCTAACTGCAATGTTTGCCCGAGGTATACATATTTTGGAACAATTTCGAGAACGGCACCGCATACTACAATCGGTTCCGGTAGTACGTGTTCGTTGAACATGACCTTGGTTTTATCCAAGTTTATCCGTAGGCCGATGCGCATAGAAGAGTCAGCCAGGTCATTCAGCATCTGTTGTAGGTCTTGCAGATTTTCTGCCATGATGATGATGTCGTCAGCAAATCTCAAGTGAGAGATGTACTCGCCATTGATGTTGATGCCACGTCCTTTCCAGTTCAGCGTCTTAAACATATCCTCCATTGCATTAGTAAACAATTTCAGAGACATAACGTCTCCTTGTCTCACTCCTCGATGCAACGGTATAGGACTTGTCTGCTGATTCTGTACTTGGACGGTCATGGTGGCGGCCTCATAAATACATCCAAGTGATAAGATGTATTTATGAGGCCGCCACCATGACCGTCCAAGTACAGAATCAGCAGACAAGTCCTATACCGTTGCATCGAGGAGTGAGACAAGGAGACGTTATGTCTCTGAAATTGTTTACTAATGCAATGGAGGATATGTTTAAGACGCTGAACTGGAAAGGACGTGGCATCAACATCAATGGCGAGTACATCTCTCACTTGAGATTTGCTGACGACATCATCATCATGGCAGAAAATCTGCAAGACCTACAACAGATGCTGAATGACCTGGCTGACTCTTCTATGCGCATCGGCCTACGGATAAACTTGGATAAAACCAAGGTCATGTTCAACGAACACGTACTACCGGAACCGATTGTAGTATGCGGTGCCGTTCTCGAAATTGTTCCAAAATATGTATACCTCGGGCAAACATTGCAGTTAGGTAGAAACAACTTCGAGAGCGAGGTAAATGGAAGAGTTCGGCTAGGTTGGGCAGCGTTTGGGAAACTACGTCAGGTCTTCACATCGTCGATCCCGCAGTGCCTAAAGACGAAAGTCTTTAATCAGTGCGTCCTACCCGTTATGACATACGGAGCCGAAACGTGGACACTGACGGCACGGCTGGTCCACAAGTTGAAGGTCGCTCAGCGGGCTATGGAAAGGGCTATGCTCGGCGTTTCTCTGCGGGATCGAATCAAAAATGAGGTGATCCGGCAGAGAACCAAGGTTATCGACATAGCCCACCGGATTAGCAAGCTGAAGTGGCAGTGGGCTGGCCATATTAGCCGCAGAACCGATAACCGTTGGGGTAAACGAGTTCTTGAGTGGAGACCGCGTCTCGGCAAACGTAGTGTAGGACGTCTTCAGGCGCGGTGGAGCGATGATTTGCGCAAGATGGCTGGCAGGAGCTGGATGCGAACAGCCGAAAATCGAAGTAGATGGCGTGCAATTGGGGAGGCCTATGTCCAGCAGTGGACGAATATGGGCTGATGATGATGATGATGATGATGATTCTGAGCTAGGTATCTGTAAACCTAGTCATTTGGGAATTTTGATTTGAACTAGATTTCGACCTTCGTTTCTTAAACATAAAATTTATTACCAACGGGTATTTTATCACAATTGTTATAAAAAACGGTAGTTAAATTGTTTAGGAAAGGTTTTGGAAAATTTAGGAAAATGAGCTATTTTATCAAGTATATTTGGTCAATGCAAATGCTCCACGCATACTTGCATTGATTATTGTACTCGTAGCAAATATGATGCTGTGGTTATGAGCGGTCCACAGTAGCTCAAAAGGAGATGGGGAAAGGCCGATGCTGGGGTCTGGGTCTTACATGAGACCGTGGTCCCCAGAGGCTCTAAAGGAAACGGGAAGGACGAAGCTGGGGTCTGGGCCTTATTTATGACCGTGGTCCCCAGAGGCTCTGAGAAACGACTTAAAAGTTGGGAAGTTCATAGGATGAGATTTATACAGTCATTTCATAAGAAATTTTTGATTGTTGAATTGAACTTTCATGAAAATATTATCCCTTTATCAAACATTGAGAAATAGTGAGTACCTAATAGTACCACTAACCATTTACTAGGCATCCAATTGATATGCAGCTCGATAGATTCTTTTCTCGGTCAGTCCTGACTTTAACTAAAGTAAGAATTTTAAACCAATCGAAACTTTATTAATTAGAGACCGTTTTTACTTTAAGTTTCTTTAGTAATAAGAATTTAAGAGTTGATAAATCCTATCATCAAATCTTATTTACAATGAAATTATTCATAAACAACAAACCGGTTTGAGAACCTCGATTGCATCACTTAACCAGCAATGCAATCACACTTTTTCAATTTTATTTTCACTTAACTAGTGATTTTAAGAGTTACTAATTCGATTGCCATGAACTCTTCACGATATTAATTACTTTAGAAAGGAGCACTCGACTCCAGTATCATAACAAAATGAAAACGACTCACCAAAATACTGCAAAATACTAGCAAGGGTAGCAATGAAGCAGATGTCGCTCACTAGCAATACCAGCAGACGAGCCATCAGTTTGGCCACCGTTGCATCTTCTTCGGCTACAGGCATCTTGAGAGTAGTGACAATCTGTTCCACAATTGAAGAACGTGACAGCATCGTTCGGGTTACTGTTTTTCATATTAGGAACGCTTGGTTCTTCTTACGAAGGCTTCAAGTGATTCTTCTTGTATTTTGTCAGGATCGAATTCGGGCAGATGCACATGTGACTCGACGACGGCCCAGTCATGACGTAGATGAGGGCGAGAAAGTTTTGATATTGTTACTGCAATAAGATTCTCCATATCCATGACATCTGTGTGTCCACTTGGTCGGTTACATCCCACTTCTGATAACGGGTGGGTAGTCCGAAGGGGCTATTACGAAGCCCAAATAGATCGTCCATATCGGAGGACTATCTTTAAAATAACACTGCAGGCGTGTATACCAACGTAGATTTGTTCCATTTTATCATTTTTCACACGAAAATATAACGAGATGAGCGTGATGTCATCAGATGTCTTTACTCCTCGGCGATCGGAAACAGAATGTCTGCCAAAATGGCGGCAACTTGGTTTTTATAAACGAACTGTCAAAGTCAGTGTCACCGTTCTAATAAAATTAAAAGTATCGATGATCACGCTCTCTTTACAATCGAGTAATTAAGTAAACGAGTAACTAGCAATTAAAATAAAAGAAACTAAATCAAACGATCTTCGTAATGATGATGCGACATATATATTTATAAAATTTATCTTGAAAATAAAATGTTCTGTACTGCTGCTTCTGTGATCCTTTTTTTTTCTAATGTTGTAATGAATGGAGATATTTGTTTTATTTCCTCGCAAAAAGCATTGAAAAATATTGTAAGAAACTTGAGCGTAAAAGGTTTTTCGAATTCTTGCCAATAAAAACCCTCGCTACGCCCGTGTTTTCAATTTGGCCCTTATTCGTAAAACCTTACTTTCCGCACTCGTATCTTAAATAACTATTAGAGTACATTTTAAAATAGTAAAATGAAATAAAATATCGCCACAACATCGTTAAGATGGCTTATCCTATAGCTAGTAGTCATGGCTTGGGCGGCTTGAGCGGATTGGGCGGCTGCACTTCAGAGCGACAGAAATGTATACGGGGCGATGAAAAAGGCGATACAGAGCTTTGGTCCTCAGTTACAATAGTTATTAAAAAAATACTAGAGCTAAGTAGATGAGATAGGCACAGTGGAAGGAATGTTATAGAATCACCAATAGATGGCATAGTTTTTGTAACTTCATGTAAATAAATAAAAAAATGTATATTTCCTGTCTTTATGACTTTGTAAGAACTTAATACATTTTATTATCACTATATTATATTGGTTTGTTTTTGAAAAAATGAATTACAATAAATTTTACCCATAAAATAATATAAAACAGTAAATATGCCATCTGTTAGCATGAAACAAAATAACGTAGCCATGAGACATGTTCCATTCTCGTAATATTTGTGTTTAGTCGTAATTCAGCAATCTTCAGCAATTGTATGATTTAAGCAACATTCCAGAGATGGCGCACATTACGGAAATATATAATCTATGGCTTAAAATAGCAAATAAATTAAAATCATTCATAATGTGACGAATATCATTTCAATGCGAATAATCCTATTTATAATTATTGTAAGTATGAATATAGGTAACAAATTAATTAATGTCACGTGTATGATCGTTGACAGTTCATCAATTGGGTTCATTCAAACTTAACGCTGCTGTTTTCGGCTTCTCAACTAATCGATGATTAGAATGATGTCTTTCAATTAAAGGGCTAGCTGGTCAATGGAGTGGCTTCAACCAATTCGCTGTGTATTACTCCGGAGTCTGACGCGTACGTACTTATTTTATCATATACATAGAACCCTCTCAATTCTTTAAGGAAATTCATAAGTTTTCAGTAGCCAATTAAAAATTGTCTTGGTGAACTTAGTTGGCTTAAAACGTCATTTTGATTCTTTGACGAATAAAATTTCGGGGATTAGTGTGTATTAGATGAAACTAAACTTATCAATTTTCTTTTAAGAAATAGTTTAATTACTGTCACGACAAAATTCTATTTATCTAATATTATACCTCTAGTTACATTGAGGATGATGACTTATTTTTGTTTGCCTGTCCGTGAGGTATAATATTGAAGACTTTAAACATATATTTGTTAATTTTTTCGTAATCAAAAAATGACGGTGGTGAGTTAAAATTACGTATGACCTCACACATTTGTACATTTTCTACGTGGTTGTGACGTAGCTAGCCCCACCTAATATTTTGCTTCAATTTAACGAGTTTCTAGTTAAATTGAAGCAAAATATTAGGTTGATACTTATCTGCTATTTTTAATTTTAGGTTGATACTTATCTGATTATTTAATTTTTTTTTCAGAAAAATATTTACACCATCTATTATCGCCCATGGAGACTCATGCCTTCATAAGGTAAATATGCAATGTTCATGTCCAAAAATTGAATTCGTAACTCAACATATGTATATCGGTCTTATAATTGATAACAGATTTAACTGGGTTCCACATATCGGATATGTATGTGAGAAATTAAGGGCTATAACATCTAAACTATCTATTCTACGATACAAAATACCTTACATGACCTTGAGAACTTTATATATGGCCTTGGCTAACAGTGTGATCGGATATGGGTTAAGTAGTTATGGAAGAACGTTCAAAACACACTTGATTAATATCTATAACCTACAGTTAAAATTACTAAAGTTAATAGTTCCGAAAAAAATAAAAAAAAACTTTTTAAATGATTTAGATTTATTTAATTATTGTGGGGTCTTGCCAATATATAATAGTGTGAGGCTCGCCATATTGATTGATGAACATGAACAATAGCAATGAATTGATTGCCTATACTCGACCAAAGACATTGAGAAAGTTACAAAAATCAAAGAAATATGTGTTACCTAAATTTAATAACTATTATGGAAAAAGAAATTGGAAATATTTGTTACCGGCGATATTGAATGAAATGACTGATGAATCTGTATCTTATTATGTGAATAAGCGTAATTATAAAAAATATCTGAAAAAATACTTTCTTGATAAAAGTAAGAATGATTACATTATATAAAATTATGTTCTCATCTATTGCTAAGTAAGATTAACTTGCTTGAAATACCTTATGTCAATTGCATTGTTAAATAATAAAAATAACGTTATGTAACTATCTAATATACCTTGATAAATTATTGTAATTATTTTAGGAACGTTGTATTTGAACTCCACGGCCACTGATAAACCCGAAAGGGCTTTTGTGCGCTTATGATGTACTTTTGCATGCAAAAAAAAATTGTATATTTTTGGACAATAAAAAAAAAAAAAATCATTTACCATCATCATGTCATCATCCCTATTGTATTTAATATATAAGAACAAATTTAAACAAAGTAGTGTTCACTAACTGATGAATTTGGTGAGAGCTTAAAGCCCAAAACTGCTTATGTTATTAGGTTCAAACATTGAAGTATTCAGAGCCACCTATTGTCAGGCAAAAACAAATAAACTGTCATATTCTACTATATGGATTTGGTATATTTTAGGTTTCAAATTTACTGTAAATTTTAAAGTGGTATAAATCAAATCTAATTACTCTACAAAGAATTATGGATATTCTAATAAAAAAAACAGAAATATTTTTTATTAGTATATTAACGTCATCTACTCACAAAGTACAAATTTATAAGTGGTAAATAAAACATAGCAACTCTTCAAAAAGAAATGATCAAATTAGAATGTTAGCGCCATCTACCTATTGAGCCCAAAATTAAAATTAAAATTAAAGGTAAAGTCAAATGTAACTATTTTATAATAATAATAATAATAATGTTTATTTTAACTACGAAAAATTAAAAATATCACGTTAGAATCGTCATGCACATATAGAGTTAAAAATTCAAAAACGAGTTTTATATAATGTAATCAATTCAACGTTGTATTTTACCAAAACTATTAGATGGCGTTGACTGCGTGAGCATTCGAAAAGCATGCAATCACCCCATCTAAGCACCCTTCGTCACATTAAATCAACGCACAGAATACAGAGACTTGTGCTAAAAGGTTTAGGACCTATCATACATTTTTAATAGATGACGCTATTGAAGTTATCTAGATGTAAGATTCAGAATAAAATAAATCTAAACCAATGAGAAGAAGAAAAAACCAACATTATTTTGTTTTTTATAATGTTGCAACAGGATCCGTTGGCTGGCATATTATTTGTATGATATCAAGATAAAGTGATTTTAAAGGTGTTTTTCTATATTTTCTACCCGATACTTACATACACTTTATTACTTGTTTTATAAATTCCTATATAATTTAGATTGAACTTAAAAAATATTAAATAAATATATATTTATTATACAAACATAATGGTTTAACTGTTTTAACATTAATTCAGTGGAAAGAAATATAAGTATGTACATAATATAGTATAATGGATGTCAGAGCTCTCAATGTTTCTACTTTTTGCCACCATGAGCGCTGCGATAGATCGCGTAAGCCCCACCTAGTACTTTGCACCCAGCGAATACGAGTTCCTTCGTTCGACCTAGTACACAATAGTAAACAATGAGCGTTTATCGCTTTTTTTCAGGCTAAGGCTCACGGGTGGAATCCAACCAGGTCGCGGACATTAATGAATATAATATCAAATGATAGATAATAAGCCAACTTAACATTGTATATAGTCATTTTATTTAAATTCAATGGGAAAAAATGGGACCTAAAAATGATTCTGGTATATTGTTGTGGGGTTCTGCGGCTAGCATTCAGGATATTTTTATTCTTCAAAAGAGAGCTGTCCGTGCTCTATATAATTTACGGTCTAGGGAATCTTTCAGAGAAATATTTAAAGAAATAAATATTCTGACTGTTGCCTCTCAATACATTTATGAGAATATTATGTACACAAGAAAACATAACGATTCCTTCACAAAAAATAGTAGTGTTCATAATCTTAGCACAAGAAATAAAAATAAACTTGCCGTTCCAAGCTTCAGACTTCAAAAAACCAGATGATCATTTCTGGGTAAATGTATTGCTATGATCAATAAAGTTCCACAAAATGTAATTGACCTACCCATAAATAAATTTCAAATTTATGTAAAGAATATACTTATGAGTAAAGGCTATTATAAAGTTGATGAAGATTTTAAGGAACGCAATGCATGGAATTGATAGCCTTCGCTTTGTGCTATAAAGACTAATTATATGTTCAACTTATGTCCTACAGACTTTGAAAGTTGTATTTATTATTGTGATAATACATATTATTTTGGTAATGACAATATTTAGTAAATGTCATTACTTATGATAAAAAGCTGATAAGTTTCTTTCGCTTGTTCTTCTTGTCAGCTAAAAGACGTCCTGAACAAGTGGTAGGGGAAAAAAATTTTTTTTGGACGATTCAAAAGTGCTTGTAATAGCCTACTTGAATAAAGATATTTTCATTTCATTTCATTCCTCACGTTCTTCACTATTGAAACCCAACGCAACAAGGACTAGAGTAGCATTACAAAGTATTATTTCTCGAGTATACATGGACTCTGTACAGTATTTGTGCGGTGTTTTTAGATAAAACGATCATTGATATTGATGACGTTGAATAATATTTAATAATAACATAATAACGGTTTAATAATAACACCCGTAATTATTATATTGTTCAATCCCAATGTCCTTTGCTGCCTTAGAGACCGTTTCAGTTTTATCTACTGTTCAAATTCCTAAACGTTACAATCCTCAAGGAATTTGAATCTTGAGATTCCATCTCCATAAACTTCTCGCAATGACTCCTCTTTTACGTTTAAACTGTTAGTCTCGGGAATCACTTTCTAGTTCGCCTTTTATTGGATATCCATACAAATTTTGAACTCCTTTGTTTCCCCCTTAGGCATAGAATTTCCACAAATACTGAATTATACTTCATTCATTATAGCATTAGACAGAATGAAAATAAGGTTCTTTTTATGGTATACTTTGTGATAAAATGTCAACAATCATGTTACTCTTAAGACTCACGGCTAATTTGCTAAATATCCACTTAAATACCAGCTGCTATACTTGAACGTTGTCTTTTAAACTATATATTAAACAAATTTATGAGTATTTGACTGACTTAAAACATTTTATAATTATTACAATAAAAAGTGTTCATCACAAAGAACCTAAAGAAGCAGGATTAGATAGTTTCAGCCCGATTCTCATGTCTCTATAACTCTACCAAATTTAAAACGTTGCCTAATCCGTTCAAACGTTTCGGTAGTACAGCTTTTTTTTTTTGTCAGATTGTGATTTATTCATAATAGTCAAAATACGTAATCTCGGATTGTCATTCATTGTGAATGCTACTGTCTTTCTTGTTGTTTTGCCGTTTTCCGTGATGTTATTGTTTTATTTTTGTTGTTAAGTTCTACCCTCAAACTTTGACATTTCAGGAAGTTTTTCCAATGTCTTCATCAATAGTCTAACTAATTAATTACATTTACAATTAGAATTTATCAGAATACACAGATAGTTTCAGTTTTAATTCCATGTTGGCTTGGGACTAAAAGATGAATTTATAAAATGCTGGCCTCATCTCAACCCCGAGGTATCATAAAAAATGGATAATTGCCCAGCTCTTTCAGACTACCTAATGTTCAAAGTTTCAACAAAACTAATATATATTTTTTAAGTTTATCTTGAAAATAAAATGTTCTGCACTGCTGCTTGTATGATCCTCTTTTTTCTATTTTTTCTGTTATAGTGAATGGAGTGTAGGTACTATTATTTAGTAATAATAATAACTTCAAAACTGTCTGGCCATACAAACTTTCAACCCTTATTTCACCCCCTTAGGTATATAATTGCCGTTAGAACAGGTATTTACCCGTTTACTTACTCACGCGCAGCATATTCATTACTTCAAAATCATCTATGTATGTAATAAACCACCTTAATATCTTTATTAGCCTATGATAATATTTAGTTACTATTTCATCCCTTAGATGTATACTAAAATGCATACAACCCTAATGAATCATTGTGTCTGCATTTTCGCCCTATAGTCGGCGCGCCCGTATCCCGAGCGTTTTAGTCTCATTCCAACCTCCGTGGTAGCTGTTAGTTCCACAATTGAATACTAGGGGAAACGGTATAGTTATTGGCCCTCAGATAGTAATTGGCCAATTAAATTTAATTATTAAAAAACTACCAACTAAGCTAACAAAGGTAAGATACAGAAAGTTTATGTTGGCAACACTGTTACTAACTGTCAAATAACGCCAAAAAAGTTTTGTTAGGTGTAACGGTCTTTTTGTGATTTGTGATTTTGTGGCACTGGAGCAAAAATAAGTAAGTTTAATTTAAATTTTGTAAGACATTAGATATTTTAAGTATGATAATTTTAGAAACATGAATGTAGTAAAGTAACTGAAAACCTATAAAATATGTAGTTTGTATGTTTAATTAGCGGATTTAAGGTGTGATATAAGAAAAAATTGATTATAACCTAAAATATTGTTATGGCCAATAACTGTCACTGTATTTTTTTCAATTTATAGTAATTGGCCTCTTATGCCCATTACTATATTTATTCTATACTTAGTAAAGAGCGTTTCTAATAGAGAGTTATCGTCTTATTTTTAAAATTATGCGGCCAGTTCAATCTCCATATATTTCAGAGGACTGTAAATAGTTATTGGCCTAGGCCAATTACTGTGCCACTTACATTACTAACCAATACAAAAATATGCCAATTACTGTGTAACTTTTTACGTATTTTTTAAAATTCAATGATCGTTTTTTTCTACTCCAATAGGTAGACTGGTAAAAAACACACCATGCCAAAAAAACCCCAATACACCAAAGAAGCTCTTGATGAGGCATTGGAAAAAATTAATGACAAAACGATGTCTTTGAGAGCAGTTGTAAAGAAGTACAATATTCCAAGAGCAACTCTACAGTTCAAATTAAGGAATCCTACTTCGAGATCTCAATTTGGGCCAATGCCATACTTAACTTATGAAGAGGAAGATACAATTAAAAACTGGTTAGTCAGAATGTCTCGCAAAGGCTTTCCGAGAAAAGCAGATGATGTTCTCGATACTGTTCAAAAATTTTTGACTGCAAATCCACGCGATACTCCGTTTAATAACAATAGGCCTGGTCAAGGCTGGCTGAGAGCTTTTTTAAAACGTCATCCCGATATCAGTCAAAGAACCAGTGAGGGCGTTTCTAAAGCTAGTGCCTGCGTGGCTGAGAGCGATATAAAAAAATGGTTCGCAGAAATCAAGGATTATTTTACTACTGAAAATCTATTGGAGGCCATTCAAGATCCACAACGTGTTTTTAACGCTGATGAAACAGGTTTTCAGCTTTGTCCTTCTACAGGTAGAGTTCTTGCAGCTAAAGGTGATAAAAATGTTTATGCCGTAGAACAAGGAAACACCAAAGAAAATATCACATTACTGTTCACATTTTCTGCTGATGGAAGAACATGTCCTCCGTTAATAGTATTTCCTTACAAACGACTCCCGGAAAAAATTGCGTCGTCGGTGCCGCCACATTGGGGTATCGGACGGAGTGATACAGGATGGATGACTGCAGATGTTTTTAATCAGTTTGTCACTGACATATTGGCGCCATACCTTGAGGAAAACAACATCAGTAAACCAGTTATCCTATTTATCGATGGACACAAAAGTCACATTACTTTACAGCTCAGTTTAACGTGTAAGGAACTAGGAATCGAAGTTGTTGCTCTTTATCCTAACACTACTCGTATTACTCAACCGGCAGATGTATCAATATTTGGGCCAATCAAGAATATGTATCGCAAAGCAGTTCGGCAATTTCAAGCAGAAAACGTGGGAGAGGCTGTGACAAAGTTAAATATTGCTAAGATTTTAAAAACAGTCGTTGATAATTTAAAGTCTGATAGTATAATCAATGGATTTAGAACGTGTGGGCTATGTCCTTTTAACGAGAATGCTATTGATTACTCTAAATGTTTAGCTGCAGAAAAATCTGATGAAGCCGCCAATATCGATAATAAGCATATGACTATAAAAGACTTCAAAAATATTGTAGGAGTAGATATGATCAACAAGTTGAAAGAACTGCAATCTAAAGGTACATCTTTAAACGATAAATCTCCTACACTATACAAATTGTGGTGCTTTTTTCAAAGTGATTATCCTCAGAATGAATCAAACAGTGTTGAAATACAGACTGCAAATAATATAACCACTAATGTAAATTTTTCCTGCGAAGATAATGTGACAAAAGTACAAATTACTATGACACCCACTAAAACTCCTGTAGATTTGACCACGCCTAGTACCTCATATGATACTTCTTTTATCAGAAAATCAATAAATGATTACCTATCAAATGCGCCGGAAAATCGTCAGAAACATAGAAATCAAAACATAGATCAAAAAACATAGAACAAATCAGAAACATATCAAAATTCGTCAGAAACATAGAAAAAAAGCCGTTTGTCATTACATCCGAAAAGTTTAGAGCAGCTATTGAGAAAAAGGAAATTGAAAAGCAACAAAAAGAGAATGAAAAAATAGAAAGGAAAAGAAAAAGAGAAGAACAAGCAACCGCAAAGAAAGAACTTGCTCTTATGAAGACAAAAAAAGGTAAAGGTGTAGGGAAGAAAACAAAAAAGGAAAACCTAAGTGATGGATACGACAAAAAAAATGAAACGATTGAAATTAAAAATTTAAATGATGCCAATGAGGTAAACGAAAACAAGGAAATGAAAGGTGAAGAATGTAGTGATGGAAAAGATAATTTAAATAAAGATAGAAATAAACCAAAGATATTACAAAACCTTTTAGTAGTGACCTGTGATTCATGCCATCGTTTAGCAGTTAAACATAAGTCCTTATTATGTAGCTCTTGTCAGAAATCATACCATCCTCAGTGCATTCCTAATAAACACCAGGAACACATTCCGGATCAAGATGAGCTTTCTGATTTTATATGCCATAAATGTTATTTGTTACACGATGATTCTGAGTTGTCTGAGGATGAGAGTACTCAAGAGGATATAGGTATATTTTAATTATTGAAAATGATTATTTTTGATGTTTAAATTTATTTTATTTTATGTTTCAAAGATGGCTAATTACTGTACGATCTCAAGGCCAATAACTGCTATAGTGCGGCCAATAACTGTAAAATTTATATTTTTGTTTTTAATTTGATTTTATTTAGACAATATATTAAAATAATGTAGGTAAACAAAGAAAGTTAATAAATACAGTTCTATAGATTCCGTGAAACAACTTTTTATTTATTACAAATATTTATTTATTTTTTTACTTCCCGCTTTCTACATTGAAGTCGCTTAACTGGCCAATAACTATACCGTTTCCCCTATTTCCTTTTTTTTTATTTGATTTTTTCTTACTCTAATGGAGGGGCGCGCTCAAACAGTACGAATGATATATGACAGTGGAACGTGTTGCACTCCAAAATACTTGTATCTATCCTGATTTGACTATTCAACACCAATTGAGACCGCTCTGATTTCACGAAAAAGACACCTCCGACCCTCCAACTACATGAGCTCTTTTATTATCAAAACAAAATAGATATGTTTTTTCGTGAAATATATAATACTTGTGAACTTACTTCCATTCTCTGTAAAATTTTGTAAAAAGTAATAATCACATCCATCGCAGTCAAGTAAGTAAAAAAACAGCATTTTGAGTAAATCAACTTTGAAGTCATTTAAGGTTTTGGTTTCCAACGCTGTAAAAATATTTTTATGCTTTTTACACTTTTATATTTTATTCATATTCTCTAAGAAAGGGCAATAAAAATAGTTTTGACTTATATTTTAGCAGTTGCAGCAATTAAATTAGTTAGGCGTTACAGGGTGTTTCATTTTTTTCGTGCATATTACACGTCCAGCCTTAAAATCTAAACTTATCCATAAAATATCTACATAATTTATAACGGAAATCAAAAGTTATAAAGTTAAGCTTGCATGCATATAACATTTACTGATCAAAGTAGCGTAATTAATAAAATATAAGTAAAAAACTTTGTAAATTCTCATTGCCATCGGTGTCCATTTACTATTATCCTCTTTATATTTATATATTACTCAAAAACTAGATTAAAAACTGGAAACAAAGTTAACATACTAAAAATCTATATTAAAATTACAATGTTTTAATCTAAAATTAGTGCCGTTATCAAAGAAAAATCATAGTTTTTTTATATCATAAATATTTAACATTTTTTTTTCTGATTACCATCGGTTTGTGAGGAAATCTAAATTATACTCTGTGTATCATCTTTAACACTGCTACACCACTACCAAGTCCCGCGTACATCACTCAGTCGGCCAGCAAACGTTGTAGAAGACGTACGCTTGTTCATGGTAAAACAATATTTTCGTTAAATATTGCGCGGGAGTTGATTATTCTGGAATTGTTCTCTTTCTTATCGTCCGTATTACTAAGTGAGTATTAATAATTTTGATAACCATATTGCAAATTTACATTTCTTTGGATTACCTTTGTTGTTTGAAATATACACTAGTTTCGTAATTTTGATATCCTATAAAAAATCTTGAATTAACTATCCAATCCTCATTACCATCTTCCTCATTGCCTTCGTTTACCATCGTTTTTTAGAGCGACGGTAATGAGATCAACACGAAGGCAATTAGAATTTAGTCCGAATAATAAATTTCTTAATCCATATATATTTTTTACATTTTGTGTTTTCATTATTAAAATTATTAAATTTAATAGAGATTAAAATTCAACCGTTTAAAATGTGAATGTACTTACATTCTATTTATTTTCACAGATGACCAAGCATAAAAATTGCCGAAGAAAACCAAACAAACAATAGAGCAGAAACGAGAGCGTGATCGACTACAAAAGCGAAAAAAATATGCAGAAATTAAGGAAGATCCTGAGAAGTATGTAGAACAAGAGGCAAAAGAAAGAGCAAGATACCTCAAAAGAAAAGAACAGAAAAAAATTAAAGACGCACTAGAAATGACACCGAGACAATTAAGAGCTCAGAGAAAAAAATGGAGAGTTAATTCGAAAAGTCATTATGAAAGAAAAAAGAAAGAAAAAGCTATACAACAACTATTACTTGAAAATTCCCCACCAAATAGTGACACTGAAGTACTTCCAGCTGCTGATCAAGATCCTCTCGATAGACCTGCTCTAAATATTCCTAAGCCATTCCTTGATTGTATGGATCGTGATACTTGTCAACAATGTCTAAAAAAAGATATTCTTCTTAGAAAGTTTCGCTACCGACATAAAAAAGAGATTGGAATTTTGAAACTAGAACTAGAAAAAACAAAGAAACAGAAAGATGCCCTTAGAAAAACGTTTTACAGAATAATGAAGGATAAGACAAAAAGAGAAAATATATCTACTGAAGAAAAAATAGAACATTTGATAGAAAATGTGAACACAGAAAAACGTGAGGAAATTAAAAAGAAATTAGTATTTGGTGAAATTCTGTCAAGAAGTATCGGGGAAGGATATAAGTCCTTGAGAAAAAAAGACAAGAAAGAATTCTCTAATATCGTTATGTCTGAAAAAGAAAATTTTAAAAAACATAAGCTCTTAACAAGGACAAAATATTCACGGTAAGAGATAAAAAAAAAATAGAACAGATAAGAATGAAAACTTCATAGAACAACAAATTTCGGAATTTTTTGACGATGACGCCTTGACTAGAATTGCAGCTAATAAAAAAGAATATGTAACTAAAAATAAAACAAGAAAGCAGAAAAGATACTTGTTAGATACATTAACCAATCTATACAAAAAGTTTAATCAATATTCAAATATCAAGGTAACGTATCAAACTTTTTGTAAATATCGACCATTTTGGGTATTATATCCAAAGGAATCAAATAGAAATACATGTGCTTGCAAAGTGCATATTAATTTCAATTTATTGGTAAAATGCCTTAATATAAATAAAATATTAAAAGAAGTTAACGGGACAGGTATTTTAGAAAGTTTGTGTTGCAACTCTAGTGATGAAAATTGTTTGAATCGATCATGTATGATATGTAAATTAAAAAATTTAAATAACGCTGAATTCCGGAATGATAAAAAGATAAAATATCAGCAGTGGTGTACTTGTTCTGAGAAATATTACATAAAAGAAACTGAAATAACAAAATTGGTAACAAAAAAAGTAACAATTTATGATTTCCCAAGAAATATAATAATCAAATTAGAAAACTGTCTTGAGGGCTATACGAAGCACTGCACTAATATTTTAACTCGATATAAAAATATTAAAGAGCTTAAAAACAATATTACTCCTCAAGAAGTAGTGATACATGTGGATTTTAGCGAGAACTACTGCGTTAAGTATAACGAAGAAATCCAAAGTTATCACTTTGGATAACTTTGTGGGAATAGGAAGCAGATAACATTTCACACATGTGCCATCTACTTGATAGATCCCGAAGTTGGCATTCAAAAACAATATAGCTTTATTACTATAAGTACTCAACATGATGCTGCAGCAGTCTGGGCACATTTGATACCGACGATTGGGTATGGTATGGAAATTTCAAACGAAATAAATACCGTACATTTTATTTCTGACAGTCCAACAAGTCAATATCGAAATCGTTATATATTTTATTTGATTACCCAACTGTAGCGTGATTTTCCTCAACTGAAAGCTGTAACTTGGAACTACTTAGAAGCCGGACATGGCAAAGGGGCACCAGACGGTATTGGTGCTGTTCTAAAACGAACAGCGGATCAAGTAGTCCGTTTTGGCAGTGATGTGGACTCATTAGAAACATTCGTAGCTTGTCTAAGACCTAGAGTAAACATTGAGATTCGCATTGTTACTAAAAATGATATCGAAGCAAGAAGTTTTCCCACGGTTTTAAAAGCAATAAAAGGTACAATGACGGTGCACCAAGTCCTTTGGTCATTCGGGAGTTCTATAATGAGTTTAAGGAAACTAAGTTGTGTTCTGTGTGGCAATAAAGATATTTGCAGTCATGGCAAACATTTAGGCTGTTATGATATTCCTATAATTGAAGACGTTAATAATAACCAATTTCAGAATTTCCTTGATGAAAATACAACACCAGAATTAATCCAAGAAATTAACGATGCAGGACTTTCAGTTTCGCGTTCTGACCCATTGAACAACCACGAGCTTCGGTATTCAAACAGGCCATATTCACCGAAAGTCAAAATATTATCGGATATTAATGTGACTGACTAGGAAAATAGAAAATTTTTTATTGATAAAAGTGAATCGGTTTTGAATAATTCATATCAAACAGATTTTGAGAAATTCATTCTATATAACAGAGAAAAAGAAGATGATGCCAAAGAAACTGAGTTGTGTGAAAAGAAAAACAAAAATAAACTAATTAATTTTTGGAGTGATGATTCCGATGAAGATATTTTCTAATATGAAAGATACAATTTGTTTAAATTTTTTTTAATTAAAATATTTTATTTTTTGTAACAGAGTCTGTTTTTAGTTTCTAAGGAAGAATATTATTGATCTCTTATTTCCAAATAAAATATTTAAAAAAAATGCATATTAAAAATTATTATTTTATAACAGACTTTTTATCATTACCTTCTATTTATATTCACTACCTTCGTACTATTTCCCTTATTGTTATTATTTGAATAATTTTAATTTCATTATTTCCTCCTCCAGAAAGGTAGAAACTACAGAAACTTGAAGAGTTAACGATATATTAACAATATTAGAAAAAAAAACAAAATTATTCGACAATTAATTTGGATTATGATAATGTCATGGAATTTGTACGAACTACGCGAAATACCCTACAATTCTTTCATACAAAAATTGTAATGCGCCCGCCCTGCTGCCTCTTTGGTTATATGAGTTATGCGTTGTAACACTCGATGTGTTGTAAACTGCGTTATTTATTGCAAATGTTTGTTGCATTTGCTTGCCGTTAAACAGAATTAAGTTTGGGAACAAGGAAATATTATAAGTCGTTAAAATGACTTTAAAAATAAATCAATTGATTCACACTTTTCTGCGCGTGGTTTTAATACATATTGTTTCTTTTCTATATATAATATTTTAGATTCGATTAATCTTGTTACTGGTTTCTTTTATTTTATTGACTTGTATTTAAGTACGAGGGTCAAACTGAAAGTTCTTAGAAAATCAAAAACTGATTACATTAGCCAGTTATTAGTTTTATTATATCTTTTCAAAATATTGTCCATTCACGTCAATACACCGCTGCATGCGATGGAACCACTGGGAAAAGCACTTTGCCCACTCGTCCTTAGGGGTCTCTTCAATGGCATCGCGATACGCAGCCACCGCTTCTTCAGCATTCATAAACCGCTTTCCTTTAAGTTTTTCTTTAATTTTTGGAAATAAATAAAAATCACAAGGCGCGAGGTCGGGGCTATACGGCGGGTGACCCAGTAATTCAACGTTTGATGTCGCCAAATAGTCGATCGTTCGCTTGGCGGTGTGCGACGAGGCGTTGTCGTGGTGAAGGAGGATCCTACTGCGAGGTCGTTTCTCTCGAACTTTTTCCAAGACAAGTGGCAAACAATTGGTAGTGTACCATTCTGCAGAAACTGTTTTTTGATCCTCTAACACAATTGTTGCAAAATGACCTATCCTTCCAAAGAACGAGGCCACCATTTTTTTTCCCGCACTTCGATCTCTCTTCACTTTAGTTGGCAACTCCTCGAAAGGAAACACCCACTGAGCAGATTGTCTTTTGGTTTTAGGATCATAACAGTAAATCCAGCTTTCGTCACCTGTTAGTATGTCGAACACAGCATTTGAGTCACCTCCGTTAAATCTTTCAATCATTTTACGACACCAATCCACACGATGGAGTTTTTGAGCCTCAGTCAAATTATGAGGTATCCACCGGGCGCAAAGCTTCCTGACCGCTAAATGTTCGTGGAGGATTTTGTGCACTTGACTCATACCGATGCCTAAGCTTGTCCGAATCTGTTGATAGGTCACTCTTTTGTCAGTCTCTATCATACGCCGCACAACACAGATGTTATCTTCAGTCGTCGCCGTAGAAGGCCGTCCCTCACGAAAATCATCAGTGAGATTAGTGCGACCACGTTTAAACTCATTAAACCAGTTGTAAACAGTCGCACGAGATGGGGCTTCATCGTGAAAGGCCAATCGTAGTCTATCATAACTTTCTTGTTGACTTAAATGACATCGAAAGTCATAAAAAATCATTGCACGAAAATTTTCTCGTGTTAAATTCATGATGACGTGACACAGACAATTTTCAATTTGCCGCCAAATCGTAAAACAAATGACAAATGAATGAAATATATACTCAGTAATATTGGCAAAGAGTTATATTTTCAAATTTTAGAATTATTTTTTTATTATATTGTTTATAAGTGGCCAGTTCTAAGAACTTTCAGTTTGACCCTCGTATATAAACCTAAGTAGGTATAACTAATGAATTGATATGGAGAGAATTTGTTAAGAAGCTTAAAAAAGACCACCGACTTTAAATTGCATTTTAAGTTTGATTTTGAACAATATAATGTCTTTAGTGACCTCTAATAGGTATAAGATATATTTTTTTATTTAGAATTCTTGCTATAATAAGTTTAGTTTTTCAACAAACTTCTACAAGTAGTTTGATGAAAAACTAATGTATAAACGATCTATAATTTTTAATGACCACTCTTAGCTCTAATTAATGTTTTAAATATAAAACTTTGTATCGACAATATCGCTTTAAGCGAATAACAATTTAAATCCATCAATCACAAACATCCATTAATAATTTAAAGATGTATAAACAGTATTGTTTGTATTACCCAATCGTGGGACGCGGCACTGCAGGTCTCAAATCAGCTACAAGTTTATTAACTCTTTGATCATGGATAATTAAAAATCGGATGAACTATTAAGGACTGGAGCACAGGGAACTCAGATGGGATCAGAGACCTATTGTGGTATTCCGAAAAAGCATGCAATGCAATTGCATTTTTAAATCTGTAAATTTACAGAGGGCGAAATTCAAAGCGATTACAAAACATAACGACACAACCATTTTAAATCACGCTTAATTCTTAATTGAAAGCCATTCACAACAACTCAACAGACCGAAAAATCTGTGCTATAGAACGAATTTAAATTGGACACTGCAAATTAAACAGACATACTTAGAGATATTGAAAAAATAATCCACTGGATGGATGGAACACTGATTGACAAACGAGGAATACATTTCGCATTTGTGTTCGTTAGATCGCAGTCGATTAGTACGACGCCTCATTATGATCACTCACCGATCCGCGACGCAGCATGTTCTCTTAGCGATACTTTTGCCCTGCTGTATGGTGCCACCTCCAAAAGACCTCTGATATATTTTCCCCTCCTGATTTCTGGAGAAAGGCATCCCCATGTTCTCAAGTTCTACAGCCACGACAGGAGCTTGCTGTGTTAAGTACTGAATGGAGTCCTGTGGAATTGTCAGTGTTTAATTTGTTTTTATATCTTATGCTAAATTAATATCAGCTGTGTACTCCGTTTAGCAAAAAAAAAAAAACATCGGTTACGAATATGTACCGAAACACAAACGTCAAATTGTTGAATTGCGTCACCTTAGGAAATAATTAATATAATAATACCCCACAAATATTATATCTTATCATTTAATTACGTTTGTGCTCGATGTCAACACGATAAATATATTACGGTCTATTTCTCAAGCAGGCGAAAAACCTGCCATTGACCAAAATTATTGTTTGAGCGTTGAAAATAAACTATACGTATCGCTACCCGTATAGTCTATATAGAACGGTAACTTTGCAACCTTTGTGCGTCGTATTGCTTGTTGTTGTAAGAGACGATTTAAATAACTAACCCACCCACAACAACATTGGTAATATATTGTTATTCAGGTAATACAATACAGTTCACTCTATAACAACGTATTACCGTAGTGTTACTAATAAACTATACATTTCGTATAAAAACAACTCTGTATTATTTAAGGGAAGTACTGCGTTTTTGTTGTTGTGGGTAGAGTCAGTTATCTAAAGCAAATATTGCAAAGTTACCGATGTCACAATATGTGAAATGTTGTATATGTAACACAATACACGATTGGATCCACATTAATGTTTTCACGCAGGTGAATATCAATTACTAGCTATTTTCCAGTGACTTCGACCGCTTAATTATAGCCTATGTCATCTGCGTGTGATGTAGCTTCCCGTTGGTGAAGGAATTAAAAAAATCGATCCGGTATTTTCGAAGTCAATTCAATATAAACAAACAATCAAATCTTTATAATATAAGTATAGTTACTTAAACTGCTAGCCAAGGATATCTAATGTAGTTACTCACTTGATCACCAAGCCAGTCTGAACCTTTCACGGTATCATAGAAATGCCATCGCCAATCGTCTTCGTGCATACTGCCTAAATAAAAAGAATAATTATCAGCCTATTATTGTTCCCTCTGCTGGGGCTTAGACTGAGGGCTCAAACCTTCCCTAGGGATGGAATGAAATAGGGAGAATGGGCCGTGTTCTACCACGCAGGCTCAGTGTGGATTAGCGAGTGTTAACAACTGCACACGCAGCTGGACTCAGAGGCTTAACGTTCTGAAGCACGGAGGAGCTCGAGATAATAGTTTTTGGTCATCCACCCTATGATTAGCCCTTGTGAAAGTTGCTTAAAAAACGTATCGCTGATCGAGCGCGCTAATCGCACCATCGAATGACACTCAACTTCCACAAAAGGATAAGAGTTTAAGAAAATAATGCGCTCGTGGTGCTGGATTCTTTCTGCTTAATCCGTTAGGAAATTTAAGATACATAGAGGTTATAGATAAATATATGAGAAAGGTTTAAGGTAAAATATCTAGATTTAGAAGTCCAAAGAGATCAGATAATCAGCCTATTACTGTTTTCACTGTTTGAGTACATACCTCGTCTAGACCAAATCTCCGCTAACTTTTAGAACGCTTTACACCATGCGGAAATCAAAGATCTTTATTATGATAAGGATCATGACTGGGGAAAGATTAAGGAAAGAAATACATAGAAAAAGCAATACGCCGATCGTGTATTAGGTATTCTCTAAAGATAACGATTTTGAATCCATCGCGAAACTTATTCAATATTTTTAGAACGAAGTCAGTACTAGTCTTTGTGGACTTTATCGAACATTTTCTCCGATTATTTGGTTTAGTTACTATGTACCTCTACCATTTGCTATCCATCATGAGCCTGTTAATGTCCCCACTATAGGGGCAAAGACCTGTGGATGGAATTTAATAGGTAGAAAGGATATAACTCCACTATGCGAGTCCAGTACAATGGATATTAACGACTAGATAATGGAAATGTTTTACTCACTCTAAAATCTGTGCGATTTGTTGCTACTGTTAAAACCTTAATGATGTCTGTTCAAGTGACTCTGCTGGAAATTTAGGTTGATCCAGCGAATTATTTGAGTGTAAAAGATGGATCAGCTCTAGACTAGGGTTACCTATAGCAGCATTCATTCCACCTTGCGCCGCTATGGTGTGTGACCTGGTTGGGAACAGTTTAGACACCAGCGCCACTGAGAACTGCTGCTGAGCTAAACCCACTGCAGTTCTCAGGCCTGCGCCACCAGCGCCGATTACTAGTACGTCGTGATTGTGATGCTCGATAACATACGATGCTCTACGCTTGACCACTGGAAAATATTTTAGAACTACCTTAGTCATAAAATCTCCTCATCACTATTTTCTTACTATTTACGATTGTAAATGGTGTTTCATTTTTGTTAAGTGCTGCTGAGTTTGCCGAGTTCTTCTTATCAGCCTTTTTTGCAGACTATGGAACAATCCCCGTAGGGTCAGTGTAGAAAAAGGACTTTTCTAAATTGACTCAGATCTGGACGTTGTAATCTCTTTGTTGTCACAGACACTCCATAATACGGCAGCTTTAACTACCCATCTTGGACTGTATATGATGTCTAAATTATTTATAAACTGAATATTAAGGTTATTACCTACTTTGGAGCATGAAGTACCTCTATATTTAGTTTCATTGAAATCAGTAGTAGTAATATCATGTAGTTATACATATATTTTTTATATACACGCGTATATATTTTACAATATCTCCTTGAGTCACTTATTAAATCTGGTGATTTTTGAAGATTCGTTTCATTTCCAAATTAAATGTCACGTATGAAAAATAGAAGCGCCAACTTCTTTTAGATTTAAGTTATGTATAGTACTCATTTCCCGTCTATGTATAGTATAAAACAAAGTAGATTAACGCTGTCTGTATATTTGTTTGGAATTTTTTTAGACTATACGATGAATTTTATTGCGGTATTCATCAATATACATTGTTTCAAATGGAAGGTTAATATGTATAATACAGGACCACGCACAAGCGGAAAATTTAGGTACTCTAAGCTTTAAGCTAAGGTTTTTCTTAGAACATAATACATCGAATGTCTATCGCGTAGCTACACTTGCGTTTTCCTTGACAATATGTACTAATCTCAAAATATCTAGTATAATCCCGCGACCAAGCTCACACGTATTCTACAATTAATACGGAATACCTTTGAAGATTACGTTCCTCCATGTCCCCAATGATTTCCTCTGTAAAATAAAATAGTTACTTGAAATGAAAAATTTAAAACATAAAAGGATATTGAAAAGCAGGAATCGAACTTGCGCATTCCACATTCGAATTGTAAGATCTGTATAATACGAAATGGCATCGATTCTAGACTATTCCGTCACCTAACCAATATCATGAATTATGGCAGGTCAGTAACGCAACGATCTAGTGGCTGTAGTGGTGGCGTTTTAATCAATACAATATTTTTTTCTGGAACGTTCTGCTGTTCTTAATCAGAATACCCTTACCTTTAGAGGCGAGGTGGGTTTACTAAAATCTAAAAATTTTCGGTAAAAAAACCACATAAAACCACATAACCACATAAAATTCGTCATAATTTTCCAACATAGACACCCATTTACCGCATGCAAAGCAAGTTGCCTAATCTTCATTTGACTTCAAATAACAACCTTCACAATACATATAGAGTGTTTCCACTTCACTATTGCCAGCACTACTGTTTATTAAGCCAAACCTTTGATAGGTACATTTTTCATAACCGCATTTTTTTCAGTTTTTTTAGGACTTAGAAGCTGAATTAAAAAACCACTAACAAAATTTCTAAAAACGATATTGTTTAGTTTGTAGCTAAGAAAGGAGTGTTGTTATAAAATCTCTGCTCTAATTAGCGGAGTTTCATGATGTGCAAAAATTATGTTGATTGGTTTCCGATTGCGGGAGGTACCCCGTTTTTCCGTACTTCCCCTATAATCGATTACGAATTCATATCCAAAAGGCTTTTCCGGCATACGGCAAAAACAGCTCACAACCTAAATATTGGAAAGAGTATCTAAATAACGTCAAAAGTTGTATTGTTATATGGGAGCGATTTTTATATTAATAAAAAGTACCTATATTTGTCTGTTTCTTGCTGCCCTAGACATGATTAACACGGCGTTGCCCTGCAACTCTACATACGTTTCACTTTTAGGACGTTCTTAGTACAATGTTGTGTAAAAAGATTCTTACGATATAATGCGATCTTTTAAAATTATAAAAAGTCTGAAACAATCTGGCGCTAGTAGTACGTAAATCTACTGTGGGAGATGTTGTACTGAGAAGAACCGGTAGGTAACGGATTAAAAGTTGCTATACCTTCTATTTTGTTTGCAAATTGAAAATTTATTCCATGAACTTTACAATACTATCTAGAAATTAATAATAAAAGTAATTTTACCACGACTAACAGCGACATTTCACCTCTTTATTTCAATAATGTTATAAAAAATATATTAATTCTTGATTTATTAAACACTTTGTTCAAAATAGCTTGATATATCCTTTGGTAGGAGTTAACACGTTAACACGGCAACTGCTATGTGAGGTCGCAGTAGCCCATGCTGAAATTTCATTGAATGCGCGAAAATAGGGTTTTTTTTCGGTGCCGAGGCTATAACTTTGTTTCATGTAAAAAACATTATATATAATATTTTATTGTAAATACAACTTTTTTCTGCAAAAGATTTGAATTATGTTGTACACAAGTATGTATTTATTGATTTAGATATTGCTGGGTAGTAAACAGTAAAAAAATATCTAAAAATTCCTTAGTATTTTGTGAACCAATTAGATCTTGGGTCTGTTTGACCATACATTACATGTGAAAATACATTGAAATTGCTATCCCTGCGAACTTGTTAATGACGCTACTTTCTCTATGGCATTGACGTTATGTTTGACAGATATCTTTTTATTTTTAAATCAATGAAAAAAGGTTTGAAGACCCATGAGTTTATTTTTTCTTACGAACATAATGTTGAGTTTAAGCTGACTGAATGAATACCTTGCTGACTACTGACGTCACCTATTAGAGTAGCTTCGTACGGATTTAGGTCAACTTTGCTTCAGACCTTCCAGAAACATCGACAATGCAATATTTATAAGATTTTTGAACAAAATAAAAATATTTCTTGCGGTATTTAGGTAGTTTACCTCAATATTGTTGGAAATCAATGATATTAATATGTTTAGATACTTACGCAATACATACAAAAATTTGAAGCTACTAAAATTTGGACGTTTGTCTTAGGTTTTTACTTAAATACTCATTCAACTCCCGCCGAGAAAGTACATATTGATGTTCCGCAAAAACTAAGAAAAACAGGGGATGCAATACGATTCTCTTTCAAAAATATACATAATATATGGAAGAATATTAAGCTTTACGCTTAAATCATTAATGTTTTTGACGATAAAAATAAAATTAAAGTTAGTTTTAGAAAATTAAATATTTAATCATCACAAATAAAATTTTGACATTTTGTCGCCAGTGTTGCCACCACTATTCACTTTCAATTTTGTCAACTATTTAAGAGCCTTTTATTTTAATTAATTATATAGCTCAGCTTCAGTATCGGCGACTACGCAAATTGTATTGATATTTTTTTCATACACACATAGATGCTAAAGTGACTTAATTTTATCAAGTGAAAAGTGCTGATTTCGTTAGCTTGCGAGATACATCTTTTGGAAAATACGTAAAATTGAACTTTTGTTTGATGTTTTATGAACTTTGACAAATCTTTTGTCTTAAACATTGACTTTATCGAAAAGCAAAGGGATTTATATGCATACAGCCTACTTGCGTGATTGTTTTTTTTTTAACAGACAACAACAATCATAAAAGACGATTTTTTTTTTAATTAAATAAGAGTAAAGGTTTTTTAGTCTTCCAACTTCTTCGTATATCATATTTCACGAGAAAATGAAAGTTTGATATCTATAAACGGATAAAATTTTTACGGATACATTGCGATCAAATAACCACACACTTAATGTTCTTCCGAATGGAATCTGTTTATATTTATGTAATCTTGACACAAAATCAATTCAGGAAAATATGTATTGGAGACTAATTTTAAGCACCCATCATTTAAACTAGTTTTATTTCTAGGTCTTCTAATATAAATTATAAAAATGCGGAATGATAAGAGACAGCGAACGACTATACTAAAGGAATTTTCAAAGTAACTGTATTTTACTAGTTGGTTTTATACACATATCTTCATTACTCGTTCATTCGTTCATTCACCATACAGGGTAAAATTATCGACTGCTGGCAATACAATATCAATTACCCATTTTGCGCATATATTTTGACTTTGTTTAATTTAAAGTTTAATCGTAGATATGAGGGAGACAAAGATACTAAACCTATTTATATTACAGAATATAGCATAAATATTATTTGCAAAGCTACGTCCTGATTTCTGAAAAGTGCTACGCTGAGGGGGTTAGCAATCGCAGTGGGCCGAACGTCTGAGGATAGGCTGTTGCCCGTCTGCTGATGGCTGTATTCCCATAGTCGCATTGTATGACACCCACGGGACGAGAGGCAGTGGTGATATTTTATGCCCACACATACACGGCATATAGAGATAACACCTAATGAATGATTAGGTCGGAAATATTTGCTTTATTTGAAATAATTGCTTTGGAAATATTTGTAAACTTCTTGGTTACAATCATTAGCTGTCTAAAGCGAATTGAGAAAACGTCAAATTGAGACGTGTTGACTCTTTTTGATCGGATGGTTTAAAAAAAAGGTTTATATCTGATAATAAGTTAGTTCCGTTTTTTATTAAGATTGAAAGTGTACTAGTATTTATTTTGTACTAACCAATCATTTACTCTTTGATTTGAAGCAACGTAAAAATATTTGTTTTTTGGATCATGTTACTTCCTTGCTTCCAACAAGATTACAATAAAAATAATTTAAAATAGTACTATAAGGGTGCCATTTAAAATATTTTTTTGTCTATACAATATAATTTTTCTCTCAACTTAATATAACATTTGAAGGTATAAATTTTAGTAAGTCTGCATTAATATTATGGATTGGAAAATACATTAATCGCAATAGCAAAGAAAAAAGTGTGAGATATATTTGTGTTTCAAACATTATTATTGCGGATGTCTAAAAATAAAATTGCCATGTGAACTGGCCCCTCTACTAGCGTGCGTGTCGGTAACCCTCAAACGCGCCAAAATCGATACACTTATGCTAATACTAACCCCACTGTTACCGAAAAACCGGTTGCAAATAAAATTAAAGTAACTGATATTTGATATAACAGTTCCGGGTTTTAAGATATTGAAAATCGAATAGAAAAATATAATATTTCACGTAAATTCTATGTAAATGCTGAAGTAAATCGTAGTATAGTAAAAGTAGGGTTATCCTGCGGTGTTTGTGACGTCACCCATTGAAGACATGGAGTCAGGGGCGAGGCCGGTCAAACGCCGCGCATGCGTATATTAAATACGTCTAAGCTGTAATTTGTGCAGTCTTGTATTAGTTCCAAGATTTTTTTAAATTAATAAATCGCACAACATTTAGTGAGAAACGGCTAAAACGGACAGTCGACCGTCGACAGTCCCGATGGAATTCAAAAGTTCAAAATAAAAATTCAAAAGTGTATTACATTATTTAATAATAAATGATTATGTTTAGGTGATGCTGAATGCGTTCCAAACTCTTAAGCAATAGAAGAAGCAATGTTTTATTATAGTAATGTATGATATTCTACCTCTAAAGGCGCACTGGATAAGGCGTCGCGGCCGTCCTAATATTGTGAGATTAGACCGTATATAGAAAGTGCCTTAAAATCAGTGATTTTATAAAGCGTCGAAGAACAGAAGCCAAGACAGCGGTTGCCGCAACGTGGTACGTAAATATTTTATCGATTGCCTATGACCCAGAATCAAAGGGTGTTAAATATTTATTACATCGTTTTATGTTGAGTTGTGCAGAAAATGAAACATTAATTATGTACAGATTGCATGAAACATTTCAATTTTTAGGTTATATTTACTACGAATGTGCGTCAAGTAAAAACTCTTTACGATCGTAATGCTAACTGGCAGTGTGTGTCGTGCTTTAGTATTTTATTTAAAACTGACTTATTTTTGTAAAGTTAGTGATTTATTGCCTACTCCAGATATTTCGGTAAATATTAACCTTTAAGTCATTTTTCGTTATTCCTGTATATAAATGTATGATCTCAACAAAAAAGGAATTTAGCGTAAGTTATATATAGCCTACCACGCCCCGTGTCGTGTGTTGCCACACGCGGTCCTTCATACAGGACTGGTTACAATACGCCAGACTGGAGAGATATAACTTTTGGTGACCATACGATAAAAAAAAATTAACACATCGCTGTCGAACATAGCCGCCTCGTTTTCGATTTCGAATTTGGGTGTAAACAGACGCTTAATGATGAGTCTTGGAACATGTCAGAGACTTTATACAAACAATCATTGGAGGAAGTGCTATTTGGATAAAAAAGCTCATATTATGCATATGTATAGATAATACTGCATACAGTTAATGTCTATATAATTGTCAACTTTGGGAAATAATATTTTGTATATAATAGGATGTTTATAAAGGATTAGCTTCCGCCAGCGGCTTCGTCCGCGTGGTCCACTAGGGAAATGTTTAGTGGGATAAAAAGTATCCTATTATCTAAGTCAGCTAATACTCTATATGTATACCATATTTTATCAAAATCCGTTCAGTAGTTTCGGCGTGATTGACGGACAATAATCCAAACATCTAAACAAAGAAACTTTCACATTTATAATATTAATAGGATTATGCAAAAATTATAATTCCCAAAAAGACTCGAAATCATATTTTTAATTTAAAATTAATAAAAAAAATGTGACCTAAACCCTCATAGGACCAGTCGCCAGTACGCCGATGCTGCTGTCATATCTACCACTGATACCAGTCGTATCGTTATGTTCCTACAGACGATATCTTGCTATCTGAATTACCGCACTCATGTACTATTAAGAACAAAACTGTAAAAACCAATATAGGACAGACGATCCAGCTTTGCCAATTTTAAGACTTGGTTTTGACCATTTATAGAGTTACGTAAAAAATTAACTTTGACACAACAAATGTTTACGTACAATAAAATTTTTGTAAGTATTATTTGCCTATGCGTTAGTTGCAAAGCTTCGAAGTTCCAAATGGCCTTAAAAATGCCATTGGCTAAAATATATTGTAATATATAAAATGTAGAAACTCGGCTTTTGAAAAAATTAAGATAACTAAACTAAGATTCTTAGGCATTGAATTAATAAATTCATAGTTCCTTAAAAAATGCAGTAACATATCAACCGCCTGGTGACCTCATTCTGATGTGTGACTGCTCCTATTTAGGTTATATACAGAGTGACCTAGATTCTAAACACTTCATAAGAATACTCTATAGTGACACTTAGAGCCCTATGGCGTAGTGATTATCGTGCGCAGTTAAACTACTGTCGCAACGGTCTGTAGTTAGATGGGTGACTACAAATTTATCAACTGTCAATCGGAAAGCATTTTGTAGTCGTTTGCCAATTTTCGCCTGGCGGATATTGTCGCGGCTACACCCGACCTCCCTGTGAGATTCCATCTATAGGGTTAATTAATTTTAATTTAATTAAAAGGCCAATAAGTTAAACACCATTTTATAGGAGTAAAAATTAAAATTATTGTAAGAATAGTTTTTTTTTTAAATACATTAATTATTTTAAAAGCGAACTGCTATTGAAGTCGGGTGGGTGGCTTTCATTTAATTAATAACCTAAAGAAACCACCGCCGGACTTCAATAACAGTTTCTTGAATAAGTCGTTTTTAATAAAAGTGTCTATTAAAAAATAAAGTCGTTTCTATATTTTTTTTATTATTTTAAAGGAAAAAGTCTATTCTATTTTTGAAAAAAAATGAAGTTTTTCTTTTTCTGGAAAAAGTTAAACATGTTTGTTTAATCTTAAAATAATTTTACTTTTTTCTCCTGTAAAGTGGTATTAGACTTATTAGCGTTTTAACCATCGATGTCTTTATTACTAGCGTACGTTTGTACTGTTGTTTGTTTGCATTGCTTTGATTCGGTCATGTTAGATTGTTCGATGTATCAATATGCGTTTGTGGTTCAGTGATACACAATGCTTACATTCTCTTTGCAGTAGTCCATAGACAAAAGAGCCTAATTAGGGTTTCTGCGAACCTTATTGTCAATCGCTTTGATATTGCACTGTCATCTGTTAGGTTTGCAGCTTCTGAGTTAGGCCGGAGCAGGGAAAGCGATTTTGTAATAATGTTTCGTTGATTATCAATCACATGTTAGACAACATCGCATAGTGTGTGTGTGATGGATTTTAAAACGCGTACTCTTAAACCGGAATCGATTCAAATAGAGAAAATAGATTGGTTACATTAAGTGAAGCCAGGAATATTATACTTTTTGAAGTCTACCGGGCTAAAGAAGTAACTATAGCTCTGACGGCGAGTCACAATAGATCTTCAAGGTCGCAGTGACTTCAGTTCCTTAGGGAACTGCATTATAATAAATAAATACATTAAGTCAGACTACGATTATACAACATCTATCTAATTTCGTATAACCTTGTCCGCGTTAATTCCATTTAATTTTAGCTCGTCACCCGCGTATAATGCTCCTCATATACGTACAAAATTCTCATTTTCAAACAAACAAACAAACAAAATTAGAGACTTAAGCTCATTATAATAGTAGTATGGATAAAACAAAGTGTTAGCAATTTCATTTGCACAAAATAAGTGTCCTTAATCTTGTCAACTTGTTTGCTTTCTTAATATTACTATGGATATAAACATTTCATGCTTTATAGTCATATTTTTTTATATAATAGGTAATAATAAAAATATTAAATATCTGTATAATAATATACAATAAAGTGAAAGTCTTTGGAAAGGAGAGTTTGTCTATTTGCTTGGCATAATTTTTCCAATAATCTATGCTTATATTATAAAGACGAACGATTTTATTGGGAACATTGGGTAGGCTTCATAATTATAGGACCGATTATAAGCCTTGTATACCCGAGCAATTATTATCTTTCATCTACGGGAACATAGGCTATAAGTTATGCAGGTGAAGTCAGGAGGAAACAACTAGTTTGATAAAATTTGGTTTATAATTCAATGTATTGACGACGATCAAATTTTATGAAAGTTTGCATGATCCTTTTAAAAATATATACTCGTATTATACATACTCGTCGAATATACAAAATCCCCTTATTGGATTTTAAACGGATACAAAATACGCAATCTTTTGTTTTTAACCCGATATAAATATATCATCTAGAAAATAGACATTTAGGTGATATCTAATGAAAAGCGTATTTTGTTTTGTTATAAAAGGAAAACTACTGATTCGATTTCGATAAAATTGAAATGGGACCACCTCGGTCCATTAAGCTGCCGACAAAAAATTAATAAATTAAGAATTGTGAAAATCAATCAATAATTGGCAGAAAAATCGATAAACATACAAAATAAAATAGATCGCCGTCGAACATATAATACCTCCTCCTTTTAGATATTGATGTCTGTTAAAAACAACCTTAAATGATAAATGTTTAGATTTAACTTTAAATAAGTAAAAAAAAAAAAACATAAAACCGAATTGAGAATCTTACCCTTTTTTCAAATCAATTAAAAACAACCACTGAATACAATAACAACCAGGGAGACTGTTATTTCAAATATTTACCCAAACGCCGCGCCGGTACACCACGACGAATCCATCAGAATGAAAGACAGACTGCGCACTGCAATGATTTTTAAAGCGGGCAGTATCACTTTCAATATTGAATATATCATACATGAAGTGACTTAATCGATAATTATTATTTCTAATACTTCTATAATACACAGAATTGACCGTTTAATTGGCAAAATTTTACAAGTATAGACTTAAATGTAAAATTTTTGACCCGTAGCCTTTCAGTCAGTTCAGTAAAAAAAGTAAAACTTAGTATATTAGTATATACGTGGTAAATACGAAAAATTAAATGGTTCTAAAATGTTCACTACAAAAACAATATGACATTGTTTATATTTCATTGCGTGCTCCGAAAACTTTATTGGATATTTAACCCCCTGATACCGGCCACTCTTATTATTGTTTACTTGTACTGCCGATTTTGTAAACTGTATTTATTTATTTTCTTGATAAAATTGATTTATATTGTGTTATACTTTCGTTTGATTAGTACTTAATATACACCACCTATAGCAAATATCAATAGTTACAATGTAAAAAAAAATACTAACTTCATATTAGTTTAGAGACGCGTTACCCCAAAACAGAAAAAATATCGGCTTTACCATTAACATGGCGAAACAAGAGCAAGCAGGAGACTCGTTCTATAATAGATTGCTGATTTTGTCAATGAACACGTTAATATGCTTTGATGGTGTACTCATTTGAAACTCTTTTTTCAATTACAAAGTATACCTGCTGAAGTATATATTTAAAATAAGTGCATACCAGAAAATAACTAATGTCAACTAGTCATTGGGTAATATTACCCGTGATTTTTTTTAAACGTCTAAGCTAGAGATTCCCAAACAATTTTTTTGGAGAAGCATTTGAAAAAAATTACTGGATTTATTTACTCCCTGCTGCTATATTTTTACCATATTCCTAAAATTCGTCCAAAATGTGAAGATCTAACGATGGAAATTGAACCCCCATTTTATTTCACGCCAACGTAGACCCCCGTTGAATCCCTCGTGAACCCCTGGGGGTCCACCTGGACCACTTAGGGATCACTGGTCTAAGCGATTTTTTTTTAAATTCTATATAATAATAATAATAAAAATATTCTAATGATTTATATTAAAATTAACATACCGATGTTTTGCTTCCACACATTAATAAAAAACAAAAAAAAAGGAAATCTAAAGTTTTGAAAATAAAAATAACATTACAAAGACAATCTTATTACAATTACAATAAGGCGAAGAACAGAGCGACGACTCCTGCCGAGATCAATGTCATCCGTGCGGTTTTGTAAACGGATGCCATGTCGAGCCACTTGCCGGCGTTGAAGGCACAGAATCTAATACCACAGAAGTAATGGTATGCAAATGGGATTCCCACGATGATTTTTATGATGAACAGGGAAGGCCGCGATAGGTCGAGGCTCTGGATCATCGAGACGTAACTGTCTATCCCGTTGGAGAGGAACAATGTCCCTCCGGACAGGAGTAGCGCGTAAAACGACAATATTGCACCTGCGATGTAAAAATCCTCTTTATTAAAATTGAATAGTATTTATACGATCCTTTTGAAAGATATCGATGTTCTTTGAAAGCGCAGTGAGAGGCTAACGAGATAGTGCATAATTAGGAAGTTCAGTCAGCTATGGTGTTGATAGGATACGTGACTAAAGATTTATTATCCTCCTCTATGTTTCGAAGGGCACTTTAAGCCGTTGGTTCCGGCAATATCTGCATTCGTTAACACCCACTAATCCGCCCTGGTCTCGCACGGTGGGTCATAGTCTATTCTCCCTATTCAATTCGATTTCACAGGGAAGGTTTGTGATCCAGCAATTAATAAGCTATTGAAGAATACGATCTCTTTAAATGGTAATCTTTTTTTCCATAAACCATTTAGGATTTTTTGTCAGTGAAATAGAATGGATGCATGAAACTCCACACACACATATGTTGTTGTATGTAACAACAACATGGCTGGAAACAGTCAAGGTAGTCACATTGTTTCTAGGCCCCTTATATTTAAACTTTTTTATTTAACTAATTTCCTATAAGAAATTGAATTACTCGTACCTACAATAGTAAAACAATTAACCTATGAAATGAACTTATGTTTTTGTATCTTTTTGTTATAGTTTTTTTTATCATAACCATTCAAATACTTTGAAACTTATTCTTGTATTCCCCTACCTTCGTAGTGTCTCTCTTGTATTTTTAACTATACTAATAATATAAAGCGGTAAAGTTTCTAACTTTGTTTGTTTGTTTGTAAGGGTAGTATTTGGAAATATTGATGCGATGATGCATTCACCTATAGGACAGTACATTATACGGGGATGATATAGATAGGCTATTGACAAGAAAAGTCGTCGAATAACAGCTTTATTTATTTATTTATTTATTAAAGTACACAATACAATATTTGAAATTAATCCAGCAAAACCGCATAAACGGTTTGACTGCCGGAACATGAGCCTTGTCTAAAGAAAGTCCTCGTCATATGGCGTTCTGAATGAGGTAATTTGTGTGTGCAAAGTTTATTATTAACAATTTCTTGTCTAATGTCCTCGGGAAGACTGTTTAGTACATTGGCATTGGTACATTGGGTAGGCGCTTTTTTATTCTATTGCCGTAATAATGATTTACCCTAAGCACCCTAAGTTTGTCTGCTATATAGGTCCTCTACTTCCTAGTAAATTTAAACTATTTTCAATTTACTAGCTGAGATTTGCTCTTTTCTAATATCTTTCTATTAAATTGAACTCAGAGCAGAGAGGGATTTGTGTTTCAAAAGGTCTTCTCAAGCCTTGTCTGTCTGAATAATGAAAATACTTCAAACGCGGCCCTATTAGACGCGAAAGTAAGCTCTCTCTCAAGATTCTTGTTCAAATATTATTATTGTCTTAATATTCGCTAGATTTAAAAAAATATCCTGTTTATTGGGACTAAAAATCATTTTATAATAACAGATAACTTTTAAAAAAGTTATGTTAAAATTTAAACCAGCCATCTCGCACTTTTGTCCATTTAAATCGATATATGTAGGTATCGTAATTTCTTTAATAAACACTTTAAATATTCTTTTTTTTCATGTTTCTAATAAATTTAATCGTCAATTCAGACTTGAAAATATCGACATTGCAATTGTTCTGCTCAGCACTTTGGATTGGTTCGCTGCTCTGGCACTAGTGTACATAACGTCACAATTGCAATGTCCCTCGGTCGTGATTGCATTCGGGAGTAAGATGACTGTTCTGTAGTTTTTCGCACTTATTATAATATTAGTGAAATTGAAGGCATGAGCTCAACGACTCAAAGCATCTCCTCCCCCTATAACCTATGAAACTGTCACCTCGATCTGTCTACTCGTGTGAGCTGTATATTGGTAGATCAGTATGTTATTTGGAGCCTGATTTCCGGCGCCCCGATCCCCTAAGTCATTGAAACCGCTGGGCGAACCACTAAAACTGTGAGGGTGAGGAGTGGTGATAGCAGTCATCTCACATATTTCCAATCACACATGCAGAGTAACTGATGTCATATTTGCATTTCACTTCACTCGCCATGCAACGTGCCCCGATCAATGTTATTTCGGATGACACTTCTAAATACTCACACAGATATGATAACAATATATATTTAAAATTATTAAGGAAAATAGGTGAAACTTGTGCATAACCCGGATCTCCGAAACTGTTGGGTTAAAGTAAGATAAATATAGTTCTTTAATTATCAAAATTACAGAAAAATCCAATTGCCATTTTGAAATTAATATTTCTATAACTCGTACGAACGACGGCATTTTGTTATTTATTATTTGTTCTCGAACGAAAACTCATACAATCCCGAATCGTTCTTATAATTTTGTTAACATCATATCAGTGAAAATTATTTGTGCGTTAGAGGCAGTGTCAGATCCTAATTCCGTTGCATCATATCTTAGACTCTGCCAGCGGCTTTGCCCGTGTGATCCTTAGAGAACTGTTTCATAACACGAATATATTATTACAATGACAAATTGAATTGTGCCTACACAATGGTTGCTATGGTAACGTTTTAATTTCCTATACAAACTTCCACTCCCATTTTTATTCCTTTTCGGGATAACATATAGTTTATTATGTTACCGCATATTATGAAGCTTCCCGTTGGTGAAAGTATTTTTAAAATCGGTCTTGTTGTTTCGGAGCCTATTCTCTGCAAATAAACAATCAAATCTTTCCTGTTTATAAAATTTGTATAGATAATACATAAAAACAGATATTATCGCAAAATGCCTTTCTTTATAGTAATAATTTCGAAAATAGATGAAATTTCATTTTCGTAGAAATACAATAGGCCTTCGGGTATCATATTTATTCGTACGAGTAGTACCTTTAGTGTGCGAGTCTTCCTCGCTATTGTATGAGTTGACGACGATGTATTTGTCAAATTACTAAAGGATAAGCAGTGAATTTTTAGAAGTATAGTTTTTGTATTGAGAATATATTATAAAGCTGCGTTTTAATTATGACGATGATCATGTAGTTTTCTTATTTTAACAGCTTATTCGGATTTGTTCAAAATCAATTGAATGTTGATAGTTTTTGGTCAAACTCTTAACACCTTGACCGAGGTCGGCTTTTTACATGCCGCATGACTTGAGAAATTCATTCAATTAAATACGAATATTAGTCTAAATAGACTGGTCTGGATTGTTAACAAGTACAATGCGAAAGTCCTAACTCCGGACTATTCACGTTGCACCGTCCAACACACTCCAGAGAACAATTCTAATTCTGAACACGTTCGTATATCATCGTTACAAAACAATGTACTATTTCTAAACATTATAATTTCTCCAGATATAAATAACAAAGTTTATATTGTTTGCGCATATGATGCATTCGTGCGTTACAAATTTCTTTTAAAGTCTCCTTAAGAGGGTAACTTTCTTTGTGTATGTTGAAAAGAAATCGACACCAAGTACTAAGTAGTTTATTAAGCCATTGAAAAGAATCAAAGCGTGCCCTACAATCTCATATTACAATAACAACATGGCGTCAACGTCACTGGTTCATTATTTTTGGCTATTGATTATGCTAGTATTAAGTAAGTACTTAATTTCAATAAGTAAATACGTAAGACTAACATTAGCGAAATTAGTTTCACTACATTTATTTCGTTTGTATTTTTCACTGATATTTCCAATGACAAGGTAAAGTGAAATGTGAAATAAATAAGCATTATTAGTAATCCAATGGAATCCCTTTTAAAGGTTACTAAATTGTGATAGTGTTTATGGAATTATGTAACAAATCATGATTTGAATGATTAATAAACCTAATGAACTTCCTAACTCAAGCTTAAAGTAATATTTTTCAAATGTGAAATTGGAAAAGATTGGGATAGATTTTGAAATAAGACAATTATAATAATAATAATAATAAATAATTTCTTTATTTTCAAAAAGAGATTGTAGTAGGTACATACTTAACAATAGCAATAGACAAATAACCAATTATTACAATCTAAGTGGATGAAGTACTGCTACCCTTGATAGGTTATATAATAACCTGTAGTAAGGTATAACAGTCCCTTTCTCTTTGGATTTACATTAGTTAATGTTATACATATGCAAGTTGCGTTTTTTTTTTTTTTTTACAATTAAGCATGCAAGTGTTAGTATTGTGTTTGTGTGTGTGTGTGTGTGTGTGTGTTTATGTGTGTGTGTGAGATTGTGTCTGGGTTCATATGTCAGGGTGCAGATGATATAAGTTATAACATAAGATCCTCTGTTTTAGCGTAGGTTTTATTTTGGAGATAGTTTTGGAGTCTTTTTTTGCATATGTAGTGTGATGAGCCATATATTGAGCAGTTCAGGCTGATTTTATTATATAGATATGGGCCCAAGTAGTAAAAAAATTTTTTTGTGGAAGATGTGCGTGGTTTTGGTACGGTGCATATTTTGTCTTTACGACGTTTGCTTATTTTTTTATATGGAGTGTTTTTGTGTTGTAATAGTACCGTGTGGAGTATAAAGAGTTGTCGCACATTTAGAACACCACAATCTTTATATAGTGTATTGGTTGGGAACATTATATGTCTAAATGTTGCTACTTTCAGGACAGCTCTGTGTGCTACTTCTAGTGGTTTCATAAATGTTTTTGGTGCACCACCCCAGCAAGATATACAGTAAGTTACAATTGAAAGACAAAGGGCATAGTATACGTTGCGGATGACAGTTTGGTTTGCTACGTGTCGTAAAGTTTTAAATATATGTATGAGTTTCCGAACACGACCTACAAGTAAATTTATATGTAGTCTGAAGGTGAGACATTGGTCTAAGACCACTCCTAAATATTTAATGTTGTCAACATGTACTAGTGTGGGACAGTTACAGGACATTTGGGATGGATTGATGCAGAGATGAGATTTTAATGTAATTGGAGATTTGGGTTGTGATATTGAACTAATTGAGAAGGTGATGTATTTAGTTTTATATATATTGAGTGTCAGGGTATGTGATTGAAGCCAGGTTGATATCAGATTAAAGGCATTCTGTGCCTTGCGTTCTAGATCTGACCATGCATCAGCAACGATAGTTATAGCTGTGTCATCAGCGTAGCATGTAGTTATAGCATTTGGTATCTTTAACTTACACAGACCATCTATAAATATGAGAAATAGAGTAGGACCGATTATACTGCCCTGGGGTACACCGTATTGGATGGGTAATTCACTACTAGTGTGGCCATCAATTATAACCATTTGTGAGCGATCTGTGAGATAACTTTGAAGTAGCTTTAATGGGGGTCCTCTGACACCTATTTGTTCAAGTTTTAGTATGAGGGTGGATAGAGGAATCGTATCAAACGCCTTTGTAAGGTCTATAAATATTGATAAAACTTTTTTATTATCATTTAGATTCTGAACGATAAAGTTCGTTAGTTCGTGGATAGCGTCAGCAGTAGATTTCTTCGGGCGGAAACCATACTGTTGAGCTGATAGCAGATTATAACGTTCCAGGTATGAAACAAGTCTTTTATTAATTAACCGTTCGAATACCTTCGATAAGGAACTTAGCACCGCAATAGGGCGATAGTTGTTCGTCAGGCTCGCGTCACCTCCTTTAAAGATAGGATGGATTATAGCTTTCTTAAAAGCGTTTGGAAAGACAGCGGTGTCGATGCAAAGGTTAAATAAGTAGCTTAGGATAGGTGCCAGGAAAAATGTGTATCGCTGTAAGATGTACGGTGAGACACCGTCCCATCCAGTGGAAGCATTTGCACGAAGTGAGTGCAAAGTCGATATTATTTCATCATGGTCAGTGTAAGCTAAGACGAATGAAGAACAAGGTGTTGAATTCTGAACAGATTGTGCGATGGTGGTTTGTTGTGATGACTGGTGTTTTGTTATGTTGTCTGCGAGATTTTTACCAATATTAGCGAAAAAATAATTAACGTCATTACATGCCTGAAGATATGAAGATGAGGTTTTAAGTAGTTGTGTGGAGGTGTTTTTAACTTTCGTGGTGTTAGTTATTTTCTTTATTGTGTCCCATAGTAATTTTGGATTATTAGTGGCTTTTTGTATTTGTTGTGCATCATAGCGTCTCTTAGTTTTTTTAAGAATACTGGTACAGAAGTTTCTATATCGCTTATAAGTAATAGTCAAGATTTCATTGGTTGGACTTTGTTTTACTTTTTTGTGTAGCGCATCCCTGTGTTTTATACATCTTAGTAGTCCGGGAGTAATCCACGGTTTGAGTATTTTCTTTTGTGATGGAACTTTTTTGACTGTAGTATGTTTGTTAATAGCTAATCTTAATAGTTTTGTAAGCTCGTCGGCTAGCGTATTCGAATCTGTTACCGCAAAAAGTGGGGTAAAGTCTATTTTAGATATTGTATTGTCGAGTGCTTCGTAATCGATCTTACTGACGGAGGACGTGACCATTTGCCTAATCCTATGATAATTCACACAAAACATGGTAGAATAATGGTCGGTAATGGTGGATTCATATACAAATGTTAGTGTAGGGGACTTTGTTCTTATGACGATATGGTCTAAGCAGTTGTTACCTCTAGTAGGAAGGGTGTGAGCAGGGAGGAAACCATTAAAAGCGAGACAATTTAAGTAATCGTTTGAACGAGTGTCGTTAGTGTTAGGTTTAATATCGATATTGAGATCACCTGTTATTGCTACTGTTTTAAAGGAAGTTAGTGTTGAAAGTAGGCTATTGAGGGCTAATAAGAAATTGTTAATGTTTTCAGTCGAGGGTGATCTGTATATGGCGATTACTGCTAAGTCGGAATTTATTTTAATAACGATTCCAGAAGCTGCTTGATTGAAGTTGAGCTCATCACACATGGCTGTGAGTCCTGCCCTAATGTATACCACCACTCCGTCGCTTTGGTTAATATGGTTAGTGGTCTTGCACATAGTATAGTTTTGTAGCGTCGGAATGATAGAATTACAAGCACAGGACAACCAGCATTCAGTTAAAATGACCAAGTCAGAGTCAAATGGAATACGATGCATAAAAGTTTGTAAGTTTAGAAAGTTACAGTTTATTGATCTGATATTCTGAGTAAAGATTTTAATAAATTTATTTGGTGTGGTCAAAATTGCTGTGGTTTGTTCAGGGGCGCAGATGTGTACTTTTGAAGGCGAGAGTTGATCAATGCTCTCTATTAGGTCATTAATTTGTATCGTCATGGTTGTAGGTCTTTTGTTTTCCTAGAAGGGGTGATCAGGTTAATTGTACAACAGAAGTCGGTGCACGGATTATACATTAAGTGAAGTAAATTGACTAGAGACTGTAAAATTAAGGATTTACTATGAGAGCGAAAACTCGGTGACATGACGGGGTTTTGTATATTGAGATATATGCGTGTATATTTAAAGTTGTGCAGTTGGTGATGCGGTTTTCTGTGAAAGTTATTATGTATGTGTATATGTGTTGTATGAGTGCTTATTCTAAGCATGTTAGTAAAAAAGATAAAATAGGTAAACAAAAGGATAATTATGTAAGTAGAGTTGGTATAAATAATATTCAGCGTTCGTAGTCATGCTTTGCTTGGTTGAGGTAAATGCTTCAGTTGTTGTTCATCATTAATAATGATTGTCTGAGTATCCGTATCCTTTTTTAACATTATCCGGCCGTTCGATGTCCAGCAGAACCTATATTCGTTGGTTTTTGCGTATGCTCTCGTGAGATAAAATAATCTTTTTGCTTGCGTAGTCAAAAGTTCTGTAACGTAAATTGGTGATTCTCGAGTAGTTGTTATATCCAAGTGAGTAGAGTTTACCTTGCTTTTAGGGTTTTGCTTATTGAATTGTTTGACTGCGCTTAGAAAATTGGTTTTCAATAGTGTGTTTGAGAATTCTAATGTAATGTTTGATGTTAGGTTTTCTTTTTTCGAAGGCTGCCTTGTTATGTCACGGATATGGATTTGTTCCATTTCTATATTAAGCTGTTTTGAGAAATGTTTAATGGTATCGTACAGCATAGACTTAGTTTCACCCAGTCTCTTAGGTACGTTTCGAATTTCTACCGAAGTTTTAGTTAAATTGCGATTATGTATTTCCATTTGTTGCTCTAGCATTGATAATTTGGTTGACATCGCATTTCTTTCTTTTTCTAACCCTGAAATCTTGCTGTCTAGAGATGATATCTTGTCAGAAATAAATGACATTGACTTTTCAAGTTCCGTATTCACTGTTTTGATGTCAGCATAATGACTTTTAATCTCCAAAATATGATTTTCTAATTTGTCTAGTCGGCCATTGTGTATTCTAAATAGTTCTTTAATCATGTCTTTAATCTCTTTTTTAAAGTTTGCAAATTCATCGTTGTCACTCGCATTCTGTTGAATATTTGAGACCCCCCTGATAGACATTTACGCTTTGCTCTTTGGGTAATATTTAATTTCACGGTTTCTTCAGCAACCAGTTGTTGAATATCTGATTCAGATTTAGATGGTGTTTTTTGTTTGGGTGGCGTCCGGAGTAATGTTCGTGGCATAGTTCTTGAAGGTTAAGTTGAAAAAATCCGAAATTTTTGACTTGGGACACACTTAAAAAATTACCCGCTCTCGCTGTCGCTTGTGGACTATGGCAAGCGTCGAAGGGGACGTCACGAAGTGCGCGCGAGTGACATAGCGAGCCCGCTGCTTCCGTCTCGGTTGTTGTTCTCTCGCTCTCACTCGCGGTCGGCGTTCCACAGCACTCCGCTTACACTAACTATGTTATGCGCGCCTGGTACTTCGCGAAATTTTTAAACTGATTTAATTTAGCCAAAATTTGTTTTTTACAAAAACACTGAGTGCACGTCTGTTCGCTTTCGCGGTCCAGAGGGAAGGGGGAAATTAAGACATGACAATGCAGTGTAACAGAGACAATAAAATAATTCAAAAGTAAAACGTGCGAGATGGCCATTCAGAGATTGTCAGTTTCTTTTTAAATTATACGTTATAGAATCTCAACAAATGTAGTATAGTACGTAGTACACAAATTACTCATTTCAAAAACATATATATCAAATTAATTAAAGCATTTTCCCCAATTTTTGGGCAGAATTCCAGCAAAAAATAAAGTCCTTAGGAAATCTCCGTTTCTTGTCTCTGTTTTTCTTCGATGTTTAGGCTTATAAGCACTACCTATCCCTATTATGTGAGTAGTAGCCCAGATCGTTGTTGTTAAGCAAGCTATTTGTTAAGCAAATATTCTCGAGCTACTCCGTGCTTTGGAAGACACGTTAAGCAGTTGGTTCACCTTTGCAGTCGTTAAGCCAATCCAATCAGCATTGGGCCATCCTTAACCATGCGAAAGGCCTGACCTGCAGCGGGGACGTATAAAGGGCTGGCGATAATGATTCTTATCACTGGTTATGACGTTCCTTGACCCACTGATTGGACGCCTCTACCGACAGATATAAAAATGGTTAATGTAGTGATATTAGTAAATTTTCTCTCACTCACCTGAGATACGTTGCGAGATAGAAGTCATAGCAGGCAGCGTCGGTCCGTATATGGTCAGATGTGGAGACATAGGTCTGTTCATTTCCATATTTTTGGCGTCATGGTCTTTGTAACATGGCGCGACGTATGGCTTGTACGTCACCTGATGTTTGCTCTGCCCCGATGAGTTACCTGAACTGGTGTTGCAGCCGCACGCGGCCGTGCGCCCTTGAATGGTTAAATTACCGGTCTGGCATGTCACTTTGGGTATGTAACACCCTACAAATCTGTTTCTCGACCTGAGTTACAATAAAACAATTCTTCTTAGTGATTAGCAAACTCAATGGTACCTTTGTTGTCTCAGATACTCCATAATACGGGGGCTTTAGCTACTCATCTTGGAATCTGAGCAATAAAGGTGATGTTGTTTAATATTTAAATTTTAATTAATTTAATACAAGCTTACAAAACTGACAAATAACTATAAATTAAAAACTCAAGTGTAAACTGAGGTGCTTAATGAATTTATTTTTATTTCATTCTATTAAGTTTAGTCATTTAGTATGAATTATCTCATTTCTCAGCCAATTTAGTGCTTTTGAAGATTAATATTCAAGTGGCTCGTGATGTAATGATAAAGTTTTACGGTACAAAGTGGTACGGTACAAGTGGGAAATACCACAGAAAAATTATGAATGCTAATATATTTTTAAAATGTACTCAACGCGGCTTTTCATCCTCATTTCAAGATAAATAGTTGTGCGCTAATTGCCGAGTAAATACGAGGTATAGCATCCAGTTATAAGTGGATATTAACCGCCAGATTTTAATTTGTTTTGCATCTGGTAAATATAACTACGGCCATGAGCGGTAGATATCTGTTTAAATCTTTGGAAAATAGATATTAACAGACCGGTCAGACCGGTAAATTATTTAAGACAATAGGGTGTCGCGTCCTGTATCCAAAGAGGCACGTTGCCTCTGAAATAGTTAAAAAGAAACCTACTAACCGTTGCTTCCCGTAGATGAATTTTTTTTAAATGGATCCAGTAGTTTAGGAGCCTATTCGATGCAAACATACAAACAATCAAAACTTTCTTCTTTATAATATTAGGTAGTATAGAAGAGATAAAAATAATATAGAAGAGTAAAAACAATATAGAAGAGATTAAAGTCATCAGCAAATTAATTATGTCGGAGTCGTAGGGCACACATAAAAAAATCAAATGAATTCAACTTTTTATTAGTCAGTCAAAAGTGTTATTAAATTTCTGTAATAATAAATATACATCCCTTTATTCTTCATCGTCTTCAATCATATGAAGCAAAAAAAGGTCAAGCGCTAGAAAAAGAAGCCTGGAAAAAAGTGTTGCCTAGGAGAATTTATATATTTTTTTTTTAATTTAGGTGATATTTTTGTAAAAAGAACCAGAAAAGTAAGAATTAAACACAAGTTTTTTACTTGAGTTTATAAAATCTAAGCTTTATAGATAATTCGCATAAAATAATACACTACTTTTACACTTTACACTAAAGTATTATTCATAAATATATCTGTATATTTTATTCTTTAACATTTTTATATCATAAATCCGGCCACTCAAATTTAGTTGATTGGTTAATCAGCAAATGTGTCTTTGTGGATTATTATTCATCAAAGGGTTATGAATAATAATCCACAAAGATTATTTTTATGCATCAATCATCTCATATTGCATCACGAATTAATGACATATACAAAGAAAACCTTTAATCTCTAATAAGGATGATTGAATCCAATATCCATTAAAGTACCTTAGTTATTTAAATTGAGATCGTAGGTTTTGTCTTAGTTGGTTAAAGAATGTCAATGGCTATTGAAAACATAGCAAAAAACTTATGTTTACTACATGTGTTGTTTTAAAAATTCGCACGGGCAAAGTTGCGGTAAAATAGCTATTTTTTAATCAGATACTTACCAAACGTAATCCAGGAGACCCCTTGAAATCTGAAGTCTTCCCAGTTGACAATTAATAGCTGATAACATATCAATTAATGGAATTTCATATGTAGTCAAAGTCTTCTTCTTCTTCTTTTATTAAGTCTCTGTACTCTTTACAAATTTGTTATTTGCAATGTTTTTGAATTGTTATTGACGTGTAAATGTCTGGATGACGTCAATTTTATTTTTATTTGAATAGAAATAACATTAAAAGAGTATGTAAATTTGGAAACAACCTGCTTTTTTCGTTTTTTATGGACTTACAATTTGTTAACCCTAGCTAACTAACCTTATTTTCGAGTAACATTATCACTAACCATTCGTAAATTTTACGACAGATTGAAACACCAATATCTATTTAATATACTTTATTAATGACATAAAACAAACTTAATTAGCAGTCTTAGCCTCCTCTTAATCTTATAAAAAAAAAACATTTTTTGGAAATATTCTATATTGAACAATTATTGCACATAGAAACAATATGCTCTCGGCAAATCGCTTTTTCGACACCCTTGCAGAAGTTTGTGGTCATACGACGTTTTATTGCAGGGCAGTAACTGCAAGTTTTGCGAGTTCTAGGAACGTCTTGGTTAGAACCTTCCTGAGGGTCATCAATTTTTAAGATCTCCGCGATGATCTGCTTCAAATTTCGTTGCAAAGCTATCGTCTAATATCACCTTCCTCGGATTCCGAAGACTGATTGAGTACCGGGGATTGACTCTGTGTCTGATTCAGCTAACCGTTGTAAAATTTTATCTTCTTGCCTCGATAATTTCATCTGAAAGTATAAAAAACAAAAATAAATACGTATAAAAAAAACATAAAATATCAAAATGTTGCAAAGACAATTGAAAAGTGGTTATTTTTTAAAATATGGTAATTATTACGTCTTATTATAACATAAAAATAATATTTTCATAGTAATTGATAAATAAATAAATGCACAACTTTGAAAAATAGTTACGTAGTAACCTTTCGTAATTTTTACGACGATCACACATTATATCCCAATGTAAAGAGCGTACGCCTATAATCAGTGTTTGCGGTTCACTGGCGATGCAAATTAGGAAGATATTAAAAAAGGGCGGGGAGGCGGGGATTAGGATCTTACCGAAACACTTAATACGCAAGGTACGCGTCGTCATTTTGACGAATGGTTAGTGATACAGGGTTAAAAAAGATTTTAGTCCGTCGTTAGCCCTTTTGTATTTTGATCAAATTTGAAGTTAAGCACGTCTCAAACTGTACTTAAACGTCAGTTAAATAGGTTTTCGTTTTTTTAATTTCGTTTATTAATGATCAGTTGCTAGCAGTTTGATAAAACTAGGACCTTTTGGCTTGTGAAACGTAAAACACTTAAGTTATGGAGAATAATAAGATGAGACTTTATACTTTTCTCAATTCAGAAACCGGCCGTTAGTTTCTTGCATTTGACGGGAGTGTTTTCGGCCTACTAGCAGCAGTTTCTCAAACATAGCAACGTTTCTTCGAAACTAATAAACGCAGACATGCTGTTACTCTTACATTATTTCTCAGATATCAATAGATTTTTTATTATTAAATAAATAAAAAGTTGTCAACTTAAAAAAAAAAAATTATAAATCGCTACCATAATCACCTAAAAGTTGAAAGAGATTGCGTTAGATTTTTAAAATTACACGATTAACCCATAGTTATGTATTGGAATCCCAGATCTGGTTTAAAAAAATATTTTACTCAGTTTCTTATACATAGGTGTGCCAGAATCTGAAAGCATTTCGGGAAATTTTAATTTGTAAAAGGCAACGTTGGAAAAAGGGATAAAGACGTCTTGATACTTGTGATACTTTAATATAATAAACACTTTTCAATAACTGCCTCATAGCATTGAACGTACTCCTGACCATATTTCTATCTCGGCAAATTTTGACATAGATTGCCATCTGCGTGGGAAAAAATATAGTGCACAAACATACACCTGTACATTATATATTACCAACATCATATATTTTGGCGAGCAGCACCCGGCCCAGAAAAAAATAAAATATTATATTATTACTACGATATTTAACCTGACTCGGTATTTAACACAAAAATCACTTTATGCTAATCAATCTCGTTGCTGTAAATTAGGTAGAATGCATTTAAAACTTTCGGACTTAAAGCCAGTTGCACAAACGTCCATTAAATTTTTCATTAGATTGAAGCGACACTAACCATACAAATTTGACATTCATTTGGGCTTAAAGGCGTAATTAAACCTTAGTGGACTTTTGTGCATCTGACCGATAGTATCATAGTGAGTAATTTGATTTGTTAATTTAAATTGCTTTTCAATTACATTTGATTTCAAATACAAAATTATGTCCTGATATAAATAAAGATGTCTTTATAATTATTTGATATGAGATTCCATAAAATAAAAATGTTTGGTAGATGTTCCGCTACCGCTACGAGCTATTTATTGCTCGTAAATAGGTACCTTAATGTGAATAACTATTTAGACAAATAAATTTAAACCAGACTTAATTAGATTATGTAACAATTGGCAGCAAACCTAATATACTCGTATCTAACATCTAACAATCCTAGATATTCCGTTATCTTTGTTTAGGATGTCCTAATTGATTGGTCTATATAACGAGTAGATGTTATTATTATTTAGATAATACTCGTATGTGTCCATATCGCCCGAATTCATTAATGCCTCATAAATGAATTCCGGCGATATGGACACATATAACAAGTGATAAGTTTCACATTTGTAAAATTTCTGCCACCCTTGTATTTGCACTATTAGATATTTATGGTTTGCACATAGTTTGCACTATGTACAGTCAATAGCACATCAGGCTATACAAATCCGTCAAATTTCTCCACTCGATTTTAAACGTTGCTATTTTGAAGGTAGAGTCTAACATCAACTGGAGGTATAAAATGGCAACCGGAAGTAGATGTTTACTACATTTTGAAAATTGTTATAAGATTTTATGATAAAATACTATTTTATTTTTTAATATTATCAGGAGTGCCTATTATTGTTAATTGGAAACTTGAGATTACGTTGCTTTAATTATATAAAAATGATTAGAAAAAATGTCATCGTGTACACAAATACATCACAAATATATTTTACGTGGTGGAGTGTAATAAAGCGACTAATTGACTTCGGATAGTGTATTGACTATTTTGCTCTAATATAAATATTTATTAGTGACGTATTAGTAGAATTGAGTTTCAATAGGATGTCCTCTGTACTAATGCGGAAACGTTTTCGCTAATCGGACGATGTCGCTGCTACCCTAAATCTTTATAAAACTACTGCTGGTGAGCGTAAACAAATGATATTGTTTAGTATTTCGCTGATTTGATATAAAAAAATTTAAAGTGAATATTTGAATATATATATTATATATATATTTATAAAAGAAAGTTTTTTACAACCTAAATAAGCATTTTGAAATTAATATTATAATTACAATAAAAAATATGCGATGAACTTTATTTTATCCCAAAAAACAGCAAATAAAGGGATGAAAATAGGAATGGAAGTTTGAATTGGGAATTATTTACTATTTAATTTACATTGTTTACTATTAAATTTGTCATTGTAATTATATCCGTGTCCAACATCTAAATTAACAGTTCCTCGGGGTTGTTAATTCCGCCGCTGGCGGAAAGCTAGTCTAAACTAATATTTTAAACATAAATGATTTGATTGCTTGTTTGTTTGGATAGAATAGGCTCCGAAACTACTGGACCGGTTTTTTTTCATCTACGGGTTGCTACATCATACGGGATTGACATAGGTTATAATTTACGCGTGCGAATTCGTGGGAAAACATATATTTAGTATATTAAAAAGGACAGTTTTTATTGTTTGTTTACATCGAATTGGCTTCGAAATAACTGAACCGATTCTAAAAATTCGCGAGGAAGCAGCTATTCAATAATTCATTATCTAAATGAAATTATTAATGTTGAATAACGACAACATAATTACTTTAGGTAAATTTTATGAATCGATAATAGAATTTTGGTTATTTTGCAAGATACAATAATTTACGGCCGAAGAACTATGCATTTCAGAATTGAATTACTGAATTTAAATCCTCTTAACTTGCAAATAATGAACATATTTATATAATACTGTACAATAAACATTAGAGACGGTAAAGCCGATTAAATTTACCGGTTGTCCTTAAATTCACTGAATGGAATAAATCAGAATAGGTAGAATTTAAACACCTTTCTTATTAAAATTAATAAAATAACAGAAGAGGCGATATAACTTAGAAAATATTTGAGTATTTATAAGTACTGCATACGGCACTATTATTGCTGCCAATTCATTTTACATAGAAAAAATCTCTTTGGTCTAGCTTAAAAGACATGATAATTTTTATTTCCATTAAAATATACGGTTATCACGGCTTATCATGCCATAGTCGTGCTAGTCGTCTAGATATGCAAGTATTAATGTTATTATCCGTCGAGCTCTTGCTATGGAGTCAGTGCCTGCCATTCTAGAACCGAACGGGCTGACTGACGACTGGCGTATGTCATTGAAACTTTGGAGGATGGGCCTACCCCTAGTATGGGATGCTACCTGCGTTGATACTTTGGCGCCAGCTCATCTACGACGAACATATCTCGAGGTGGGTGTAGCCGTCGCTGCTGCAGAAAGCCTCAAACGGCGAAAATATTCAGGTAGTGAGTAATACCTATATGTTTGAGCCGGTTTGAGCTCCGTGGGGCTCCGGAGCCCATCATCTTTATCAAGAGTTAAAAAATAAACTTTTGACAGGTCTGATGATCAGAAGGCTGATTTGCACCTCGCCCAAAGAATTAGTTTGGTTATTCAAAGAGGAAACGCTCACAGCCTTCTGGGCACGTAACCCCTTGGAAATGATCTGGGGGATATTTTTTTATTTATTATAGTTAAGATATAGCTTATATACGATATTAATTTAAAAAGAGGTAAATTATTCTTAATTAAAATGATTAAAAATGCACTTTGTCCCCGGTACTCCGAGATGGGATTTGATAGTATTCAGGCAATCCAACCAAACCGCTGAAAGTAATATTTTTACAAATATTTAAACTCTCGGTAAAGATGAAAAGGACATTGCTCAGCGTCCATACAATGGTGGCCCCAGAGCCAAAAAAATATAGGACCATACTTATTTTATTGTGTATCACTAAGTCTCATAATGTATTTATTATACCGCGAACAAGTTGTGGAATCTTATTATCACGCAAAATATTGGGTTGGCACAAAAGTAATGAGACACACTAGAAAAATCTATAACATTTCCTTTTTAAAATCAATTTTTTAGATAATATTCTAGAATGTTGTAGAACATTCTAGGTACTTCTGGTGTAGGGTATATAAAGCCGCGCTCGCGATTTGTTTAGTCAGTTTGAAGAAAAATGGACGAGCGACAAGTTCGAACACTATACTTATACGAGTACTTGCTAGGCCACAGTGCGCGGGCTGCGGCTGACAATATCAACAATGCATTAGGCGCTGGAAGTAAAAGCCATGCGACGGTGTTCCGATGGTTTGACCGTTTTAAATCAGGAGACAGGAGCCTTGAAAGTCAGCCACGCTCAGGGCGACCACCCGCAGTGAATGATGACGATTTGCGCCGTGAACTGCAGTTGAATCCGGATGCTACCACTCGTGAATTAGCGGAAGCACTTAAATGCAGTCACCACGCCGTGGAACACCATCTGCATGAGCTTGGTTATCGAAAAGTTTTGGCTCGGTGGGTACCGCACATCCTTACAGACGCCAGTCGTGCAGTCCGTGTCGCTATCTGTCAGTCACTTTTGCTGCGACCCCGACGTAAAGAGTTTTTGTCAGATCTGGTTACTGGAGATGAATCATGGATTTATTACGAGAACGATACACGTCGTGCTTTTTGGCTGCCTCGAGAAGAAACGCCACCAACTCAACCGAAGCCGAGTCAAAAGAACCGCCGAAAAATTCTGCTTTGCTGTTTCTGGGATGCGCAAGGCATACTGTTTTATGAGCTATTACACAATGAAACTATAAACGCTGACAAATATTCAACCCAGTTTACCAAATTATCTGCCGCTATCAAGAAAAAACGACGAAGACGAGTTAATGTAGTTTTACTGCACGATAACGCTCGACCTCACGTCGCATCTGTGGTTCGCCGGCAGTTGGAGAACTTGGGCTGGGAGACGATACCCCACCCACCTTATTCCCCAGACCTCGCCCCATCAGACTATCATTTGTTTAGAGCCCTGAAACAGCATTTTCGGGGTAAACAATTTAATGATTTCTCTGACGTAGAGGCGGAGTTGAACAACTTTTTCGAGGCACAGCCATCAGAGTTCTGGGCAAAAGGCATCCAAACTTTGCCGGATCGTTGGCAAGAAGTCTTAGATACTAATGGTAATTACATCATTGACTAAACTTTTTTATTGTAATAATAATAAAAAAGTAAAAACTTAAACCAAGTGTCTCATTACTTTTGTGCCAACCCGATATATTACATTTTGAGGTTATAACTGTGCAGTAAATGTTTTTCATTTTCAATATTTAGCAGTCAATAAATGGATTCATGTTTTCGTTAATAGGGATCGATATATAAAAATAAAGCTCATAAAGTAGCTAACTTCTCAATTTGACAAGAACCAAACCAATGGGGCAGATAAACAGTTTTTTATTTTTATTTTATGTAATGAGAAATTAACACCTTTCGAAAAGCCTGTTCTGTTTTTGCGTACGAAGTGTTTCCTGCTTATCATTTAACCAATACTCAATATATTCAATCAAGACAGATTATAAATTGAATGTTTACAATTTCACAATAATATATACAAAGTAGTCACAAAAATGACAAAAGTTTTAACTGTTACAAAGATGAATAATGATAATATTACAAAGTTATTATTACATTGGAATTTTATATTATATTGCATATTCTGTAACTCTTGTGTGCTGACTGAGGGTTCTCTATCACAGAGTAACGCATGACAACTACCACATATGTTGTCATTTGCAGTCACCTATCAAATAAAATATAAAAAAGTTAGTATATACTAGCTTCCCACCAGCCACTCCACCCACATATTTATTGAAACCTCATTAAAATCTGTTGTGTAGTTTAACAGTGGGAAGAGGTTGTTTTATACTATTTAGTAATACAAAGAAAAAGCTAACTGTGTGGATGTAGTAGTTGATCTACTTATCTTGTCTTAAAAACAACTTTATGGTATATTATTCTTAAACATTAAAATAAACGTTTAGAATATTGGAATACCCTTACCAATTGTGGTGACACTTGTTGCTGCACTTTCATTAGAATTCTGTCATCGTGAAGGATATGGCGGCATTCTCTAATTAAATTAATGCCAGAATTGGCACATCTTTAACAATCACTTGTTGCCTTTGAAGAAGATGGTGTTGAATAATGCTTGGCAGCACGGTCAGCTCTTTGATAGCAAGGATGACAAATATGATGTGATGCTTGAATCTGACAAAAGTGATAAACAAGTTGTTATCTGTTGCAGTTTATAAAACCTTAATTTGTATTATGAATATGACAATTAATTTACCTCTAATGGTGCTGGTGTCTTTCTTTAATGATATTCTTGATATTATTATGCTATTGAGTATCAGTTCTTTATGAAATTAACTGATGAAAACGCATTCAAGTTCCCAGTGATTTACAGAGTACACAGTAGTATCTCGGGCTTTGGTCGAGCATGTCGTACATATAAGACCATAAGCTTCAACCTACGACATTTTCACCCGGTTTCTGAATTGAGAATTTGAAGTTGAGAACGTCTCAAATCGTGCTTAAGCCATTTTAAACGTTAATTAAACAGGTTTTCATTACTGATTTATAATTTTTTAATGATCAGTTGATAGTAAATTGATAAAACTAGGACTTTTTGCCATATGAATCGTAAAAAACTTAAGTTTTTAAGAATAATCAGTTGAGATTTTGTGCTTTTCTCAATTCAGAAACCGGCCGATAGTCAATGACAATCAATTTTATTATAACGATGAGTTTTAATAAGTATATTTATAAGCTATTAATTTAAAATGATATTTGCAATCAAAATGAGCTTATTAAATGAGGTGCTGTCCATTGTTGTACACAGTGTAAAATCTGCTCATTTACCAATACCATGAAACTAGTAGCAGAACCACAATTAACACAAAAGACAAATTCCATTTCGTCTGCGTACGTAAATTCATTGTATCGTTTGAGCAATCACAAAAGCTTATAAATCAAAGCCGGTCGTTAATAAAACAACAAAATAAAATTTAAAGTTCACAACAAAAACAATCACAAAAGATGAAAAGAGAGCGAGTAAGTATTAGGGATGGTTTCTACTTCATCTGGAAAAAGCGAAAGCGAAAAAATAAAATAATTATTGGGGTAGTATTAATGCTTGTTCATGTTGGGGCCATTTTCGACGATGTCCTTTGTTCTTATTATAATATTTGACCATATTTTTTTAATTTTTTAAATTCCTTTCGGCTGTTTAGATGTATTGCCTGAAAATTGCTGAAAATACGCTCTGTAGTAGCGAAAAACTAACAAGTGCTTGGAAAAATCATCAGTCCTCTTAGGTCTTGGGTAACTCAGTGGTTAGAGCAGTCGCCCGGATTGCGAAAGGTCATGGATTCGACTCCAATCTCAGAGCACCGGGAACAAAAGGGCTTTTTAAGCATTTTTCACTACCCCTAAAAGCCTTAAGTCTAGTACCCCTTATTCATCTAAAAATGTAATAATCATGAAGCCAATAAACAATATTATTATAAAAAATAAACAAAATATGAATATTTTTCTTTATAGCATTTGTGTATGCAAAATTTATCAAATAATACAAATAAAGAGATAAATTTCTAACTTTTTTGTTGGACGTTATCTTCGAAAATATTGACCCGATCATAAAAATGTCATCACCTACGCAAGTTACATTATATACGGGTAGCTAGGTATATAATTCACGCGGATGAAGTAGCGGGATAGCGGCTAGTAAACTAATAACATATTGGTGAACACTATTAAGTCATAATGTAGTTAATACTCTTTACGTGCTCTTTACAATTACCTAATATAATAAAGTAATGGGTATAAGCACAGCAGAAAAACATGACTGACGAAACGAAGTAAGAAATGATTTTACAAATCAATCAATGCCGAAACTTTACAGACGCTTGTGTCTTCATTTGTTTCCATACATTTCACAGTATCGCCGCTACCATAAACTACACTCACAGGCACAATTAATCGTCCACCTTCTATTTCTTTCAATTCACAAAAATAAACTTAAACCATATTTTATGAAAGGAATGTTAAAAACTACACTAAAGAAACAACAAAAGAAACAACAAAAATATTGGAAAAATGTCTTTTATTAAAGGATGCTTACCAAAAATCGATTTTATGAAAATCTTCAATGAAAAATTTAATATTTTGGTTTTAACAATAAAGGGGCAATTAAAAAAACATATTAATAGTGGGTGTTACCACCTCTGGCCCTTATGATTTCTTGGAGTCGGTTTGTCAGTCTATCCATGATGTCTTGAATATCCGATTGGGGGATATTGTACCTCTCCTCTACTGCAGCCGTTTTTAGCTCTCCTATAGTCGTAGAGACTGGTACTCTTACACGTTTTTTAAGATCGTCCCAAATGTACTCTATTGTGTTAAGATCGGGATTGCGTGTGGGACATTGTAAAACTTGAATCCCGACCTCATTGACGTACTTACTGACAGATCTTGCGGCATGGCAACGTGCATTAATCCGAATTTGTCACCCATGAAAAGAGCGAAAAGTATAACATGGTCTTGAAAAACTTCTTTCACGTATCTTTGAGCGTTTCCACTTCCTCTATCGAACACAACAATATCGGTACGAGCCTCATAAGAGATACCTTCCCATACCCTTATGGATCCACCCTGGTGACCTACTGTTTCAGTTATAGCGCATGGAGCAAACCTTTCATTTGACGCCTGTAGACACGCGAACGTCCATCTGGACCTCTTAAGGCTATTCTGCCCTTATCTGATAACAGTACGTTCTTCTATTATTCTACCTCTACGGTGTTATCGAAGCAGTTGCGGATCGCGAACTGGACGAAAAGTCCTCAAATTACTTTCTGCTAGTCTTCTTCTAAGGTACGTTTACTGACACTTGTGACGGGTTCGGTGCTTGGGTCAATTAATAAGGCTGATTAGCTTGAGTATAGATTTATTAATTATATAAGGGTAAATAAGAAACTGTAACAAACAAAAATTAAATTTATAAAACAGTTCGTAAGTTACTTAACTATAAATTTTAAATTATCAAATTAACGAATACATACCCCTTGTCGGGCTTCTAGTTAAACTCTTGGATCGTCCAAAATACAGATTTCAATTTAGTACATATGTTATATAATTTGTATCACAATATCACATTCTTTATCACAATAAATTATTTTAAAATTATATAATAAAATTTATACGATTGATACTGTATATTAATTTTCATGTTGTGCATAGAAAAATTTTTTACAAACTGACATCCATAAAGAGTATAATTGATTAGTCAAAATTTTAAATTACGAAAGACGAATAATAAAATTAAATGATGTTGAATTTCAAAAACAAAAAGTTTGCATACTGAAACCTAGGAAAACAAACGGTGGCATGGCACACCGTTACACACTGATATTTCTCACCTCAAAAAGACGCGTACGAGCTTCAGTAATGGTCGAAAAGCGATTTCTCAACACAAGGTTTGAAACATCATGAAATCAAATATGTTTATATGAATCAAATAAGTTATGTTTAACATTACACCCGTTAAGAATAGTTTTATTTTATCAGTAGTACGTGTGACAATATATGAAATCAGTAGGGTTGTTTAATTTTATTAAAATGTTCATCTTTTCAAGGTATACGATAAGTAAGGGAAAGTACGATAGCGGGCATAATGTTCTGACTGTTAGTTTAAACTTTTTTACAACACAGGGAAAATGCCTTGAGCTAGGGCTCTCAAACTACACTGAAAACGACAAGCTCCAACGTTGTTGGCTTACCTGGTATAAGGTCTTGCAGAATACTCTCGGTGAAGAGGGGGGGGTCCGAGATAAGAAAAGTAGCCCATCGGATCCAACGCTACAGCTTATTAACCCCAAGAACCTTTAGAAAAATGATGTAGTTTTCTTATGCTTAATTTTATCTTATTAAAGGTGCCCATCCTAGTGGATGGGACTACCTCAACATACAAGCACCGGCCGCAATACACGCAATCCATGGCACGGATTTGTCATATGATACATCCACTGCAGTCGAATTATTTATAGATACTCCTTGGACACTTCTATGAGAAATGCGATGTTGTAAGTTTTGACATCAAATTATGCTGATAACGTCATAGGAATTTTTAATAGAATCCGTTGCGTGTCGCGCGGTCGGTGCGTGCGTACTGACATATGAACGTTCACTTGAAAACGCCATTTTTCTGTAGAAAACCAATTGACAGTTAGTTAAATTTGGTGTAATCTTTTAATATTTCATCCATAGGAGACAAAGAAGGTAAAACACGAAGACGAGACACCTTCATAAAAAAGGTGAAGGTAGTAAAGAGCAAGATAGTTATTAACATAACTCTTTGATCCGAGTAAGTATCATAATGTTCTGAGGATTTTGTACTAAATTGTTTCATATTGCATAAGCATTGTAAACAACTTTAAAGTGAATCCTGCAGTTATTATATTAAATTTTCGTCTCCGCCATCATGTAAAGTGACAATATGACGCTATATGTGAAAATATGATTACATAGTTACATTTTTACCTCATTTTTTGAGTACATATTGTCTGAGCTAGACTCGAGACACCCTTCCATACGTTGGCTTATTAATCCTTGAAAGACGTTGTCTATCATTTAGAAATTCTTCACTTTATTAGGTAAGTGGTTCCACGTCTTGGATGTAATTTATGAAGGTGTCGCGTCTTTGAAGCTTAGTCATAGAGGGTGTATTATTAAAAACAGGAATCTCTTGGGTCTATATTGAGTTCGGATGTGTACTATCCAGAGTAGGGATGCAACGATATATTGAAATTGTCGATCATTATTACTCTATATTATTTTGGATTTAAATTTAATTTTATTGATTAAATTTGAAATTATCTTTTTTTTCTTTAGTTATTAGTATTTAAAACAACATGAAATATTTTATGCTTGTTGATTAAGTAAGAAAAATTAAAACACCTTATAATGAACTAACATTGAATCGGTACTAGTCGTGCTTAAATATTTAGTTCCATATGTTTGTTGGTTTGTTTATTAATAATTATAGTAGGATTTTTTTTGTTTCGTTACTGGATTTCGTATCAAGTAAACAGATAAGATCGGCAACACCGCTTAAATGAAACTAGTAATATTGACAAACAATATAATGTAAATAAATGTAAACAAAATAAAAAAAATACAAATAGTAGAATAAATGTTATTGGAACTTACCCCAAACGGATTTCGATGATTTAAAAAGTATTGTTATTAATGGTTTAAATAAAAAAACAATGTTCTATAACAATATTAGGAATACAAAAACAGTTTTTTTCGCTATACACACTCATTATTAAATAAATATACAAATGTACACCAAACGAAAACAATATAGTAGTGTAGAACAGAGTAATTCCCTTGGGAAGCACACATGTTTTGCCCAAATACATTTTAAGGGCACACTAAATAGTATGTAGAACATTTTTATATGTATTTTTATTTAAATTTTATTAAAAAGTAAGTACATACAGTATATTTTACATATTAATGAGAAATTGCACCTTCTTTTAAACATCTTTTTTTTACAACTTAATTTTCATCGCAAAAGTGTTGTGAAGAAATTGTGATATTTTTGGTTGATATCCAGTCTTTACGACAAGTAATAGCAATCCATTTTTCATGTAAACCTGGTTCTTTAGGGAAACTGAACTATAAAACAACAAATGAAATCATGATTCTGTACGTTTGTCCAAGATTGTACGCTGTCATGCCAACAAGGCCTTTCTTAAGGCTTTCTGTATTCTGTGGTCTGTATAATCCAATACAGGAAGCTAACGGAAACACCCATTACGCAATTAGTCATCAACCCTATTGTGTTAGCAAATTCGTATTATACTGATATATAAGATATATATTGAACTCGATATATCGATATTTTTATGAAACTTGCATCTCTAATCCAGAGGGCCCTTTGAAAATTCTTACCTGCTTTTCAGATAAATCTAGCGTAAGCTGAATGATTTAATAAACACGATATCAGATTATAGAAAAATCTTCGCACTATTTGATTATTACAACACGCACGCACGCTTATGCACCAATTCCCAAATTATTTTTGAGACAGGGAATAAAAGATGGAATTTGTTTTTTTTTATAAAATAAATGTTCAATTGCACGAGCATACATTAAGGTTTCATTTTTAAGTTATACGACGACTATTTTATTTTATAAATTTTTTTTTCGCTACTAGTGTAGTAGCAAAAATTCCGTCAGTCCTATTAGGTTCTGGGTATCTCTGTGGTTAGAGTAGTTGCCCGGATTGCTAGAAATTGGGGGTTCGAATCTGAACCCAGAGAACTTGGGGATGATGGAGTTTTTAGTATTTTTCTTTAAGAATATTTAACGGCTTTAAGTTCTATCGAATGTTTTTTTTGAAAATTCGTAAGGGTAATGTCGTTTTAAAATAATGCTAATTTTAAGGAACGTTTGTGCAACTGGCTGAATAATATTAGGTTGACTAAAATTATTGAGTACACACATTCACAAAATTAATTATACTCACAGAAATAAATTATAACTTCAGTTCAGATAAGTTCATTTAATATTCAATTCAATTATATTCAAAATAGTATTGATAACGTGATATTGAAGTTTACAGTTAGCATTGAATAGTTATTTGATATGTGGATTTAATTGGTAAGCCTGAAACTACTGTAATGGATGGCGGCTGGATAGTAACATGCGTTGTACTAGGAAATATCATCCGATCGAAACATACATGTTGGTAACATCGACTCAATTCAAATTGGTTTTCCTATAAGCTTGTTTTGCTATAAGGTTTATTTAATGATTTCCTTATCAAGTTTGTAATTGAAATATTTTTGCTTTGCAATTCATCACAGATACGTGTATTTTATACTCGTTAAATGTACCATTAAAATATTTTTTTATTGAGATAGATAACCACGCCATATTATAAGTCATATTAAAGTCAATATAACAATAAAAAAGATCTATATAACGATAAGATTTAAATTCTTCTTTATTCGAATAAATGATGTTTTTTCCTAAAAGAAAATGATTAAAATCATATACGTGTAGTGATAATAAGTTAAGCTATTAAACGAAAAATTTATTAAAGTATTAAAATATAGATTTGTTTTTAAATTTCTTCAAATGTCTTTATCTTAATTGAAACAACTTCATGAACCAGTTTTATTAAATCAAATAAAAATAAATTTATTCAAAATATCTGTGCAAAAAAATAAATTTAATGCACAGTTGAAATTATGTCATTATTATATTTACATGTTCACGTATAAATATCATCTATCATTGTATTAAAAAGTTACCGTCATTTATTGTGAGCCAAAAATAATAAACTGTGATGTTAAACCATATAAATAATATGTTATATCTATACTAGCTTTCCGCCAGCGGCTTCGCCACCCTATCTATAAAAAAAAAGTAATTTTAAATATCAACGCAACAAAGGGACATAGAGAGGGAAAGCGACTTGGTTTTATTATATGTATCGATACAGATTCATGACATTGATTTCTGACTCAAGATAGGAAGATAGGTAGACATATTGTTACTGGTCCTCCTGTCTTCTCCATAGATCACCACGATAGGCCTTTATGTATCTCTCAATGGAGTTTATCTTTATACTACATGTTATTCTACAATATGTATTCTACAATATTTATGTGGGCAACTTAAATCGCAAAGTATTGAAACCCTGTAAAGTCGGAGTATTCATAGAAGTGGTTTTTTGTCTGATGAAAACTACATTTCATAAATTTCAAACTAGGTATATAGAAGGAGTTCATTTAGTTTAAAGTTAATCATGATAATTAGTTCATAGACAATCATTTGGAGTATTCATTTTGTGATTATATATCTTTGTGAATATTCACATGTCTCATGAAATGTTCAAAATTCTCATGTCTCATGACCATTGTAATAAAAATGACATTTATTATTCACATCACATCATATTACCAGCCTATTTATATCCTCATTACTGGGGCTCAGTGCATGAAATCGAAACAAATCGAAGACAATAGGCCATGACCCACCACGCCCAGTGAGGATTACTGGGTATTAACGATTGCAGATGACCACGACTTAGCATGCCTTCGAAAGCACGTAGGAGCTCGAGAAAATAAAGTATCGGTCACCCATTCTATGGACCGTTCCTAGTGAAATTTGCTTAACAACCCTATTACAAATCTAGCACATTTACCACTGCGCCATGGAGTTCCTCATTATCATTATTAATGGTCTAAGAATTATTTTTTTATCTCTAACAATTTTACCTTTAGCGCGACTTTAACGCGAAGCTGGGCGCTTCGAACGGCGATGAGTTGAGGGTGGGTCGATTTGGGTATGGGCGGCGCAACCACCGGGGCCAGAAGCTGGTCGATTTCATGGAGAAGGAGGGACTCTTTGCGATGAACTCCTTCTTCCAGAAGAGACCCTCCAGGAAGTGGACCTGGATGAGCCCTGATGGTTCGACAAAAAATGAGATCGACTTCATCATGACAACCAGAAAGCACATATTCAATGATGTCTCCGTGATCAGCAGGGTGAAAACCGGTAGCGACCACCGAATCGTTAGAGGCACATTGAATATCAATGTGAAGCTCGAAAGATCACGTCTGATGAAGTCTACGCTCCGTCCTAGTGCTGCTCATATCGTGGACCCCGAAACCTTCCAACTCCAATTACACAATCGCTTCCAGTGTCTAGCTGATTGCGAGTCTGTGGACGAAATAAACAACGGGTTTGTAGAAACAGTCCAAGCTGTGGGGTCTAAGTTCTATAAGGCCCCGCGCCGTATTAAATCTCAAAAGCTCTCAGACGAAACGCTCAAGTTGATGGCGGACCGGAGGAATATGAGACTGCAATCTTCAACCGATATGTCGGAATATGGTCGACTTAACAGACGAATTTCCAAATCGATGCGAAGCGATCTGCGCTCCTATAATACTACATGTATTAGGGAGGCAATAGAGCGGAACCAAGGCTCCAAAGTGTTTGCACGAAATTTGTCTGCTGGGTCGAGTCAGATGACGAAGCTGAAGATCGACGACGGCAGGATCGTATCTTCAAAACCGGAGATTCTGATTGAGCTTGAGAGGTTTTATGGACAGTTGTACACATCGTCTCAACAACCCATTGAAAGCAATGCTCAGGACACCAGAGCAAAGCTGACCCGACATCACACCGAGGATATCCCAGACATCAGCCTGTACGAGATTAGAATGGCACTCAAACAGCTCAAGAACAACAAGGCACCGGGGGATGACGGAATCACTACTGAACTTTTACGAGCGGGTGGAAAACCGGTACTCTTAGTCCTCCAGAAATTGTTCAATTCCGTCATTCTCGAGGGTACGACGCCAGAAGCGTGGCACAGAAGCGTGGTCGTGCTCTTCTTCAAAAAAGGTGACAAGACCTTGTTGAAGAATTATAGACCAATCTCGCTTCTGAGCCACGTTTATAAGCTGTTTTCGAGGGTCATTACGAATCGTCTCGAACGCCGGTTTGATGACTTCCAGCCTCCCGAACAAGCCGGTTTCCGAAAAGGCTTTAGCACCATAGACCACATACATACGCTGCGGCAGATTATACAGAAGACCGAGGAGTATAATCTGCCACTTTGCTTAGCGTTTGTGGACTTTGAGAAAGCCTTCGATTCAATCGAAACCTGGGCAGTACTGCAGTCCCTCCAGCGATGCCAAATCGACTACAGGTACGTCGAAGTGTTGAAGCGTTTGTATAGCAACGCCACAATGTCGATTCGCTACCAGGAAGAGAGCACGAAACCAATCCAATTGCGCAGAGGCGTGAGACAGGGAGATGTCATTTCTCCGAAACTGTTCACGAATGCATTGGAGGACGTCTTCAAGCTCTTGGAATGGGACGAATACGGCATCAACATCAATGGCGAATACATCACTCACCTTCGTTTCGCCGATGATATAGTCATCTTGGCAAGATCGATGGAGCACATCAGTACAATGCTCAGCGACCTGAGTATCGTTTCCAAACAGGTGGGTCTTAAAATGAACATGAACAAGACGAAAATCATGTCGAATGTCCATGTTGCACCCGTACCGGTAGTCATTGGAACTGATACTCTCGAAGTTGTCGATCACTACGTGTACCTTGGACAGACAATCCAGTTAGGTAGATCCAATTTCGACAAAGAGGTCACTCGAAGAATCCAACTCGGCTGGGCAGCGTTCGGGATATCTTCACGTCCAAATTACCACAGTGCCTAAAGACGAAGGTGTATAACCAGTGTGTGTTGCCAGTGATGACCTATGGCACTGAAACGTGGTCCTTAACTGCTGGCCTCTTAGAGAAGCTCAGAGTCGCTCAGCGAGGCATGGAGAGAGCTATGTTAGGGGTTTCTTTGCGCGATAGGATCCGAAACGTGGATATTCGCCAAAGAACTAGAGTGACCGACATAGCTCGCAAAGTTTGTAAGCTGAAGTGGCAGTGGGCAGGCCACATCGCTCGACGAACCGATAACCGATGGGGACGAAAGGTTCTCGAGTGGAGACCACGAACCGGAAGACGCAGCGTGGGTCGACCCCCGACTAGATGGACGGACGACATCGTCCGAGTCGCGGGCGGTCACTGGATGCAGCTGGCGCAATGTCGTCCGTCGTGGCGTTCAAAGGGGGAGGCCTATGTTCAGCAGTGGACGTCTTCCGGCTGATGATGATGATGATGATGATGAACAATTTTACCCGCCATAATTAACATCAAACTTGATTTTTTACACAATGTTAATTTTTAATATATATATTAGTATAAACTTTAATAAACAGATAAACCAAATGGTCAAATGAAGAAATTATTGCAGTAATCTGAATCAGGTATGTGAGTAGTACAATGTAGCAGGTATCGATATCATGGAGTGCCGTAGAGCTTGCCTTTCACCTGTCCTATCCAGTCAATACAGACCTGACAATTGATATTCGTGAGCAAAATAAGGTTCTCTCTGAACTGAATTATTAATATAATCAGCATCGTTATTGTGAAATTAAAAAAAAAATGAAACAAACATTGGGTTGCTAGAATTGCATGATACCACTGACTTCTAATAAAGAAATAATAAAGAAGTTAGTGCAGTAAAACAAATTTGAGACGGACTCGCGCACGAAGGGTTCCGTACCGGAACCGAGCAAAAAATCATGTTCGTTCTAAGGAAACCCCCTTAAATATTGATTTTATTCTGGTTTTAATAAAAACTCAGCATAAGTTTGACACCAAACAAAAGTGTAGTGACATCACGGATTTTTGTTATATGTCAAAACTCAAACTCAAATATTCTTTTTACCTTAGAAGTTCTTACTTACCTAAGGTTTATTTATACAAGTCTTTAGGTATTAAAGGTCGTTGGTCGTGAACTTTCGTATGTAGTCAATTGCAAGTTACAGGCACTGCAATTATTTTTAGGTTTTTTGAATAAAGAATATTCTAATTTCTAATTAGAGCCTAATATATGAATAGATTCATATATTAGACGGATAATATTATATAGAGGAAATCTTTGTATTTTTTGCATCGATAAGGCTCCGAAACTATTATACCGATTTTAAAAACTCTATCTAAAAATGACAATGTGAAATGAATTCAGTTTTTATGGATTACTATTGACAAATTTTGTAATTGGAAAGCACACGTTGAAAATATAATAACCAAATTAACAGATTTATTAATGCTTTAAATAAGATAAGGCGTATTGCATCACAACAATCGGCTATCATGGCATATCATGGTTATGTTTCTTCTGTGATGCGTTATGGTCCCATATTATGAGGTAATTCAGTGGATCTGAGCAGAGTTTTCATGCTTCGGAAAAAATTGTAAGATCGATATATGGTGCAAGTTATTATAGACACATATAAGCCATTTTAAAGATTTTTTTTTTAATTTTACTACTTACGTGTTTATAGATATTGCAAATGTCAGTTTAAAAAAAAACATGATTTTACAAAATAAGGACTTGGTTTATAGAGGAAGGCAAGGAGAAGACTTACGTATTTCGTACTTTGCTAATGCGTACTGTATGATACTATATCATCTATCTAATCAGATAAAAACCCTAACATTAACTAAATTCAGAAAGCGTTTGATTTTTAATTGATAAATTATATTATGCACTAAATGACTTCTTCAAAGATAAAATTGTATTACATGTAATCGTAAATTTGTTTATCTTTATGATTGGAAATTACATGGGCATTTTACACTTTATAGTTAAAATAGGTAAAAGGTAAAAGTTAGCATAATTATTCATATATATAGATAATTCATATTTATTTTATAATTACATAATAAAAATGCTGACATTAAAATTTCTAAAATTTTTGATTTATTAATTTGATTCCATGTTAGTGACAATTTGTATTTTATTAATGATTATTTTGCATGATTGATGATTATTGTGATATTGATGTTTATATATATTTTTACTATTGTCAGTTGATTTAATTGAGTTTTTATTAATAATGGACAAGTATGAATTTCAATATTTGCCCGCCGTCTTGACAACAAAATATGCAGGACATTTAAAATTGTCAACAGCTTATGTAACCATATTTTAAACATTATTATTTTTATATACCTATTCGATTCGATTCCATTCATAGGCAAGGCCTAGGCCCAGCACTAGGCTGGTGGTGAATAAGTTACTTTATGTATTTTTTTCAAACCTTAATTAGGTTTCTGCAACATGACCGCTTTGTTGCGAATGTGGCATATGAAGCGGCGGCGGCCTGTTACCGCCGCCGAGATTTTTGCATTGACGAAGGGAAATTAATTACTGAATGCCCCACTCCTACCGATACACTACTACACAGTTACGTTTTTATTCTTTGGAGCAATAAACTATATATACCTATCATAGTTATATTCTTAACTAAATAACTTAAAAAAACATTTTTAGTTTCTCAATAATATAAATAAAATAAACCTTGATAAAAAAAGACCTGATATGGTAATATCATAAGTAACCTTCTTTTAAGGATAAGTTGAAATATATGCAAGTAGCATATTATTAATACCGATATTGATATTAATCTGTACTTTCTTTGTCCAATATCCAATGCCTGTATTGAATCTAGATTAAATGGAGCCTCATAAGTGCAAAAGATCGATAGCCGCATATAAAGCTGAGCTTCACTCGGTATTAGTAAACAGATAATTAAATGGGTAACATTTGAATATTAATACATCTAACCAAATATAATAATAACCTCCGCAAAAGTACATATAATAAATAATTGTGAATTAATAATTTAAATACACATATACATAAGCAAGTTTGCCCCTCCTAAAAATGGTATACATTTGTTTATCATAGTATTAACATAAATTACAGTAAAGCATATACAAAACTAACTGTTTTCAGGATCAGTATTTCTATAAATAAACAGAATTTGTAACTTTACCTCTTTATAATATTAGTTTAGAGAACAGACATTGTTTAAGAAAGTAAAATAAATGGCAGTTCCACTAATTTAATACGTGTATAAATAAAACAGAAGAACATTTTCATTAATGAAAAAAATAAACAATCACTTTCTTAAAATACATAGACAAAGGCATTGGTAAAAATAAAAATAAAATATAGTTTACAAATAAACAATAACTAAAAAGGCATATTACAATTCTCACACACTTATAAAATAAATTAAACGTAAATGAAAAATTAGGCCCGACGACAGTTACGTGTAGAGGAAAAGCTATCGCTAAATCGCCACTATCATGATATTAGTCCTTTATTGTGCAGAGCTATTCTGTCAACAAATCTCCAACTCGTCATCGAACGCAACACTCACATCGTAGAGGTTCTATCAAATAAAAACTATTTTAAGAAAAAAAAAAGTTTTATTGTTTTATTTTAAAAAAGTTTTATTCAATTGATACACTTTGACACTGCCTTCAACGACGAATCCGAGGATCGAGAATCCGTCAAAAAACTGACAGAATAGCCTGTCCTCCATCTTAATAATAATAAATAATCTTTTTGGTAGACACTAGAAGTTTTACAGTCAAGAGGTATCTTTATATAGATACACTGAGGTGTTGTACATATATATATAACAAGGCTTAAGCTTAGGAGGAGCACTCGGCCTGCGATAGATTGTTAAGTAACTTTCGCAGTGGCGGGTCAAAAGATGGGTGACCAAAGATTTATTATTTCGAGCTTCTCCGTGCTTCAGAAGGCACTCCGTGATTTTGGCTGCATCTGTAGTCTTTAATACCCACTAATCCGTACCGGATCCGCACGCATGGTGGGTCATGGGCTTAGCCCATTGTCCTTATTTCGATTTGATTCGATTCCATTTATAGGGAAGGCCTGAGCCCCAGGAGCGGGGCTATTAATAGGCTGGTGAGAATTGTACATTCAATATTCTTGTATTGTATCTACAGTTTCATTATTAAAGTTTCAAGTAACATCAAACCTTTCCCGATGTATTCATATAACGCCGGTGCAAATAATGCGCGAATACCTCTATAATATTGAACAATAATTTTAAGCTTTTTTATAACTATAGTTAAGTACATAAATGTAAGGTCAGCAATTTAAACTTTAAATGGTGAGTGAGTGTAATTAGGTAATGGAACTATAACCAGTGGACAAAGTGCTTGCTTCCGGGATACGTTGAAGTGTAACTTTCTGAATATATACATTAAATGTTGACCGAAGTCTATTGATTCACGTGATCAGCTATTGACCCAATATGACGGACTTTTAATCTCCCACAGTGTTACGTATTAATAAAGAAGGTTTAGCATTGGAGTAAATTTACGCTGAGACTGCACTTAATATTAGTCTAAATTCGTATTATTAAACAGAGATTAAGCAAAAGTTAACGTAATACGGGGTTGTACAGGCGTAATATTAACTCCTTGAAGATAGTAGGTTTATTTATTATCTGTATAATATAAATTTTGACTAACACTAAAATTGCAAATTTATTTAATTTATGATTTGGTCTTGGATAATTTAAGCAAGAAAATCTTCACGTAAAAAAAAATCCTTTACGACACAAAGTTTTTATAAATATATATTGACAATATTAGAATAAGATACGACGCCATAGCTGTGAAGGTGTGTCATAAAAGTTGTGATTTATATCCAAGGGAACCTATTGCCGCTCGAGTGGACTAACTAGATGGTGATTCTACAAGTACGACTACAATCGAACGCTCACCTATTCAGATATAAAGTTTATCGATGAGATTCCTTTTGAGGTGAACTTTTTAATTAGACTACGGACTGTTATCCAATACATATCAATATTTTAAAATATTTCAATTTGGAATCATTATGTGACACGCTGTGCAATATAGTTTTGAAATAACCTACAGTGATATTCTCTAATAAACTCAGCACACAGTATAGGGGTTAAAATAAATAAAATCTATTTCAAAAAGGTTTTATGCTATGGTTTCATTCCTTTGGGGCACGCACTTTTCACAGAATACAATAATGTGAATGTGAACGTTCGTGCGCGTGTGTGTATAAATTCGATGCGTTAATTCAGCGATACGGTTAGTTCTCGTACAAATTTCTTAAAAATGCATCTGTCTTATAATTATTTTTATGTTTATTCAATAAAGGTAAATAATAAAATTGATGTTTTAAGTGACACGTATCGACTAGCTACCGAAGTTGGTTCGCATTTTTTTATACGAATCCCAACTACATTTAACTAATTTTTATTAGTCGCTAGGTTAAAAAAATCGGTATAGCTGGCGACCGTACCACATAAAGAATATTTTACGAATGTTGAACCCTTAAATTTCCATGTAACGTTTCATCCGAGGGTCAAGGGTGGCGTGGCAGAAACGAAGTAACATTAATTAAACTTAACAGAACGTAAATAGTTCAAGCTTTGCAGTTTTTACGTAGAGATAAGTATTGCACTTAAAGTAGTGCAGAATATGATTGGTAAATGGTGCAGTAAATGGTGCTTTTTTGCATAAATCAGGGATATGGCGCAAATTTTCATGTTAGAGGTCCTTAGTCGAGTAGTTAGTACGCCATTTTCAAGGTGTCGCCATCTTTGAGGTCCCAGGTTCGTTTTCTGGTCGGATTAATGTAGAAAAAGGACTATATTGGAATGATTGCTAAAAAGATTGCTACTATGTGCCTTATATTTTATGAGTTTCCGATATTCCGGCGCTGTTGCAAGTGCCATGATCACGGTGTGATTTAAGTTTATGCGGCTACCCGCATAAACTTGCAGGTATATCGTTATACCTGTTTTCGAGTACCTTGTGTTATTTGCAGGTATATCGTTATACCTGTTTTCGAGTTCTTTTACGTTCGATAGCCGTACCACTGATCGCTATGTCACCACTAACTTGCATCTGTTCTCGACATGCAAAACTCATTGTATGCGATTGCAAAACGAAACTTTTATGATTAATCTTTTGGTTTTCACAAAATACAAACCGACAATTTAAAACCGTCCTCATGATTGAAATACATGTGTTTCGTTATTTTAATCGCTTCCCTAATCATTCTTGGTATGTAGTGGCGTTCAGTCGATATAATCAGTTCAATCCAGTGGTTAAGTCCCGAATAAATCAAATGTTCCGCGATCGCAGATTTTTGTGACTACCACAATTGCAATTAATCTTATACACACCAGGTTTCTCCAAAGGGGGGGGGGGTGTAATCTTTAGGAGGACATAAGTATTTTGTCACTTTTCGTAAAGGAGTGAAAATAGTATTTATTGAGTACACAATATTGAGTAATATAAGAGATTTTGTCAGTCACTCCTTTTATATAGTGTAAAAATGCAGCTTGACTGTCAACATTAAGCCTCTAGTGTCTAATCTTGTATCCGTTACTCTGTAAGACCTTTCGTACATAGTCTAGCTCTCTGTGTAAGTGTTCATTATTATACAGACCGTACGTGTGGTTGTTGAGTGACGTCACCACAAAGTTCATGTGTTTCGGGTGATGATGCGATGATGCATGGAGATAATGGTCAGTGTGTGTCGGTTTCCTTCCTCACCCCCCATCTTTACATTGAAAAATGCCAAACTTCTGTTGCCTTGAGTCTGGTAATTGCAGCATCTTCGTTTTGTCAGAGACACCAGAATATACGGGCTCATCTTGGAATCTCGGCAATATATGTGATGTTGTCTTATATTCATTTCTTTATAAATTTTTATGCTTTCGGATCCCAGTGGTCCGAGGATCATAGGTTGGGAGACTATTTTAGAGAATTAGGCAGTAATTTGATTATCATTCTTCACTGGAGCGCGTATTCTGGTTCAGATATTAGTAATCGGTCTACCACTGACATCTAGTCGATATAGAAATAGTGACGCATATCACTAATAATCATAAGTAAGGGCATACAGGTTCTTCTAAAAGTAATGACGTTTTATTTTATTGAAACTATATATTGTCATAACGTCGTGCATTGAATTTCAGAAAAGTATTAAGAAAGATCTATTTATAAATTATTCGTCTCCATCTTATTCTATCTACTGCAACATTTTGCACTACTGAACGGATTTTGAATAAATTGGAAAGGAAAATCCTTAGTGTACCTACATTAACATATTAGCGTACTTTTTTAATGCGAAATGTAACTAAGGATAGAAGCACTAGCACTGCCAGAGACGTACTAAACGTAATCTTAACACTAAATATTTTTTCTATAGAAAAGTTGTAGAACTTTCTAAGGTATACAAAATATAAAAAAAAATATTGAAAGTGTGCTTAAAATACCTTCATATTTCAAGGTTCGTTTTACCATTCAAGAGTAATACGCTTCTCGCCAGGGAAATTAAATTTTAATTTTTTGATAAAACTGCCCTTATGTTAATTGAAAATTTGGTCATGTAACTTAAAAATTTTTGTCAGTTTATACGAGGCAATTGAAAGAAGTTTTTAATAAATAACCGATGTTTTAGATTATACAATTTTTTTTGCATCTAATACAATTAAACTGTGTTTATACTGACATTACCAACTATGTATATGTGTCAAATAATAGATACATAGTTGGAAATGTCGGGACACATGAGGCTGGTAGATTGTTGAAGCATTTTCCATTAAAAATATTTACCATTTTAGTATCATCAACGTAAAACTGATCAAAAATTCTTTTTTTTATCTTTTTATTTTAAAATTATAGTATTTAAAAATAACATTAGCATATTTGATGTAAATGGAAATACCATGGAAATTATTATCTCAAACGCCAAAATCTAATATTACTAATTGCACGGCTCTGTATTTTGCTGTGCAATTATTAATTCTAATGGCTAGGTAACCTTACCTACCCACTACCTAACTACACTAACCTTAGTGTGATGTTCCATTAAATACAATACCCTTAAATTAATTTCGCATGTCTTTTTCTTTTCTCTATTTTTTCTCTATTTCTCTATTTTATATTGGTAAGGAAAATTATTAAAAGATCGATTTTAATACTTACAATATGTAGGTACTATATCTTCCTCCGTGATGCAAATTTATATAAACCGAAAATCATGCAAATGAGTTATTATACATTATACAGTCGGTTTTTAATATTATAATATATTTATTTTCGTTTACTGTCTACACCCGTATTAGTAGCGTATTAGTTTACCTACCTATATGTCGATGGAGTATCTGCCAATCATTTCATTTGTCTTCTTTTTTAAAGGAAATAATTAAAATGTGCCCTTTTTTCATTACCTTATAGTTGAAATTCATAATGAGGAGGCGGATTTTAAAAGGTCGTTTCAAATATTTTCTCGCTACGCGGAATTCATAAATTTATTCGGCAAGTAACAAAAGATATTTTGTTTCTTCAATTTATATTGAGAAGACTATATTCAGATAATTTGGGATAATCTGCCCTGAAACCAGTGCATCATTAATTTTTAGTGTATGCGTAGAAGATAAGTTGATTGGAATATTTTTACGAATAATTATTAATGCGCTATATTTCAAATTATAATTGAACTCGTCTTATATTTGATAAAGGAAACCAATGACATCTGGGGTTAACATTGACCTGACAAACGAACGTGCGAAATAATGCTAGAGATGACACGATAGAACTAGTATCTAGAAATTGTGATAGCCGATATCTTTTGTGATAATTGAGATAATGAAATAGTTGCAGCCCTCAAGGGCTCGACTGGGAAGAGATTCATAAAAAAAAGTTCCAATGCTACAATTGTGTTTTTATATAATTAATAATTTATGTGTGATGCTAAAATTGGAAAATATGTTGTTTGATCGTGATCAAAACCACGTATGTGTTTTAATTATTTTGGCTTTCCGGTGCGAAATTTGAAATGTGTTAGTTTATTAACATCATGGGCTAAAGGATCTCGTCATATGCCGTTTGCAGTTCCAATGATATGGTCTGAACAGAAAGACCATGTATCAGATTGTTATTTCTGCCAAACTTCTATCAAAGGTATTAATCACAAATCTAGACACACCGTGAACTATCCGAATTTACAATCTGCTCAAAGATACACTTCTTACACTCTCATTTGGATTTTTTTCCTCAAAATTTGGGAGCCGTTAGTGATGAAAAAGGCGAGCGATTCCATCAGGATATATCCAACATGGAAAAACGGTACCAAGGCAAGTGGAGTCCGAACATGTTGGCTGATTACTGTTGGACACTCAAAAGAGATGTACTTGACGCTGAATATTCCCGAAAATCCTGAATAAAAGTCAAATGTTAGTTGTTTTTCTTGATTCAATTCAATTTGCAACCATATTTACTTAAAAAAAGTGTATTGCAGTTGCAAGAAAACTGAGGGTGACTGAAACTTTTTAAAAATGCAGATATTAACAGGCTAATTGTAGATACAAAATATCCCATTCAAATTAATTTAAGTTTCATTAAGGTCATTTTTGTCAATCAGTGATTTTCGGTATTAAATTAATTAGCTACTATTCCATTAAATATACCGTATAAAAACAAAAAAAATCGGATTCGTGAAGATATATAAGATAGAGAGGTTATTGTTACCTATATACGGAAACAATATTAGGTATTATTATAAATATCTCTTGAGGACTATCAGCAGATTTTACACTGATTGTGAGATTTTTTATTTATACTTTACAGAAACCGGGTGTTTCTTCGGAAATTCAACTTCTTGTTTCAGTATTTAAAATTAAATTATAAAAGTAAAAATTTTCAAACAACTTACTAATATATTTAATATTTCTAAGATAAACATTTCATGATTCATAAAAGACTTTTAATAACATGGTAGCTGTTTTCCTGCGACTGCCCTTAAATAAATTATAAACCATGTCACACTTGTATGCTGCTGGTGAAAGAATTTTTTTAATCGGTCCAGTAGTCTCGGAACCTATTCGATACAAACAAACAAATCTTTACTCTTTATAATATTAGTAGAGATTGATAAAGTTATTGTAGTATCCAAAAAAGCCTATCCACATGAAGTATAATAATGTATTCTGTTGTAAGGTTTACATTTGATTCAGTTGAAATGTTTGCAGGTTTTTTTTAAACTACCATTTAGTTCATTCAGATGTGGTTATGGAAGATAGTTATTGAACTATGGAAGAATACATAAGTAGTATTTATAGCGATATAACAATAGAGTTACGTATTATTTGAAGCTGCGATAATATTAATACTCGACACAGACAGAAACTTAAAAATATGGCGATGATAAAAAGAAGTGATCCAATTGTCAGAAATCAACTTAAAATTAAAACATTATTAAAGATGTAATCAGAAGTGTCGAACGCATTATAGAATTTGTGTTTTTACATAAATAAAATTTATTTTTCCCGCATTATTGTTAAAAATAGTGGCATTCTTCACTATTTTTCCATTTAATTTAACTGTACCAAATTTTCGTTCGTGCAGTTATAATAAAAAGGAATATATCTTCACTCACTTCATCTTCTAGGTATATAGATGCGTACACCAGAAATAATTTCCATTCGATTTCGTTCAAGAAAGGCAATGGTCAATTTGTGTCTATTTTTTCTTGACTAACTTCAAAACTATTTATTTAATAATTATAAAAAAGGTTAGGTTATCAAACGATATTAAAACTTTAAAAAAATACTTACCGCCAAACTTCAAAAGAAGTTTCATTAACGTAACCAATCGCTTATAAGGTAATTAATTCCAATGATAAAATTATTTTGTCGTGCAAAAAACATAGACACTCATTCACCATTATTCCATTTCCATTTTAAAGTCTGTTAAAAAAGGCAAACGTTGGCGGTTGAATAATTTAGTCTATGCGTGCAGTAATCGTTCAAAACCGATTTCGAACAATACTTGCCGACGCCGACGCTCGGAATGTTTGTCGTATTTCTTTACACGAAAGAAAAATTACTACCGCAAAGAGTTTTATTCAATAAACACTTCGTGTACATGATTGTGTTTATTGAATTTGGAATAAGTGTAACATGTAATTAGATAAAATTGTCATACTTGTTTCTGATTAGGCTTTTAGGTAGGTAATTAATTATAATCTATGTATATTATACAAATCGATTGATGTTAACAATAGATTTGCAGTTATATGCCTGATCGGAAGCGTTTTTTTTTTTAATTTTGCTTGTTTTAAAAATTTTGACCTATATATAAAAATAACCTATAGCATTTTGTCATTTAAATTTGCATCATAATGATTGCTTGTAATTTTCCCGGTCGAATAAAATTATTATATTTTACCTTTATTTAACATAGATTTCTATAAAAACAACGCATTTTTCTATACAAGTATAGATAAAGTATTTCTTTACATGTTACGATATAAATACGAGTATCTTTTTATCACGTACATATTTGTAAAAATAGTAACATACATTTTGTTTTCACGGACGCAATTCAGTGAAATATAAGGCGGTGCAAATAACGTAAACACCGTTTGGAGGCTGTTGATTGGTCACTTGAAATTGAAATAATCATAACTTTGTTTCACTCTAAACTGTGATTGGTCGGTGGCGAAAGGCGTGGAAGCACAGTGATTTTAAAAGCACGCTCGGCAATGTTTCACATTGCATTCTCTGCTGGTCCGGTGGTTGTACCTAGGTTGCACCTTACACAGTGCGAGATCACCTGTTGAATCGGACACTAGACTGCACGCTCGTGCCGTTCCTGCGCACATCATCTAGATGAAGCGGTTTTTTGGCAAGAAGAAAAAGGATAACACTGAAATATCACTCATACCGAAAAAAAAGTAAATTAAATTGAAAAAAATACAAATTCAAATTAAAATATTTTTTTTGTGATAATTTTTATTTTTGGACTGCAGTGAGCCGAAAGTGAAACCGGTGCCATTGCCGCTTTATAGTGACAATCACATACATTATTACATATTTCTTTACGGGAAAGAGTACGGTAAGTGGCTGGAGAACTGGAGAGCAGAGAGCAGACGGTCAAGTAAGTAACTGATTACCACATACATTGCGATTAGTTTTGCGTAATATAAAAGTTGTTACAGTTCTAGATTTATTTACTTTAGTAGCAATTCTGTTTCAAAAACGAGACTTAATTTAGTTATTAATTTAATAAACTTACCTTTATTATATACCTTTGGTTATCTAGTATAAAATAATATTATTTGATTTTTTGTATGTGACTATGGAATAATCTTAAAACAAATCCATTTTTAATTTATATTTTTACACACTAATATTTTTATCTACAACAGATTTGGCATTAATATATTATAATTATTTTACTTATTGAGGTTCACCAAAACTACATGAAAATATATACTAAACTTTATGTTTTGGTTACATTTATGTTTCCCTGAATAATTTTATTAATAATAGCTCTACCATGACTTCGCTCGATTAAATAAGAGCCTTTGCTACCGCGTATAATGCATCTTCCCCTAGATTGTATGAAATTTTAAAATTGGTCCAGTAGTATCGGAGTATAACTCATACAAAGAAACAATCAAATTAGTTTAGATAATGTTCAATCATGGTATATTATTAAAGAGTTCTAAGCGAATACTTTTTACTAGCGAATTAATTTTTTATATCATTAGCTTTGACATAATATTACAAACAGTTCTTTTTAGAATATTAAAGATGAGGTACATTACTTAGGCATCGTGAAAATAATGGAATAGAACCAATATTTTACTGTTTCCTGTTGTATGTTATTTTACCAAACACTAAAAAGATGTATTGTTTAGAATTAACAAAGTAGATAAATATCTTATCCCCATTTCGTAGATCGAAATAGAATGTGTCATATAAATGTTCTTGTTAATCGACTTCAAAATCAAAAAGAAGGTTTTTATGTATGTTTATAAAATTTTTCGCGAATTTCTGACGAATCTGCAAATTTCTTTTTACTTGCGTAGGCATTTAATTAATACGTATAAAACGGTTTTACTATTTTATTTCATATTATTCTAAAGCATTGTTTTTTTGTTAAATTTTTAATCGTTTTGAACGGAATTTTATTTATTCATACTCTATTGTTTCATTCCAAATATTCCCAGAACAATAACAGCAGTGCGTTACAAAGATAGTGTATTTGGTGAAATGTTTGAAAACTTTTTTATAGTTTCGAGCCATATAAACGGTTTGTTTTCGATATTAGATGATATAATATAATTTCAAAATGATAAAGCTGTGTAGATTGATATCTAAAAGGCTGTAAGAGAAAAAAAATACGTCAAAAAGATTTTAACTCGAGTGATGATGGTTTAATTCCTAAATCTGCGAGAACTGCATTGCAAAGAAATATTTAACAAAATTACTGCCACTTCTTACTACAAAATATTACAAATGTTTTGTCTCATTGAAATAGTAGCTAAAATTGAGTTCTTGTTATGTAATAAATAACGAGTTAAAATATTGTAGTACTGTCAACAGCATATCATAGTACAACAAAACTGTAAAATTCCGCTTGATTTTAAATCTTGATGCATCGAGTTCGAAAACAATCACGCAAATTCAACACATGGCGAGAACCCGATGTAAAGCATTATCAATAAAAGGGATAAAGAAGTAAAAAATAGACAAAATTAACAAGCGATATCAGACAAATTACGCAAAAACGAGCGCCAAAAATTATTTTCATTTAATTACTCTAAAACCATTACGATTATTGCTAACTTTTCAGTTCCACTCGACTTCAAACCGATTTACACTATTATCAGTTTTTCATATAAAAATACTATAATAAAAAAGGTGCATTTATTTTCTCCATATTAAAAATAATTATTTGAAAATTACAATTTATTTAAACTTTATTTCTTATTTTACAATAAATTTAAAATTAGAGAGTTTATGAAGCATAGATTAACATTAAATCCCAATTAATTTAATCAGAATAGGTTGTTGCACTTGTAAATCTATGCCATACTTTTATAAAGGGAATTGTTCAATTTTGGCTTTTGGTAGACAAGCTAATTAGTAAAAACTATGTCAACAGTAAAATATTATTAAAACTGGAAAAAATATTTTTAATACTCGTCATAGGAAACTTATCCAATATCATGTATCAAAATATTAAAAAGTTACAAATAATCCTTTTCGGTTAGATATATAAGTTGATTTACAAATCAATCGATTACTTTTAATCGATAAATGATTTTAATATGGCAGCACCATTTCACTTTTGTCAACAAAGACGTTTGAGTGATGATAATTCTTATTCGGCCAGGTTATGTTTTGTTTTTGTTGTTACTTTCTACCAAGAAGAAGAAGACCAATTTATTTCCGTGAACTCGGTTTGCATTGATAATGGACTCCGATACCTCTCGAAATTATGACTCAACTATACCTCTGGACACCGAACCAAGCGCAAGTAGTGGACATCATCGGCAGCTTTGTATAAATTGTGGAAGATCTATATTACATACTAGATCACATCTACTGCAAACAATATGCGACAGAGAAACACACAGAAATGTAATTATTGATTGGAAATCCCCATGACAGGTAGGATTATAGTTTTTTTTATTTATTATGATTACTTTACTATGATTAAGCTTCCTTTATGAAAAGTAAAACATTAATATATCGCTGCCATATCGTTTAAGTTAGATTTTGTTGAAAAATAATTTAATAATATATTATTTTCTTTTAGGCATGGATCTGATAGCATCTGTCATTTGTTGGCAGCAAGCAGATAGAGTAACAGTTCCTTCTAATATTCTAGAACCTACACAGACTATTACCTTACTGGATTCTAAAAGAGCACCTGATTCACAAGCATATTGTTTCGTTCCGGGTTGGGACTCACCACAGCGACTGACAGCTCCCACATGGCTTCGTATAAAATTGTTTGTTGATTTTAACTTTTATGTACCAAAAACGAGTAGGCTGTGTAGTTCTCATTTATATTATCATAATTCGGCTGAATGGTTGTCTATCATGCAACTTATTCATACATTTACTACAGAACATATACAGGATTTTGCATTATTTGTTAAAGAAAGAAATCTTACAATGGATTTTAACAACATTGAAGGAATGCCTGAAGACATTGTGCACTTTTGATAGGTCTGTCTAAACTTCAGTTAAAATCAAATTCCATCCTGGGTTATCTGAGATGCGATGCGTCTAAGATGCGTGGTAATGGGGAGTTCGGGCTTGTTGGTTATTTTATTAAATTAAGAACTGGGAATAGTGATGAGAGAATATCAACTTTATTAAATATATCTCGTTCAATGTTAACAAAACGATTAGGAGCAGGTTGTGAATTACTAAATGTTGAATTTGTTTCTCATAATTCATGCCAGCCTCCAGCTGAGGAGAAACTGTATAAGCAGTGTAATTTATTTATTAAGTGATTTTGTAAAGTCTATTCTTATAAATAAGTGTATTTACTGTCTTTTGCTTGTACAATTGTATTTTCAAATTAAAGGTTTATTTAACCATTTCTTTATTTAACCATCTCTGTTTCTTATTTCTAACATAAATAAATTAATAATTATGATGATAAGGTAATTAAAGTATTTTACAAAAAAAGAACTTTTTCGTTTCATCGTTTATAGAATACTACTCATGCTTATATATATACAATGTTAATCTTTCCCATGAAAATATTACAATAGTTAACTTCCTTAAGATATGAAATATTAAAAAATAACGTTTTTTATAACTGTAGATAATGTCCACTCAAAGCCAAAGTGCCCATACAAACTGAACAATTCCCTTTACGTTGGGACACCTTGTACTGAGAAGCACCAACAATAAGCTTAACAAGGGCTGCTTTTTCTCTTTTATTTTATACATAAAAGTCAGATTGAAATATGACTTTATTAGATTATGAAATCACTTCCAAATATAATATCGAAATAATACATTTCTGAATAATTAATATGCCGTGTCGTGTCATATACTCATTAAAAATTATTAACTAACAAAATAATAAAATAAAATAGACATAATTAGTTTAGAGTAGATTTATCTCCACTAGCAGCACAATTTTATGAGCATGAAGCATTAGCCAGCTATTCTTTCACTCCACCATATTGCGGGGAACTTGACACCGCCACAAAGATTTTTAAGCGAGCATGGCATACAGGTGACAATGCTTTTGCAACTTAGCTAGCTAATTAATAGTCCACGATTTTTTTAAACTGTGCAACGACAACTATTTATATATTCACATATTTTACTTATGCTAAGTCCTACAGATATCGTTTTTTATTGTAACAACCAATTTGGTTTATGTATATCAGGTTATTTCTGTTAAAAGTGACTAAGTTTCTTTAGGTCATATTTTCAGCCAAAAGACGTCATAACGCTACTGGTAAATAGATTTGACAGTCGGTCGCCTGTAAGGCATCAACACTCCTTGGGAATGCTTTTGTTGGTGGTTTTCTTGCCATCATGCGAGTGACTCCCAAGGTGCGATGATTTCAGATGGCGACTAAGGGAGTTTCGAGACTGTTTCAGAGACAGTCTCCAAACTCGCCGCCGTAATCGCCGTCTACGAAACTCACATGATGAAATGGGGTATAGTTTGGCAAATAGGTCAATGAACAAAAGAAATAAACAAAAACTTTAAGTATACCAATCTCTATAAATAAACTATAATCTCGTAATTATATTGTTTATTATAAGACATTAAATAATGTAAGTCACTTTAATGCCGAAGCTTGCCCCAACTTATTATGAACATTATCGAATGTATCGTATCGTCGACTTCGTCATCTTTCCTTCCGATATTAAGCGATTTTACAATGATCGTAATGGTTCTTCTTTAATTAGTAAAAAAAAAAACATTGATATTATTTGTCTAATTAATGGATTTCGTCTCGTTTCCTCTTCCCTTTAGTGCGCTCTTTTAACGATATTTTATTGTTAACAATAGCTTGCAATTTCGTTTAGTCCTAAAATAAGATGCAATGCTTTCTTCAGTTTTGATATTCCACTCTAATCAAATGATCATATACTTTAGTAGTTAGTATTGTAGAAAAATATTATTGATTTCCAAGTTTTATGAATGTCATGTATGTGTCGATTTTTTTAACAGTGTGTAAACGGCTTCCTGTTATTTTTTTTATTCTTTCTGCAACTCTATTAGCTGTTAGACTCCATAATATAAATATATATCTAAATAATGAAAGAAAACAAAGTTACTCGGTTACACATATATATTTGCATACGCCGCAAGGGATACGGCTTGAAGGTATATTTTTTTTTTATATTATTAACTGTTACTGACTGTTCAGTTGTAACAGTAAAGTAATATGTCATTCAATTAGCATCTTTATGAATTCTGGTACAGTAATTACTCGATTTTATTACTAAAGTAGTGTTTACAACTTTTTTTAGACAATGTTTCATAACAAGTTAAATTTCTCATTTAGCAGAAAAGTATTAGCATGTTTGTTAAAAACATATTTATATTGTTCAAAACAATGGAAAACAACTGGGTATAGCGAAATTATTAAATGCATACCATGGCAGTCTAGACGGACATACGTATGAAAATATGAAAAGGGCTCAAAAGTTTTAAGCCGACACGAATGTTGTCAAATGTACTAGTGCATATTGTACGTCAGAAGTCGTAGTCGTGAAACAATTCGATATTGAAATCTAAAGTACGAGTATTTAAAGCCGAGCTAATATTCAAATAGTTAGTGAAATTTAATAATACGAGTACTTGTTCAATAAAAAGAGAACTTTGTCATCTTTTATTACCTATATAATAGAAAAAATAGATAAAAATAATAAAGTAATCCTGTTTTGTAGGATCTCTTTTCGTTATATAATACACGTTAGGTATATTAGTTACAGTTATCACATTCATATTAACCTTATTTATTTTACCGAGACGTTATTCGACGTGGTAATACTTCTATTAGGTACATGAGCTTTCTACATTATCTACGCATTTTTTGTTATTTTTAAATTTGCGTTTATAGTTAGACTAAATGTATTCATGGCTTCGCTATGACGCTTTAAAAGGACCAATGTTTTGAAAGGAACCTAGGGCTTATGGTTACTTTTATTATAATATAATGCGCGCTGTTATAATTCAATATTACAATGATATTATAATTATGATATATAACGTACTTATGCCATTTCGTAGCGATAAAGAAGCATTGAGTGGTTTGCTATCTCAAAATAGAAACAATACCTTTTTAATTCATTAAATATACTAATTTAAATGTACTGAATGTTTTGAATACTTAAATATAGACGTACTCGTATGTGACTAAACTCCTTTGATTTGGTGTATCATGGTAGCGATGTCTTTATACTTTTAATATAATAATAATATATAATCATAATCCTATAATCAACCAAATGCATAAATCTCTCCTATCTTAGTTATATGACATAATTGTTAAATGCTAAATAAGTAGGTACTACAATAGTTTCATTAATTAATTATACTTTATGCATTTGTAAACATAATCAGTGTCTGAGATAGATTTAACCGATTTATAACACTATTTTATGTTCACTGTCTCTTTGTTTCGCTATTATTTTGACGAACTCCGTAGCTGAGTGGATCGTATGCCGCGCCGCTTTCAATCTGTCGCCATTTGAAGTGCCGGGTTTGTTTTCCGGGCAGGTTTGTATAGAAAATTAACTTTTCTATATTATCTCGGGATGCTACTTATTTAGAGACCCAAAGTATATAAGGGATGTTGTCCTATAATATATATGGTGTATTATTTGATGGGATTTGGTGTATTCTTATTTGCGCTCTAATAAAAAATTGATCGATTTATATATAATTGTATATATAATTATTTTATATTATATTTTATTTTTTATGACTTAAATACTTAAATACGATTTTGTCATAAATGCGATTACGTTTACAAATTACAGTACCTCAAATTACATATTAACTTTGTTCAATTAGAACCATAAAAATTCATTTTTAACAGGGCGCTCGACGGCTTAACCAGTCTTAAGTTAGTCGTAAGATATAATAACTTAGTCACGGAAATATATCAAGATGTATGATGATGTAAGGTCCTCGGTTAGCTGCGCTGGCGACCCGGGCTATTTGGTAATCCAGATACCAGCGTCAAAAAAAAAAGAGAAAAAAAAGGTTTACATCAGATGTTAAGTTCTTGCAACTGTAAAATATTGAGGTACTATGCAAAATTACATGCAGATATTGAGGATAAATTTATACGAAAATATGGCTATGTACTTTATTAGATAACGCTAATAATATTAATGATTCAGTAGCCCGAATATAATTTACGATGAATATCATATTTGATTACAAATTTCTGCATATTCGATATTGAAGTACTACAATTGTTACCAGGAATTGCAAACCAAACCTACGGTGAAATTAGTGAGAAATATGTAAATGTTTTCGTTTAATGAACATAATTATTTCGTGCTACATCACTAAAATAGATATTATCATTATTCAATAATTCATTATTATATTTGGGCAATTTCCAACGTCAACTCAATAAAATAAAGGATTTTTTTCTTAGTCCAAATCAAGCTCTTGGTAACAATACAATTTTTCAAGTTTTTGCACATATAGAACACGTCCTGCTTAATTTTATGGAACTGATAATTATACAATAATTCAAATAATTTTTTTACAAATCAGATTACCAATCCTGACAAAAATAATTGGGCAAAATCCAAGAATCTTCATTTAAATCAAAAGTTGTCCATGCTTTATGCTTTTACATAGAATTTTTAGTAATAAACAAGGTACAATCCTCATTAGGATAATCATCATCGCGAAATATGTAAACGTGTGATATTTATCTGTCTGTTATCATTTATTATGACGTGTATATACAAATATCTAATTATGACACTTTCAATTAATCTTTACATAGTATAAAACAAAGGCACTTCCCGATATCTGTACGTCGAAATTTTAAAGAGTAATTCAAGATAAAAATTTATATGTATACAAGACCACGCGGGCGAAGCCACTAGCGGAAACCAATTATAATATAAAAATCTTCTACTTACTGAAATGAAACCTTCACGAAAATATACCAACGAAGTTGAATATGTCTTAGACAAGAAATTTGAATATTTTTACACTTTTTGGTCGTAGATAAGACGAAGCTTGTGACAGAACAACAACAAAGGTAAAAATTGAAAGAAGGTTTCGTGTACATTCAATTTTAAAAAAAATCTTAAATATTTGGCTTTGGTACATTTTATACACTTCTCAAAAATCAGCCAAGAAAAGTTAATTTCTACAAATTAATTGAAAATGCAAAAACCTTTTTTGTATAAATAAAATAAATTAATACTTACGTACTACACATAAATTAGCGTAGGTGAACCGCCCTAAAGCGATCACGGCCGTGAAAAAACTAGCTGCCATCTAGACTCCAATATGACATAAGGAGACCCTTTATCGTCTACAAGTTTCATATTTATCCAATGAGCCAATTAAAATCTTAATTGTTAGATATTCAAAAGTTATATAGTTGTCGAAATAATTACAATAGGATAGCGATCAGTGAGTATTAGTAAAATTTACTATTTATAATAGGTTACCTTCTACCTTTTAATGAAGAAGAAGCCGCGTTGTAGCGCTTTTTACTGCTATTCAGTAGAGTGATCATTTTCTTGTGAATTTTGAATGTCGGTGTGTCTCAGCCGTGGATCGGATTACAACTCCTTGGAAGACATTATATGTACATCAATTACTAAAAGGATATATTTTGTATAAAAATAGAAAACGGTCAAACTATACATATAAAAATATAATAATATCATACTATTTGTGATTGGTAATATAGGGACAGAGGTTGGCATATTGTGCTATTTTTAATCGATTTTAAAAAAGGAGGTTTTCAATTCGACTGTTTTTTTTTATTGCGCGCCTTCTTAAAGACGTCGGAAGAAATCATGGCGGCTAGCTATATATTATATTATGCAATACTGAATATAATTTTAAATGAAAGAAGTACCTAAGTGTAAATTTTGTATCGATTTTTAAAAATAACGTCGTAATCAAATGTTATCAGCTAGTTGCACAAACATCCATTATAATGTTCATTAATTTAAAGCGACATTACCCATAGAAATTTGACATTCATTAGAGTTTTAAGGCGTCATTAGACATTAATGGACGTTTGTGCAACTGACCGTATTATATAAGTTAAATTTATCGTTCATTCGCAATGTATATTGATTATATTAGGAAAATACTTTAAAAAATGGTTAATCTTATCAATAACTCTAACTTATTTCTCTATAGAATCGTTATTAAAATTGATAGCTAACTGCATTGTAAACTAGAAAAAAAATACTGGGTCTTGTTGAGATTCCCCTTTGAATGCCCGCAGATTCAATGCCAGTTGGTAATTAATAAATAAGGTTTTCTCTCTATATTTTTAATGAAATACCCATCGGGTAAACTCGTTGCTCTAGCAACAAATACTTGAAAACTTTCAATAACATGAATTTGAATGCGAAACGTGAAAGCATCCATATCGAGTTACATGTAACTAATTGACTTTTTTTAACCCGAATAGGCAAACATTTTCAGAATTTAAATTAGTAAAACGTATATGCTTATAGTTGTTTGTTTGTAATTGACAATAGTCATGTAAATACATGTAGAATGATAATGAAAATAAGAGTATTTGGCTTCTATTGTAGTTGATTTTCGGTTTTTAGGTGGCTTTTAAAATCAAGATACTGTTTTTGAGCACTCTACGAGTAAAATGTTGTGTTTCTGCTAAACTAAATAAGCCAATATTGTGTTGAAAAAACATCTTTGGCATTTTGAGTTTAGTAAAGACCCTACTATTTTGAGCACCGTCGTCTATACCCACCTGAATATTGGACTCTAAGATTTAGTGCGTAAGTCCTTTGGCGTCTCAATTCCTGTGTTTTACTTAACATAGACAGTATTTTTAGCACGAAACTACTTGAATTTAGTTCTGTATATACTAATATTGTTTTTTATCTATAGACGTTTTATTGTAGAATTTCTACAGTGTTATTAATAAACAGATAGACTGCACTTAGTATTAGTCAAAATTCATATTATTAAACAGAGACTTAGCAAAGGTTAACCTAGTACGAAGTTCTAGGGGACTCATATCCTAGAAGATGAAAGGTTTGTTTATTCTCTGTAATATGAATTCGGACTATTACTATAATAGCAGTTTTAGCGAAAATTTACTCAACGCTAAACCTTGTTTATTAATAGCACCATTAAAGTATGCGCAAAAGCCTACGCTCTTCCGAAGAGGTGACCTGAACGCCTACTCTGTTTCTCCGATAACGAAGTTATGTCTACATACGAAACGCTAATGTAAATTCAAGGAATTATTTATAATGTAAGAGGTAGGACGTAATACTGCTGCTGATGTACAAATAATTGAGATTCTTAGATATTATTTTAATGAAATCAAAGAACGGTTCAAAATTATCCAATTTTCGTTCGTGGGTAAACCGAGTAGGCTCTCAGTGCATATTTGCCTGCGATTTCTAGCAGTTTGGCATTTGGTACATCGTTGAATAAAATAAAATAGAATATGGTGTTACATTAAAGATATATATTTTAAATTTCGCTCCTGTCACTTGCGCAGGATAAAAGCAACACATGTATTACATATACACTACTACCGCTCTATGCCTCACACGCTTCGGACTATCTAATTAGGAATACCTGTGCTGGTACTCCTAACCGATAAACCGAAACTAGTGTGGATGCCATAAGTCGAACGGCTTGGAATCCTGGAATCCACCTATACTGCACGGACGCAGCACGACACTCGTGCGGCAAAGGCTCGGTGCATGTCTGATGGAAGATGCGTATGGTCGATTGTGGAGCGTCGGAAAACTGACAAATGTATAATTATGACATTCAATATTGCACACTGGGTGGATAATAAGTCGCGGACTTTTTGATTAACGGATCTTCGGTCAGATTTGCATTCTTTAAATCAATCTTTTTTTAAACGCCTATATGTAAAACGTACTAAATTTTGCATATACCTGTAGACCTAGTCTTGCAAAGCGGAAACTTGTGAAGCAAAGCTTGCGAACACAGCTCCAGCTTGCAATATTGTGCGAATGTAAATATATATTTAGTAAGTCGGTATGATTGCTTCTGACGTCATAAGTAATACGTCAGCCAAAAAGCTACTATTTTGGTGGTGGTAGTTGGCGCCACTGGGGGAGTGAGGTCGTGAAATTAGACTTTTACAAAACAAAGTTTGCAACTTAAATATATTAGGTATTAAACAAAAATTATACAATTAATGTCCAATAAGTAAATTATTAGTAGACTTGCAACGAATATTTGGTTAGTATTCCGTATTCGGCCTATTCGGCTTCTTTTGTTAAATTCGGCCGAATACCGAATACTTAATTACCTAATAATAATATTTTGGTGTAATAAGATAATTCGTAAAATAAAAGAAATTATTAATTTATTTTAAAATAATATTATTTTAATATTACTTATGATCATGAAAGTCAAGAACCACAGAACACGGAAAAGAGGTGTTGTGTTCTGTGGTCAAGAACAGATAGTACACAAGCATCTACTTGATTACAAAATTTTATGATTTTTTATCGATTTGAATTTTTGTTTTAATCAAAGTTTAGAAGCGGAAGCTTATGATGTAAAAATATAAAATTTTCTACGTTTTCAGGAAGTAGTTTACTTTTTTCTCGTAGACTAGCCTAGCTTCAGAGAAAAGACGCTCTGAATAAACACAACTTCTTGCCGCCAATAAATATTTTGCTCCAATCTTATCTATATATCTTATATATTTTCTATCGCAAGTGCATTTTTTCTATTGATGTATTTCTATGAGCTGTGTTTTCTGCTATTTCTTCTTCTAAGCAATCCATAAAAGTTAAGTGAATAGTCTGGCTTAGACATAGCCTGGTTCAGTTTTCATCTTCTTAGCCAAAGTAGGGGATTTATTTGCGCCATCGTCGCTGTTTTCTTCACAACCCATCTTTAGACTATCGATCACGACACTTTTGGGTTCACTTTCATCAGTAAAGTAGACTCGAAGTATGTCCATATTGAAGATTTCTTTTTAGAGGCCATAATCGATTATTATTTTTATTTACTATTATAATAATAAAAGTAGGTAGGTAATTATTTTATTGTTTATTTGTTGGATCTTTCACAATTTTACTTACAAATAAATCAAAATGCAGAGTGTACAAACTGTACTTAACATATTTTCGATTTGCACGAGCTAAACCTGTCAAAACACGCAGTGCACGGATGTTTCGTAGTGAGAGAGTGGTGAGTTTACAACAAATGAGCGCGAAACAATCACCTTGATACAATACCGAATATTCGGTATTCGGTATATGACCAAATATACTGTTCTTCCAAGTCTAATTATTGGTGTTCCGGATTTCCGTGCTATATGCGTAAATAATAGGGCACAAGTTTCCGAAAGACAGAATTGGCACAAGCGATTACCAAATTTATTTTCAGCAAGAAGCGATTTACAAGTACACTTCAATAATTGTTGCGAACATATACAATTAAATTATAGAGATAATCCCGAGTAGAGTACCCGAAACAACGACAAATAATAAATTTTATTAATAAATAACACGCCATAACCCAACTTGACACTAAATCTCAATTAATCGGTCTCCAATAGTGACAACCGTAAGAAAATTTATTTGTAATCAAACCGTAAGAAAAGTTAGCTGTGTTAGTTTATTAATGCCAGATACAAAACAGACGTGATCGGACATTTTGTTTTATAATATGCTTAGGTTAGACGTCACAAGAGTTTCGGATCCTTTGTAGAGTCCGCAGTCACTAGTTTACTAACTCAGCGTATTAGCCATTTATTTATTTTGTATAAATTATATTATAACTTGATCAGTGAAATGAATATGAACAAAGTGACTTTCTTAAACCACATCACACGAGCTATGTATTTTTAATTCATTTTGTACAGCAATTCATAAAAAGTTGACCAAATGCCTATCAATATTATATCTTCAACCTGATTTATTATTTATTCAGTATCTTCGGTCTAACTTATTTCTGTATTTGATGTTCATTTGTTTATGTTTTAACGATATAATCGTTTTTATTTTTTATACGAGTTCAGGTTATAATTTAAAAAAAAAAAAACAAATCTTAAAAGTGTGCAATTAGCGTGACATGCTATTATACAAAACTTTATAGATACAACTGATTTAGATTAAGAATAAATAATTAAAAAGCCTTAAGGTCGTTTACACAATTTTTTTAACTATTTAGAAATAGCATGGTTGGGTATCAACGCAATCGTATCCAACGCAAATAAAACGTTTTTAGAGTTAAATCGAGCGATTACATTCAGACAGACTTGACAGTAGGAAGTTTTGTGATAACATGATGTGTATACATTTTATCTAAAATTCCGGTATCAATTTACTTAGCTATGTTACCTTGACACTTGTAATTATAATTTGAAATGTAGATATATTATTAATCGCGCAAAGTTTCACAAATTGAAATAAATTAAGCACAGGGGACAAAAAAAAAAAATTATTCAACATATTTATTCTGGTTAAAAATGTTTAAAATAATCTGTTATTTATTTATTAGACCAGACTGGTCTTTGATTTTTTTTATTTCAAAAACTAAACTTCATACGAAGTTAAGTCCTTTAACAGAATTTTAATAGATATATCGGGTACATATCCACTTTCATAATTAGGTATATAAATTACTACCTGGTAATTGAATTCATAGAATAGTTGACGTGTTCATTGTAATTAGTTCAATTATGTACTTAATTTTTTTGGTTCTTTCACGCTTAGTAGTATCCATTTTAAGGTGAACGTTCACTGCGTCCGCGTGCACGCAAGGTTGACGGCCACCGTTAAAATGAAGAGACACAGTTTTATAACTTTATATACACATTTATAAGAATACTTCTTTCTAAATGTTTTTTATAGTTTCTTTTAAGTTTGAGAGAAGTTTGTAAAGGATTTGCATTGGAATATTTATAATATAATGTAACCAAACCTGTTGATTTGACTATTACATAATAAAAATGGCTTGTGTTATGAGATGTTATCAAAATAATAGGTAATATTTATGTGATAATTCTAGTTAGAACCGTGTTGAGAAGACACTCATGCATTTTTGTATATTATTTTCAGTTGACGATTAAGATTCTTATCCACAATGGATAATAAAAAAGGCGCCGTTAAAAAAACTAATTTCTTTGCAGGTTGGTAATGAGAACTCTTTAGAGGTGCTCGTTGGTTGTCAATGTAAACAAACATGATTAACAAGTCATTCATCAAGCAGCTTACAGTAAAACGTGGTGTAATTAAAATATATTTTTATCACCCATCTTAATACCATTTTCTTCACTTGCCTATTATGGCCAGGTCACAGGTCTTCACAATAGGTGAAATTAGGAGGGATTACAGTCCATGATCAACTACTATCAATTTTACAGAAAGTTTAAATATTTTGTACTGACGGATACATATTAGGTAAGTATATAATTGCGTCAATGATTCCATCAAACGTTAAAGCTAATACAAAATCTGTACTGTATTACAAATATTAAAAAAATCGTGAAATGCTAGATTTTTCAATTTATTTTTTCCTAATTAATTCAACTTAAACCATCGGAATCATTCATATTTTAAAAGAGAAAAACGGGTATACTTTTATGAATTTCATAGGTAATATATAATAATAATAATACTTTATTATCTCTCCACAATTTACAATAACGAACATCATGGTGTGCCTCCTTTTAAGTACATATAATACCTGTATCAGGAGGCCACCGCTCTTCCAGTCGTTATATAGAATATACTTATAAATTTTATGACAAATAATGAAAAGAAAGAGACAATAGCATTACCGATTCAATAAGGAAAACAATATTAACATTATTATTTAATGCCCATCTTACTAAGTGCTTGTGCATTTGTCAGTGTGTATGTATAGGTACACATCCATCAACTTTTTTCATCTAAAATATTTACAAAAGTATATATTTTCTTATGTATCTTTAAAAATATTAAAATATATATATAGGTAATATTTATATATATATATATAGGTGTGATGCGCTACATTCATAAAGAATCGTTTGATATTCTGCTGTAGAAAAAACACGTAAGTAGTCCACGTAAGCAAATCCAACATTGGTTTTGCAGAGCTGAATATCTTTTTATAGAAAAAATAAAAATAAGCTTATTTCCTACTTTATCGACTAGGGGATACCGTATTTATTACCATGGATGCTCATAAGTTTTTTTTTATGAGAAAAAACAAAAAGTTTGTAGCTTTGTAGTTCAAATTTGGTTTTGCGGTTAACTACATATTTGCTTTCCGGCGTCAAATAAAGTACTGCTACTAATTTCGTTTTAAATATTTAACTGATGTAAATATACATAGATATAAAATTACACTTCCTATTGACATTAATAGCAGTGTAGCCGAAAACTTTATCATTCGTTTAGAAGGCTTTTTTAAAATATTTTTTTAATTTGATATTTCTTACGTAGTCATTATCATTTCTATTCTGTTTATTTTGTGTTTCTATGTCTTTTAAAATGTATGTTTTCCTACCAAGTTTATCGTTTGATTGAATAATTCTACAGCCCACACTCCTTTGTTTATGACAAGCAGCGTCAGTCCTTCAAAGCTGTAGAATCAAATTAATAATTGCACACGCGTAGCGTTCGGAAATCACGGCAGGTTTTGTTGAAAATGATTTTTATATAATTAGTGGAGTGCCTGGGGCGTAACAAACATGAAAACCTCGGATTTCTGTTACAGTGAATGAAATTTTATAATTAAAAGTGTACTGTTTACCTTATAATATATATAAAAAAGTTTACCTATTAAAAAATTGTGATCTCGATTTAAAAAAAAAGATAGTTTTAATGATAACCTCATAATATTAGGCTGTAGAACATTTTCTTCACCAAAATTATATTAATTTATAAACTTAATCATATAGAGATAGTAATTAGGAAAATGAAGGAAAACGAAAGAAAAAAAAGTATCAATAAATTATTTAAACAATAAAATTTTTTGTCTATTTAAGTATTTTCTTCTACTACACTTATTTCAATGATTGGTGGAGTATTAAAACAAGTATTTTCATTGCACTGTAGACATGCTACACTGCAGTATAAACCACTCTGTCGACATCCACAAGCAGCTCCACAACCATTTTTGCAGCTACAAAACAATATTTGCAATAAATTATATGGAGCTGGTGATTGATTCATAGTTAAGATTTGAAGATATACTCTTTTAAGGTCAAACGCTGAATCAGCTGTAGGAGCAGTGGCGGATTTACCAGTAGGCTGAGTAAGCTGAAGCCTGGGGCGGCAAATTTAAGGGGTGGCAAATATGACCCAATTTAAATATATATATATTATTTCTACACTTTATTGCATAACAAAGTAAGATATACATAATGTGCAATAGAACAGAGATCTCTTCCATACTGAGCACTCTTACGAACGTAATCCCTATATGAAAGATCACTAAACGCTCTGTAAAATATAGGTACTTATGTGATAATTATTTTTTATAATATTCCAATAGCGTTTAAATATTACAATTTAAATTCTATAATGATGTGACATATTTATTTTACATTTAAATATTTATTTTCTTCTATATAGGTACGTATGTATTTACGTAGTCGTTTTAAGTTGCGGCGCGGAATACAAAGGCAAAAATTGAATAGCCTACCAGCGACAAATTTATAAATCCGCCACTGTGTAGGAGGTAATGATGACAAAAGAACATTTGGTCATTCCTTTTATAAAGAAATTGAACTTCAACGAACCTTAATCTTTAAGTATCTATGTACTTATTGTTTAATTTATTAGCTAATAATCATTATGGTCATATTATAACCATCATGATTATATAATAATCGGCAGATATTTAATGAATTACTTACCAAATGAACAAATAAAAAATCTTACATAGAAATTCAATAGAAAAAAATAAAGTCTTCAATAAAACTTTTGTCAGAAATAAACAAAAAAATACACAACTTTTACTCTTAAATATATACAACATGCACAGAACACGTGTTGTTTATAAATAAAAAGTAGCCAGAAAAATCCTGTTCAGTTTTGGAGCAGCCACCGTTGCCACTCTCATCTCCACGTTCTACTACCTCTCCAAGGTCGTTATGACCCTTCATATCTAAAAAAGTATTATTTTATGTCTATTTAGGTATTATTCAACGAATAGATACGAAAAAAAAATTTCTAATAAAATTACATACTTTACTATTATTTTTTTTATAAATTTTGTTTAAATAATAAAAAAATCAAAAGCACAATTCTTTTTGGGTAAACTTTACACTTTATAGTCTAAAGAAGAAACCCCCCCCCTCAATCATTTAAATTCATTCACTATAACAGAAGTCTGAGGTAAAAACCCCTAGACACTCCACTAAATCAACTTGTTTCTATTTTTATTCCGTGTTTTGGGATTATGATCAGAAACTAGTTATAGCGTCCCGAAATTTTAAAGAGTATGAAACTAAGTACTATGTAATGATTTGATTGCGAAATCTAAAGACTATTTTTCTCTTGTTAAGTACTCATTTAATCGAGTGTATAGATCAAATGTGAAGAATAATAATTTCAAACTCAATATTAAATTAGTTTTATTTCGGTTTAATTCAATTTGAATTAATATTAAATATGAATCTATCCTCTTAAATCATTAATGACGCCGAAGGTTCTTCAGTGTTTTAATTTAATATTTCAAATTACTAAATTGATGAAAAACAAACAGATTTATTGTGTAAACTGTACATGTACAAATACCATATTATTTCTTCTAAATTGGTTGAACCAACACACTATAGGGTATTCTACTCTGTTTGAACTTATACTTTTAATATATTTTTAATAAATTTAAAAACTCTTCAAGCCATAAAACCAATATTTCGGAAAAATAAACGTTTTGAAAAAAAAAAAAATTTTTTTTTTTTTATACACGCGAAACGTTGTCCGTATACTCATGACGTCATTGTGATATGTACACAAAACAGATGCATAGAGTAGAAGATTAAATGATGTCAATAAAACGAGAACAGTGCCATTTAACGATAGATTACGAAATAAAAGGTATAAATAGGCTAAGAACAGTATTATCTAGGAATTTGATTTATATTTAACAAGCATATCCTTATGATTAATATGGTAGTTATCATCACAGTGACGTCATAGAATGGCAGGTTCTGTTTCAAGTCACGTGACATAGAAGCAAAAAAAAAACAACTTTTAATTTTAAAATAATAAGGTAAAAAATGGATGCGGGAGGCGCAGGATCGATCACGTTGGAGATCTTCGGGCCTATGCCCAGCAGTGGGCGTCTCTCGGCTGATATGATTATGTAAAAAAATCTTACGATGTAAATTTTAGTTGCGCAATTTCATGAATTATTTTTCACTACCAAAACTACCATATTGTAATATAATTGTCATGACATTAATGTTCATAGCTTACAGAGATTTTATCTCATAACAGGTAGTTCAAGTTGCCAGATGACTCTGTGTCGAAATGATCCTTTATTTTGAATGTCTACTGTAAAACATAATATTAAAAAAAAACAATTTTCATGATTAAACGATATTCTCTTTGTCAGATTGAGATTTTTAACGCGACTTTTCGTATGTCTACCATTAGCTATTTTTTCTATTTTTTTTAAGAACTAGAAAAAATGGCTAATCGTTAAGATAAACGAATTATGAATAAATAAATAAAAAAATGGAAATCACCTATTAGCTTTTATCGCGCGATTTCGATCGCTAGACACTATGTCGCCTGCGTATGATATAGTTTCTAGTAGGTGAAAGAATTTTTTAAAAGTATTTTCAGAACGTGTTCAATACAAACAAACAAATTTCGTGACACTTGTACTGGGAAAAGTTAAACAGTTTATTTCTTATAATAATTTTAAATCTTTTTCCTGTGGTGTTTAGATTTGACCTTTTAACCGACGATATATTTATTACGAGTAAGTTTTCATTATGTAAGTACTACTTCGATTTATAGATCGTGATTAGATTGTTAGATGTACCAATATGCGCTTGTAATTCAGTGACGCGTATTGCTTACATTCTCTTTGCAGTAGTTCATAGACACAAAAGAGCTGTTTGTGTTTCAGGCTCATGATTAGAGTTTCTGCAAACCTTAATATCAATGGCTTTGATCATCTGTTAGGTTTGCAGTTTCCGATTTAGACTGGAGCAGGGAAAACAATTTTGTAATAATGTTGTGTGAAATGAAACATCTTAGACAACATCGCATATAGTTTTCCGGTCCTAGAATGGTGTGTTGGATATTAAAACAAGTACACTTAAACCAGAATCAATACAAAGAGAGAAAATACATTGGCGACATAAAGTAAAACTACGATTGTGCGACATCTAGCTGTTTACAATAATATTTGCTTTTTATAATAATAATATGGATAAAACTACAAAATGCTAGCAATTTCGTTTGCAAAAACTAGGTAGTTTTGAAGTTTTGATATTGTCAAATTGTTAGCTAGAGTTAGTTTTATAATATTAGTATAGATAAAACTAGAAAGTGTTGGCAATTTTATTTGTACAATAGGTAGGTTTAATCCTGTCAAAATGAACTTATTATATAATGGTTTCTATAACTTTTCTGTGTTATGTGATCCCTATACATTAGCATATACTCGTATGTTCAAGAACAAGGTCCAATTAAACCCACATTTAATTCAGTCAAGATAGCGGCACAACAGAATTGGCACCAGTTTAATGAGTGGCGGCTAAAAATAGATACTTTGTTATTTAACTACTTACGACTTACAAGCTTTTATTTAACTTACAATGTATGTACATCGTGATCGTCAAATATTTTAAAGCAGTTATTTTAAAACTGATTAAGCTTTTATATAGGTACAGATTTAGTTTAGATAACAATTAATGATTAGCTAAATTACATAATTTTTAATCTAATACGGCGGACGGCGCATGAGTGTAGCTCTAAGTAATTATTTTTCATAATTTACTGAAGATTACGTTTTTATATAAAACCTTGTAGCTATTATTTTTCTATTAGGAAAAATAATAAACCGCATAACTGATCAATAATCAAATTGCAGACATAAAAATAAGATCTAAGATTATCCTCTCTTCATACACTCATGAGATATAATATTTCTTAAATGCTGGACTTATTAAAATAAATTGTATTATAAACACATTAATTATTCATACATAATAAAAGAAAAACAGTATTATATTAACAGTAAAAAGGTTTGAAATTAGTCCCTGAACTTTTGATTAATTAATCTTAAACCAAAATGACCTTTAAATAATGACGAGATCTCGATCCTTATAACTATTTTCAAACTTCGCCTTCTGTAGAGAGGGACATCCGGGCGTTTCAGTGGGTATGTCTTCGCTCCCCTGAGGGGTAGATCCACAAGAAAGAGTATCTGATAACCTCGCTCACGAGAAGTGCGCGGTATTAGTATTACATAACTCTCACCAATAATGTTTAGCTTTAAGTAGACTATCGATTATACTTTGCAAATTTATTAAATTCTTAGCAGTACAGTGTGTTAGTTTTAATTTGATCACACAACTTTCATCTTCGTTGCTCCAGATGACATTAATTAGGTATATGGAAAGTCTTCTTCCATGTTCCGCTTGCTTTTACAATATGAGCTAATAATAGCTCATTAATTATATTTTGCTACGCTCCCATCGTAATTCTTTCCCTCTCTCTCGCTTCCTCTTTATTCTTTGTATTAAATTGAATAGATAAGTTATCGATACAAGGATAATATGGCCTATTTCAATTGTTTGTCGTTGTGTTTTAAGATGTTATACGTATCTAATATGTAAATTTCGATCACGAGAGAATTTAATACTAATACAACAGCAACTCTATCGCGTAATTGAAGTCTCAAATAGAAGCAAAGATTGAACTGTATAATTTTGAAGTTTTTCTGCCTGATGGATCATTTAGGGCTTCATTTTGATAGTTCGAACAGGGTGTCAGAGCTGCTGGCGATTGTTTATTGCTACATATTAATTATTACATGCGTTGGATAGATTAAGTAACTTTAGAAAGGTTCAATCATTTGGTTTATGATTATGATAAAATTTTTAATTAGATTTGTAAATAAATAAGGAAATATGTTACTACCAGTATTATTATTTACAAACATTCAATTCATTTATATATGTTACATGTGCAGTCAATATTTACTTGTCCTACGCTTTTACTCAACTGTTTGACCTAAGCTTGTTATAAATTCGTATTTGCCTAATTAAAACTCACTGCAGCTTAATACGGATATCTACTGCGCTACATTGATGTTTTGTTTGCTAGGGGAACCCTAATGGAATCACTCTGCGATACAAATCTAGCATGTAACTATAAGTATAAGTAATCATGTTATCCATTTCTGGCAAATAATTGTTTTGATCAATGAGCACGTACAGCGATGACATTTCCTATTTGATAATCGGCATCGCGATATTATTAACTTAACACCGCCGAGTGATGAAATATGAACATTATTGCTGGGAGATTCCCTTTTCGATTTAATTCGATTAAATCCTTATGAAAGGCCTGAGCCCCGGCAAAAAATCGTAAAAAGTCTCCTCTAACGTAAAAAACTAATAATGATATTAGCTGGTTTCCCGCGATATCGCTCACGTGGATCATAACCTATGTTTCCCACGTATAATGAATCTTTCCATTGGTTTTTAAAATCAGCTTGAGAGTCTATTGGATAGAAATAAATAAACAATTAAACATTTCTTCTTTATAATATTAGTACAAATAACATTAATTTCATACTCGACGTATGATCCGTTGCTTTCTTGAGTCTTACTTCAAATTGAAATCTTTAAATGGTAGATCGATAAAAAAACATGAAACTGTACTTTTAACTGTACTTACGTACCCAATTACGCGTTATCTGACGCTATTGCCCCGAGCGTTACAGACGGCGACGTGTGTTGCTACAATTTGCAATAACATCTCATCATATAAAAACGAATTAAATGTTTGGTAAGTAAAAAAGAAAAATATTAATAACGTAAACACAGGCGACAAATGTACCTATCTTGACTAGTAATTAGGCTGTATTCTTCATATTCTTAATATTTGTTGATAAGTTGCTATTGTGTGTCATCGTGCCAACATTAGAACTGTGTAATCTGATATTTGTTGTCCAGGTCAACATCAGGTTTGAAGAGATTCACAATTTTGCGTTGATTTAACTAGATAACTAAAACCAACGTAAAATTTCTAATGATCGTAACAGATATTGCTAATTGATCCAACCCTATTGCCCTTCCACATAACGTTAACGTATATGTTATCAAAGATTTTCTTTATTAATTTCGATGCATATTGTGTATTTTCAACTATTAAAGTTAAGAAATTATTTCTTTAAAGATGGTTCGATGATTCCGCGACGCTTAAAGTATCTTTGGGCTAATATAATATAATTTGATTAACCATACTTGACTTATAAAATAAAAACAACTGACAACCACGTTTTGCTGTAAGACCTCATATCACGAACATTCTCTATCAAAATGAAGTATCTTAAGATCTAAATCACGAATTCTCTGTGCGCTTAAATTTGTGTGTGCTTAGTCATTTTATAATGTAGATCTCACAATCATATTATGGCTTAAGTGACTGTAAGGTACAAAGTCAATGTTTGTCATACATAACTCAATTCAGACGACGTAACGGCGTCACAGAATAGACACAGAACGGAATTTAAAAACGAATGGGTGAAACAAAGTGAGTCCCGACTTACTTTGTTTTATTTTAATGGTCGAGTTTTTCAAAGAATCACCGTTCATATAAAAACTGTTTTTTTTTTTAAATACAACAATAGACGACGGTGAATCGACTTTTAACAATTGAAGATAAAAGTATTTCACTAAATTTTTGTTGTTGCGATGTGCCATGGCGTATGCCACGGCTTAATAAAACCAATGTTCAGTTAGTGGTTGTTAAATGTACAAAACCAATATTCCCAATTCGATTGCTACAAGATGCTGTACGAGGTATATTATTATTAATATACAGATGTCAAACATAAACAATTGGTTATATAGGTATGTAAAATGGTGTTGATATGAAAGGCGATGTCACTGGGTAGGTATTTCCATTTGCTTTTAATTTAAAATCTAGTGTTCAAGCAAATTATCTATGAGCTGTTTTCCCACCACTTCGCTCGCGTATGTCACGCACGTTTGACATGATGTAAAAAAGTAAAATGATGTAAAAAAAAAAAGAAAATACGGTTCAGGAGTTTCGTAGCCTATTCTATGCAAACAAATAAATATTTCTTCTATAATCTTAGTATAGAGATGCGGTCCAATTCTTCCTGTTGTAATAAAATAAATAATACATTTATTAAGTAAATAATAATATAAGTAAATCGACTTTAGCAGATTAATAAATAAGCAGGCTATTTTTGGATCTTATTGTTTCTTTTAGTATCATTTTTTTTTCTAGTTACTAAGTTACATGTAAAGGTCTTTGTTCCATTTTTATGTCATCAATTTAGAACGAACTGAAATGTGTCCGACACTGATGATTACAGTATCACCGTCTAGCAACATATATTTATAGCAGCTTCTTTTTTAATCAATGGCTAAAATAGTAAGACCCTCCACGAGACTGAGAAGTTTATATTTTTCCTTTACTTACCACAGACGAGACCTGATTGGCGTTTATGACCTCGTTCGGCGGTCAACACGTTAAAGGAATAGCGTTTAAATTTTAAGCTTAATGTGACAAATTAGCAAATAATGAACGCATCAACAGGCGCTCCTTATTTCAAATGTACAGTAGCAATAAAAACTTAACTCGCCACTGTACTTGTTGCAGAGTAAATCATTCTGGCACCGAGACCGGCTGGTGTTAATACGAGTATTCTGTGTCTATTCACCATTTAATTATATGTATACATTGCGGTTATAGTTAATTCCTGCTTTTCAATGTACCAAGGTCATTTGTGTGATGTCTCTATGATATGACTGTCCTTTGTTTTGTTCTATTAATGCATTCTTAGCTTTGACCACTTGAACTAATGGGTTCAAATTTATCACTTATTTAAATACTCTTGTCATGGATTGTCGATTAAAGTTAGTTGTTTCAAAACTCATTGTGATCATAATGTCATACATTGTAGTTTTTACTATTATATTATGCCTGTATGTTAACGTGTATAATTCGATATTCTATTATGACATAGGTGTCTAGTTCTTTAATAGGACAGAGAGGCTCAGGTAATTTCTAGATTATTATATGCAAATTAGCAACATATATAATAAAAGGTTTTTTATAACTAATTAAAGAAATTGACATAAATATTTAGTACTAACCAAACCTTACACAATATTTAATTGTGTAAGGTTTAAAAATAATATTTACGAAAAAAAAAATATTTACGAGTAAAAAATTGCAAATATGCTATTGTATGTGAAAGTGGAAACTGTAGGTAATCCTATGGTACCTAGGTATGTGACAGACTGTAATATTCATAATATTTACCTTTATAGATATTCTATTAATTGCTTAGATAGGTACTTGATAAACATCTGAATTGTATAAATAACAGGAAGGTAACGTTTAAGTATCAACTTAGGTCATCAGTTATCTTATCACATAAGATTTTTATAGACCAAAGTTGTTCTATGAAATTAATATAGAAGTAAGTAATTTATTTATACCTTATTGTCTACATAATATTACACATTATAATAATGTATTTTGTGTGAGAAAATCTGTAGAATGAGTTCTAATATACCAAAGCTACCATCACATTATAATAGGGATGATGACTAATTATTTGTTTGTTTGTCCGTCAGGTAGAGTGATAAAAAATATTAAACACGTTTTTTTTTTCGTAAACATAAAATTACGTCGTAACATTGAGTTGAAATTTCGCATGACGTCACGTTAGAGTACGTTTTCTACTCAATTGTGACCTAGCGAAACCCCACTCCTCAACTTTAATGCCTGTTATCTATACTATTTCTTGTTAAATTTAAAATTAAAAACAGTGAGCAAATCTTAAATACATATGCATTCCTTTAACCAAGTTAGTTAACTTTGAGAATCTGTAAATTTGCTGGTGCTTAATGCTCAGGTATTCCTTTTTTAAGCACCAGCTGTGTATTTGATTGTAACCCTAAGATAACTAAGCCTAGTACCTCTGTTCATGTAAAAAATGTAATCATGAAGTCAATAAACAATATTATTATATATTATTATTTTATTAAATTGAAGTAATAAAAAATACGTATCTAATATTTTTCTATTATCTGACTGACGGACTAAAAAGAATTGCATTTTTTTTATCCAGTCATCATCCCTACTGAATCTCGTTTTTAGGATAAATTATAGGTATCATAAATAAAAAAAAATGCAGTATCAGATAAACATGCAAATATGCCTTAAAACTTGAAGCCAATCTCTTTCTACTACAATCTGATATGTTTCTAACTAAATTTACGAGCCGATGGCGTACTCCGTAAGTGCTTGTAAAACAGCCACAACTCTAGAAACTAATAATGACTTCACTTGCTTAGTTATTTATCCTAAAGTAATTACGCTGAAACAAACATTGCGAAAGCAGTATGTAAATGTTTCTAAATGCATATATTCAGTGGATTTTACTAACACTATGTTACTGTAAAAGGAAATGTTTCATGCAATTTGTCTTCAAGGAATAATAAATTTCGAGTCGAGTCAAATGTGTTGGTAGATATGCATATAACGTAACAACTTGTAATTTAAGCTGATTATTTTTATGTATACAGATTTGCGGCGTCGTATTAGTGTCGATTCACCGGAATGCTCATCAAGCCTCACATCACATCCGGAATCATCACAGGAGATACTAACGTGTTCCTCCCAACAGAAGTCGCGTTCCTCTGTACAATCTCCTCTATTGAATGTTAATAAAAAACTAAGTGTAACCAGCACAACATCAGCTGAAACAAATAAGACAGGTGACAGCGAATTAAAACCGGCACTCCGTAAAACTTCGAGCCCTAAACGTAATGATAATATAAGAAAACAACCAAAGAATGAGTCAGGTAAAGAAAACATTGTTAACATCCAAAAAAATTCATTAGGCAATCAAAATCTTAAAAAGCGAGTTATTTCCTTTGAAGAAGAACAACCACATACTTCAAATACAGAACCCTCCACATCAGTACCAAAACCACAAACATTTGATTCATATGATTCGATTGACCGAAGAGACCAAGCTTCTACATCACGTAGTCAACCGGAGGAGGAAAAGACAAAGCTTAAAAAGAGTGCATCCTTTGAATCTTTATCGAGCGTTTCTTGCAAATCTGAACTCATTGATACTCCAATTGAGTGTTATATATATGAAAAAACCACAAAGCCACATCAAGATAAGGAACATGGTGTAAATACAGAACTTCAATATGCTCTTTCTCAGTCTATTCCTGTTAGTTCCGAAACTTTATACGACGGAACTCTTTCGGAAGATAACGATACTTACCCTCAGAGGCAACGCTCTGCATCAGTGAACTTAGATAAAACGCCCCCCTCACCTGCGCCAGCTACACCATTAGCACATAAAAACATTTATTGGCAAAGGCGTGCACATTCCTGTGAACGAGTAGAGACCCAATTGAAGACAGATGATTATGAATTTTGGCTTAAGCATAAACAAGAAAATGAGACAACATTTACAGCGGGCCCACGCCACGTCTATTTGAAAGTTCCTTATGGCAAAAAATACAGCTTGCATTATGAAACGCTAAAACAAAATAGACAAAAAGAAAATCCAACGGTTGAGTTGAAACGCTATCGCGAACAGTCGTCGTCTACGCAGCGTGCTTTTGCTGAAAGAATTTATGATCAATTTCATTCTAATCGTCGTAATTTAACCAAGGAAAATAATCGGTCGTCAATGGGGAAGATGAACTCTATGGACGACCATGAACGAAAAATTATAATCGAGTTTTGCCATCTATTAGAAAAATCAAAGCAGCTGTTTAATGGTCTCAGGTAAGATTTTTTATATAATGTTTGTAGACAATAAAACAACGTTCCTTATAAAACAAAACTACCCCCAGGGATTGTTACATTTGAATCTTTCAAACTACGCAAGGAATTGAAATGCGATCTTGATCTATAGATAGAAATATACATTACGTTAATATGTATAACACAATACATGTGTAAAAGTTGAAATAGTTTACTACGTAATCGGTATTTTATAAAAATTAATAAAATGCCCGTAATACTTTATACCTTCTAAGGATATATCTGGTTAATCACTTATAATAACCATTATTTATCATATATCATTTATGTATTATCAAAAAGTAATGGGTAATTTTTGATACTATTTTAAACAATGAAATAATGTTCATAATAATTTTTCCTTAAGAATATAATTAATTAAAGCATTGTAAATGCGAAATTGATCAAATATAATAAATACAACAAACTTTCATCTTTATCGAAAGTTTAAATATTTGTAATAATATTTCTTTCGGCTGTTTGGGTGGATTGCCTGAACATTGATGAAAATACGCTCTGTAATAGCGAAAAGTAACAAGTGCTTGAAAAATTCGTAAATTCTGTTTTTTTTTAATTGCCCAACATAACAATCTAGGGCCGAGCATCCTACTTTATCCCCACTAATGAGCAGGACCTGACTATTCTATTTTCCTCTTTTATTCTAGTTCTCACATCTTTACTTCCTTCCATTCCACATACTATATCTTTCTTTTTCTTTTTCTTCTTTCATTCCTTTCCGGCCAGGATCACCGTTCCCATTCTAGTTTTATTCTCTATTTATATTTCTTATCCTTTATTTAAAGATCACACATACAGAGGATTTCTTAATTTAGGATTAGCTTACTTATTATCTTTTATTTTCCTTTTATATTTTAATTCAATAAGAATATTTATAAATATATACAATTTAAAATTAGTGTCTTATAAATATATCTAAATCAGTTAGTAATGACGATTTTTACATTGCATTAAAGGATTTTATAAATTTTATTAACATAAAATGTGCTTTCAGAGAATTGCCCCAGTATGGGCATAAAAACTGGTCTTCATACTTTGGAAGAACATTCGATATTTACACGCGACTGTGGAAGTATCAGCAACAACACCGTGCTATTTTAGACTCCAAATATGGTATGAAACGTTGGCAGATCGGTGAAATCGCTTCAAAGATCGGACAATTGTATTATCACTTCTAGTAAGTCTAAACATATAAACCGACATCGGTGTCAATATTTCGGTACTTACGTGACTACACGCAAAAAAATTTTTCTTATGTTTTAGTCTGAGAACTAGTGACACCAATTATCTCAACGAAGCATACTCTTTCTATCATGCAATCAGAGGACGATGTTATTATACTAAAGCAAATAAAGAGGATAAATGCGAGCTGATGGTGAAAAAATTAAGATATTATGCCAGATTTATCGTGGTTTGTCTGTTGCTGAAAAAGATGAAGTTGGTTAAAGAGTTGATTAAGGAACTCGATAGGCAGATCATAGAATATGGTAACACCTATGACCCCGACGACCAGGTCGAGTGGACGGTCGTAGTCGATGAAGTAAAAGCTTTCATTCATGCGGAACCTGCGGTGGCAATTATTGATCATGATAACTACACTGTCATAGTTTCTAACAGGTTGGTAAATAGCATTATTTGAATCTTGGTTCTTTATTATGGATTATATATCATTGAAAACTGCGACAAATTAAATTAACTTTGTAATTCAAGTCAAATCGTAATAACATTTTTTTTTATTCTTAACTATTTTGCAGACTCACACCGATGACGACACCTGCGGTCGAAAGAACACCTCAAATGAACTTAACGCTCCAGGAGATCTTGATAGTAGGCAGCAGCTCACACCAGGTGAAGTTCTCAGAGCTTACGATAGACATGTTCAGAATGCTACAGACCTTAGAAAGAGAGCCGACTGGCGAGGTGCAACATAATTTCGATGAGTCTCCTCGTGCACGATACACGTCCACACCAAACGCCCATAGCCAAGGTACGATTTCTCTTATTTGTAATGTGAAGATTAAAAAAAGTTATTTTTGTTATAATACATTCATAAGTAAATTATTATTCGTTAGCTGTATATTTGGCTACGCGTACATTGTACAACTATATTTTTGCCGATATATTACCAATTTATGATCTAAATAAATTGAATTTTTAGATTATATGTTTTGTTTATAAAATCTTTAATTGCGAAAGTTATTCAACTGCTGATGCGAATTTCAGTTGCATTGAAAAATAAATTCAAAAAACGTCGTCAAAGCGCAACACCGCAAAAATGTTACACTAATGAAAGACTCTTTATTAAGCTTGAAGCTAATGAAGAATATTCCTATTTAATTAAGTTTCCCATTTCTAAAGAATTTAATGCTAGAATTTAAGAATTTAGCAAAGCTGAAATTGAAAGACTGCGATTTTCATAATCACTGTAAATTAGCTACGGTAAAGCTGTGCTCTAATTGATTTTGTAACACATATTTTCAGGGAATGGAGACGCAAAATGCTGTAGTAATATTATTTCCACGCGATTTAATTAATCTTTTCATGTGTTTTAAGGCTCTTGTTATACAACTGTCCAAAAAAGTGTATTGAGTTTAGGCTTGTTTTATTTAAGTATGTGCGTTTATATCAAGATTTAAAAAGACACACATTTTAAACATATTTTTTTATAAATTATGTTACAAAAACATCTGTAATATCATTTGTTTCTTTATATAAGACTTAGAGCAGCACCCAGAGCATTTCGTTGTTCTAGATGGTATTGAGCCCAAAATGAAAATGCCGAATCCACATAAATATCTTCTGTTCAAACCGACTACGAGCCAGATATTGGTATACTTGGCCAGCGGATGCAATGACCTGCCCCCCAATGGAGTCCTCCTGCTGTACATATCAGCCGATGGACATATGCCACAGCCTCCAAAGCACGCTGAAGACGGTTAGTGAATAAAATTCCTATACGGTAATTAATTGTATCGAATTAAACAAATTCACTGCATAATAAACAACAACACAGCAAATAAACACTTCTCTGATTAAGAGCTTATAAAATCAATCAACTGAGTGTCAATCAATTTTTGAATTGTATCAATCAAAGAATTAATGAATATGCTAGCACATATATGTCGATAGAGTGAAATTCAGCATAATTACTTCTTTGTCCTTATTTTATTTTGTTTAGCCATGGTTCCAGTGAAAGTTACTTTACTAGTGAAAGTCAAAGTAGAGAGTACTATATAAGCTGTCTATGTACTCAAGACATTCACAACACACTTGTAAAAATCATTGCACCATCGAACTCTACGTGTTACGAGACATGTGAATCATATTGATTAATTATAAATACACTCTATAAAGTCCAATTCAGAAAATATAATGTGAATGGACATCTAAGTAATTTATATATACATATAAGGTGTAGTATTATTATTATATGCCAGGATTCCATGGGGTGGATTAGTTAAGTATACTGACCAACTTTTACTATGGGAGCAACACTGATACAAGCTGTTTCATACAAAATTGTATTATCGTTGACAGTATGTTGACTTTTTTAATTTGCTCGTTACAGTTGGCTACGACATGGGTGGTCTGATTACTACATCGAAAAATGACATCCATCGGGAATGTAACAGAGATCAGAAGACCCCAGGGTCATCTAAAGTGAAAGAGTTGCAATGTCTCTATCCAGGAGATTTAAATCCATTCACAAGAAGACCGTTTATCCTAATCGTGGACTCTGACAACTCTTATGCATTCCAAAATATACCGAGGCATTTCGGTCAACCGATGGTGATATTGATGTCACCGTTGGAATTGCCTACTTCATTCCATGGTAAATATATGAACAGTTTACCAGCATTCCACACGTGAACAGATGCGCTGCTAGAAGGCAACTTACTAAACATAATTTACGACAGTATTACGTAGGATCACGAATAATTTTAAAGAGGTATTTACGATTATCATAAATTTTTAGACAGTAAAAACTTGAGTAAATTCCTAGCATTTGTTAGATGCTAAGTACTCTAAGGAATGATAAACAATAGTCACACAATATTTCTTTCGTGTTTCTATGATGTGCTTCCCAGTTTTTTTACTTAGATATAGGCACCTTCGTTAGTTAGGTTCTCCTTTAGTTTAGTCCATTTTTCGTCGGAGCTTTCATTTTTCGGTTAGTAACTAGAACTTTCAATGTATGATCGACAGATCGCCGCCAACAAGGGAGCCTGTTCACCTTGTTTTTGCATTCCCCACTCACGGCGTTCTGTTATTGCTGCGACATCAGCAACATCTCATTGGCCAACTGGGACCGTGCTCAGATCCTAATAGAGACTTTCGTCGCGGAAGCTTCAACCATAATTATGAGGAGCAGAATCGGTTTGTACCATTTTGTATCATATGTTTATATATAATGAAATCGGATTTTTATATTTAAACTTGACTTTTTATGAAGGTCTGAAGAAAGACAAAGTTACAAACTTTTTATACTCGAATTGTACTGTGAAAACATTTTTTACGTGAAAACAAGCAAACGCCTAATTTTTTGATCAAAAACCTGTTTATATCATAATCCTCAAATAATTTATTGAATTGAATTCAGTTTAGACATCAACCTTTTTATGGACTACATATTTTATTTTAAATTTTGGAATTCGACACTTCTTTCCTGCCATGATATATTTCAAATATTGATTGGTACATATTTCAGATGTCTCATACATAATCTTTTTGGGTGATGACTTTTTACGGCTGCTGATACTGCGCTACATTTTCTGCGAGGTGGTTCTGAGGATGCATCGTGGTTTTCGTGCGCGCACCCATCTCCCTCGCTGTGTGCCCGCTCTGCCTGACGACTTGTTCGAGCACCCTACTTTCGTACACATTGTCATGGACCTGGCTAGCCACCTTCAGGTTTGCCAGCTTTTTTTAATTGGACGCAATAGGCAAAATATTTCTTAGTCATACTTTAGTTTTTATACGACTGAGTGAGTATGCATATGTGATTAAGCTAACCAGAATATCGACTCCATATAAGTAATGTTGCCCTTACAATTAGTAAGAATTTATTCATGCAAAATCAGTAATTTTGTTAATTTTTGTGATGAGGTTATTGTAGTATTTATTATGAAAATTATCACAAATGTCTTTTAAGTCTTAGCAGAAATATAAAGATATTCTTATAATTAAATTAATGAGATGTCTGACCTTTCTTCTGTTTGCATATAGCGCATCTATGTCAGCTGGAGTTTTAAAAGTGGCTATGCACAAAATGTCTGTATAATGGCTATCTGGTAAAGATGATATGGTTTTTGATTTGTTAAATTTCATGCTGGAAATCAGCTGCTCGCAAACATATTTACTGCCACATAAAGAAATCTGTTGAATAGCCAGCTTAGTAAGGTTTGGTTATTGATTGGGTGTAATATACTTTTTGTCGTATTCAATTTAGTTTGGAAAACAATTATAATATGCTGTTTTAAGATAAGAGGTGCTTTGCAATCTTATTAACACCAGCTGTAAATTCAGCACTGCGCCTTCAATTTCAACATCAAATTTATTTTGAATCAAAACTCGATCTTCAATCTTTATAACAATAAACACGTTAAGTCAAATCTAATTCATAATTAGTATAGGAAATTTTATAACAATAAATAAACTGTACTGAAATATAATTGAAAATTTTTCTTAATGCGATATTTTTTTATCAAACCTACATTACATATATATTTCAAAGTAAAATAACATTCAGATTGATTACTTATCGACGCTTAAGAACCAAGACCATCTATCTACAAAAAGTCGATTTTACAGGAGACGAAAAAAACGTTTCATATTTTTTCTACAACAATTTTTTTTATTTTTATATCTGATCAATTAATGGATAGGCATAGGAAATAAGGTGTTTGCATGTGTTTCAAGAAATCTTCATTAGTTTCAAGATTACTGTAGATAGCTGGTATTAGTTAAAATGTTTGCGTATGTTTATGCAGCTAACTGTAATATAGATGGTATTGGCAAAGGAAATAATATAGTTGCACAATGTATGCTCTTAGTACCTTCTTTAACATACTGCAATGTCGAATTATTTAACATACTGCAATCTTTAACATACTGAAATGTAGGCTTAGAAAGCCCTTGCAAATTTTATTCACAAGCTCTCCGTCTATATAAGTTAGGCACCTAAGGTAAGAATGTACTGTAAAAACTTGTACCAATAACTTAGGAAGTGTTTTAGTTACGCGGTACACACTCACGCCGAGAAGACTCGCCGGACCTTGAAGTGAAATAGTTGCACCGTTTACACTCCCGGTGAGTTCTCAAAAGATCTCTCCGTTCTCGGATATGGATGACTTTACTAGTAAAGGCGCTTTGGTATACATGTGCATTGTGACTGAAAAATAGAAAAATGAGGCCCAGATGAGAGTGGATGGTACAAATTAATCCAAATAGAAAAAGGTCGTTTAATATACAATGAACACATTAATAATTAAATATTCAAACCCACGGCGCTCTGTACCTCATATGTTCATAAGTTTTGAGACAAACTTTTCGATGGATGGAACGAAACCATTACGTGCAACTGTCATTTCGATATTTAAGGCGGGAAAAAAACCGCTGCAGATTTTCCGCGAGCTGAAAAGTTTTCCAGTAAGCCGTAACTTCGTCTACCACACAATACATACAAAGAGACAAGTTCACTGCAAAATTGCCAGAGGAGTGGTCGGCCACGCTCTGTCAGGACGCCTGCAAACATCAAAATCATCCGAGAGCGACTTCGCCGAAATCCATGTCGCTCACTCTGCAGACTAATATTTCGCGCGTTTCAGTGAACAGATTACTGAAATATGATTTTAAGGTAAAGGCCTATGCCGTAAGGTAAGCCGTAGTAAAATTTAATTTTTAAACGATCATCTTCGTAAGTTACGACGCGAACGTTGTCCATTGCTGCTGAGGAGACGTGATGCCAGGAACTCTTCACCGATGAGAAAATTTTTACTGGCAAAGACAAGTTTAACCAACAAAACAAATGGACGCTAAAAGTAGCAAGGATATTCCAGCTTCTGCACGGAATTGAAATTGAAATTCATTTATTCTAGAACAGACACAAGACACAGTTCATGTAAAAAAAATGACAATACACAAACTAGACAATAAAATATATATATGTGTGTGTGTGTGAGCGCGTGCGTGTGCGTGTGTTTTTTATTTATTAAAATATGCATTAATGAATGAAATTGAGAATTGAAAACATTACATATCTATAATAATTACTTAAAAATAAATCACAATGCAATTCAATTTGATTTAAGGGCACCTATGACCATTGACTAGAATAGTTCTCTTCAAATGGAAGAGAAAAAGCCACACCACAACAAATGCGAAAGTTTATGTATTAACGTTTGAAAGAAACCTATATATAAGAAATATCCATGTTGATATTACCCAGTCCTTGCTGCGCATTCATTAAATATCTACACGAGTGGTTTTTAAAAGTAAGCAAAGTATCACAATATGCACAAAGGCAGAGGAATGTTGTTCCAAATTTTGGAAGCTGCATATCGGAAACTTCCTCTGAAGGAATATCTCGCGCACTCCTTCATACGAAATTGAATTGAAAAGGTGTCACTCTGCTCCATTTCTGGCAAAAAGATGTCGAGGTGAAAGCCAAGAATTATCAGAGTGACATTTTAGAGCCTGTGGTGAAACCCCTGTCTGATACGTTATTTCATAATAAAGATTGGGTTTAGCATGACTCGGCGCCATCCCATTATGCAAAAAGCACCCAAACTTGGTTGAGGGAGAGTGTGCCGGCCTTCATCTCGGCGGACGAGTGGCATCTCTTATAGCGGGCAATCGACAACAATAAAAAATCGACAACAAACAGAGAAGATGCGAACCCGAGAACGAGAAGGCGAGAAACTTATCACATTCTCGTGTCTCGGGTGTTGGGACTTTTCGGCGTGAGTCTGTAGGGCCTATGTATGGGGCCTATTATGTTGTAACGCATAACAGTTCATTTTGCAACTCGCAATAAGAACGAATAATTACGTGTTATGTAGATAGGTGGTATTTCCATACAATTATTACGACACGTAACTAAGGTGATATTGGTATTTTCTCATAACTCCTTATATATTGCGAATTTGAAATAATCGATTAAAGGAAACGATGCGTAAATTAACCATGAAAAGAACTGCATTAAAAAGTCAAAATCGCCAAAAGTGTAGATAGATGGTCTTGGTTCTTAAGCGTCGTTATGCTGTTATTATCCTTATTAGGACGAAAAATAACGTTTAAGTTTACTTTTATTAATTAGGGACTTTAGTCGTGCTGTATTAAGTTGCAATCATATTAATATTAAAATAAAAATCTAAGTAATAATGATTAAGATTTCCAACTGAGATTCATTTATTACCTACTTTAAAAAAATTAGGCATTGCAAAGTATCAAAGCTTTTACTTTATATTATGAGTGATACACACACACCCGGTATTCAGAATAATAGTCATTTCGATCTAAACTATATTTCATTTATTACTAACGATACAGGAACAATTTTTTTTTGTTTACTATTATTTAATGAAACAGTCAGGGGAGCTTTAATTCTTATTTTATAGTAAAATTATAGTATATTTATTTTAAACCGAAATAAAACACATTTTTTAAATAAAATTTAGAAACCTCACTTAATTTGAATGATTAGAATTATTTTCACAATATTCTGTCCACCCAAATCCCATAGTATCGCATTAGTTTTATAATATAAATTATTAGATAGTTTTTGATTTTAATATTTTGCCTAAAATAATACTTTTAATTTTAAAGTATCAAAGTTATCAAGGTTGCGGACGCTAGGTGTCGCTGTAATCGTGCACATAGCCAATACGTAACGTTTAAATTATAAACACTTTCATTCTATAAAATGTTTTGATCTCAAAAAAAATACAACAGGTTTGCATTTCTAACCACGCCGCGCTACTTCGTATTCTTTAATAAACTCATAGTCTTGGCAATGGTGTTCAAAATACCTAGTTATATTTAAGAGGACCTAAACACCAAGGGCAATTAACTTTTGATTGGTTTCGTATCATTCATCATCATCATCATCAACCTTTTCACGTCCCCACTGCAGGGGCTCAGACCTTTCTTATGCACGATTAAAGAGGGTGGGCCATTACCCTCCACGATGGTTCAATGCGGATTGGAGGATAAACGACTGCAATTGCAGCCGGGACCAACTGCTTGACGTGCCTTCCAAAGCACGGAGTAGCTCGAGTCTGAATCTGTCACATCCAAAATGATAATTTATACAATTTTCTATATAGAACCAAATAACAAAGTTGCCCTTAAAATCTACAATTCAGTACATTTCATATTATAATAATTTTTATAGGCAAAGTTGATAAACGTTAATCACTTTGTGACCAATTTGAAATCATGCAGCTGTTAGCAAACAACAGTCATAATATGAAGTTTGCATGTATTTCTTTTTGTTTGCATCAACCAGTTTTTGTCGCGCAAATCGATATACACTGACGCTAGGTATCTATTTTCCGTGGACGATGAGATACAAAGGTGTTTTAGATTTATTCCCACTCTTTAGGTTTTTGCATTACCTTAGCTTAGTAAATATATTAATAAGTAATTTAAGCGTTATTCATTTATTATCCGTGATTTTCTTTTGTTGTTTTTGTTACAATATTGACAAATACATATTTTAAAAGTCAATCTCATGATTTAATATATGAATAATAATCAATATTATTTTTGCGCAATAACTTTATTCGATTCACTTTATTGGAAAACCGTATTAATTTGTTAAATTAATAGAAAATGTTAAAAATGACCCCTTACTATCAAGTTCAGATTGATATTTATAATGTTATAAAAACTGCTTATCTAATTTTTTGTTCGCTTTCATTTCAGGTGCGCAGTCACTTCCACGACCCCAACATCGCCTCTGGACCTCCCACTACTAAAGATTAAAACAATAGTATATCTGCTTTAAAAATATATTATATATATGAATATCCATTATAACTGTGTAAAACATGGATGAAAGGTGATTTCATTAATAATATAATACATTCGCAAATATAATAATACATTAAAATAGAAGTATGAGAAATTTGCAGTAATCTGCAAAATATTTTGTTAAAAATATCTATAAAAACGGAAACAGTTGTTTGCTTAATTAAATCAGTATTGTGTTTGTAAGTTAGTGGCGGTCTATACTATCTACTTTATATAAATATATATTATGAACCGTTAAGCACTCAGTAAAAGAAATAGTAAAATTTTCTATGACATATAAAAAAAGTAAAATGTCATGGATAGACATAATTAATTTTATACTATAAAACAGTATTGATGTTTTAATATCTCAAGTTATTTGACTTTGAATAATAATAGGTAAACAAAAAACAAATCCGTAATGATAAAATTAACATCAAATATTTATTCGAATGACAACTTTTAATGACTACTTAATTACTGATTCAGTAATATAATAAATATGTATATACAATATTATTAATATATTCTTTCAGACACATTCCATTAAAATTATCTATTTAACTATTTAGCACGTAACGTGATGTAAAAATAATAAATAACGTATTATGTTATGCTGAAGAAAAAGAAATCAAAATTTTTAGTCAATCAAAATAGTCCTCAAGACCAAAAACGGTATCAACATCATATTATTTATGAAATGGTATCCGATTTTCTTCCTGATGTTATAAAATTTCGATAATCAGTCAACGTCATATGATAGCTCTTCATATTTTTACCTTTTAAAATCAGAAACTTGAGTTATATTATTTCGTTAAGTGAAAGAAATGGAAAATAGACCATATATATATCAGGGGTGGCCAACTTGTTTAGTTCCAAGATCGACTTTTCACTGACGACACCCAGTACGATCTACCAATTACTTTACTTCTTAAAATCTTAAATAAAACAGCATAGTTCGTACACAATTATGTAGCATTTTGATTTTATTTATATTTTTTGAATTGCCACGATCGACTGGACTAATAGTCGCGATTGACTGGTTGGCCACCCATGATATATATAAACTAGTATTCTACGCGAGTCTCAGCGATGGCTCACCGAATAGTATCTCACATTATTAGTATTCAGATTCACACACTTTTCTTTCAGTATTCTACCACTTCGAATACCCACCATGCTCGGAGCACCAGTTCAATGCGAAATTTGCAATGTGCGATTCAAAGGCGAATAATGTTTTTTCTTGTTTTCAGTAGCGTAATGTACGACTCTCCAATAGCGAACAAATATTCTACAGGATCATTATCTATTGCAAGTATCATTATGTAAGAAGGGTTTCTTGATCGATTACAATTTAAAAATAAAGGTCACTGTACATGCACAGTGGCAAAAGTTTCATCACGCATAGAAACTGTGTTCTACCGTGCATTGTAGAGTGACGATTATTTTTTTATGTAGTTCCTTTTTTGAATATGTCTTCATTGTAGTAGAGTTGTTACAATAGTTAGATGTTGATAAACTTACAAACCTTGTTAGCTCAGTAACACTGATCGATGGAATCCGACCTCTTCAACCTCAATGACAGAGCAATGAGAGCAACTCACAGAAATTGCTCGCACCCCGCACGACGACGCCATCGATCGGTGTAAAAGAGTCATATTAGATGTAGTAATTTTGATTCTCTACAAGAGTCCGTTGTCTGAATATAAAAAATAAAATAAAAAAAAAAACATATAAATCCCTTCACTAAATCCGTATTTAATATAAATATAAGTCCGTCAGAATATAAGTGTTTAACTTATTAAACGTATTGTAATCAAATTTTATGCTGATCTCATGGTGCATGTTCTCAACGTTAGTTTGCTGAGCACTATTTAATTACTTCCTTAATGATATTAATATACATAAGACATATTTGTTATTTATAAGAAAAGGTAAAAAATCTCCTCCAAAAATTGTAACAATAGAATTAATGTTCAAATTATTCATGTTGTAGATTGCTATCAGTCAGCACATTTTCATTATAAACGTATCAATATTAACAAGAATTATTTACGGTTAATTTAAAAGTGATTTCTATCACTTGAGAATCTGTATAAGTATGTTGGTAAAAAAATATACCAACATATATTTTTTTTATTATCTTGTAAAAAAGTTACACCGTGTCACTGAGGTTACACTGAAATGCAGAATGCTGTAAGAAGTGCAATAAGCAGTAATTTATTTAACTAAAAGAAAAAAAAAAAAAAAAAAACCATTCCATAGTAATAAGTTGAGTGTGTTATAACTAAGTAATAAAAAATGCCTGTACATGAATGACATATAACAGTGAGATATAATTTGATGTAAGTACACGTAACAGCACAAAGTGTTGCCACTTATGTCAGACAAGATAAATTTTTAACTGGAAAAAAATCGTGTAGCCTTATGTGCTGTTCATTGTACAAACAACAAAACAAATAAAATTGTTCCTCTCTACGCATAAAATAAATGTTACAAATTGCCGTAGGTATTTATTGTTACAAACCGTTCGTAATATTATAAGAAAATTTTCAATTATTTATAATAACAGGTGTCTCAAACTTTATGCGAAATTTAAAACAATCGTTCTTGTAGCTATTTCATTGGCTGTAACTTTAATAAGACATTGTGGATCCAAGATATTTGAATTAATATACATTTTATATTTTGTTTAAATCTCAAAAAATAAATCCATTGAAGATATTTCTTTTTGCAAACAATTTGCTTCTTGTAATCAAGTAAAATAAAAAAAAAAAACTATTTAAATCAAATGTCGCATGAAATTTGGTATACTCGTTAGTGATACGTTATAAAATATATAAAAATATTATTATACAGTATTATTATAACATAAGAGAAATTATAAAAAGAATTTACATTTCAAATATTAAACATTATATTTTCATAAAATAATTATGGATACATTCCGCATAAAACTTTATTGTAGGCAATGCTTGAGGAATTTAATAGATTAATTAATATTTATCGATTACAAGTAAACATATATTGAAAGTAATGTTTTACCATAGATGTTGTGTAACAATACAAGCTTATAGATAATACACTTAAAGTATATTCCGCACATATTTCACGTTAACTGTTATGAAGAATATATATTATATTATCAATCTAACCTTATAATTATTTTCCTATATAAACATTTTTTTTGGCCATAGTATTCTTCTGCTAAATAACAGTAAAAGAGTATATTTCGTATAATACGAAATGACAACATTTTGCTCAAATACTTATTTAATTATAAATGATTATAATGATATCTTCTATATAATATAATACCTGTCTACCTTTCTACTTGAAAAAGATAATCATTCATAGCTTTGTAGAAATATTGTATATAAAGTTAAAATGCTCTATTGTTATCCTATCTAAAGCTGAAATAAGTTATTTTAGTCCATATTGAACAATTAATTTGTTTACAAAAAATATATATATCTAATATTCAATAACCTAGTTGTTTAATAAATTTATTGAGTAGTTTTTTTTCTCTCATTAAAACAATATGTGAATTTGTTAAATATTACCATCATAATCTTATTAGATAAAAGATGAATGCTTATCTCGGTGGATCATTAAGATTCAATTAAATCTATATTCAATAATGGAATAAAATTACATATTGACAAACTAATGATGTGGCGATGTATAATATTGTAATCTTTGGTGGCGATTCTCTTAACAAACTCGTCAAATGCGACCATAGCGACAGCGTGGCGACAGCCAATTGTTCATTATTATAATATGTACAATTATCATATAGTTTTATTGTATATATTAAGGAAAACAATCCAACGAAATTATTTGAACTGTAAATTAATATATGTAGATATTTGCCATTAGGTAAACAAAACAGTGGTGACAGTTGAGAAAAGTAATTCAGATTTTTATGCCGCTGTTTGATTGATTTCTAATTTCCATACATAATGCCAAGTTTCTCATTCCATTCAGATATAATTAAATATTGTACTACTTAAACTGTATGTAAACAATGAATTCGGAAATCAGAGACAGAAGAAAAATAAAATTTTGACCAAAAGGACCAATATAATCTACAGTAATTTTCAATATTAAAGATGTACAAATCACTTGGCCTAAGATTGTACATCATTTAGATTCTGAGATGAGCGTAATTCAAATGAAAAAGGTAACATCACTAATCATTAACAATCTCTATCAATAAATGACACTAATTTACATAAGAGTTACAAGTACGTATTTGGATTGTTTAATTTGTGCTCATTATTCTTTGCAAAATTGAAGCGTAGCCTAAATCATACTAACACCATCTATTGTATTAGACGGTAACTATCAAGCGCAAATGAAAAAGCATTTATTTCTTATTGTAGTGAAAATGTAAATAGATAAAATATTCGAACCTTGTTTTACTAAAAGTAATTTTCTCATCAATATTATAGGGGAAACCGGTATAGTGAGCACCCTAGTCAAAACGAGTACTAAAAATGTTACCTGAACGGAAATCGTTTGAGGAAGGTATCAAAAATAAAAATTACTATTTCAATACTGCCCTCCCGAGCCTAAACCGCAGTAACAGCATAAATTACGTTTTTTAGTTTTCCATGTCTTCTAAAAGCCTAATTCAAACCATACAATTCTTTATTTTTTTGCGGCGACCACTAATAGTATTTTATTTTTGTTTCTTTTAAAATCAAGGCGCCAAATTTTTAAATTTAAGAATTCGCTAAGATATCATCTAATATACAGTATTAATTATGACCTATTTACTGCATTTTATTAGTTAACTTTACTGCGACACAAACGATTTAGCAAAAAAAAAAACTAGAAGCAGTAATAGGGGTTAAAAATTTATAGTGACTAAGTAATTAATTTAATTGTCATGTTTGCAAGTTGAAATTTGTGAATTATTTTAGTTTTCTAACTTTTCTTACACTTTGCATTCAAAATTTTGTCATAAACAGTGATTTGTTATAGATACATAATATTTAAATTTCACACGCGTTTTCTTGATTCTTGTTTTTGCTATTGCTGCGGTTTACGCTCGAGACGGCAGTATATTGGGTTAATTTCTTCGATTTGACTTTATATTGAATTTGTTAAAATTCTGTTAAGTTTTATTGTCTAATGGACTGTACAGAATCACATAAAATTATGAAAATTATGTTAAATCAACGTCTTAGTGAATCAAATTGCATTACAATTTTTTAAATATTTATTGGCAGCAATCCAGTGTGATTGCCGTAACTCACGGCAATCAGGCATCCACGGAAAGAAAAATATATTTGAAATAGTTGCGTTATTTATATTTCGCATGATATAACTGAATCTTAATTAACCATGTTAACAGGTTCTATCCATTTTAACCGGAAGATTAGGCAAAAATATTTACTAATATCTTTGCAGTCTTGTATCATCTGCAATGGGTGGTACTCCACCACCCATTTCTTATGATACACGATTAAACGCAACTTTATTTTCAAAAATGTTGGTTAAGGTTTAAGTGTACATGTCTTTTTTATTACTATTGGATTTGTCCCGATCCTTAAAAGTTTAAGGTGTGTGTAACTCTTTACTAAATCGACTCTGAATCGGTTGAGTAAAATGATGCAGTGATCGAATTTCAAAGTTTACTCCGAATGGATCAGTGAATCAGTCGCTCGCTGATAAGAATGAACGAAAGAATGAATTGAGCAGAACTGAGCGACTGTAGGAAAGATTTGTTTTGGAATAATAGATTATGATCTAAATTTAGAATGCAAAAACCGATTTTAATGTCATGTTTTAGAATCTTATATAGTATTTTTTTTCTGTGGAGTAAATTGCATTAAGTATGTGTACCTCGTGTGTTCATAAATTTTGACACGAAAGAAAAGTTGCGTAACTTTTTGAATAATTAACTTTTATTTCTAAAATAAATTCAGTTAACATTAAATAGATAATCAACAATATAGTACATATTTTATTCAAAATGACCGCCCTTGTTCTTGTGTTTAGGCCCTTAGATGATTTGGCCAGTCATCAATGACAGAACGAATCTTTTCTAGCGGAATTCGCTTTGCTTCTCGAACAAGGGTTCACTTCAGTGACTCCAAGTTTAGGTGGGACGGCAGGCCCTGAGCTCTTATTAAAAAAAATAAGAATTTTCTCGTTCCTGGCATCATGTCTTCTCAGCAGCAATGGACAACGTTTGCGTTGTAACTTACGAAGATGATCGTTTAAAAAGTGAACTTTTCTACGGCTATGACCCTTTACCTTAAGATAATATTTTAGTATTCTGTTCACTGAAACGAGCGAAATATTAGTCTGCAGCACAAGTTTCAGGGTCATTTTATTACATTTTTAAAACAAACAATCCATATCAAAGGCCAATTTAAAGCATTAAGTAATTTTTAAATACATTGGCAATACGATTAAGTACTTGCTCTCTGCTCTTGAATCTATTTGAGAACTAATTGATTCGAATCTTTGCACTGATTCAGATGCAAATGATCCAATCTTTAGCAAGATACGTTTTCCGCAGTACTAGCTTAAGGTGTCCACTCTGGCCGGTTTTCCCTTACTTACGTATTTATGTAAGTCATTGATATTCCCTTATTTGTGATTGATTCCCTAGTTAGTGAAACTTTTAAAACTAGTTTAAATTACTGAAATATAGTATTAAGATTTTTCTCGGTGTATTAAAGCCTAATCTAGAATACAGGTTACCTTAACAATTGGCATATATTGAAATACGTTTAATTGATATTAATTTAATTTGTTACAATATATTACGATTGAAATTTATTTAGTCTGTATTAAAATCAATATAATTTACAAATATATTACCAAAATGTATCTATTAATTATTTAAATCCTAGCATAACGGTAACTGACTAGTAAAAGTTTTTGGTCATTAATTTAACAGGAAACAGGAATAAACAGGAAATTAATTTTCTACAATTCTATTAATAGGAGTTTATTGAAAGGAATAGATAAATATGAATACACATCGATACTATAAATATGATAGACATAGATATTTTAAACAAAATCTCAATAATTTATATTTTTCGTTTATTTTATACTAAATTACACTGATTTAAATACCTGATAGAAATTAAAAAAATACTCAATAGTACTCAATGTAAAAATGTGTCATTTTCAATGTGAAAAATGTTAAAGTTAAGTTATTGGTCCAGCTCTTTAATTCTTAACATAAAGAAAATGATCAGTCAGTACAAAAATGACAATATGTCAGTTTAGAAAAAAAAAACAGTAATTTTACTATACCAAGGTTAATGTTATTTAATTAAAGATTAAACCATATATTAAATGATACTTCATGGGCCAGTTTATAAGAAATCGTATTCCATCGAAAGTCCTTATTAAATATATTTTTTAACAAAAAATTCTATATATTATATATATATATATATATATATTATATATTTGTTAAATCGTCTTTGGATTTGAATTTTTTTTTACTCTAAATGTGGGGAAAATTTAATCGATAAGCTACAACCGAAAGTATTTTTTTGTTAATTGTGTTCCCGGTCTGCATTATAAATTGTCTTTAACCTACAATTTCTTTCAATTGGTTGTGAGAGATATTTTGAAAGATATCATTGCATTTCTTAGTGACCCGGAACTTTTGCTCGTCAGTTAATAAATTTTAATAATTTTACAATTCAAAATCCTCCAATACAAGAGCCTATTGAAATGTAAAATGTTTAACCTAACGCTATTCGCTTTTTTTGAAAATTGTTTTATTCCTACTACGTAACATTAACACATTTAGTTGTAAACTCATGGATTGTTTTTATATATAATTAGATGTTATTTACATAGAAGCTTTCCATCCAATCTATTAATTACAATATCTTGACTTCAATAGTTGTTTTTTATTGAGCGTGACATGTTCTCTCTTACATTTAACTGTTAACTTTTAAAACTAGGTATGTTATAAATAAAGAAAAAGTTATACACGATAGTTTGAATATGGATTTATTCAAATGGTCCACAATGACCAATAAATGGCACAATAGCAAAGAAAAGTAATAGTAGATACCCATTTATCAACGTGGTACAGTCGGGCATGATATAGATATTATTTATTTTTAACTGTAAATATGATAGATATCTTTAAAACAATGTATTTTGCTCCTTCGCATACGTCATCATCATTACATTGTCACCACTGCTGGGGCTGGGCCTTTGTGATTGGAATAGGGAAAACGGGCAATAACCCACCCCATGAACCCGCGGTTTCAATTCGTGGTTGTTAACGGCTAAACGTGCTTCAATGAAAAAATATGACTGTCAGTTTTGACGTCGGAATTATACTAATGCCGTCATAGACATTTTTAATATAATCTGCTGCGTGGCGTACGGCCGGTGCGTGCATGCTGACATATGGACGGTCACCTTTACGTGCCTTTCGAAGAGCAGAGAAGCTCGATTTAATAAAGTATTGGCTAGCCATCCTATGAACACCCCTTTTAAAATTTGCAGCGCACTCACGAGAAACGCTTTGGCTACACCTAAATATCACAAGTCATTAGAAAGAAAATTAAACTCACTCCTAAATGTCCTGTCACCCTTAGCGTGTGCTAAACTTGATACTGGATCATGGTTCTATGAAGAGAACAAAGCGTTACAGTCGCTTCTGATATTTTTTTTAGTGAAAGATTTTTCTTCCTGTTCTTTTTATAAAATAAAAATATAATACCGCCGAATTATAAATATCCACTTATATTATGTGTCGTGAAATTAAAAGTTATCTTAGTGTAAAATTAGGTTAAATTATATAAATAGAGTCAGTAAGATAAATCGGAATCAACGATGAAGTTTTACGCAAATAATTTATTTTTAAGAATTATTCGTAAAGCGTTATTGTCATCATCATCAGCCTATTAATTTCCCCACTGCTAAGGAATGCCTGACATTCCTTATGAATGGAATCGAATCAAATCGGATAATGGGCCCATTAGTTGTCATATATTATATATTCGTTTGAGACTTCTTAACGTGCCTTCTGAACACGGGTAATAAATTTTTGGTCACCTGTTTGACCTTTGGTTTTAGCATTATAAAATAAAGGTCTCTAAAGGTCTCAATCAAGCCAAAAAGTGACTCAAATATTTATCAAATATCTTTCAAATGGTTGAATTGAATAGAAATGAGCTAATAGAGAATTTTTATATTTATTCTATAAAAAATAATCAACGTTTTGAATAGGCCCTCTACCCTCACAGATATGGTATAAATTTCATTTCTAATAACAATGTATATATTTCTTGCTTTAAAATTGATTGAAAATTATCTTTATTACTCTTAAGATATATCCTGGAGCGAATACTGAAACTCCTGGCTCGCATACGGTATTAATTTTCAAGCAATGTTTTATCGAACGTGGCATTTAAGAATAAAATGGAAAACACATAATACTGCATTACCTTAACATTACCCATATATATTTATTACATAAGTATTTAGCTAATTGGTAATGAAACCGTCACGCGTTGAAGCGTATCGTACTGGTTATACAGATCGAGTGCCATTCGGACATCGTTCAAGGCACGGTGAGTATTCATAAGATTGTTATTATATCATTTAGTTTCTTTGTTACTAAATAATACTAGTATCAGTTATGAATTTGAATAATCACAATACGAGTTTCTATCTGTAGTGACTGTAGAAACACTTGATGAGCGCCCGACTGCCGATGACGCGAAATGGTGACCCAAAATAAATTCATGCTCAATCTTATATTTAGCACGCTTGCTCGAATCATGCCGAGCGGCCAGTTGAACTGAGATTTTGCACCGATCACAGATCATTTCACATATACATAATAAAAAAAAAAACAAGAAAAAACGTCGTCGTGTGTGTTTCCTGAGTGGATATAAACAAATGTCAGGAATACTTAAACGTGACCCCCCATGTTGCGGTGGTTCGAACGATTCAAGGTAACCACTGCACTAGTCCAAAATATCTTCTCAACAACGCTCATACACAAGTTATTCACACCTATTTCCACACAAGCCCACGCAAACACATCGTGTTTCCAGTTGCTGAAGCTTACATTGAAACGAAATGTTGTGTTCTTAGTTTTACGGTGAAAAAGTGTAAACGTTGGTCCGTGTGGGATCATAACACAGGTATTTTATCAAAAATACACATAACCAACCATATGAACTTCATAAACAATACTACTTGTTGACATAACACAATTTTGTTACTTGAATAATTCAACATATGGAATCTGAATTGTCACCAGATAATGAGAAAAATATCCCACCGGTGCCAATAAAAACTTATCAATGGGAAGATTTGAAAAGAGCTCGTGAGGCTGGCGGTTATCCTTGGACTCATCTTCTGAAAGAGCCAATAGAAGGCGAAATTACAGCTGAGGATATTATCAGAGAAACAACACCAAGAAGAAGTATGTCGCGTGAATTTTCAAAGTCCAGGACACATTCACCTGTCGATAGGGATGTCCAGAAGATCCTCATTCTTGACTCTTCTCCGGGTAGCAGTAGAAAACATGGTGAAGAAGGTGAGGATGAAGGTGTACATATACCAAATTTTTCTAAAGAAGTATCTTTAGATTCTGATGACGAAAATATGAATCAAGCTACCCAATCGTATATCGTGAAAAGACCAGAGAGTCAAACAAGTACACGCTTAGCCACGCCTATTGAAATACCCAAAAATATTTCTCCAAAAGGTATTTTAAAGAGACGTGTACCAGAACAACAGTACAATATTGGTGTATCAGAGACACGTGAAAAAACAAAATGTTGCCATCCACTTGTGAATAAAATTAAGCATTTAGCTGATAAGACCTTACAAAAACTCGAAAAAACTGAAAATGAAAAGTCACCAATAGCAAAACGGAAAAAGAATGAGGATATTCAGGAAATAAGAGAACTCAGATTTTCTCCAGGAGCTGTACGAAGACAAAAATTTAGTGCGATAAAATTGGGTGACTCTGATGAGATGAGTAAATCAATGAATGTTAATACGCCACCACCTAGAAAAAAAAAGGAACATATATATGAAGACGTAGAAGAATCAAAAAATATTGAAACTGAGAAATCGTTACATTTTTCTCCAGACGTAGACAAATATGACCTTGAAAAATCAGATGATAATAAAAGCAGTAGTAACAAAGAAAATGAAAGCATATCTGAAAAAAAATCAGTATCATCGTTTGACCCCAGTTTGGTAGCGGACGACGCTACTTCTTTGAAACCAGAAGAACATGTTATGGAAAAATTACATAAAAAAGATGACACCAATAAAGAAGCAATATTATTAGATGACGAAATGGATCCTGATGAGCCCAACGTAGATGAAATTTTCCAAAATCAACTTGATGAAACCAGGTCACGAAATGAATCACCCAATATTACTATTACAGAAATAATAGACGAAGATATAGAGGTTACTATTGAACAAACCACTACCATACCAATAGAGTCTTCACCCAGTCCAAGTCCTCTTGAAAGGAATAATCAATATATCAACAACGCATCAGAACAAGAATGGTCTAAGCCCAGCAGGTAATTTCTTTCATTATTATTATCTTTTGTGAGTAACTATATAATTCGTTTCTATGACACAATAACAGTATTTCAACATGCGCAAAGCGAACGCGCCAGCTTCTGACGTTTGTTAAATATAGCACCATTCGAATCGGCTTCCTGTACATGGGGCAGGCTCTTTAAAATTGTCATCAGTGCTCGCGGCTGCTTTCACGCCAGTGATTAGTTCATTTACTGTCCGGCTTTCACAAACGCGTTTTATGATTTAGAAAAAATGACTTTTTTAAATAATTTATCGGGAATTAGCCGCTAGCATGTCCTGGATTCGGGAATCTTTTCGGTAGTTAATAGTTATGAGTAAACTTCGGCGATGGACATCCGAAGGAGGGACCCCACTTGAAAAATCTGTGAGGCCGACAAGAGAAGGCAGCGTGCAACTGTACACACCGGATGTTCGTTGTGCGTGTCAATTTTTTCAATGTGATTCATTGCTGCCGGAAAGAGTCAATCCAGTAGGCACTCGACCAACGTCGCGAGCTAGTAATATTATTTCGTATGAGAGGTAAGCATAAACAACACGTTTTTGATGATTTCGTTGACATTTTATGATTGTAATTACGAGCCACTAAATAAATTCGAACCTACTGCAAGTTTTACCCGGCGGTTGCTGTAGCTAAAACGAGCGCGCCGCTGCTTGGCCTCATTGTGACAGGAATAACGTTTGCTGTAGTTTAAATATAACTCATTTTTCTACTACAAATAAGCTTTTGCAATATGTCATTCATATTTTTATGTAATTATTAAACATTTCTTACCAATGCACAGCGAAAGACTTAGTAATTATACACTGTTTGCAAAGCTCTATATTATCATATTATTTAAGCACTGCGAAATTATTATCAGACGTTGAATGTGTTTAAATTTACACGTTTGTTTTCAGTGATCACGAATATGAAATCATCGAAAAGCCCCCACCAAATGTAGTTTATACTACTAGTGTGGGAGAAAACTCGACCTTGGTAAAAGCAGAAGACGAGCTGTCTAGTACGACCTCATTAGAAAGGAAATTCTTACAACACACAACTGATGAAGAAGATCATACAGAAGAAGAAAAAGAAAATCTTCGAGATGATAAAACAGATGAAATCTTAAATGCGGAATTGTTACAAAGGAATATTGAAGACCGTTTTTTCGTTAATACACCTTCGACGGTGTCGCGAACAGAATGTGAAGTGAGTACAAGTCAAGTTGATTCATCTGCATTAGAAAACTTACCTCTTAAAAGAGATAGCCGTCAAAAAAATTCAGATAATGCTGACAGTAAAATTCAACAACGAATAAAAGAAAGTACAGGTAAACTTAAAACTCAGGCAGGAAAGTTAAAAACTAAGTTGAAAAATATAAAATCCAATAAATTTAATATGCCTGATAAACCAAAAATAAGTCTTCCTGATCGACCCAAATTTAAAATGCCTGAGCGTCCAAAACTCGAGAGACCACGATTTAATTTACCAGAAAGAAGAAAATTTAGTTTACCTGATAGACCCAAATTTAAGAAAATTAATATATCTGAAAAATTATCTTTTGGTGATCGTAAAAAATTTACCTTGCCAAATAGACCAAAATTTAGTGTTCCAGATTTGCCCAAATTCAAAATGCCTGAGAGACCTAAAATAAATTTTCCAAGTTTAGGAAGAAGAAAGGAATATAAAGTTGAAACTGAAACTGATGATAATCGCAGCAATTCACCGAATGTAGCTATAGTTGATTTTGAAGCCAAAACTTTTCCTAGATTATTCAATAAAAAGAAGAAAACCGAACTTCAAAAAACATCATCATCACCAACATTAAATAGAGATGAAACTCCGCCACCTACTTTTACTTTTACTCGTGTCAAAAAAACTAACAAAGAACCGTTATCTTATACTCCGGATGAACCAGAACAGCCAAGAGAATATGGTAATATTGAAAATCAAGAAATTTGCGAAAGTGAACCTGATATCCAGACACGGTTCGAGACCACATATGACTTTGACAAAATGGACACAGAATATTTAGATGAAGCAGGAGATTTATCTAATTTCAATGAAAAACACAATGCATCATCTATCCCTAATATTTCACCGTCTAACCAAGAATACACTCATATTAACGAAATTAATAATGACGAATTTTTTGTCCGACCGAGAGGAATTTCTCGCGAAAATATTCAAGTTAGAGAATACTTGAGCGACGAAATACGACAAGCGTTCAAAATCCCAAACAATGTCCTCGCATATATGGGGAGCAATTCTGGGGTTAACGATGAACACTTGTATTATAATGAAACCGATGCTGATCCAGAGCTTATGATGGATGAGAACGAGCAAATTAGATATTCTAATGAGGATTTGAATGATAAAGATGATGGTTATTACACATTCCCTCCTGTGAGACCATCTAGAGCTAAACGGAAGAAAAAGGAAACTGAATCCATGAAATACATTGATGATAGTGTTAATGCTAGTATGCAGTTCAGTGAAGTAGATTTAGGCGTATTAGAGGATCAACACCATCAGGTGGAGCACGTCACCGAGGGTATCGATGAAGAAAACAGAGAAGAACTAGACCAATTCAATAGACTAAATTTAGTACCATCTGTTGATTTGCATTCAATTCACGAGTATGCTAATGATGACGTAATAGAATACCCAGAAAGTTTGCCGATTCAATCTCAGACTCTACCGATGCCACCTAGAAGAAAAAAGAAGTCTATGAAGAAAGACTTAAAGCATTCTTCTTTGAATGATTTCAAGAATATGCCGATTTCAGAGCTTTGGGAAGAATCGCAACATCGTCCAGATGACGTGAGTATGATTTCCTTGACTGTTATATTGTTATCGCTTATGGTATATATTTATTCTAACAGAACTCATTATTATATCAAATAAATCTATGAACTAGAACAGAAATCGGGTATCTACTTAAATTTAATTACCACAATGCACTTCATGTTTGTTTTCTGGAATCTAAATACGAATATTTTATTTTCAAAAAGCTATAAATATAAAAGAATTGCGCTATCGGTATCAATCATAAGACCCAATTTATAATTATCCTGTAGAATAAATAATATTAAACTAAGGTGTATTTTAAAAGATAAATTCGTCGAAAGATGTAACTTTGGCCGATTTCAACGAAACTCTAAACAATTCTAATTAAGGTATAGTTTTTAAATGACATCCTATATATGTAGCAGACCGTATGACTCATATATCGAGGACCTGCAGCAACTCTAGCACGACGGGCTGCAAAGCCCGCGCGTTATAGAAAATAATGATTGATTATCTATGAGAACGCGGATAAATGTATAGATGTTCCTTGGTAAGATTTTGATGGGTAAAATTTTTGATTGCGTTGTGTTGTTGATAATAAAGATTTTCCGAATCACTCAGGCGTCTCCCTGACTAATAAAATAGCTTTCGAATAAAAGCATCTGAAAATCAGTTAACGCTTTTTGGAGAAATTCTCGAAAAAAAATACATACAGTTGAGTAAATAACCTTTTCCGTATGGATTTTGAAGTCTGTTAAAAATACTCTCAATTTAATTGTCATACAAAACTATCAACATGAATCAAACCTCCACAATTAATTTAATTACAACTTACAACTCCTCAAAATAAACAGTAAAGTGTAATAATGATATCTAATGAATAATAATTATATTTTAAATGTAACGCATCTTTTTCTAATTGGCCGATTGCCAGAGATTCGTTTACTTTTAGCTGTAACTAGCATTATTTCTGGAAATCCACTACAGACGATTGTTGACCCAGATAAAAGGAATACAACATGAGCAGATGAAAGACTTAAGAATCAACATCATACTGGCCGGATAACGTCCACTATTAAAGAAAAAGTTATTTATTTATTAATAAATTTGAGGCAAGGTCAACCAATGTTCATTAGGGTTGCCAATATTATTTCGAGAAACGCACTCGTTTTCAAAAATTGTCATACTGTCGCTTGTGCCTTCAAAAACACTTTTTTTTTCGATAATAAAACTGAATTCGCAAGAGAGGCAAGCAAACCTCTTAACTTTTATTGAAGTGTAAGCTTAAGTTAACTACAAATATGACTAATTTTCATTCGTCTAAACCAGTTTGTTGACCATGAAAAAGACCATAGAAATAGCCCTCACTTAACATATGAGCCCTGTCGACCAATGTAAGTGAGACTATATTACTTAAGTTAAATTTAATTTTTATTATTTTGTATAATAATTGTTAATTGATTTGCTGAATATACTCGGTACGAGTATTTCTATATTCTAGGTTATACAACACCGTAAAGAACTAAACTTCATATGAAATATTTATGTTACTTTTTATTATTTATTATAAGTTAAAGAAATCCAATGAAGAATGTGTTTAACAAAGTTAATAAAAATGAGACGATGACAGTGAAATTTCAATTCAACATTAATTTTTGAGCCTGTTCACGTGGCAAAACTATGAAAAGGTAAACCCAAAAATTCCGGCCAAATATCCGGTTCGGTAAAGATTAAAATTAAACCGAATAATATTTGGTTATTCGGTGAAACCACAATTCGGCGCATGTCTAATAATGATATTTGGTATCTATTGGTATAAAACTAAAGTTATTGAAAAATGTGCAATGCCGCAAATTTATTTATGTGAAAAAGCTATAGTTGTTTAAGTAAATCAATATAAATAAAACCATTAGATACATCCTATAGGCCTATAGCCGGTTCTGAGGGGTAAATCAAGGAATTGCTGAGAGCGGCAAAAATAAGAGGTAGCGATAGAGTCTACAGTTTCCTTCACTAGGAATACTCAATATATCCACTAGTCAATAGGAATACACAATATATATACAAATACTCATGTATCAGCTCACACGATATTGATAGGTATAGTTACGATTAGGGGCGTACACAAAGATTTACGGTAGGGTATACACCATGTACCTATATTGCAAAAACTTACCAATTTTCAGAATAGTTTCAAAGTACTTTCTAATGAGTTTGACCACATGGCCTGGCCTGGCCAGGATGATGATCATTTGATTTTTGTTGGTTACCATCGAACTAAGTTACCAAAAAAAATTCGTTTACATAAACAGTCAGAAAGACCAGCTCACAGTTATAATTATCCACAATTCACTTTAAATGGTTAGATTAATTAATGAATTAAAACTTAATTACCTTACTAAGCGCTCAGAAAAGTAATCAAAACAAAATGGCGAATAAAAATTTAAACTATACACCGGCCAAATTAAGTCGCTCACTGAATACTACAGTGGCACAACTCAAAATCCATTATTTCGAGAAAACGCCACAACATTGTGGTGGCATCCCGTATATAATTTAAAGAAAAAATAAAAAACTTAACAGTAATAATATATTACAAGCGATTTAACTGTTATGCTGAAAAAAATATATTTTCAAAATATATTAAATTTTCATAACTTCGGAGACCGTCTCTCGAAATATGCTTTTTGAGTTGTGCCACTGTAGTATTCAGTGAGCGAAGTAGTCCCTTTACTTACGCAAACGCAAGCAAGATGACATTTTAATTTAATAAGGTTGCGATAAGTAATTTTATACACACATACAAATATCTTCTGCGTACAACACGAGTTTTGACCTGTCTTGTTCGAACAAGTCGATGTTCTTGCGACCACATTTATTTGTTATGCGCCTGCGACTTAGGCGGTACTGAATGTAAATAAAACCGCGTCATAAACTGACCATCGTTTTGTATTCCAAAAATAAAAAAAATCATTCTTAATAAAAAAACTGACATTGGATATAGGATACCTTTTTTTTTGCAAGCAAACCATAACTATATTCTAAATGTACAGCTCCATCTTTTAATGAAACGAAATATTATGTCATAAATATATAACATAATCTTAACTACATTATTTTATAAGCATTTAATATGTGTTAATAATTAAAGTAAATACATGCATAAACGGCTTAAACAGTGTTTGATTGGCGAATAAGCTGTAAAAAGAGCAGCTTACGGCCCCATCGGTAGCGATAGTACCACCGTAGCAGTCGGTTGAAAATATTCCACTCACTAGAGCGTTATAGTTGTTCTGTCTTTTTGATAGATGGCACCTTTAAGAGTTTAACACAATCATGATCACAAGTCTCTGTGAATACTCGTATCAAGCTAATGTATGGTTATTTAGGTACGATTAAGTTGAATTTTATGGGAAGATGCAGTGGTTATTTGCATGTATGGTATGTGACACGATATAACCAACAGCTGGCTAGCAATTAGTCGAAAGTAACCGTGTGATTCCAAAAGTGTAATGTAGTTGAAGTTATCATGGCAGCAATGAACAAATTATATTATATATTTAAGTTCAAAAACTGTGTCGTCACCCGATATCGGTACGACAATGTGCACATTGGATTTAGTGAACGTTATCATCCAATCATACTATATATATTAACGCGACTGTATATAAATTCTCCTTTAGTAGTACTATAAGTTTTCAGAAACCCCAATAGACTAACTTATATGAAAATTATATATTTATGACAAAATCATATGACAATGAAGAAGTATTGAAAAAAAAAACGAAAACACTAAAAAATGCACCTCCACTCGATGACGATTGTTGCAAAAGTTGATTTTTGCAGAAAACGAATGGATCAAAGACAGTCATTTCCGTTCCTTTTAACTAATTTATTAAAAAACTGAAATATGAAAAGTTCGAAACTTCGATATCAATATAAATACGAAAAAGTACAAATAGAATATGACTTGTTTATTGAGTTTTGAAAACAAATTTATGTACTTGTAAACATGAAATAAAACCAGAAGGGCTGTCATGGGGAAATCAAGAACGTACCGTAGCGACATTTAGTTTGATTTCGGGAACTAATGTTTTTTTTTAAAAACTACCTCATACCAATGATGGTAATATGGCCGCTGTTAACGGTGGCAAATATTATTTTTCGCTAGAGCGGCAAATTATGCAGCCCTGCCTGTGTATCTACTCAAGTAAATTTGAAAGATTAATATAAATAATATACGTGAGCTTTTCATCTCAATCTATCGATTTTTTTTATATAAATTGGTGACGTTATCAAAAACAACTCTCATATTTTTAGTCTTATTATTAGTAAGTTAGAATGAATCGGAAGTGCAATCTTGTGTTATTATAATTTTATTTGGTCGTCAGGATTATAAAACGTAGTTAGTTACGTAGATTCTTTTCGACTATTAGTAGTCGGCACTATTGTTCAAATACGTTAAGTATTTTTTTATATATTTTTTGTCCATCTTAATGAATATATTTGTATAACATTTATGACACGATATTATTTTAACTGAATTAGACATTTAACCGGTAAAATAATTTATTAGTATAAGGTAAAAAATACATAGTAGACTATTATAATTACTCATTAAATTGCTAAAAAATAAAATTTAAATACTTATAGGATATCGGCAATTTATAAAAAATATTAACCCATTAATAATAATTAATTTGAAATAAGTACAGTTTATATGTCAACATATTAATGTTTGAGTGATTATTTAGCCATATCAAAGAGCATGCAAAAACATGTTTTATAATTTTGACTACGTTCTGAATTAAAATTATAATTATCGTGCAATTCGAACAATAGATAAATTAAAATAATACAATTTAATATATAAATAGAAATGAATTAAACTAAATGTTCTGGAATTTCATTCAACACAAATATTAAATGTCAGAATAGGTAGGTATAACAATCCTGTCGAAACGTTAAATAATAAATTAATAACAATAAATAGAAAAATATAAATCATCAAATTAGGTAGGTACTACGTCATCTATTGATAGTTAAAACTTATCATTTGACTTTTGATAGATGATGTTGTTGATATAACGCTTAATATACCTTGATTTTTGGGCACAAAAATAATATTCATTCCATTTAATAGAATAGCACATCAAGTACGCATATTTGATTTTAATATAAACTTTCATTCTGTGGTTCGATCCATAATAACAGTTTTACCTATAATACTTATTTATATTAATTAGTACCTATGTAATTGATTTGCTTTGGATATAACTGTAATATCAATTATGTAATATATAAATACAATGATTAATTGATTTTAATGATTTTGTCAGATTCTGATTCATAAATTATTAATCAGATTTACATTAGGCTAGCACTGCAAAATAAATATTGATGATATTTTTTTAATATTTTATAACTAAGTTATTATCGTTAATAGATCTGTTGAACCAATAAACAATGACCACATAAACACAACAAATACTTATCTAAATCATCTTAAGATGAAACCTAATGGGATTCAATTAAGTTTCATTATTAGATCTAATAAATACAATCTTCTCGATTCCGCTCCTTTAATACAAAGTTTCTGTTAAGAAAAGTAAAATGTTTGTACCAATTTTGCAGTACCACTGAAATAATTAACATTTTAGATTTATTTTTTTTATTAAAAAAGATTATTTCTGTTATCACAGTAACATAATAAAAACGTTTGATTTGATTAAAATTCAATAAAGTCTTATATTTGACAGAATTGCCACCATTACTTTTTTAATTTCCTAGTTCAAAGCTTGATCTCAAAAATTATCTATGAACTTGGAACACTATGTCTGGCCAAGCTTTATTTTCACATTTAGGTACTTTTCTTCAGTTAGGTAGGTAATGGCATTCATGTAACTTACAGGGTATTAACAAATTACTTTATGGACGCTGATCCACACAAGGATATAATAATTTCATTTCTAATATATATATTATTGAGTTTTGTACAATTTTTCTTTTTCTTTTTATTCTAGATAGGCAAGCACTTGACCACAGATCACCTGATGGTAAGCAATACAGTGGTCTAAGATGGAGCGTGCTTGCCTAGAAGGAACCGATTCACTCTTGACTTGAAGAGTCCCAGATTGTATTTGTATATAATTTGTACACATTATTATTAAGTTTTGTACACAGGCCAACTTTGAATCTTTTTTTTTCTGAAAGTTGATGTAAAATGAAATATTACTAGCACACATTGATAACATACAGTATATAGGCTAGGGCACTTTAGAGCGGTAAATGTGTTCACTTGATTTTAACATTCACACCAAAATAATGTCAGTTTCGATAGAAGCTAAATAAATGTAGCGTAGGATTGATTATACATTTTTCCAGATTATAAATATAATAAACATATCACTTATATCATGTACTTTTTATTTTCAGATAATCGTATATCGTACCGAACATGAATATATCGTGCCTCAAGTGGACACAACATTTACTAGTCAGAGCCCAGTTCCACCAAGGCGTAACCGTTCTAGAAGCTCCAGAGGTACCTCCCTCTGCGATGACGACAGAACTTCCCATGGGGCAGAATCCCTTACTCTTGATACACATATACCACAAACTGATGAAATAGATCTAGTAAGGGAAATTCGACATGAAAGCCCAGGATATGCTACAGTAGATAAGGGTCAGAATGTCCCAGCTAAGCCAATAAGAAGATCAATTAGTAAAACTCCACCTGTACGTCGTCGAAAAAGTAATAGTTCGGAGCGTAAGTATTACACCGTCGGCTCAACTAAAACTGTTCCTGATCGACCACCCCGGAAAAAATCTTCTACTAGTCTTATGACTTTGGACAGTTTTACAAAACGGTCAATTAGTGGAGATTTAACGCAGTATGTAGAAATTGAGGAACCGCAAATAGAAGAAGTACACAAAGATTTAAAATCTGGAGAAATAGTAAGTAAAATGAAAGATAGGCCTTTACCACCACCACCACGACCGCCTAGAGGGCCAAAAAGAAAAAAGAATCAAGCTGAAATGGAACACCAAACTGTTACAGGACTCAAAACTATGTCAGAAGTTAACGGCGTATCCACACAATTAGCTTCTGATATGAAAGAGGAAACAAAACCAGAAGATATTGTTGAAATAGAAGTTTCAACTCAAACAGATCCTTTACCAGATGATGTAGATTATGAACTTGGTATGGATGATAATCTCGACCTTTCAATGTCTAGTTCTTTAAGAGATATAGTAGACGAAGACTCTATTGTAGGTAAATCTATGGGTAGAATGACAGAAAGCCCTAGAGTTTCACGGCCAACATCTCGGTCAGAAAAATCATTGAAACTTTCTGATCCAAAAATTTCTGAACTAGCTAAAACAAATATAGGCCGTACATCGCCAACTGTTATTTTAGTTGAAAGACGCGTTTCAAGTCCAACTCGGATAAATGAAAAAGAAGAAATGTTAACAGAAGCCTCATTGACTGTACAGCATATAGATATTGACGAATCACAAATTCCTGATGTACCACCTCTACCTAAATCAAGAAACATTTCAAGTCCAATTCAAAAATCAAAAGTCATGACACCTCCAAGTGATGAACGTGCCCTGGAAAGGGTAAGTGATACTAGTCGAGATATCCATTTAGATAATTTGGTAACTCAACGACTTCAAGTAAGAGATTTAGATGTTGGACGCTTAAATGTGTCTGAATTACAAGCAAGCAAGATTTCAGTTTCCGATATAGAAGGCATGACTTTACAAGTCACTGAACTCGACTCCAAATCGGGCCACATATCTGTTAGTGGAATTGAATTTTCACAGTCAGTTATCGACGAAATCGTAAAGAAATTTGCCGAGATAACAACAAATCAAGTTTCTGTACAGTCTTCGGAATCTGTAGAAATTCCGAGATCGGTTAGTAGAGAAGAACATACCCAAACTGATAGTCCTCCGGAAACAATTAAGGAAACTAAAACAGAAGAAAACCAAATGACGGCAGAAGAACCCCCTCTCCCACCCCCTCCTCCACCTCCATCTCATCCCGAGCCCGAACTAGCCGGTACACCGCCTCCTCAAAGACCACCTCCTCCTGACCTAACGCCCCTGCTTTACTCTTACCTCCAGGATATAAATATACCACCCACAACTTTTTTTCCCCCACGGGTATTTAGAGAACGTCCTTTCACGGAGTACCCCGATATGCAGCATCATTCACCTCCCCCACAAGTGCGCCGCCCAAAGAGAAAACCTGCCACTCCTCATTCCGAGTCCAGTTCCGAAGACAATAAGCCGCGACCCTCGCCCAGACGTATGCCTCCTCCAGTAAGAACACATGAACCCACTATAGGCGAAGCTGGTGCACAATTCTTAAGAGTATGTCAGAGCTCTATAAGTCGAGTTTTCAGGAATATGTTCAACTCTTTCATGTCATACATTAGCGGAACGGAGGACAAAAAGGATGTACAGATGGCGTTGGTGATATTTCTCGTACTTATAGCAGGGCTCATTATGTTTGGACTCAGTGACAGTCGTACGATACATCACCATCACTGGGAATTCTTCAACCCACCGGATAGTAAGCCATGATTAATATCCACATGTCAAATCCGCTCACTTACCTTAAGGTTTCCTAGTCTAGTTTGTAAAGTAGATTTAAAGCTAACTTGTAGGATACCTTTGTATGCTAATTTAAAAATAATTAAATTGCTCGTTTATGAAAATATTATACTTTTTTAAATCTGATTGTATCTGATTTTTACTCTGGTCGGTTAAATAGAAACAGAAATATTTTAAAATGAAACGAAAACCAAAACAAAAACAATTATGACAAAAATAAGCATTTTTTATCTATACTAGACTTTCCACTTTGGGCTTAAAAAGCCGACAACGGCAATTGTTAAGTTTATTTTTAATAAAATATAGGTTTAAGTCTATTTTCTTCTTGGTAGCAATTCTGTTGTACAAATTAGACTGAAATTAATTTTATTACTGTCAAAGTCCGTTTTAATTTTGTCAACAATTAAGATAACAGCAGTAAACTTAGTTATAGTATACAGTGGTATGGTGACTACAGAAGAACATTCGACAAAGCAAAATTGAAATTATAGGTATTTTTATTTAAGTTAGAGAATAATACAACAGACTTGCTATCAATATCTTTATTTACACCAAGCTAAAAAGAAGTAATATAAGTCGATATATTTTACACCAGTAATACTTAATGACTGCCTCCGTAATATCTACATATAGAAGACAATAAAATGTTATAGATATAATCTAGTCAAAATTAATCAATTGTTAATCAGTTATCGTTATGAAATAGCGATATTTGTTATTTTTTTCAAATAATATATAATATCACATCATAATATACGATATACGAAAGAGCTACGTATACACTCGTTTATTTATATATATTGTATTGTTATTATTTATTTGTTTATTTCTGAAGTAGCGTGTCGACTATAGGCTGGTGGTTTTATGCATTTTAAAAATTGTTTTTGTTGTGTAATAATTATAATAAAAGTAAAACAATTATATTGTTTATTATTTTGTTTACTTATTTTTAAAGCAGTGTATACACGAATACGTACGTCTATTATATTTTAATTACTATGCAGGTAGTCTGGTATATCTACTATGTTTAATAATATATCTACCTATTCAGGTAATACCCACTGTACTCAGATAATTACTTTAATGGCTGACTGCACTAAAAAGGGTGACTAGTTCAGCATTAGTCAGCTAGGGCTGACGCTGATTTTCAACTATCACCCTTCTTCTGACCCACGGACCCCAAAACGGCTACCAAAAAGTGTGATAACATGCAATGCTACTGTGTCACAAAGAGCGTCCTCAGTCACTGTCACAGTTGCAATTAGTTATTTCTTATCAATATAAAATTAATATCCTTTTCTATTAATATTATAAATGTGAAAGTTTCTTTGTTTGGATGTTTGTCGGTCAATCACGCCGAAACTACTGAACGGATTTTGATGAAATTTGGTATACAGATAGGGTATTAGCTGACTTAGATAATAGGATACTTTTTATCCCACTAAACATTTCTCTAGGGTCCACGCGGGCGAAGGCGCTGGCGAAAGCTAGTATTTAATAAGATAGAATAGTATTTAATAGATAGAAGAAAAAATAGAACTTAATATATTAAAAATATCCAGATAAAAAAAAGGTTGTTACATTGAGAAGATATTTTTTTATTTATTGATATAATTTGAAGATTTAAGTTTTAAGTCTCCTACCATCATTGACCAGAGCAGATCACCCGTTAACGGAAAAGAAAAAAATCACAGAAGATTACGCGACTCAGCCCACACTACGTGCTCGCCCAATATTGCTTCGTATCCTATAAGTAAGAAACATCCATGTTGATGTTACCCAGCTTTTGTTGCGCATTCATTAAATAACGACGCAAGTGTTTTTTGATGGTAAAGAAAGTATTACAGTTTCTCATAGGCGGGGGAATGTTATTCCATATTTTAGAAGCTGCGTAGCGAAAACTACCCCTGAATGATGCAGTTCTATGTGACGCGGTTGCCATGTTGCCTTCTGTTATGTTCCCTCTGACCACATAACCAGACAAGTTTACTATTAAATATGTGAGGGTTCTCCAGATTTTATGATGCCAAAAAGTAGGGTAGCGAGATGCATTTTGCGTCTAGACTTCATTTTTAGAATGTAATGTTTATTTAGGAACGGTGTGACATAACTTCTACACGGTATTGTGAAGCAAAACCGAGCACAAGCGTTTTGCAATTTTTGTATAAGCCGGTTTGTTCTGGCCAACAGACGTGTAGCAGATGGACTGTAGCTGGATATGAAAGCAGGCAGGTAGCAGAGGTTTCGAGTAAAACACTTAGTTCGGAGAAACTCGGAGAACGTTCGAAGGGCGAACATGCTTTATTGCGCAAAATCGATTTCTTATATACAATTTGATTGATCGCACTTAGCTCATACATAAATCAGTTAGTCTTATTAGATTCCTTAAAAGGGGGTACGCTACCCCGCACCGCGCGGGGAGGGGAAGGTTTCTTTGTTTCTCCGTTGGTGGCGCTGTTGTCGCGGCGTGGCTCGGTGTCCTTTACAAAACGAGTTCCGTATACAACATCTGCATAATTAAGCTTGGCCAATACCAGAAACTCAACCAATCGCACACGCAGCTTCTCTGATATGAAGGGTCTAATTCTATAAAGTTCTTTAAGTCTATAAAAACAGTTTTACACAGTGCCAGCTATGTGACCCTCATATCGTAAGGATGCATCAAAATGAAACCCCAGATTACGAGCAGCATTAACCCTCTGGATAGGTTCACTCATCAATTTGACAACATCAAATGTGTCCGGTAACTGGTGCAATGTCTTCGAATCATAAAAAAAATTGTAACTAGAGTCACAAAATAAGCTACACTTAACAAATAAGACACTTGAAAAAGAAGATAGAACATAACGTTGTACGAAATCGAAGTATTAGGAAAGAAATTGTTATAAAGCAATTTGGTAAAAGATAACATATTTTGAAATTAAAGCATTGCTTATACTTTAATACTAAACAATACTAATACTGAACAATATACTTTAAGTATGATTATTATAACTTTATATTTTTTCGTAACATTCTACTAAAATCGTTTACGTCCTCTATCCTTTTCTCATAAAAATATAATTAATCGCCTCATAAAAACATTATCTCATACTTTATTAGTTTTTAGTTATAATCGATTACAATTATTGTTTTTTTTAATAATTATTTCTACATACAGAAGAAAACGTTATAAGAAATAAATAAGCTACTATTTTACCTATCAACGTCATATGACAATCGTATTGACGTTATCTTCTAATACTGCGACAGCGCTGTATTCGACGGTACACACCTTTCGAAATAGGTTTTATTGATTATATCTGGAATCCTGTGATAGCGCTTTGTTCGACGCTGTGTTTTTAACAGAATAGCATTGAAAGTAAATATCTAAAAGTATATTAGCGGTTTAGTACAATTTTACAACAAAGTTGTTGTTGGCAACTTCAGAAAAGTAATTCCTGAAGTTATGTTTAATGTATTACTCGTGATAATATGAAATAAACTAATTATAATTTTTCGCAATAAAATTTTGATCATAAATATATTTTCGTACTGTGTTAGTAGTGTTATAAAGTGCAATAAGAGGTTACGTATAACAGCAAATAGAATTATTTTAACAAGCTAAGCTAAGTTAAGCCATTTTCTTTTATTGAATCTTATCGAATAATCTTTGATTTTAATCAATGATCTTAGTTATATATTATGCTTATTTCAAAATGGAAACTTAATTTCTATTATAACTATATTACTAATAATAAAGCTGAAGAGTTTGTTTGTTTCTCTATGATCTCAGGAACTACTGGAACGAATGGATTTTTTTTTGTGTTGAATAGTCCATTTATCAAGGAAGGCTATAGACTATATAACATCTTGCGATGACTTATGGGAGTGGAACAGCTTTGAAAACTGTTGCTAAAACGGGAGAACATTTTCCTCGCATACGCTACGTAAATGGTGAAAGTTACACAAATTTTGTATATATACGATATTGATCCCCTTTTAAATTTCTAAAAAAAAGTGCCGAGCAACATATGTCCATCTTATATCTTATTCCAAAAAAAGCACACTAAAGGATGAAAATGGGAGTGGAAGTTCGTATACAAAACATTAAATCCTTACAATAGTAACTATTTTTTACAATTCAATTTGTCAATGTAATTATAGGTATTCCATGTAATCCTTTTCAGGATCCATTCTGAATTGATTTAAACTGTTTACACGGGATTAAATAATGTGTAGTGTACCTACATCACCACCACCTCAAATGTTTTTAATAATTCAAATCGGTACAATCGTTGTCGCTAATATTAAATGTATATTATATTGGTTTGTTACACAAAAATGTTACATTTAGCTTACGCTACTATACTTTTATACAATATTTTAATTTTTGTTATGTTTATATTCTTTATTTTTGCCGATTTTTATCAAACAAAGCAGCTTTTGTTTTTAATTTTGCGGTTCCATGGTCAACAAGGTAATCTTATAGTTTCGTCATGTCTGTCTATCTGAACGTCGCGTCGGTCTAAGGTTTCGCTCAAAAACAGTTTGTATTGGAAAGGTTTGATTTAGAATGTGAGTACTTTAATCACGCCGATAAGCTGGTAACAAAAAAACTTTAAAAAAGTCCCCTTCATGTAAAGATGAGAATGAAAAATAATTGCGTGGGGTATCGTCAAATAGGTTTATCAAAAATATTAGGGATGTGGGAAGACAATCTTTTGAATTGATACGGCAGTTGTATTTATTTATAACAAATTTAATAGGAAATTATCACACTGAAGTTAGCGCTACAAATGAATTTAACTCGAAAATTTTGAACAACCACTTTGATAATAAAAAACGTGTTATTTTTGTGGATAATGTGTCCCGTAACATTGTCCATAAAAAAAGTTTCCCGTAACATTATCCACAAAAAAAATCTCTGTTAAATTATTTATGGGACGACAAAATAATATATGCGAGATATTAATGAGATACTTTAATACATAACCAAGGGGCGTTAAATTATGTATGCGAAAAATGTATTAAATATACTATTGATTATTATGAATGACTAAAAATCAAAACGCACTTGATATGAGCTACTAATGGTAGGAAACAGTCTTTCATCTTCTTAAATTGCAATGGTATCTTAAATTACAATTGAAATTCAAAGTATTAGATATAAATAAAAAATTGGGCGAAAAAAATAAGTTCGATATTCGTTTGATACCTACAAATTGAAAACATTGCAGAATATCACACCATTATGCGCACTAAAATGGAAAAAAGAGTAACTCGAATATTCTAAAAAATAAATAATTTAAAAATAAATTATTTTCTTTTTAGTTTTTATTTAAGTTAATATTTCATGTATTTTTTTAAATTTGTTTTTACGCAGTCGGGTATTTTGTTTTTCTTTAAATTATTTATTTTTATTTTAAACTTTTTTTGTTTGTATATCGTTTATACTTTAAATAAAAACTTAAATCAATAAGTAAGAAAATTAGCGAATTTGATTGTTTTGTTAAACAACTTTAAATCGTAATATATCCTAAACTATTATTTAAAATGAAAAGTGATAAAATGAACCTAAAGATGATTTTAAAATACCTATTCAACGACACCCCACTTGACATAGTTCGTCGATTTTATTTTTTTCATTTTTCATGGTTGTCGCTGTGGTGAATTTTGATTACTCATCATGTCTTTAGTGACACTCGCAAGGTTAAGACGAATCGATTGACGTAAGAATCACCAAAATCGGCCCACGCATTTGGTCTCTAGAATGCTACATAGAAACAAACATAAATACAAACATACATACATACATAGACTGATAATAAACACATTACCCTCCTCTGCGTCGCGCAGTCGGGTAAAAAGACATGCGCGTTATCCACAGAATTACCGGTAAAATTTTCTTATTTGGTTCTATCTATTGGGCAGACCTATGCCCCAGCAGTGAGGACACTGATAAGCTTATGATAATGATATAAAGGTGGATGCTTACTGGCAGATTTTTTATTAAGATTAGCATACGATTTCTGTATAGAAGGCCAGTGTGCACACAGTACCCTCATACAACTCATGTTGGCGAAGCCGCGGGTTACAGCTAGTACAAAATAAAATCAAATCATGCATGACACAAACATATCTCACATTATAATCGAATAATCTGTACACGATAGTTAAAAACGTCACTATTTATGGTCACGTGACATGTGCCTAAAGGGACCTCTTATAATATGAAGGCTGTCGCTCTGTAGTTGTCAGGAGACCAGTCGAATATTGGACAGATTGGTCTGCGATTGGACAGGCAGAATCAATCAAGGTTGCGTTAAATTGGAGATAACAATCCTGTTTGGCCTGCTGACAGTTATTCTGTCAGAATAAGAGATCAAGCAAGACTTTATTTTAACAGTTTAATCAGGGTTATTATAATGCGGTAGAGTCATGGGTTAGAATATTGCTGTATCCCTACCACTTTTTGGATAAAATCCTACTCCCGATCATAGAGACTTAATGTTTTTTGCGTGAAGATCTACCTTGTTATTACGGAGACGTGAACTTTACTAAGAATGTGTTATTCCCCATGATGTTAAAGTTAAATCAGGTGAAAACGTTTGTAGGATAAAATTTGTTTCTTTTTGAACTTATACGATAAAGATTTGAATTCGAATGAGCTTAAAATGGTGTCATTTATATTGAAGTACTCTCTAAACAGAACTTAAAATTGTAATTTGTTTAAGGTTATTCCATGGGTATACAATGTAATGAAATAAATTATAATAATACTTCTGTCTAATATATTATAATAATAATTTACTTACGTAATCATACTACCTGAAACGCAGTTTGACAGGACCCAGCCAAAATTTAGTCTATATTATGCAAAACAATTACTAAGGCAGCAGGTAGTAACTATCTCATCAACCATTAATCTAGACAGACGAAATATTTACAGATGATGTATTTCTGTTGCCGTTGCATAAAACAACAAATACTAAAAACAGGATAAAGTAAATATGTAAAGGGGCCCCCAACACAACAAATGTGTTTTCTGTTTTTTTTTTTTTTGTTTTTGATCTTTAATCTTTGTTATTGCTTGGTTGTCTTCAATACCAAATATGCTAATGCCTATACACTTGTTTTTCAGCGCCATCTAGTACGTAGAGATAAAATCAGAGTTAAGATGTTTAACAGGCATTAGCTAGGTATTACTTCTGTTTTTTCATTTGCTTTTAATGGTTAATATTTTTTTATATATATACTGTAGCTGAAAACAAATTAATTGAACTTTAATTATTTATTTACTCTCTACTTAGTAAAGGTAAACAAATAAAACCAATAATACCTATCCACGGTTTGCAGATAAAAATAGTCCTATCATTGATTGATCATTATCAAATCCAATTATAAATTTTAATGTCTTCTCTATGTTAGGATATTAACTTTAGAGCACCCATTTTTTTTATCAACTAAAAGTTCTATTCGTGGTTTTATCATCATGTATGGTTTATTCGAATTAGCTCAGCTCAGAGCTCGGTGTTATCACCACACTACAACATGAACAAAATGTCTTGCCAGGCAATAAAAATTATCGAGTATAGGGTAATTTCAATTAGTATTGTCGGTTCTTTACCTTGTTATCAGTTTTGATTGTTAAGGTTCTTTGCAAGTGTAAGTATTATTTTCTAACATATGAAAGTCCTAATAAATTATGAAGTATTAAAAAAGGAGAAACTACTAAATTAAATGTCACTTCTGTAAATATTTGATACGTCGTCACCGGTAAATACAAATTTTGGTCAAAATAGACTGAAGACATATAAATAACATATTACAAAACGTCGTGTTAACCAAAAAAAAAGAGTAAAAAAGTAATTTTAATATGAAGAATGGAAACCAAAAATAACAGTTTCCATTTTTTAAATGAATTGATATAATAAGTATAGTTTCTTTCATAACTAAATTTGATTAAGTAGTTCAACTATGATAGGAATCCCTCTAAAATTTGAAAAAAAAAACGTGGTAGCTTAATGATAGTCAGGCACTGGCAGATGTGTAGACTAGCCGCCCCCTTTACACTTTAAATGAAGTGACTTTCTTGATAAAGTTTATTTAAATTTTGAAATGATTCAATTTCCTAGTTGTGTTTATTTATGTTTGATTAAAAAACATAATATCTTATTACTAACACTTATTGGTAATGGTGTAGAAAATTTTGCCAATGGAATACTATACATTGCATCTGACATCTAATAACTGTTGTCATTACATGAACCTATACCTATCTGTATTAGTTTAAGATTATCGTGAATAAAAGGTAATGGCCCTGTGTTCATCACTTAGCTTTTAGCACTCAATGTTTTATGCCATTATTGGCTGCCCTTGGCGGTCGACTGTAGCCTTAGGTTAAACCTATCACTGTAGTCAGGGATAAATAAATTATTCAGTTCAATGTAAAATGGTAAATACCTATTTTATTATTTATTTTATAACAACCAATTCTTACGCTAAAGTGAATTACAAATATTTAAAAATTCTTGATAAAATCGTTGAAACATTTTTATCAATGAGGAAGTAATTAAAAAAAGTCATTAGTTCCCGAAATCAAACTAGATGTCGCTACGGTACTTTCTTGATTTCTCCATGACAACCCTTCCGGTTATCTTTCATGTATAAAAGTAAACTAGTTTTCAAAACTCAATAAACAACTCATATTCTATTTGTACTCTTTTCTATTTGTATTGATATCTAAGTTTCGAACTTTGCAAATTTTTAATTTGTTACTTAAAAGGAACGGAAATTACTATCTTTGGTTCATTTAGTGGAGGTGCTTTTTAGTGTTTTCTTTTTGTTTTAAATACTTCCTCATTGAAAGGCAAAATGAAAATCTAAAACTCTTTTTATTTTGTACAGTTAAGATTATATATTAATGTAGTAAATACTAACAATTTATATAGCAACACCTATTTTAAAAAATAAGCGTCGATCTCAGTCTGTTCGTCTGCCATCTCAGCGAGACTAAATGTAAAAGCATGTAAGTGCCTTTTTTTAAGAACAGTCCGTCAAGCCAAGAGTTAAAAAATTATAACGCATAGTTGTTGTGTAAAATATTACACAACGACTATGCGTTATAATTTCCGTTATCTCTTTTACATAATAACGTAAAAGAGATACAGGATTACTATCGACAAAAATACTGATATTTAATATCCAAATACCTATTTACTACATGATTTGATAGTACATAACATTTTTGTATACTAGAAGTCCTAGTGTTGCCTTCAGAGCCGGGCTTTATGTAATTTACTCTATTTAATAAAATGAACAAATATTTATAATAAAATGGATCTCCAAACTTTAAATCAAACGACTAAAATTCTTAGTTATTGATTAAACTAGACGTATGAGTGTACTTACTTTGAAAGATCTGCTGTATTCAATCAAATTTTCTATAATACATTCGAACTTCTTTTTTAAAGCCAAAACTGTTTTAAATTTAATATCAAGTCCGATTCGAATTCCGAAGCAATATGCCGATATCTAGTTTTAACTATTCAAGTTTCTTTATATAAGTTTCGTAAATAATTTTTTTTTTTATCGCTTATTTTGTTACTCGATCTTGGAAAAATGTGTCATAATTTTAAAAAGTAATAAAAATGCAAATATTGTTTTACGTAAAGCTGTTTATTATTACATTTAAGGTTATAATTAATAAAAAAATATTATAACGCACTATAGACACAATTATCTGTGTCTAAACTTTTCAGAAATAATATGTTTTATTAACGCACTTTACCTTGCATACTGTAAAACGTTCTACTACGTACCTTTATTTCATACTTCATGCTCGGCGCAATTTTAGGTTTTCTAATACAACGACCTTCCAAGTATATGATTCGACCATAGATCATATTATTTTGAATCGATTCAAAAATCGGTAGTTCGTATTGTCGTGAATCGATTTTTTTAAATCCCTAGTCGAACAACATTACTAAAGTACTCTTTCTTTGGTTGTACATAGTGACGTAGTTTTGTGGATTCTTTTTATAGTCAAATGACAGATACATCTTTTTGCATGTTGTGAGTAACGTTGGTACCAAGTTGAATAGCAACGCGCCGAGAGAGAGAGAGAGAGAGAAAGAGAGAGCTAGCGGGCTAGCATAGCGGCGCTAGCCTAGTAGCCGTCCGTCGGGTGGCTGCGTGCCCCGTCTTGGTTGTGCTCAATGAAAATTGTCGTCTCGACTCAGAGTTATCGTTGCCAATCCAATCTCTTATCGTGCGGTGTATTGCTGTTGTAATAAATTACAACAATTCTAATCAAATCAACGTAAACATGAGTCTCGTTGAGACGCGGGATTCGCTGCGGTACTGTTAGTACGCGCACCAAAATGTGAAGAATTTCAGATTTCTATATAGTTTTGCTAAGGGTGAATGAAAAAAACAAAAGCATTCAAGGACTGATAATACTCAAATCGTTGGTTAGGTTTATAAAAAATAAGAACTATGCAACAATGTGGGTTCTGTTCAATGATATCCGGCCTTTTGAGAAGAGCAATGTGTGTTGGAAGCAGACGTGGTAGTAGCGAATCTTACTACAGGGAGTTGGGAGATCAGGACACACTGGTAAACAATGCCTTCAGTCCTTTACGTTTTCGAACTAAGCTCAAGTAGTCGTTTGCATGTGCTGTTCATTCATAATTATGGTTTATTTTATATGATACGTGAATGTTTGTGTGTTGTCTTACTATGACATCGACTAAATAATCAAACTGTTTACCTACTCTGTTATGAATATTCTTTTCAATTCTCAACCTCGAGAATAGGAACCTTACCATGTACGCTTGATTACTAGACAATCCAAGTTTTGTATTATGTTACAATCATGTTGTATGTTAGAGTACATTGATGTGCTAACTTTGTCGCGAAGTGAAAGTCGTGTCATTTGAATTTCACTATTTTTACTCATTGTTATTTGATATGTGCCTGTTCCATAGATTTCTAAGACCATGCGTAATATATATGGACGTTTTTACTAACTAGCACCATACACAATCCTAAATCAAATACACTAATACCTACCTACTTACACCAAAACAGCTTAACAGATAACTTCTTTACTTTTGTTATTTTGAAATTACAGTCATTAAAGTCACTTTTCATTTATACTGGTATGATGTAGAGTTTCATGTTTAAAGTCAATGTTTATTTGGAATTGATTAAATCATTAAATTTGTAAATAACTTATGTTTATAATTGCCAAAAATATTTAAAAACACAGCACTATTTTATAGTAGTTAACTTTTTTTTTTAAATTTATGAAAAATATCTCTTCGTATAGGTTATAATTGTTTCATAATCATGTTATTTAATGTTAAAGCTTTGAATAATATCATCTTAGTGGTATACAATTTATAATGCATTATGAACATTCAACCTATGAAATTAATGAAATTAAATCATTGGATAAATTTGTTTGAATGGTTATTATGACCCCAATGTTATTAAATATTACTAAAATTGCTAATTCTCATTTGAAGTAATTTAAAATAAGTAAAATATGTCTATAAACACAGCTTTAATTAAAATAAGTAAATTTATTTGTTGTTTTTATATTCAAGCCACACATCGGTTACCTATGTTAATTATTTGAGTTTATAAACAGAAAATAAAAACTTTTTGCTAAATATAATGAGCAAAGATTATTCATCCGTTTTGGTGATTGTTGGTAATAAATTGAAACAAAATATGCATTGATTATGTTTAAATTTAAACTTGGAACACATTTTATGATAAGTGTTAAAATTCCTTCAACAAGTTTGTCGCTAAGCATTGGCCGATATTAACAAGCTAAATATAGTATTAAAAAAAGCTAAATAAATATAATATTATTTAAAATATTAGTATAAAGGTAAAATAATTGTCACTATATTTCCTTCTAACAATGAATGATTTTGTAGAAATTGGAACTTAAAAAAGTAATAATAATAGAGTATTTTCTAAACAGGCCATATATATACAGTATTAGTTTATATTATTGTTATAAATTACATGATTTTTAATATTCTACTTTTCTCTTACTATAAATTATAAACAGGTGTTTTTTAATTTTATTGTTTGCCAATAGGTATTCAAAAATATTTTAAACAATATTTGTTCCAAATTCTAATGTTATTATGCTTATGTGGTGAAGTCGAAATACTTTTATTAGAAAATTGTTATATCAGAGGTAGGTCACCTAAAACGATGAAGTATTATAAATAATGCAAGGGTAATTTTTTTTATAATATACTGGCCAATGATGAATAAAATTCTAGCTCACTATACATAATCAGATATCGCTATAAAAAGTTTTTATGAAGCTAGGTTTCATTGATTCACTACAATAGTGCTACTGCATATTTATAAATTACTTTTATTTTAATTAAGAAAATGGCTTTATTCTAGTTTATGTTTAGTTCAAATGGGTAATAAATGTTATACCAAACAGTATTAAGATGGGCGATGAAAATTTGCTTACAATCTCAAAATCCCACATTAGATCTAATGACAGTCTCTAAAATGGCAAAACTGATTCTTGATACCTATGTGCACTACGAATATAATGGTTAATATATCACATGATTTTTAAATTTCCCTGGATTGTAAGGGGCTTAGAAAAACTCAGTTTTTTACATTCTGTAGAGTAATGCACACCTTTTTAGTAAAATGTTATAAGAATAAAATTTTATTTATTTAGTACTGAATAAAAGTAAAGTTTAGTTATGTTAATTACATAAATGAAATTAACATTTATTTATTAATCTACAAGCCTAAAATCACATATGATATTTAATTAATCTTTTATTCTCTGCTTTCGAAGAAAAGCAGCAGTATCACTGGTCCATAAAATTTTTCATCAATACTTTTAAAGAGTATTTACTGCTTGTATCATGAATGGGGTTCTTTTTATTGTAGAATTAGATATGTTGCATTATTTGGTCCAGTAGTAGATTCAAGTATCAACCATTTAAAAAAATAATCCTGTCTTATTATGGATTCTATTGAATATAAGAATTCATATATATAATTATGTTTTAATGTTATTAAAATATCAATCAATAATAGGTACTAGACTTCGTCACATATTTATTTATGTAATAAGGTACGATTATATCTATCTCTCCCCACGTAATTTAGAGTAACTACGTCGACGACGTGCTCTCTCATTTGACAAAGAACGAATCACAATGTTCATTATTAAAATAAATTTGGCAAATTCTGTACCAATTATTATTTCTGTAATTAACTTATTTCACATATAATTAAAAGACCACAATGTAATGAATCACTATATCGTTTAATAAGCTTATATTTTTTCAATTATGTTAATTAGTAAACAACGCAATATCCCTGTTCATTTGCATAAAATCTTAGGACAATATAACTTTGCATACTTATTTTTGTCCTAATTATAATTTTACGTATAAATTACTCAAGCATAAGGTCCCAAATTCGTATTAGGAAGCGCTCGCCAAGATCACACGGTTCTTTTTTTGTTTCGGTCACAGTTCTATTCGAAGCTAGTTCAATGATCGTTTTCTCATCTCTAAGAATAATAACGGAAAAATAGCTAATGCTGTTTATGCTGTATATAAAAAGAATATAAACATTATGATAAAAAGAAAAGGGTCCCTTGCCATAATGCATGGCTTGATAATCACTTACATAATTTAATACATAGTGGGTAAGGTCAATTGAAAAGAAACGTTTTTTTAGTTGGCATTAGAACTCACTCAATATCAAATCATGAATCATAATTTGCCTAAGCTGATCTTGATCGACCCATTTTGACGATTGGATTACGACATTGCCCACTCGTGGGGAGTCGATACGCTGCGTGGGGAGAGATAGATATAATCGTACCTTAAAACTTATTTACACTGTAACGATAAACCGACGAGATGGCTTTAGTGTTTTGTGATTTTATTTTTGATTTCAATGAGTTTATATTCTTTTAAAATCATCATTTAAAATAACTGGACTCTATCAAGTTTTAAATAGAACTATACCGTAACCTTGAAAATAAACTATAGCATGTTTTCGACAAATCATTAAGTATCATTTAATAATTTGATTTCGCCAGTTTAGGTGTTTCTGTCAGTCTCTAACATTACGCAACACTGTTAGAGACGAAATGGAGTAAATTTACGTTGAGACTGATCTTAATATTAGTTTAAATTCATATTATCAAACAGAGACTTAGCAAACATTAACTAAGTACGAGGTTATATATAAGGAGTAATCATTAATCCTAGAAGGTATAATAAGTAAACTACTACCTTTACCTACTACCTTTATAATGCGGACTAATACTAAAATTGCAGTTTTATCGAAAATTTACTCTGACGATAAATCTTGTTAAATAATGGCGCTGTGTAGTTTGCTAGTTGTGGATTGTTAAGTTAAAAAGTGTTAATCATATGTTAGCATAACTTCAATAACGATAGAAAGTTAGTTTCAAGGAAATCTGAGGCGTCATTTTTAACGCCTCTGTCTTACTTTTAGAAGCGATTTAATGTGCTACCGTTTTTGTGTTCACCAGATGGCGCGACAGTCGAGAGAGGTCCTGTCAAAGTTTGTTTACGAGAGTGAACTTAACATACATAAATAAACTTATCATACATGAATAATCAAATTCATTAAAAATATCGAGCATGCTCAATAAACTATTCCATACACAACCAGACTTGCGTTTCGTACAAAGTCAAGTCTTATCCCGGTGTAAAGTTCGCCTTTACTTAATTCAAGATGCCCATCGTTTGTGCTTTAAGCTTGAGGTATTCGCCGAACTTAAGTTTGGCTGTTAATTGCTAAAATATGTATCAGGTACCTTAAACGAAGCTCAAAATTCGTTAATTTGTAAAAAAATACTCAGAGCTTACCGACTACGTATGATGACTATTTGAAATTTTGAAAACCTTGCTCTACATTAGCGCATCTAGCGGCAAATTCAAACACATTAGCCCTCGGGCGCTTCAGGAAAAAATAGATTTGATTGCATTGGTAACTTTGTAATTTGTACACGCACTTTAAGCTATCTTTTAAATTTGTACAATTTAAAAGATCGCTTAAACGAACAATAGCTTACTTTAAATAATATTTATTGATTCATAATAAATTAGCTATTGCCCTCGGACCACGTGGTATACATAGTTTGGGCAGCAATTACCAAAACATTTTGGTGTTTAGCGGTCAGTTTTACACACAGAACTCAATGTTCTGTGGTTGTACAAACATCCATTTAGGTTTAAATCATTAACGCTGTCAACCTTTAAGCTTTAATTTGTATCGGTGATGTTGCTTTAAACTCATTGACAATTAAATGGAAGTTTGTGCAACTGGCTGCAGTTACAGTTTACAGTTTCATGGTATAAATTTGTCAATTGTGAATTTCTAATTCCTAAGTCTAAGAGGTCTTGCTCGTGCTAAGCTTGATATTTCAGTATGTTGAAGTTCTACAGTTACACATCATTCTGTACCCACTGCGGAGGTTGCGGCTGCGGAGAAATTTAAAAATTACAATAAATCGTAACATATATTAAAGGTGCCGTTTAATAGTTTTAAATAAATAAAAATGAGCTCCGAAAATGAGTTTAAATATTTGAAAGCAAATTTGTTAGTAGTTACTACATAAACAATATTCAAGACTACCAATTAAATGGAGAAATATTTTATGTCACTAGCTCTCAGTCTACTATTTCAACTCCTTATTCATTTATTACGTAAGACGATTTAGGCGGGGGGGGGGGGGGTCAACAATGTCTTAGTTTTTCTTACAAGGGGGTGGGAGGGAGTCTAGATACTTCTTACGTCAGTTAGTTAGTCGAACATAGTCTTATAATTAATTTTATCCTTTACTAACTACGAAGCAGTATTATTGAATGGAAAAATATCAGTGAGATTTGAATAAAATTGATATTCAATTTTTCTTCGCAGTTTTATTGATATTTTATTTCTTTTGGTGTGGAGCAGTATCTGCTGGAGAGAAAGGGGAAAGTGCGTGGGGCACTTTCCTCATAAGTGACGGTAGATTGGAGGGAGTTTAGTGTGTATCCGCGTTAAGGCCCCAAGCACATGGCGTATCTAAACGCGTAGTCGACGCGCAGATAATACGCGTATATGCGCTTCAAACGAGATTTTAAGGCAGCCTTGGCACCTCAGTACACGGGCATGCGTCTACTGCACTCTTCTGGCCATTTTTACGCGCATCAAACGCGTTTTACATCTTTTTTTTCCGCTAGTGCGTATATTACCATATGATTCAATATGTTGCAGAATTGGGATAGTAAATTCGCGCGTAATAAAATCGCGATGCGGACAGTCTTTAATGTAAGTAGGAAGTATTAAGAAAAAAAGAAAGCACTAAAAAGCTCCTCTCTAGATGGAGACTCTACCAAAAGTTGATTTTTGCATGAAACGATGTTCCGTTCTTTTAACAAAAATTAAAAAAAAATACTATAATTTGCAAAATTCGAAATTTAGATATCAATACAAATACAAAAAAGTACTAATAGAGTTTGAGTTGTTTATCGAGTTTTGAAAATTAATTTACTTTTATAAATGAAAGAAAACTGGAAGGGTTGTCATGGAGAAATCAAGCAAGTACCGTAGCGACATCTAGTTTGATTTCGGGAACTAATGTTTTTTTTAAATACTGCCTTATTGTATATGAAAAGAGTTTGTTTACGCATATAAAATGACACAATTGAATATACACTTGATGTAATAAAACTGAATATAACTAAATACGGCTATGCGTTACTGCCTGTCGGTATGACAAGACAAAGATTCTTATAATCTTATTTGCCGTCATGCATGCTAAAAAAGTTTTAGCAACATTTATTGGGCAAGTTCTACGCTACTATATCAAAATTTTCATAGAAATTTTAAATTTACCATTGCCTAAAAAGACGCATATTAAAAATTCTCTACTTAGTAAAGCATATCATACTGATAATGATAAACGACATAACTCCTTAGTGTTAAATATGACTTATTTTCACAAGCTTAGCCTAGCCTGAATAAATAATTTTGATTTGATTAAATAATTATGTTCTATTACATTGAGTAGGGTGTTCCAGATGCATAACTCGAGCACCTGTGATTAACTTGGGCTTAATGACCATTGCGAAGTTGTTTCAATCTGATCTAGATAGATTTTGATTTGTATTTGGCGTTCCACACACCAAGTGAATAAAATAAGGATGCAGATATTTCGGTATTTATAAAATTTATTCAATTTGTTATACATTTGATGATTCCTATTAGAATTCAGCCCTTTTCAGTTTTGCATCCAAAGAGTGTTTCTTAACAGGGCAAATAATAACGAAAAGTACTCGTTGATTGATTGTAAATAAAACATAGAAAAGAATACCTCAAATATTTAGAGATAGCCCATTTGCACTTTATTCAATGAATTACATTGTCCTCTATTTCGGTCTATCGTTCGGCCTCAAGCTTCTGTCTTACTGTCTCGTCAGCGTCATTATCTCTTGTCACGAGCCATATTATATTTCAACGGTGATTTTTTTGTAAAATGGTAAATTTTGGAGGTCTCGAATTCAGAAACAAAAATATATTAATAATTTTGACTTATTGAATAGCGCAGAATAGTTCTTGCTATAGTTTGTAGTAACCTCGCTTTTTGAAACTATTTAATTAAACCCAGAATAGCAGATTTTCTTAAAATGTGGGTAGACACTTTTTTGAGCCTCTGGATTGAGCTACTGTTCTAAATAAATGAAATAAAAATATAATGATATTTCTTATATAGTTGTGTATACTCCATTCATTATAGCATTAGACAGAAGTGAAATAAGGTTGTTTTTATGGTATACTTTATGACAAAATATCAATAATCATGTTACTCTTAAGACTGACGGCTAATTTGCTACATATCCACTTAAATACTGTCTGCTATTCTTAACTGTTGTCATTTAAGCTATGTATTAAATAGCTTAAATGATTAAATAGCTGAAATCGGCAGTACAGATTTTTAATTTTGTCAGACTATTATTTATTCATAATTGTTAAAATCGTAATCTGGGATTGTCATCCATTGTGAATGCTACTGCCTTTCTTGTTGTTTTGCCGTTTTCCGTGATTAAGTTGTTATTGTTTTATTTTTGTTTGGTTTTTGTTGTTAAGTTTTGTTAAATATGGACGATGCCGTGCAGGCCCGAGTGGCCTATAAAAATTACGCTCTAAGCCCCCATACCTACCCTCAACCTTTGACATTTCAGGAAGTTTTTCTAATGTCTTCATTAATAGTCTAACTAATTACACTTACAATTAGAATTTATTAAAACAACAGACAGATACTTTCAGTTTTAGTTCCATTTTGGCTTGGGAGTAAAAGATGAATTTATAAAATGCTGGCCTCATCTCAACCCCGAGGTTAAAAAATTGAAAATTGCCCAGCTCTTTCAGACTAACGTTCAAAGATTCAACAAAACTAATATATATTTTTTAAATTTATCTTGATAATAAAATGTTCTGCACTTCTGCTTCTATGACCCTCTTTTTTCTAATGTTATAATGAATGGAGTATAGTTTGTAGTGACTTGAAAATTTTGAAATAACACTGATTAAATATAGAAAAAAAACGTAATATAAACCAAAAACTTCAAATATTATCTGAAGTTAACTGTGACTTTCTCCTATCTACGATAATATTATGGAACTATATTTATACAAGAATATTGACTACTTCATAAAGAATTAAGGTTTTATAATTTTTATGCATAATATCTTATTTCAATGAAAACGATAAATGTACTACGAAATGCGACGCACTGACGCGTTTGGGCTCAGTACTGCGCGAGCGCTCCTGAGCGTTGGATCTGTGTTGAATTTCTCATCTTCGAGCTTCGGCATAGGCGAGATGACGGCATTTTAAAAGAAGGGTACTTTTAAAATGCCGTCATACATCCGCAATATTGAATGTTTAAAAAATAAAGGCTGTGTCATTTGGGATGACTCATTTCCGTTAATTCTTTTAAAAGTTATGTTGGTATAAAAACTCACATACATACTTGTAAGTTTATCATTATATTAATCCTAAACACAATATACTCCGTTTCTTGGTTAGTCGTGTAAAAATGGGTAGTAATAGAGATAACAAATCAACCCATAAAAAATATTAAAACAATATACAAAAATTGGGACAAAGAATCAAAATAGCTCGCACGTACTTACAACACAATATTGTCAGAATATATTAGATTACATTGAATTCATACATAGATACCGAAAACGAGTGCGTAGTCGCACTCACACACTAATAAAATTGTAGCTTGAAACTACAAATTCAAAAATGGCTTTGAATTCGAATAGAAAATATAGCATTTCGTACTTGTCGAAATATGTGATTTTTTTCTGTCAAATAAGTGCTACGAAAAGTACTTAAAAGTTTTTTTTCTACCTATTAAATAGAAAAAATATTCAGTTAAATAGTTAACAGTATAAAAAATACAATTTTATAATTATTTTATTTTATTTCTAAAATAAATGATTCACGAATGTCATGTTTTGACTAATCCTTTCGACCGTTACACGGCGTAATGAAAAATTTTCAATTTTTCACCTCATGAAATAATCAATAAACGTTTTATTATAGATCCCTGATGTTTGCTATATGATCTTTGCATTTATGACGATTGAAGTACCTATAAGCAACAACCTTACGTGTTTAGGTCATTATCGCTCGCTCGGTGTTCGAGTCGGCGTACTATTCTATAATACTATGGTATTGTGAACTAGTGACCGTAGACACGTGGTCGAGAAGCTTCAAATACATAAAACTCACAGAGTAAATATTTGTAATAGGGCTCTTAATGTGCTTACGTTGTTTATCGGAGGTATACTTATGTCACTGAAATCTCGTTCACGATGGTTAATCGATTTTTTTTTGTTAATCTTTGTTTGTCGGGAACTCTTCGTATCACACGAAGAGTTCCCGACAAACAAAGATTAACAAAATAAAAATCGAACGTCGAACCTATAATTTTTCAGATTTTTACTGTATCGCTTTGTACGTAATCGATTGTTAATCGTACTTTGTCTTTTTTTTTTTCAATTTTCTTCTTCCACAGTATTTAAGTTTTTTGCTCGAGCTAACGATAAAAGAAAAGAGAATTACAGGGTCAATGATGGTATCGCAGTCGGTTGTACAGTCAACAGCACGTCTGGTTATACAAACTCATTTTTATACTCTTATACAGTGTGGCTAGAAATCAAAATATATTGCAGAAATTTGACATTTTGTGTGTCTGATTTGCAGAGCAGTACCTGAGTTTTTATAGGTAGAAAAGTTTATTATCTGTACTGCCCTTAATTGAGACTTGAGATGGACACGAGACAGTGCGGTACCGATGGTCGATACTATTTATCGATATACATACCGATAAATTAAATTGTTATCCTATCTTGATGTATTCAACAGCAAGATGTTGTTGAAAAACATCAAGGTAAATGAAAAATATCAAGTGAGCTATTTTGTGATATAATATTAACAATTAGTGAGGTTAGATAGTAGAAACTTATTAGTTCATAGTGAAATCGTATGACATAATGTAATTAAACAATATCACTTACAGTGATCAGATTCAAAGTAGGTAATTCAAACTTTTGTTTTATGACAATCCGACCGATCATAGAGAAAGCAATGGTGTCACTGTTCTGCTGTACCACTTGCTAAACTAAACAAAAATATTAATTTTATTTGGGTTTGTTTTAATGTTATTCCATTGAAATATATATCTGTATACTGTAATGTAAATAATTGTGCTATTGTTATCTTAGTGCTTTTTATAATTGCAAAATGCGGTTTGAGAGGACTAAACCCAAATTTGTATAGTTTGTTCAACAGAAGTGCTACCAATATCAGCCAGCGTCATGTATTATTAATACCTAACTTTCTTTTTCAGAACAATTACTATAGTTTACTTTAAACATTTGAAAGTTTGAAGAAAACCTCACCCTTTTTACCATAACCTGAAAGCCTAATGTACTAAATGAAAATATTTTTTACGTTTTATACCGACAATATAAAGCACAGAGTTCATAGTTATAAAGTGTTCTTTAACTCTTATTTAGTTAGGTATTAAAAGCTAAGACTTACATTATGGAGAATTAACTCGATTACAGAGATCGTAAAAATTGATATTAATTCCGTTGTATTTATTTTATATCGGTATCTTATCGCCATTTGCTCTTAGATCCGTCCCTAGAATAAAACAGACTTACAGTACTCCACAATATAACGTTCAACTGCAGCTATTAACATAAATCTTCATAGGCGCTTCTGGAAATAGCATATTTGTGTAGAGAATTCTATGAATATTAAAATTGTTTGCGGCAACGCTACTACTGCTCTGTCCTTGTTGAGTTATTTTAACTTCTCTCGCGATATCAAAAGGTTCTCACAGCATTACTGACACTAGCTGAACCTACGGTTTCGCTCGTGGTTATTGTACAAACACTGTGCAGACCGATTGTAAAAAATCGATACATTTCTATTATTTTTGAAGTCGGGTGGTTTTCCGGTGTACATACTTAAAGCTATTGAACCAAATTATATGGGTCTCCCTTGAGATCAAACAAAAAAGATTCATCAAAATCAGTCCGTTGTTGACGCCATATTATGTTCTGCCGATTTGTCAACTGTGTGACATCAGAGAAGCTTTACCATATGAATCTACTATTAAATGATTTATTTTATATTACCACTGAATGCTTTGTTACAATAATAAGATAGTAATTTCACCCCAAGAACACTAATATACTATTGAATAGTGTTAAAGCTAATAAGTATTCGAACAGCAATTACTTTAAATAAATAATCCAAACAATTTCTTTTACTTAAAATAAGTAAGAAATATTTAAGATAATACTACAACACTCAGAGTGACAATGTTATTACTGACTGTTACCTAAACGTATGTACACCAAGATGAATCCACGAAGAATAAACCAGACTGCGCCCTGCAATGGTTAAAAGCGGGTAGTATGACTTTTATAGGGTGCTTCATCCATGAAGGTGATGCCACGTTTAGATTCGATAACGTTATCTCTTTTAATGTCGCTTAATGATGGCTTCAGATAATAAAAAAACATCGATAGTATTTTTTACAGTATCAACCAAATTAAAAAAAAACTAATTAATTAAATTTGCTAGAAATTTGTTTATTTAGACATAAAACCTTTTTCGCAGAATAATATGCAAAATATCATTGTTTGCATTCGAACGCTTCTAAATATTTTGAAATTTACTTTTTGCTGTATATATGAAAAGCTGAAAACAATTGAACAATCTCTGAAAAGAACTAATACGCTAATAAGTACTGGAATCATATTTTTTGCTAATGCTCAGATTAGCTTGAAAAAGATTTGTACAGGTACGAATATATTTATGTAGTGTTCCTTTGTTTGTTCTTCATATAATTTATGTAACTCGTATCCGTAGTGTAGGGTTATGTTTTTAGAATGTGTCTTTAAATATTTAATGGAAAGGAAACCTCTGCTCGCCAATCTTTGTTACTCTTGGCGGAAAAATTATCATATTTTTTCAAGAACCATTCACCAAGTAGGCTGAGGTTTTAGTTTATTAAATGATAACCACTCAATAAGAATTATTCTTCATCATTTTATAATTTAAAGTCAGTTCTATTATTGAAAAATTGCTCTCAGATAATATACAGAAAAAGTATAGGTAGATAAAGATAAAGAAAAAGTAATTTTTGGATTTTTAAATATAAATAATCAGGCCAGGGATTTTTTACCCAAGTTACTCACGATATATGTATTATACGTATTGAGGGTGGTGATCCGGCTCGAAGGACCAAAACTATTGAGGGTGCTGATCCGGCTCTATGGACCAAACTGTAGACGATGTATAACCGTGGATGATGGTGAAAAACAAAGACGAATTTCTTCTATAGACGTTTTATTTTTCTTCTTACTGGCTACTTATTACTGCTTGACTATACTGCTTGACTGACTTGACTTGACTACTTGCTGAACTGACTACAATATTTACAAATTTGGCCCTACCCTTATTCTAAACTTAACATCTAACTTAGATACTAGTGACGCGCGGCGGCCGACCAATCACAGCGCGTTTTACGCCCGCGCGCCGGGTGGGGGAATCGCCCCCACCGTGCGGACGGCGCCTACGCAGCCAATGGGCTCCCCGATAATTCCGCTAATGTAGGCGCTGTGATTGGTCGTTCGATCTGTACATTTTTCGGCACGTGGCTGTCTTCAACAGTCTCCCCCCGGCGAAGGATCTCCGCAGCCTCCTCCGGTTGGCAGCCCGTGCCCGTCGCGCAGCGCGTCCTCTCTCATCGTTCCGTGGAGAGTGCAGGTTCGACGACGATCAGCTTCGATGTCGGCCGCCGAAATGTTCCTCCTCTTGTGGTTATCTCCACGTTCCGAATCACGCCGTCAGGTCCAGGGTAGGTATGGGCTACGATGCCGCGTGGCCACGTGTTTCGAGGCAGAGCGTGGTCGGCTATGATAACCACGTCTCCGGTTCGTACTTCGCTGCTTCGTGGACGTTGTGGGTCGCGGCGTGGTACGAGGGTCGGTAGGTACTCTCGTAGCCAGCGTTTCCAGAAGGCGTCGGCTAGTGCTTGCGTCGCCCTCCAAGTCCTGCGGTCGCCCTCTTCACATGGCCCGGTGTATGGAAGGCCGGTCGATGACCCCAACAAGAAGTGGTTTGGGGTTAGCGCCTCCGGATCGCTTGGGTCTACGGAGACATGCGTCAGTGGTCGCGAATTGACAGCATGTTCCGCCTCGGCCAGTAGAGTGTGCAGGACCTCCTCTTTCGGTGCTCGTTCGTTTAATGTGGCGTTGAGCGCGGTTTTCACGGAGCGAACCATGCGTTCCCAGGCTCCGCCTTGGTTAGGTGCTCCCGGCGCGATGAATTTCCATGTGGCATCGTAGTTCATCGCCTCTCTCTTCAGCTCGGGAAGCCACTCGGTGTACGCCTTCTTGAGCTCGGTGTCAGCCCCTCGGAAGTTAGTGCCGTTGTCACTATATATTACGGCGGGCCATCCTCGTCGTGCTGCCATTCTTCGCAGCGCCATGATTGCGGAGTCAGTGGTGAGTGATGCCACCAGCTCCAGGTGCACGGCGCGTATCGTCAGACAGGTGAATAACGCCACCCATCTTTTCTCTCTTCGTCTTCCAATTTTGATGGTGACTGGCCCGAAGTAATCAATCCCACAATGACTAAAGGGACGTCTGAAGGGCTGTAAACGTTCTGCGGGCAGATCCCCCGTCGGCGGGCTCCTTGGCTTCGATCTTCGTAGTCGACACATAAGGCAGCCTGCTGCGACTTTCTTAACTGTTGGTCGCAGCCGCAGGATCCAGTACTGCTGCCTGACGTCGTTGACCACTCGCTCGTTGTTGCAGTGTCCCGCTCGTCTGTGCTCTCGATCAATAATTTTCTTCGCGAGTTCGTGGCGTCCGTCCAATAATACCGGCTTCTTCGCTGTTTCCGGTACGTCCGCCTTGTTAATGCGTCCGTTTAGTTTCACAAGCCCGTCCTCCCAAGTGAGGTCGTAACGGTGCAGAGGGCTCGTTCGTGCTACGGGGACTCCTTTCTTCAGGCACTCGATTTCTTGGCTGAAGGAGTCTTGTTGCGCCTGCTGCAGCCATAAATTTGTCGCTCGGTTGAAATGTTCGCGGCTGAGTGTCCTCGTTCTGTCGCGGCATCTTTCCACGAAGAGTAGCGCTTGTGCTGTTGCGCCGATCAGTCGCTCGAACGTCGAAAATCTTTCCATCTCCGGTAACGCCGCGTTTCTCTCTGTTGTGTGCGTGATGACGTGCGTTATTTCCATCGTTTCCTCGTCTTCGCGATTCGTTGGTTGCTTCGGCCATTCCGATCTTGGTAACTTCAAGAAGGATGGTCCCGTGAACCACAGGTCGTTTTCGTTGGCTGGCGTATAACCGACGCGTGTGGCGACGTCGGCTACGTTCAGATGCGTCGGTATCCATCGCCAGTCTTGCGGTCTGGATGACTCAGTTATTTCTCCCAGACGGTGTGCGACGAATGGAGTGTAGCGCTTGCTTCCATTCCGCAGCCAATGAAGCACCGTCTGAGAGTCGCTCCAGTACACGGTGTCGTCGACGTTGACACGGTGTTCCTCTCTGATTGCTTTCGCTAGTCGCGTTCCGATGAGGGCCGCTTGAAGTTCCAGGCGCGGTACGGTGTGGGTCTTCAAGGGCGCGACCTTAGCTCTTGCCGCTATCAGGACTGTCTCGATGACATGGCCGGGTCCGTAGTGCAACCTCCAATACGCCGCCGTTGCGTAGGCTTCTTCGCTGGCGTCGCAGAACACATGAAGCTCACGACGACGCACTTCTCTCCCCCCGTTGTAACTACGGGGTAGCCGTAGTTGGTCGATTGCTGGCAGGCTTGTCAACCATGCATCGAAGTCCTCGCTCAAGTCGGATGGTAGAGGGTCGTCCCAGCCGGTCTTGAGGCGCCATAGTTTTTGAAGAGTTATCTTCGCTGTGTTTGTGAAGCAGCTGAGCAGTCCGAGCGGATCGTATATGCTCATCACCGTCGATAATGCTTCTCTTTTCGTCGGCGGGCGTTGTCGAGACTTCACTGGCAGTGGGACTCTAGGCAGGGCGGTGTTGAAGCCCAGCCGATCGGTATTTGCATCCCAAAGCAGGCCCAATGTCTTCTCTGTGTCTCCAAACGTCGTAGTCCCGCTTTTGGCTCTACTATCCGGGCTCACGGCTTGTAGAAGCTTCCTGTTGTTACTGTTCCACCCCCTCAGGTGGAATCCAGCCTTCTGGTGCACTGCGTCGACTTGGGTGATGACTTCGTGGGCCTCTCTCGGATCATTGAAGCTGTCGACGAAGTCATCCATGTAGTGCGCTTCGGTGATTGCGCGCAGTGCTGCAGGGTGTGTCTCAGCATGCTGTCTCGCGTTGTGGTCCCTCACGCTGTGTGCGAGGAACGGTGAGCTCGATGCGCCGAAGATCATCGATGTCATCTTCAGCTTGCGCGGTGGTTCATTCTGCCTGCAGTCGCGCCACAGGAACATCTGTGCGGGTTGGTCCTCGCGGCGTATCTTGATCCGCAGGAACATTTCCTCGATGTCAGCTGTCACCGCGTATGCGCCCTCTCGGAACCGGAACAAAATGGTCTGCAGCGATCGTAGCAGATCCGGCCCTTCGAGTAGGTGATCGTTCAGGCTGACACCTCGAATTCTTGCTGCTGCGTCGAAAACCAGTCGCAGCTTCCCGGGCTTATTGGGATTCTTGACGGCGAAATGCGGCAGGTACCATGCGACGGGGCTAGCGTCCTCGGAGCCGTCGCAGGGTTCGGCGTATCCCTTTTTCACGAGGTTGTCGATCCTCAGCTGGTATTCTTCCATGTCGCGTGGATCTTTCTTCAGCTTGTTCTCTAGATTGGTGAGCCGGCGGAGTGCTGAGTCGTAACTCCGTGGCAGTTTGGCGTCGTCGTTTCGCCAAGGCAGGCCCACTTCGTATCTGCCGTCCTTGTGCTTCACGGTGCGTTCGAACGTGGAGACGGCACGCTTGTCCTCTTCGCGGACGTGTGATGCGTCGAGCGACACTCCGAGTGAGTCGATCCGGAAGTGTCTCGACACGAGTTCTTCGAGTCGGTCGTCTGATGCTTCGGTCGTGACGACATGTAGGATATCCTCGGTGCGGCGAAGCGATCTCGATGGCGCCGTCCCGTGGATTACCCATCCGAGTTCGGTTTTGGAGGCAGCTGGTTCTTTGGTTTTTCCTGACCGTAGCTCGCGGGTCACTATGAGCTCCCAGTTGTCCGTCCCGATCAAAATGCGAGGTTTCGCATTCTTGTATACGACTTCTCGCTCGTCGAGATCTCTTAGGTGTCGTAGCTTCATCGCCTCCGCTGGTATCGATTGCGGCGTGAGGTCCAGGCCCACCATGGTGCGAGCGTTGATTTTGAAGATCTGGTCACTGCGCGCTCCTTTTATTCCAATCTTCACTCGACGGCTCTGCACGTGACTTTGCTTCTTGTTTATTCCTCGGACGTTGAGCTGTGCGGTCGGTCCGTCGGCGCCGATCTGTCGCGCCAGGTCGTCGTCTAATAAGGTGACCGTCGAGCCTTCGTCGAAGAGCGCGTAGGTGTCGCAGCTCCCACGTTTGCCCGTGATTGTCACGGGGCAAATCTTCAATTTGACGGCGCGGCTTGTCGTCGTGGCAGCCGTCGTCGTTTCGGTGGTGGCTGGTTCCGTTGCGGCCGCGTTTGAGTCGGTCGCGCTCGTAGCCACGTCGTTCGTCGTTCCACGCTCATCTGCGTGCAACAGTCGGTGATGCGGTCGCTTGCATCCGTTGATTCCGCAGAGCTTCTGTCGGCAGTTCAATCGACGGTGCCGGCCCACGATGCATTTGAAGCAAAGCCCCTCCTTCTTCACCAGCTCCCATCGGTCATCATACGTTAGCTGCTTGAATTTTGGGCAGCTAGGTAGTGTGTGGGCTTCCTGGCATGAAAGGCATCTGCGCTGCGGTGCTTCTTCGGTGGCGACGTACACCGTCTTCTTCTTAGCCTCCGGTCTGGGGGCGGGGCGAGGCGTTTCTCGTGTTCGTTGCGATGTGGAGGGTGCGGTGAGGTTCGATACATAGTTGTATCGCATGCAGCGGTCAGCTTCCTTCATCAGGAACGATGAAAGTTTGAGTAGATCGGCGTTCGGGCCCGGCTGTGACTCGGCGAAGTTGCACCAACTCGATACAAGGTAACTTGGCATCTTGTCTAAGACTTCCCGGGTCAGCAGTGGGTTAAGCAGGTACTCTGGCTGCACGTTCCTCAGGACGGCCACGACGTTCTGTAGCTTCACCGCAAACATATTAAGATCGTTCGCGGTAGGTCCAATCTTCGGCAGCTTCCGTAGATCGGCGAAAGCCATGTCCACTAGTCTTTCTGGCCTTCCGTAGCATTGCTCCAATGTTCGCATGATCTCGTCGGGGTGCGTCGCGGTGCTCAACAATGATGCGACGTTTTCCCGAGCTTCTCCACGTAGGCAGTTTCTTAGTCTTGCCATATTCTCTGTAGGTGTGAATTCGTACAGCCGCGTTGTTTCTCGCATCGCAGTCGCGAACTGTAGCCATTCCAGCGGTGAACCAGAGAATATCGGTAGATCCGATGCTTGACGCGGCGGCGGTCGTGACTTCACGAGAGTTTCGAGGACAGAGGCGAGTTGATCGATGCCTCTGCCTCGCGATGACGACCGTCTTCGTTCTTCCCTATCTGGGCGTCGCGTGTCGCGTTCAGGTGGCGGTTCAGCCACGGCGGTCCTTGAGAGCTCCCCCCGTTGTTGGTCGACGTTCGCGTCGTCGAGCCACTCGAACACTCGATCTTGTAATTTATTTGCCGGTTCTTCAGCTTCGGGTTCGCTCTCTGCTCCGTCTAGCGTTTCTAACTCGATATTGAGCGTCTTTTTTATGAGGTCCGCTTCAATTTCGAGTTCTCGGCGTCTTATGGCAGCCAGTCGTTCTTCTGCTTCGATGCGTAGCTTCCGGCGTGCCGCGTTGCTCGCTGCCGAGCGGGTCGAACGCGCGACGTGCACTCTCTTCGCCGGTTGCACCGATGACGTCATCGCAGATGTCGTTATTCCAGTAGTCGCCGCTGTGTCCGTTGGGTGTGCTGCGCGTTCGTCCGCTCCGCTCGGCGGCTGCGTAGTCACTGCCAAGGCGACGCGTGCTCCGGCAACGTCTGCCCCAGCGCGGTTCGCGTTAGGCGCTAGTTGCGAGACTTGCGGTGCGGTGCGTAGGCTCTCCCCGGCGTTACCCGTCTCGAGGCGTCCTCGTACGGTCGGTGTACTTGAGGGCGATCTCGGCGGCTGGTCGAAGACACGACGTTGGTTTTCTTCGTCTTGGCTTCTTGTAAGCACCATCTTGAATTGCTGTTGCTGGATCTCGAAGGTTCTATGCGTGTTTAGATCCGGCTTCTCGAAGGACCAAAACTATTGAGGGTGGTGATCCGGCTCGAAGGACCAAAACTATTGAGGGTGCTGATCCGGCTCTATGGACCAAACTGTAGACGATGTATAACCGTGGATGATGGTGAAAAACAAAGACGAATTTCTTCTATAGACGTTTTATTTTTCTTCTTACTGGCTACTTATTACTGCTTGACTATACTGCTTGACTGACTTGACTTGACTACTTGCTGAACTGACTACAATATTTACAAATTTGGCCCTACCCTTATTCTAAACTTAACATCTAACTTAGATACTAGTGACGCGCGGCGGCCGACCAATCACAGCGCGTTTTACGCCCGCGCGCCGGGTGGGGGAATCGCCCCCACCGTGCGGACGGCGCCTACGCAGCCAATGGGCTCCCCGATAATTCCGCTAATGTAGGCGCTGTGATTGGTCGTTCGATCTGTACATTTTTCGGCACGTGGCTGTCTTCAACAATACGCATACTAAATTTGATATAAAATAATCTTCACTGGTTAAACAAACGGGTGAAGGTCGCTTCTAAACCAGATCTTAGACTGTATCATCTAAACATTATTTTTCCTTTCAACTATATACAGTCAGCAAATTATGTTCCGTTGAAAATTAGTCCATTTTAGAATAAGTAGTCCCTGTTGCTACGGCACTTCTCAGGCAATTGATTGACCTATTTAGAGAACAGATAGATCATAAATGAGGTTTACAGTTGCTCAAACGTCCATTAAGGCTTAATGTCGCTTTTAAGCTCTAATGGATGTCAAAATTATATGGGTAATGTAGAGAAGTTTTCGTTTTAAACTAAAGACAATTTTAATGGACGTGTGTGCAACTGGATGTTAGTCAATCATAACGATTTTTAGATCTGCAAATTAATGAAAAACAAATAAACATTCGGTCAGTTGCGTCAATTACTCTTACAGCAACTTACACAAACGTCCATTATAATTTTCTTAACTTTAAAGTGGTATTACCCATACAAATATGACATACATTAGAGCTTAAAGGCGTCATTATACCTAAATAGACGTTTGTGCAACTGACCGTTACGCGCAAGTAATATGTATGCTAATGTCGCTTTAATCTAATGACAATTTTTACGGCGGACTGTGCAACTGGCTGATTGTGTGTTATATATCAACACAATGTTTATTAGTTTCCCATTGATTTGAAACAAAGGTAAAAAAATAATTAAGAAGCTTTCATAAAAATGGAAATTCAAGTAAAAAATCTATGGTTTATGCCACTGACGATAAATATTAAAATATATATTAATGCGAACACCATCTGTAAAAATATACTTTTTGAATGTAACTTGATATTTATGCTTGTGAACTATAACGTCACAGTTCATAATCTTATGATTAACGTCATAGTTCATAACAAGTAGCCGTCATAACTATACTAATAATAAAGCTATAGGGTTTGGTTGAACTGTAATGGAATATTTTTTTATGTTGAATAGTCCATTTATCGAGGAAGGCCCTAGCCTTCCTTTTATATAGCCTACTATTCTTCCTTGTTATATAGCCTACTATAACATAACATCGTGCAATGAAAAAAGTTGCAAAGACTGGAGAATATTTTACTTTTTAAAGCTTTCCTTGCGTGTATCCTTGCTAAATAATGTTTTTAATATTTTTAATCGGTACAATCGTTGTCGCTAAATTAACTACATTATGTTATGTTGTTTAAGTACACAACAATGTTCATTTAGCTGACACTACTGATCACTAGATGACGCTACTTTATTTTTAAGACGGGGTTTTGATTTCTATATGTATGTTGTTTTATTGTTTTTTGATTTTTATTCAATTTTTCAATTTTGCGTTTCCAAAGTTAACATGCAACCCTTATAGTTTCGTCACGTCTGTCTGTCCATCGGTCTCGCTCAATAACGATTTGTATTAGAAAGGTGTGATTTAGCAGGAGCACTTTAATCATGCTGTCAGTAGTAAAATAACATTTAAAAAAAAAAGCAGGTACTTTACATGTAAAGTTGAGGACGACAATTTCTTTATCTTCCTATAGCGTGGAATATTGTTGGATAAGTCTTTTATAAAAATATTAGGGGTGTGGGAAACCGTTTTTCGATTAAGTTAACCGCCGTGACTTATTATGATATTCCTTCATTCATAGTAATATATTTTATATATAACTAATTTAATATAAAAACTATCACACTTAAGTTGTCTTTACAAATTTACGAGTAATAGTCGACCAAATGTATTTTATTCGAAAATTTCGAACTACTCCATTGAAAACAATAAAAATGTGTTTTTTTTTTTTGGATCATGTTACGGGACCCTTCGTGCACAAGTCCGAATTACGCTTGCCCAGTTTTTTTAAGTTATTTGGAGAATTATTTATTGGACGATAAATAATATATAAGTTACTATAAATAGGTAAGATACTTTAATTAATACATAACCGAAGGGCGTTAAATTATGTGTGTGAAAAATGTACTAAATATTATTAATCGTTATGAATGACTTAAAACGGCCACTTGAAATGAGCTACTAACGGTAGGAAAGTTTTATCTAGAATAGCAATCCAAATTCAAATTATCAGATATCCTATTAATATTATAAATGTGAAAGTTTCTTTGTTTGGATGTTTGTCTGTCAATCACGCCGAAACTAATGAACGGATTTTGATGAAATTTGGTATACAGATAGGGTATTAGCTGACTTAGATAATAGGATACTTTTTATCCCACTAAACATTTCCCTAGGTCCACGCGGGCGAAGCCGCTGGCGAAGGCTAGTAAACAATAAAAGCTAGTAAACAAAAAAATACTGAGTAGTAAAAAAATATTGGTTCGATACCTACAAATTGAAGAGATTGCAGAATATCACACCATTGTGCGCACTTAAATTAAAAGAAGAGCAACTGGAATATTCTATAAAGACATGCGCGTTATTGGGCAGTCCTATGATCAGTAGAGATGACGCTGATAAGCTCATCATAATGATATAAAAATGGATGCTTACTGGCTGATTTTTTATTAAGATAAGGTTTAGACTCTAGTATAGCAAGCTAGTGTACACAAACTGGTCTCTTACAGTCTTACAGTGCCCTCAGGCCACGTGGCCGAAGCCGCGGGTTGCAGCTAGTCAAAAATGTAGGTGTTTTTTTATCTTAGTAAAATATTGATCTCTTTTACAATCGCTTATTAAGTTGTAACCGTATAACAATTTGTTTGAAAATAATAAATTCAATGTTGTCAATTATAATTACATACATTAAAAATGTTTATTTCTATAAAATTTTTAAAAACCATAACAGCTACACGAATAAATAAGTACGTGAGATATTCTGACACTTAACTTTAATAATACGCCATCAAAACTCATGATAAAATTGCTAAAATATTTGATGAGTAATTTATAAACATACAAATTGCAACAACATCTGGTTTAAATTCTTCACATGCTGCCGCATAGGCTCTTTTAGAAAAATACGTGCCCAACGTAGACAGTTTAATTTAAATATATTAGTTTCTTAGATATCATTAAAACTTTCAAATGTCTGAAAAAAAAAACACATGCGATTTATGATATATTATTAAAAGTATAGTTTATGTAATAGCCCCTTACTTAACTGATTTATTTAACCGTTGTATAGATGAAGGAATTTTTCAAAACTTATGAAGCTTAGCAAAGTTATACCTCTATTTAAATCCGGTAATAGAGAAGACCATAGTAATTATAGACCTATATCATTATTACCGACGTTAAGTAAAATCTTTAAAAAATAAATCTTGAAAAGTTATTGTCTTACTTTAATTTAAATAAATTACTGCATACTAAACAATATGATTTCACAAACGGTTGCTCAACTACTGATGCTCTGATCTTAAACATATATTCAAGGCTTGGGTTGCGTCACATAATGCTCTTGCAGTATTTTGTGTCTTATTCAATTTGATTGTGTTGAGCATCCAAACGAATGAATGAAACGAAATTACTCTGGTATAAAAGACTAGATATCTACGACTAATATTGTTCTCAGTTTCAGAACTCAAACTATCGATATAAACGGTACGAGATCATCTGTTCATAAGTAAAAATGGGGGTACCCCAGGGATCTATTCTGGATATATAGTAATGTTTCCAGATGATACTTCTTTAATATTGATAGATGTAAAAATAACTTTGACGATATAAACAACGCTGTAAATAATCTCCAGTTAAATGCTAATAAAGCGAAATTTATAAAGTTTATGTTACCTAATGTAAATGCTGAACTAACAGAAATTAAACTTAATGATGAAAAGCTCGAGTTGGTTGATTCAACAATCTTCTTGGGCGTAACGCTGGATTCTAAATTGCAATGGCATCCTCACATTTTATTATTGGCTGAAAAACTAAGTTCAGCTGCTTTTGCAATAAGAAAAATTAGGCAACTCACAGATGTAGATACTGATACACAGATGTAGATACTGATATACGGACAGTATACTTTAGTTATTTCCATAGCGTTATGTAATATGGCATTCTGATGTGGGGCATGACTGCAGATATAGAGTCAATATTTATTTTACAAAAAAGTGCAGTAAGGGCTATTTATCAATTAGGTTCAGGAACATCACTTAAAAAAAATCCAAAGAAATTGGGATATTAACAGTAGCCTCCTAATTGATATACAATTGTATACTTTATGTTAGAAACAATATTAACAATTACATTAAACAATTACACAATTTTAATACTAGAAACAAAGATAAACTTGTTTTGCCGTCATGCAGGCTAAAGAAGGTTCTGTCAACATTTATTAGTCCAAATATACATTACTATAACAAAATTCCTATGGAAATTTTAAATTTACCTTTGCGTTTATTTAAAACCCATTTTAAGAATTGTCTACTCAATAAAGGATATTATATTGTTAATGAATATTTAAACGATAAAACTGCTTCGTGTTAAATAGGGATTATTTTTTATAAATACTTTAATATATATTATTTAAGTATTTGTCGTTGAACTTGTTTGACTTGACATGTGATTCGATTGACGTAAATACTGTTCTACTTTTATATTTTCTAATATTTTTCAATCTTGACGCTATGTTTAAAATAAAAAAGGAGAAAAAGCAGCCCTTGCTGAGTTTCTTGTCGGTTCTTCTCAGTACAAAGTCTCCCGCCGTAGATTTACGATTGGATTGCGTAGCTCTCGTCTTTCACAAGTGTTTGTCACAGTCTAGACTGAATAAATAATTTTGCTTTGATTTGATTTGACTGTTGATCCCAAAAAAAAGAAAAGAATTATTTTGCCCTAAGCGAATGCATTTTTTTAACTTCTTTTTATTTTTAATATATCATTTATTCAGTCATCATCTTTTGTTTGTACACTTATATCTCAAAATCAGTGATGTGCCGGATCGTTAAAAATGTATATCCGCGGATACGGATCCGAATACGGATATTTGGTGTCAAGATCCGCGGATACGGATACGGATCTTTATATATATATATATATATATATACTATATGTTTCAAGTTCCTCTAATTTTCACTGTGTTTGCTCATGTAATTTAATGTTTACACTTTATATGGTAGGTAGTACCTACTAGGTACGCAGTGTTAATTTACTTCATTAGAATATATTTTTGGTTTTCTCAATCTCATAGTTATAAAAGTGATCTTATAACTTATATTTTTTTTATTATATTGATCTGATTATAATTATAAAAAATATTTAAATTTTGGTTTTCTCATTTTCTTATATAATATAAAAGTGATGTTATAACTTTCTATAATATTGATCTCATTATAAAGATAGTTGACCTTTGAGTTATCTACTATTGGTATAGTAACTTACCTGCTACGATAAATGTTTGCAATATAAAGGTGCCAAATATTTGATTTTAAGAAATAATAAATACTTGAATTGAATTTTCTAGTTTTTTAAATCTACCTAATCACCTATATATGGCATTTCATCCTATCAATTGAAAATTAATAAGTTAAAAGATCCGTAAATTATCCGCGAGTAAAGTAACGGATACGGATACGGATATGGATCTTTATTTTCCGTCGGATATCCGCGGATACGGATACGGATACGGATATCCGGAACATCACTACTCAAAATATAAGTGACAACTGTTATAATCGTTGAGAGGTACAATAAATTTCAAAATTATGTGCTATATTTTAAAGCAATACGTGTTAATTTTACGTGTAAAATTGTTAAATTTTACTCACCAACTATACACTGAACGTACAGTTTTCATCTTCAAGTTAGTGTGTATTATACGAGTAATATAGACGATTCTGTTTGCGTGTATATACCAACAGTAATTTATTTATGGATTGTTTTGCATTATATTCATTTATTTAATGTTTGAGGCCGCGTCCTTGCTGTAAGCGTTTACCTACTAGTGACAAGTAATCCGCAGGTTCATAAACGCATGAGATACAAAGAGGTTTACAACTATAAAGTAAGGTTAAGGACGCGATAATGTCGAAGCGGGTGTTTATAATGATCGCCGCCTGCGTCGAAACCAGCTACCATATACTGTGAGATATTTCGTACCAACTATTATTGAGCATTCAGTTTGATGTTTCAGTTTATTATTAGATGAATTCAATTTTTCAAGTTTATTATTAGATGAAAACTCTTTCAATACTATAAGCATGGACGTGTCGAAGGGAGAGGTCAGTGGCGTAACTATACCGTTTGAGGCGCGTTGCAAATTCATCGGATATTCTATTTCTTTTTACTAATGTCAGGAGTAAGGAGTCTCCTCTGACCGGGGGCCCCTTCCAGCTGGGGGCCCCTTCGCACTGGAGTGAGGATAGGAAGCTTTGCTACTCCAATCCTACACCAAAGAAAATAAACACTGAATTTATTTAATTGAAAATGTCACTTGCTTTTTTAACTTTTTATTGCTAAAAATCTATGTAATATTAAATTTTTCTGCATTAACTTCTTTATAAATTATAAATTTGTAAATTGTTTGTGGTTATATATTTTAATTTATTTTTTATTGTATTGATTACCAGTGGCTAGTTATAAAAACTTTAATTGCCGCCATCGTAGTCTCCCCTATCTGATTGTTTGAAATTAATGTAAAAATAGTTTAATATTTACTCTTATATGTAAAGAGGAGCTCTATAGCGTGTTCGGTCTGCGATGCGATAACCAACTATCGTAAGAGTCGACTAGAGGATGGGTGTTCATAAAATTACTAACTCGACTCCTCCGTGCTTTGACAGGCACGTTAAGCTGTTAGTCCCGGTCGTATCTGCAGTCGTTAACACCTACTTTTCCGCAGTGAGCCCGCGTGATGGATCTAGCAAATAAAGGGACGAAAATGGGCGTGAAAGTATAAGGAATTAAAAATTGCCATTGTTTGCTATTCCATTAATTGTTGTTTCGTGTCATGGTATGAATCGATATACAAAGAAACAATTATCTAGGGTCAACGCGGGCGAACTAATAAGTTCGTTTATTTTCTCCTCTTCGTTTTGCACAGTAGGCGATCCCCTTAAAATTGGCAAGCAAACTTTGTGCGCAAAATAAGCATTACATAAATAATTAGCCGTAAACAGTGAAAAGTAAAAGTTTATTGCGGAAAACCGGTTATTCGGTTTGCAATGCCAGCTTCAATAGAAATTATCAAGGTGGAGTAAAATTGTGCGGTGTCAGGCAGCGTCGGTTGAGTGCGGGCAAACTGCTTCACCGTTCTGCTCCAACAGACTGTGTTTGAGTTGAGGGATGTAGTGTTTTGTAAGAAAAACCGTTATTTTGTGGTGGGGGGGGGGGGGGGGCGTGATGTGGAATGGAGTGGGTAAAGGAGTATGCGATTGATAGCTGAGTACAGAGGAGTCAACAGAATGATTCTATTCTGTTATCGAAAAAGTATTGTTCTCAATTCATTTTGTAGTAGGTAAGTACTAAAAGTACTCCTAATAAATTTGATTCTTAGATTGTAAGAGCATTGGCTTTTGATCGGTTTTAATATCATTAATAGTTAGACAATCCTTGATTTTACATGACATTAATTAAAATTAAGTCTTTGAATTTTTTTTGTGATAGAATAGACAGTTCCTTTCATTTGTTGGTATTAAAAAAACGACTAAAATTAATGTGAAGTTCAAATAATTGCGACATGTGAATCGTAGCAAAAAGGTAAAATCATAGTACCTGTACGCTCAAATTAAGTATTTTAAACTTGATTTAAAAACGAGAGTGTTTCGTACTATAGGCTTTCCTTACGCGTTAAATGACGTCTCTAAGTACTACAATTTGCTATTAAAACCTCATTCATCTTATTTATGCCATTCGATAAGTTTTACTGTAGAAACATATTACTGCGATAAGGTTTTGTATTGTCTGAGAAATATGGTTTCCACTTTCTAGTTTTCTTTCCACTTGTAAGATCCATATATTCATATGACAAAAATTTTAGTTTGGTTTTCTAAAAAAAAATACTTCAAGATAAGTTGTAATTCAAATGAGATAACTAGAACATCATCATAGTTATTGTTAAAGTAAAAATGTGATGAAAAAATCAGAAAATTACTAAAATTCACATTTTTTCAATAACTTTTTACAATTAAATCGCCTTTTTTATTTTTATTAATTGACGTTGTAGCCGAGGGAATCATGCTGCACTTTTAAAATAATCTTAATAGTTTTATTATTATTTAAAATTTGTTTTTATCGTGCAAATTGGCTTACCTTTGTACCTATTTCTGGGCGCTATAAGATAAAGAGTCTTTTGACTTAACGCCATCTCTTAATATGAAAAAAATTAATATAACAATACGAACAAACTATGTATTTTCTAATATCGTTGACGCGGAATAACGAGTTGTATCAAAGCGTGTATACTCCAAGCTATTAGTGATGAATATATATTAAGATAGGATATGTAGCTACTGAGATATGGAATATGTATCAGATGATGTAGATCAATACCATCTTTACTTATTGTATTCGCAAAAATGTATGAAATTCTAACGCAACACAGAGTTTTATTAGCAGTAGTTGTAAATCAAGTTTATAAACCGGCAAAACTACCGAAATACGATTAATCTTTCAATAGTACATCAATTGCAAACATGCGTAATGTGCACTTTAATAGCATGTATTAATTTTCTTTTATTTTTCAGTAAGTTGAATATTTTAATTGAAAACATATATATTGAATACGCATATGACTATTTTTCGACGCCTCTTCTCTTTTTAGATATGTCACCCACGGCATGTATCAGGTTGAATATCAACTAATAATCGTTGTCTGTCTCTCATGATAAGCCTCCGGTCCAGACGTACTAACAGGATCGATCTATTTTTACGAGCGCACCTATCGCACATTGTATTACTTACATCATAATTGTCTGCTCGCTGTTTCATGACGCGTTGCCAAACAGCAGATAGCTAATCACCCGTGGGCTTTGATTTACTAACATTGTGTGTAGTGTTTTTCGTTTTTTTTCATGAAATCGTTTTATAGTGTTGGTGATAACGTCCGTGGCATCGCAAATAAGTCTATAAATGCTAACATTAGTTCATTAGTTGGATACAAACAAGTTTGGATTTTAAGAGATTTTAGAAGTTTTTTTCCACTCCATCAAAGAGTAAGTTACTCTTATTCTTTAGTAATATAAATAATCTAATATTATTTTCACTTAATCAATTAGTAAAAAAATATATAATTGGTTGATATGTAGCTACTAACCAATTAAATATTGCGTAAGTGCTATGAAAATCTAAAACATCGATGTTAACGAAACACCTAGACCCGGAAAAATATGTTGATGATGGCGTTCCAATTAATTGCAACATCTATTTCGCGCTCAATATTTATTACGTCTTGATAAATCGTGGTGACAAAAAATTTGTTGTATTGTTATTGTTACTAGAACAAAAGGCATGTTAATGAAACGCATTTAGTTGAATTGAGGCCCTGGAACTGAATCCGGAACCTCAAAGACACTTTACCGGTTAACCTGCATACATTCAAGCCACTCGCCAACAGAGGTCCCGACAATAATACGAGAATTTGTAGTTTTGCAATTAAATATTTGAAATTCGTCGAATTCAGTTGAATTCTGAAAATACCATAAAAGCTGTGAATTCATTTTATACAAAAGTGCAACTAAATGAACGAATTCTTCATTTCGTTTTTTTGTTGCAAATATACAGTGGATGCTGGAACTTAAACCCGACGGAGTCCCATCCTGTTAATCACGAGGTCCTTCACTCGCTGTTTTGAGAGAAGCATTGCTTTTGTTATACAATATCTCGACGTTAAATGATAAACATCTTCAGTTTACAATCTCTTCGTTATAAAGCATCTTTGACTTATATAAGGTTAAAATAATTTTAGTAACAATTTAATCCTTACGAAATAAAGATCCTGATAGGTACACTGATTTTGCTTTCACGAGAGTGCTTAATCTATTGTAGATTTTTTACTCTACACAAGTTCTCTAACAACGTCAACTTATTCGAATTCGTTATCTCTGAAGTAACTTTTAACTACCTGAAGATTGTTACTATATTGTACACCTATTTGATAATAACATAATTTATATCAGAATTTGAAATCTCATAGTATCTAATATTATATTATATATGGATGTATGTATATGTGTATGTAATATATAATGTACATACATTGATGTGATGTGTATATATATATCCAAACAGTAAAAAAAGGTAAAGAACAATTTATTAACGTATACTAGTTTCATAATTATTATGGTTGATATTATGGCGCTGCGCTACTGCCCAGTGATGATGTAGTTTATTTTACTTCTCTACGATAGAAACTGTTCGAGGAGCTCACGAAAATAGATGTCTAAGGATATGTATGTTGAGTGTGTGTATGAGTGCCAATGTTGTGTTGATTTTAAATTATAAATAATAATCCTAGTCCAGCTGTTTTAAGAACATACAATTGGTTTAATTCAGGTAAACCTGTAATAACGAGCAGCTTTATTCTTTGTTAGTATTTATTCTTAACTATTCAAATTATGTAAAAGCTGGTTTTCTTAAAATAAATAAAAAATAATTACCTCATTGTACCAACAACTCAGCCATAAACATTACTATGAGTACCTTTTTAAATGAAAAGATATTTTTAATGACGTTTAAACCTGTCTACAATTGACGCTAGCAAACAAAGATGAATGTTACAATATAAATGATCTTATGTAACTAGATCTTTAAATATCTCTTTCTGTATGATTGTGAACCATTATACCCATGGTCCCTGTTCATGATATTTGCGTGACAAAGTTGTTGCTAATCAAATTATTACCTCTGGAAATTTTCCAAGGTCTTAATAAAAGTGTGTACTTGGTCAGCTTATACAACCATTCCTTTAGATTAATATTTGTTCACCCCAAACCAAAATGCAGGGTATCTTACAGGCAGTCTGCCAGAATGTTGCCGTTATTTGACAATTAGCGCGCTATACTTGTCTACTTCATTTATTGTTCACTTACAATTCGTTAACTACTTGTTTTGTTTAATATCTGCTAGATGAGATCTTTGATTTTATTAATATTAAATTTAGAAGGTAATAGAAGCACCAACGAAGGCAATAGAAGGTATTGCCTTCGTTGATTGAACAATTTCGATTCGGAGACGATTTGTTTTTTTTTTGTATTGTAGGGAAAATGCATCCCGCTGCCTTTGGTGAGTATGAGACTGAGAGTTTGAGAGTTCATCCTACGCGCTTTAAACGACTGTGGACCTACTGCTATCTCAAAGCGCTACTATAGAAGTTTTTGACATCATTCGCTTAAATGATTACTTGCTTTTGTTGCACACAGTTAGGAGTACGAGAAACTTATGGAATATGGGCGGTGAGATCTTACATCTCGTTGTGGATTCTTGTTATTTCTTCAATTTACAATGATTCCGTGTCAACGTCGAATTCCCCCCTTCGTTGGTTCGTGTCACTCAACCAGATGACAAATAATGATCGCCAGAATAAAAATTATCCGTTACAATATTATCAATGATTTTGTTTTAGCCAATTTGCGCAACACTCTAAGGATATCGGTGCATATCCGTCGGAAGATCTGTCGCGAAACGTTAGTATATATAATATTCAATCAGTCAGTGCGTCGAGCGTACTAAGGCGTACTTCCGTTGAAGGATTTCTATCAGATTAGCACCAACGCCGACGCCCACACTAGAACCTTCCTTCGTGAATTTCTTCATTCATCGGTGAAATTCGCATGAAATTCTCTACATTAGACAGTGTTGGTTTCTATGTTATGTTATGTTAGGATGTTCTCTGCGACTACGTCGATCAGCTCGTCCAGATATATTCGCGTGATTTGTTCAAATCATCAAAATTGGAATTAAGAATTGTGTCAGCAATTTTGAAAGTAAAATTGTTAGTTTTTTATTTTTTAAGTATCTAGATTTTTTTAAATGTTAGTACGAGTATAATAGTTTGAAGTTCAACATTTCCACTGAAATTCTTCTTGATTCAATTAAAAATATATAACTTAACTCGGTGATTGTTAATTGCCATATCGTTTGATTGGTGTGAAAATTTCTTAACAGAAGTCTACGATAAGGTCTCGTGTTCAATTCGAATGATTTGAAAACATCGACTGTCACCCGTTTATCTGGTTATATAGTCATTTGTTAGATAGATTGTTCGTGAGAGGTAGATTTTAGTTGTTCAGTCAATAACTGAAATAATACACATGATACCTTATCGACATTAAAGATTATTCTGATTATTTATTCTGCAATATAATGTTATGACCTGTGAGTACATTAACATTTTCTCGGTTGAGTTATTTTCTTCAAATTTGTTATTAGATAAATGAAGATTTAAAGTTTAGCTAGTAAATAAATAAGTTGTCCTCACGATACATAATCGATACGCTCGAAATAATTGTATTTACTACGATGGTGATAATTTGATCTTATGTAGATATTTATTATAACGTGTGTAGCAAGAGTGCACACGTTGTGGTTAAATCTCTGGACAATAAAAGGGAACAGTAAATAAAAGAAGTAAAAAAAGCATATGTCCAAGGCATCCCAAGATAGTACTCGAAGGTGCTTGAGACTGATGTTTTTTTTTAGTATTTTTCACCATTGCATTAATGTTATTTATATTTACTATAGCATTTTGCATGCAAAATTGATCAAATATAATTACATATTCTTTATATAGAATAATAGTATAGACACTACACCGTTCCTTCACAGGCAAACAACGGAACGTGATATGCACGAAGCGTTTGTATTTTGATACATGCTCCGCACGCTCCGTTGTTTGTTTGTCTCAAGCTTCTTTGTAGTGTCCTATCCTTCTTCTAGTCCAGTTTATAAATTATAATACCGTACGTCCACTGAAACTCAGTCTATAACATTCGTCTAACTAAGCGACGACGCCCCTCCGAGAAAGTCAAATGCACTTATTTCTCCGTGGCCCGCATCTGTCATGGTTTACCTTCCCGATTGATGCAAATAGTTATCGAGTGAAGTTGTTGTGATCACATCACATGATCATTAGGAGGTGATCTACGACTATATCGACAACGTACGTTATTTTACAATGGTATATATGATTATATTTTGATATTTTTTATTATTAACACACGAAATATTTTTTAGTTTTATTTCAACTGTATAATACACTTTTTATGAGTGAATTTTTCATTTTTTATGAAATCCGTTTTTGATGCAATTGATTATATGACTTGCACCTTTTATTATTTTATAACATGGTATATCTGGCTAGTATCAACAATGCCTATGCTATTTACATCTCGGACTATATTCCATTCATAATAACATTAGAAAAAAGAGGATCACAGAAGCAACAGTGCAGAACATTTTATTTACAATATAAATAAAAAAATAATAGTTTTGTTGAAACTTTCAACGTTAAGTAGTCTGAAAGAGCTGGGCAATTTTCTATTTCTTACGATACCTCGGGGTTGAGATGAGGTCAGCATTTTCTAAATACATCTTTTACTCCCAAGCCAACGTGGATCTAAAACTATCTGTCTGTTCTTTGATATATTCTGATTGTGTGTATAAAAAAAATAAATTTTTATTATTATTTTATAACATTTATTCAGATCTTATCAGACTATTGATGAAGACATCGGAAAAACATCCTAAAATGTCAAAGGTAACTGTTGTAGGCCACTCAGGTCTGCACCAGCTTCGTCCATTTTTAACAAAACTTAAAAATAAAAACTAAAACCAAACTATAAGAAAACAACGATAAAACAATGATAACTTAATCACGGAAAACGGCAAATCAACAAGAAAGGCAATTCACTATGAATGACAATCCCAGATTGCGTATTTTGACAATACTGCCGAAACGTTTGAAGGGATTAGGGAACGTTTAAAATTTGGTAGAGTTACGAGTATAGTGCCATGAAAATCGTGCTGAAACTAATCAACCCTGCTTCTTTAGGTTCTTTAAGATTAACACTTTTTATTGTAATAATTATTAAATCATTTAAGTTAGTCAAATACTCATAAATTTGTTTAATAGGTAGCTTAAACGAGAATGGTTAAGTATAGCAGCTGGTATTTAAGTGCAAATTAGCCGTCAGTTTTAAGAGTAACATGATTATTGATATTTTGTCACAAAGTATACCTTAAAAAGAACCTTATTTAACTTCTGTCTAATGCTATAATTAATAGAGTATTGGTACTTGGGAAATAAAAATAAGTCGACACTACGACGTGATTTTGTCATGAACAACGGAGACAAACCGATGGAGCCTTAGCTAGGGGAGCAATTACAAACAGTGACTTTGAAGCGTGAGATCAAGGTCATAATAAAAAATATGCTTAGTGAGACCCTAGAACATGCAACTCCTGTTTATTCTGTGACCAATACGCATAAAATATGTTATTTATGTCCATCAAAGGCTCGTAGGATGACAGAACATCGATGTATGAAATTCTAAAATGCTATTTGTGGGTGGCACAATAATGACGTGTGTGGTACTTTTAAGGAATAAAAAAACTTTAAATACTAATAAATAAATACCGTTTTTAATTCAACTATTTTTAATATCAATAACAGATATTGATGAACCAATGAAAAGAAAAGTGAAAAGAAAAATAATTAAAGATGAATTAAATAAAGTGCCTAAAATTAAATTGCATTTTTCTAAATTCCATCTAAAATTATTATTTATTTTATATTTTTTAATAGTTTATTTTAAATAGACTGTTGTTATACTTAAAATTTGTTTAATAAATAACGCAAGAGTATGCTTCTGTATTTAAAATGAATTAAAACTTATCGATTACGATTTAGGTCATCGCACGTGATAGCGAACAGATTAAATATGATTAGCCATTTAATCGAGGTGCCGTAGAAAGATAATGTGACGTCATCATAAGTCAAACGGTAAGGAGTATCAAATAGTTTCGTCACGATCCTCCAGAAAATCAAGAGATTTTTTAGTAGAAGCAGGCGTTACAAAGTGGAAGTCCATTGCAATAACTGTGACACTATGATATCTAGTAACTAGAACAGTAAATTCGTACAATTCTGCTTTCTTTGGAGTATCAGGAGTTGTCGCCTAACAACCACAGACTGTATGCAGATTTTTCAATCAAGTAACGACCACTCGCTAATGTTAAACAAACGAGGACAATGCGAGTGATAGACTAAATGTCAACGTCAAAACTACTTTTTTAAAGTATAGTATGAGTTCCAATTTACGTAAAAATTTTGTAATTATAGTTATACCGTAGAGAAAAATTTATATACGATGTCCATGTATGATATACATAAAGTTAGAGAGATTACTTATAGTTCGTGTTATTATTTATATTAAAACAATAAAATATTCTTCACATTTCTGCAGACGAACAGTATTGTACTTCTTGATCGAGTATGAATTAAGTCGTGGTCGGGATGAAGTATTTTAATCGAGCGAGTCAAAAATGAGGATCCTGAGTAGGGATTGCAAAATCTGTTTTTTTTTAAACCGGTCATGGAGTTTCTCGTCCAAATGGAATCCATTACATGTCCAAATTTGTTTTGTCTTTATAAAAATGTGATGGATGCAAAGCGGTTTACATATTTATCAAATTTCGCTGTAAAAATGTAATCACGAGAAAAAATTCAATACGGTTTGTATTTTGTACAGGTATGTATTTTTTTAGTCGTGATAATTTTATGACTTCAATTTTAGTATTTTCAACTGAGAATATGATGTAGTTTTCTCGTTTTCAATTACATTTCATTTGGTATATGTTTATTTTTTTAATCTATTTGATATTTACGTTAGGCGTTCTTTTTATCAGTATAAAAAATCAATTTGTGTTGGAAAGATTTTCGTACCGATTATTAGAAACCGATTGAACTATGGGAATATTGAAAAGTCTGCGTAGTTTGCAGAAGATCTAATAACTAAATAAGCCAGTAATTCTCTAGTGACGAGACTTCTAACGAACAGCATTGTTATTTTTATGCTTATTATTAAATTTAAAAAAATGTTTATTTGATTAGACAGTCATTAGCTTATCTACCTATAAACTAATATTATGAAGGGGAAATATTGATTGTTTGTTTGCATTGAAATAGGCTCCGAAACCATTGGATCAAATTTAAAAGATCTTTCACCTATGAGAAACTGTATACATCATAAGCGGATGATATGGTCTATAATTTACGCGGAAATAGCTATTTAAGAATAAATAGAATCACATTAGAATCATATATCACTAGTTCATGCCATAATCAACCACGCGCAATCACTTCATATTGGACTGTTTTTTGCAGCACGAAGTAGTTCAAGATATTTTTACCTTTTAGTCACAACGCGTAGCTACTGCGTTGTCGAGCTTCATATTTCAGTGTTATAACTAATTCATTTTGACATGGTGAATGTCTATTTACTAGTTCCGATACGCACACGTTGTAATCGAAGCAGACGCTAATAGATTGAACCTGCACAAATCCGTGTCTCGTTCATCTTGCACTATTGCACATTTCTGTATTTTAGAGTTCTATACAAAATGACTTTTTAGTCATCAAACACTCTACAGGATGTGTTTTTTGGCAAATTGTTGTTTATTGCAATCAAAAATGCCAAAGTTAATTTGTAAAATGTTATAACAATTTATGCAGACATAATTTCACCTTATTGTAATTTGCCACTGTCATTTCTAATAGGAAGAATCGCTTCGCGGTTTTTTTCATATTTTAATAAAGAATATTTCTTCTATTTTATTTATTGGACTTTGTTTACCAATACAAGCATGGTACAAAAGGTGGAGTCATCTCGCATATTGATGATGACAGAGCCTCCAAAGGATAGGTACCGTCTAAAAACGCGCCTCCTCCGTTCAATAGTTGTTTTAATAATAAATAGTATACGCTTATTTGGCGTTCCACGTTGTTATTGGTATTCGTCGCAAAAGTAAATCGATCAAGCGATAAACGTAACCGCTAAGGTTATCTTTCTTTGTAACGTGCAGACGATTTTTCAGATAATATACATTAACATAGCACAATGTTGGTCTATTGTAATCCTAAGTAGTGTGCGAGTTGTTTGTGAACCTATATCAATAGTACATAGAATTATCGCACATAAAAATATATTGGGATGAACAAAGCCCGTATAAACACTACCATTATTAACATAACATTGTGATAGCGACATTCTAAATAAATTTAAAATTATAAAGTCAGAAGTCAAACTTTATAATTTCACATTGTGAATGTCGGTATCGCGATGTTTTCAGTAGCGTTAGTGAGACCACATAAAATAGTGAATGTACATTTTCAATAGAAAGCAGGCTGTTGTTATGGGTTATTAATTTTTATTTATTTACTAACACATATCTGGCAATAGACGATGAAGATGTGTTGTATGTGTAGTAGTACAGGTAATTAATACCATTTATTGAAAATGCCCAGACAATTAGGAGAATGCCTTAAAATGACAGGGCAAATTATGATAATAACTATTGATATATTTTTCTAACTTAAGAAAATATTATTTCGAAATGCTCATCTTAAATTGATATTTTACTGTGTAATTACTAATTCTACTGTTTAAGTTAGTCTGATTATTTTGTACACAATCCGTTCAAATGACTGTATCAGAGTATAATAAAAACAAAAGCTTGTCTATTTATATGGAGTCAATATTTTTTTAATGATCACTGTGGTGAAAAATTACTAAATTGGACATTAGTTCGATTGCATCTCTCTTATTCCTATATCTCATTTTGTGTCTAATGTTCGTTGAGATTTGCGCTAGTATGAGTATGGTTGAGTTTACCGCCTAGTTTATATTAAACTACATATTATATAAAGTTGTAGTTTTGTGAGGTGTGTTCAACACTATTTAGTTTTTTCCTTTATCAACCGACTCAAGTTCTCACTTTTATTAGTAGCAGTCATACGTATTGTATACCGATGTATTTCAACGCCACAATAACCCTTTTATTGCGATACAAGTGATTAAAAAACTAAAAAGTAACAATGAACGTTAATAACAATACGTTCCGTGGTAATAATACCTTTTTTAAACCGTTTCAAAAGGAGATTCTGTATGCGACTGAATGTTTTTTTTTGTGTGAATGTTTTGCGATGTCTTTCTAACTATGAATCGATTTCGATGAATCTTTTTTTTTAGTTGAAAGGATAAATTCCCAAAATGTACAAAAGTTTCAGCTGTTTTGATTGAATATTGACAAAATCAGCATTAATATGTCTAAATATCGATTACCCTTCAGAAACTGTTCAATATTTCGATATTAACTTAATGTATACGCTTTGTGAATTTAAAAAGAAACTCTTTTTAAGTCTGTAATTGAAAAATAGTATAAATACTATAAAAAGAAGTAATATGTTTTTTTACCATAGATCTTTTGTCAAAAGAGTACTGATGCCACACAGCGTTTGCATTGCGATTGTGTTTTTTCATCGAAGTAAAGTTAGTCTCAATATACGTTTAAAAAAAAAATTATATAAGGTCTAGATAAATTTTAATACCGAGATAATACGTCGATATTATCGTGAAGATAATTAACGCTACTTTTCGGTAGCGTTTGTTACTGATTTTCCTTTTTAATAAATGATTAAATATAATCAAGCGTCGTTATTTTTTTATCATGTCATTAAACATAATTCGTAGTTCATTAGTAAGCGTTAATAAACAAACGACAAATGAGATACCTTATTCAAAGCTTTGCGATGGGAAACCGCTTGTATCACCACAATAGGAAATGGAAATTTGAAGCGGCGCCAAATCCGATTTGCTTATGGCTCTCCCAGAAATTAGTGTTCTTGTGAGTATTAAGAGGTTTATTAAAGTATAGATCAGTATGGAGAATCGACTGTTTCGATAACATAGTAATTGGTCTACGGTTGAAGTCGCAGTAGCCAGTTAAAGATTCACAGTAAAAGGGACAGTATTTTGCCTTTCTGCCCATACTTAAACCGTTGGTCTCGGCTACCTTTGCACCAAGAATTGACATAAGACAATAATACAGATTATCTTATTTCTTTTTACTGAGAAGGATTGTGCCTTCTACAACAGTGTAAACAAAGCGATGTTTGTTTAAATATTCCAATCTCATGATCCAATAAAATATTAAAAAGAATAAGGCACTAATTATATTGAATTTTGTAAACGTTATTATTGCACCCAAGTTACATTGTAATTTTCTTAAATAGTAACCATTTTATCATTATAGTTGTATTTCGATTGAACGTACCGCGCTTTTTGTTTGATGATTGTTCTACTCCTTATACGGTTGAACTTTCATTGCTATTAATTGTTTTAATTGGTTATTAATAGATTGCTACCATGATTTATCGATCAGATACAGTGTTGTGTGTCGAGAACAGGCGAGAGTGAGTGGTGACTTAGTGAACAATGATATCGAATTAAAAGGGACACAAAATGTAGATAAATATGTTTGCCATTCGCCAGGAGCTCAATGGCGCAGTGGTTAGCGCGCTTGGTCTGCGATACGGTTATTAAGCAACCGTCAGTACATGTTGTAAATAAAATATATCAAAATAAACAACACTAGACACTAGAAACATTAAAATATAATTAAGTGTATGGCATTTCAAATTTAGCATCCCATGACTGCACTAAAAAGGGTGTCTAGTTCAGCATTTGTCAACTAGGGCTGACTCTAATTTTCAATTAACGAACGAAGATAATGAAGATAATTCACGCATGCAATTTGTGCAACATTAATAAGTGTGATTTAATTGTTTATAAAAAAATTACTTCAACGTTTGCCTTATTACCACTATTCCTAAATTTAATTCATAATATTATCATTATTATAATTAAATAGAATTAATAAATCAATTATTACATAATATTATTATAATTGTAATTGCTCAATCATAATAAAGAAAATTGAAATATGCACTATTGAATTATAAATTGTTAACAATACGTAACTATAATAAATGCGGATTAAATTGGATACCTACAAACAAAAGTACAAATTTAATTGAATTTATTTTAAGGGCTCCCATCATCTTTGACCAGAATAGTTCACATTCAGGTGGAAAAGAAAAAAAGCTACATCACTTCATTGAGCCTGCAGCACACAATATCCTACACAGTCCTACAAATATTGTAAATGCGAAAGTTTATGGGTATGGATGTATTCATATTTGACATGTATATGTGTATTAATGTTGAAGTTACCCAGATTTTGCTGCGCATCCAAATTTAAATAATATGCTGGTGTTGGTAAATAATACACACACACAAGACTTCATGTACGTCGAAAATTTAATAAAATAAGGTACAGGCCCAAGCACTTCAGGCTATAAAAAACTATCATATTCCTCAACTTGATTTAATTAAAACTATAATGCATTTCAAGATATATTGTGGTATCCCATTCAACATGATAAATAACTTGCTATTTCAATTCGTTTCGTAAACTATCGTATCAATAATAATTGGTTTATGGCTGCTCTTTTTGCGCGGATTGTATAATTATATATATCCTAATCGACCACTGTAGCTGACATCCACTCACGAGGATTATCCCCCACTCACCGAAAACGACCAAAACACCTCGAGCGTTGCTGAGCTACCGTTGCCGATATACCCTTAATGCGAATCGGGTGTCTTTCAAAAGTTTCCTAGTTTACAAGCGATGAATAGACTCTGAAAGTCGGAAATCAATTTTCAAAGTAATTGCTTTTATAAAAACCTCCTCTGCCACCGTAAAATTGCCTTGAATACATTTCGTTTTGAATGGATGAAAGTGAAGAACTGGTCCGAAGTTGCGGTCGTGATATAAAATTAACGCTTTGATTAATAACTTCTTGCTCATAAAAGGGTTTGGCTATGTTTTTATTTACGCTGCAAAGCGTTTTATATTACTTTTAACATTTAAAACTTTTAGAACGCTTTTAAACTAAACAGCTCCAATTCAGTGAACATCGATTTACTAGAATAGTATGTTAATTTATATATCTTAACTATATGAGAATGCAAGCTGGTCGACTGACGATTAATGATTAGCCAGAATTACTGATTTTAGGAATTTGAAAATAGGCAAAGGTGACCATCAAGAGGGACTTTTGGAAATAAATTCTGCTTAAAATTGGGATTAGCACTATAGTTATTTATCTTTTTGATTTAAAAAAATAGTATCGACTTCATGGTAACGCCGTGAATGCGAAAATCGTGTACGTTGAAATTTTAATTGAATTTGCTTTTTTGTATGAGAATGTTTTCTACAATGTTTATTTAACCAATAAATATGTAAACTAATATTCCAATATTTTCTCATTTGCAGGGTACTACTTATTTATTTATTATGTAAATATTTGTAACCAATAGACGAGAATTTGAATGACCTAAGAACTGTCAATAACTAACAATAATAGTATTCTAAATTTTGAGAGTTCTTACTTCATGGAAATTCTTGTTTATTTGCCAAAAATATTTGCTTAAGTATTCACGATAATGATGAAAAGTAATTCTCTCGACTATATATGAGTGTAAATAGCCAGTTGCACAAACGTCTATTAAAATTGTCATTAGTTTCAAACGAAATTACCGATACAAATTTAACGTCAATTATAGTTTAAAATCGTCATTTAATCTTAATGGACATTTGTGCAGCTGACCGTAAGACAACTGGATGTCCTAAGCAATCCTTATCTGTGCACTCATCAAAATAAAAAAAAACAACAAACGTTAAATTTAATGAAATTTTCATTAACATAGAATAATAAATCTAAAACCTGATTACAGATACCTACTTAGGTTAGAATACTAAAAGATATCATTTAAAACGTACCAGAATATGAAAGTTCCATCCAAAATTAAATAAGACAGTTAATGGAGTTTAATAGGGTCCCGTTTTTGCCCTAAGAGAACGAAAATGCCTAAAAATCAATAATTTTAATTTATTGTTAATAAAGAAATGATATTTGAAAATGTTTTGAAATCATGTATGTTGTCAGTGGATTTACTTTCCTGACTTAACGTAACTTTAGATTTACTTAGTTAAAAAAAATAAACTGCTAAAATTCAACTTTAAAAAAATTTTTTTTTATTCATCGTTTAAAGTGTAGATATATAAGTGTCTAATTTACTTTGTTTTAAGAATCAATTATGATTAATTGGGAATTAATAAACTTTTTAAATAGGCCATTTTCTCTCCTTGTCAACTCACTGATGTGTTTCGCAATTACATCTCTTTCTCTTGTTACGTTTATGCAAAATGTGCAAAAAAAAAACAGTTTAAGGTGATGGAGTATTTTAAATTACATTAAGTGGAAGACACCTATTTGAAGATTAAAAGACCTAGCACGATTTGTATCAAAAATGAAATCGACATGCAACAGGTTTCGATGCGGCTTTCACAATAAAATACATTTTGAGCAAGATTAAGATTAGTGTGAAGCTGGGCTAGGTGTCTAGTTCTATTGTATTGGACCTTCAACCTAGCTACACTTGGTAATTATATGTAGAGTAATGAGCCCTTCAATTGTGTCTAGCTCATTATCTATAGTGCGATGCGACATAATTCCATTAATGTCTTGATATTCAGACACTATCGACTAATAACCAATCGACGACTTCTGAAATAAAAAAAAGTCTATGAACGAGATTCTTAAGAAGAGCAGATATTATGCACATAGGTTCAATGAAATAAAATGTTTTTCACACGACTCCCCGAAAAAGGAATGTATTGTGTTAAGGGTTAATGTATGTACCCGTATGTGAGTCTCCTTATTTCACCATAACTTTTAAAAGACTGAGAATAAGCGATCTGAAAGCAAGAGCGTTCGGAAGCAAAATTCGAAACGATAACTAGTTCGGTGAACGATCTACTGTTGTGAAGTGATGTGAATTAGTGAAGTTGAAGTGTGAATTTTGTACTTGGATTATTTTTGTGATTTTATCGTGTTAAATAAAGTCGAATTGTGAACTATAATTGGCGTTTATTTTTATCCCAAACCCCCAAGTCGTAACATACATATAATAACTAATGTGATTTTAATTTTAGTATTTTTATTTTGAGGGTATAGTAATAATTGATATATGATAGTTTTAATTGATCGAGTAGGTCGAGATAATAATTTAAAGATCACCCGAACCTTGCGAAATGCGGCGCTTATATTACGACATCGGGCTACTTATCACTATAGCAAAGCTTAAAGTTCTTTCTAACTAAATTATAATTGAAAACTCAACGTTGACCAAAACAGTGCCATGTAGAGTATAATACTTCACACTATCTAGTTATAGCACCGAATATATAGTTTGTGTTTTCTAGCGTATATAAAATTATTTATATTCTAATATTTTCAAATATATTTTAAATGTTATTTTTGTTATCAATTATGTTCTCAAATACCAATTTTTATAAGAATATAATTAAATCTTTATAAATAATACTGGATAAAAGGTTGCTACTTTCAGTTCCATTTTCTTCGCTTTAAGTGTTAATTTTCGGTATAAAATATAACCTAATAATATTCCTAGAATCTTAAATTATCCAAATACCAATTTGAGCTCCAAAAGCAAAGAAGTTTCATACAAACATTTTCACCCTTATGACTTCTCCGGGGAGGAATTTTCAAAATTCCGTTCTTAGTTACACCTATACCTAATAAAAAGAGTGTATCCTCCAAATTTCAAGTCACTACGAACAGCTGTTTAGGCAGTGCGTTGTCTGTCAGTCAGTATGTCAGGACTTCTCTTTTCATATATATGTATATATGGATAACATTTCTGCGTGTTTGTTGCATAGACTTTTGTGATTGAATCGTGACTATATCGTGGTGTTTGATTGACACATACCTATATGGTTTTCTTTCGTTTTCATTTCAGTAGGGCTTATGATATTAGTGTTGGGGAATTCCACTGACCGTGACCTTCCAACTTTTGACATTTGATATTATATGGAGGGGTCAAAGTTGAGTTAAGTGATGACTTCTGAAGGGGCAAAGTCACTGAGTTTATACCTTGAGTGATGCAAGAAAACTTGTCTGTATAATTAAATCTTAAGTACTATCTAAACCGTGTTATTATTAAACCAAGTTTGAACATATAATATCAGGTTTAAATCTGGTTTATTCCATGGACTAAGTAAAAAAATAGTTAAACAAACTTTCTAAATTGTAAATTATTTTTAAAATTAAAATTGTTTTAAGTTTGTGATGAAAGAACGAAATTATTTACATTTTATACTACTTTTAATTTTTGATTTTCGTTTAGAGTTATAAAATAATGGTTATAACGCTAAATATATTTAGCCATGATTTTAGTTTGATTGAAATATTATAATATCTATATTTCCCTCGCTTATTTATTCCTAACACAACAAATGTCCTTATTCGTATTACACGTTTAGCAAATAAATGTTCAATTATATCAACAAAATAGCAACACTCAGATAGACAATATCGCAAAAAATAAAAGTAGTGTGTTAAAAGTAAATTATTCAGTAGGTAATTTCAGAACTAGGTTACCTACACTATCAAAGAATTCAAGTCGTCGTAAATTGTCTTGTTTTAGATAGAATAGATACGTATAAGGTAATAGTACACATGCTAGGGTTGTCGATAACGTTTGTTAAAAAACTTTATTTTTTTTTAAATTAATAGCTACTTACTCTTATTCGGTAACTCGAATAATTACTTAGAACGGCAAAAATGAGAAGCGGCAAACTTAAGGCCGCCGGCCGGACGGTCGGATGGAGTTCTCGATTTTTAACTGGAAAATCTTTTAAAAATAACCATGACTAGTACATACAGTAGTAGTTTGGAAATGTGTGTATAATTTTTAAAATTATTTTTTAAAATATGTTCAGAAGCATCTATAGGATAACATTTATAAATATTTTACATGTGCATCAATGTCACATACTAACATTACATCTACAAAATTGTCTTTAAGTAAAGGGCCTCGACTATACGCATTTCAATGCACGGAATATTATGAGCATTATTGTATTAGACTAGTATATTATATTCCGGGTACTTATTTCTAAACTGAAGTTATTGAGATCTAAAGAAACTGTGATTTACATTTTATTCTAATTATTGAAGACAATAGAAAAAAAAGTAGCTTACACAGGTTATTTTTAATACAGCCATTATGCTGTTATACTAGTGATTGCTCCTTCATAGGCCGAATATTTTGCAACCATTCAGTCGGTCCCTGGTGGGGGGCCTACCCTCTGAGCTTCGTTCGGTACGCGATCGCCATTCTAAATCTTTTCCGTCCCAACGGCGAGCAGTTCTTCTAGCTGTGTGTCCTGGATTTCTTCGTTCCTATTACTATATCCCAGAGAAACATCAAGCATTGCTCTCTCCATTGCCCGCTGGGTGAGCAAGCTTCCATAGTGAACGATCACGGTTGTTCACATTACTCATATCGCTTGATGCCTTTATTATGATACAGGGTCATAATAGTGTTAAAATATAGACTATTAAACTTATCGAAACAACATTGGTGTTAAATAATTACTAAGGTTTTGATTAGCCATTAAGTACAATTCCGATGGTAAATAATTTATGATTTTCAACCCTAATTGATTCGCTCACCTTCTACATAATTGAGGTCTGCATGTATATATGTGTAGTTATATATCTCATATATGTATCACGCTAACTTTCGATCTTGCACATTAAGTATTATAATATGTTAGGTTCATATACGATCAGGATATTACTATGTTTAAATTTGTACAATCGATTACAAACTTTAATCGGTTAACCTTTAATCTGTCTAGTTAGGCCTTAACCCAGAAATTATTTTTTATTACTGAAAAATTCATGCCTTTATTTATTATCATTTTCATACTTAGGTATAACTTTAATTAAAGTCTATATCGTATTTATGTTTCATGATGCCTGCGGTTTGGACAGTCTATTTTACGATTCATAAAAGGCTCTAAGAAAGTCCTGTAAGTGTGAAATCTGACAAAGAAAATTATTTAGCAAAAAGATTTCTTACTAAATTCTGCTTAAATGTTGTAATATATATATGTACCTCTATTAATTCCAAAGGAAGTGTTATATCGTTATGATCTGCGACTCTACCCACGCTCTGACTTTTGTTTGAGTCGTCTAATTATTTCCACTAGCCTATTTCCTGTCACCCCGCCCACCAGTACCGGATGCAAAAAGCAGAAAAGCAGAATTAATTCCGATAATACACGAATCGCATTTCATAGAATGCTTTAACGAGATATTGACGAAGTCTTATTTGAATTTATATTCCACATAAATTGTCATGAACAATTATTAAATTTGCAATTTTCCTGTATCATTTAGTTCCTTATAGTTAGTTATTATCACGTATCCAGTTCCGATACAGGCAATACTAGGTTCAATTGTACGTATTAAAACAACTAAGATATTATTGCAATTATATTTAAACGCAGTATGTACTTGTATATTAATTTATTTGGCGATAAATTTGCGACAATTTATTTACGACCGCACGTGTAGAGTGCGACAATTTCAGAAACAGTAATTTAACAGTTACTGGTATCGTCACAGCCAATGTAAAGCGGTAAAATGCGTTTGTTGGCAATTTTCTCTACGTCCGTCATGTTCCAGGGCCTGGCACCACTGTGACTCTAATTTGAACGTTATGAAAACTAATTATATTATTCTATTGAAGTTGAAGAACCTGTCTGATAAAGTATCTTTGGTTCTAAACTTGTATTTTATTTTGGGGTACGCTAACGAACAGTAGCTCTTTAAAAAATAATAATAAGTCACGACTGGTTTACTAAATTGAAAAACGGCCTTCTCACACCCAACGATGCTCCATAGTATGGGGAAGACGAAAAAATAATCATCCTCATTTTACTTAAGGTAGGTACCCTAAAAATATTGTTTTTAAAAGTTTCATTTCACTATTTTGTTGCCGTAATTAATGTGTATTCTTGTCATATCATTTAAATTACAACTTTCTATTACCAATAGCTTTTGAGCTACTTGCGGATGGACGGACAGACGGACATGACGAAACTATATGGAACAAGGAACTTTTTTACTACGGAACTCTAAAAAATAGGTTTCACAGCTTCCGCTTAAGTTTCGATTATAAATGAATTGTATAGGAATTCTATTCCATTTTTAAATCAAACCAGAAAAAGGCCTTACCGTAATTTGAATTTGGTCTCTATTGTCTTTATAATATTCGAAAACACTGGGAATTCACGGTAACGGCGAACAGTCGTTTCTAATATCCAGTTTCACACTTTCGTTCCTTTTGATTTATCATCGACAATATCTGCCACACCGTGCGTTACTAATTCGTAGCTACGATAAAGCACATGATATGGCTATGTGATATAAATATGCATTCCGGCATTAATTATTCTACATTCTGTTAGATGGAATCTTCATTATAGGGCGCGCCTTTAGGTCGAGACTTCAACGCGTTCATTTATTTATGTGCACGTTATTTATACGTGCATCTGTATTTTATTATGAATACCTTTAGTACAATTTTGTGATGAATGAATTTGTTAAGAGATTCTATTTGATTTTGCGAGTGGTTGGTTAATACACTGATAAACATTATTATTTTAGAAAAGATACTTATTATTATTAGTGACCTTACTAACTTAAGACCTATATCCGTGCGACCAACGTTTAGTAGGATCTTTAAAAAAGTCACGCTGGATCAAATAAAAACATAAGTAAGTACTTAAAGTACTTTTAAGAATTCTATTTGAATTAAGATTATTTTGACTTCACTAATATCATTTTTTTATTACATGGAAATTTTGTTCTCCAAGAAAAAAATACCTAAATAATAAATAAGGTTATTCAAATATTTACTTTTATTAATTTAGTTAATTTTTTGAAACTTTGCACATAGTAAGTTTTAGTACCTACCTACTGAACGTGTCTGATAATAAGGATAATAAGTATTGTGTGAAGGTTGCTATGCTTTTAAATATTTAAAAAACGATTAAATACGACGGTCCACATGGTTTTCTATTATATAATGAAAATGTGTTTAAGTTCTGTTTCTTACAATAGCAAGGAGAGAGCTCGTTAATAATACCTAATAGCTCATTTTCATTAATCGATCATTGGTTTATCAACCTATAAAATGAACACAGAGGTCACCTTCACTCTCTCGCGTCCCTCCGTCGACCGATATAAAGAAACCACAAGAAACTATAATCAACTTTTGCAAATAAAAAATCACTACCCACTTAACAATTGTTAGACAAATCGCTTTTAGGCAACCATGTTAGCGTTGCACTAATTTTCTCTCTATTTTTGACAAATTGTCAACCCTATGCGTTGGTCAGTGGTACACGTAATGCAACACTCATCGATATGTCGATGTTAAAAAATTATCGTGTGTTTTTAACACTAATCTATTTTTAAACTTGTTGACATAAACATCGCAAGCTTGCACCCTATTAAAATTAAATAATAATATGCGCTTACGTGATTTTTGTTTTGTATATTATTATTAAGATAAATCTTAATCATTGTATAATTATATTTACAAGCGATCCGGGATCGCACGGGTTTTCTTACATTTTCTCAAAAAATTTCAAACATTGGAGCTTACGAAGGCATACACCATGTATCAGTTACTTTCACACCGGTTTTGCGGTGTCACCCTCTCTGAGATCCCGGGCTGGTTGTTGTGTTGGTTGTAGTACCTTTGTTATATCAAATTTACACGACACAAAGGTTTAAGTTTATTATCTTGGAGCCTGACAATGTGTGTGATTCTATACAATGAGCACAAATAGCATTCGCACAGGTGCTCTAGAACTATAATACTTTAAAAGCACACTAATCCTGAAAGCGATACACTCGAACTGAACTAGGAAAATAAGGATATTTTTGCTATCAGGTAAAAGGATCAGCTCTCAATATAACCTTCAATAGTTCTGATATATCAAAGGGATGTAGTTCTCAGAATTAAAAAAGTATCCTTCGGTTATTCCAATCTTTTTGAATATTTTATCATTGTCCAGTTGTTATATTCGACGATGTAAGGACAAAATAAGGATTTATTGCTGTATCAAAAACAGATGGCAAGTTATCGGATGTTATCAATTTTACATATTCTTATTTGCACTGTATTATTCCGAACTAGCTCTCAGTCGCGGCTTCACCCGCGTCGAAAAAGGGCAACTGACACTGAACTGAGCAATCTCTACTTGAATAATACTGTCGTTACGCGTATGAGGAATAAACAGATAAACACACTTGTTCCCATGAGTATGAATAGATAAGGTAGATACTTTGAGCAACAGTGTAACCATATTTTAAGACATCTTTTCATCTCCATGAAATTATTCGCCATTAAAAAAATTAAGGGGTAAATATATTTAATACAACGGTTAGATGCAAAGCAGAAAAAAGAACTATATTGATATCCAACGTTGAAAAAAGTATTACTACTTTTTTTTTTACATCTAGAAGGAAGTATTTATTCGTTTAAGAAAGTGATGCAACTTTCTAACATATAAAATAATTTATAATATCGTATATTATAATAACTATATGTCGGGTTGGCATAAAGTTTGTATGGGATTTAAGGACATTTCTTTTGTAGAGCCTGTGTTTTAAACGTTGAAAGGAGACTGACGAACTTCCTTTTCAATATCGAACACGCAGTCCCTACAAAAGGAGACCCTGGGCTTATTAACCACACTATTGAATTTTGAGATGTTTTTTAGATAGGAGAATATAGATTTCTTCAGTGATATAATTATAGACTTGAGAGAACAAAATATGTATATTGGTTAGTATCTTTTTTGTGTCGTATTGAAGTTATATTTTGCGAGTGAGTTCGGTTATCTAAATCAGTCTCTCTAATATTTTTTTCAAATCTAACATGTTTTTTAAGTTCACATTCTGTTGCAGAATTTTAAAATATTGCAGGAATCTATATGTGAGCTATTGTACGTCATAAAATAGGTACATCATGGTAACATTTTCATTGTTATGACACTCTTTTATGTGTGTCAATTTTCGTCGTCAGGAGGACATCGTTCAATTATCCTTTTAGAATACATCATCATCAGTTATTAATGTCCCCACTTCTGTGGTACAGGCCCTACTATGAATGGAAATAGAAACGCTTGAATTATAATGGGCCATAACATAACCCACCTCGCGGGTTCAGTGTCGTTTGGCCGGTAACGACTGTAGATGCAGCCGGGACCAACAGTTGGTGAGCTTCTGAAGTACATATTTGGTCACCCACTCTATAACTGGCCTGTTTTTTTATCTCTACATCGCAGATCGAACGCACTAACCACTGTGCTATCGCCTATGGCATACTTATTATGTTAAAGTGGCAACTATTTTGGTAAGCACGTGTAAAGTGCAACACTATCTCGACAAATCAATGATGACTGGTTATTTTGCGATAAAGTGACAAGAACTGTGTCGAAAAATTGTTATTGAAACTTTATTGACACGCTACAATTTCGTTAAAATTAGCAGAATATTCCTAGTTTCAGTCATGATGTCCTGTATGAGCTGTTATAAGATACGAATAGAAATTGTTCGACCATTATAAATTTTTAAGTATCCTATTGGTTAACGGTGCGCGTACACTACAATGTCGTACTAAACGTACGTTATTCTGTGAATGTATTATTAGTATTTCCTTTATCGAAATCCGTATAACACAAACGCGAAGGTTACTACTTCACCGGAATATTAAACTTTTGCCTTTTTAAATGCTTCTGTATTAAGTTCCGCTATCGAAATCAACATGTATGCTAGTTAATGTTATAGCGATTCATATAGGCATTATTTACAATGCTCGGCTAGCATAAACAAGGGTCGAGTTAAATAGGCCTATGTCAATAAGTATTGTGTGAACTTTATTATTCATTATTATAATGTCTGTTTATATGTATGTGTTTATGATACTCAATTTAATGGTATATGCGTGTGATTTTCTATTTAGGCTTATTGGTATACTATAGACAATTGAAACCTAAATATTTGTCCAGGAGCTCAATTTTCAAATAATTTGACTCTCCTTCACCGCTCGTTTATTCCGTTTGCCTCCGCTTCAACGAGTTTATCAATCACTCTCCTATAGACGAACGACGATGAAGCATATAATGATACTTTTTAAAATCTAGATGGCCAAACTTCAGTTTGCTATTCATAGTATTCGTATGTTGCACGTAAAACTTGTTCACACTTTGACGCCTCTGTTTTCATTTTGTGTTGTTGTAGTATATTATTCGTAGTGGTGTAACTCGTATGTATCTTGCTCTGTTGAAAGTGTCACTGCCATTTCTACGTGACGTTCTGCATGTAACGACTGTTTGTTGAGTGAAATTTAGTGAAGTCAACAGTATACTAGCTTAGCAAATCTTATTCTGTTTTGTATTTTCTCTTAAATTTTTACTTCTATCCACATTTGTCGTACTCATCAGTACAAAACCTCACTTTATGAAATTAATTTTAAGTAGTAGTAATTAAATAAATAATACACTACCAAACAAGTATTATTACAAGTCAATCTTAAAGTATAAGTAACAATAACATATACTACGTAAATTGAGTAGTACAACAAACCATTCCGTTTACTAAACGGTTTCGCGGTCGGTATGTGATTCGGCCGGCGAATTACATAATTTCGCTCCGTCAAATACCAGTTGCGCAACATTTGACACCTGTATGCTATCGGTATACCAAATGACGAACTAATAACTCCATACCATTTACACGCCGCTAAAATGTGTTTGTGTATTGGAACAATGTTATTTTCTAGCGCGATGCTAAAATCGACGTCACGCACGATACATGCCGTTTGAATGTTACCGGCTGCCAATACGTAACACTTCTAACAAAAATAGAAAAACTGGCTATTTATAGAGAAAATCGAATTTCAACTAGTCAACGAATCGAATGTCTCATTAACTGCCAATTAGGGTGGAATACTCAACTGTCAGCAATTGTATAGTACTCAATTATTACCCTTAACAAATGTCTAAATATGTAGAAGAAAGAAAAACTGTACAGTTAATTTGATATTGATCACGAAAAGTTTTTGGCAATAAAATAAATATTGAAGTATAGCTGCTATATTTGAATATGTAACTATATTGTTTTAAAGTTTTGTAAAATACATACTTGTTTCCCAGCTTATTCCTTGACATTACGTTGTGCACAGAGGGTCGTGGTCGTCACGTCAATATTAGAGGCTAGTTTCATAATGTGATGATATTCTTCAAGAACTCTTGCCCTCCCATTTACATTGGAGGAGTGATCGGTGAAAATTTATATCACGCGGTAGATCACCAATATATCATTCAACTTTGCCTTACATTACTTAGTTTCATGGATTCACACGCACGTATTGTATGTCGTTTGTCTAAAGAAAGTAATAATACTAGTTTCTGTATTTCGTGATAGTCTAGTTGATGCTCAATCCTCGGTGCCTGAACTCATTGGTTCGGAATTCCGTTTACGATGTACCGAACATGCTTCTCGAACAACATATCTCAAGGGTATCGATTCGTTTTCTTGCTTTTTCGTATAAACCACGAGAAATATTATATTACCTATCTTAAGAGTTGTTATGACGATTCTTACATATATTTTCTATGTTAACCTATGGGGACTTGGATTGCTGTATTAACTAACTCCTTGATCTTCTCGATGCAGCTGATATAATTAGATACGAGTACCTCCAAAATACGACTGCACTACACCTCACAGTTCATTTTCTTTGTAACCTCCGGCATATTGTTTTCACTAACGATAATCATTATTTTGGTCCCGCTTTTAGTAATGCCGCCATCGGTTTTAAAATAAATTACTTATTTTAAAACCGATGGCGGAACTGACGATTTCAATCAGGTAATTTTGCAATAAAGATTTTCAGTTTCATTCAATTTCATTATATTATCTATTTGAGTAACATATGTTGCTTCTAAAAGATACCTACTAAGCTACGGGCAAATAGTGTTTAAGATTGATATTTTCGGCCAACTATGATGTGTCACCATCTGTCTAACTCTCAAGTGCTATTCCCATTATTAATGATGTGCAGGTAGGCAGAAAGAAATTAAACATCTTAAACATCTCTGTCGGACTCCCTCCAAGATGGAAGCTACTAGAAAGGAATTTTATGCTGTGCCATTTAGTATTGGCAATTTAAGCGAATAAAATATCTACAAGAATCAGAAATTTGTCATTTACTGGACATATTGGAGATGTTCATTATTAGGATATTTACCGAATGTCGTGAGTAGCTTAATTTTACCACTGATCTATTTCTATATTTTCTCTTGTGACTAATAAATAAAGAAGCTTTGAACTAGCCAGATGTACGTCACAGGTTGAGTCACCGCTTAGACATTTGGTGACAATAAATAATCCAGAATTTTAACGCGTGAATCGAAACGGTGCCGGGCTATATCGCCCACGGCACCGTCTCAAATATTAATTTCAAAGTTTATTAATATTGTCTAGCCATATTGACTCACAGAACTTAGATATTTAATTAATTTTCTGTTATAATTCTGTGGATTACGCTTAAGCAGCTGGTTTATTTGCTACATATAAAATCTTCCTGGAACAGTCTTGATACTATTTATATAAATAACTAAACCAGTGACTCGTGAAAGTTAAATTAAAGAAATAATGTTTCACTCTAAATCATGATTCTGTTGATAAAATTAAAGATTGTATGCTCGTGCTCGTGGAGATGGGTCTGCTCTGGACTACTTTTACATACTTCTTATTTTCAAGCCGAATCACTAACAGTGCTTTTAATAAACAAGGTTTGGCATCATAGTAAATTTCAGCTAAAATTGCAATTTTAGTATTAGCCCGATTCATATTATACGGAGATTAAGCAAACATACTACCTTCTAGGAGTAAATATTACTCCCGCAGAACCTCGTACTAGGTTAACCTTTGCTAAGTCTCTATTTAATAATATGAATTTTAACAAATACTAATTGCAGTCTCAGCGTAAATTCACTCTATCGCTATAGGTTCTTTATTAATAACACTGTTGAAGATTAGGCAGCGAAGGCCAATCATTACAAGGAACGGTCTCTACATAAATTTTTCGACTCCTGGGCATTTATGTCTTTTCATTCATACTTTTGATATTTTTTTTTTACTTCTCACAAAACGTTTCTATAGTTGTACGTTGTTCTTCTCTTCGGTCTTCTACATCTTTGCACTTCTGCACTGCCATTTTTTAGGCTGGCCCCCCTTGCATAAGTCCAACAATTATTTCTTTTTAGCAATATAAGTTTTGACATCAAATTTTCTTAGTTACACAAACGTCCGTTAAGGTTTAAGGACGCTTTTAAGCTCTAATGAATGGTTTTGTTACTGTAATGTTGCTTTAATCTAATGTCAATTTTAATGGAAGTTTGTTAAACTAGCTGATTGTGTTGTATTGTACAGGCAGAGTTTATACAGAGAGAATACAGTTTTCTCTATGAATTTGACAACTAATTCATTCCATAACATTCTTCCCTTTTACTTCTATAATGTTCCACTTTATGATTACACGATCCCTTTTGCATAAAAAGACCTTTAAATTATTATAGCAAGTTTTGCTTGTGTGTTTACAAAGTAGGAACAAGTTTAAACTACTTAGTTCCGAGGTACTCATTAATTTACCTTTATAAATAAACATCTTCCGTAACTGGGCCTCGGGCTACCTATGAAACGAGCCTTTGGTAACTTTGCACCGTTCGAAAGTTCCGAACCTAAGTCTGAAGTTAGTTCTAATTTTCCTACTAAAGATGACCGCACGCTTCCTCAAATTAAGCGCCCGTTTTTATATGTAATTAAACTATTTTGGTAATACACAAACTGTCGAACAACACTTCACTGTTTTTACTGTGCTAATAGCTGTTGTGAACTCTATTTAGAGAATATCAATTGTCTAATTGGTTCTAATAGGGGTTTTTATCCGTTCTCAAAGCGGAGTAACTAGTTTGCTGAGGTAAAGAAACTTTCGCAAAGATTGGTCTGCAGAAGGTTGATCAAAAATTTACTAACAAGAGCTACTATTTCCTTCAGTAGCCGCTTTGGTTTTGGCTGAGTTCGTAGTATCGGAATTAATTCTGAAATGTAAGAAAGAAAATAATCACTAACCTTAAACAAAGATTCGAGAACAAACACATGGACATAAACATAGAAGTAGACGTATTTGTTGTATAATTGTCGATGGAGCAAATTAGTTAAATAATTCCGGGTATCTAATTTTCAAATAGGAATGGTTTCAGAGATAAATAAATATGTGCGTAACTTTCAGGCTGACAAATCGTCAGACTTGTAAAAGCGGGACATTTTTGCTCTGGTTGGATAGTGTGAGATAGACATTTTGAAAGCGGGGATTCTCCGCTGAAAACAGGGTCTATGGACTTGTTTTGCCCCTTTCGCTGAGGCTACTATCATGGCTTCAGTTCTGCAACTGCTAATGTAAAAATGGTGTCTCATTGGCATTACAATTAATTTAATTTTGCCACAATGTTAATAATCTTAAAATTGAATATGAATTATAATAGAATAAAAACTCACATTCTTAAGTCTTCAGAAGCTTAAAAATCATAGTTTCGTTTTTAGTGTATTATTCAGTTCCAAACTTTTATTAACTTTTATTTTATAACTATCACTTGCCTTTATACAATTTTGTATTTTCAAGTTTAAGCAAGTCTATAGTGTTCTAGAAAAGACTTTGGAGAGAATCGGGTGTCCAGCTGCGGATTTACCTTGGTACCTTAAATCTGCAAACTCTATATATGTTAACATGTTCAGTGTAAGTATCATTGTATATTTAAGAATTTATGATAATAGAATCTTTTATTCTAGGTCAATGGCCTCCAAATATTTGTTTTAAAGTAATCAAAAGTTCGGGTACCTATATTATTAATCAAAGACTGCTCTTTAATGTCATAGATGTAGTGGATTGACGGGTCGAAACACAGATGGATTATGGATAAAAGGGCATTTAAATATGTACGCATTGTCTGTCTTGATGGTACTGACGCGTAATAACAATTCCCATTTGATATCGGCTTTTGTAGCTAGCAACAATAATAATAACGTCGTGTTCCCCTAGAGCGTTTAGTTTAATCAAGATTATTTACAATTATAAACTTTGTGGCATCTTCAAATTAAAACTTTTGGTCTTAAAATTAATTAATTAATTAAATTTTTGTTCTAAAGTCGTTCAATATATAAAAAGAATAACTTACTAAAACTTTATGAATCTGCAATGGATGTAGTCGTTGTAAACCGCTAAATATATTTTTTTAAACTGGCCTTATAGAATGTAGGAATCTAAATATATAGGTATATATAATCTAAATATATATAACTCAAAGGTCTGACATAGTGATCTATCAACGCACAGCCCAAACATCTGGACGGATATGGCATGCAGGTAGATGTTATGACGTAGGCATCCGCTAAGAAAGGATTTTGATCAATTCTACCCCCAAGGGGCTAAAATAGGGGATGAAAGTTTGTATAAATTTTCTTATATTTTTGACTGATTGAACTGAAATTAAAGATTGGAGCTACTACGATGAAGACATCCGCTTAAATAGGATTTTGATAAATTCAACCCCCATGGGGATAAAATAAGGGATGATGGAGAAAATCAAGAAAACCTATGCTAAAAATTTTGCAGATTGTAAATTCTTGAGTAGGTATTGAAAATGGCTTGGTGCGCAAATATTTTAACTTTATTGATAAATATGGTATAAAAAAATAGAAAAGTTTCTTAATAGTTCAAAATTAGTGAGATGTTTATTATAAAAAAACATACAGTCGAATTTAGCATCTTCACCTTTTTGTTTTAAAAAGTATAGAATAAACCATTTAATGTGTCCGAATATTTGCGAAAATCGGCTCTGAAAAGGAGTTAATCGTAGTAAATTACTTTACATATACTTAAATTAAAAAAATATTAAAACCTTTTTTAATGAGATTATATAAAGCAATATTGAGTAGTTTAGATCGTACTGCCGCTACCAGGTACTTTGAAATACTGAAGTATTAACTGTTACATATTCTAACGAGTTCTTCGTCTTATAGTATGAAGACGCACTCTGCATCTGTCATTCCTGGTATATGTTGGTTTTTACTTTTACCAACCCACGTAATGGATTTCGATGCGGCTTTCGCTTTTGAAATAGCTTGTGGAAGACTTGCCACCCATTTGAATACGGAGCAAGTCGATAGTCAATATGTATGTGTCTTATAATTTGTGAACTATCCACTATGTTATTAATACCGTGTACATAGGTACGAGCGTTGTACTTATATCAGTATCACATTATTTTTAATCTGACGGAATTTTCTCTAGGATTTTCAAATTAAGTGTAATTTGTCCTCGTGAGAACTTTAAAATAAAATAAAATTTGAAATTTTACAGGAAAGCTTTATCATTATGTATTACTGTTAGAAAGGTCTTAAGTACTTAATTGTACTTAAATCAGTACTTAAATTGTCTAGAAGTTGTAGTTGTTACTTAACTTCTAAACAGAACTTCTAAAAAAACAGAACGAATAACAAAGGTCGTTTAAAAATCCAGTACATTTTATTTTAAGTCGGCCTGTTTATAAAAAAAGAATATTCTTTTAATAACATAATTTGGTGTGAGCGGTTTTATTTTATAAAATTCCTGGTAAATTAATCTCGTTGCCGTTCCGGTGTACACAAATGCACAATTTCTTATATTAATACACTAGCTCCAAGTTTACGACGAGAGCAATAGCAATTTACCTGACTTAATGAAGAAAGAAAATATTTGCACTATTATTTTTCTTTGTATTTTGCACGATTATTCGATTCTGAACAGATTTTAATCAGATTTCAGTGTAGAACAATCTTTTAAAAATTAGGAACACATTTGGGCGTCATATGACAAATATGTGAATATTATTCCAAAATAATATTATTTGCGGATGACAGATTATACGCAACGACTTGGATGCTGGAGATCTTCAAGCTGATTTATGTAGATTCGAAGGTTACTGCATAAAAAAATCAAACTAGAACTTAATGTTGCGAAATGTTTCTATATGTCTTTCATCCGCTGCTATAACACTAGATATTTCACATATACACTAAAAATCATAAATTGTGTAAAGTTAACGAAATTAAAGATCTCGGCGTAATAAATGACTCTTATAAACATATAGACTATATAGTTAAAAAAGCTTCTCGAATACTAGGGTTTATCATCGCAGTTTGGCTAACTTCTGAAACAAAAATGCTTTAAATCTTATACTCCACTTATGTGCGGAGCCACCTTGAATACGCATCTAAAATTTGGAATCCTCAATATCAAACCTACATTGCTCAGATTGAGGGTATTCAGTAAAGATTTCTTAATTTCCTGTACTTTAAATCTCCACAATATTCTATTGACTACAACCATAGATGCAAAAAGAATCATTTTCTACCGTTGGAGACAAAAAGAATGATTAGTGGTGTCTGTTATCCGTCTAATACCGCCTGCGGAAGGGTCGACTGTTCTGGATTACTATCTCTATTAAACTTTAAAATTAACCACCTTCGATTTGTATTTAGAATCGGAGTAATTTACTATGTAACCTAATGTTAATTATATTTGTCTGTAAATCTTCCTAACATAAATAAATAAATTATTCACTATACAGCAGACATGTAAAGTATACCGATTTCGACTCGCTTCAGATAGGGGCCTGTTGCCAACCTATCGCACACATACTTGAAAGGGCTATAAAACCTCCTTAATCGACTTATTGCTCGTGATGACAAACAGCTGACTTATTATTTTTCAATTGCTACATGTCAGCAAGATTTTTCGGGTTCGTACTTTAAAAAGGGAGTTTATGAAAGAGCTGAATTTTGATTAGTAGTTATGGGATTCTTCAACGAATAGGGAAACAATAATTAATCAATCGATTCGCTGTTTTGACTTTGTCCGTACGTTAGTCGTATCTTAGAAGAGGTTATTTGAAGGAAAATATTTTCTACTGTAAAAATGTAATGTTTAATACTAGGACTTCAGCTTTTGTCTTAACATGGTATAAGCTTGTTATTTATATAATGAATGTAATGTTGTCTTAAATTATGAATTGTATCATGTTATTAAAATGCGGGGTTGTTTTTAACCGACTGCAAAGTTTTAATTAACCGAATATTTTTTAGCATGTTCCTCGATTACTGATACTCGATTTTGTTAAAAACCTTTCTATATAATTTAACTATTTTTAAGTCTGTTTTAGTTTACTTTCGGTGAGAATAATTTAGGACGTTCATTTTATATCAATCTGTACTAATATAATAAAAAAGTAAAGTTTCTAACTTTGAGTGTTTGTTTGTCATAATCACAAACAGTTCTCAAATTAGAATAGCGATAAAATATATATATATATATATATATATATATATATATATATATATATATATATATATATATACTATATATATATATATATATATATATATATATATATATATATATATATATATATATATATATATATATATATATATATATATATATATATATAAGAAACATAATTTTATCCATCCATATTTATTGATCAAGGATAATATTATTTTATAATACACTATTGTTTTATACTAATATCATAAAATTAAATTTCTTAAACGAAAAGCAAATATTATTAACAGAAAAATTAATGACGTATTAATCCTTGATTACAACATCGATGCATTCTCCAAAGCCCTTTTTTGGACAAAAACCAATAATTCTTCTATGTACTACTTTGTTAATAAAGTAAAGCCATAGCTGTTTTCAATAAAAAAAAAAAGTTTGATTTTATTAATAACTGTTATTGTTAGTTGAAACTCGATATTGATATTTAACACCGAAAATATATCAAGGTTCTTAATTTTATTAAAAGACTACCTTTCCGCCAGCGGCTTATTGGTCCTGTATTATATACAAAAACCTTCCTCCTGACACATTCTGTATATTGATTACCGCATTAAAATCTGTGGTAAAGTTTATAAGATCTCAGTGTACAGACAGTGGATAGTGAGAGCCTTCTTCCCATTCTTTAATTGCACCTGAATTAATTGATTCTTCAGTGAATCAATTAATTCAGGCAGGACTTATACAAGTCGTCAAGCAAAATGATAGAGCGTGATCTATAGAAAGTAGAGTATTCCGAATTTGCCCTTAAATGCATGATTTCTTTTTTATTTAAATTAAACTTTTGTAAGGGGTGATTATGCAAAAGTTTAGTGAAATTGTGTAATGATCTAGATCGTGATACCTTTAACGGTTTAAAAAACCTGAAAAACCTCAGTTTTCCAAAATACATGTACTTTCGCTGACCACAACACTGCAACGGGAAACATCATACAAAAGTTCATTTTGTATGACCCGGGAGCTACTTATAGAAACCGGGATGCGTCCCATAGTAAACAGAAACAATATTTTGTAAAATAAAAAACAAACATTTTAGAGTCCAAAATAGAAATGTGTACACAAACAGCAACCGTTCAAAGAAAAAGGTAATTTCCATTATTGTCTAGCTGGATTTGATACGAATTTAATTGTTCCTAATTTGGTTAGTACAAATTACTTGGGGATCAAAGCGTTGTTTGCGATATCCAAATATTTATTTATTTCGATTTTATGATTCAATGGCGTTTTATATTAAATTGTCGGTCTGTACCATATATTTTGTATCGCCACTGGATATTTCCAGTTTCTCTAACAAAGGCGCATGATTACGATATTGTGACGCGTTTTAAATAATGCAAATGAAGTTGGTTACGGTTAATTTGAAACGAAAATATGAAGCAAATGTAGCGTCGTTCAAGTGAAAGGGAATGAATGTACGAACATATTTTATAATGGAGCACTGGATTTTTTTTAAGAATTCTTATTTTTCCATATCACTCCTCTGATCATCAAAACAATAGCTAAAATGTTGTGCTTGGCATTGAACAGCATTCAATATTTATTTATTATAACCACTTTGATAAACCAACATGTCAAAATACTGAGATAGATGTTTACTGTTATTACTTTAATATTTATAAGGTAACGAACGAACATGTCTTACTGGCAACAAAACTGAGTTATTATATATAAGATAACCGTCTTATTTATTTAACGAGGACTAATTTAGTATCAGGTTATAACTATTATCCGATCAAGATAAGTCAACACGTCTCTATTTGACGTTTTCTCTTTTGTCATTGTCAATTTGCTTTAGGCGGCCAATAATATCAAGTTTTTATTCCGGTTATCATTTTATTCTTTAATAAGGCGGTGAAGGTCTAGAGAAGCGTTCACATAAGAACAAATGGTGGTCCTGAATAACAGAAAATAATAAAGGAACGTAAAAGTGGTGATGTTGCGCAACCAGATGGAGCTCAATTCTAAATGATCGTGTAAAATTATTGATATTATTTGAACTAAGGCAAACAATATAAACTTAATATACGTAAGCTTGTTGAAATGTAGGTTTGTTTAGCTTATTATAAATTGTTTTCATCGAGGAGTGTTTTGTTAAACACACTATGCCGGTTCATTGGCTTACACAACTATTGTTTTATGTATAAACTTTTCAGAACAAATTATACGGACTATAATAAAGATGGAGTGGATGTTTGAAAACACTTATCTTGAGAAATATAGACTAAGTTGTTGAAAAAGAAAATCATGTTGACTTTTGATAGCACAATCTTCTGGGAAGTTTATTAAAGCGCGTATAAAGGTGAAGAGAAAATTAGATGAAGTCGCAAGGTCAGAGACAGAGACAGATGATAGGTGTTCAGCGAAATAAATAGTCAAATTATTTTTATTTGATTACTGTATTAATTTATTTTATTGCTAATTGTATCTAACCATTTACTTTCATTTACTTTAAACATATAAAATTATAAGAAAAATATTAATATCATTAAAGAAGGTAGGTAAATAATAAAAGAATGTTGAAAATAATTTATAAAATTTTATATTTTGTACTTATTTTATATCTATCTGACTAGGGTTGATTTGGAATTTCTATTCTTTAAAAAACAAACATCTCTTGACATCACCTCCTAGTGTGACCCTTGGAGGTAAAAAAAAAATCGTTGTATGAAAGGAATAAGAAAGGACTTTTTTTAAAATGCAGTTGTGGACAGCTATAGAGAAGCCGGAAGTTAGTTAATACTATAATACACAGTATGAGAAAAAAACACACTCATCTGTTTTATATTGCAACAAAGGTTATGTATAAGATAACATGTTGATTAATAATTCGCGAAAGGGTTGCCTAATTTCTTGAACCTGGTAAACAGTCCAAGGACTTTCATTTTATAATAAGATTAGCTCTTGATATGTTGGTAATTTTAAAGTTGGTATTAAAGATATGTGCCTAAAGAGCTATTCTTATTATCCATTACTCCAGGGACAGTCGCTTTATTATAAGACTAGCTTTTCCCGCGACTTCATCCGCGTGGTATAGCTACTTTGGGCAACATTTCTTAAAACGACAAAAACAAATATTTTTCCATTATACCATGTAAAATATCTGAATCAAAAAGTTCATGATTTTTTATTTGACAATGACGAAATTCCATACAAACTTTAATTCTCTATTTCAACCCTTTTATCACAATGAAAAGCAACCTATGTTCTAGTGGTTTCGACTCTGTTTAGTGGGTTAAACGTGAGAACTTAACAGATATAGGTATAAACAGACCTACTTTTACACTAACAATATTAGTATGGAATAATTAAATATTTTTATACTTGTCGCTCATTACATCATATCATAAGATATAGATAGACAAGTACCAAAATAACTAAACTAAGAAAAGTATCAATCACTATTACTTGGTCGACTTTAAACTCACAGCTGTTTTTTTTTCGAGTTTTAATTGATGCGATTTTGTGTGAACTAATGATTGAATATTGATGTAAATGATGTAAAGTTAAAATCTAATTTATGTTATTCTGAGCGTAACTTAGTATGAAAGAGAGGATGAATATTAAGTGCGTAAGACGAAAAGAATAAAAAGCTAAAATCAGAATGATTGGTTGTGTGAAAGCGAGACATAAATTTGTACCCTCAGTGCAAGAGGGACGAATGATAAAATATATTATGGCCGGAACTCAGTATATTAAATATGCCATAGCCAACTGGGTGAAACATCTGTTCCATTAGACGGCTAGCCCTATAATATAATAGCGTCATTCATTTGCACGGCTAAACGTTGATCATAATTAATAATTTTATGAATAGCAAAATATCCGCGATCATCAACCCTTTTACATCCCCTTATACCTTATTGCTGTATCCACGATATAAGAATTAAATTACTTTGATGTTCAACTTCGAAGACGCTATAACAAAAATCTATATTTAGTTATTTCAGGTACAGCAACAGCTAAACATGTAATTAACCGACTAATGTTTACACAAAACTTGATCGAAAACTGAAATCTATGCAAATTCTTTGAACAAAACGATAAAGCAGTTTAGTTAAAAATAAATGCCACCTAACATTTAAATGCTTACATTTTTTTCTGACTACATTCTATTTATAAAGTCATGCTTGATCAAAACAGTGCGATGTAGAAATATACAGTATAGCTCAAATATATCATTTGTGTTTCCTTTCGTATATAAATGATTTATACTTAAATATTATCATAAATTTTAAATTAAAATGTTATTTTTGTTATAAATTATATTTATAAATTTCCATCAATATAATAAGGATATGTTTATTAATAATGTTAGATAGATTTATTACAATGGCAAATCAAATGGTAAAGAATGGTCATCGTAAGCTTTATTCGCTGTGCAATTATCGGTATAAAGAGGTTGATGCTATACTATATTTATGGAATAGATAAAAATATGGTAAATTCTTTCGCTCTTATTGTCTTAATTTTTCCGTGATGCTGAGTATATCGCCGATGCAGCAGCGCGCGGGAAAATGCTATTTTTCTTGTCTTCCTAAGCGATATAAAATGATACAGCATGACATAATGCAATGCACCCATCGTTAGTTCAATTGTTATATTTATTGTGAAGCAAGTACTAGAAATAAATCCATCAGAACCTCTTAATCCTCTTAAATAAATCTCTTAACGACGTCTCGTTACATCAAGTAAGATTCATTGATTTCTACCACGCCTAGTAGTTTTATTTGCAAAGTCTGACAAAATTTTTTGTTTTTTAGCATTTTCATGATGGAGGATTGCCATTTATCTGTGTGTTCTCAGGTTTATCCTAGATTGGAAGAGCGTTCGGTTAGGGTTTTTTTAGTATATTGGTACTTTAGGAGCACCTCAACCTCTTACGACGACTTAGTGGCAGACAACCGACAAGTCCGGGGTTTATAAACTCCATTGTCTTCCCAGATTTTGCAGACGGAAACCTTTTAGACAAAGCGCTTTGTAAGCGTTTTATAAGTACTATGACGAAATTTTTTTTATTGAGGAGAACGTGGGCTTGTTTTTCCGCTCAAGATTGTTGGTCTAAATTCATGTACATATAATATGATCTAAAACTGGAATAATGGGTGACATACAAAAGACACGAAATCTATGTATATTTATTTCAAAGTGAAATAAAGAATGCTTGCGTCTATTGTTACGATTATGCATGACTAAACAGAAAACTCCCACATTCACTTGTAGCTTAGTAGAGCGTGTTGATGCTTTTTTTTTTGTCTTATTTCTTTCAATAAAATCTGTATTACAGATTAAGAAGCACCAATATACCAACAGTATAATTTTGCAATGTAATATATCACTTTTGGACTTAGATAACTTACGAGGGTCATCACCATCGGGTTGTTAATTTTAACGATCATTGAATCAGGAAAGCGAACTTAGAACCTGCTTTCCAATGAACCGATAGACATTATCTTCAAAATATTTTTCTACTATGATTTCTAGTAGATAAACTTTTACTTTTTGAAGAATGTGCAGAAAAGATCATGATTCAATTACTCCATCTAAAATTTACCGACATTAACTTTTGCTTTGACTTAACTCTTTGAAATCACAGCATTATTATTTTATTTATATATGATATAATAGTAGAATGTTACACAAGGCCATGCAATGACCCATTATTACGAAGGTATACTTCCGAGTTTATGCGAGGTACAGCGTTATAATGGGTTTTAGTGCCGTGTGTTACACTTTGTTTTTCACTTCGATAGCGAAAAATAAATGACGGTCACCAGTTGGATGTGATTAAAGAAAATTCTTAGATTTCGCGCGAATGCCTTTTTTCTTTGGCAGCCACTTTGTTAACAAGATCCAATTGTCCACTTTTAAAGTGCACGTTTAATAAAAAATTCATACTCAACAGATTTGATTGAATAGTACAAAAACATTATGGAGATCTACAATATATTAATTTAATCATTATATTAATCATAACATATACATCTAAAAGAGAAAAGTGCACTCTATTGGTTTCAGTAATTAGAATCAATAGTAATCATAAATAAAAGTAATCAAAACCAATAGTAATGTGAATACAATATAGAATAATTCAATGATATATACAGTACATACATTCTTTAGAATCGTCAAGACTCTTTTTCCATGAGTGTTTAACATTTGAGTAAGAATTTTTTATAGTACCGTTGGTGACACTGAGGCACAAAATAAAGAAAAAAAAAAACCATTTTACACTAAAACATAATGCGCTGTATCAACGGACTTGTCGAACAAGGGTAATGAAAAATATATTAATTATCTTATTATTGGTACGTTTAAACTTAAAAGATTTCTCAGCGTTAAACATGTGAGTTTAACCAAGTCATGCATAACGAAACGTGACAATTGATTGGCGACGCTTTACAACTTAGCAGGAATACAGTCAAAATTTTTATCGGCTTATTTACTCGCACGTTAAGCTTCAACTAGTAATTTTATTCCTTCTTCAGCATAAAGCAATGTTGCCTAATTTCACTTGCCGTTGCTTGATTTTTGTTGTAAAGTTGCTAATATTTATTGATCAATTCCAAAGTTAACCATCATTCGAAAAAGTCAGACAATTTACAATCTTATTGTTTTGCAGCAATCTCTTCCACGCAGCTACGTGACCAACATTGTTATACAGAAAAAATAGCAGAAAATATCAAAATTTTGGAATAGAATGGAAAATAGTTATTTTGTTCCCATTGACAAGTTATGTTGATAAATAACTTAAAAATTAGGTACTAAAAATCGCTCATCACTGTTTAGCTACGACCCAGATTTTTAGCGGATGCTTATAAAGTAAAATAATGTTGTATATTATAGTAGTTCTTGATCAATTATTTATTTTATAAACTCCCTTTCAATTTATCGACTAACCGCACTTTCTTTTCAGTTTTGAGTGTGCTTTCTGCTTATCCAAATATTTTTTATACAAAAATATTAAGTTATGATTTCACATAGAAATTAATTTTAAATTATTTGTCACGAATGACAAAACTAATGGTTTAATATTAATTTACATTTTGCTTTGAGTGCTTCGTGTGATTTTATATTTGTTATATTTATAAAACAATTTAAAATAAAATCAAGATAATAAATACATTTACAGTATTACTTTATTTTAACTAATTTATTTTAAAGCATTATGTTATCTCACCCATAGTTTTTCCCTTGAAATATAATGCTCATTTCTAATCCATTTATTAGTTTATATTTTATTCCCAATCAATTTAATGAATCATCTTAAAGGGATTTAGTTATTCATTTTAAATTTTGTTAAAATCCGAATTAAGTTTTCAGACAAATGAAAATTGGATATCTCTGGGAACCTTGAGTGCTTTTACACGTAGGAGCATAACAAACGAGCCGTGGGCGACACTTATCGAGTAGGATCTGTTTACGATAAGTCTCAGAATATTTCCGTTCGCATGTTCCCTAATGATCGTTTATGTGCTCTTTTTATAAATTATACTATAATTTTTTTACTGACGTCACGTTTTATTATTCCATTTTATGGCACTCACTTCCGCACGTCATGTTACCACAATATGTCAATTTTTTCCAGTCGAATTTAATCGTACCTACCCTCAAAGCATCAACTATTATAACGAAATGGAGAATTTGACAGCTTTTTATAATTTGACGTATTGTTAACTTTAATTATGACAAAAGTAATATATATATTAAATCGGTGCAAGATCCATTGCAGCAGGCAGAATCAAATAAGCGCGACAAGGCATGATCTTTTCATACGCCTTTCGCTGAAACTTCTATTATGTTAGGCAACATCACATTCATTGCACATTTTAATATATTTAATTTGATAGTATATAGGTAAACTCATATTATGGAGTCTACAATAATGATGATACGAGTATCACAACAACCGACTACCATTTTTAGACTAAGTGAAATGCGTTACTGAACACCTGCAAACTTCGCTTCGCCAAGCGAGGGCGGTTTTATATGGTGCTTTTCTCTACGGACTCGTCACCGGAATGGAAGCAAATATAAATATATATGTTAAACATATTTATCCAAATACAAGGAAAATAAAAAACAACAATGAACACAAAAGTTGTACCAAATTGAGCATGCAAATAATGTCAAAAGCAAAAACCGAACACATAAAAATGTCTATGTACAGATGCGTACCTATTAATACTCTCAGATTGTACTCTCATGGTAAGCGATGCGCGTTAACTATAAATTAATCTGTTATTTGACACAATAGTTTGAAGGGCTGAAAAATTTTAATGTTCAATTTTGTTTCTGATAACATAAGTAGTAATTAGCGTTGTCAATGCAAAAAAAGTTCTTTCAGATCCCCAGCTTAGTATATAATTAAAGCATTTAGTTCTACTATTGATTTCGTTAATAATTAATGTATGCACTACGACTACCTCAACATATGACAATAGGAAATTTTATTTTCCATTCGATAGAAGATAGACAAAATGAATTATTAAAACAAAATGTTTTAATTGTTCGCGAATGGTTCGTGCAAATGCATGATAATTATATCCTGCATTTAATATTAAAGAAATTCTAGATTTCTGAAGTATACAATTGAGACTAAAAATAATATATAGGTTGGGGGAAAAGTTTATTCTCTATTTAATAAAAAATCAAAACGTTTTTTCATAAAGTTTATTTACATTTTACTAAAGTATATACTTAGGTACCATTATCTTCGATTTTTTTTTTGACATCTTGTAGGTAGAGAGATGATCCCATTGCTATAGAAATTTTGCCGAATTAGATCGAAACAGATGGAAATCCGATCGTGCAAGGTAAGGACTATACAGCGGATGCAACACCTCCCAGCCAGACTGTCTTGATATTTGCTGAGCTTCATGATGGAAGACTAAATCCCTTCTGTTAATTCATTTTGGTCGCTTACTCTCAACTTCTTGCTTTAATCTCATCAGTTGTTCGCAGTAGAGTTAAGAGTCGATGTTCCTGACTGGTGGTAACAACTCATAATAAATAAGGCCCTTCCATACAGACTTCAACACCATTTTGTCTGTAGCAGGGCGACTGGAGCGACGTACATTTTGGCCTCAAAATGTATGTGCTGAAAACGCTTAAACTTTTATTACAAATTTATGCATACAATATGCGAAAAGACTTTCTACAACCCAATATAACGTTAGAAAAATAGCTTCAAGTCGTACTCCAAGAGCTACGGGTCCGGTCTGTGGCTTTTATTACATACATTGGCTTAGATTGGGTAAAATTGCGATCAATCGAAATGCACTCGACATTCAATACTGTATTGTTAGATACAGGGTGTACGTTTACTATAATAGGCCGAATTGCTCGATCGATGGTGTATATATAATATCGACCATTAATACAATAAAGATCATTGAGTGCATTTTAACATTGAGTCATTAAATTAATCAGTTTTCAATTTAATTGGCATGAGATCCAGGTTGTCTGAATTTTGTGTTTCGTCAAAGACTGGTTTTGATCGCTTAGTCACCGAGGTTTTCAGCCCCCTGTGCGAATTTACTTAACTTCGTCTTTCATTACAGTAAGTTTCGCTCATGACGTAGATATGTAAAAATTGATTTACATTTGCATTTATAATTGGGGAATTATAAAACGTAGGTAAGTAGTTATTCATCATTTGAAATTACCTTTACCTACTTAAAAGTTTCTCCGATACATAACTCCTTTAGCGTCTACTTATTATTCCAGCATGGTTCACTTAAACTTTGTACTAAGTAGCCGGCTACTGCTGACCCTGACTAGAAACGTTTGATCAACGGTATCGTATTCATAATTAACGAGTTACACCTTTATTTTGTTAACGTTAAGGTGTTTAATTGCCAACTTAACAGTAATGCCAGTCCACGCCCTAACCCTTCGCTTGTCTTTGGTCAATAATAATTATGTACAAAGAAACTGGATACATATAAATTCTTACAACACAACGGATGTTGTTCTTATGTGGAACGGATACGAATTGACATTAATGGTTATACGGAAGTTTGAAGGTCAAATGTTTGTGAGAAGAACATTACTAACGTTTAATATTTAATTGTGTAATTCTATTCTGGTCATCGATTAATTAACTATTGCACAAACGGACACGCCCCTAAATATACAAAGACAGGGCAATAATGCGTCATTCTATATGCAGGAGTGCATTCTAATGAAGTTCTAAAATAATGTCAGAAAATAACGATCGACGAAGTGCGAGTTTGGTTCACGCACCAGTTTTCGTAGAATTAATAAACTATAGGTTTTCTTTGCATCAGAGATAGGTAATTTCTGCTCAACACAGACGCGGCGGCTTGTGAGGTACAATGTGTAGTAGTCATAAGGGTGAACGATTCGCTTCTTATCAACAATCACGCGAAACAACAATCGCTTATTTTAAACGGAGTGAAAGTTTTGAATTTGTCATTTTTGGAAATGTGTTTGTTTGTATGTCGAGTGAAAATTCTGGATTTGACATTTTTGGAAATGTGTTTGTTTGTATGTCGTCTTTTAAACCTACAAAAACACTTATAGGTAGCCAGTAAATTCTTTCTTGAATTAAAATAAAAGTGGGCTGTAAGTTTTAAATTACAGGGTTTTAAACTAGTATTATTAAATGACTTGATTACTTTACTATTTGTGTAAAAACATCTACATCTACTTCTTACAATGTTGAAACTTATAAAGACACTCTGATAAACAAAATGTAAATTTGATTTTTTTAAAACAAAATTTACTTTTGTATTTCTTATATTGTATCCAGTGATAGTACAAGGAGTTTGTAACGCAGTCGGGCATAAGTCCTGCTGAGATTCTACCCAGTATAAACATGAGGATCATTAATCTTAATCTGACTTAAAAGGTGAATGACTGGTCCAGAAACGATAAATACGTTCGTTTTTTATTACACATCGTATCTCGTATGTGGCCTGTTGGATATTGTTGGCTGTGAAATAGTCCACCATGAGATTGGTTAGTGGCCAGACTGTCTTTATTTATCTATTTTTAAACGTGTGCGTAGCGCTTGCCTGTGGTATTGCGACAGTACTTCGATAGTGTACCTACTAGTGTGGATATCAGTCCCAAAATCGATATTTCTTTCGAAACCAGAGCCTTGTAATGATAATAATGAATTAGTATCTACGATAGAATTGATAGATTATTGTATCATCAGTCGTACAGTCTCAATTTTGGCAGATTTTGTCGGGATGCATGTTTTAAATTTAAGTTTGTTATGTACTCACATAGTGTAAATAGATTAATCAAAATGATTTATCTGCAAAGAATATAACTTATAAATCTAATCTTTTAGGTATGAGTCTATGAGAAAAACACCAGAAGTGGCGCTAGGTGGTAGCCTGATGTAGCTGACGTGTAAAACGGGCATTAACGGTGATGACGATGATCCTAGAAACTATTGATATAATAATCAAAACCATTAACTACCAACTATCGTAGAAGATAATTGAGGTATGTGGCTATGGCCATAGGAAAGTTTTCAATTAACACGCTTTATTAAAGGAAGTATTTCATTGAAAAATTATGGTACACAAACAAAGAAAAATAAAACATAACATACAAAGAAAGAGGAGGGAAAGAACGATAATAAAGGCAGTTGGTTAACCAAGACCCTGTCTCAGGTTATATTGTTACGACACAGGACTCAACAACACTGTTATTCTGATAGTATAACCAAAAAGAGCATTTTTATGATAAATAGGCCAATTTATCAATTAGTTAAGTACTGAGAGATATACAGGAGATAAGTACTAAAAGTAACCACATAAAAAGTCTTGAAAAACAGTATTTCTGCTATAAAAATGTCGTGAAATCGAATGTAAACTAAGTCAGTTAATTCAGTATCTACCTTTCTATAAGAGCAGCTATCTAACAACAAAGTTGCCGTTGGAATCTCTTTTAATTTTATAGATCTTAAGTTCAAGTGCTCTGTGTAAAATACAGTAAAATTGTCCAGATGATAACCATAAGCGTATCATACATTTCATTGGTTGCTAAGTAACGCTTTGTTGATAAACATAATTTTTCGAATAGAGTGTAATTATCATCATCACCCTATAAATGTCTTCACTGCCAAGTCTTCCATATGGATGGAATGGGATAGTGAGATTGGGCCATGACCCACCAAGCGGGCCTAGTGCGGATTGGTGAGTGTTAACGACTGCAGATGCAGCCAGGACCAACGGGTTAACTTCCGAAGCATGGTTGAGCTCGAGATAACAAATTTTAGTTACCCATCCTCGCGAGAGTTGCTTAGCAACTGTATCGTAGATCGGGCGCGCTAACCACAAAAAAAAAGGTAGAAAATCAGATTGTAATCGTCAGAATTCTTCCTTGCTTAATATGAGAAATAATAACTTTGTTTGAAATTTGGGGCTTGTAGGGGCCAACAAGATCCGAATCCCAATATTCTTAGAATTTTGATGGTCGGTGAATAGATAGTGACAAATTTAATACAGACAACTAGTTGAAAAATGTAGTCTGGAAATATATCTAGCTATGTATAATGCCTTCGTATTCATTGAAAATGGTTTCTAGCCTGTTACAGGGGGTCAAAATGCCCCGAATGACTTCTAGAAATTTATTTATTTATGGCTGCGCCTTTTTGCTTTTTTATTCAACTTGGCCTGATATTATATACAAAAAGACACTCTTGTGAAGTTTTTCAGCCACTTGCCAACTAGGTAATTATTTCGTGACATATTTAGATTGATTTGTGTCTCCTATTTAATAAATTATCTTTTTGAATCTGAGTGGGTATTGAATAGCAGTATTAGACATTATTATTTTTGCCATTCATTAGTGATATCTATTTTTTTTAGTTGATAATGTCGAAACCCAAAGGCATGGGTTTCGACATTGTGGCCTCAAAAATGAAAGCATCAAAAGAAGCATTTGATGTAGTATTATTAAGTAGCGTTGGTACGTAGAGGTAGTAGACGCTTCGTTGATTTTTGCCTTTTATTGTGTGATATTTTCGTGTATTTGATTGTGTTGTAAGTCGATGATCAAAATAAGTTTGTCACGATTCATCAGACCAATTATTACTTATGGTACAATGAAAAAATATTCCCTTCGTATATTTCGATGGAATTCTTTATTGATGAGTGCTTTTATCATATATATTTCTATACGACTTTCAAGAATTTTGAAGGTGAAAGACTTATTAAGGTGAATTAGCTGTTGCCAACTAAAATATTTTTATACCGTTATGATTTGACATAAAAATAACTTCTCTTAGTATTGTATACGTAACTATTCTTACATTAAGTCTGCGGTGCGGCCGTTAGGCTTTATTCCTGATAAATTTGATGGTCTGGTGCGAAATTCATTTTGTGATAATTCAGATTAGAGGATAATTTTATCCTTTTTGAATCAAAAATAATTTTGACACAAATAAAAGAATATCATATAAAATGTTAGTGTCTCGAGTGTTTAAATATAATGGGTGATTTTTCGTTTTGCACCGCGTTATATAACGCGTAAATTATAGTCAATATTTTCATAATTGAATAAGTATTTCTGATAATCACCCTCTACAAACAAACAAAGAAAGTTCGAAACTTTACCTCTTTATAATATTATTATAGATTACATTATTAAAATTACTTAACACACGTCTACAACAGCAAACATTCAAATCGTCTATCGTTTCATTCTTATCTTACTACCGCTCTGATAACAAGAAGTTCCACTTGTGTTTGAGACGCGCCGGTCAGATCCGGAAGCTTCTTTATCTATAAGCGTGGAAGATAAACTTTATCAGTAATGCGTATTAATACAAAATGTGAGTACGCTTTTTATAGAATCTGACTTAAAAATATAATTTTTATCGAGGTCAATCGTAACAGTATTAATAATTCACGACTGCACTGCGAGGTCTAATTTCTTATTCTGTAAAACTACGTATAATTTTAAAGACGAGGAGCTCGTTTGGCACATTGGGTCTGCAAAGTGGAAGGGCCGGCCATAGGATGGGTGACCATTTTTTTTTGTCTTGAGTTCCTTGGTGCTTTGGAAGGCACGGTAAATCGTTCATCTTGGTTGGGTCTGCAAACATTCGACTCCTTCCATAGCGACGGCCTGCGTCTTAGTAGATAGTAGTAAGTCTTACCTGATACCCAAGACTAGACTTCAAAGAAAAGTAATTAATTCATTCGGGAGGCTCTGTGTGAGCGCTCTCTGCGAGCAATATAAATCAATTACAATTAAATCAATTGATATCTACTATTAAAAAAAATACTTTTCGAGAAAGTTTAGGTTCTATAAGGTGACTAAGGAAGGTGATAGCAGATGAAAATGCTTGGATTTGAGATGTTCCTGCCATTTTGATAGGGGATTTATTTTGTTCGAATTATAATAATCTAGTGTTTATTATTTTATCATGTAAAGTCAAAGTATTATTATTTTTTCACTTTATTATTTAATGAAAAGTGACTACATATTCTAAGAAATTCAGTTGTTGCTGACATATCTGTAATTATTTTTTGAATTGTTAATATTGATTTGGTAATAGCATGATTTTTGTAAATGTCGCATAATCTCTTAGAGCTTGTGAGTTTTTTGCTCTTTCTTCTTATCAGCCAAAAGACGCCCTAAAAGAGCGGTAGGAAAATGACGTTGAACGATCAAAAAGTACTTCAAATAAATTTATACCAATGTATATATTTTGGCTACTGACATGTAATTTAAAAAACGTCAATTATTATTTTATGAAGCGATGATTGGTACTGATTTAATAAACAGAAAAATGTCAACTTTATTATGGAATCTTTTCGCGTATTTCTGAAACGTTGTGCACAGTAAACCCTGGGGTAAATAGCGGCGGAATCGAACTTTTATATCAAACATAATAAGTGGCAAATAATATATTTAGATACACTATAAGTATATGTTTAAACAATGGTGGTAGAATAATTAAAACGCAGTATAATACATCTTTACGAGCGGTCGTTCCGCAGCAACACACGTTGACATACGACCATATTGTGAACGTTACAATTGTTTAGTTGGCATTGTTATTGGTGGTCACTAAAATAAACGCCGTTTTAAGTTTATGACATTGATATTAAAAATAGCTTGTTGTCTATTTATGGATATCTCGTAACGGAGCATTGAAGTGGCCGTTGATACAAGCAAAAGTCGTTACTGCGATATGAACATCAATATCTATACACACTATAAAATTAATAGCAACGTATCATTGGTCGATGCAACATTAACATAATAAAAATAATAGATATGTTGTTACTTTTGTTAAAGTAATCAAATAAAATATCGATCAACTGAATTCATAATCGATTTCAAATGAAATCTGTAGTTGGCGTTTGATATGCGGTGTTTTGTTTACACCTGGAGGGAGGTGTAATCTAATCACAGGTTATTATAATTTTATCATATGTGTTATATTGGAAATGTCCATATGTGCTGCATTTGTTTACACGGTAATGTCAATCACTGTTGTACTCGATGATTTATCGAGATTTACTTATTTATAGTTATATAAATTGTACGTTTTATGTTTTTATATAAAGTGCTTTATAATAAAACTTAAAGGATCGGAATAAGCTTAATTTATGTTAATAGTGAAAGTCATCTTTATCACTACCATAATTATTATACCTATATGAATAAAGCACAAATGTTATTTTTTATCTTAGTTCCCTGTGCAGTGGTAAGTGGCCCTGTGCAAATCAATAGTACATTTATATTAAATACGATTTGAGTTTGTCAATTTTATTTGAGTGCCTATATATTCTTGTCATGGGACAAATACAGAAAAGTTCATTTTTATTAAAATTAAAATTTAAAAAGAAAAAATACCGAGTAGGAAAAGCGTTAAAATAGAAGAAAAAACACGCACTTTATTTATTGTATACTAAGTGATATAATTGTGTTTTATATTCTTATTGTATCAAATACTATTGTTGATATCAAATACCTAATAATAATAATTAGAAACGGACGGTCCTTACACCTCACGTGTTAGCGGACGCAAAGCGTGGGAAAATTAATGGATAATCTTTACGTTTATGTCCTTTATCAATTTATTCGTTTGCTAATAGACTCACCAAGCAGATTACATCCGTTAATAAGCTTGATTGAAACAATATCCCTCTTAGATGTAGGCATGTGTTGAATAACTGCACGTTGAAAACTAAGATATTTTCATCAATTAAGATTAATAAAACTGTTGACGCCAGACAATGTAAATTAATTTATTATTTTCACGCGTGGTAAATTTCGAAATTACTGACTATCTAATTTCAATTCATTTGATGCCGCATCTTTGTGAACGTCTGTCGGCAACTGACGGTGGAAGACAAGAAAACTACTTTACAAGGGATACGGCTCTCAGCGTAGCGTAGGAAGGGTTCTGTTACAAATTACGACGAGTGTCTTCTAGCGAATCTTGATACAGAGAAAAAGTGAAGTGATGGGCTCTTTCCACCCATGTCGTGAGTTTACGTCGCTGCGTGTGCACCGAAATAAAACGCGCCGGGAACTCATCAAGTCGTAAGCCGCTCTTATTCTCTTCTTTTTAACTGTTACCCAAAATTAATTTCGTGCGCGACAATATATTCATAATATTTTTACATCAGTTTTTTATGAGGATATATTTACAAAATGAATGCGCACTATTTATATATACAGAATTTGTATAAAAATATTGCGGGATTTAAGGTATTTTATACATTGTTATAACTTCCTCATAAGGGCCTTCAATAAAAAAAAAACTAAAAGGAATATTGTTGGATCAATTTGATTCTCAAGGCTTATCCACCTACATATCGTTTATGTTATATCAGTTTGATCGATAGCATTTGCTATAGAAAAATTGTATATTTATTTACAAATAAAATATATAAATCATTTTAGTAAAATCTAGTCTAGACTCTTAGGAAATTTAAAATCTGCTTCGGGTATTACAATCGATCTTTTACGGGGAAGTTTCCGAAGACCAGTAATTGATGGATCTGACATAAATAGAACTTTTGTAAGTTGGTCCGTATTGGCAATTTCTTGGGAAATTTTCTAAATAAAATTTATAAACACTTCTACATTTACTTAATAAAGTAGGATTCCTACTGTATGAAGTTTAGAACATTTTGTAACTTATTTGGCGGGCGATAAGAAAATCAAAATAAATGTTTCAAACCAGCTACACTCTATTTTATCTTTGAGTGTTAATTAAAAATTAATGCCATTATATAACATTACCCATTACCATAACCGATTCAGGCTAACAGTCATTACAACGGTTTTTCGTATTTATTATTATCTATACCTTCTCATCATCCTAATTAAACTTTTACGCGTAAACACTTAGATCCTCTAACGGAAGGCCAAAAAACAAAGAAATATAAGTACTATATACTTCAGAAGAAATTTAAATTTATATCTATATTTCGTAGACGTGTGCTACGATCGGACAACGTAGTCATAATAGACGTCTAGTACCTATGAACTATACGTCTATTATGAATTATACAAAAAAAAAAATACAAAATTTCAAAAGTTGAAAGTACAAAATTATGTAATCGAATATTTTTTTAAAAGTAATTAAATATTATTTAAGTGCCATTAAGAATGGAGGAGTTATGCTCGTATTTAGTCAATTTTTGTCAACTCTTCGGTGGCGTAGAATATCTAAACTACAAATATAAAATAGTATAGAGATGTCTTACTACGAAAATATGTGAATAAACAGCAGAAATAAAGATTTTGAGCGACTACTGTAAAACAATAACTGATCGATGCGGTCATTGAGTAACAAGTACTTACAATTAATGACGCTTTCTGATCGAAGGTTACAAGTAATGTAACATTTATATAAATGGGTGACACATATTTCAGGGTAGCTTATTAAACGGCATATGTTGTATGTAATAAAATAACGGGGACTAGACAGCAGTATTTTGAACTCGTGCCTTTCATACTATGAAATGTATGACTAAAAATTGTTATGAAAAGTTATAGTTATTTATATGCAAAAAAAAAATTTAATCAAATATAAAGATTATATTTTTAACTATTAAAACTAAAAATTAAATACAACTAGTAATATCTGTTCCTATGTTAAGTGATTATGTTGATGACTTAAAATGTTTAAAAATATGTTATACGAACAATAGTTCTTTAGTCGGTGATGGTCAGACGCAGTTTGTACTATCTTTATTTGTGAAAACATTTCATTTTTATAATTAATAGTTTGATAAGATATTATAAATTTATACATAATATAAAGTTATGTCCGCTGTCCGTAGTTTTTTTAAATACACAACGAATTTTGATTCGTTTTACATATAGATATACAGAGCAAAGTTCTCATTCTGTACTAACAGTGATAGTGTAAAATCTCACAATGTTAGCTTTACCACGAAATTCGACGTCGTTGAAACGGGCGGGCAGTGGCATCTATTCGATATTATTAAGTGGGAATTGTTTAGGCTGCCTTGTCTCATCAAGTGTGGCATCTTGCGGATCGGTTTCTTTAGTACGCAATGCAGTTGATTCATTGTCAATAATTCCTGTTGTAGCGTATATTATTTGGAGAAATTGCAGAAAGTGTCTATGGACACCACTAATAAAATGTAAGGAATGAAAAAGTATGTAGGTCCAGTCATTAAAACATATAAACAATATTGCTTAAGCAATTAGGTAGTTCACCTTTCTTTTATTTGCATTAGCGGCTATTTCCACTGTTTACAAGTGATATATTCATTATATGTCAATTTAACGCAATGTTTTCTCGGACGCATGCCAGGCGTAAAAATCTGATGATAATATTAATACAACCGTGATGTGACCCAATTAAACGTGATGTGTGCCGATTCGGACTACACACAATACATAGGATAGGATTTTGTCAGTTACATAAAATAGAGTTAAAAATAAAAAAAGAACCCCAATAATAAATTTAGAAAGTTTTAAAGTTATTACTTATCGGGATCAAGGAGAGTGAAGCCATTTTCTTAATATCGACTTGGAAAAAAGTATAGTAAAAAAAATCTTTACGCAATAAAAATGAATTAAAACCTTTATTGTGTTTGTTTTTATCGTGAAATTTTAATGACATTCGGGTTTCTATTATCATAAAATGCTTGGTCGTATGACTAGTTTGATAAACTTTTTGTATTTCTTTTTTTTTATAATTAATATTAAAATAACATTTTATAGAAGACAAATTCAGTAAAAATACTCTCCAATTCCGATCAGATACGTTTGACGTAACACGTTTTAAAAATGTGTTTGGCGTTTACTTTGCGACCTATATAACTAGTTATATATTGTAGTAATCGACGAGCACGGTACTCGGAATTATACACGCTTTTACCGGCCTTTATTATCGACGCGTTAGTAAACAGTCGCCTAATAAAGTGCTCAAATTCTGATAGATGTTACTATCGCTATCTGATTGTTCGGCAGAGAAATCGTTTTTATGCCACTTCATTGCCCCGATGTTATGAATACTTCACTCTGTAAGCTTCTTCTAACTGTGTTTATTGTTTCTTTTTTGCGAATGTTTTGTTAAATAGTGAACAATTATCGATTATGAAGTTTTTTTTGGATTGCTTAAAAGCTTTAATGAAGATTATTGTTGCAGTCCCAGAGGGGCAGCCGGATTCATCAACCCCTGGCGCTGGCCTCAACTCGGAACTGGACATGATGACTCCTCGCGGCAATTGCACCGGCCGCTTCCTTACCATGCACAAGCGCCGTAAAAAGAAGCTCCTCACCCGATCCCTGAGCCAAGAGGCTGCACTCCTCGACGACCTCCTACTCGGACAAGTGCAGGTAAGTACATGAAGCTAGCTCGTCACTAACTCCTAACATAGTACTATCGCACTTAATTTATATTCGCATTGCGTCCTCACGCACTGTCCTGTATGTACATAATGTCGTATCTTGTGACATATTGTGATATCGCTATGCGTTCTGAGTAGTATCGCCGAGGACGCGCCGAGCGAATGTAGATATTAATACCTTGTGTTTAGCTTTTTGATCTGTGACGTCACCCATTATCATAGCGCCGAGGCGAATTCTTAATTGTTCAATTCACATTCCTAAAAAGCGATTGCTATATTATTGTATACGAAGATGTGAATGAAATTAAATGTTATGAGAATAGCATCAAAATTGACTAGTTTATCTGACCTTCGAACTGATAAATTGTCTGTAAATAGACAGCTTTGCGATTGTTGATGTTGACGGTGTTATGAGGAAGCGAGACAAGTGAAGTGCACGCGTCCGAGTATGAACCGTGCAAGTTGACGTATTAACATTCCTTCCTGATGCACTGGTCATTGATTGTTTGCCAACAATCTGTCAAACATTCCCACACCTTTGTTGTATACGTCTTAATACCTACTTTCTCATCTCTTGCACAGATCATCGACTTGGACGTGACGTGACTTTTTTTCTAAATGTACTTTAATGCTAATTTAACAATTCTGCTGGTTAAGCGAATGTACCAACCCGCTCTGTGAAATGTGTTCGGAATGTGCAACGTATTTGTATTTTAATAATAACATTTTTGCTTCTCTTACAGTGCATCCTGAATCAGTCAGTCCAGTGGAAGTTCAATGCATTTACATTAGAAAACGTCTCCGGGGGTAAAGTTTTATTTTTATTACCTTTTGCTGTCGCCTGCATTGGCAGTTTGTATAAACAGAGTGAAAATAAAAGAAATACCTGATCGCTTATATAACAAAGCTTGGAAAACGTTAATATTTTTGTTATCCGTTCAGTTACTCATTGTTTACACTCTGTTCCTATTGGAATATTTAATTTCCAATTAGTGTTGCCCTCTTAGCATAGGTTCGAGTTCTCGTTAAAAGTATCTTGTTTGAAACCTTTCACTGTAGAATTGCTCACGTACCGTCTTTGCTTTATGTTTAATTTGAAGAGCTATTACGTGCCTATTCATCGTCAAGAACCGACTTGTTATAGTAAGGTGAGTGGGAATAATCATGAAAGCTGAATTAGGTTTTGAACAAAATTTTTATGAATCGTGTAGATTTTAGTATGAAATTAAAACGATTTCCGCTCGTTACCACTAGTTTACCTGAGTACTTCAACTATTTGCACTATTGAGATACTTATTTCCAGTAGTTCACCAATGTATTAATTTTTTTAACGGTGGAACTACCGCGAACTATTGTTCCCACTTGTTCAAACCTTAGGAAAGTTAATGTTCATCCAGCTTTGCTAAAATTAACTAATTACTAAAATGAAATGAAAAAAATGATTTAAAATATACCTAATCAAACAAATATTCAATGAAACTTTTAAACATTTCTAATAATATTAGTGAATGAATTTTTCTCTGTATCCATATTACAACTTGATATAAATAAAGAAACTCAAAGATATAGTTCACTCTTATGTCACAAGTTACTAACTTTTCTTTATGTTATTGGGCTTGTAGGCATATTATTTATTTAAAAACCGACGTCAGTGAATTTTCGAAGTGCAATATTATTATTTATAAAACTAATTTCGTTTTCATTTTCAAATCGTTATTTGGTACTTATCTATGATTCGTGAATTCAAGCATCCCTTATTTTGTACAATGATACAAAGAAATTGATATAACCATTTTCATTTTATCACATCATAAATCATTGATTTTCTTATTTAATACTTTATCGACTATCGGATACTCAGCCGACTGTGAATTTTCCAAGTGATAATGCTTTAATAAATTCTAACCGTTATTTATAAACTCTATCATTTGATAGAGTTGTCCAATGGTTCGTGAATTTAATAATTCTTGTTTAGAATTCAACTTCATCTCAACAAAAATAGAGCTATTGTTGTTTCTTTTTAAAACGTTGAAGACAACAATGTAAATATTCAGAAGTGTACGTAATGAAAGCGTCAATACAAAGTAGATGAAATGCTTCCAAACATAAAGGAACCCAATAGGGCTCTTACGAAAAGCGAACTACTAATTTTATATATTAATTTTATTTACTGATTTTATATGAATAAAATAAACTACCGTATTTTAAATATTATTGAACTTACGAAATCACTATAAATATTTTAAAATGATGATAATCTAACTTTCCCTGAAATTTTCTGAAAATTAAGATTTTGAATATGGTAAAATTATTCATCAGTTTTAATAGTTTCGCTTCTATTCAATAAATATGTCAATCCGCCTGTTGCACAAAATCCATTAAAATTGTCATTAGTTTCAAGCGACATTACCTATACAAATTTGACATTTATTAGGGCTTAAAGACGTCACTAAACTTTAATGGACGTTTGTGTAACTAGGTGTCTGTAAAGGAGTTCATTATGAGAATTGATAATTATATGACTTACTTCATGGCCCAGAGTTGATACGAACGATAAAAAAGTGAAAAATAATACTTATCTCAAAACGATTTATTCAAGAAAATGTTACTAAAGTCGGACGGACGTTTTTTCTAGGTTATTAATTAAACGATAGGCGCCCGATTTCAATAGCATTTTCTCGAATAAGTCGGTTTTTAGTGATATTAATAATTTTTATATAATAGGTAACACTAAAAATACTTTTTTGAAAACCGAATCAAAATCGTTTCAGCCAAATGCACAAACGCGCAAATATATCAACATACATTCATAAAATAAGAACGTCTTTTTGAAGGCGGTTAAAAAGCATCATCAATTAAAAAGCTTTAAGTCTTAAAAATAATCCACATCAAAATGAAAAGATTCAAAAGTCGGTAGAGGCCGTGACACATACCTTTCAAGATTGTGAGATCAAATTGATTGCGTGATGTCGGAAATTATAACAACCGGCGAGCATGTGTTTTCTATCGTTGACATTAAGTATTACCCATTGCTTAAGTTAGTTCGTTAGCCTTAACAAAGAATAGCCTAATTTAATTGTAATGTCGTCCAATATTGGTAGGAATAATTTTACCCAAATAATGATGGTATGTGACTTATTGTACATGTCAAACCTATGACATAAGAAAACAGTGTCACTTCACAATTTTAACTGTTATGCTTGCGATAATTTACGTGTATTAATTAACTGTTTTCTTTTCTATAAATATTGTGATTTCATTCGTTCATCAAAAAAACTGAAACCACCAAGTTAGAACACTACCACAAAATAATGAAAAAAAGTTAATGCAACGTACAATTTTTTAATTATGCAACATGTTGAATGAACAATAACCTACATGCAAACCGTAAAAGTTTAACTTGTTGTATTACAAAAATAAACGTTTACTGAAAACGTCTACTTTTTTGTGATACGTAGATTGCGTTGTGACGTAACAGCTTTGTACCGAGAAGGGTTGTTACAAGTCTTATGTACGTTAGGAGTACACTTTTAAACGCGACCAATTCAACGCGAAAATTGTATGAACGCTCGGATTCTGTTGACTGTTTATAGTGTGATTCCTCTGTTTACACAAATGTAAATGTAATACATATATTTATCTACAGTTGAGAACCTTGGATTTTTTTAAATCGGTCAAGTAGGGATATTGAAATAATGTTTAAAATCGGTCCAGCAGTTTCGGAGCGTAGGCGATGCAAACAAACAAATCATCCCTCTTTACAATATTTGTACCTATAGTTATTGTACAAGTACTAAAAGGGGCATTTGGAAATCAATTTTCTTATCTTAATGCAAATTCGTATTCCGATTCGATTATTTTGTATTGTAATGTCCTTAAGCTTCAATTATACACTAAAATCGTAAGTACCTAATTATATATACAATAATTTATCTTTGATTATTAGTAATTTTGATACTGAAAAATGAAATGGAACAAATAAAGTGCACTTATTATTTTTTCCCACTAAATACAGAAAGAAAAATGAAATATATCTAGGGATTCCCTTTATTAGGTAGTAGCAGGATCCCGTCATTGAAAGCCCTAGACGATGTAAAGCGAATGTGCCCTTAGGGAAATATGTTCGTTCACCTCGTTTCTGCATGATGCAGTTTCATTCTTTTTGATTCTCGGCACACGCTGTCTATACTCAGCACCTAACTTCTAATTTAAGTTGACAATCAGTATTCATATCAGTCTTCAACTGATCAAATCGATTAAAATCACCTTTGATCAAAAATAATTTAACATTATCACATTGGTGTTGCTACATTTTTTCGTTTTTATCTGCTATAAAAAGATGCTTACTCATATTTAACGTGAAATGAGTTTATTATTAAGAACTAAAACTGTAAAATAAATTTCAATGTACTTTTTTACCGACGTAACATTGTAGTAACATTACGAAAAGAGAATAAAAAATATGCAGTTGTGAAAATCCAAAGAGAATACGTAATGGGTCTATCATCAGTGGTTCAACGTATACTTACTTTATTTTCAAGTGCTAGTAGATGATTTCAGGTTCCTTAATGTATTCAACACATGTTGAAGTTAATCGATATATTTTAAGTCTGTTTCTTGTTAAACTGCGTTTTCAACTGTAAAAATAAATTTAATAACAGTAGTAAACTTATTATTTTATAGTTTACAGGAGTATAATTATATATTTAGAAACTAAAAAATAACGTTTATTAATTGTTAATACCAACTAACAGGAATCAACGCTTAATTAAGCATTGAAAATAAATTCCTAACGTAATAGGTATCTTACGATTGCCTTAAGATGTTTATTTCAATTACGTTTATTATTTAGAGTATTATGATTAACATTTGACAATAAAGTTAATTCCCATTAATAATTTATGATAATGAATGTTTAATATTTGTTAACGCTTAACGCGAATATGTCTGGTTTGATGGCGTTATCTTTTAATGAGATAAAAATCATCATTTTCATTATAATAATAATAATTACCTCCATTTAACATTTCATTGTCTCTCTGTCCTTCCATCTCTGGTTGCCTAACAATATCCAATTTTTTCGCAACGTGGAGGTATGACGTTGTAATTAAATGTACAGTAAGGTCTGCAATCCCTTACAGTGTTATTAAACAAGGTTTAGCGTTGGAGTAAACTTACGCTGAAACCACACTTAGTATTAGTCAAAATTCATATTATCAAACAGAGAGTTAGCAAAGGTTAACCTACTAAGAGGTTCTACTGGAGTAATATTTACTCATAGAAGGCAGTAGGTTTACTTATTCGACGATACAGTCTGGTGACAGATTTAGTTAGTCAGACAGACAGCGAAGTTTTAGTAATAGGGTTCCCGTTTTACCCTTTGGGTACGGAACTCTAAAAAAGCACCATAGAGTTCATATAAATAGACTGAATATTAGAGTTCAGTTAAAAATAATATTTTCTTTCATAAATAACTCCGCTTTTACTCGGAGGGATTGCTTACACAGGCACCTATGTGCTTAATCTAACAAAACCCACTTACTTACCTTCAAACTAAGGTTCTTAAACCCCTGCCACACCTTTAGTGCCCATAGAAATATGTATTTTGTTAGTTAGAAAACTGTAATATTAAAATAATTGAATTTTCTTCAGTATCAATGGAAAATGTAAATGTATATGTTAATTAATTAACATTAAAAAACCCAACGACGCTGTCTCGTGCTCAAATCGAAATTATTTTGGTTATTGCAGAAGGAAACTATAAAAAGTAGGTAATATTGATATCTCTATAAAAAAAATTTAGCTCGATTGCGAAGTGGTATTTAGTCTAGAACTGAAGAGGTAAAACAACATACGTAAAGGCCAGTCATTGGATGGATCACCAAAAATTTGACATCGGCGGCCATGTTAAATTGTTGATACCGATTGTATTTGCAGTCGTTGATACCCATTCATTTATCTGCATTATAGATTGGCCGGATGATCGTGTGTTATTTGATGTGCAGGTTTATTTCGTGTTAATTTAATTGAAAGTAAACATTAAATATTTAATGAATACGTGTAATAATGCAGCTATGTATAGGTATTTTTTTTTTGGCCAAAACCTAATCTTCTATATTTAAACCGTGGCAGTAGGTAACTCCGCAAACGGCCGAATTATAGATTTACATAGTACTCGGCACATATCTGTCAATCAGTATCAGAATTAATTCTATGTGATGAGCTATAACATATTTTTCCTTTTGTTTTTTTTCACGATATATTGATGATGATGATGATGAAGATATGTTGTGAATAAAATTTGCCAAAAACCTATTTAAATTGATCAAGTAAAATCAACTAATAACAAAGTAATCATTTGAAAAAGTTCTTGGGAAATTAAAGCTAAGAACAAACGTCGTAGCATTTTACGCAAGTGTCAATTTTCCTCAACTTGCGATTTTTAATCAACAAAGGCAAAGAAACATTGTATTTCGCGTGAACTAAGGCCCGAAAGTATATACACACGAAACGATACGATTTTGGTACGACATGTTTTGTAAACGTGTTTTCAGATGTAAGTGACAATAAACGATGTAATTTAATCTTGACATACGTTACACTACGGTGTGAGATAGGGCTCTTATATATAAGCAATATACAAATCGCTGTATGGTGCTATAACGCGATATAGTTTACTTACGCAATATCCATCGACATCGAGCAACGTAAAAACACATGATACGATATTGCAAAGTGCGACAGTGCTGCTACGATGGACATATAATAAAATAATGAATATAAATCATGAAACCGATATACAAATGTATGTGGAAGTGAAAGTATATCGCAAACGTATCTTTCACGATCAGACGTGTTTGCGCATTTTCGGAGGGTGACGTCAAATGTCATTAAAACAGACGAGCATCTATGAAAAGAGACGAAAGATTTGTGTAAGGACAACGTCTTGTATCGCTCGGTTGATACTATTTTCTAAGGATTATGTAAAGAGAACAAGAAGTTTCTGAAAGTGGATACCTATATTTCTATAACACAAAACTATTGTTACACGACATCGTCACAAAGTCGTATCGGTCGTGTGTATTACGACTCAAATTTATAACGGTCCAACCGAGTTGCACTTGACCGCTTTTTAGCTATTTATAGATCCGCACAATATTATCCACAAAGGTAACGGCAGAAGTCAAGCGGCGGACTCTCGGTCCTTAGTGCACTTCGCTATTATTGCTTGTGGTTATGAAAGCTGTTTGTTGTTTGATATTTTTCTTATATGATTTTTAACAATATAATATAATTTTAATTTCTTTCTTTCTCGTCCAACTAATAATATTGTAAATAATGATATACCATAACAAAATGAAACAATAAGGATGATGGCAGAGGAAGGCGCATGGACAAAGGAATAAAACTGATACTTAAATTTTGACTTAATGGCAGTGAAAATGCGTTTCATGTAATAGTTTTAAGAGGAATATTTACTTCTTAATCTTTGTACATTATTTAATTTTGCTTTGTAATTGTACATTCAACTTACTTTACCATAATATGTTTATTATTAGGATATCAGAAATCTAAGTCGATTACAGAAAATTCACATTTAACCTGATATACTGCTGTAGAGACAATATTGAAACATGCTTTTTGAATAAAAATCGTTTCTCTATCGGTTCCTAGACAAAATCGCTGTCATTTGAACAATGTCTTCAGGAAAGGTCGATACGGTAGCAATACATTTTATTTTGTAATGCGATGGTCCTTTTGAGTTAAAGTAGATATTGCCTCAAATAAATGTGTAATAGTGGTTTCTCACTTTTAAGGATTCAGTAGCTCTTTCATCACGTACAATTGAAAAAGATTGTGATGTATTATGAATTATTAGAATGAAAATCATTTCATATTTATCCATTTTGTTATAAATGTTTGCATTTATTGAAATTTTAATATTAATGTTTATGCCGCCTCATTCAGGTCACAATAAAAAAAAAATACATCAAAGATAGTTTAATTAATGCAGAAAATGTGACCAAGTAAAATAAATAAAAAACGGAATATCAGTCACATTGAAAACGACATATTTTCTTTAATTAAAGTCTGAATCTAGGCCACGGACTGACGGCAGTCTGTCATAAACATACAATTATTTTAAAGTAATAGTCAAAGTATGATACAAAATATATTTTACGAAGTTTTTCGACTTTTGCAAGTGCTCGTTAGGGAACGGAATTTCGAACTTAATTGAAGAGCAAATATGAATATCTGGGAAATTGAAACATGATTTTTCGTGGCATCCAATTTAAAGTATGGAGTGGCACAGTTGCTGCGGTTTGTTGACAATTTTACAGCGGCGCTCAATCTATTCGTGTATAGGGTTGTCAGATCCAGGCTTATTGGTTCCTGGACATTTCTGGGACCCCGAACTTTGGATTGTTTGTTATACAATGATTAAAAAATGAAATAATATTTTGTAACTACCTCTACAAGACTATAAATATTAAACTATGATTGAAAATCAGTACCAAAAATAATAAAAAGGTAATTCACTCCACAGCGCAAGCAAGCTAAGAATGCTTGGCTTAACTTTGACAGACGTTAAAATCTTGGAATCACAGAGTTACTCTGTGAAAAAAAAGATTAATAATTTGAGAAGTCTGGGACAGCTAAATGAAATTTACACACGGGGCAACACGTAAAATTGGGGGACAATCCTAGATATTCCGGTTATCTGTCAACCCTATTCGTGTGTGTTTCATCTCCGCGTGTATGCAGGCAGGTAGTGCATTAATGTTTGACGATGTTGGAATATTATTTTCAAATGATATCAATCACTAGAGTTAGGACGGGCCAAATACTTTTGTCGCTTTAATAATAATACAGCGTTAGTTAAGTTTGACAAGTTTTCAGTAGAGACATATTTTGGATAAATTAAGAAAAAAACATTTGCAGGTTGAGTTAGGAATAATAGTTTAGGATGAGTAAAGAAATAGGATGAGACGTCATACGATGAATACGGAACGACCCATTACAATATTAGGAATGGTAATAATAGGTCAAATAAATATTTATTACAATTATTGTTATGGGTAAAATAAATTTATATTTTACTCATTGATTTATTTTGCACTTACAAAGATTTTCGCGGTGTTCTAATACGCTGATGAACAATTTTCAAATTTTCCGTAATTTATTGGAAGCGTGCCAAACAAACTTACCGTAAATATTATCGACTAAAACGTATTATGCTTGATTTTTACTGATAGTGTTGATATATAAATGACAATAGATTCAGAGGATGCTAATTATTTTTTAAACTTTCTAATATAAAGTTTGGGTGTCAACAAACTATAGTAATGGAAACAACAATTGATTAATATAAAAGGGAGGGCGATAGGAACACGAGATACCTGTAAGACAGTAAAGGAAAAAAAGCGGCACCTACAGTCAACACAAAAAAAAATGAATTTTAATGATTTTTTTATTCAAATGTTGAATACTAAAACCAAATCGACTGTAGAAATCATCTATTTTATAGTAATCTGATGCTGCTGCATGTACTCATTCCTGTATTTATTATTCCTATATAAATTTGTTAATAAGAACAAGAAGTAAGAAAACTTACACTTACGTTAATTGCAGTTTAAGTCGAGCGCAGTCAGCTTTCACAGCTAATTTAAATCACAATAAAAGTAGGCAATCACACCGGTCGCTGTTGCTTTGTTAAGATTTCCAAAGGTGATTTTCTGTTACAACTGCCTTTTGTTTATTAAGTGTCGCACAAACACATAATTCAAACAATTCTACATTTACATATTTCATCACTTACTTACCATTTGTCCAATGGAAGGTCTTCTTTAGTTTCTGTGATGCTTGTCTAAATACATGTTTTCAGGTCAACTTATTACTGTGAAACTAATGCCATTTTCACGCCAGGTTAAGTCTGTAACATCTAAAAATGTGTTTATAAGTGGAATTTATTTTTAAACTATGCCTAAACTGTATATAAACTCTTCGGTAGTTCTTAAACAATGAATAATTAAATAAAAATAGGCAACAAGACTCGTGACAGAACCGGGGTTTCGATTTCACGTGGACGTTATTCGTGCTTCAATAATTCCATTCTTGTGATCAGCTGTTAATATAACAAGAGACGATGTCCGACGAAATATATTGTTCAAACTTTTGTACAAAATTTTAATTTTTTTTTAAATGGGTTAGTTCTGTATATAATCGTCATCATCTTTATTGATGTACCCACTGGTGAGGCATAGATATTCGTGGATTGAACCAGACGGGTATAACCTACCACGCTGCATAACCTACCATGAAAGTTTAATGATGATTTTCAGCACTAATACATGCTCTACATTTGAAAATTTGTATCGGCAATGTGGTTTTAAGTATTGATAATTTAAATGGCGTCTGTGCAAAATTAATTAAATCATTTTTAGGTCACTTACCATTTCTAGATAAAGAATATTTCATAATATTTTTAAATGGTACTTACGATTTAAACAGTGTTTTTAATTTAAAAATAATAATTTATAGATTTTAATAATAGATTTAACACGTGCTCAGTTTTGTTTTGTGCCGTGTATGCTGCTGTATTCGGTTTTTGTTTCATTTGCTTTACATCACGGACCCTTGCTTGCCTTAGATAGGAAAGCAATAATATTAAGCTAAAACGTAATTGATTTTGTACCATATGTGTTTCATTTACGGTTCGTATTTAATTATGAATAAAATGTATACACAGTTTGGGTTATCGATACGATATGATGTCGGTTTCCAAATACGTTGTGTATACCTAACCAATAGATTTTAGATTGAGATATACGTTTTCTTATTTCACGTTTGACTGTAACTTGTCGTCGTTCTAGAATAGTAACTGTAATGTATTTTAAACATAATTATTTTCAAGATCACAAGACATAAGACACGTACGTAATCTTACGTATTGTAAGGTAACTTGATTAGACCGTGAAACATTGCGTACCAAAACATACGCATTTTGAGTCCTCAGTAAGATAGTGATGTAAACTTGATTTGCGAAAAATTGTAATAGTATTTAATATCTATATTTTAATTTATTGATGAATAACAAATGATATATCAATTTTATTACTTAGTGCAGCAAAAACCAGAAAAGTTTGTCCGTGCACTACTTTACCAACATATTTATATTAGCAAGTATTAAGCGACAGTTTGATTGAACATTGGGTAGTAAGAAAGTTTAATAAAAACACTTAAATATTCTTCATTATTAACCTATATATGTAAAAAAAACAATTAAACAATTGGGTATCTGTAAAATACTTCGGATTAGCGTACGACCCAATGGGAAACTTAACGTTGCCACTATTCAGTATACACCACACATTCATAAATAACCTCACTCATCAGTTGTTTTAGGTTCGCTTTATTTATATTTTGTAATAGGTTAGAAGGATCTTTATTGATCAAGTTTGGAATTATATATTGTTCATTTCCCATGCACATTATTATAAAAGGAATATATAATGTTTTTTTGTTACTGACACTTCTTATTCCTTTACTATTTATAGGTTTTTTAAATCAGAATTAGTGTAATTGTGTATCAATATATTTAAACTAACTTTGTCGTAGACGGGAATAATTTTGCAGTAATGAAAGATCATCTGGTAAGTAGTTATTTCCATATTGATTTTTAATTTAACTTTTAATTTCAAGTATTGGAGAAAGTATAGGATAAGTTTTTGGTGATTTATGCGATTTCTAGTACACAAAGCGCTATTTTCACCTCATCTCATCTCACCAGTATGTAATGTGACACAAAACTTTCCGTACAATTTTAATATACGTTGCACCTCAAAACTAAACATTTTTATACAGTACCTGCTTTCTTAATAATTACACTTCATCAGTTTAATAACTTTATAGAACCCATCAGTTCCAATTTCAACCAGATATTTATTGATCGAAGCTTTATAATTAGAACAAAAAAAAGACGCAATAAGGACCGGCTGTCGACCAGCAATTGTAAACAATTTGTGAATGATTGATTAATAGGTTCTTCAAATGAACTCCACAAATTGGCGGTACACAAAAAAAGTGTTTCACCGTCCATTGTTCATCGTTATCAGGAAAACCGAAGTGCTTTTTGAAATTCTCTTTTATGAAAGCTTTCATAATATAAATTGGTTTCCGACTCCCGGTATTCTTTGAGCTCTCTATGAAGATCGAGGACTATTGACTGGATCTAATAAATCGAGGACAGTTGGAAGAATGACGTAGGGGTCAAGAGTGTATTGAGACGGTGGCTCCCTCTTGTGTCCTGAATAAGTAAACAGTTTATTAATGTCGTCGGCTATAGCATATATGATCAAAGCATACGAGACGGATTTAACTACTTATGTTATCGGATGAGACTGGTGCGTTATGTTTGATATGTTATGGTTTCTTTTAGGATTAAAATTGTTAACTGCAGCTTTTTCCTCCTCAGGTGGGAAAACGTAGAGAATTGTGTTTCGCCTTCTTCTAGTTTAACTTTTGTTTAATGATTTAATTGTATCAGTAAATGTTCTTGGTGATGCCAGGCCGTTTATAAAACCATTACTTCTTCGATATTATCTTCGTAATTATTAAAATATTGTTAATTTTTCGCCCATGTGAGGGTACACCGCAGCGGCTCTTATCAGGTAAGCCTACCATACTTCACATCGTCCTCAGAGTAATTAGGAAGATCTTATTTGAGGGGTAAAGTGAACTTTATTCCGTTAATAAAAATAGATGCTCGAATGAAATCGCTTACGCTATTCTGGAATACGAGAGCTTGGCAGCACAACGGGGACACATACTTGGCAATGTGAAAATTCTATGCTTCTGGGTGATTTAGGTTGTTCGGAGTAATATTTGAAAATATATATTTAGGTTCAATTATATGTGGAGTTCAATGGTATATAAGATAAAGCGCATTGTTAATGCTTAACAAATTTTGCAGTCTTATTTAAACTGTTGTTGGCACTATTACATATTGTGGACGACGTAAACAAAAGTACCTAATGAAATGGTAAACCAAATACCGAATACTATTCGGTTATACAGTTAAAACCATCATTCAGCGCATCTTTAATGACAGTATTTATCCCACTGAAATGAATAAAAAAGCTCGGATATACTCAGTTGAATTCTATTTTTATGCTCAGAATAGACTCTAAAATAAAGAAAAGAAAACTTGTAAAATAGAACCGTGTCTCAGGTGACCGAGACTATTTCTATTCAAATCCGTAAACTTCCGATAACCGAATGACAGCTGAATGATAGTATTCGAGTCGGGTAAATATAGATGTAAAATCGATGCATATAATTTGTATTTGTTTTCAATTTACTTGAATAAATTAATAATTCAAGATAAAAAATACCTATTTAATAAAAACAAGATCGATAGCATTACCTTATTTAATTAGAACATTCCTTCCACGTTCTATTCCTGACCACTTTCCAGTTCCATCATCAGACTGAAAATCCCAAATTAGATGGGTTTATTTCGCTTAATAACATAGGTCCCATGGTTACATTTCGCCTTAATCTTCAATTCGTTTCCATTGTATATCTAACTCCATTATAATTGTTAGAAGAAACCTGATTTTTTGTCCACCCATATATCATTACATAAAACATTAAAAATGCAATATTTCTTTAATTTACGTGCTTCCATTTTTTTAACCTCCGAGCTCGATAATATCTGCGTGCCTTGTATCATTATAACGCGAGTCATAGGTACATATTACGATAATTAAATGACAGTGGCTTTTCGGAGAAGTAATCATACTATTAACTATCGATTTTCAGCGAATAATCTGTGTGCTAAATAAATTTCGAGGCATTTTACTTAACCGACTTAGAAAAGATGGTTCTCAGTTTGACCTGTGTGTATGTATGTAAGTTTGTAAGCGATTATCTCGCGTTTGGCTAAACCGACCTTGATCCGGTTTTCAGCATAGTATTTGTCAGACTTAGGAGAAGGTTTAAGGTATATTAACCGACTCAGTTTAACACGGTTTTGACGCGGTTTTCAAAAAAGAATTTTTATGAATATAAACTTAGAGCAAAATTGATATTTCTTATTTACTTACATTTATTTCTCCTATCCTTTGTACAGTCATATTCTTGAGTATTACTTGTATTGTAGCTACTAAAAATTTTATATAAAATATGAAGAATTTTTAAGTAATTTAATTGAATTGATATACTATGGAAAGTAAATTAAAAAGTGGTGCAACTAATTTTGAGACAACTAATAAATCTCAAAAATTATCACAAATCCTCCCCATTCCCAGCCCAGTGCGGATTGGTGGGTGCAAAGTTACTGCAAATGTATTCGAAATCAACGGTTGAACATACCTTCCGAACCCATCCTTTGACGGCCGATGCGAAGGTAGCTTTATTTCCGCACGCGGACAGACCGCGCTAACAACGGCGACATCGGGTTCATGAAAAGTTTCACAAACAATTATGTAGACTATCTAGAAAAATAGTATTATCAGGGGCAAATAAGGATACAAAAAGCTTTTTGGTTTTCAAATACTTTTATCTGAGGAGTAAATTAAAAAATGGTTCAACTTATTTTCAAACAACTCATTAATTTTCACAAGTTTAACTCTCCCAAGCAATTAAGTAAACTGTCCTGGAAAATTAGTGTTCCGTAAATGTTGTTACTGATCGATTAATCGAGTTTCGGATGCAGGCGTACCGCATGCCGTGAAATTAAATTGGAACCTTAACGTGTTAGTTTACCTAACTAAGGCACAATAACGCTACTGTAGATGACATATGCAATTTCATCCACCGATTATAGTATTTTAACTACTCGGAACTTCGTCTACGTAGAGTATTTGAACTTTTTAGCGAAACAAAAGGTATTCCGAATTTTTATTTAGGTTATACAGTCCTGCGGCGCCACGTCGATAACTGCGCTGTCGCAGTATTCAAGGTTCAATCAAATAAAACATACTCAAAACAGTTTTAAGTAAATAGAAAATATATATTTAGCATTTTGACTATATTTTTAAGCAATAACTTTTCGTTACACAATATTGTTTTGTTTTAATAAATAAATTGTGTCGTAACACTTTTTAATAAAAAAAGTGACCGCTTAGTTTAGAAAAAGTCGTAGTTACGTAGCAGCGGTTGTCATTTGTAGCAAGGCTACGAACTACGCTACGTGTCACGTGGGCGTATCAATGACGTAACTGAGAAACTAAATAGTAGTTTGTGATTATAGAAAAAAAATAACTAATCAAAAATGAGAAAGTACAGCATATGTTGATACCTACATTTTAAAAATTTTATCAACAACGAAAAATTATAAAGTTAAATTTTCTTTTACAGTAAAATATGTTAAATATTTTCGTCAATGTGAAGTATTTTAGTAATGTTTCGTTTTAAGTTCTATCTTGAAATAAATGGTTTTCAAGCAAATTATTTTTTTTCACACAGTTACTTTTGCATTTGTAGTATACTGATGCAGTGTCGTGTCGTCTGCTTATTAAGAAAACCGAATAATGCAATGAATATTGATTTGAGTCATTTTTAAGATTCGCATTTGAAATACACTGCGTCATATGATATTTATGTCAAGTGATGTAAAGTATTGTGTGGTTTTGGAGACAGCTAAAAATTTTTTTATAGTGTAAATATCTAAACAGTATATATATAAATTAGTTTATAGTTATTGTAATTTGTATACGTAAAAATTGTAGTTTTTCCTTGTGATATTCAAATTATTTTAATAGTTTAATACGCCGAAAAAAGTGTGAATGGAAGTTCGGCACAATTTATTTATGTATGTCAATTTATAACAGTATTACCCTATCAGTATTACTAAATATGTTTATTATTATATTAATTATATAACTCAAAATTTATATTAAGACAAAGCAAACCATTACCTTTTAGAAGTAAAATTTCAACTTTGCTTAGTCTTTGTTAAATTATAGTAATTGTTACTTTCCAAAATATAGTTACATAACATTATAAATTTAAATGACTAGGATATTTTGTCGTTAAGACAACGCGTACATATTAATTATATTTAATAGTTTTTAATAATGAAAAAATAATTAAAGTCTCACCAACATTCCCAAACAAGTTGTTGTACAAGTGTAAATTTTCAATTTTATATCAATAAACATTAATTTGACTAATACTTAATGTATACTAAATTTACTCCGATTCAAAACTTTGTTTTATTATACTGATTATTTTCTCAAGGGTCAAACGTAGCATACGTGCGCTTTTTTAATTACATAAATATGCTCTTTTTAGTACATGTTCAGAAAAAGTATATTTATTCTAATTTCGCAGTAAGCAAGCAACATATTAAAAATATACTAGGTTTCCGCCATCTGTTTCGCTCGCGTGGTCAATATAAACTATATGTGCTACTTACATTGTAGGGGTATTAATTGCTTCAAAATTTCAAGTTTTTATGTACAGTAGTTCCTGCTGTGTGTTGACATATATATCGGTCAGGTTTGCCTTTTTATATATGTGTAGATAGATGGTAACTGGTTCAAGCCAGAAGCCTTTTATTAATGTAAGTGTAGCAGACAGAGTCACACATTAGTATGATAAGTCCACTAATTTGTCATCGTTTGTAACCTATTGAAACGTTTCTGACGTCACCCCATACTAATGATTAATAAACTGAATAATTATTATGCGAACCTATATGAATAGCAATATTATCAATAATATCATACGTTTTGTGTAAATTCCAAGAAATTGCTATCGATATAAGTATTTGAGCACTTTGAACTTCGTAAGCTTTCGTTTAATAAAGTGATTCAATGAAATTTCATGGAATAATTAATTTACTTTGATCAAGTTTTTGTTAAATCTATTCTGAAGCTTACATGTTTGTTTGTTTGGGGGCTCTAATTTTTGGAAAGATAAGATGCTACTTTTTGCGTTGAAAAGACAATTCTTCAGCAATGAGTTTTTACTTAATATACTTTTAATTAAACTGCGTGTTAGGGAAATGGCGTATTCAGAGTTATGGCTTCGTTCTAATAACAAAATTATCTAAAATACGGAGAAACCTCAAAAATACCCAATTTGTAACAATTCATAAAATATTTAAAAATATACTGTATTAAAAATATATCTTTGGTTTTAAATGAAAACACTGATTTTTTTACGTACCAAAAAATGCATGAAACATTCATAAATTTGGCGTGCGGGCGGGCGTTTTGCAGATTTTTGCTGTACTATTTTTAATATTTTAAAAGCTTTCACGATTAGCAAATAGAAAGTTAATAGATAATATTAATAATTTAAAAGTCACCGAGTATATGAGTCATGCGATTTGCACCTTATTTTGCGACTATGGTATTTGTTTTTATCGACCACTGAGCTGAGGTTTCAATTTTATAACTAACTAGCTGTTTTCTCGCAACTTCATCCGCACAAAGTTATAGCATATATCACACGCGTATGATGTAGGTTCTTGTAAGTGAGATATTTTTTTTAAAAACAGCTAAGTAGTTTTGGAGCCCATATGATGCAAGCAAACAAACAATCAAACCTTTCCACTTTATGGTAGCCGTATAGACAGTACTTTATTAATAAAACAAAAAGAGACACATTAAGAAATTTAACATAAGATAGGATATTTAGCTAATAATGTTGTTAGCACTCACCAGGGACGAGATGCTATTAATTCGTCATGTGGAGCTCTACGGGAGGTAATATAAGATAGCTGAACAATTCGTAATCTAAATTGATGAAAAAAATACTAATAACACCATAACAATTATGGACAAACCTGGCATGTGCCTTGAATAGAATAAAATCGGTATTATGTGTCGCAGTCAAGTGATCGAACCGAGTCATTGAATTGGACGTCTAGTCCTTTATTTGATGCCTTTGAATTTCGCTATTTATAGGACTCCTTTAAAAATATTATTTGATTCCAGCATACTGGTATATTAACAATCGAGATGTCGACATCGAGTAGTGTTTTAATTTTATTAACTATTATATTTTTATGTTCAGCTATTTATTTCGTTTCACATTTAAAATTCTAAGTATCTGACTGACTAGCAACGTGTATTGCGATAATGTATTTAACGAATAATAATAATAGAAAATAGCGGCAATATCACTTCTAATGGCAGTTACATAATATATTTATTTTGTTTGCAGGTCGTTGCTTGCCTGTGCTCTGTGTGCATTTGTTTCACATCTACGGGCTACTATCTCACTTCAAGCTTGACGCAGTGAAGGCTTGGAAGCTGTTCAGCCTCATTGAGGAGGGTTACCACAGCACAAACCCCTATCATAACTCGATCCACGCCGCTGACGTCACCCAAGCCATGCACTGCTTCTTACAGCAGAAACAGGTCAGTGATTTGTTTTGGTAACGAAATGGCCGCCATCGCAAAATTACGGTTAGCATATTTTTGCTTTTTAACATTTCAAATCTAAGATTACGTCCGGGACAAATTGGCGCCGCTTATACTATGGAGTCAATTATCATCATTACGTGTCTTTGCAAAAAACCTAAGTATTAAGAAAAAATATATATTATACCTACTAAGTTTCAGGGCTAAAAGTGCTCCGGACTACTAATGTCGATATTGATGTGTTTAATGCCTTATATGATGACACGTCACTAGTTGCGATGTTTCGGATTACATTTAGGCAAAAAGGTCACAATAATAAAAAAACCGAAAGAATTTTCGTTTGACGTATTAATTTAAAAAAATTAATGCTAGCTTCCGTCAAGTGAGCTAATTCAAATTAGCAGCATGTGTAATTAAAGCAGAAAATGTATCCAAATAAAAAAGCAATTTATGATGATATTCCTTTTAATTGAAATCTGGGACATGGACCGGTGGTCTGACATAAACGTATGTTTTTTTTTATTAAAATCGTCATGGGAAGTGTACCGACATGGTATAAAAAGTTGTTAAATTATATTTCCGTAGGTTGCGAAGCTTTTTGACTTTTACTGCTCGTTAGGAAACCGTAATTTCCAATTTAATTGAAAAACAAATATGAGAATTGAAAACATGATATTTCGTGCTATCCAATTTAATGTACTGAGAGGCACAGTTTCTGCGGTTTGTTGAAAATTTTTAGCGGCGTTACGCGACCGTGCAGCACTCTGCCTATTCGTGTATGTAACATGTCGTGGCAAAAGTATTTTATCATGTAGTATGTTTAAAATTTAGCTTGCCTTTACCACTTATATTTGGCTGGTTTTAATTTCATTAAAATGCTCACATTTTTCATCAATTGAGATGAATCAAATTAAACCATGTGATTTTTGTCCCGATTACATTGCAACATATTTATCCTCTCAGCAAGTATATAATTCTTTGAGTAGTGTCTGGTTAATATCGAGAAAAGTTAACATCAAATCACATTGACGCATTTTTACTAATAAATATAATAAGATAAAAAAAAAAGATATTTAAGAAATCATCATACATAAAATTAATATCATTAATGCGAAAGTGTAACTTTTTATTATATTGGTAAGGTTTTTGGTGTTGAAGTTTCGTGATAAAATATATGTTACTCTGTATGTATGTATGAGTCCGCTTGTTAGTAAATCTTAAGTTTTACTAGTAAAATTGAGATTTATCAACATGATCTTGTAAATGATAGATTTTTTTATGAAAATGATATGGTTTTCGAACTTTTATCATTAGATTTTGGAACTAAGATAGAGATAATACCTACAATAAATATTTCTTTATTTTAAATTTCAATTACCTATCACTCGAAGCTTTGCGTTATATTAATTGTTAATGTGATGATATTATTTTAGATCTCAGTATTTGAATTATCATTAGAATATAATATCTTAATCATTTATCAAATAGTATATGTACCTTTTTAATGACGGGCTATTTTTATTTTTATATGGAACTTTATATGGAATATAATTACATGGTTTTATTACATTTTACAAAAATAGACGAAATTTCATTTTCAGATGAATATCACAAGCCTACAGGTGTCATGTTAATTCATACGAGTAGTATATAAGTGTCCTGATACCTGACTGTATGTCTAACCGATACCGATCGCATGCATCAAAGTAGGTTTTATCGTCATTTAGAAATTGCGATAATGATCATATTAAACAGTGAAAGGTGGAACATTGAAACAATTGATCAAAAACACCTAAGAATACCAAATCGCTTGTAAAATAGCTCTTATAGGTAGAAATTTAATATTCTATCTTGATAGATAGAGTATTAAGCTGATGCTTAGGATCACAGTTTAGGTTAACTGTAGGTCTACCATTAATATATATTAATTTCATGTTTAAATTACTCTTTTTACAATAATTTGGGGCTTAGTTTTCACAGACTATAATTGGATTGCATATTTTGTTTTTCGATAGTTAATTAATAACATTCCTGTTTTTTATTTTTATAATTCATTTTCCGTTTGTAATGGTGTGTCTTCGAAGTGGCCCCATTAAAACTTTATCGATATCGGATTAATTAAGACTAGTAAATAGTTTTGAAATCCAAATAATTATATCGTCTAACTAAACTTATATGCCGGAGATGCCAATGTCGTTTGTACTTAGATATGGATCTTCCTGTATATAAATATGTATTTCACAAATACATATTTCAAAAATAATGGTCTTCATAAGTCTTGGATCAGTAGTTTCTTGAAGACTTAAAAATAATTAATATTAAATAACATTACACAGATTGTTGAGATTCCAAGATGAGCAGTTAAAACTCGTTTTGTGGAGTATCTGTCACAACGATGGTACCACAACTCAAACCCAAGGCAATATAGTAAAAGTTCATTTTACTAAAGAAATTAGTAGGATCACACTAAAATTGTAAAATAAAATTGGTTAGTATTCTTAATGAAAAATGTTATAAAATGCACTTTGTCCCTGGTACTCTGAGATGGTACGGAAGGGATTCGAACCAAAGCAACTGCTTTAACCACTGAGCTACCCAGAACCAAACAGGACTGACAATTTTTTCAAGCACTTGGTACTTTTTCGGTTCTACAGAGCGTATTTTCATAAATGCGTACAAGCAGCCGAAAGAAATATTTTTAGTTTACAAATATTTGAATCTTTCAACTATAATAATAAAATTGTTTTTCCTGCAAAAACTATATAGTCTAATTTAAAACCTGACTAAAAATTTCCAAACGGACACCATTCAAAAACTATAAAGGCGGTTCCCATTTTATATTATCTAGATAGTTAACTATAGCAAACTGTAAAAAGATAATTTATAATCTGTTTTTTAGTGATGAGGGATCAATTAATATTTTAATTAGAAAAAATAACACAATTAACTTTTGTTTCGTTAAATGATTACGGTAGAGAATTTAAAAGCCTGTCCCCTTCCCCCTAAAATATCATTTTGTAAATTATTGACTGGAGCAGGAAAAACTTTGTCCGTCCCTCATCTAGCCAGTGAACAAAATCCGAACAACGATACTTATATCACAATCGCGGCTTTGTTGGCAATTGGGCTAAGCGTCCTGTTATTATTATGCTATTGTATATCTTTTATATAAGTGAGGTACAGTAGTACTTTTTTCTTCTTTTCTTGTTTTAATCTCTTTTCTATTAAAATATGTACTGAATTAAGTACGAGAGTTTTATAAGCTTTTTTTTATTGGAAGAATAATAACAATATATAATAATATGTGTTATAGAATAATATGTGTTTAGGATTTTTTCTTGACTGGGAGTTTCACTAACAATATAATAAGTAATCTATAATACTCTATCCTATTTCTAGAACATATGTAATGATCTCATGTAGATACATTCTGAAATTTAAGACAGTTCTTTTTACCAAGTTTGGTGAGTTTGTAATTTTTCTATATTGTCTTCTTTCTTTTACTTAATATCAGCGGTTTAAATATACATTTAACGGAGTTTCTTTCTTACAATCAAATAATGTTTGCGTATATATTAAAAGGATTGTGTGGTCTAAAAAAACCAGCCAACCAGTTTTTAAAATTGGTTCGAAAAATATCTGACGGGAGATCATAAGGGTGCTCGTCTACTACCTCAGCACGCAAGCATCGACCGCATGACCAACAACTTATTGCACGGATTTGTCTATGTCATACATCTATTGCAGTCTCATTTTTCATCGATGCATCTATGAAAAATGCAACTTTGAGTTTTGACGTCGGAATAATGCTGATAACGTCATAAGAATTATTAATATAATCCGTTGAGGCCGTTACGTCCGTGATATAATGACATTCACCTTAAATATTTGATTTGATATTGAAACTTTCTCGCTAGAAAGACGATCCCTCGAGCACTAATATTACGGATGTTTAAGATAAACGCGATGATACTAGACCGTTACGGTTTTATTATTGATTTTTTTTTTAATTAATGAAAGAATTAGTATTTCTGTCTAGACATACTTTTGGTCCCATCCAATGATTGACCGTTGCGAAAGTTGATTAATATCTGTAATCAAACTAAGGCGTTTACTAAATCTCGCACTGTAACCTAAAAATAGCTAATAATCCTTGGTAAGTTAGCAGTAAACTATTCGTGTTTCGAATGGTTCGTTATTTTGAGGCTTAAAATTATCCCAGTTGTTGCGAAAAGAAAAATAAAAACCAAAATTTTTGTGAGATCACCATATAAACCAATGACGGAGCGATAGACCAGACAACTAAGTAGCGCTGTAACTGCCGTAACGTGGCCGTTATACAGTTAACAGCACACTTAATCATTCGAAGCCCGCCAAATATTCCTCGATCTATTCCAAACTAGATCTTGTTAAAAGTTGAGTTTAAGATCGACAGTGCGATAGTAGAAACTCGACACTCTGCGGTAACTCGATGCTCTATCATGCAGTGTCTGTAAGACTAACATAAAGTTGGTTTAAGAGTTTTCAATCCGGAAATTTTGATGCCAACGATGCAGTTCGCTCTGGTCGCCTTGTTATGAACTAAATTATTATTGTAAACGGTTGTCATGACGATAAGTTATATTTGAACGTCATTTTTGATAAAATATATTTATAAGAGATAGGGGTGTAGCTACAACGTAACCGTAAAACATTGCAAGAAATAGACGACAGAACAGTCTTCGCCTGTTTTGAAAATACAAATAAAAAATGGACAATTCGAAACAAATTAAGGACTCACTTGGTGTACAACTGTAACGCTCTATTGTTCATTTTTTAACGTTGAGAAAATTCAATTTATTTGGTTCTTAATTGATTGTTAAGAATTTAGTAACGAAATTTAAATAATATATTATATAAATTTGTAGGCTTTACTCAAGGCAAAGAGTGTTGGATCAAAAATAACATTAAATTTCTTAGATATATCCCTACCATTACCTACCTATAAACACGTATTTATTTATTATTAACATATTTCCTCTTATCTTTGATAACAGCACCTATAATTCCATGATTTCAAACTTTCATAATTATGTATTAAATATATTATACTTTTTTTCATATTCTATTACACTTAATTAAAAACATGATATAAATAATAATACTGAAAGATTAATTATCAGATCCAATCAAGGAATGCAAACGCTGCGTCCATACCTGACATTTCAAGGTAATCTTTTCAAAGAGAAATAGTCTTCCTTTGAGAGCTTATTACGAGTCGTTCACTAAGAGAGAACTATGCTTGATATTTCAAAGGGTAAATATAAAAATGCTTTGATATCAATCGATATTTAGATAACATTATTCCTACATTCATATGTTTTAAATTCAATGAATACAGATTTATTTAGAGAGAATTGGACATGATGCCAAAAAGAAAAGCAATTTATATACAGGATTAAATGAAATTCTATATAATCCATTGAAACCTAATCCGGACAGTTGATTCGAAGTGAAACTAATAAGAGACATCGTGACTGATATAAAAAATAAAAAGTGGTCGTGGGCGGGGCATATTGCTAGAATTAATGAGAGTCGCTGGACAAAACGAATCCTTAAGTGGAGACAGAGTGGATACTAGAAGGCGTAGCAGGCCACCGCAGTGCTAGGTGGATGATATTTGAGGGTACGGAGATGGAGTTGAAACCGGACGAGTCGCGAATAAGATCGCCAGGAGGGAAAAGGCCTATATCTAAGACTGCATCACCAAAAGGCCACAATGATGATGTTGAATCAGGAAAGAGTCCATACTAGTGGCAAACTGTAGCATACAATTGTATTTCTGCTGAACCGTCTCATCTGATTAGTCCCCAACCGTGAATAATAATCCAAAAACCGCTCAAAACCGCTATTTCTCTATTTTACCAAGCTTACGTTCATTGTTTTGTCAATATCGATACAAAATTTATTATTTTCCACCGTAACATTGATATATAGTCGACATACTGTTAAGATTAAAAATCAAAAATTCTAATTTCAAATATTTCATTAACTTAGATTTTTTTTTTTTATTGTTTGAGGTACAATAACAGAATATAAATTGTACATAATACTTGATATCTACCAAATTACTTTATAAATCTATATTCCAGCAATAATTGTACACAGCATTTATACAAAAAATGGCAAAGAATTTAATTTCAGCACCGAGTTTAAAATTTATGCTTTCAAAACAGAACAAGAAAACTTTAAATATATGTAGATTAGTTAAAGATGTGTGTAGTAGTAGCAAACCGAAAGCGTCACCACCACACACATTTAAAAGCAAAGCAATAATATTTGAGCTTATTCCTTATTTGATAACAAAAATGATTCCGTTCTTTTCATTATGGTAAAATGTAACAATTATAAATTTATGTAGTAATGTACCTATGTCAATCCATTCTCTAGCTCCAAGAAGCTTCTATTATGTTGATTATGAATAATCAATTATCTTAACGATTGGTCAGCGTGCAGGCTTTTTAATCTTTTAGATCAGGAGAGGACTAATTGGAATATATTATAAAAATATATATCTCACATTCAATGATTTAATAAACCATCAATAAACCTAGGAGTTTTTGAGATTCTTGCATAGAATATTTGCTGGTTCAACTCTATATAGTAATTGAATGAGGCTTTCATCAGAATATTCTCAAATGAATATGATGATAGTTTACATTTATAAGCATAGTGAACCAATAAAAACTTGTTGAGATTCTCAATTTGAATACATGCCAATTAATTTCTGTAAGCTACTTAAATATGGCTTTATATTTTTTATATTAATTTCTATTAATTAGCTTAGTGAACCAATAAAAATTTGTAGTGATTCTCACATTGAATACTGGTCGATCCATACCTACAAGGTAATTAAATAACGCATATATATTTTCTTATGAATACCTATCGATTAATTAAGCTGAATAGCAGCAAGTACTCGGAAAACTTTCAATAACAAGTGTTTTAATACAGACTTTGAATCATGAAACTACCTTAAGTCGTGGTCTTCCTCCGTTGCATAAGTTATCCAAAATGCGATTCATCGGAGTCGTATTAGCATTTTGGAATAAGACAAATTTCGTTTTCCTAGAAATAGAACAGGCATTCAGGTGTCATGTTAATTCGTAAAAGTAGTACTTAATCATTTTACCTACAGAAAGCTACATCACGCGGTGACATAGGCTACAATTTACAAGGGCGAAGTCAAGGTCAAAAGAGCTAACAGTTAGTGTATAATGATGTATCAGTGCGTCGGAAAAATAAAAATTATTTGAATTAGCGGTCTCCTTTTATCTTGAAGTCGGTAAGTAAAAGTAGCGACCAGCGGTCGCTCGTCAGAAATTGAGCGAGGGCAATGCGGCTTACCAATTTTCGATAAGGCCCCTTTTCATATATAGAATTATTCATTTACTTTTAAAAGAGACATCTAAGGAATAAATCCATTAGGTATTCTGTGGCTTTATCAAAATGACCGGTCTCTTTTACTTAGCTTATTTTCAATTTGAATATTAAGGCACGAAAAATCTAAGGAATTTTATTAATATCATAGTACCTGTAAATCTTCCATTAATAAATTTCTATTTTAATATGATCAGTTGATCTTTTTCGCGGCAAGTCAGGCAGATACATAGTCTTTAAGAATATTTTCAACGACTTTTTCTAATATCCTTGTAATTTTTGCTTTAGATTCGTGATCACTTGGAGCCGCTGGAGATCATGGCGTCTCTGTTGGCGGCCATAGCCCACGACATGGACCATCCAGGCGTTAACCAACCATTCCTTATCGCCACATCTAACCACCTGGCTGCTTTGTATCGAGTAAGTTCTTATAAGCATAAGCTAAAATTGTTTTATTTATTACTTGCTGAGTCACCGAACTTCTTACTGATTTTAATAATTTTTAACAGACTTCTAAAGGGAGGAGAGTTTCTTTTTTGGTCGCGTATAATTATTTTATGTATGTTCAGCGATCACTCCGCATTTTCTTGAACGAATTTCTAAACAGCGTCGAAATATCAGAGATTCGATGTATTCATCGAGGTGTTCTTGGTAAATGATAGCAATATCGTAATCAACAATCAATTTAACATTATTTCTTTATACAAAATCAGCTGAAATTTAGTGATTTTGGGTATATGCAGCCTATCAATATGGGTGTAAATTAATGTATATTTCACCTACTTATTAGTTACTTGATTTAAGTAGTCAGTCTTACATGCAGATACGAAAGTGCGAAATATCATGTAAACCGTCAATATACCCTATGTTATAAAACAAATGTTAGGTACAACAGTCTTAACTATTTCATTGGTGACACAGGTATGACTTCATCATCATCATCAGCCCTTTTACGTCCCCACTGCAGTTGCTCAGGCCTTCCTTATGGATGGTTAAGGAGGATGGGCCATGACTCTCCACGCTGGCCCAATGCGGTTTGGAGGGGGTTGACTGCAAATGCAGCCGGGACAGAGCACAGAGTAGCTCGAGATAAGATTTTTTTGGCCACCCATCCCGTGACCGAACTTTGCGAAAGTTGCTTAATGACAACGATCGCGAGCCGCGACGCTTATCCACTACGCCACCGAGCTACTCATTAGTATGACTTTGAATACCTAAATTTCTATTCAACCCCTATGTGGCAAGAGAAATATTAGTGTGTATATGTCGTGGCCATATCGTAGATTTGCTCATTTCATAAAATGCTCGATAATTTCATGAAATGGTCGTATTTCATAAAATGTTTTAATGTCTATTGGTCACATCATGATGTGGTTTGAGCAGATCAATGATAAGAAATCGTTTCTCGATATGGGCAACTACACGCGTGGCTTTTTCATGAAATGGTCAAGATTATCCGATCATATCGTAAAGTAGTTACATTAATTACTGGTAGAGGCGCTGCAGGCGCTTTGTTTATGCGTGAAGATGGCGAAAACGTTGTTTCTCGCAGTAAATAAAACAATAATTTGTTAAATGATGAAGAAAGTGGTGACAAACAAGTTTACGACAAAAAGGTTCACGAGTACTATGCAAGTTACGCAAAAACTGACCAAAATGTAAAAAAGCCGTGGAGTTTGGATCGCATTTCACAGGTTAGTACTTTACTCTCAAATTACATAATTATTTACTTATTTTATTAAAATACTCTATGCCAGCTAATGTATTGTGCGTTAATTGATATTATTCTGCGCTTGTGAGTTATGACATAATAAAGATTTTTTTTTAATTTTTAGGTTATTAAGGAGAGTAGGGTGACTAAGCAAAAGAAGTCCAAGGACTATTACTGGCTGTCAAAATATGACATTGTGGAAACTGCGGATGAGGAATATCTTATATTCAAGAAAAAATGCATCGACGATCCTACTATTCGTATAATTCCGATAGAGAAGTATTTTGAAATATTAAAGGAAGTTCATAAAACTGTTGGACATGGTGGACGATTAAAAATGATTCAACACATTAAAAATAGACTTTATATTCCAAAGAAACCCATTGAGCTATTTGTTGACCTGTGCTCTGATTGTGAGAAGAAACGTGCCGTGCCAAAAAAAGGTATAGTAACGCAGCCGATAATTTCTAAAGATTTTAACACACGAGGGCAGGTGGATTTGATAGATTTACAGTCTGCCCCGGATGGAGAATTTAAATGGCTTATGAATTACCAAGATCATGCCACAAAATTTTTACACCTCAGACCACTCAAATCAAAAAGAGCTGCAGAAGTAGCGATAGAACTTTTAAAAATATTTTTAGAATTCGGCGCTCCATTTATATTACAAAGTGATAATGGAAGAGAGTTCACTGCGCATGTTATAGAAGAATTGGTGTCGATGTGGCCCGAATGCAGAATTATTCACGGTAGTCCTCGACGTCCTCAACCACAAGGCAGCGTGGAAAGATCCAATCAAGACGTCGAAAATATGTTGCGATGTTGGATGCAAGATAATAAATCTACAAAATGGTCCATTGGTTGTTTTTTTGTTCAATTCTATAAAAACTCTTCTTACCACCGCATTATTGGCAGATCTCCTTACAATGCATTGTTTGGTTCTGAGCCGAAAACTATATTAAAAGGTTGTGATATTCCTGAAAGTATTATGACATCAATCAAGACGGAGGAAGAATGGAACCAAATAAATCAGAAAAAAAAAAGGAGGAAGAATTAGACCAAATAAATCAGAAAGGGAAGAATAACGAAAACGGGTTCCGGGACAATTAAAAATTAGTTTTCACGGCAGGACCTACATATGTCGTCTAAAGATTATTGTGAAGATATATTAGAATTGCCAATATCATTGAGGGAAGCTGTAAATTTTGAAATCTTTATTCGGAGGTCAAGGCTTTAAAAAATGCTTTTGCAAGCCAGCCAAAAATCAATGCCGTACAAAAAGATGCGCATGTTTCAAAAACAAAACACTTTGTACTTCAAAGTGTCACCAAAGCTTGTCATGCGCCAACAAATGACTGAAAGGTTGTAAGACTGAATTTTTTAATTTTAATTCATTTATTGTGCATTCCATGTGATTTTTTATATTACTTTTTGTAACTTTGTACCAAAGTACCTACTCATTTCTAAATATTTGTTTATTTTCTAAAATTAGATGTATAACTAATTGACTAGTCACTAAAGACTAATAAAAAAATATATTTAATTTTGTTCCAAAAATTTGTTTAATTATGTTACACAAATTTGTATAATTTTGTTACAAAAATTTGTTTAACTATGTTACACAAATTTTTATAATTTTATTACAAAAATTTGATTAATTTTGTTTGTGTCAGCTGACTGACTTAAATGACAATAAATAAGTTCTTAAAATAATCTGGATTTTTATTAAATATTTTATGGACACCCTATTTATATGATCTGGCCAAATGTGGATGACAAAATCGTGAAACATTGACGATTTAATGATCTGATCAAATTTAGTTGCCCACATCATGAAATGCGACCATTTCATGAAATTATCGAGCATTTTATGAAATGATACGATATGGCCACGACATATATAAGTAATATTCATTTAGTTTTTGATTTTCAAAATCAAGTTTTAATGTTGTATAATAATATTAAAAAGCCCTCTTGTAGCTTTTTTATTGTAGAGTTAGTATTGATTTTGTTAGGTGTGATATAATACGTATTGCTTCCATCAAACGGGTCTCAGTTCCCAAGCGCTTCTGTGTCATCGACACCGCCGACATTTTTAGGATTCGACTGTAATAAATCATACTCAATCAGGGAAATACGAAAAATATACATACACCTTCACTCATACCAATCGATTGGAGTACCTGCCTGGATTGAGAGATTAAAACACCATCGAAGTTATTAACATTTGCTTAATTCACATTAATATGTGAATGTGACTGTTTCGTAGCATGCTAAAAATCCAGTTGCTTTTCAAATGTCTATTGCAAGACGTGCTTATGCAGTGGGAAAATGCAATTAATTGAGGCGCCATTTAAGTGCCATCATGTCGTTAACATTAGTAAAGTTATCTAAATTACCACTCTTTCAATTAAAAAACACTTTCCCGGCTCCACTTTCACTATTTTTGCTGCCTTGTTTTTACCAATGACAGTATCTTATAAGATGGGGGCATCTACGTATATAGGAAGGAACTTGGTTGGAATAGCACATTGGTTAGCGGGATCGGTCTGCGATACGGCAATTAAGCAACTTTCGCAATAGTAGGTCATAGGGTGGATGACCACGAGATTATTATCTCGATCTCCTCCGTGCTTCGAAAGCCACGTGCAACTGTTAATCCCGGTTTCATCTGCAGTTGTTAACTCCCACCAATACGTACTAAGCCCGTTTGCTGGGTCATGGGCCAATTATCCCTATTCGATTTTAGTTATAGGGTGCATCAGTGCCTTAGGAGTGGGGATATTATAGACTGGCGATGATCTATGTAGAAAGGAAACTTCTTGTTATTTAGATAAAACATTCTAGTATAATTATGAGTCATTACGGTGTTGACTTTTCTATTTTGTTGATTAAGTGGAGGCACTTTGTGAATATTTTTTTTTCCTGTTCAATAAAAAATTGACAATTTGTTTTTAAAATGTTTTTATGATATTATTCGACCTTTAATTAGGATATTACCCGTTTGTTTGATAATTTCTTTTTAAATATTAAAACGTGATACTTTTGTAAATATCAAATACGAAATGGAGCTGTCTTTAATATTTTTTACTCCATTTTATTTGTAGTTCATGACCTTACCAATTTTGACCGCTCACAACTAGTAATAACCGGATAGAATCAGTCAGTGTAACCACATATCGATATTTAGCCGTTACATATGAATTTAATATTTCAGATAATAGGCACTTTCATATGGATGATAACGACGTCAAAAGGGATTATCGTATGAATACTTAGCAGTAATCCGTTTCAATTTACCATATTATTATAATCATTAATCCTTTTTATTCTTAATTTGATACACCATCGAATTCAGACACCATTTCATCACACTTATTTCTACAGTAATCGTCACGCAATGTACGATACTTACATACCAATTTTAAATTGTTAATATCACAAGAAAATCTTTTTATGTATCTAAACCTGTTCAAGTAGGATGCGCATATTTATCATAAATTTGCAAGACACAGATTGATACTATTAATATGAAAACTGTGGAGGTGGATGACTCTATGAAATATTCTTAACGACGAAGGACGCTGTGAATCTCCCTAAGATTAGAATAAAAAATAAAATCGAAAACTACGAACTCTTACTCATATTATTAAGAGGATGTGAGCATCAAAAATAACTAACTTTGACTGAAGAAATAACTATGTGATTAATAATGTTTAATTCAATGTATATTTGGAAGTGTTTTGCCTCAGTCACAAGTGGTTTTTCTCCATAGAATATTTTTATGGAGAAAAATCATAAAGTTACCACTGTTACTACTTTTTAGTGGAAAAATAGTAAATATATGAGTCGCTTTGTTATTTATTTTATTGAATAATTTTAGATAATTCGAATATTTCATCGCTTGCTTTGATTTAAGGTGATCTTTTTAGTCTAGATAAACTTAAATTATAAGAATTGAAACATCATTATAGTATAATATAAGAAGATTAAGAGTTGTATGGCGGTGGTGCAGCTCCCGTGTCCTAATTGTCTAACTTTTAAAACTATCACAATCACTTTCAAAAGTATAGCGGTTGTGATAGTGGTTTATGGAATTGTGCACCTTTTAAAGTCACAATTGCTTTCGGTACGAATGATATAGAATGTCATAGATAATTAATTCATTTCGATTTGTTGTTAAGTTGTGGAATAATCTTTACGATTTTGTATGATTGTAATTAACTCTTCTATTTCGACTAAAGAATAAAATATTTCATGAATATAAATAACATAATAGAAGTTAAATAATTTAATACTTTGACTTAACGTTTAATTAACATAATAAAAACATATCTAAATTGTCGAAAGATTGCAGTTAGTGTTCAATTCTTTCATTCACATTACCCAATAGCTTTCAAATGTATTTGTAACTATCAATTTGCTTAGACAATTCCGATTTACGGCAAAAAATTATGTTATCGCTCATTGAATATCTTCCAAAAAACGTCGATACCGCAATTGCTTTCACATGTCAAAAAGTTGTAATGTGAAGTTCGCGAATGTCTTTCAAATGTCAAAATTGAAAGTGATTTATGAAAGATGTTTTTTTAGGAATTAGCCCATTGGTTGTAATACCATAGTGAAATATATTTATCGAAAAATCTAATGAATATTACTAATTCATTGTATGATTATTATGTATAGCGCAAGCGTGGGCGGTAGAGCCGCATATGAAACTTCACGAACCCCCCAATAAAAGTTAAAATCATTACGCCGAATATTTATAGCCTTCATTTAACGAAACAACTTTTAATTAAATACAGCTCTTATTTCAGTTATTAATAATATGCTGCTATAGTGAATTGTTTTTGATTCTTTAACGATTTAAGTCGGTATCAAGTGTTAAAATAATTTTAAAAATTAAATGTTTAGAAAAAAATAAAATCTGCGGTTGAATGCGTTTTAGGGAGATTATTGCGGCAAGAAAGTATCTGCTATCGATATTTATATATCTGTCAACTTGAATAGAAATTTGTAAATTTTGTTATGCACTTATTACTGATTTCCATTTTCGGATACGATAAATTCGTGACTAGATAATGTTTGAGGTTTAAATTGTCCTTTGCTTAACAGAACACCTCCGTGTTGGAGAATCATCATTGGCGTTCCGCTGTCAGCTGCCTCATCGAGAGTGGATTGCTGGATCAGATGGCGGAGATTCGGGCCATTTTGGAGAATCAGATCAGTTCACTGATCCTCGCAACGGATATCACTCGACAGCAGGAGTACCTCAGCCAGTTCAAGGTAAGGTTTTAGTATAAAATACCTAACTGTATTTTTACAACTCTTTTGCAACGTCCAAAATATTTTTAAAACTGTTTGTTATTATATATACGACTTACTGAAATAAGTCGTATTTATCATTGTTCGCAAGAGGTGTCGATTTTCAGGGATATAGTCACCGGATTGATAGATACTACAGCAACACAACGTTGGATAATGGAATACTTTTATATATTTTCTTAATAGTGCTAGAATTAGATAAATAGAGTCCTCGAATCAAAGCATTCATTGAATTTCACATTAAAACTAATAAATAGATAATATTTTTATGTTTTTGTACATATGATGTAACAGATGATGACACATCGACCAAAATTGAAAATATTTGCCGCCATTTTATAAACTTTTATTGATAAAATCTGTATAGTAGAAATCAGTCGGAACTATAATGTTAATGGCATCCAGTATAACGACAAAATAAAGTCTAATTAATCAATCAATCAATCATTTATTGCATAAGATATGGTGTAACAGATGTCATAAAATAAGGGTATCACATATTTACTGTTTGACAGTGTGCAATAGTTTTAGTAGCTATATAAATTTACATTTTAATCTATTCATGCATTAACTTTGATATTATTTTATTCGCACATCATTAACTTAAAAACATTTGTTGCATTCTTTTTCATTAAGTCTAATAACAAAAATAAACGGTTACCACTAAAATAAACCAAATTTTAAATTGTCATTGCAAAATATATCATTATCGTGGTCATATTTCGCACTCTTTTCGACATTTTCTAATTATAAAAGTCCTCCGTTTAAAACACGTAACTATTATTAAAGAAACCTTTGACTCTTTTAAGATTCATTACAATTATATTTGTTTCAGACTATTGTTATTAAGCGCTTTTTTACGGAAAGGTAAACTGTAGACTCAGTCGCATTCAGCCAGTTCCAAGTAATATTCGCAGGACACACTCTGATTTCCAAGAACGACCCATTCTTCTTTTATAATAAATAAAATACAAAACAAATTACGAGGTTTGCAAACGAAACTCCCTGAAAACGTTTCTTGACGTAATTGCAATCATCATTTGTTTTGTCCAATGCAACACTTTATAGCTTCTCTTATTCGTAATAGTTATAATCGATATTAATGATGAGTAGAAAGTAAGTGGTAATATGTATTGAGTTTTGTAGATATTGTCTAAGTACGATACTATCAATAGAATATTTGCGGCTAACCTACTGTGTAACGGAATCACAATCGAAGAGAATGTGAATCCGTTACATATTTTTTAAGGACACACAGACGCACCTGTAAATATTTCGTGCCTTCGAAATTTTATGTGTAGATACACAGAACTTAAAAGGCTTCATATATAAATTAGTTTAATTTTTTACGTGTCATTAGATTTTACGAGATTATAAAAAAAAACCACTTTTTATACTGTAAAATATTGTTAAAGCTACATCTGGATAAAACTTACAGCTACATCTCCTTAACTTTTTCTGACGCTCAGTACCGTCATTTGCTAGAGCGAGAAAAATAGCATGTAATAGTTTGCTATCCATATTAGATCGAAGTTTCGGCGTTGTTGCATGATCACGGAAAAATTATATTGCTATGATATTAAATTTTTAATACAAAACTTTACATGTTTTTTGGGAAGTTCGTTAATGCATATCTGTATGTTATTACTAAACAGCGTTTCATGTTACAAATAAAAATTTCGCTCCCTGGCTTTATATAGTTTTCCCTGCGACTTAAATTAGTGTAAACATGCAGGAAAATTTATTATTTTATGTTGCAGTCTCATTTCGTAACTCTGTAATTCACTGCATTCACCTATACGCTACATGTACTTCTCTGTGACGATGATAGTGAAGGACGACCGGCGAGGGTGGTTAGCAATTTAATATGGATAGCGTACGTACATTTTTAGACGCTGAAAAAAAATACACGTGTCTAGTAAAAATATTTTATATGTGCAAAAAAAGGCAAAAAGGATTTGTACTATATAAATTTGACTGCATATAAAAGATGACAGAAAAGCTTGATTTAGGGCGGTAATTGATTGTCTTAGCACATGTGATAAGTAACAAAACTTAATGTACGTCTTTTGAATATTTGCAGATGAAAGTTAAAAATGGCTTCTCCATAAATTAAGATATTACGCGAAACCAAAGGAAAGTTATTACAGATCGGTACTTAAAGTTTATGTTAATGTAATCCACACATTTTGTTAGGTAGAAGGTTCTAAAGTTTGTTTTTTCACTTTCAAATTTTAGTGATCCTATTACCGGTTTAATTTCTAAATTTCTGGACCATATTCCCTGTCACATTTCACTATGTTCCCAAAACTCTTTAATAATGTGTAGATCACATTGAGATTAGAAACCTATGGCATTTCACGTGAACACCTGGACCATTTCGGGAATAAAGGCCAGTAAGGTAACAGACATCAAATGTATAATTTATAATGAATTCACTTTGAATTATGATTTAAATTATGTAAATTCAAATCTATCACTTTCTGCTTTGTAACTGTTTCCCAAAAAATTATAGGAACTTATTAAAACTTGGAATTAATAAGTTCCGAGTTTAAGATATTATTGGTTCCGCCAAAGAAGACTGGGGTCCAACCAAAAATTGGTATAAATCTAAATTGTCAGAGAATAGGAATAAATTTATGTTATTCAGAATATACATTCTGTTAAACCTACATTTATCATAAGTAATCTCTAGATTTTTTTATTTTTCAAGAATCTTTTAGTATACCTTAAGTATTTTCAGAAGCAGTGTTTACATAAATGACAAATTGTAGAATTTGCGACGTTGTCTGCTTTTGTAAATTTCATTAATTAGCGTAAAATTACTAGTGCTCTACAGCGGCAGTATGCTATTTTCTCTGCCTGCGGTAGCACTTCAATTAAATTTCAACGAGGCTTACAATGTGTGTGCACTAGATGGAGACCAGTTTGAGCTTCCTTAGCATCTCGTTATGTTGATCCACTATGAAAATGGGACGATATACTCGTTCAAAAAGATAATATACAAAAGATGTACTTATGAACAAAAAACGTGTGTATACAAATTTACTAATATATAAACAGCTTTCAGTTTTCTATCAAAGTATGACATTTCAGTTTAAGTACTGTATCATTAACATTAGCCTATCCAAGAAGATAGGCTACAACAATCTGCCTTAGTAGGTAGTTTGGTGTTAGACAAGTAACGAATTAAAACAAAAAAAAAAGAATTTAAGGCAAATTTATATGTCAATAACAAGGCGAATTACACTTTAGGCATATAGATAACAAAAGGTTATAAAAATGTTGAGGTATACTGATATATTTACTAACTAGGGCATTCTATTGTAAGAGTACATTGCGCATTTGATATTTTTAAATTTGTTGTACTGACACATAGAGTCGAACATCGCTTCGAACATTTAACGTTACAAATTAAAAAACGCTTTAGTAAATGCCCGTCAGAAATATGTACCTATTAGTCATAATATATCGATAATCTTTAGGTTGCATATGCAAATGTCGTAATGTCGTCGATCCCGGGATCGCCGGCTATACATATACTGTACATACAAAGTACTTGTGTTTTATGCCTTTTCATATCATGAATTCACAGTTCCAGCTTCAGTTTTGTTTTGAAAAAATTGAACCAATCTGAAAAGTATTCCTTTACAAAAACTATTGGAATTGACTGGAAAATATCAATTTCACCAGGTATTCCAATACTATACGAATAAAAATTCTACAGTTTCCACGGAGTTGTTTTTACGTTGCCCATTGATAGCGAAAAAGTGCACAGAAATGGGATTAATTGGATCATATATTTTTATGTTTTCTGACTTTCGATGAGCTTATATTCCGCTGTGCTATTCGTTAAAAATAGCCTCGATCTCGACGATGAAATAAATAAAATCTTTGTAACTTTTTCGAGTAGTATGAATAGAATCAGGTTTTATTTTGCGGAAGTCCCACACTTAATCAGTGTCTGCAAGTCCTGCTGTACATGTTTGTTGCCATTTACCTATTGACATGTAAATGGCAACCAATCTCGCTTGAAACACCACCACAAGTGTTTCCCCCCTCCACGGAGCATCCTTAAGAGTATAGAGAGTTCATTCGATTGAACCTCTACGCTTTGACAGAACTACGATCGTCAAATTCGCGGTTATTATTCATCATCAGCTTATTAACCTTCTCATCAAACTCCTTCCCGTCGAACGTTCAACCCCTTATTGTCTAATACTGAATCTCTTTATTTTTAATTATCTACTCTAACCCTATTGCCGACTCTTTTCTTTGAAAGGAAATATGTTAAATATTTAAAGAAACAGTTATTATGTAATTTTTTCTTATTCTAGGAATTCCTCGGAATTGTTTTATTGTTAAGTACATTTCTAACACAATAATACTATATTGAACGTTTATTGCATTTTGATCAAATCCAATGTCGACCAAATCGGAGCCAATTAAGTTACGCGGTTGGCCTGCTGGACCGATTTTCCATCCGAAATTCTTTCTACATGTTCGAACCAACAGCGCATGCCTTACAGGACAATTCTTTCGTATATCATTATTATTATGTTATTTTGTTCTTTTATTATCTCTACTGAGTTAATTTTTCTTACATGCTCTCTCTGATAACCTAGGACCATGATATTACAATAAAAAAGGAAAAAGTTGATACAAGAAGATGTAAACTTATTCACTTACTCCGACATTATATCGTCAGCAGCTGTGATAAATATAACTTAAGTTTATTATATTGTAATATTGTCTCTTTCAAATATCATTTGTTTAACCAAAACAAAGACTACATCTCATATTTATCAGAGGCCTACATACATAGTTTTCTTTTAAACAAAATCCAATACATACCTATTTGAGTTTTGTTTTGTTAGTTATAAGTTATTATACCGTGGCATTTGATTGTCCTACCGTTATGAAAGGTGCATTATGAATAAAATCGTTGTGACATATTTATTTATGAAAAGCTTCAACGGGTAATAACATTCAACGTCAGGCCCCCTCGAACTGTAGCCGACAGTTGCAAATTGAGTTTTGTAATTCTATTCGCAGTTCGATTTTCTATAACATTTTACAAATAAAATAGGACATTGCTATTTATATTTGTTTTAAGCTCGAACGTTGGACTTCGCCAACATCATATTTACTATTGAATCATATTCAGTTTAATCTTTTGAATTGAAAATGTGAACTTACTGATTCATAAATGCGTCTCATTTAGCTTTGAATCAAAGCTCAAAAGTCTGTTTCGTGTAAATTAATATAAAATTTATGTGTCAGAAAATGAACAAAAAAAGAGCTGACGCTTGTTTGAACGTGTCTCTGTAAGTGACGAGAGTTGTTTTTAGTAAATATTTTTAGGTCCCATATTTTTCATTAAAAGCATTCTTGAATTCAGTAAAGTATATATAGATTGACAAGTGAAACGCACAAAGAGATGAGCCTTTTCCCTATAAAACTATATAAAAAAATAACGACGCGACAGGGATGCGACACAGTCGCGACGGGCGCGCCAAAAATTCACCCAAATAAAAACATCACCAAATTTTAACTCTCACAACAAAGTACTGCGATTTCTTTCCTTCGTTGTCTCTTTAAAATATGCTACAATTTCGTTTTTAGAACAGAGCTAAAGTATTTAATTAAATTTATGTCGACTTGAAATAAAGAAAGTCCCATCCACGCACATGTTATTGTATATAATATATACGTATACGAAATGCGTAGTGGGAAAAATTTAATACAGATATTTGGTTGTTATTATTATAGTGCAATAATTTCAATGTATCATTTTATACCCTTCGCAAGAACACGAACGACGTTCTTGAGTATTAAGTTCAATTATACATATTGTATTCAATACGGATTCAATTAGAGCAAGATTATTTCCTTGCTAATGAGTTCCATTAAACATAATGATAATTATAGAACAATATATAGGACGGTTGCCAAGGGCCATTTTTCGCCTATCAACTACTTGATGTGACATATATTTCATTTAATAGTATACCTTACTTCAAATACAAAAAAATATTTTAAATGAAAAATCTGTTAATCATAGATTTAATACAATAAAAAAGATAGGTACAGATTATATGGATGTATGTTGATACAAACTGACTCTTACTTTCTAATTTAGTACCAAAACCTAATAATAGGAGGGGTGGTGGAGGGGGGTTAAAGTATGAAATTGCTGATTTGTGCTGAAAATTAAAATATATTTTTTTTAAATTATTTAATAAAAATAGTAACCATTATTATCTATAGATTGCTGTCATCTTATAGTAAGGTCATTTATGCCTTTGCAATAGAACTCTAAGGATCTAGACTGCACAAACTGTGTGAAAGCAATTTGTACTACCTCCTCGGAAGAAAATTTCTTGTCACGTAGATGATTGTTCAAAAAAATGGTAGTCCGTTGGAGCAAGGTCTGGCGAATATGGAGGATGACGAATGGTTTCTAACTGCAGTTCCTGAAAGGTCAAAACGGTTTCTCGTGCTGTATGAGGTGTCGTGTTGTCTTGGAGTAATAATAGCGAAGATCGATTCATGAGTCGGGGCTGTTTTACTGCTAGTTTTGCCAACATTGGTCGGAGTTCGGCACAATAGACATCTGCCGTTATTGCTTGACCAGATAGGAGAAAACTATAGTGAATAATACCATGTTGAGACCACCAAACAGTTACACACACCACCAAACAAGATACTGTTGTGGAATTTGACCTGAGGTCAGCCATTGCATTTTTCTTTTACGGTTATCATAAAGAATCCACTTTTCATCACCTGTCGCAATTCGATCCAATATTCCTTCATTTCTGTACCGATTCAACAATGCAACACAAGTTTCAACACGCGTTTCTTTCTGCAGATCAGTCAGACCATGAGGCAGCCATTCTTCGTACATTTTAATTTAATTGATTTGACGCAAATGAGTCGACACTGTGGGTAAGGTTAAACAAACGCAACATTGATATTGCGGGCTGTTTCTGCCGCGTTACTTCCGCGTCGGGACTCGTATTCAAAAATTTCTAGATTTTTTGCAGGATCAATCTTTCTTGTCTAAGTTGAATAACAAAAACAATTCACAATCGATATTCATAATGTTTCACATTTTTTAAAAGAAGGACATATAGAAACCATTTGAAAAAAGTTTCTTTCGAAAACCTCAAACCACGAAGATTCTATGTCAAATCAAGGAACCTATTACAATAAAACGGCAATTTCATATTTAACCCCTAATATAAGAACACCTAATTACCGATTAAATTGAAGAGAGTATTTTTTAAACATTTTAATATTTTGAATGAGTAAAATAATTAATAATAAAAAAAAAACAAACAGATCCTTGAATCTGATCTGATCCTAATTTTTGATTATTAATTATCAACCTTATTTTTAGTTTCCTTGTTTTCTTTATTCAAATCACCTTTTCAACAAGGCCCAAAAACTTGATAGTATCATATTCGAAACATTGCTTTCTGACTTCGGTTGAAATGTGGTGCCAGTAAAATAGAAATCGTCGAATTGACGCCTACTTTACATTGAAAATACCATCGTATGTGTGAAAATATTATATTGTTTGTAACTTTTGTGCCGTGATAGTTGAAATCTTGAACAGAATCGTCTTCACGATGCTTGTAAAGCAAGCAAAGCCCTTTTTGCCTGCGTAAAGGTGTTATTAATTATTATATTTATCAAAAACACTAGCAACAATAGTTCTAGAACACAATTTATGTATCTATGACGAAAAACCTTTATTGAACGCAGCAAAAATACGTCTGAATATGCTTGGACTCTTAGCACAAGTGACACTCTCGCGCGAAGTATATCTGATTTAATTGAGTAAAAGCTGACTGTAAATCAAATAGTATTCATATAGAAGCGTAAGGAGAGTAGTATTCATAAAAGGCAAAATCATTTTGAAAACGCTTCTAACAAAAAAGTATGTCAGTGTATTAAAAAAACGTTAAAAACATACAAAAAGGTGAAACATCTTAACTAATTTTTTTTGGATTTATCACATAAAACAAAAAAATACATATATACATCCTGAGCCAAACAAAAGTTAAAAAGTATATTTTAATATAAAATTTTAAATTTTCGAGTGTGTGATGGGCGGAAAATGTTCTTTATCAACTCTCCTTTCAGGTCATATCTTTAAGAATATGTATCTTTAAGAAAATATCTGCACAAAAATGAACCATCCGTTATGTTTAAGGGTAGTTCCTCTAAAACCAGACGAGTTATGTCAATGTTATAGGAAGTGGGTGTCGGACGGAACTTCGTGCGTCTAGACTGGGTGGGGCGTGATTCCGTCTGACCGCTTGTACTAGTACTTATATTCAAACATTTCATAAAGTTTGAGTAAAGCTTTATGTGTAATGCAAGGTTGCATATTAAAACATGTTTGGCACGTGTTTGAGCTAATATTTATATACTTACTAGATTTTGCCCGCGACTTCGTCCACGTGGTATAGTTACTTTGGGTAGCATTTCTAAATCTGCTAACACTAATATTACTCATACCTGAATACAAATTTTTATGATTTTTATGTTTGACAATGACGAACTTCCATATAAATTTCAACCTTTTTATCACAATAAAGAGCGACCTATGTCCCTTTTCAAGTCAACTATTTTTACTGGGATAGGCGTGAGAGCTTAAAAGACAATATACACAAACCACTTTCGCTATATTATATCATTACGGAATAAATAAACGTTTCTCTTTGTCTCTCATATACTAATATTATAAAGATTTGATTGTTTGTACATCATCATCCATCGAATAGGCACCGAAACTACAGGACCGATCTAAAAAAAAACAAAAAATAAACATTATAAATCACAGTTGCTTTTAGATTCACAGCTGTTTTTCTTTTCCAGTTTAAATTGAGGAGATTTTGTGAAAAAAAAACATCGAGGATAGAATAAAATGAAAATGTCGTAGCGAAATGGGTAAAACATCCGTCCATTTAGACGGCTAGCCCTGTAATAGAATATCACCATTAACTATACGGCCAAATGTCGATCAGCTGAGTAAGCATCACAGCGCCTTTTTACATTGCGCCTGTATAAAGACCAGGGAACTGGTTAACTGTCAAGAATCACGATACGATACACAATCATTAATTTTATGAATAGCAAAATATTCGCGAAATTTGAATAAAATTACTTTGATGTTCAACTTCGAAGACGCCACAAAAAAGCTATATTTATATATTTACGCTACAGCAATAGCTACACATATAGTTAACCGACTAAGGTCCAATATGTATCAGATCTAAGGTTTCAGTAGTTTATCTCTGAAAACCGTAAAGCTACAGTAGCCGATTTAAAACACAGATGGAAAAAAAAAACACAAATGTAAAGTCAATACAAAACATAATAGAAAACTGAAATCTATGCAAAATTATTTGATCAAAATATAACGCAGTTTACTTCAGAATAAACGCCATCTAGTAAAGCAAAGCTTAAAGATTTTCCTTATTGCATTTTTTTTTTTAATATTTATTGGCTTAGTTGAATTTAGAAAGTTTCACTCCGTAAATCTTTTACAATTCAAATTAAATCTAAATCATGCAAGTCAAATCATTAAAGGAATGTCTGAGATAAAGCATTTTAACAATGTCGAGTAGATTATTTTAACGATTCATATTTATCAATGATATTGCGAAGTCAATTAAATTACATTTTCAAAAATAAAATTACATAAAGAAATATTTTAAAACATTTTTTTGTTATATCAGTTATGTACTCAAATACCAATTTTCGCCACAATACTATGAGTAAATCTTTATAAAAAATGTAAGACAAATTTATTACAATGACAGATCACATTATAAACAATGGTTGCTATGGCAACATTCCCAATAAAAAAAATCACTTAAAATTTCATCCCTTTCAGTGCTAGTATTTGGGATAAAATAACCTATTCCTACCTACTACCTATACCTTCCTAGGATCGTAAACTACCCAAATACCAAATTTCATCGATATGGGTTCAAAAACAAAGAAGTTTTATACGTTTTCACTCTTTTTGACTTCCTTCGGGGTGGAATATCAAAAAAAAAAACTTAAAAAAAGTACACCTCTACGTAATAAGTGAAATATACTCTCCAAATTTCATTTCTACTACCAACGGTTTAGGTTGTGCGTTGTGTATCAATCAATATGTCAGAACATGTCCTTTATTATATGTATAGATATAGATAACCAAAAACTTAAAAGTCTGTGTACATTTCATTGGTCATGAGCCAATGAAGTGCACCCATAGCTTTAATTTCTAAGTCCCACTCCACTTTTAAGAAGTATAACGTTTTTTTACTGCATCTTTGAATTATATTCCGGTACTGCCAACATAAGTTAAAGCTGTAGGTTAAAGCTGAAAAATTTAACTTTTTTATGTTATAGCGAAAAGCAAATTATATTTATGAATTACTAATATTAAAATATACATTTTAATCTCTCGTGATTTGTGTTTTTTATGACACCATCAAAATTACTCTTTGAATCGGAATAAGGCTTTATATAATAGTTGAATTTTGTCATTGACATTAATTCAATTGCTTGCTTTTAACTTGTGTTTAACAAAGAACCGTTCCCACCATTAGTTGCACTAAAATGAATTAAAATAGGCAGCAGATATAAGAATTTACTAACAAAAAATTGTAGAAATCAAACTTACAATTAGAGATTCAAAGTTAGACCTCACAAATAAATGATGAGTGACAAAGATCAACATACTGATAAATTTCCAACATAAAGACAACATAAAATCTATACTCTTAGTAGATATACGACTTAAACGGAATAACAAATAGCTGAAGCGTCCTGTAATTTCCTTCGACTTCCAATTGTATTTTCTTTTTACAATTCATCATTGAAAACATAAATATTCCAAGTAGATTACGATTGAATTTCGCAAAAACACAAATTGTATTGGAGAATGAAGAATGATCTAGGAAATTTCGTTTTTATATCATCATAAGTACATACCTACATAGTTCAAAAGAACAATCTGAGGAACGAGTAGCCAGGTGGCGTAGAAAACTCCGCGGCCCGCGATCGTTGTTGTTATGCAACTTTCGCAAAGGTCGGTTACGGGATGAGTGACCAAAATATCTTATCTCGAGCTACTCCGTGCTTCGGAAGGCACGTTAAGCTGTTGGTACCGGCTGCATTTGCATCCATACCCTCCAATCCGCATTGGGCCAGCGTGGTCATGACTCGTCCGACATCCATAAGGAAGACCTGAGCCCCTGCAGTGCTGATGTAAAAAAGGCTGGTGGTGTATCTATGGAATACACACTAATATTATAAAAGAATGGATTGTTTGCATCGAATAGCTCCGAAGATACTGGAACGATTTTAAATATTCTTTCACCTATGTGAAGCTGTGCTTTCACCTATGCATTATACGCAGGTAATATGCTATAATTAACGCGGGCGAAGTTACAGGAAAATAGCTGGTTAGTTTGTATTGAATATTCTCCTAAACTACAAGACTGATTTGAAATATCTTTTTTATCTTTTCCATAAATATTCTACAGTATCCCTAACGGACAGGGGCGATGGAATACTTTCAAACAACGTTAGTTAATTTTTCTTAAATGTGCGTCGCGGCAGGCCGGTAGTGATTGACAACGCTGTAGTTCCAAAATCAAGTAAACAACATAATTGCGGTGTTTTTTTTGTGGAGATAAATACCTGCTTTTTCGGTCTCCATTAAAAGATTTCTTAGTTTACTCAGGTACTAAACAAACTTATCTTCTAAAAAGTGACACATAAACAATCAAATTTATTTATTTTAAACATACTTAACGTTATATCTTAAAGCTTTGAAAGCCAGAAAAATTGGGATAACAGTTACGTCGTTGTTTTGTTTGTCGAGGAATATATATGTTACCGGCAATCTGTATAATTCAGGTATTCCATACAATACATAGGGAAAGTAAAAAACAAGTAATTACATACATTCCCTACACGTTTTAGGGATTGTATACAATTTAATAACTGCGCGTTATCATTACTTTATATTAGCTGTTTTCCTGCGACTACGCCGTGTAAATCATTTCCTATGTCACCCTTATGAAATCAGTGGTTTCGGAGCCCATTTGGGCCCGCGTCACCATGTATGGATGTAATCGAATCGAATCCATCTACAGGGAAAGAATAAGCCCCAGCAGTGGACTATGTTTGAAATGATTCGTGAATTGTGGTTCTATGCGAACTTTCAATTTTGGACGCCTTCTGGTCTCTTTCACATCTCCTCCTTTGGTTCTAATTCAAACAAATAAATAATCAAATCATTCCTCTATCTATAACATATTATGGATACCTTTTGAATCGATGATCAACTCGAGATGTTTACGTGAAACTGTATTTATAAATAGTAATGGTTTTTTTTTTGTATTCGAATATTATTTTCATGTCAGCGTTTGATAATGCATTTCAGCCAGACTTTATATTTTACAATTTTTTATCCTTGGCATCAGCCGTGTAGTAAAGAAATATAACTAAGTTCTTTTCCCGGCAAAAACATGCAACTCTCCAGATCCCTTTCTATATTCACTCAAAAAATCATACCATTCAGATACCTCGTTACGACGTAATATAACAAGGAGGAAGGACAGAGAAACAAACATACTTTCCCATTTATTCGTATAGATAGCAATCGACTGCCGTATCTCCTCGGTGGATTGACTTGACATTATATTCGACCTGGAACTTATAATAAGAGTAGGTATTATAGACGTGTTCTTCGACCAACACAAACGAGTTCAAAGTTAAATATATAAATACTTAATCTATAAGGGAATGTTCTTTGCAGGGGTTAAGATTCTTTTCAACGTTATTATATATGTATGATATTTAGGTGTATTACTTATACTAGCTGTGTCCAGGTTCATACTAATTATATACACAAAAACTTAAAATTTGTAATTGCGAAGTAAGAAAAATCGACACTCCAAATAAAAAGGAAACTCCAAAATTAATTGCCTTTTTATTTTATAAATGTTATTTTATTTCATGAAATCTACTATTATGATTTGTTATTGAATATTAATATAAATATAAGAATGAAAATGTTGTAACATTCATTTCCTATAATCCGTGTCTAGTCACGAGCATACTGAACGGGATCGTGCCGGGATAATTGAGATTAGAATTAAGCTCCGTTATTGTTGCAAGTTGTAATAATTGTTTACATATGATATTTCGTCATACATTTAAATAAGTGTTTTCTGGTTACATTTATATCTTCTGTAAAAGGCTAAAATATCGAATTGTCAACGGCTAAAAATTCTTTCTGCAGTAGAATAAGACTATGAAAGCGCAACCAATATAGATAAAGTTTCAGTTATAAGGGTCATTATGTTCGCAATATCTGTAACCAGGATTGTTTAAGAAATAACATCGTTTATTCCACCATTTTCTAAACATTTCTGGCCCACGGACCTCTAGAAATAAATGTATACATCTCCCTTAGTAAAAGGTAATTAATTTCGGACCAATTATTTGAAATACAAATAACAAATCCAAAACCTTTGAAATGTATGTAGGATAACATAAAAAGAAACTCTTTAAATAAATTGAATAAAATTTGAGTTGACACTACACATTGGGAGGCACGTATTTTATTATTAATATTTAACAAAACCTTCTCTGAATACTATTTATATTACAGAATTTATTCTTATCAATTTTTTCTAGCTATACAATACAAGACCTTGAAATGTTACGGTTTTTTTATATGATATATAAAAACAGTAATGTGAATAAGAAAGGGATAGTGTTTATTTTTAGTAGAATATAGCTTTCAGAGAAGGAAACTATTTTCGCACTCGAGGATTACGGCTTCCTAGATCTCTCATGCTTCTGCAGAGAGTACACCATAGGGGATTTGGTGAGTAGGTCTTCAATGACGAAGGACACTCCCACACTCCTCTCGCTCGCCAGGCTGTAGGGGCTATGCTCAAAGCATTTCTCCGATGCATAAAAAAGTTAGGCTTCTATTGACAGCGCGCAGTAAAAAGAATGACGAATGGAATTTTGTATAGCATTTAGGGATATCTACCAAAAACTTTGACAAAATATAAACTAGATATTTATTTTAGTATACACGAAGGCAAAAAAAAATAAAAGTACAAAATCGACTTTATCACTTTTAGTTTATACTGTATTTCTTTTTAGTTTAAATAAATTATAATATAAATAAGAAGAAAATCATTACGATTTAATGTCAAATATTTATTTGTTATTGTCTTCGTCGTCAAATTAATAAAAATGATTTTAAAGCAGCATTCGATCTAAAAACGCTTATTGATTTATTATTATTATACTGTGGATGAGGCAAAAAGCTCCGGTAGTGATACCTGAAATAGGGCTTTGGATCTGAGGTAATTTGTGCACCCGGCAGAAAGTTTGCCTCACCGGTCGCGGCCTTCGTCCTCTCTTATTTCACACCATCACTTAATTACCTAGGAGTTTTTTTTCTATATTCTAATCTTGTAGCGGTTTCTCTACCGAGAATAATATTAGCGGTCTAATAAAACGTATTTGCATTTAATTATGAAGCATTTAAAAATTATAAATAAAAATATAAATAATATAAATATAAATAATATATATATATATATATATATATATATATATATATATATATATATATATATATATTTATGAGTGAAATCGCGGGAGAAAAAACTAATTATTTATAAATGATTTTGATTATTAACTGATAGGTTATATTATTTTTAAATATATTTATTAAGTAATCTTTAAATATAAATTGAATAAAAAACTAGTAAGTATTTCTTTCTGAAACAGTTTATCTACAATCATTATGACATATTTATACGCTATTATTTAACTTACTGTATTAGGGTGGGCCAAATCCTGCAAACTAAAGATCTACTTCCTAGTTTTCGATTTTGAAATTTTACATACACATGTTAGTTAGATGGCAATGCAATATTAATAAGGAATGGAGTTTATCTCATGATGAGGTCTAAAAGGCTTATATAATTTGTCCGTTATTGGTTAAACTTCACATCATAATAACTCTAACATCCGTAATATTTTAGACAATTACGCCATGGTTTCAATGTATGTGATATGTTACATATTTCTAACACATGAGATTTATTATTCAACAAAAATAAATTTATAATATTGTATTTAGGTAACTATTTTACAGCAAAGTAATCAAGAACCTTATAAAAAGTTCTTTTAACGCTGAAACAATAATGTAGCCATTTTAAATTGCGTGGGGGAAAGCTTTATTAAAATATGTAAGATTGTACTACCTACAATCTTCTACGGACGAAAACAGAATAAGTGCTTATTTCTGTTTTTTTTTTTTTTTTTGTTAAGAATGTTTATTTATTAATGTATATGATTTTTCAGGGCATAAGTCACTACACACATTTCCATTTCTCGAAGGCTTTTGGTACAAGGTTTTTATTTGCGTTACTTTGAACTTAGTGTCATTTTTAACGAAGAGTGATGTTATTTCTAGATGATTCTTCGTCCTACGTTGTATTGAAGCGTCACTCAATATTAGTGATTCGTTCGGAATGAATGGTTAACTGTATATTTATATATTATTTCACATACTTTTTATAGATACTCGATTTTAGATTACCACTGTTGGCGTATTTGTAATTTGAATGAGAGCTTGGGTGCAATAGGCAGCGATGTTCAATTACTGACAGGAATGTACAGATACCATCATCAGATACCATAAAATACGTGCTTCCCAATGTGAAGTGTCAACTCAAATTTTATTGAATTTAATTAAGGAGTTTTTTTTTATGTTATCCTACATACATTTCAAAGGTTTTGGATTTGTAATTCAAATAATTGGTCCGAAATTAATTACTTTTTATTAAGGGAGATGTTATACACTTATTTCTAGAGGTCCGTGGACCAGAAATGTTTAGAAAATGGTGGAATAAACGATGTGATTTCTTAAACAATCCTGGTTACAGATATTGCGAACATAATGACCCTTATAACTGAAACTTTATCTATATTGGTTGCGCTTTCATAGTCTTATTCTACTGCAGAAAGAATTTTTAGCCGTTGACTATTCGATATTTTAGCCTTTTACAGAAGATATAAATGTAACCAGAAAACACTTATTTAAATGTATGACGAAATATCATATGTAAACAATTATTACAACTTGCAACAATAACGGAGCTTAATTCTAATCTCAATAATAGGGTAGAGTTGCTAGTGTTGAACTCTTTTTTAGTGTTCCGTACCCAAAAGGTAAAACGGGCACCCTATTACTAAGACTTCACTGTTTATCTGTCACCAGGCTATATCTCATTAACCGTGAAAGTTAGACTTTTGAAAACAGATGATGTATTTCTGTTGCCGCTTCAACAGCAAATACTATAAACATACAAAAAACGAGATTTTTATACTTGTTTTGCTCGATATTGATAATGACAATAGGTAGACGCTTGAAATATTTCCAGAGTATGTATTTATATTAGTGTTCACAAAAATCCGATATTTATCAAAATATTTGATATTTATCTGATAATGGAGTGGAATATTATTATATGGACTTCGTGGAGTGGATTAGTTGAGTATACTGAACAACTTTCACTATGAGACCAATACTGAATTCACTCACAAATTCACAAATTGTAATACCTACAATATTTGTTATTATAAAATGTTTAAAGTATAAAAATTATAAATATTTATAGTATAAAAAAACAACAAATTTGAATCGAATAATGTGTGAAAATACGCATGTAGGGCCTTTTATTATTAAACTAGTTGACGATGTTACACCATACGGTTTCCTTAATAGTACTTATAGATAGCTCTATTCTATTAGTTCTCCGATTCGTAATATTGTGAGTCTTGTCCTGCTGTTCTTCATTTTATTGTTTTTTTAGTTTTTCTAATTATTTTTGGTTTTTACTGTTAGAATTATAATATTTCATTGTTATTTACATAATTTTTTACTGGATCAATTCAATCTGAACTAAATATCAAAATTTGATTTAGGAAACATCGTAATTATTCAATATTAGAAACTTGGTAGATATGTTATTAAACTGACCCGGCTACGTACGTACGATGCGTAATGATTTTTTTCTTAAAATTACATCTTCGTGGGTAGATATTGAATTTGGCAGTTTAATAATAATATTTTTTCCTTTTGAATGAAACCTACGAGTATGTTAAACTTAAAATTCTGCTGTAACATAATTAAAACTCAACTGGATTTCTGTAGATATGTGTATTATATACCTACAAAATTGTTTTAAAACTATAACTATTCTTATACTATAACTATTGTTAAAAAATCTTAAAATACTTTTTATTACCTGGTGCGTACAGGCGGTTGCACTCGTGGCAGATTGAATGCGCTTTTAAGTGCATTGTTGTACAGTCGACAGTACATGAGATTATTACAAAAAAAATACTCAAACCGATTAATTATTACTCTTATAATAGAGAATTGATTGCACAAATTCCGTCTTTGTTGTGTTCTGATATTCTATTACGTAATTGCTTCCCATAATTTGCTTTTAGCCTTTAAAATGTGGTTTCCCAAAATTTATTTTAGCTTCCCGAAAATCTACCTTATAATCAATATGGGAACCAGTATTCACAGAGATTAAGTGGGCGCAGGCTTTACACTACCAAAATACAGCTTTGTCTCGCATTCAATATCCATATTTTTACCCGCTATACTTCGATAGAACTCTTGGATTTCCATAAAACACTACTTTTCTTACAGTTACATAAATGGGTATAGCTAATTTATAACTTATATTCTGTGACGTCCGTCGGACGAAACTCTTTATTTGGTGGAACCTATTAGGTACCTTTATTAAATTTTACGTTATCAGACTGGCTACTTGTATATGGAAGACCTATTACAATTTCAGGCTCTCACCATGATCAAATGAAGCAAATCATTAATATAACAAATAATCTTCAAATATTCATAATCATCATTCTATGTCATATGTCCTTAGCCGGGACTCAAAGCTTTTCTATAAACGGAATTGAATAGAGGAGACCAGGCCGAATAGCTCTTACCGACTACGAACTGAATGTGCATAAAGTTAAAGTTATCGCATAATTCAAATATTGTTTGCCTGGAATTGATTAATGCTAACGTATGAACTTCAGCCAATTTAGAACACGGTAAGTTTCATTAAGAAAAACGGACTACAGACGTCACGATGTACATGAGTTATAACAATAACGTTATGCGCTTGAGCCCAGGAGTTGAGTTACGCTATTTTTTAAGAACTGTATTTGCATCATATTAGTACAGTTAAGAGTTAAGGTTTCCAGAGCGTGTCTTTGTCCAATTACGTTCTTGAGTTCTATCGTAAATGGGTTTGTGTCGATAGACAGTAGTAGCAATCTGCCTAGCAGCGCACCACCAGTGACTACTTATCTTTTTTACTTGACTGTTTTAAGATGGCAATATTTATCGTGTTCACATTTTAGAGATATATACTTCAACGTATTGTTGAAGTATATATGTCGGCAGATTTTTGTTAATTGATATCTAAGTTACGTATTTCTATGTAATTTTTTTTTTACAAACTGTCTTGTTAGAATATTCATGCGCAAATCTTGAAACTCAAGTTTGAGCCATTTCCCAATGTTCGATAGAGTTATAATTATACATAGACATGTAAGTCAGTTGACAATGCAATATTATGATCAGAGCGCTCAGTGTAAGTTTTTGACGATTAAGTCCACTGTCGATCGTGAGCGCGTAAGATTTTAGTATGGAATCCGCGGTAATTACCAAGAACTAGAAATCTCCATACAAATTCTTAACGCGCTAGGGTTGTCGAAAATTAAAAAATATCGATATATTGATGTATCGATATTTATAAAAATATCAATATCAAACATTGATACATTTTCAGCAAGCCTATAACGCGCTCACTAGTGAACGCGTTATCGTAAAACTTACACTTGAGTAAGCTGATATGATGATGAAGTCGGAGGAGTCATAAGAATTTAGTGATGAAATGTCAGAAATGAATAGAATGAGACAAAACTAAAAAGTATAAAATAAGAATAAAATATTTAAAAAAATAGCCTTTATTTGTGCACATTAAAACATAAATAATAATTTTATGCAAGAAAGTTTATAACGTTAATGTTAAAGTACTTATGATCAAAATTTTACAGTAATTGACTTGAAAAGCTTGTAGCGTTAATGAAATCAGATGCGAGGAAATACACATATTTTTATACGTAAACGTTGTTCTGTAATATTTCTAAAAAGGAAAAGCTTTTTCCTACATTTTTCCCTTTTCAAATGGATAGCAATCTTTTACTACACTTAACAGTTCATTTAATCTACCGACAAAAGTAACTAATATCAAAAATATACAGTCAAATATAGGTATACAAAATGCGTTAAATTATTATATAATTCAATTGAGTTTCAGGTGCTGGACCTCCATCTTCAGCACCTAGGTACATTTATATTTAATCTCGTGTTTCTTCTAAGTAATTGAAATCCCGAAAACAAATGAATACCGTACCATTCAATCTGCATACAAACAATTGAAGACGATTGTATTTATCAAAGAATCCAGTTTTTATAGTGTAAACTGCGCTCTATTATGGTCGAGGTATCGGAGGAATTGTAAATTTCATCACTATCCGACCGTAACGTCTGCTTGGCCCCAAAAACGTGTTTTGTACGGCTGACCCTATTTCTTGAGTTTCATCATGACTTCCCTCTCCTCATTCTATTAGTGTGATATGAAATTCAAATCTGTATTTAGGCATATCCCACTATTGGTAATTTTATAATTTCACCTTTTTAGATGTGATAAAACATTCAGAAATAAATATAATTTTCTCATTATTATTTACTTTACTCATTCGAACATACTTTTTTGCTTGAACACAGTTAGTGATTTTTAATGCGCCATTTTCACATCCACCAATCTGCATTAAACCCGGTGATGTATTATTGTTCTCCCTAGACAAAGAATGTCATTACCTCGGCAGTGGGGACGCCAAGAGGCTGATGGTGATATACGAAAGAAGAAATGCAAAGTAGTCGGAAAGTGAATACTATAGACTTAAATGCATAGTCGTGTGTGATAAAAGTGCACAATTTCTGTTAAAGCCTCTGAAAAATAGAAAAAAGAACAATAGATATGGAAATGAAGTCATGATGTCCTGTCTCTGAAGGGATACTTAGGAGTGGAATAATTGGTTTCAGAATTACAAGCCATTCGGACACTATCTACACGATTCAATCAAAACACAAAGATTGCCCGACCTTATTCTTTGGATACATCGCCATTCTAAGAAGTTTAAGTCTATTTTTTATATTATTTAAACCTGTTTGCGTGTCAGTGACACTTTCTTCCGTGACGTGATTATTTTTTTATATTGTTATACTGGACACATCTATACTAAAATTATGAAGAGTGAAGTTTTCAAAATACACGACACCGATATAAAAAGGAACAATGTCATTGTTTGTTTGTTTACATTGAATAATCGCCAAGCTTGAATTAGGCGTAAAACAGCTAGCTATAAGTGTTTGATGTAAATAAAGCTTTCGAGTCATTAATAATTATCTTGAACATTTTATTTCTAGTAGCATGATAAGTATATTTGTGCTAATTTAAAACTTCTGTTAGTTACGTTTCGATAATTTAATATCAGCGTTTTCATTTGTTCTTTTATTTTACGTCAGTTGAAAAGATACACAAAGAGAACGTAATGGTAATCTCATTAATATGTCCTTACCAATAACCGATAGCGTATCGTATACTCCAAGGCTGCCACAGACTCGTTAAGGGTGCCTTTATTTGCCACCAAAAATATTTATTATTAGTGCTTTAATATTAATCCCATTACGGTGTTAAAGTTAAATTGATTATTGAGTAAGTTTCTTTTTTGCAATCAGATTTTTTTTTAACTTGGACTCAAAAGTGAGACTCGTCTAAATTAACGTTACATTTTTAAAATATTTGGTACTAACTTTAGTCAAGAACCGGATGTTAAAAATTCTGTTTCCCTAACTCGATGGCACAGTTACATATTGTCATATTGCGTTTTCGGTCTTATTTGCCGTCACTAACAACTACCACTCATCCCAAGGCCCGGTGATAAATAACGACATTCTTCTTGAGTTTATCCCTTTAGACGTAAATACACTGTTGATGGTTATTATCCGATTACATCTTACTTTTCATATTTTGAAAAAGTAACACAATGAATGTCATACTTTATGGCAACATCTCTAATCGATTTAAATCAACCTCAATTAGTTTTTGTAAAGTATATAATCATATGTGGAAAAGTCGTCCATCGTGCTAGATTTTCCATAATACAAACACCTAACTTATTTCAACATGAAAGTTCAGACCAACATACAGTATGATGTTAATATTTAATATGTTTCACACAACATTGTATGATCGTGGACGTCGTTTATATTTAATATGGTCCAGTAAGTCGGCTAACTCAACTGAGGGATTCAAAATAGTTTTTATTCCTATACTAGCTTTCGCCAGTGGCTTCGTCCTTAGGAAAATGTTTAGTGGGATTAAAAGTATCCTATTATCTACGTCAGCTAATATTCTCTTCATATACCAAATTTCATCAAAATCCGTTCAATAGTTTCGGCATGATTGACGGACAAACATCCAAACAAAGAAACTTTCACATTTATAATAGTCACTACTTATCGTTCACAGTAGTCAGAGTTTAATGAATTATGGATTGAAATGATTGTGAAAGGTCAGAGCAAAATTATAAAACTAACATAAACACATAGTGTAATCCTTGCCGAATTTTTCTGGAATTTGTTTACCGTCTGTTGTTCATTGATTTTATTTTTTTGCCTATATGCTAAGAAAAATTCAAATTATAATAATTAATTACACACATAATCTGAAATGTTTATGTATACAAGTTATTTAGTGGATGAGAGGTGATAATAATTTTAACTAATTTGCGTGATTTAACGTGAAAAAGAAAGTTAAAATAACATGAAACGGTAATGACAGACGACTCACATTACAAGATTAACATTAGCGCGACGCTAACAGGAGCTGATATCATTTTGGATCAATTTAGGGCCTCCTTTCTCGTCTGTCACGGGAATGGTGTCCGACAGCATTTTACATTATAATTTGACGCAAAATACGGTAGTAGCGGGTTTATAGCAGACTTAGTCACTGCGAAAATGGTGTTTAGTGTTTGAAGGTATATTAATTTTAACGATGTGTTAAACAAAATTTCTATCAACTTATAAGCCCGAACATATATTATTAGCATTTAGAACTGTCAGCTTTCCATCCGTGGCTTCGTTTGCGTGGAATATCAATAATTTCAATAAAATTGATTCAGAAGGTATGAAAACACACACAGAGATAAAGTAACTTTTGCATTTTTAATATGTATATGGATAAAAAGTGTCAACTTAAAGCATGTTTACGTAGTGTAAAAGAAGCTTGCGAAATTTGCATAACAGACCTAGTAACCAAACCACTACGCTATCTATCTGGTCATTATTTGCTAATAATTGTATTGAAATGATCTTAAATATTACTATTTATTATAGTTGAACGTGGAAAATGTAATCTTGTTTATATACGTATTATAGACATGTGAATGTTCCGTTCCGTAACTTTTGCGTGAAAGAGTAACAAACATACACTCTCAAAATTTCGCATCAATAATGTTAGTTGTTGTTAATGCAAAAGCCAGAAGTTAATTAAATCTTAAGATGTTTTTAGAAAACTTCAGATTTAAAAACGTTTATAGTAAAAGTTGGAACTGTTCTCTTGTGCATTCTGTAAGCCTTAGATTTAACCTCCGAGACACGGTAAGTAAATATTGATTAACAAGTCCAAGCATGCAACATGGAGTTGGATTTCGGGAGGTCTTTGGCACAATAAGTTACGTGACTCTTGTGTCCGAAGAGGTATTATTGGGATGGATTGGCGCTTCGATGTCTTAAGCTATTAATGCAGAGACTTGTTTGCAAATACACTATACGAATCTGAAGATATATGTCACAATGTAAAGTTTGTTATACATAATGATTCAGTAAATGTAAGCAACTCAGCAGTTGCTAGGCTGCCAGTGCCTCGAGCGTTCTACATAACGATTGACGTCCAGATTGGCACACAAACGAACGTCATGGACATTGCAATAGTTTGATTTCCGTTGTTGTCCATTAAATCGTTTGAATTAGGTTACATCTTGGTTTCAACTTTTATTTATTTTTCTTTGGTTTGGAAAACCTACAGCTGCATAGAGATACATCTATAAGCCATCTACAAGTTTTAATAACAATAAGAAAAGGGAAAATTATTGACCTATGCAGGAGTTGATCATCAAGCGCCTTATAATTTTAGGTTTTGAGTTAAATACCTATATCAATTGGAGATTATTGTTGCGATTTTGCCAACGCAAGGCTGTTTAGTGATGCACCAGTCAAACAGAAAAAGGAATTTCGACGATAATTCGTTTTACATGTCGGTATCCGACGTGGTTTCATTTGTATTAGTAGTGATTTAAATTATTCGAAATGTTTTATTGCTCGATTTTTTGTTAATTTTGCTGTCAAATAAGTCTTCTTTTGTGTAAAACGAAGTCTTATTTGATAGTTTACAAAATTAAACTGAAAGTTCATTCTTGGGTGAATGAAATATCAATGTGGTGATTAAAATTAGAACGATTTGTTGATAAAAATAATCGGTGTATGTGCCATTAAAGGTCCTGACATCGTTGACTAAACACTTTGTAATATAAATTCTGTTTTCTTGTCGTAAATAAAATAAAACTAGCTGGGGTTGATAACTACGGCTAAGAGCTCAGGTCAGAAAAAAAACATTGATATATAAATTAGATTACATCTTCTATGAAGAACGTAATTAATAGCAAAATCTTTGTTACTTTTTCATATGTTTTTTGTCATTAATTAATTGGTCATATAAATAATGAATTACTGTTAAAAGATCATCTGTATGTTTTGATCTTGGAAATTGAATGAATATCGGTCTTTAAATATAAATCAAATAATATTTAAAATCATCGATGTTAATAAACGTAAGGGACGTTAATATTTACACCGCTACAATAAAAAGTATTGTAGTCTCATATAATTCTAATTAGTACTCAATTGAAATTTCCACTTATAAAACAATAGCTGAATATTATGAGTAAAAAACTAAGGATTTAGCATTTTTCCGAAATATAAATCGAGATAATAAAAAATGTTAGAGCCAGCTCTGCTTTTCGTACACGAATTAGCTAACAGAGATACAGTGCCAGTGGAGTCGAGTGAAGTAGACAATATTGACGGAATTAATTTGGTACTTAAAATGGAAAGAAAGTAAGACGTAAGAACAAAATTAAAGTTGTCGAGGTGTAGTCGTTATCTATGTAGTTAGATATCTATGTCTATATATTTATACCAGCACGCGTAGCATGACAAACTCGAGAAACGCTTTGTCTACACTCATTTGTCAGTTTCTCGGGTCGAGAGTGAGATATAGTATGGGCGCACCCGAGACAAGTGACATTTGAGTGTAGACAAAACGTTCTCGAGTTCGTCATGCTACGCGTGCAGATCACTTTTGAAGTAAGCTAGTTGATGAGACAGATTCAGTCATAGGTTATTTTAAATTAAGTTAAATTTTACGGTTATAGATACCGACATCAGCTTTTCTGTAATAAAACGTCGTCGAGCACAGCACAGTCAGATCAAAGAAATTCAATAAAAAAAAATCTTCAAATTTTGAATTCATCTTTTTTTTTACAGCAAAGCAAACTGACTATACAAAGTGACTCGCATATTTATAATTGTCATTATTATGTAATATTGTCATGTCATAAAAAATATATAATATATAAATATTACAACAAGTTTCTAAGTCATCCTAGACCCAATAACTTCACTTAAATATCCTAAGTTTTATTTACAGTTTTTATGTTTAACTCAAGAAGGCAAACCGCTTAAGTTTTGACTATGTCGTATAAACATCGCCCACTTTCCTATTTATCGCCTCTCTGGCGTAACATACTATATTTTTATCAATATATAAACAAGACATCGGTCCGCCGGCTTAACGTGCAGATTTTAGTCATAAAGATAAAAGAATGAAGATGAAAAATATATCCATCATCATGTTTTAAGGTAACTATAGTAACTTCTTAATCATGGAAAATATAAGGTTTCAAAATATAATCGTAAGTGATGGAAAACATTAATTATGTCTTATCTTATTCATTATGTGGTGTATCTAATTACTGTTAACCATAAGATTAATTAATTTTCAATTTAAGAACTTTATTGGTATACTAATTACCAGATTACAATATTAACGAACACTTGAGCGGCTTATATGACGCGTCTATACTCATCTCAACTAGCAAGTATTTGTTATATAACCTTAGAACTTTTTGTAAAAGTTATTGGTCGTCTCATAAAAGTTTAAATAAGGTGCACTTTTTGCAGCTACAAAGACAATGGCGCAATTATATCTCAAATCTATTTTCTAAAGTGCAACTATAGTGATGTCACACATGATAATTTTGTCCTGTACCGTTCATGTAACAGAAAATCAATCTTAATTTTGTGATATACAAGTCAACTACGATGTTACTAAAGTACTTTTTACTACTTTTTTTTTGTTTATGATACTAGCTACTTCATTTATCATTCATTCATTTTACATTCGTTTACGCAGCTATCTCAGTATTATCATATAAATTATTTACACAGCTGGAATTGCGAAATTGCAAGTTGGTATTGTATCATGCTTCCTCTAGTCCGTGGTGCGATTCCCACTATCTAATTTGGATTTGAAGATGAAACAGTGTTTCTGAATAAAAAGCTAAATCAATTAAGAACAAATACCCTAATTTTGATTATCGTGTCATATATTTCAGAAAGGTTGAGTCATTGTCTCTAATTTTTTTTTAATGTTTTTTGGATCAATATTTTGTGGTACCTTCGTCGTTTCACAAAGTTCGTAGTAGGAGAGCTGTAGCTATTTATCTTAGAATTTCAAGCAATGTGTGTGATGTTGTCAGATATTTATTAATAAAAATGACAGCTAAATACGGATAAATAACTTTTAACATAACCTGCCACATATATTTTAATACTATATTACCATTACATAGCAATCGCTAAACTACATAACTCGATTTAACTATAACAAAGTTAACCCCAAAGTTGAATTGTAAAGCAATTTATATCAATTACAAAGTTTCTTTTCATGTTTAAGTATCTTAATAAGCCAATATTACTTTTGAGTCTAATCTCAGTGCACATTTTTATCGCTTAATATTGTTAGTAGTGTGAAATTTGAAAAGACACATTTTTATTTGAATATTACGAGTAATATATAATGAAGAGATAAGAGTGAGTGTTGATTTGAAAGATAGCGTTAGTGTAAAAAACAAAAGAAACTTGCTTCGTGGGGTCGGACATTTAGAAATAATCCCGGATGAAGGAATAACAAAACTGATATACGACACGAAAGTGGAAGGATGCACAAGACGAGGAAGGATACGACACACCTTTCACGTTCAAATCAATCGCGTGCTCTTAGAAAGTGATGTCAAAAGTCATAAAAACCGGCGAGTATGTATGAAAACAGTAATGAAAGTGGATGAGTCGAAAGATGTAAGCACCACCATTGTGGTGTTCGGTCCTCTCTGCCTACCCCGCCAGGGATACGGCGTGATGATATACATATATATAGATAGAATATTGATTAACGAAAGATTTGTTTAAATTTACAGTAAATAAAACTGTAAGTATATCGTCAAATTTATGAAATTAACTCTATCGATAAAAGTCAGTCATCAATGATTATCCTACTTTATTTTTAATTTCCGATGTTATGATCTGTTTCCGGAGCAGGTGTAAAAACGGTAAATGAATTGAAAGTAAATTATATATATCGCTGTCCATGGTATATTAATTTCAATGATAGTTGTATGAAGTTCCATTGGAAACGCGGTTAATCCTCGGGCATGGAAATCGTCCCAAAACGGAGATTATAAAATTATTACCTTTGGCTTCACCCGCATTGTCAAAGGGAAATATCAATGAGTTTATTTTTTGTTAGAAAAAAGTAGCCTATATCACAAAATGTAATATCATAACACAAAAATAAAAACGGGAAAACAAACATATTTCCGATTTATAATATTAATGTGATCTACATCTGATTAAAGACTAGTGAAAAAAATGACCTTTAATACACAAAAAATAACCTGATCTCATTTTATAAATTATGTTTAAACATTCAAGCGTCAGTCGTTATAATAATAAAGTGCTTATTCAGCTTAATTCGAGTTCAAAGAAAAACTTCGAGTTAAAGCACGTAAACTTTTAATTGAGCCGTTAACACCTAAGTCCCAGCTGACAGCCCTCGTCACAGCTCCTTAATACAAGCAGTTTCGTTTATTCATAGACCCTTAAGAGCACGCTCGCATTCTGCCATACTTTATGCGACAGTTACGTGAGACGCAATGATTTATTATTCAGATTTCTTATAAAATACTCGTAATAGGTTCTGGATACATAGGATATTAAATTAATATTGAGTAAGTATTGGCTTATTTTTCGTAGATAATATAAACACTCTTATTATTAGTCGTGAGAAGTAATTAAGAATAGATCATAACGTAAGCAGTTATTTTATCATATTTTAAATTTAAATAAACAATTATTTTAATGAAGTAAGAACTGTTAATCTTTACTAATAACAAAGCTGATGAATGTTTGTTAGTTTGGTTGAACTCCATAATCTCAGGAATAACTGGAACGAATTGAATGTTTTTTCTTACCTTACGTAAGCTGCGTAAACGGTGAAATTTACCCAAAAATAGAATCACGAAAATGATGCCCTCTAAAAGTTCTACAAAAAAAAAACGGCGGCAGTATATGTCATTAAATTGTTACCGTGTTACCATTGTTTATAATTTGTCATTGTAATTATATTCCATGTCATCCTTTTCCAAAATTAAATGATTTAAGCTGTTTTTACGCAGGATTAAATAATGTTTTGAATAATTCAAATCGATAAAATCTTTGCCGCAAATATTAAAAGCATGCCATGTTGGTTAGGTACTCGAAAATGTCGCATTTAGCTGTCGGTACTGATCAATAGATTACGCTACTATACTTTTAAAACGGGGGTTTTGTTTTTTTTAATGGTTAATGTTGTCTTAATTTTTTTTTTTTTCCGAAATTTTATCAAAAAAAGTAGCTTTCATTTTCAATTTTGCGATTCTATAGTCAGCAAGGGACCCTTACAGTTTCGTCATGTCCGTCTGTTTGTCCGTTGGTCTGCGGTATAACTCGAAAACTATTTGTATTAGAAAGGTGTAATTTATAATGAGTATACACTTTAATCACACCGACAAAGTGTAAAGTGAAAAAAAAAATGAATACCTCCTCTACGTGTAAAGTTGAGCATGAAAGAAAAAATGTTAAAATTCCTATAGATTTTTAATTAGAGGCATGGGAATACCGTTTTTCGATTTAGTTAACCGTTCGTGACTTATTAAGCTTCAAAGTGTCAATTTTCGTTAGGTCAACTTCTACCAATTAAACGGTTATTGTTAGAAACTGAAACATTACGGTAGTAGTATTTATATATAACGAGTGGCCGCCAGCGACTTCGTCCGCGTTTTCCATTAATTCTTCGCTCCTAATAGTTGCAGCGTGATGTTATATAGCCTAAAGCTTTCCTCGATAAATGGTCTATTCAACAAGAATTTTTCAATTCAAACTAGTAGTTCGTGAGATTAGCGCGTTCAAACAAACAAACTCTTCAGCTTTATAATATTAGTATAGATTAATTTAATATGAAAACTATCACACTTAAGTTGGCTACACGAATTTAGGAGTAATAATCGACCAAATAGTATTTAACTCGAAAATTTCAAACAACTCCTTTGAAAACAACAAACGTGACTGTAGATTTTTTAATTATATGAATAATGGTATGGGACCTTTCGTGCACGGGTCCGAGTTGCGTTTGCCTGGTTATTTTTAAATAATAAATTTTAATGGAGAATTATTCATCGGACGACAAAACGATATATGGGATTATTAACGTGATACAGTAATACATCATCGAAGAGTGTTAAATTTATTAAAATATGTTTTCAAAAAATGCACTAAACTGCCGATAATTAGGAATGACTTACTAAAATAAAAAAAACTTGAAATGAGCTTCTAACGATAGAAAACAGTTTTATCTAAAATAGCTACTAAAATTCAAAATACCAGAGTTGAAAAATAAATTGGGCAAAATACTGAGTGAACGAATATATTCGTTCGATACCTACAAATTAAAGAGATTATATTCGTTCGATACCTACAAATTGAAGAGATAACAGAATATCCGTTGGCAAAATTTAATTTGGCGTAACGCACTAAAATCTCTGAAAATTTTAAATCGTGAAAGAAAGCAGCTATGAGGATCAGGCGTAGAATCTTGCACAAGCAAAGTATTACGCTGTTTTAAACCCTTAAAATGAAAGCCAATCAAAGTCTAGAATAAGCTCAGAAGTCAATTAACTAGATCCAAGCAAAAGGATGTCATCAACACATATTTCTGTTTGAGTCTTTCTGTAATCTTTAGTTATTTTTACAATTGAAAACGCAATTTGACAGAACTAAACCTAAATTTAGTCAAATTTGTACAACACAATTGCTACCATTTTAACGTACGTTACTTGATAGAAAAATCCTATTATAAAAAATTCTACAGTAAAATACCTCCACTATGACTTAGTCAATTCACTCCGTAACGAGTAAATTTAGTCATGTGTGATATTATAACGAGTGTTCATACGAATGAGTCCTGGGTGTGCTATAAATAATAAATTAATTATATATATCAGTACTAAGTACAAGAAGATTTTATACTGTTTTGAATATTAATATTGTACGAGTATTATAAAAGTTTCTATCCTAAGAACTGATTTTGATAAAGTTTAATATACATTAATTTTTATTAATTTGGATTAAAATATCGCTCCCCTGTAGCATACTGACATAAATGCAAAAAAAAAAGTGAAAAGAGATATTTTAATATCATAATAATTACTGTCTATTTATTGTAAGTATACCTATTTAAAGAATGAATGATAAGTGTTAGTTATTCCACTTAAAATCACCATTTAAAACCAAAATTAATACATATAGCCTTAGTTCGCAAATGGTTAATTAAAAGGAACTAAAATGTTTCAGATTCTATTAAAAGATCAATTTATTGCAAACTGAGATAACAACAATCAAAATGTATTTATTTTTAATATATCGAACATATTCCAACTTTTTCCCCTCGCAAATAAAATCGAAGAAGACAACAAATAGTAAAATAAATAAATATTAAAACGTCAGCCAAGAAATGAAACTAAAGGAAGTCACATTATATAGGTATACACATTAAAACAGTTGCATGAGATTTAATTGCCAATTAATCTAAGATATCTGTGCAGTGACTCGAACTCCCTGGATGTCGATTCTTATAATTAGAGAACTAGGTATTACAGTCTAATGGTTCACATTATACGCAACACATTATAGCATGTCGCCTAACTAATTAGGCGACATGTTATAATGTGCACGAGTCGTGAGGATCGATCTTATACATATACATAATAAACTGCACTTTGCAACAATAATTGATGCAAAATCAATTTCATCTTTGACTATCAAAAGATGCTGTAAGACTTCAGTGATCGAGTGGAAAATATGCCATACACATCTGTGTATGGCATATTTTTGGTTTTTGAGGTTCATGGCACGATTTCTGGTCGGGTCTATGGAGGATGGAAGTGTAGTGGTACCTCCGTTGTGTTAGGTACTATTTTTGGATCAGGGTTGTTCGTATCATTGTCTTGAATTCGTGAATTTTCTCAAAAATGCGTTAACTTGATATTTAAATATAAGCCCACCCAATGGGAGGTTCACTAATCAGCTAAAAGGGTTGATCCTACACACTAAAAACTCTGCAAATGCCTTTAGTTGGAGATGAGGAACGGGACTCGGTCGTCCATAGTCTCGGTCGACGTAGTTGTGCGTTCGACCGATCCCGGTGAGAAGGGGGCCACAGTCCCGTCCTTGCTGTTGAGAGAGACTCAGAGCACGAGAAGCTTCTCCACGGCCGAGAGTGCACAGGCGATTGTTGCTTATCTTCCCCGTGGCAAACCGAATGGACCTAACATTACGTCGTCGGGCTTCACAAACCGATGAAAGCTTTTTAAATGTTCCAAGGTTTACAAGGCGAAGAAAACATTAAAAAAAAATTTTAGTACTCCCTACTTCATTCCACCCATAAAACCTGTGCTTCCGAATGGACAATAAATGTTAGGAATCCACAAAGTCCTGAATTGTGATTTATTGAATTTCGCACATGCCACGCCAACGTCCGTTGGGATAGCTATCATCAAATGAGCGTTCACTATTATTCAATTCCAGGACTAAAACAGGTCAAACAATGCCAAGTTGGTAACTGAATAATGGATGATCCATCCATGAATCAAGTACATATTAGTACAACAAGCATTCGCTCTTAGTGCGATTCGAATCAGCTGTAGTCTGGGTTTTAGTGACATATAGTATTACCAAACAGCTTTGGAGGACATGTCCAGAGTAGGCAGGCTGTTTCTGCAGACATTGTCATTATCCAAAACGCCTACACGTGTGTTGAATACATCCCACATGTGTAATCCATAATGCGTACCTTTTTCAATTCGTATTTTTCCAATTACTTTTAAAATCTTTATATAAATACTTCTTAAAGAAATACACCAAACAATTCCTGAAGTACTGAAATGATTTATAATATAATTACTAAGATCGTTTATTTTATATAAATATGTTTAGTGGCCGAGTTTGATACAAAGACTGTTCTTATTTTTGTGGGAAGTGAGCATTAACTGTAAATACATTAATGAGATTGCTACACATAATGTCGCACATAAAACACTTAAGATATAGTGCAAAAGTGAATTATATTACTTACTAGTTCTGGGGACATAATAATAATAATATATATACTTTAGCAGTTCTTTTTTATATAATTTATATGGCCGCATCTATAGTATGGTATCACTCTTGCCGGTTGACCATTGATTTTTTGTGATGCCTAATCTATACTAATATTATAAAGCTGAATAGTTAGTTGTTTGTTTGAACGCGCTAATCTCAGGAACTGCTGGTTCGAATTGAAAAATTCTTTTAGTGTTGAATAGAACATTTATCGAGGAAGGCTTTAGGCTAAATAACATCACGCTGCAACCATTAGGAGCGAAGAAATAATGGAAAACGCGGACGAAGTCGCTGGCGGCTAGCGGGATAAATCCACAAAGCGATAATATTTACTATAGTACGACGTCATATTTAAAAATTGTTAATAGCAGCCGTTTATTCACGCCCGGACGACTCGTAGCAGCGGAGAAAACAAATCGCCGAATATTTAGAGTACTAACAATTATTGTTTTTATTAAAATGTTTACGTTTTATGACCACTCGTAAAACTAATCAGAACTGTAAATATTTCTCGAAAATTTCTTTTGATGTTTTCTTTTTTAACTTGCATAGATAATCTTCATTCAACTGTGACGTAGGTATACGTGTATGTTATTTTACTGTGAATATACAAAGAAACTTTATTATCATGACTACTAATACATTGGACGCAATATTGATTAAGCTTGTATAAGCTTGTAAGGCTAAAAGTATACCAATATTCAACTAAAGATAAATGATTAGGTATATAAGCTTCTTGGTTTACTAATTTACTCACATTTAGGTTGTGACCCACAGACTATTTATTGGGGCAATCATAGCCTTTGATTATATATTAATTAAAGACCCACGGCTGAACGCCATAGAAGCCAGGGCCGGTAAAATCTTTTTGAAAAAAAAAATAATTAAAAATCGCACAATTTCTACTCCAGTTCTTACCAAAAAACGGTAGTACCTCCACATTTGGACTTATTATAAAATGAGGTCGAAAGTTGGTACTTGGTTTAAATCATTGGCCGCCTTATTAAATTGACAATGATAGTAGAAAAACGTCAAATTTATATGTACTTAATTGATTTTATTTGGTAGCTATTAAGAGATAAGAAGATGAAGACTGAATTTGGTCGGATAATGGTCTAAACAAGATACTGTTTTGGAATATGTTTAAATTGCAATGACTTACCTCCAGTTTCAATAATCTACCGACAACCATCGGTAGCAGCTACCGACAATCATTAGTTTTTGCGTTTCACAATCGCCTACCCTACGAACGGTTTTCGGTTCATATTTTTAATTGTAATTACTTATTTAATTCAAGAAGAAGGATAATATTACGGCCATACTGCGATTTTGGTAATAAACGTTTAATGAGAAATCAATAGGAATGATTTCAGTTATTAAATTTGAAATTGGTTTTTATATTATTATTAATTACAATATTAATTTGTTAATCAGAAACTGTTACTTTTCTATTAATTAATAAGATAAAACGTATTATTTAGAAATATTTATCCGATAACCGACGGGAAATGGCCGGTAAGCAAATTTGACAGATAAACTACGGAAATTAAGTTTGACAGCTGTACGACGGATAGATTTTTATATCGAAACACCTTTTTGCGCCATATTCATATATTTTCCCTACGAACGGTTATCGACAGCAATCTGTTAGTAGCATAACGTCGGTAACTTTACCTACCAACGGTATGTTATTGAAACACTTTTAACTACCATCGCTAGGAAATGCTGCGGATGATAGCAAAAACGGATAGTTTTTTGGTTATTGAAAACGGGGGTTGATGAATCACTGAATTTATATTCAAGTTAAACTTAATACAGTATTACTTAATTTTTTCATAATATAAAAACTGTTTCGCTTTTTTATTCTTGATCATTATTTTTGACACGGTTTTTACTGTTGCATACCGAATTTCTTGAGGAAGGTACCATTTGCGCGAAGCCCTCCTCGAGTTTCTATTGTATCGGCTATGACTTAACCCATATAGATATTATAATACCCATATAGATATTTGATCAAAAAATTATAACAAAATTAGGCACAATAATAATAATTTATTTGGGGCAGTAAATAATTACAAAACCAATTGCACGCTAATAGTTGCATTAGTCCAAGACTGTGTTGCAGGAATTAACGCCCACCTCGAACAGATAACAAATAAAAGCCACAAATAAAGCAAAACACAAAAACAAGAACGACAACTAAATACGCAATGCACCTAAATAATAAATGATTCAACATCATCATAATTAAGTTATTGTAACCATTCATTAAACATTTGTTTACAAACTCGGAATGGAAGACTATATATATTTAGTTTAGAATTAACCTTGTTATATAAAATGGCTGAAATAGAATAATGATATTATATTAATTTTATTCTACACCTTTCTATAGTATAAACTCTGTCTGACCGCCAATTGTTTTAAACAAAATTAGGTTCATAAGGAAAACATCTGTGCTTACGCAGTAATAGATAAAATACAATCAATTTACGAACGGATAGCAATTTCCATAACTCGTATAGATCTTTGGTAGGGAATCGGACAGGTTTGAAAGCCATAACTTTTAGTACAGCCCTTTGTGCTCGTTCCAACTGTAATAGATGTGTCTTTCTAGCAGAACCCTAAAGATTATGCAGTAGGGTAAAATCGACTGGGCTAAAGAAAAGTAAAATGTCTTCACTACCCCTCAGTTTACAGAAAACAAAAATTAGTTTCCTAATCTTAGAGCTCACGTTTTTAATATTATATGCTCTCTCTATGACATTACACTATCATCATCCCCAAGTATTTTACAGAGGAGACTCGAGAAATCGTTTCACAATTGCATGCTTGATCAGAAGAAACTATGCATCTTCGTAGATGAGCTCGAATGTTGAAAGGTTGTCCCGGCTGATACTGCAATCTTGGAACAAATGTGACAAAGCAAGATTTTTAAGCATTAAGTGAAAGGAGGTTATTTGCTAGCCACTCTTTGACTACACGTAAAGCAGGCTCAGCGCGAACACGAGTTTCCTCCCATTCATGACCATGCACGAGAATGGCATCAGCATAAGTCATTTACAGTTTGAAAGAGGCAGTTGGCATAAATCATTAATATATAGCAAAATTGGTTAGGTCCAAGTACGCTATCCTGAGGAACGCCAGATGTTATAAACTTATCGCTGCTTATAATATCGCCAATGGAAACACTTTGACATCTATTACTCAGATAACTCCGGAACATTTCAAGGACCGAACCTCGTATACCCACGTTATATATATATATATATATATATATATATATAGCCCCACCCGCAGCAGTTTGTCCAACAAGAGAGGCACGGAGACAGTGTCAGTGGCAGTGTCTCTGTTAACAACTATGACTATTATAATCTAATAATATGTATCAATAATATAATCTTGATGCCTAAAAACATAATGAGGAAGTACTTACAAAAAAAAATTAGTTCCCTTAATCAAACTAGATGTCGCTACGGTACTTTCTTGATTTCTCCATAACAACCCTTCCATTGTTCTTTCATGTATGAAAGTTAATTAATTTTTTAAACTTAATAAACAAGTCATATTCTATTTATATTTTTTCGTATTTGTATTGATAGTTAAGTTTCGAGTTTGAAAATTTAAGTTTTCTTTAATGTAAGTTAAAAGAAACGGAAATGGCTATCTTTGGTCCATTCGTTTCCTGTAAAAATCATCTTTTGCTAGAGTCGCCATCTAGTGAGGTGCTTTTTAGTGCTTTCTTTTTTCTTAAAATACTTTCTCATTCATATATATTAATTAATAGTTTTAATAACTTTAAATGTACGTGATTTTCAATTATTTGAACATTTGACTGTGCTCAACAATAATATTAGTGCTCAAACATTTGACGCTTATTATATACTGGTCGCTTTAATTACAGACTCATTTGGACACGAACACCTTGGACATGACGCAAAAGGAACATCGCCATTTGGTATTACAAATCGCCCTGAAGTGCGCAGACATATCTAATCCTTGTCGTCCGTGGGAAATCAGCAGGAAATGGAGTCTCAAAGTATGCGAGGAGTTCTTCCGCCAAGGCGATTACGAAAGGAAACTTAATCTACCCGTGACCGCTCTCTGCGACAGGCACACCACCTCCATTCCCAAGATACAAACAGGTAGTTAGTAAATTGGTGGGGAATTTGAAAATATATGTGGTAGTAAAGTACCTATAACGAAAATTAACCGTCTGACTTTAATATATATTCTAACTCAACATATTAACGACATTTTAGAAAGATATTATTTTCCAATTTTTTAAGGTTTTTGTGTGTAGTTTTGTTTTGTTTAAATAGTCATCATTAATAATATTAGACATTTCATAAAGCATATGAGATTGTAACAAATCTAATGGAACGGAGCGGCTCTAGAACGACTAAAACAGTGTGAGTCTTCATAGTGCACATATCAAAAACTAAAGAAATTATGACTTATTTAAGAAGTTTTTTGTTCCATTTATCTGTGGCGATAAATGGAACAAAAAGCTTCTGTTAAGATCATTTATTTGCAACTTATTATTAATGTCACGCAAATTGTCTTCGCTGTTATTAGGTGTGCTGTACACTCTATGTTTAATTGTCCCCAAGAGAAAATCGGGTGATCGTGCTAGTCACGCTATAGGTCCTTGCTGGCTGATCTATTGATTTGGGCAATTGTCATTTAAAAATGATCTTACATTCCTAGCGTTGTGTGCAGGACATTAATCTGTGTGTACATCCTTCGGCGCAAAGCCAGTAGTACATCTTCCAATAACTAGTCAGTTCCTGGTAAAATGACTGGTTCAATTAGCATATCATCGACAAGACCAGCCCAGACATTGAGAACCGCACTTGTAATATCGACGATCGCTTTAATTTTGGTCGCTTTTTTAACCTTTAGGCCACTATGCAAATTACGGCAGTTTGTTATTCCGTCTCTTGTAAGGGTAGCTTCGTCCATTCACAAAATCCTTTTTGGAAAGTCAGGGTTTGGTTCATGTAAATGCCCTTTGATAGAGATAAGGATGTAGCCCTTCTCTTCTTGAAATTCACCATGCCTTTTTGTGATATTCCGTGACACAGCGCCAGACGTCCAGTACTGACGGTTGAATCAGCAATTTAATTAATACTACTTGTTCCACCGCCCCTTAAGTATTTATTGCAGACTCGTGACGATCTCTACTTGATCCTAGTCCTGAGTTGGACAATCTCCTGTGAACTTCCTGGAAGTTGCGGGCAGATGGCACCGGTTGATGGTAGTAAATGCAATCGTGTAAACTGCGCGCGCAGCCATGGCACTGCCTCATGCCATTCCACTATAAAATGTATATCAGCAATGTGTGCCGAGAGAAATTCACTTGAACGCGGCATCGCGTAAAACCCTACCTGCTAAACAAATGTGGATAGCCATCTGCAGGTTCTTTTTTGACAGCCCTTACGCAACGTAATAGTTTAGTTATTAGCGTGTTTTTGCTACCGTTAATAAAGCTAATACGTTGTAGAATAATTTAAAAGTAATGTAGTTGGTAGGTCATGGGGAGGATTTATTGAGAAATTTTATTTTTTTATTTTGTACAGTTGGATAAAATAGTAGATTTTGGTCATAAAATCGTCTTATTTTTTTTACTGATGTATTTTTATCTCAATTTTTTTTAATCATAAAAGAAATCAGATATAGATTTTTTGTATTTTTTTCATCATTATAATAAGACACACTCTCTGGTTTTCATATGTGCACTTTATGAAGACTCACACGTATATTATATGGTTAACAAGAACAAATCAAAACAAATATCCTTCGCCTGTAGTATTTTCTTTTTATTAATAATAAGTAGTATTTTAGTATCACTTATTGAAATTAGTTATGGTTTTTATATTATTTTATTGGGACACACTTTAACGATATGTTTGTAAATGTTTTCATTTATTTTCTTTTACAGGGTTTTTCAAATTTGTCGTCACTCCATTAATAACAGAATGGCACAGGTTCCTACAGAATGACTTATCAGCACAAATGCTAAAGAATCTGTTGTATAATCAAAGCAAATGGGAGATGCTGGTTGCCCAGGAGTTAGCGGAGGAAACTGGCACAGAAATATCTGATGCGGATATGGTGGATGACGACCTCGAAACTTGTTCTGGGACTAATATATCTGACAGTTCTGAACTTCTTTTACCACTGCGTAGAAGTTCTCTTAATCCAGTGAAGCAAGTGCGTTTAAAAGATCAGCTCCGTCGTTTCTCTGTGCCGTTGAACGTGTTTCAAGATTCAAAATATCGTCGGGATAAAATAAGAGCCTCCTCTATTGATCCATGTCAGAGTAGTGTACAGAGTCCCGATGGCAGCGAGCACTCTCTGCATTCTCAGCTCAGCGTTAGAGGCCACTGCGAGCACTCTCGTTCCACTGCAGAGAAAGTTCTCAGTACAGAAAAGCTTCTACCTGATTCCTCTATAGCATCTATAACTACTCCAGTGCAAGCGACGAGGTTGAACACAGTACTAAAAGACGGCTGTACGTGGAAACTGGTCCGCCAACAGACATTCCCGCCACTGGAGTCTGTTGCACGTGCGCATGCCCACCACAACAACCAAACGGAAACCAGCCAAGAGGATTCAATGTTCCCATCTCGATTCCGATCTGAAGTGTGGATTAGGCTCGATGGGAGTAAGAGGGAAGGGACATTTACTAGTATATTCCGAAGGAACGATTCTGAAAAGACTGATACAGATGACACTTCACAAAATAATAACGTTGGGACTGAACCTGCCAAGAATTTAGAGAAAGAGAATTTGGATCCGTTTGTTCGTGCAAGCCTGGAAGGCCGTCGTGACACTACATCGATCGGTAGCCAGTTACGAGATAATCTGACCGCGATGCACCACAGCGTATTCACTTCAGATCAACTACAGCGGCGCAGGAAATCTATGCCTGCTGAAACAGTCGCTTATAGTAAGTTTACCGCTTTGATTTCAAAGTAAAGAATTTTTGTTATGAGAATCGGAAACAACGACGGTACCGCAAATTTCAGACACTTGTAATTTTGGTTAAGGTTCCTCTTGATAGTAGCTTAAAGTATTTTCAAATTCCACAGCACCAAAAGAAAAGAAGATACGTGAAGTGGCTACCGCTTTACCGCAGTTTTTGAGGCGGACTCTGTCGAGCAAGGAATCATGGACACGACGCCGCGGCTCTGCACCAGCTCCGGTTGCTCCTTCAGAGTTTCGTGGTCTAGCAACTTTAGGAGCTTTGAGGCACAGCATCAACGGGGGCCGAAGAAAAACAAATCCTATTACTACATGTCAGCAGTGGCTAGCCAAAGCCACGTACAACGTCCAAGAAAGAACCCAACAACTGCCTCGGAGGAGTTCGCTCCCAGTAGAGGTGCTTACAGGTGCTAATCAGGCTGATGCTTTTTACTCTTACATCCATTAATTTAATTTGCGAAGCTTTATGTAGTGTTCCGTTTTGGTTTAACGCAGGTCTCGGAAACAATTGCCGATCTTTGTGGTTAAGATATGTCAATCTTAACCACAAAGATCGGAATTTGTTTGTTTGAACTTTTCGTAATCAGTCAGCTATTCAGCTATTAATACCTGTTTAGAATCCGGTTCCGAGTCTTGATTTAGTTTTTTTTTTCAAATCTTCGATGTTCATGGGAATGATGACAATTTTATGCATCTCTTTTAGCAACTTATATTATGGATCAATTGCAATATATTTATTGGTAGGGCCCTCATGCGGAGTGTAGACAATTTCTGAAGTCATTGGTTAATCTATCAATGAAATGAGCCGCCAGGGATGGTCAAGGGTAATATCAAACATTTGAAATTTATATAAGTGTTGACTCTTATTATAATGCGTCACTTCTTCACATTAGCGGGTCTACACTCACATCGGTTTCCTTGAAATCGAATGGAATCGAAGCTCACTGATTGCATTTTATACCACAACGACAATACAGTATGAAAAACAGGGATGGATGATATTGATATTTAAATTTTAATTACTTGCCGATCTCGTGAACATCGTGAATTATATTATTTTGATCTGTCAGTTTGATTCTTTTTGTTTTTCTTTCGTGATTTTCAATAACAAATGTTAAATAATGATATTGTGTTTATTACTCGTACATAGTGTGCTTGTAGGTGTATTGTATACTACATGATAATGTAAATACTAAAGACAAGGAGCTCAATGGTTAGCGCATTCAGTCAGAACTTGATGTACATCTAGGTACTTATCGAAGCATGGAGGAGTTCAAGATAATAAATTTCTTCACCCATCTTTTCACCGGTCAACCGGAAACCGGAACTGGAAAGAACCTTAACCTCCGCTTGGCAGACCGAACACAATCAGGCTTACTTTGACTGACTGTCTTAATAATATCGGGCCCCAAATACCTATAGTCAAATTCAGATGCCTTTTTAAGATAACATTGGCTGTTATTTTGATAAAAACAGCCTTAAACTCGACGTCGCGCACAGCGCCGTAATAGTATACCGTCAGTCCTAATAATATTAATAAATGCTGGAACAAACAACATAATCAAATTATGATTGTTTTTGTACATAAAAATGCATTATTAATATGCAACCTTCTTTTGCTTACTCTTGTCTTAATTATTAACATTAGCAGAATTGATACCTATATAGATCTGTTAAAATATCTGAAAGACTAGCACAAATGTCCATTAAAGTTTAACGACGACCTTAAGGTTTAATGAATATACCAAATATCGTAAATTTGTGTTGGTAATGTCGCTTTAAACTAATGACAATTTTAATGGACGTTAAAGCAAATGGGTGTAAGTGAACAATAATAATACTAATAAATTTAGATTTATTAATATTATTATTTACTGTGCGCATAAAACTTAATACTTAAGCTGTAATTATCGTTCCAGGTATATAATTCGCCAGAGGGAATGCCGTCATCGGAGTCCAAATAAAAAGCGCTCAGTTGTAAAGTGGGAATGCTCAAATATGATTGTTTATATTCCATGTAGGCGTTATTAAATATACAATTTAATGTATGTTTAATGAAAGACGAAATAATGTTAAATAAAAAATCATTCAAAAGCCAGTCCTGGCTGCTGTTCGTTCAGTCTACGACTAATTGTAGAATTAGTCATTAGTTGCATATTACCTAATTATACACATAATAAGATATTGAGACAATTTTGATGGTGAATGCCCAATATCATTAACGAGGGTAGGTAATTAATGTCAAATATATTGTTCGTCGTCTCCAAATATTATTATTATTATTATTATGATCGTCACATTGAATTAAGCTCAAAAATCATAATATATAGAACTAAGTGAGAATCTATGATTATTGTAAATTGTATGTAGAAGTTAACTTTACACTCTTAATCATCTTCGCGACGTGAGCCGAACGACACTCACTGCTGAGCATTGGCCTCCCCCATGGGATAGATCCAGCTGGTTTTCCGCAACCCTTAGACGATAAATCTGGATCGTGATAATTTCAAAGTACCGGATTGATGACAAAAATTAAATTCTCGGGATAATATATGTTCTATTTCAATCTGTCGTTATTCAACACAATCAATCAGATCAAGATCATGTATTGTTTTGACGCTAGGTATATTATATAAGCCGGTCATTATAAGATAGATAGTCGATCCACATGGTGGTGGCCTACCCAATGAGCTTCGTCCGGTACGTGGTCGCAATTCCAAAACCTTAACACTATTTGTATCCAACTACTCGTATTTTAATCTCTGTATTTCTTGTAATGAATCTATTTATATCTTATACTAAATGACAATTCACCAATTCCCATATACATATTAATCATAGTACAAATTGTTTTTTATTTACTATTGTATTATTAATTTCTTTTAGTCTTTTATGTTATTGTTTTATCTGGTGGCTTACGAAGTGCGTTAATTATTAAATGTTCATTTGAATTAATACGTTTGTGTACCAAGGAGGACTTTGCTTTGGAAATATAAAATATGGAGTTGTGTTATATTGATAAATGTCGACAGTAATGAAACGGAGTCTCATAAATTAGGAACTTAAGTGTTTTGAATGAAGGTTAAATAGTCATAGTTTTAAGTGATCACGTAGAGCAGAGACGTCATCATGTAGGTGCTCTTTTGACGGTGTATGCGTGGTACATTATTTAAAATTTTATGTTTAATTGTCCTTTAATTAGACAAGATTATTCAGTATTAATTACGTAATCATAACATGGTTTCATTCGAAAAAAATATCATAATATATGTAAAGTTATTTAACATTTGAAATTAAGTGAATTACGATTTCGAATCGTTCTTTTTATCACGAGCACTTTGTTTGTACCTAATGTTATTAAGAAAATCTTTTCAGAAAATCTTTTTTTGTAATACATACAGAATGTATATTGAACTTTCTGTGCACCATTAGTCCTTACACTAAGCATGTTTCTCAACTATAATAGACGTTTGTATAAATATATCCGCTTAAGAGACCGGTTAATTAACATTTTGAGACCGAATTTATATTAGGAGACCCAATACTTTTCAATGATTCATTAAACATACTTCAGTATATAACCGCGCGGCGGTTATATATAAAATTTAATAAATAATAATAGAATATATTTTTTTCGTAAACTCTATTGAGTTACCTAGTTAAAATGCAATGCAAAGAAGAGCGGGTCGTAAATATCGTTTTGATTATTATAATAAATAGCAAAATACGGTTACTTATTCGACATATAAATTTCGCTGTATATGACGCGCTTAAAAATTATATAAATAATATGTGTGTGCCTAGCGTTTTGCCAGGACTGGTGTAGTATACTGAACGAACGTAACATTTCGATACACATATTTATTAAATGGTTCAACAGTAGTGACGTCCCCAATACGCATCTCTTCTCTTCTCTGTATTGTATTGTTCGATCGTTATAATTGTTATTGTGTAAGTTTTAGCGAGTAAAGTGTACGATCTAATTATGTTGTAGTATACTAGTACATATAATGAGTGTTTCTAAACAGAAAGAATCCACTACATCCGAACGTCACAACACCCAAGTCTAGTCTGAATTATCAAGCGCTCCGTATAATGTTTAGAATAATGAGGATTTTTTTTTTTTTCCTAATAATCTGTTTACCTGTACGCTTACAAATAGTAACAGTAATGTAATGTATCCACTTAATAGAAATAGCACCATGTAGCATCCGTAGCTTACTACTGAATAACATATAAAAAAAAAATACAAAAACATAAAAATCAGCACTATAGTAAAGTAATCCCATATCCTTAAATAGAATATTATAGAATTATTGTGAATCAAATGAAGTGTTGTTTAACTGTCTATGTTTAACTTTGAAAAACAATCTTATCGGTAAATGAATAAATAAATAAAAAAACAATTATGTGAGGATTATAATAATAAAATTTTGAAAATATCAGGATAATAATAAACGCACACAGAGTGTGTAATGTAATCATGGTGAGATGTGATGTATTCTTGGAAGGCGTCGTGACGCCTTTTCCTGTGCAAAATCAATAGTATTAAACTTTTAAAGTACGTTAAAATATCGTCAATATACGATACTATTTAAAAAAAAGCGAATTTATCAAACCCCAATACTATTATCGTAGTATCGGGTTTTCGTTTTTAATGTTGTGTTCATATTTCCTAGTATCGATATTATTTTCGATTTTGTTTATGGCTTATATCGATATTTTGTGTAATAAGTATAGTGACTGATTTACGAGGCCATTCATTATATTCTATAAACTTAATTCAACAATACTATTTTCAATACTGCTATATGTATCGATGTGGAATTGTTTGTAAGCTAATCAACATATTTTGATTATGAACCATTAAAATTATAATCTTTATGTACTATTTAACATTCAATGTAAAATTAGATAATGCGCTCAATAGATAATGTCTTTAGTGTATACAACAACTAACCGACGTAAAATAAGATAACTAAATAACAATATGTATGTAAGTAGATAATCTAATCATTCTACTGTGCACTACGTTCAAAAAGAATATACTTATGCTTTAGATTTCCAATTCACCGACTTGTGGTCTTCATAGATTATACAGACTCTTCATCAACTCAAAGCGTTGAAATATGACTTCACCACGATGAACTAACGCGAAACCACGTATTTTTATCTTCTTTTATTTATAATACATTATTGATTTGAATAAAACGCTTTATTAACTAACATAAAACCCACATTAGTTGCTGAACGAACTAGTAATCTTAGTTCAATCAAATGACGAAGAAGCTTGCTTTACTGATCTTTGATTCCTTACAAAAGCAAGATAGCCCTAATAGTATTATTTATTTATATTACACTCCGTTAGCTGTGTCTTTTTGGGAATGATTAATTCACAAGCTGCACGTGTTATAAAACTTTATAAGATGACTGACATCACAATAACAACGTGCAAATCTACAAACGAAATTATTTATTACCCTTAATAAGTTCATATTTCAAATGCTTCAAAAACGAATATCTCTTAGTGTCTCTCTCGCTTTAGAAAGAAAAATGTTTTGGATCGAACAAGGACAGAGCGCCGGAACATTGATAAATATGGTGGGCGCCAACTCCTTTCAATTAAAATATATTTTCCTAACTATTATTAACAGGTTTAGTAAATATTTCACATTATAGACTAATACACATTACATAACTATATAATTAAATATATGTATGTACTAGTTCACATTTTGAATGTATTTAAAAAAAAATACTGATTTTTTGATGCAAATTAATAGATTGATGTTCAATATACCAGTTATAATACTAAGTAGATAAAATAAATGGATCTGTCTCAAAATATATCAATGAATGTCTGATATTTACAATTTGTCGACTTGATAAACATTTTCACGTACTTGTACATGTAGTAGGTATTTTGTGTATCTAAATGTTGATAATTTCACGATTTAAAATTATTACTGTGTATTCTGAATTTCAACTCGAAGTTTTACGTTCAACCCTAGTATTTTATTTAAATTTAGGGAACAATGTCAATAAGCGTCGGTGTAAAAATTAAAAAAAAAACAGAGTAGATAAAAAAAATGTAAACAGTTTGATGTATTCATAAGTGAAGGTGTTAAATTCAACGATGGGCTCCTTATTATATATACTCTCTAAACTTAATTTTAAGTACAATCATTTTTTCCTTGCTGGAAGACAGAAACTATAATCTAATATTGGTTTAGAGAAAAAAATAAATTTTTCGAACTTGTTATATATAACATTTTACGATCTACATAATACTAACATTCATATCCTATAGTAGAGAGAAGTAATAACCAATAGACGAGAATTTGAATGTAGTAAGAACTATTAATATCTACGGCTTTTACAGTTCTTTCTTTATTGAAAATCTTGTATAATTGGTACAAATATCTGCTTAAATTATAACGTATTATCAAGTAATTACTTCTCCCGACTATAGATACGAGTGTGTATTGTTTCCCTTTATGAAATTCTGTACTTAAAATTTAATTTTAGGCTAGGGTATTTAAATTTGAGCCCAATCTGTATAAGCCATAATGATTTGTATCAATATTATATTGTATATGTAAGTAAGAATGATACCTTTGGGGGCAGAAAGTTGTCTTAGAAACGCTTATTACTCGTAATAAATGGTTGGTACTTGATAAGTGACGGAGAAGAGACTCGTTATATTTTTTTAAATGACGATTGATGTCGTTATATTATACTAATTAATTGTATTTATCAAGAGATGTCGTCGCTGCGTCAACAGCATGCCGGTTTTTGGGGAAAAGTCATACGCTTAATGTTCTCGATTGTACTATTTAAAAATGTTCCATAATGCTAACTGTTGCCGACTGTAAGTACTCTATTTGACGAGAAATAAGGTTTAATTTTGATCAGCGGATTCCGTTTTCGGGAACCGAATATTCACAATTATTTTATGTGATAAATTTTAAAAATTGACGGTGTATATCCTATTATATATAAAAATCACAAACTAACATCGAAGACGAGGTCTTGTGATTACAGGCGGCTGGTTGTAGACACAGCGATACATTTACCTGTCTCTTTCTCACACACGCCATCACCCTATGGAGCGTGTCACCCGCAAGAGTTGACAATGTGCATATTACGAAAATTGGATTTTTTATTACCTAGTCGGAGTGCTTACAAAGTACACATACAGTTTAAGTTAGTAAAATAGTTTTGTTATTTATTTTGTTATCTAAAATTATTAATTTTTTATTTAGCCAATGCTAAGGGCACAGAACGCATTGCACATGAAAACAGATTAACTGTAAGATATAAGTTGAAGTTGATTATGCTGCGAGAGGCAATATTAATAACGTATTAACAAAATTGTTTCGATGCACTTTCGTTGAGTAATTACTTGTTTGTGTGTTTGTCGACGCAAGAGTGGTGTTACACGCGAACACTAAATATTTCAATTATAATTAAATTTAAAGATAGCATTACAAATGTCAAATAAAAAGAACTTATATATTGTTTGCTCAACTGATAAATAAGACATCACAAGGTGTAGATTGGACCGAAGATGCGATGCTTGCGTCTTGTCTCATTAGTTGCGATACGTCAGAACCGACCAATACATAATAATATGACATTCGGCGTATGATCCGTCGCGCATTAATCTCATGTGTTGTACATCACAATTAAAGTGTATGAAATTCGCTAAAGAGTGTTTTCACCAAAGATATGTCGATTAATGTGTTACATACATGCACCTTGTAACGTTACACCGATCGATTTAAAATCACGACTCTTAATCATTCCTTTTACGTCCTCATTGCAGGGGCCCGATTCAATAATAATGGATTAATAAAATCACGAGCATATTGGATAAAGTAGGTAGAGCAACTTTATTTTAAACAAAAAAAAAAGATTGGACAGTCTCAGTTTATTAAAATAATAATTATAATAAGTTATTTATTATATTTTAACTTAATTTCTTGTGTTTTTAATATTTAAAATTAGTTATTTGTATAAACCAGAAATAAACGGTCGGTTTCATTTATTAATATTGGTTCAAAATGTAAATAATTTGAAAATAAAATTCAAAACCGTTTCATTAAGGTTCCTTTTAAGTTGGGACCTATCATTTTTTACGTAAATCTTTTGATATTAATTAAAAATTTTAGACCCATCTCAGTTATCATCACGTGACGACATCACCACACCGTATGACAAATACGTGTTAACCAAACAAGTCGCAACAAGTGCAACGAAATGTCGTACTTATGTTGTATTTAATAATAAATGTTTCTTAATCTCCTTATTTTGTTTCTTTTTAAAATTTAATTAATTTAGTATTAATTTCCTTTTCCGTTCAATAAGTTGTTTCATACACCGACTATTCAGTTTGACATGATCGTAATGTATAAGAGCTTCTCTATAATGATGACCATCATAATGCAGGCGTATTACCTTTCGAATTTATATTTTAATTAGTATTACCTATGTAAACATGGGAATAAGAGTCCCATTACGACTTATAATATTTAATTACATTTTGAAGACTGCGATTTGTTTGATATTAATATTCATAGTCTTATGGGCATGTGTAAGTAGAATAACACACCCATTACACATCAGTGTCTAGTTGAATAGTCTTGGTACTTTATGTCACTTCTTGGTAAGTATATATATTGTGTAATAAGATTGTCGATCAATGTATACTGTGTCTTACCCTTGATTGTGAATAATAAAGTCTTTTCCCTTAAATTAGCGACGGTTTGATTTATAAGACTTATCATAATTATCTGCGATATTTATTTAAAAAAAGAGAGTTCCCTAGTAAGGGCTTAACTGTATTGGTTTCAATTTTAATGACATTGGATGAAATTGAATGCACTCAAGTTGCGTAAGATTGTTGGTTGATAATGACTAGTTCGAAGAATTTTGAGTGTATGTGATTCATTCCCATGCAAATCCAATTGATGCCAATTGAGTTGCACTGTAAATCTACAAGCTGAACTTGAACCACCTCACCTTGCTACTAGAAAGTCTTCACCGTAATCAGCCTATGAATGTCCCAAATTGAATAGAATAACAATGGGCAATGATCCATCATTTGGGCCTAGTACGGATTAGTGAGAGTTAACCACTGCTGACGCAGCCAAGACCAACGGCTAAACGTGCCTTACAAAGCACAGCTGAATGCAAATGCTTAACTTTGCAGACCCCATCTCAACATTACCTGAAAGAAAGCTTGCCTGAAATAACATTTGGCTCAAAAAAGTCGCAAGAGCTTACTTTTTTATATGCGAGTTATATAACTTGAACGTTCACAAATCGTTACAAAATGAAAAATTTAGCAATCCATATTGAACTTGAGTGTCAAATGTAGATTACAAATAAAAAAAGTAACTTAATATTTTGTACAATTATGGCACGGTCGCCGAACAGAGAAATTCGTTGATCTTTGTGCCCACTGATAGATGTAGTAAACATGTTAGGTTCACTTTACTATGACAAAATTGGCTAGATTGATATGTGCGAGCGCAACAGAAATATGTTTGCACTAGAATGAATGAGATGTGTAATGTCGGTTATTATATTAAATTCTGTTCGACTTCCATACTATATTAGTAACGATTAAAAACTGTAAGTAGGTACTTTGCTGTTTCGCTTATATGAGCTTTCATGTTCATACTTTTTCAATTCGCTGGCTTATAAAGAAATCACATTCGCTATGGAATAAAAAGTCTGTTCAATATAAATATGATTTATTTGCATACTACTTACAACTTAAAAAAAAAATATAGCAGGCAACATAGAGTAAAACAATACACAATCTTCTTTAATCGCTTTCGACCGCGTTGCAATGGGTTAATTTATATAAGTATTAAGCCAAAATATGTACAAGAATGTTTTTCGTTTATTTTATTTTATTGCACTCTACTTCACGCAAGTCTATATCTTATTGACATAGCAATAAAACTGACTGTCGAAAAAATACACATATCTATATATCTGACCTTACGAGAATGATTTTGTTATTGAAATAAAGCGTATTTCATTGCTTAGGACTTGATGGGCTCAAAAGGTTCATAGTTGTGTAGGTCAAAACTTCTTTATGTGACTAATGGTGGTCGAAACGGCCGGTACACCACCCTTGGCATGACAGATACCGCCTATATTAAGAGAACATTTATTTGTAGTAATTAATGTACAAATATAACTTACTCAACAAAATATAATTAAGAAAGTTAAAGGGCCATTATGTCCATTATTACAAGGTTTGTTGCGTCTGAGGCTTCGCCGATGGAGCACCGATCTGTGCCGATTCCTCTTCTGTGGCGGCTTTTTCTAAGTTTTTCAAACTGTTCTCAAACTCTACAGGGTCTATTAGTTTCTTCCGCGGATACGGTGGCGGACCTAGTATAGCTTCCACTTGTTGATAGTTGAGAGTCTCTTTCTTTAGTAATTCCTCGGCGAGCTGCAAATTCAAAGGTTGTGTTATAAGTCACATGATACTTTATGTATTGGCTGAAACAGTTTTAAATATAGTCTTTTTCAAAAACTGACATTTTTTTTTTTATTATAAAGCATAAATTTTATTTAAAAAGTTAAATACACTACCATGCCCTTGGCACTTTTGTATACATGCAAAATTTAGTAGGTCGGCGGATATTCACACTTTTTGACTTAACTCTCAATCGCGCACACACGCATGCTCTCTATTAGTTATCACATCACTCATCTTTAAAAACTCGCTTAGCGGTACACATTAACTTATTTATCTATATTAAAATATCATTATAATAGTTTTTATATACACTACACATTCAAATCAGCAAGCGTAAACCCATCGCACTCGCATACTCGCCTAAAGCCTATCTAGAAAAAATATTCGCATTCCATTTCCTAATATAGTAAGTGGTGGATCTAATGCCGAAAAGTCATTTTCTATTGAATTATTCCAGTGAAGACGTAAATAAATTCAAAAGGCGGTATCAGTAAAATTATAGGGTAGCTTAGTTTCTAATACAATAACACCGCTATACCAAGTATTCGCACGTTGCCTAAGTCTAAGTCGAGTGTTTAAATATATTGCCTAAAGCAAATTGACAATAACAAAAGAGAAAACATCAAATAGAGCATTATTGGCTTATCTTGGTCAGATAATTTAAACCTGTTACTGGTATTAACCCTCGTAAATGTTTCAAAATTCCCTCACCGAGTTCAGTTTCTCCCGGTTAGTTCTAAGTATGTCTTCAGTCCTATAGTATGCGTCCGCAATGATTTTCCTAGCTTCTAAGTCTATGAGGTTCTTGAGAGTTTTGCTGAATGGACTCTTGCCATGTTCCTTCAAATCAGGGAACGATAGTAGACCGACTTTACTGGACATCCCATATATGCGAACCTGTGACAAAATTGAAGTTTAGAAATGAAGACCAGCTGCAATAAAAATTAAACATAAGTGCAATTACGAAATTCCCTGGAACAGAATTAACTTTGCCCACCTTTGGTTACTTGGTAGCTGAGAAATTGGCAAAAAGTTAATTTCTTATCCACAAAATAGAACCGACGTAAGCCACTTTAACGTCAAAATTATTTGAACTAAAACAACTGGAAGTAATACTATACCTGCGCGTAAGCTATTTTAGTAACTTTCTCCAGGTCATTTTGGGCTCCGCTTGTGATAGAGTTGAAGACAATAGCTTCAGCAGCGCGACCGCCCAAAGCCATACATATTCGATCAAATAACTGGTAAACATACAAATAACAAAGGTGAAGTAATAAGAAATGAATGAATGAATTATTATAGAGATCCTGTTTTATAATAATAATCTTAATCTCATCATACTTTTGTTTTCGCCACTTTGCCACAATTGTTTTTTTGACAAACAGTACATGTTAGCATTTATCTTTGACTCTATTTCTACGCATAACGTCCCCAGAAATGAAAACCGATCAATGCGTCAAGTTTTGATAGAACTGAGCATAGGTGAATATCTATTTAATGCTTTACAGGGTGTCTCTAACATAAGTAATAGTGAATAGTTGCTTAAAAGTGAAAATTTAAAATAGATTTGCTCTTAACTAATCGCACTTACAATTTACCATAGTATGCTTATTGGAAACAATAATAAAATATATTAACATTTACCTTCAAATTTAAATTCAATAGGTCACTCTTTGCAAGATGATTTTTACGGAGCAAAATGAAACAGGTCTGCACTGACCTACAGCGCCAATTTTTCAATTATAAAGATATATTTAATATTTTATCATTACATTATAAAGCAATCACTCACCTCTTCTTTGGAGTATAGTTTCTGATCTGATGTAGTGTATTGTGCGAATCCTAACGCCATATTAGTTCTCGGCACTATGGTGACTTTTAGTAGGGCATCAGTATGTTCCAACAGCCAACCTACTAGAGCATGACCTGACTCATGATACGCCACTATTTTCTTTTCCCCTGGTGACATCGCGTGGCTACGTTTCTCTGTACCACCTGGCAATATACACGAGTTACACTTTTTAATTAGCCAAACGGGAACCCTATTCCTTCGCTGTCTGTCTGTCTGTCCGTCTGTCACCAGGCTGTATCTCATGAACCGTAAAATTTAGACAGTTGATGATAATAATAATATTTATACATAAATTACAGTTGCTTAGTATTGAATTGTATTTAATTAATGTTAGGGTATAATATAGCTTGTTTTAATTTTTTTACATAGTGTCTATTTTTTTTTGCATACATCAACATTAGTCTATGTGTAAACATTTTTAGTATATGTCTGAAGAATAAAATATGTCTTGAAGAATAGCTTTATACTGTATTTCTGTTGCCGCTATGACAACAAAAAAAAAAAAAAACGTAAAAGAAAATAAATATTTAAGGGGTTTCCCATACTACAAACGTGATTTTTATGCTAGTTTGTTTTGCGTTTAGTTGCTGCAGTTTTAGTTGTTGCAATTGTAGAGTTATTATTGAAATACCTACATTTATAGTAAAAACAGTTCTTTGACTCATAAAAATTTGATATGGTTTACGAAAAACCATATCAAAAAACTAAAAAGTGTTCGGTGAGTGTTTTCGTTATATTGAAACAAAAAAGGAATTAAAGATGGGGAAACAATAAACAAGTATCCGACACGAACGTAAACTTAAAATGAAGATGTTTTCGGGTAGGGTGTTATGTTAATCACGTGACTTCAATAAAACCTGTAACCTGAAACCTCAGGAATATACTTCTATGTAAGTACTTATGTCATCACGAATTTTGAGAACAAGTGATGTCATACTTTTAATTGGTGTTTATCATCACATGAATTCACTATAAATGTCCACAGCTGGGGAATGGGTATTCCCTATAGACGGAACTTAATAATGAGAGATATTTCTGTCACGTGACTTAACTTTGCTTTACTGATATAAATTGCAAATGAAGTCGTTCAACAGACTTACTGTTGAACACAATCTCAATGTCAAGTAGTTCATTAAATAACCACGCAATAATGAGCCAATTGGCGCTAGTGTAACCAAATCAAGAGTACGAAACGTCACAATTGCAATGTCGATCGATCGCGATTGCTTTCAAGAGTAAGCATAACGGTTTCTTTTTGTATTTTGTAATATATTCCCACCAAAAATATTATTTATAATTAACCTCATTCATTGTGCTTCCAAAAATGTATTGTAAGGTAAGATACGTATACTATAATAGTAGCCATATAATCACTCCTATATAATCAATTACATTATTAATAAATGACAGTCTTAATATCAACCTGGTGTTTTCAATACATCTCCCCAACGCCATCCGTACATGGCGACCCTGCCATTTTTGGCAGGCCACGATCTGGAGCTCGGGTTACATGCATAGTCCAACGAATTAACAATGTACAATTCAATAAATTCGTTTACAACGTTGCGCGAGTTTGTCGTCTATCAAGAATACCAAGAAGACAAAAATGTGTAATTCAGGAGCAAATAGACCAGCGGCTGCGCCAACGACCCATGAAGTTTCCCAAATTGGTCTTAAAAATTCAATAGACGAGCATCGGGAGTACAAGTTTTATACGACTGACTTATATCTGGGTATTTTGGTACTGATGCTGGGAATAGGAATTATTTTCCTACTAACACGCTACATAAATAAGTGTATAAATAAGCGTATTGAAAGAAGAGCTTTTGTGCAAACAATGCGACTGAGCAAGATTGGAGCAGATGCAGAGTAATCATTACTAAAAAGTGGAAGTGAAAAAGTGAAAAAAAATAAATAAAAAAGAAAGTGCTAAGTGAAATAACAAAATGTGCAATTGTGCAAGTAAATCGGCAAAATATGATTAATATGAGCGCGCTAGGCTACGACTATGTTTAGATAAGCTAAGTATAAACAAATGTATTAAGGGTAAGCATCTTTGTATTATTAATTTTATTATATGGATAATCCTTTTGAACTTATTATACATCAATTACTGGAAATTCGTACTTATTTAATAAAGATTGGTCCTAAGAGAAGAGAGGGAAATATTGTAATAAAAAAGTTACGAGAGGCAAATTTAATAAGAGAAAGATATAATGAGTTAGTGAGTCAATTTAATAAAGGAATAGTTTATTCATGTGATGAGAAGAAATTAATAAATATTAAGGGGTTGACAAAAAGATTTGAGGAAATATACGAAGAAGTAAATAACTTGTGTAGACAGGTAGAAAAAATAGATTTAAAAATGGATTTTGATTTTAAAACTGCTTTCAATTTATGTCCACTTATGACAGATGAATTATCTGTCACGAAGCAATTAATAGATGGAATCGAGTATTACGAGTCAAAATTAAAAGCTGATGCTAAAAATGACTTAGTTAATTTTATTCTGAAAAATCGTTTATCACAAGGCGCGAAACTAAAATTAGAAAAAAGTTATCCGAATGTAACGGAGTTATTAAAAGATATGAGAAAAAGGTTGCTGCCTTTACAATCAGCTACAGCTCTTCAAAAGAAATTGTTGTCCTTAAGACAAAATAATATGACCACAGAAGATTATGGAAAATCTATGTCTGATTTATTTGTTAATCTTACGATTTCGCAATCTCAAAACGATGAAAATAAGTATAGAATTTTAAAGAGTATAAATGAAGAACAAGCTATAAAGCAATTCGCTGAAGGATTGCGAAACCGTAGATTGGGTACGGTTATATCGGCTAGGAATTATGAATATTTAAAAGATGCAGTGCAGGCCGCAGTGGATGAAGATACTTCCTTAGATCCGAGTGCTGGAGAGGAGCTACTAACTATGCGGTCGAATAGATATCAATATACTCGAGGTAAGTACACCAATCAACGGCAGCGTGGATATAATCATCATGGTATGTATCACAACAATTATAATTATAGAGACCAAAATAGGTATCCAAACCGGACGCGAGTTTTTCGAGGTTCCTCAAGAGCATGGCGGGGACAAACTACAACTCGATCCACGAGAGGAAAACCTACAAAAATTGTTCGTAATTTTAATTCTGAATATGTAGGCGTAGTAGACTCCCAACCGAAAGCTAGTACATCATCGGCCAATATGTCGGAAAATCAGTTTTTTCGTGAATAATGAGCACATATTATCATGTAATAATGTATGCTTCGTTAAATTATCAATATTTCGGAACTTACAATATTATTTTTTGATCGATACCGGTGCATCAATTTCTGCTATAAAGTATACATATGTCTTAGAACATAATATTCCAATCCATAAAAAGAATGTTATGATTAACGGCTTAGGTGGAAAAGTTAGTGCAATAGGATATGTAAATATCGACTTGCAATTAGGCAAGAATACTCTGACGCATAAATTCTTTGTTTTTGATACTTTGCCATGTAAGGCACATGGTATTCTAGGACAAGACTTTCTTGGCGAACACAAGTCGGTTTTAAATTTCGAGAATAAATCATTAACACTTTGGACGAATACAAATAATGAGATAAAGTTACCACTGTTACTAGGTTCAACTTCTAAAAGTACATATTTTATACCTGCCAGATCGGAGTCCGTACATTATATATATATGAATCTGACGGAAGAATGTTTAGTGTGTGCAAGTGAGATTCAACAGGGAGTTTATATTGCGAGTACATTGAGTAGTCCGAAGGATGGTAAAATATTAGTGCAAGTTTTAAATACCACTGATAAAGACTTGACCTTAAGTAACATCAGACCAAATATAGAAAAGCTTTGTGATTACAACGTATGTAATTTTAATAAAACAGATTTAAATTCAGATAGGGTTAAGCAATTATTCAATAATTTATTTTTGGAACATTTAAATAAAGAAGAAAAAATCTCTATAGAAAATTTGACTGCAAAATATTCTGATATATTTTATCTACCGGGAGATAAATTAAATACTACTTCTATTTATAAACACTCAATTCGCATGAAACCAAACACTGATCCCATTTATGTCAAACCATACAGGTTGCCTTATTCTCAGAAAGATGAAATAAAGAAACAAATTGATAATATGTTAAAAGATGGCATTATCGAAAGCTGCCAAAGCGAATGGTCAAGCCCGATCCTTTTGGTTCCAAAGAAAATTGATTCAAATAGGAACAGGAAATGGAGGCTGGTAATAGATTATAGGAAAATAAATGAGTGTATAGAAAATGATAAGTTTCCTCTTCCTAACGTAACAGAAATATTAGATGCATTATCAGGTAGTGTATATTTTTCACACCTTGATCTTTACCAGGGTTACTATAATGTTGAACTCGAACCAAACAGTCGAAAATATACGGCATTTTGCTCTGGACAATTCCAAATGACAAGAATGCCTATGGGGTTAAAAACTAGCCCTAGTTCATTCTCAAGAATGATGAATTTAGCATTAACGGGTCTAACACATGAAAAATGTTTAATTTACTTGGACGACTTAGTTTGTTTTGGAAAAAATATAATTGATCATAATAAGAATTTACAAGACATTTTTCAAAGGTTGAGAGAAGTTAATTTAAAATTAAATCCTTCAAAGTGCAATTTTCTGAGGAAAGAAATTTTGTATTTAGGACATGTTGTATCTGCTTTAGGCATTACGCCTGATCCAGAAAAAATCAGTACTGTAAAAAATTATCCCGTTCCAAAGAATACCGATGAAGTTAAACGTTTCGTTGCTTTTGTAAACTTTTATAGAAAATTCATTCCTCATTTTGCTGCAAAAGCATATCCCTTAAATTTACTTTGCAAGAAAAATGCCCATTTCAAGTGGGACCATGAGTGTCAAAATTCATTTAATATTTTAAAAGAAAATCTTACTACTCATCCGGTTCTACAATACCCGGATTTCTCAAAAAGAAACAATTTCGTATTACAAACCGACGCATCGAACTACGCTGTTGGTGCGGTTTTATCAAACAAAGACGGAAAGCCGATAGCTTATGCCAGTCGAGGCTTAAATCAAGCAGAAAAAAATTATCCGATAGTAGAAAAGGAATTACTTGCAATTGTTTGGGCTGTTAAACATTTTAGACCATATCTTTATGGGCAAACATTTAATATTTTAACTGACCACAAACCACTTGTTTATCTTTTCGGTATGAAAGACCCATCCAGTCGGTTAATGAAATTTAGAATGACATTAGAAGAGTACGATTTTACGGTAGAGTACGTGAAAGGCAAAGATAATGCGGCTGCAGACGCGTTGTCTAGGTTGTGTGTAACATCGAAAGACTTGAAAGATTTGAGTGAATGTATGAATGTTATGACGCGAGCACAGAGTAGGAAATTAAATGAGAATCCAAGGGATGTTATTGTTCCTGATGACAATCGGTCTGATCAACCAAAAGTCTTAGAAATATATAACAAACCGGACGATTCTGTAGAATTACAGTTTATAGACAACTTAGGTTTAACACAATTACGAAAATCAAATGAAATAAAAAATGAAAGCTCTATGTTATGTTATGTTCCTTCGAAAAGAATAATTTATATAAAACCAGTTGCTCGATCGCAACCGACGCCAAGCGCTTTTGCGAGAGAACTGAATGTTATGTGTAGTGAAATTAAAGTGGAAGAAATATATTTTTTAAAAAATAAAAATAATTATATTTTTATAGAGAAGCTAACGAAAGAAATTACTAGAAAAAGTAAATGGTCCGGACCACGATTATGTGTATTGAAAAATGTAACGAAAATTGAAAATAAAGATGATAGAAAAGTTATTTTAAACGATTTTCACCTCTTGCCTACGAGTGGCCACGCAGGCATCAGGCGAATGTTTAATAATATAAGAAAATATTATTTTTGGCCGGGATTAATCAACGATATAGAAAAGTTTGTAAAACGTTGTGATAAATGTCAAAAACAAAAACATACAAGTAAATATGTAAAAGAACCAATGGAAATCACGACAACGGCTAACTCGGCTTTTGAAAAAATATTTATTGATACCGTAGGACCTTTAGAAAGAGATAATTTGAATTACTCATATATATTAACAATTCAATGTGAATTAAGTAAATATGTTATAACCTGTCCCTTATTAACAAAAAGTGCTACAGAAATTGCGAAACAGTTTGTAGAAAAATGTATATTAGTGTATGGAATACCACAGGTAATCGCCACAGATCGGGGTACGGAGTTCACATCAGCAGTATTCGCAGAGGTATGTAAACTTCTTAATATCAAGAAATTATTGTCAACTGCTTATCATCATCAAACCATTGGTGCTCTTGAAAATACGCACAAAGTTTTAGGTAACTATTTAAGAATACAAACGGAAAATCGTCCATATACATGGAGTTCATGGTTACCATTTTGGAATTTTTCTTTTAATACCTCTGTCCATAGTGAAACGGGTTTCACACCGTACGAATTAGTTTTCGGGAAACGATGTATTTTACCATCTAATTTGTCACAAGATCTTGTCGATCCGCTTTATAATTTTGACTCGTATCCCTTAGAATTAAAGTATAGAATCCAAACAACACAAAAAGAAGCACGCAAGAATTTAATATATAGCAAATTAAAAAGAAAACATAAATATGATTGTAATATAAATCCTATCAAATATAGACATAATGATTTAATTTTAATTAAAAACGAGACGGGAAATAAATTGCAAAGCTTATATTCAGGTCCATATCCTGTGATAAGAGACTTATCACCAAATGTAGAAATTTTAAAAAAAGGAAAAATTGACATTATTCATAAAAATAGAACTAAACTATATTTAGAACCAAATATATAAATCTGTTATCATAATGTAAGCTAAAAGTATACTTTGTTGTTGTTATTAGTTCTAGATAAGTCAACATTAGCGTATCATATATACAATAGGTATACTATATAGATAAAACCTATAATCTTAGAATGTAAACAAACATTGTAATCGTATGTAATTGAATAAAGATTTATGTAATGCATTTAAAAAACAAAACTAAAATATTGTATTTACTAATTTTGTTTTGTTTTCCCCTTCCATGGGGATGTAAGGTAAGATACGTATACTATAATAGTAGCCATATAATCACTCCTATATAATCAATTACATTATTAATAAATGACAGTCTTAATATCAACCTGGTGTTTTCAATACATCTCCCCAACGCCATCCGTACAGTATTTAATATAAAACTGTTTACGAAAGATACGTAAACGACGACTCTGAGGACGTGACTTTATTTGTGGAAATTAACAAAAGGCATTTTCAGTGAAAAAAATAATTAGCGTGTGCAGTCCTTATATTTAAACTCACAAATTAATAAAACAGTAAACTGACTCTCGTAACCGTGAAATATCAAGTAATCATTAATCTCTAGATAGTTTTACTACCAATTTACCCATAAATGACGTCACGTACTCTGATTGGTATTTCATTTGACGTGAGACGTAGACTACAAATATTGAAAATTGTATTTTTGTTTATAGATTTAAAAACATAAATCATTATTATTTAGAAAACAAATATTCGGCGAATAATATTTAAGCTTTATGATTCTTTTTACCACACTTAACCTTTTTTTATTTAATTACTGTCCGATCGGCTATTACAACATTCGTAACTCACCGACTACCCTCTCGATGGCATACTCTAGATCGCGCGCGCGCACTATTGTCTGTTTGTATCGTGCCGCGTGTAACGCCGCCTCGTTGCATACGTTAGCTATGTCCGCGCCGCTGAAGCCGGGCGTCAAGTATGCCAACCTAACAAATAATCAACATGGTTTAACTTTGTAAGAGTTATCATTAATTAAGACTTTTATTATGACCGAATCAAGCACGAAAACGAATACGGTCTACTATGCCTACTGCACTGAATCGTCCGGCTAGAAAACAGGCATATTCTTTAGCGAATGAAACATTGTTTAATACATGTGCAAGCCCAACGCGGATTTAGTCGCTTTTTTATGTTACATCCACACAAACACACATACACACACACACACACACACACTGACACACACACTATACATTCAATATTTAATAAAGCAAATGTAGAATTATTTTAATAACCCGCCAATTTGTACGTATTTTTACCCAGGGTTTTAATAATTTTTCTAAATGAAAAAGTTAAACTCACTCTAGTTTTATTTTTGGTAACAAAAATCGTAATACTGTTGATTATGACGAAAGCTTTCTTTAAATACCTTTTGACGTAATGAGGTGGTAAATCTTCAAGCACAATATTTTTCAGATGTCGCTGGAATATTTCTTCTCTCTCTTGCAGTGTCGGTAAGTCGATTAGAATGTGACGATCGAATCGGCCAGGTCTTAATAGGGCCTAAAAAAATAACTTAATCTAAAATACTATTTTAAATTAATGACCTTACATTTACAAAGCATACTTAATTTATATATTAACTAAATAAATTAAGTATGCTTTGACAGAAGTAAGATAACATAGTGTACATTAAATAAAAATTCTTCGATATTGCTCTAAATTGATTTAACCATAGTGTATGTTGAAATAATACATAAAAATTGTTACGCAACTTATCATATAAAAATGTACAATCTTTAGATTTTAAGATCATTACTTTGCATTTGATATAATTAATGCCATTTATATAGGAAATAATTCAATTTTCCATTCCAATGCTATATTGGAAAATATATTTAATGAAAAGCTCTCAGTGGTTAGAGCGAAGGGTCGTGGGTTAGGGTATCATCTCAAGAGTAACTGGCGGTGGTGGATTTTTTAGGTATTTTTCATTCATAAGGATGTTGGTTACAAAATATTATAACAAATTTGAAATATTTAGAACTTGTCTTTTAATGTTGTGGTTTTGGCCCATCTTTACATGCTTAAAAAACAGTTTCATTATAAATAGGTGTGTGTGTAGGCAACTTTTTATATTTTTATGGATGTACATGAAATATATAAAAAAGAAATCATTCATATAATAAGTTATAATCTAAAAAAAAAAAAAGTTTTCAAAATTTCCCGCGAAAACAACACGGCCCTCTGATTATGTATGCATAATCATTTAAATTCTCTAAGTTCTGATATGAGTAAGAAGGGCGTGACCTCACGCGTTGTTTGCGGTCACATGACAACGAGCATAAAAGTGTGATTATCGGTAACTTTTTACTAAGCACTACCAGAAAAAAAAAATAATATGAATTTATGTTAGTTTACGGTCTTCACTCGTATTACCTTGTCTAATACATCAGCTCTGTTAGTGGAAGCTAATACAACGACTCCCTCTCTACTCTTCATGCCGTCCATTTCAACAAGCAGCTGATTGAGGGTCTGCTCCCCCTCCCCACCCCCGGGGCCCCAGGAGGTTGGGCCTGAGGAGCGGGCACGCCCTACCGCGTCCATCTCATCTATATATATGATGCAGGGCGCGCGAGACTTTGCCTCCTTGAACAGATCCCTATACGTAAAACACACGATTTTAGATACAGTTGTAGCGCCGTTTGTTTATTACATTTACGCCGTTGGTAAACCGACGCAATCGCATGCGAATGCAAAACATCTGCGAGACTATTCTGAATGCGTCCAGGGTTTGGCTTATGACAAGATTTCACAAATGTTTTGCATTCGTATGCGATTACGATTTCATCTAGGTATTTCGTTAAACTAATACGACTCAACAGAAACGCATTTAACGATATAACAAATCTAAGCACGTTCCAAAATTTCGTTCGTGAAAAATAGAGAAGGCCCTTAGATTTTATAATTTCTAACAATAAAGGAGTCTTAATAGTTCCTTTATAAAATCACAAAAATATGTAAAATGAAGATTATTAGAACTATGAATGTAAAAGAAAATATGAATACAAAAATTATCATTTGTCCTTTGAATTATAACGTAATAATTATAAAACAGGTAGGAAAAAGTAGACCGTTTTTTACTTTTTCTTTGATAAAAGACGAACATATAAAAAAACGTCAAAATCGTAAGAATGGTGATCTCTCTTTTCGCCAATATATTTACTTTTTGTATATGACAAGTTATTACTTCCAGTAAAGTAACAATGCATATCCTCTGCTATCTCTGTGACGTCACTTGTTAGTAAATCATACCATAATAAAGTGAAAAGTAAGACAAACACACTTTTGCATACATTAGATTGAGTTTTGATCTTGTCAAACTCACGACAGGATTAAAACTCATGTAGCCTATATAATAGTGTTGAAATAAAACCCAATTTGACTTTGCTTTTTTTTCAGTTTGAAGACTGGTACAATAAATTGGCATCAATATCTATGCAGATGTTACAATAGGTACCTGACTCTCGCAGCTCCGAGACCACCAATCATTTCTATGAATTCGGAGCCGTTCATAGACAGAAATGGTACATTGGCTTCAGTAGCAACCGCCTTAGCCAACAATGTTTTACCGCAACCAGGGGGGCCTAACAACAATGCCCCTTTCGGCACCTACAAAATCAAAGTAGTAATTCGAAATTTTTTAAACTGTAATGGCGACGTGATCGAGTCTTTGTCAGAATGTCGGAGAAAAAGGTGGGAAGTCAAAATTTTGTTCATTTTTACCCGACTACGGCGAAGTTATGATAATAAGGGTTATGATTTTAGCCGGTATTTATGTATGTAAGAATGTTCATCTGTTCCCTTATAACTTTGAAACTACTTATCATAACTTGACAAATAGCTATAGGCTATGTGACGTTAAGTGAAATTTGTAACAGCGCCCTCTAGAGAGCAGACAGTAAGGAACTTAAAAAAATGTATTATTAAATCATTCCATGTAGGGTATTGAATGAAAGGACTTAATTAGCATTTATACATATTTATTAACAGCTTTTTCTTGTGCTTTTTCTTAAATACACTCCAAAATTAATTAAACAGAAAATAAATTCATGAACTAAAAGCTGACTTCAGCTATATCACGCTCTAAAAAGTTTGAGACAAGAAATTTATTTTATAGCGATAGCTATGTTTTAATAGCGATGGCCAAAGGACAGCGAAGTTGTGTGCCACAACAGTTTGTTTTGTTATAATCAGTGGCAATTTTAGACAAAGTACTATTTACCTTTGCTCCCAAGCTCTTGTAATGATCTGGTCGCTTCAGATAGTCAACAAACTCCATGACCTCAATCTTGGCTTCCCGCAGACCGGCCACATCCTCGAACCTCACACCCTTGCCTTGACCGCTCATTGAATCGACTAAAGTAAATTTGGCTCGACTTAGTTGACTCTGAAATAACACACAATAACAAAATGGCAGTACAGTTTTAAATTTACTCATATGCTTTATACGGGCGTCTTTGGGTCACTGACTTATATCTATACTAATAATATAAAGTGGAAAGATCTGATTATTTGTTGCATTGAATTGGCTCCAAATCAAATCACTGACCTTGTAACAGAGTAGGTCACACTAGGCAAATCTTTGTACATAAATTCGATAAATGAGTTAAGGTCAAAATGAAGATACCTCCTCACGACTCAACATCATGTTTTCAATTAATTTGATTTCATAAAAAAAAAAATTGATAAAAAGCGTTCGCGACAAAGAACATTTTGAACTCTTTGGAATCTTTTGAAACCATTTCTTTTATTTCATCAAAGTTGCTGGTAGTTTATTGAACAAATATATTATATTCGCCTTGGGTTTGTAATATACAGCTAGTTGCACAAACGTCCATTAAAAATTTCATTAATTTAAAGTGACGTTATCCATACAAATTTGACATTCATTAGAGCTTAAAGGCGTCATTAAACCTTAATGAACGTTTGCGCAACTGACCGTTAGTCCTTTGTATAGGCTTCTGTAAATGTATAGAAATATTACTGTCATAATTTTATTTCTTACAAAGTGGATTCTTGCAGACTCCCTTTTCCTAATACCAGATAAAATTCTTACAGCTCTTTTTTGCGCTATAAGGACCCTTCTAATTATGTACTCAACCCCCAAATGGTAATACAGTAATGTATCATGGAGTGCACGTAAGCGTAATACACTGTCAATAGGGATTTGTGATCGACAAGTGATTATAATATTATGAATGCATAGTTTGCAAGTGTAAACTATATCTTTTTACAGTTTTTGTATTTGCGGTATATGAGATATTGTATGCAATAGTGTAAAAAAATATATGCTCAGTTTTGAGTGAATTGTCAGTCTTATCTAATTTAAATATTTTTGTTTGATGTTTCAGTACAATACTTTTATTGCATTTAATTTAATACAATTTGTTTGAAACTCTTTTGATTTATTATTCAATGCAAATAAGTCAGTTTCTTGTATTCCTACGTAAGTATTATCTGCGAAAAGGGTCACTAGCGTCTAATCCGGTATAAAGCAAGTTATATGTATAAAAAATAAAATAAGACCCAAGATAGGACAGAAGAACCTTGTGGAACACCAATATCAATATCACTAGCATCTGAAGTCGGCCCATTTGCCACTACTCTCTGTTGCCGGTTTCTAAAGTAAGATCTCATCATATCTAGTTATTTTCCTTTAAAATTGTAATATTCAAGCTTTTGTAGGAGAATCTCATGCATGACATAAACAATCGAAGCCTTTTGTGAGATCGCAAAATGTGCTGACACATTTTTCTGATTTATCTAGAGATTTTACCTTACTTATTACCATCTCAGTTGATTTGTTTTTCTGGAAACCGAGGTGCACTGGAGAGATTAACTTATTTTTTTCAAAAAAATCAATAATGTTATCCTTAAATGAGGTTTCTAAAATCTTGGATATTGTTGACAATATGCATATAGGTCTATAATTATTTGTATCAGTGCGTTCTCGTTTTTTAGGAAGAGGCATTACAATTCAAATTTTTAATACATCTGGAAATACTCCTGTATATTCCTCCCATCACGCACTCATTTATTACATAGTGAGGTATTAAACAACACGTCATTGGACAAAAATAATGTTTTCATTATTGATGTGCTCATGTCATATATATATCGGCAGACTTCTTATTTTTCATATTTGCTTAACAATGTGCTTAAGCTACATTCTAGATCTAATATTGGTTTTTTAATGTTACTCATAGACACTTGGTTAAATCAACATTTGTCTTTTGCTATATTCTTTGAAAAAAGAAATGATTGAACAAGCTTGCAACTTGGGATGAATCGCGTGATATTTTATTGTTTCCATCTGTTAATTATATTTTATCATCCTTATGTTTTTGATATTATAAAACAGTCAGTTACTTTTTTCGCAGTATTATCTATCAAAAATGGTAACATTATACAGTTATAGTCTGATAGTTTAAAATTTAATACTCGTACATTGCCCTCGCAATCATTAAAATTAACAATAAAATTATCTATGCATGAAGCACTATTTCTATGAATGCAAGTTGATTGGTTTATAACATGTTTCAAGGTAGAATTATCTAGAAGGTGTAAAAACTTTTTTGTAATTTCGTTTGGATTTAAAATATCTAGATTAAAATCGTCAGTTAAAATAATTATAATTTTAGTAATATTTACAACTTTAGTAAACACAAACAATAACTATTTTCTGAGGATATTATATAGGCTATGGTATGTCGGTTCATACGATAGCCTATTTAAATCTTTTCCTATATTGTGTTCCACATAAACTTTAGTATATATTACTGTTCCACCATGATCGAATTACTGTCTATTGTAGAATGTTGCTAGTTCCAAGCTAGCAATCTTCAGTCCCTGTATTTGATAATCCTCTGCCTACTTTTCCGTTAAGCACAAAAAGTCACAATTTGTATCATCTATGTATACTCTCTGAATGACGTTTATAAAAAACTGTTTACTACTTATGCTAGAGTTGTTATTTGGTGGGAAAGTTGCAGTAATAGGTTCTAATCATTCATTATTAAATTACTTACGAAACCACCTAGGTTTATGTTCATCTTCATTGACTTGGTGGAGTACAAAAATGATAATATTAGAGCACCAATGAGAAGTGTAGTTATTACTTTGCCTGCCACACTGCCATTTCTGTCATATATCACATGGACACCTGAAATAGTCATAAAAGATTTAGGTTCAGGGCCTCTGGGTGAACATCGAACGAACATGTCCACTGGGTGGAGCAGTAGCAGAGATATCTCCAATTTTAGAATAAAAAGAGGAAATTACTCCTCTTTTATCTCCAATTTTCTGCTGTTGCCTTATTCAGTCCACTTGATGTAAAAAGTTAGTCAACAATAAGAGATATTGTTCTACCTTGCACTTTAGTAAAAATTTAGGTATACGTTTCTTGAATATGTTAACAGCTCATAGAATAAGTACTATTTAAGCTTCGTTGCAGTTTTTTACTTCAATATTTTTTGTATCTACGCATAGTTTATTTTCATCCTGGATACTGCGCATTATCTCATATTACAGAAAAAAAAATTAACGTTAATAATTGTTATCAGAATCAAATACAGAAACACATCTTGTAAGAACTATTATCAAACAACTAAATATACTTATACGAAAAAAAAATATTTCATGAAAACTTAAGTGCTGCCTTAGGTAGTTGAATAGAACAAAAGTACCTTCTTTAACACCTAGTGATTGCTCCACATCACGAAGTTTCTCTTCAAATCTATGAATATCTCCAACATTCATATGATATACTCTATGGTTTGACTAAAAATAATTAACAAAGATAATTAATTTTATGATAATTAATGTATTAATGAGAAAATAATATTAAAAATTTCTCTTTACACTAAATTTCTTTTTACAATCATTAACTCTTTACACTAAAATTTCTAAAATTCAAAAATTTCTCTTTACAATAATTAACTCTTTACACTAAATTTGTAAAAACAGCTTGTAATTGTTTTTGTTACGTTTTGTTTATTGTCTGTCTGAAAGTAAGATTTTTACACACAAAACATTTTGCATGCATATTAACTTTACCCCTTCTAATCTTTATTTTATGGTAATATAAGTGATTTAGAAAATAAACTCACCCTCTTGCCTTTGATGATAGCACCTTCATGAAGTATGATAGTGACAACTTCCATATCAGGTCTGACAATCAATTCTTCAACCTCCCCTTTTGATAACATTGAATACACAAACTCATTCCATGATACATACCTAATGAGCTGGAATTCAATTAAGAATATATGAATACATCTTCTATACTTAAAATAAATCTGTAGAGAGGTCAATTCTGTACATGAAATATATTTCCAAAATAACTATCAGGGGATGATTAGGGATCGATACTGATGCCAAAAATGCAATCAGTAAAATTTTTGTCTGTCTATCTGTCTGTATAACCGTTAGAGAAACAAAAACTACTCGACGGATTTTAACGAAACTTGGTACAATTATTTTTCATACTCCTGAGCTGGTTATAGTATACTTTTCATCACGCCACAATCAATAGGAGCAGAGCAGTAAAGGGAAATGTTGGGAAAACGAGAGAAGATACTCCATTTTTTTAGCTTCTTTAAGGTCGCGTGTGCAACTTTAAGGGTTAAAGCTACCCAGAAATCATGTATGACGGAAATGTTCTCCTTAAAATTATATAAAAAATATCCCACAACAGCATATGTCTATCTTTTATGGTTGACTCACAATAACATGTGTAACTCCCGATAGCTTAGCAGTTCGAAGCTTTCTGATTGTATTTGTCTATTGTCTACTCTTACATTTATAACACTCTCAGTCATCCCTAATTAAAAAAGTTAAATCACGCCGAAACTACTGAACGGATTTTGATGTAATTTGGTATACAGATAGGGTATTAGCTGACTTAGATAATAGGATACTTTTTATCCCACTTAACATTTCCCTAGGGACCATGCGGGTGAAGCCGCTGGCGAAAGCTAGTATACAATAAAAATAAAGATACCCATCATAAAAAAAGTAAAATAAGCAACAAATTTAGATAAACATTTTTTTTTTCATTTATATATAAGAATATTTCTAATTATTATTTTTTATCAATAATGCATTCACAATGCTATACTAAAAATATTCTTAGTTAAAAATGCTTAAAAATCTACTATGAGATGGGATTTGAACCCAAAACCAGTCTCCCGGAATGCAAAGGTCATAGAATATTTCTAGTTAAAGAACAGGAATAATTTTTAGATCAAAAGTATAGAAGATAATAGTCATCAATCAATATGCAGGTTCTTTCATTTTACATATCTTAGTGGAAAAATGTCAAATTGCTTTAACTGATTTGTTTTCATGTGTTTGCATATTTTCTATTCTTTGTTCCTTTCTGCCTACCCTGCACACTGATGGTCAGTTGCACAAACATCTATTAAAGTTTAATGAGGCCTATTAGCTCTAATAAGTGTCAAATTTATATGGGTAATGGAGCTTTAAACTATTGACAATTTTAATGATATTTTTGCAACTGGCTGTGAATTAAGTTGGCAGTATTGGCCAAGACACCGCTAAGTATAGTTATTTGATCACCCACATTTATATTTATGGTTTCTGATATTACATTCTGATAATATGCAATATATTTGACTATGGTAGTCAAATATATTGTACGGAATTTTGGCTACCTCCAGATTCAAATTGCTTGCTTGCTTGCTTGCAGCTTCAAAAACTTTTGCATTGTAAATCAGTGTTGCTATTTTTTACTGACATCTAAACTTTATTTAAAACATGCAATAGCATTATTTAATTCTAAATAAAAGGTTTTGTTTCTTAGTGATTGGATATTTCGAAATAGACAAATAATTCGTAAGTTAGTTAACATACCTCGTTTTGTGTGTTATCTCCTGGCACTAATATAGAACTGGCTATTACTAGTATACTAGTTGTTAACATCCAGAAAGCAGCTTTGAGTAGAAGGGAAGACATGTTGTCATCGACATCCTCTTTTTTCTTATCCTTCTTTTCTTTATTATCCTTTTAGAAGAATAACATTACATCATGTAATCAATATCTCAACAAACAATCAACTTTGTCTAAATAAATTATAACTGAAATCACACACCAAGTGAATTTGAATCCTTACCTTTTCATCTTTTTGTTGATCGTTATGAGGTGATGTTGTGTGTAAACCTCGAATAGGCACATTTTGAATGAATATATTACTCAAATCTTGTAGGTTAGATCTCTTCAACAATGAATATGCAGCTTTATATTCATTGTTAAAATGGCGTAAATGCTGAAAAATGTAAATTAAAAATAAATATAATGAAGTTTTCAATTGAATGAAGTTAATAAAGTTGAAAGGTTTATAGGCACAACAATAACCAAATATTTGATTTGATTGTGCAATAATACCATTTATCTAACAGTTTGCGATAACACTTACAGCGTTTTTGGACTTTTTCGTCAAATTATGTAACACTGTCAACGATCTGCATATATCGAGTAATTTAAAATTACAATGTTTGTTTACTTGCTTTTCTACTACCGAGCGATGCAAATCAAAATGTAACTTTGATTGTATTTTTGATGCGGTAAAAGAGGAAATCTTTTTTATAGACAACATTTTTATGAAAAATTATTAATTTCAATACTTTAAGGCGAAATATGACTAAGAAATAAACATTTTCGTTAAAATTTTTGATGTTGATTGTTGGTTGAGGTTATTTTCCGTTTACAATCCAATAATGTAGTACGTCAATGTCAGAATTAGGATCTGAAAATCGCTATAAATACGTTAAAACATCGATATATCTGAAAATCGCTATAAATACATTCAAAAACATCGATATATATATCGAAACTGAAGATCCAGCGAAATTGATATCGAAAAACCAACACATCAAAACCTAATCGAAGAAGTTGTTGGTAGTCAGCCAGCAAGGCACAATATTCGACCTCCGTAGACCATCGCTAAAACTATAGTGTAATATAAAACGTCTGTCGATTTGTGGTTTCACTAAATAAAAATATGAATATATAATAAAACGTAATTGTTTCATAGAAACTGCTGTTTAATCTTCCTCTAACTGAAATTCTAAGAATGATTCAATGTGGATAACTAATATACGCCCAAATTTTAACAACCAACGGCATCTTCACTTCATATGATATTACATTAGTAACACGTGTGACATTATTTTATAAGTGTTTATAACACTGTATTGTAGGTGGATGTTTCTTCGGAAATTGTACTTCTGCTTTGATACATCCGTCATTATTGTTATTAATTTGACTTGACCGTTATTCGAAGCTTATAGTTATATGAGATAGGTGTCACCTGTTCCCGCCACTATTGCTGTCTCTTTTTATCTTATATTTGCATCTCTTTCATACCCCTACCCTACCACCTAGGCAGTACAGTGGGGCAGCCGTTGGTTGCCGCCATTTTATTCTTCATTGGCGTCTTGTTTCCCGCCGTGAACGTTCGTGATCACGAACGACTACAGCTTATAATTTAAAATAAAACAATTCAGAATATTTTTTTCATTGAATTTAACAGTGCAAATTAGGTTTGCTGGAAGTTTCGGATTAACAAAATTACGTAAGTACCGAACTTTTTTAAATAAGTGTTGGTAATGATTACAGTTATTAAGAATTTTCTTTTAGTGCGTGATTAAAGTAAGCTATGGACCTTTAGCTCTTATAGAATGTTTAACGTTTATAAAGTACGTGATTAAAACAGTACATCAAATAGTGTAATCAAATCTACCCACAGAAGCATAACTTTTTTAACGGATTTTCCGTTGATATATATTATTATTTTTTATTTTTATTTTGGAAAATTATCTTTATATACCCTATCCTATGCATAGTGCTTAATAAGTTTTGTATGTAGAATGCCGGACAGCGACGACCAGAACTGTGTGCCTCCGGGGCCGGCCGTGCCGCCACCAGCACCTTCAACGCGGCAACGTCCCCATACCTCGGAAACCAGTTCCAGTACCAGCAGTAGTGACTCTTCGAGTTCTTCTTCGGATTCTGGTTCTCACAAGCGGAGGCGTCGGCAACGCGACAAAAAAAGGGGGAGAAAACGTGGTCGTCGCTCAAACCGTAAGTTAGATGAACTTTATAAGGAGGTGAAACTTTTACGTGAACAAATAGCTACAAATAATAATGATTGTTTTTCCGATGTGAGTAGAGACCTGTATAACGATAACGATCTACCCTCATCATATTCTTTACCAGTGGCTCCCGCCCACGTATCAAATGAGCAATTTGATTTTAATATTCAAATTCAAACTAAATTGAAAGAACCAGCCATTCCAACGACTTCCGATTCGGATTTGAAACTGTTACACGATCTTCAGCTGTTTAATAATAAAAATTGGTCCGAATTGCGATATTACGATACTCAGAAATTGTATCAACATAGTCCTGGTTTTGTAGATTTAGAAGCGAATGAAGAAATTAAAATGTTCGATTCTCTAAAACATTTAACACATGCTGATAAATCATATGCTGCCTTGACCTTATGTATACTAAAGCAACGAGAGGCGTTGCAATCCACCTTAAGAGATTTATTAAACTGGGCCAAAGACTCTGAATCTGTCAACTATGAATTACTTAAAGAAAAAATTTCAATTCTATTTTCTGACGGTGACTTTCAAAAAAGGTCATCTGACTTACTACAACTGGCTTGTGGTCACCGAGCCGAGGTAATACAAAGTCGTAGAGACTGTATAATAAATCATGTCAAAGACCCTCTTATGAAATCCGTATTTAAAAAGATACCACCTTCTTGTAAGAATCTATTTGATGCAGAGGCTTTCACAACTGCCTTAGAGAAAGCTGGAGGTGTCAGAAAGTGTTTTTGGCCTATCAAAAAGAAAAAAGCAACTAATTCTGCTTCGCAAGCAGGATTGACAGGAGCTTCAAATGTGCCCTCGCAGGGTACATCCTATACTGTGGCGCCCTCACAGGGTACTGCTTATAATAGTAATGCTCCATACATGCATGTGACCGCATCACATGCGCATCATGTTAGACATCCGCCCCCGCAGGGCGGCTGCAATTATCATTGCTCCTCGCAGGAGAATCAGCACATAAACCCGTCTTATCAACGAGGATCCTTACAAGGGCATCCTCCCAGACAAGGTAAAAGGTCTAACGATCAGTACACAAATAACCGAAAACGAGGCATGTCATCCTCTAACAGCAGAGGTAGTAAGAAGCGAAGATTTTGACGCGAACTCCTTCAGAGCGGGCCGTCTAGCTCGTTACTACAAACAATGGGAAAAGATGGGAGCTCCAGATTACCTACTAAAAATTATTCAGGGGTATCGCATACCCTTTCGTTTAAAACCACCTCTTGTTTACCCCAGCATTCGCGGAAAAGCATTCCACACTCCTCAGTCCGAAGAGATGTCAACAGTGATAAACAATTTGAAAAGACAAGGTGTTCTGAAGGTAGCCCATCTTTCCCCATGCTTTCTCTCGACAATGTTTCTCGTGCCGAAGAGCGACGGTACTTCTCGTCCCATTTTCAATCTAAAATCGCTGAACGAGTTTGTTATGACGGAAAGATTCAATCTTATAAACTTATTCCGAGTACCAGAATTTCTTCAGCCCAACGACTATCTATGCAAAATAGATCTATCTCAAGCTTATTTTCATTTGAAAATAAGCCAGAGTCACAGAAGATTTTTACGTCTAATTTACATGAACGAAGTGCTAGAAATGACATGCCTCCCTTTTGGTTTGAGTACCGCTCCAAAAACTTTTGCTGCCCTAACGAATTGGATCGCACAGACCTTGCGACAGAAGGGTGTCAGAATAATTGTGTATCTGGACGATTATCTTCTGGCTCACCAAGATTCTGCCACCCTTCGATGTCACGTGACTATGGCACTGGAAACTTTGGAGAGTCTCGGTTGGATGATAAATTACGATAAATCTATCTTATGCCCATCGAAAAGCCTCGTCTTCCTCGGAATTCATTGGAGCCCTTAGCTCAATCAAAAGTCTTTGCCAGCAAAAAAGGTGCAATCATTGACCGTCAAAATCAACCACATGCTTCATGCAAAAAGAACCGACGTAAAAGAAGTCCAGAGCCTAACCGGAGGATTAAATTTTGCAAGTTTTGTCGTTCCAAACGGCAGGCTAAATTATCGTGTACTTCTAAATTTCCAAAACAAAATTCTGTCCTCACGAAAGACACATGTTGTTCCACCCGGAGTCAGACAAGATTTAATAAGGTGGCTGAGAAATTGCCACCTTTCATCAATGATACACTTACCGCCCCCAGCACACTTTCTAACGACCGACGCGTCAGATCTGGCCTGGGGAGCACAATTAGACCATCTCCCATTATCGGGATTGTGGACTGGTGCAGAACGTACTCTTCATTGCAATCAAAAAGAAATGTTAGCAATCTTATACGTATTAAGAGATCACTGTCTGTACCTGCATCATTCCACAGTTCTAATTCAGTGCGACAACAAAACTGTTATTGCCTATGTGGCGACTGATACATAGCGACATCTAACACATCGCAATAACATCGCCACAACAATCGATAGTGAGAAAACTAGCATTGTCACAGCCATTGATAGCAAGATGAACTGCAAGAAGTTTCGACACCAATTAACGAGATGGCGCTGTACCAATACGAACATCATAAATTAATAACTACAAGACATTTAGAACAAAGAAACCTACATCGCACAGAATAAGTTTCATTACCAATTAACATAAATAGAACGTACAACCTACAACGGTTGGTCCGCGGTCCCCGGGCTAACCACACCTAGCTCGGAGGGAGACAATTAGCCTGTAGTCTCCCTAGCCTGTTGTCTCCATCACCACAGAAGGAACCAAACCTTCAACTACAACCTTGAGGTTGGTTGGAGGTTGGGGCCCTAATTGTTAGCCCGGGGACCGCGGTCCCCGGGCTAACAACACCTAGCTCGGAGGGAGACAATTATCCTTTAGTCTCCCTGGCCAGTTGACTCCATCACCACATTAGGGACCCCAACCTCCAACCTTACGGTACTAAACCTACCTCAGGAATCAGGGAGGTACAAAGTCAAATCCCTTGATGAATTTGACATACCAAGTGTTCGAGATTTTAGACCGTTTTCAAATACACCTCAAGTTACATCATCTCCCAGGGAGGTACAACAGTCATGCGGACCATCTCTCGAGACTTCGAGCGCCCCCAGAGTGGCATCTACTGAACTCGTGTGTAGTGTTTGCAAGGTTTGGCACTCCAGTGATCGATCTATTTGCCTCTCAAAGGGCTCACGTTGTCTCGAACTATGTGACCTTAGACCTAAACGACCATCGAGCTGCTTTTCACGACGCCTTTTCAAGGACATGGGATTACCCACTGGCGTGGGTGTTTCCACCGCCATTTCTAGTACCAAAAGTGCTGGCCCATCTCAATCGGGCAAAAGGTGTCTATCTTTTAGTGGTTCCGCGATGGAAGAAGGTATTCTGGCGGGCCGATCTAAGAGCACGAACTCTAGCGGCACCGATTACCTTACAACATCTCGACAAGATGTTGGTAGATGTTTCGACCGGTCTGCCTCCCCCACATATCCAAGAAATAGTTCTGGAGGTGTGGAAATGTGGGGGTGGTCAGGGGATATAATGGACTGGAATAGCGATCAGATTAGTTTATTGCAAGCGTCATGGAGATCATCTACAAGGAAAACGTACAACATTGCATGGTCTAAGTGGCTAGAATGGACAAGGCAACATCACATCAATCCGACTTGCCCAAGTGGGTCAGATTTGGCAAAATTTCTCGCAGACTTACATATTATTTACAAGCTTTCATATAACACTATCCTTTTGTATAAATCGGCCGTTTCTACACTATGTAACTCTAGTATTTCCGGTCAACTAAGTTCCCATGTACTTGTAAAACATGTCTTAAAATCTATAGCTATAAAAAAGCCCATAGCACAAAAATGTCCCATCTGGGATATTGATACCCTATCCTTATATTTAGAAAAGAAAACTGTAAATTGTGCTAATATATTTCAAATTTGTAGACACACAGCAATATTGTTATTACTCTCTTCTGGACGGAGGATCCATGACTTAACTTTATTGAATATCGATTCTACTCACTGTGTGAAGTCGGAGGATTCAATCATTTTCTGGCCAATATATGGGTCTAAAACTGATTCCTCTGACTACAGACAGTCAGGTTGGAAGCTGTTAGCAAATACAGAAAATAAGAATTTAAATCCAGTTTACTGGATAAATCAGGTTATTGATGTTCTACGTAACAGAAGGGAGTCTGTTAATTGCAATAGCTTGTTTATAACATTAAGGGGTGGTGTAAAGACCGCATCCCGAGCAATAATAGCGGGTTGGATTAAATCGTTATTAGTAGAAGCAAACATCACTGCGACACCAGGCAGTATACGCTCAGCAGTAGCATCAAAAAATTGGCTGAATAATTATGCCTTAGAGGATATATTATCCAGAGGAAATTGGCGATCAAGTAATACCTTTCAAAAATTTTATAGACGTGAAGTGATGTCTGCTGCTACTAGTAATTCGGTCACTAGACTATTTATGCCTGTTGATTAATAATTATACTTAATTTGTAAAATTGAACTATAATCTTGGAATTCCTGTTTATGTTATACATTGTACTTAATAATACACAGAAAATTATAGCAGTGCTTTATTATTATATGATTTACTTATTTATTTTATTTCATAGTATCATACATGATGTCACATTGGCGTCCACCACCAGGCGATAACAAACACGTCTCATATAACTATAAGCTTCGAATAACGGTCAAGTCAAATTAATATGGGCGTTTTACCTACCAATAAAACGCTTATTAATTTACTTACCTTATTCGAAGCTTATAGATAATTTCTGCCTGGTTATATTTTCGACTCAATGAAGAATAAAATGGCGGCAACCAACGGCTGCCCAGTGGGGCAGCCGTTGGTTGCCGCCATTTTATTCTAGGTGTCACCTGTTCCCGCCACTATTGCTGTCTCTTTTTATCTTATATTTGCATCTCTTTCATACCCCTACCCTACCACCTAGGCAGTACCACTGTACACTGTACCCCTACCCTACTGTACCCCTACCACCTAGGCAGTACCACTGTACTGCCTAGGTGGTAGGGTAGGGGTATGAAAGAGATGCAAATATAAGATAAAAAGAGACAGCAATAGTGGCGGGAACAGGTGACACCTATCTCATATAACTATAAGCTTCAAATAAGGTAAGTAAATTAATAAGCGTTTTATTGGTAGGTAAAACGCCGATATTTATAAATCAAATTTAATCATCAAAAATAATTAAATCTGATGTATATTTTTTTTAAATCGTGTATATAAAATGAAATTGGAGTCTATATAAATTTTCAAGTTTAAAAAAATATCTGTCAAGATTCTTTATTTTTGAAGAGAAATAATGACGGTTGTATCGAACCGGAAGTTGAATTTCCCAAGAAACACCCAGGTACTACATTTTAATTAATTGTACTTAATTTCAAAATAAAGTAATTTTGGCGATTTTATCTCAATCTACTTAAAAAAGGCAATAAGACATTTTCCCATTGTGACCAGAGCTACAACCACATTACTTTCTAGCCATAGGATATGACATTATGTCGCGATTTTATATTGTAGTTTTACTATTTTAATAAAAAACAAACGAATCTTAAAGAATGATGTTTTATTAATGGATAGCAGTGCCCTCTTTATCCATCAAAAGACATGTCAAAGTATCATAATATGTTGTCATTACATGGTTAAGATGTCTTTACTGGTATCATGGTTAGAGGGTTAGGCGTGTGACGGGTTCGAAGCTTAGGCAAATGAATAAAAGGCTGAAAATTTGATTTATTGGAGGATACTAAGAAAAACTGTAACAAACAAAAAATGAATATAAAACAGTTCGTATGATTACCTAAATAGTTAAATAGAACAGTTACATAATTTAAGTTCATAAATTCTGTTAAGATATATGCATGGTTAAAATAAATTATTTCAAATGAATGTCTAATAACGGAAACGTAAACAAAATAATATTCAATGTTCTATTTAATTTTTTTCAAATATTAAAAATAATATTATTTATCATAAAATTCTCATCAAATTTTCCGAAAAAAATGGCTAACTTACCTTTATGTAATCGGAATCTAAAAATTATTCACTTTAAAAACTATTGTTTTGTTGACACTATGTTTAGTACGTGTTTGTATATTCCTCGATACAATGGCATCAGAACCGATCACATTTGTGACCAGCCAAAGTAACGCGGAACGTCTATTGTCTGATTTGTGTAAGTAAATATGTTTGAGGTATTGGTCGTTATATGTTCACTATTGTTTTCTATTGCAGTTTGAAGTCCGGTTTTGTTTTGAAGTGTGTGGTCAGCCTATTTCATCAACCACGTTGCGGCGCCAGTTGTGACGGGTTCGATGCTTAAGCAAATGAATAAAAGGCTGATTAAGCTTGAAAATTTGATTTGTAAGTTTAAAGGTGAATAATAAAAAGAAATGATGTTGAAGATCAAAGACAATAAGTTTATTTACATGCGGATATCTAGGGAGAAATAAGCGGTGGTACGGCGCACCGTAACAGGCGATTGCATTCCAGGAACATACCTATGGAACGTTTCGTACATATGATAAGATCGAGGAATACTTTGTGTATACCAAACATTACGTTTCTCGGGTCAAGAGTGAGATATCATATGGGTGCATCAGCGAAATGTGACATTTGGGTAAAATAAAAAGAACTCTCGAGTTCATCATGGTGGAGGATGCAATTGTACGAAGCGGGAACAAACTTAGTGGCTGGGCTTAGTGACATACATATAAATTTTCATCAGGTATTTTTCAAACAAGATGTTTTAATTTACATAACACTCATAAATATATCGAGAAGTATCGAAATATCGTATAATGAAACATATCGAACTCGATATATAATTTTTTTTAAACCTTGCATCTTTTGACATAATACTTTTTATTTGATTTTAATAAAATCAAATGGATTAAGCATTTAATGCCTAAGTTTTTATAAGAATATTTCGATATTCGTAAACATCGTTAAAAAATTAAAATCAATAATTTCACTAACATTTACACGTAAACGTTCACTTTCGCAAAGCATACATTACTCTCACAACACTAAAGTACTTTCGCTGCGCATGTTTTTGATGAAATTACTTTGATGAAATTAGATGTCCAAATAATCTGTAATGAGTAAGTATTAAAAAAAAATTAGTTCCCGAAATCTAACTAGATGTCACCACGGTACGTTCTTGATTTCTCCATGACAACCTTTCCGGTTTTCTTTCATGTTTAAAAGTAAATTAGTTTTCAAAACTCAATAAACGACTCATATTCTATTTGTACTTTTTTCGTATTTGTATTGATATCTAAGTTTCGAACTTTTCAAATTTCAGTTTCTAATATGTTTGTTAGTCTTTGGTCCATTAGTTTCCTGCAAAAATCAACTTTTGCTAGAGTCGCCATCTAGTGGAGGAGCTTTTTTAGTGCTTTCGTTTTTTTTAACTACTTCCTCGTTGAAAATTAAAAAAACTATGTATACTCCATTCATTATAACATTAGAAAAAAGAGAGTCATAGAAGCAGCAGTGCAGAACATTTTATTTTCAAGATAAATTTTAAAAAAATATATTAGTTTTGATGAAACTTTGAACGTTGGGTAGTCTGAAAAAGCTGGGCAATTTTCCATTTTTTATGATACCTCAGGGTTGAGATGAGGCCAGCATTTTATAGATTCATCTTTTAGTCCCAAGCCAACATGGAACTAAAACTGAAACTATCTGTCTGTTGTTTAGATAAATTCTAATTGTAAGTGTAATTAGTTAGACTATTGATGAAGACATTGGAAAAACTCTCTGAAATGTCAAAGGTTGAGGGTAGGTTTGGGGGCTTAGAGCGTAATTTTTGTAGGCCACTCGGGCCTGCACCGGCATCGTCCATATTTACCAAAACTTTACAACAAAAACAAAACAATAAGAAAGGCAATAGCATTCACAATGGATGACAATCCCAGATTACGATTTTAACAATTATGAATAAATAATAGTCTGAAAAAATTAAAAAGTTGTACTACCGAAACGTTTGAAGGGGTTAGGCAACGTTAAAAATTTGGTAGAGTTATAGTGACATGAGAATCGTGCCGAAACTATCCAACCCTGCTTCTTTAGGTTCTTTACGATGAACATTTTTTATTGTAATAGTTATTAAATCATTTAAGTTAGTCATATACTCATAAATTTGTTTAATAGATAGCTTAAATCGCCACGCCCTATCATTAATGTCGTATCTACAAATATGCAACTTTACAGGAGAGCGGTTTAAAGATGGAAAGTTGAATAAAAACTTTATTCTACGTTTGTTTATTCTACGATACATTAAAAAATATATAATAGATTAATTTATTTTACTTTATATACGTTACAATGTCACGTGAAGCTATTTTGCACGGACATATTTTACTTTCTTACGCAGGATGTGGTAGATCCAGTTTTTTTTGTTGTATAAAATTCTATACTACGTGTCGGATGTGGCACATTTAACATTTTTGACTAGATTACATTCTGTACAATAAGTCGGATATGGTAGATATGAAGTTTTTGATCGGAAAACTAAGTATATTTTGTTAATTTTCCTAGATACGTTGTTTCTTATACCAAAAAATGGAAATAATTTGCTATACAAAATTATAAATTTGAAATCTATTTTATTAATACAATATGAGTGGCAAGTCTTTATATAAAGTTAATAACTTTGTAATATTACCTATATCATTTTCAACAACTGCGTTTTTTGGTAAAATAAGGCTTAAAATCCTTGAGGATATGCTTCTTTGCGGGCAACCGACATTGTATCTTTTAAACAGAGTGTATGTAATGTTTCACAAAAGTTTGGCGCTCCAAAGAACCTACGTGAATTTTTCCCGACATTAACTATGTAACTGGCAGATCGACGCAAGATCGACACATCCACTCGTCGGTTATGTCCGATCAAAATTGACTGTAAGTGAGTACCTTCATTTTTGTACGTACACAAGCGACACTACCGACATTAATAACGTAATTATCTTCGTAATTATAATAAAATCAACAATTATTTTTTGTGATATTATTCCTTACACCCTTTTATGAGGTTTTATACAAAAAAACAAAAATCGTTAAAATGCAGATCCCACATTAATGATAGGGCGTGGCGAAATGACAACAGTAAAGTATAGCAGCTGGTATTTAAGTAAATATGTAGCAAATTAGCCTTAAAAGTATCATGATTATTGATTTTTTATCACAAAGTATACCATAAAAAGAACCTTATTTAACTTCTGTCTAATGCTATAATGAATGGAGTATAAGTACTTATAATATTCGGAAGAAGTTATTACAGCGAGCTTGTAGAATATAAAATTTTATCAATCGAAAAAATGACACAGTTACTCTTAATATATCCAATTATTACATTTATTTTTGTAATTTAGAGTAGTATTTAAAAAAAAATAATACATTGTACTGCAAGAAATTAATTAAAACCGTTTTTTATGCACTATTCGATATCCTCCATCCATATTTGACTTTACTCCTTATGTTTTTATGAAAAAATAATACGCAACATCATACATATAACATGCAGTTGGAGGCATGCACAAAGATAATCTGATTTGACTTATTATTCAATTTCATGACTCCGACTGCATGTTATGTATGATGTTGCATAATTGTTTTATTTTATTCCTGCCCTTTCAGTTAGTTGTTTTTCATGCTGGCGGGTATTTTTTGTTTTTTTTTTTATTAAAAAAATTAAATAGATTTTTGTTACCAGGTTGGTTCAGAAAATAAAAGAATACATATTTATACACTTCTCATGGTATTATTTTTTATTAATATTGCGGTAGTGATATTCATTATATTTTTTTTTAGAATTCTTGTATTAAGCCCTTTAATTTGATACTCAAATTGTAGTACTTGAAAGAAAAAAATATTTATCATTAAATATAATGGCGTCGTACAACCGCCATATTTGTTTTTTTTAATATAACATACATATAAGATACGCGCGAAACACATAACCCTTCCTTTGCAGTCAGGTAAAAAGAAGATTTAATGCATAGAATTCACTCAGATGACTATAAATCCCAATTTATCGGAATATTTTTGTGCCTCGCGGCACAACTACAGGATGAGAGGTAGATAATGCCTGTCATTAAGTTTTCCGTTTGAACGGTTTTGCGCAGAATAAGTTTAAATAAGATATGTAGACTATGAAACCATTCCTGATGACCTCCGTAGCCGAGTGGTACGCACGACGGTTTCTAGGTCGGTCGGGTCTGTATAAAAAATAACTTTTCCATATTGTCTCTGGTCTGGGTGTTGTGGGACCATCGTTGTCTCCGATATTCCATAAAACGGGAGCTTTAGCTTCTCATCTTGGAATGCGAGCAATGTACGTGATGTTTTTTTAATATATAATATTCCATGTCTTTAACTTCGGCGACAGTGGCATATTGGTAATAATAAAAGCACAACAATTCTAATAGCGGTCTACAATACTATGTCTATTTCAAACGCTGACCGCTTTTAAAAACTGAACATTGACCTAATATAAACACTAAATAAATCTCCAAATGTAAACGATACGGTTAAACTGTTCTTTTGCCCGTTGGTTAATTAAACGATCGTAAAAAGACGGCTTTCTGTAATTACGTAAATGTAAAAAAAATGTGCGCGGATTAAAAATAAACCTAAGCCATCGCGCCGCGAGCGCACACATTCGGGAGTTACACTGGATATTCACGCCCAGAAATACGTATTCTGAAAATATTCGAGATTACCGCGATCAGCTGTGGTGAAGATTATGCGGTGTAAACAAAGAACATAGTGGTGTTTTGTGGTCGTTTGTGTTTTGTTTTTATTAGTTACCCTTAGTATTCATGTTCGCGGGAGGAGGAGCGGGCTTTCAAAAGCAGTCGAAGCCGCCTTGGGAGAACACCAACGCGAATTCAAACGCCGAAGTCACACCGAGCTGGTGAGTGTCTTCACCACAAAATTTAGGCAATGTATGTAACATTGCCTAATTTTGTCTCCTTATGCTGTTAATACCTGTAAGTTTTAGAAAAATCGATTGTTTAGTGTTTAGTAAGCGAAACAAATATTATAGTTTAGGCTCAAGAGCTTAAAAGAAAGCGGAGTTTTCCCGAGCGTTCTTTATTGTTCGTTTAAAAAAGTACTATGCTCTTACTTTCTAGAAAGTACAATTAAAATAAATTATTGGAAAAGTGGTATGATTTATATATACCTTATAGTTTCTATGACCTACTTTACGAAGTTTAATAAAACAAACAAAAACTTTAGTAAATAGAGCTTTAAGCACACACAACGTTCCACTCGTCCAATTATTTGTTAATGAAGTTATAATCAATGCATGTAAATAAGAAGTAATAATGAAAGAATTACTTATATAAAGTGACTACATATTATTTCGAGAAATCATTACTCTTCGTTACTTTATTAAAATTCTAGAGTATTTTTTTTACAAAGTTGCAATAATTTAAACAGTACACTTATTTAGCATTGTAAACATGAACGTCTGTTTATTTGTATACGGATATAGAAATATAGTACAAACATTGCATTTTTATGTTATTGTTTCATTTTGAAGCATCCGTGTTCTAAAAGGTATATATAATCTTGGAAGAAGAGGAAGCTCGCAAATACTCATATTAAAGAAATTACAGCAATTTCTACTTTAATATCATATCTCTTCGGAAAAATAGAATTTATAGAATGATTTTAAATGTATTTTCCAAGTACTGCTTTTTAAAAGCTCTCTCAGTACTCTGTCTGTTCATAAGATTGAGAATTTCAGAGACGAAAGACTGTCCTGTAAAAAAAAAAACAAAATAGCCCTAATATACAAATTTAAATGGTTTGTAATTTTTTTTGTCTTTAGAGTTCGTTTGGTTTTAACTGTTTTTTCCATAACTGCTACCGTCCATCTCACCTGTAAAAACAAAAAAGCCGTTTATTTGGTTATAGTTACCTCAAGGACTTATACACCAAGTCTTCTGCAATATTTATGTTCGGCTAACGATTCTGAAGGGTAAATAATTTTTGCAAATAAATATTTTTTGCAAATAAAACATTATTTCTTTGTAGTTATAAAATCAAATTAATACATACAAATGGCTATTTTATATATGTAGATACATTTTATGTACTTCACGCAAAGGGACATCAGACACAGCTTTTATCTAGGCAGTCCGTAGCGTGGTTGACCATTTGTAAGTTCTTCCGCTTTAGTCTATATTCAAAGAAGGAGGGATATGAGTTTTCTAGGCGATATATCATTTGTAGGCCATTTAAAATAGAATATAAAGGGAATACGAATTCAGCTGAAAAAGTTCAAAATACATTCTGTTCGCTATTGTATAATATAACTTTGGGGTATTCTTATTCAAATTAATTAAAAAATAGCTTAGTAAAAATATATTTGAATCAAATTTCTCTTTCCATTATTAAGGAATTTTTACATGGTCATTACCATTATAGTAAATGGCCTTGAGAAATGCATGCTACGAAAAATCTATTATTATTGACACTGATAGACGCTACATGATTCCGAAGAAAACAATTGTGCGTCATAATATCAGTGATGTGACATATACGGTATGGCCTATGTTATAATTGTATGACATATTCTGGCAATCGGCCAGCGGTCTTTAGACACGTCTGGTGAGCTATCGCCACTCCTGCTGTTACGATTCTTGCGTTTGTTTATGTGTACAGTTGAACTATAAAAATAAGTTGTCTCAGCATTCTTGGTTGAAATTGTAAGTGGCTAACTATAGTATCTCATATCTTAGTTATTCAGGTATAATTTAAGATGTTTACAATTAATGTTAGGCTTTAAGTAGATTTTATTAAAGGTAAAAAGAAATTAAAAATGTAGGTTTTATTTAAGGTAAAAAAGTTTGCGTTTTGACTGATTTACTTAAAAGCTATACATATATATTTTTAATAATAAAATGCCTATTTTCAAAATGAACAAAAATAATTTAAAATTGTTTTTGCCTGACTTTCCACTCAGACCAACTAAACTGAAACAGATCAACTATTTTTCTTTCTCAACGAATCAACTTTTTTGGTAGATCCGATAGGAACATTTTATCAATCTATATTTGTTGCCATTCACACAAATTCAACGGATCAACTATTATTCTTCCTCATCGGTACAAATTATTAATCGCCTACAAAATCGAAAAGTAGGAGGTTCGATGTTTGACGCTGATGTATGTTTTTTTTTATGTCTGTTCACTGATTTAAGTGTAAATTGATGGCCTATTTTATATCAAATACCAACGTATTAACATACATTTTAATAGATATTTGTTGTCATACCTACATAAACAAAAAAATATCGTGATAATTTTTTTTTCTTAATAGAACCGACTTCATACTTTAAAAAAGTGAGAAATAATATACTGATTTCTTATATTTACACGCGCACTATCCATTAATGGAATAACTTCTTAACGGTTTCATCGCATTTCTATTTACTTTTATGAAGTTTCGTACACTTTACAGGTTCCGTGTTCACATAAGTTATAAATGTTGCTATAACGAAAAACATGCCATTCGCTTTACGTTCTAATCAAATGTCATCAGAGGCGTTTTGTATATCAGCCCACATATTGATTACAGCAACCCTCTTGTATGCCTATGTCCCAAAATTTGCTGTTGAAAGTAACGATTGATCGTGGCCTAACTTTCAAGTTACACATCAATAATCTCGTCTGTAGACTCCGCAAACTTATTTATATCTTTAAGACCTAAACATATGTTGCTAATCGTAGTGTTATCAAATTGTTTTATCTTTCTTTATGCCCATCACTAGTGGACTACTGCATCACAATATGGGGGGGAGGGGGGCAAGCTAAAACGCACCTCATTGAGGTGAAAAGAGCCCAACGGATTTTCGGAATTTTCGGATTCCTACTATTGATTTATACAAACATTGGGATGTCCTCTCGGTAAGACAATTATTCATACTACAGATTATTCTAAAAGAACACTCAATGTTAAAGTTTGACCCTGAAATTATCAAGCACAAACGCAGAAAAGGTAAAGTCTGCATTACTCGAAAACTCCAAATATCTATCCATTACCCAAATCATCCAGTGAATTAACTGTAAAAGAATATCTCAAAAAATTAGATTATGAAACAACTGAGAATCTTCTTATTCCCATAACCTAAAGGGTTAACCGAATTAATTATTAATTGTTGTCACTATATTTTTGTCCGTGCTAGTTACAAAAACAGAATTTAATTCACTGTGGCTTCCTCTAGCTTCAACTCATTATTTTATTTACATTAATTTTGACATCAATTTAAATAATCATTTTAAAATATCGTTATGATTGAAATGACTTATGTTTTCTCTGAGTTATGCACTCCCGATTCCCGATATACATGCATATCATTCACATACATACTCTCTCTCTCTCTCACACACACACACACATAACAAACACACACACACACACATACAGACACACACGCACACACACACACACACACACACACACACACACACACACACACACACACACACACACACACACACACACACACACTCACACATACTAGCAAATACACACATGTCTCATAGATTCCGTTACTTAAGTATTCTGGAATGATACTTCCTATTCTTAGATAAGTTTGCGAATACTATTTTAATCATATTTCATTTTTCTTTTGTAATTTTTCTTTAAATGCTCAGTAAAAGGAACCACTTATTTGATTCTTCTTGTGGTATCTGTAGGAGGGCCCTAGGGACCTGTGTCTACAGGTTTCTTACGAAACCCACATCAGACACTAGTCTCCTCATGACAGGACTATATACTTTAGTTTTATTTCCCACTTACTTGTTTAAGGATCCTGTTTGTGGAGAGAAATAAATGTTTATCATTATTATAAGACTAAGGCGTTGATAGTCTTTTTTCAACATCAAATCAATTATTCAAGCCAAATATTCAAGATAATTTTAATAACCAACAGTAAACCTCCGCCCGACTTCAATAACAGTTTCTTGAATAATTACACCGCCTTTAAGATGAGTATTATTTCTCACTTTTTAGTTAACATATTTAGTTAAACCGATAGGAATATTTATTAATTTTCAAGCTTAAACCAAATTTATACAAAATAATACTTCAGTCAACAAGAGATAAGGATTTCTCATTATAAGGCCAGTGGCCAGTTCATTCGTGAAGTTTTAATACGAAACTTGTGTGGGTTGGAAAAATACAAAATATTTTGTTTGTTGAATGTTAGTGTTTTTGTGATATTTGAGAGGTATTACTCTCGAATACGGGATCTCGCCTAACGAAATGTTAAACCGTCATAATCTAATTATTATAATATCTACTCCATACGTAGCACGGTGATGATTATAGCTATATATTTATATTATCATAATAATATTAATATATAGCTATATTTCATTTGCAAATTTTGTGATTTCTTACAGTTTCTATAGAATCTGTACTTCAGATTTTACAACGTTTGTATTATTGTAGAAATTCAATCTTTACTGCTGGCGAATCGTATAATTGATACGTTTTGTAACAAATGATTTTATTTTATTGGGAATTGTGTTTACTGAAACTAGTTCATCTTAGCTTAATCACGTGTTCTTTTCCATATATTATAATTCGAAACAAAATATAAATTTTCACAGAGGGGAAGAAAGGCTATATAAGAGCCATGGTGTGGCATCTATCGGAGGGAAGCCATGACTTTTATTCTACTAACGAACATAGTGTGCTTTTGTGATTTGACAGCATATTCGATATGAAATGCCTCTATTGATAGCATGAAAACATTCTATTCTTTCTTGAATTCGGAGCTATAAAATATTTGGAACTTTCGTCCAATTTTACAGTATTTATCATCGGACAAATAATTGTGTTGTACAGTTGTCTTTATATTTTTACATATCATTAGAAAATAATAAAAAGAAATACCGGAGATTTTTCTTAACACAATTTTTCGGTATTTTATTGACTATGCCTGAGTAAGATTGACTTTATACAGGGAGGTCGGTACCTAACAGATGCCAAGGGATCCCTGGGGATTTATAAAAATATAAATGTTTCTAAGAAGTCCAAAACAAATACGTTTAGCTATATTTATATATAAAGAGGAAAGCTTTGATTGTTTGATGATTTGTTTGTGTGCATTGAATAGCAATCAACAAGTAGGTACTTACTGCATACGTAGCATGATATATTCAAGAAATGCTTAGTCTACACCAAATATCGCTTATTTAGGGCCGCGAGTGAGATATCGTATAGATGCACCCAAGATGTTTAAATACGAATTTTTATATATTTATCTTTGGTGCACCCCAGTAAAGTGATATTTGGGTGTAGATAAAATAAAACTTTCTCGAGTTTGTCATGCTACATGTGCAGTCGCGTATTTATGCTAATGTTAGCATAATTATGGAAAGTTAATAGCGCTTCAACTTCAAGATCACAAAATTATAAATATAAAATTATAATGCATACTGATATATAACGAATAAGTGGAAGGATGTAGCCGCAAAAGGTAAAAAAACATACATCACTAATTAATCTAGAAGCCAAGAGCCATAAAAATTGGCGAGCAATTGTGGAAAGAGAGAACTTTTAAGAGGTGAAAAACCATGCCCCGTGGTTCCCGTTGTATCTATACTAATAATAAAGCTGAAGAGTTTGTTTGTTTGTTTGATTGAACCCTGAAATCTCAGTAACTACTGGAATGAATTGAATTATTGTTTTGTGTTGAATAGTCCACTTATCGAGGAAAGTCACTATTCCACGCGGACAAAATCGCGGGCACAGCTAGTAATTATATAATATCTTATACAAAACTAGCTGTTATATAATATTACATGATATTACTGTATTGTCATATATTATATAGTTATAGCATAGGTATGTAGCTTCCCATAAGTAAAATATTTTTTAAAATTGGTCTAGTAGTTTTATTTTCCTTTTGTTTTCCTCTAGATTATTTTCACTAAAATTGTTTCTCTTTTTACAAGTCATCTGTGTAAAGCCATGATCTTAATCAGGTGATTATCAGGTCTTTACAATCAAAGTACAATGCAATATTTTCTTATCTTTTGTAGTATAATTAGTTGTTGTAGGGCTTTTGTGAAATCTATGTTATGGCGCCGTGACGTGACCAAAGGACGTATACGGAAACAACATATATTGTAACAGTGCACTGCAGTAAAAATAGATATAATATTGAGTTTCATTGATTAATTATATACTACTTATGCGAATGTACGTTACATCTGAAGGTCTATTCTATTTCTCTGAGAACGCAATTTCGTATATTTGGAAACGCTAACATAACTCCAAAGAAACGTACTTTTCAATAATTTCTGAGGTAAGGGAGTTACCTGACACGGCCTCTGTCGACAATTTTCATGGGTATAATTTTAACAATAATATAAGAACGATTCAAAATTTCCCTGATTTTCGTTGGAGGACAAATAGTATATTTTTGCAGGTGTTAAGTTAATTATTACAAGTCAATGACATACGACTGGCATGTTAATCTTTACTATTGTTATATAGAGGTAAGGTTTTTAACTCTGTTTGTAGTAATCTTCGGCGTTACTGGTCATTCTTTCACCTGCTTTTTCATTACAATCGCACATAGAAGTTCTAACTTTATTTGGACGAATAGTATACGATTTAATTGTGATGTTCCATTTTCTAGATAACTATCGGTCTCTAATTTGCACATAATACACACAAAAGTAGTGAAGGAATATATTCGAGTAAGTCTCTACATAAACATGGAAAGGTCGAAAAATACGGGCTGAAACGGGTGCGATCATGATAACGATTTTTTATTTTAGTGTTTGCCTGAACCGTTATTTTTACCACAGATAATGTAGCCAATTCTGTCGTACCATTATTCAAAGCAAACTTAAAAATAAAGTTTAATTTGGTTCAATATTAATATTATTCCATAGTCATATGCATGATAGAAGCAAACCTACCGTTACGAAAAACCTACCGAAAAATTAGTCTTCAATTTCCTCGATAGGAAAAATCACAATGCCATCCCTCAAATTCACAATCGAAAACCCACTTGATATTTTTTTTAAATGTTTCTTTATTCGTTACAGCCCTATTTTTGGAAAAATTAATTTAATTCAAGCTTATTGTGTCATTTCGTTCTCATGACTTTCTCTCCATCTAAATAGCATCGCAACGTGACGGTCTAGCTAGACGATTTTGCCCAATAATAATAATATATTTGATATTTTTTTGCATTTACAATGCCATACCAGAAAATTATTTTAATAAAAAATGGACGGAGTGGATTTTCAGGCATTTTTCATTAAGAGAAAATACTAATATGTTCTTTTTTTTGTGTCTGCTACTCCGGGTATGCCAGTCAGGCTACATACCAAAATATTGTGAGCCTTAGAATTAGTAGGCATCGTAATATTTTTTTTATTAATATACATTTAGTTGTCATATCAACGTACTGACTGACTTGTATTTTATTCATAAAATCAAACCATTTCTCCGCCCCTACTTTTAAAATAATAATTTTCCAGCGACTTTGGCTTGGTATACCAACGTGATTTTTTTCCAAACAAAATTAAATATCAATCCGCACCGGGACCGTGTGTTGTGTTATGGCTTATACTACCTATTCTTTTAGATTTGACATTAATAAGTAAGTGATGAAACTTTGGACTCCTATTTCCTTCTAATTCCTAATTCTCTTATAGTGTTTGCAGTACTCATCTACACTTCTCAAGAAACATTTTATTATAAATTTCAACTTCCTGCACCCAGTACTTTCGGCTGATCATTGCCTGTCAGTCGGTCACTAATGGCTTTTATAGGTATATAGATACTTTTATCGTTTTTGTCATATTCATTTACTATTCCTCATAATTATAATTGTAAACATAGCAATTATAATATATTCTTGTTTCATTTATTTCAATGCATTAACAAGTTGAGGTGCATGTGAATAATTGTTTCGTTTTTGCATAAAACATCAACTTCGTAATTAGAGCCTTTGTTAATAGTAAACTATTCTCAGTGAAACATTATACATTTTGTTTTTATCATCATTTTTATATAAATGTAAATGGTTATCAACGCAAGTTTGAGCAGAAGACGTGGACACGACATGTCGATATTGGTTCATCACTGTTTCAGGTTGATTCACTGTGACGTTCATTGGCGGTATGCATCGAACCTCATAATAAACTCTTGCCAAACTAACAAACAAAATTACAACCCCAAATGTTTAAACCCGTGATTTTGTTATATTATGCATATCGCGTTCCTCGAATAAATATTCCGGTTTATGTTTCATAATTATTAACCTAAAAAACTAGCGACCTTGCGTGCAGCCTGCAAGCGATGACGTCAGCACGTCGAAGTTTTCATATGCACGGGCCATGGCAGAAGAAACATGTTTATTTATTATTGTAGTTCCGTAGAAAATTGAATTGATCTGCCCGCCATATTGAGATCGCACTCGAGAAATCGAGATGCTTGATAGACAGAACAGCAGAATAAATTATAAAAAATATAGACTTGTATCGCTCGTATGAATTAACATGACACCTGAGGGATTCTATTTGTCCTCAAATGAAAATTTTGAAAATTTCGAATCGTTTGTGAAATCGTATCCGTGAAGAATAGCTGTGCATCAGAGGCAATGTCAGGTCTTGCCTCCGTTGCATCATAAATTATAAAAGATGCGTTTCTTGGGAGTCGTATTAGCATTTCGAATATATAAGAAATTTCTTTCACTCTCACTAATATTTACAAGGTAATTAACACGGACAGATAACACTCAGAATGTAGTTAAAATTTGGCATGTATTTTCCTTGAGAAGTTTAGGTAAGCACTAATAGATGATTTTTGGAAATTACCACCTTAAGGTAGAAGAGAAAAAAAAAGTTTAATTTAAGTCGATGAAATTAGTATTTGATTTTTATTTAGTATTCTACCTTAATGATGACCCATTAGGTTGAAAGTTTGTATGGAAGAAAATAATTACATTTTCCATTTCCTTTGTGTATCCAAAAAAGCGATTGTCTAATTTATTCATACAAATAATAAAAATTACGTTGTTCACGTTGAAGAAGCAGGACTCGAAACAAAATTCACAAATCCAATCTAAAACTAAAAGTAAAAAAAATGGACTGTTTTATTAAAAGAAGAATGCACCAAAGTAAAATTGAATTGCTATATAAGTTTATTTATGAAAGTGGTTCATGGTGGTAATCCATTTGTCAAAATTGAACAAATACAATATTATTAGTAGAATAACAAATTAATTGAAAAAATATCTAATTGATTTATGTCCAAATTTGGTTGTTAACGTTCATCCTCATGAACGCTCACGTTTTAACGAATTCCATGGTGTCCCTAAAATTTTGTATGCAATATGGTTGTAACCAAGTCAGTAGGACAAAAGTATTGATTATACGCTATTTTTATTCCGACAGATACTTTTTCATTTTTGCATAACCTTCCAAATCATAACGCCATAGTAACATATATCAGCTCTGTCGTTTAAATTGTGTAAGAATTAGTTTACGGGGATTACGGCTTTCGAGAATTTACCCTGAATGAGAACTTCTTTGCCATTCTGTACCATTTCAGCGTCGAACATAGCTATATCCATACTTATTGCGTGAATTATAACTTAAAGCACCCGCGTATTATGTAGATTCCCGTAGGTGAAATAATTTACATGATCGGATCAGTATATTTGAAGATTTATCCCTAAAACAAACAAAGAAATTTTATGATTTTAGTAGGTAAATCTATATCGGTAGTTCAGAAATAACGAAAATGGGGATAATTCGTAATAGTGTAATAAATGGTGTACATACATGTAACTGTATGCCAAAATTTTACCTTTGTACGAGGGTACCGGGCTACCCATTATTTATTGAATGACTTTATCGCCTTTATTATGAAAACTGGAAATAGATCAGACGGGTCGCGTGTCGCCACTGACACTGTGAATAATGAATTTGGCGAGATTTGCCCCGACAAAGTAGACAGAATGGAATATTCAAAGGTCTACGGTTATTATTTTGATTGTACTGACTAAATAATGGATGTTTACATTTTTTATACGGAGAATTAATGATTGGGTTATTCGCGTTATTCGTGAGGAAAATATCCTTGGTCAGATGCAATGGTAGGTCTTTTTTCCTTATTAAAAGTATGTAAAGAAAAAGTATTTAAATGAAGTTGGTATGTAGTGCATTAAAACTCTTTGGTTTTCTAATACTGTTTATTTATAAATGTCAAATAATTTAAAAGTTTACATCAAAGAATAAAAGTATATATCGGGCTTACGTGTGTAATGTTGAAATAAATAAAATAAAAACAATATTAAAAAAAATATATTTTAAAGAGAAACGGATAAAAATTATCTTTCAACATCTTTATATTCAGGGAAACATACTGAGTTTATTGTTAATAATTTTTATTGAAAATGTAATAAATTTATTAGTACATTTTTTTACTATAAGGTAGTTATTTAAAGGCAGAACGATTATACCGCCATTGATCGGATTGATCGGACCGAGGTAACTTTTCTCACAAATTACATAATTAGTCTTCCTAGCGAGTAAAGTTCTTTATTACATGAAAATGGAAATCAGAACTGAACTCATCGAAGAGGCAAATTAACTCTTTTTAACACTTATACTGTAAATCAGGCTTCACACTTCTATAAGACAGCGAGTCAATAAAACTGTCAAATTTAGTAAATTTCATATTAATCTTTACCGTACTGAGTGCAGAGTTAAAGAAATTTGGCACTGAAAACAAATGGTCGTTAATGGAATGTTTCATACTGCTATCCTAATCAAAGATTTAAAAAAATATGCATGTTTTCAAAGAATTTTGTTTTAGAAGTCATCTATTAAATTTACTTTCTTCAAAATTACTTTTCCCCTTAACTACTAAGTATTGTAAATCAATTGTTTTACCTTAAATAACTACTTGATTAAAAATTACACTATGATTCTCTTTTTAAATAGCGCATTTTTTTTTTTAAGTTTGACCTACAATCACATTAGCAATGCCTAGTGGGAGCAAGAAAAGTTCGAAATTTTGGTGGTACTGAAAAAAAAATAACAGCTAGCATTTTTCATTCACTAAATGAGACATAGGATTTATGAAAGCAATTGTGGGCCATATACATAAAAACTGCTTTTACACGATATAAGCAGCTTCAAAGTTCACTTGTGATATTCTAAAGTATAAATGACTTGCGGTTAGATTTCCAACTCGGAAATTCTTGGAACGACCTATTTTTAGTATACAAAGAAGCCTTATCGTTGGTCCATGAGTTCAAAACAAATATAAAATTAAAGGTTATTTATTCGTTAGCGAACGTGTATTAAACAGTTTCAAAAACGTGACTTGTTTTTAATTTAAGATACCTTTGAAAGTTTTTGTTACCTTTAAAAGTTTTAGAGTCAATGTGCTATTAAAACAATATGAAACAGTTTTAAAAATATCCACATAATACTTTATGTTTCAAACCCCAACAAAGAAAAGTAAAAGAAAATACAAAACTTTTCACTGACATTTTCCACTTTATTAATTCCATTTTTTTAATTAGGCTGACTTACTTTATAAATAGCACCAATTTGTTGGACGTATATTCAGATTTCTTGTTAATAATTTCTTTGACAACCATAATAAGTAAGATTTTTCCTTTTTTAAAACGGAAAACAACTAAAAAGATGTTTTTATAATTATATTCTGAATATTAGTCAGCTGATCTATATGAAAATATTAACTTATACAAGTACAATGCTTTACGATATTAAATTATGCAATACAACATCTATTTTATGAAATGCGTGGATCTGACTACCGCTGGAAGCCAGTGCCAATCAAACTGCCAACTACAAAATCTGACATTTACATTATCTCTCTGCCGATAGTCTCTATTTTCTTTCAATTTAATATACATAACATACATCACAGATATAAAATTATTGAAAGTAGAATAAAATATTACATTAAAAAAACAGAGACGTTGGTATGAAAAAGATTCACTGGAAAATCTCACACAATGAAGTATTTATATCAATTTAAATATTTATTATTATAAAACGGCAATTTTATACTTTATTCTCTAGTATTTGTAAGGAACCTTCTAAGTGCAAGTTGAAAACGGCAGAATTAATTTCCGATTGTTTTTATTCCGAGAATTGCAAAACAAATCCTTATAAAAACTTTTCAGAAATTTGTTCTATGCTACGAGTCATATTTTTCGATACGTTTTCCCTCCATTATATATACCGTTTAGCGATGACGCCATAATGTATAATCACGAAAATATTTCCGCTCACAAATACCTATGTTTTAAATTTAGTGTAGATGAATCGCATATAATATTCTAAGAACCTCGATACCGCAGTAAACTTTCGCAAAGGCCATCATAAAATTAGTGACCAAATATGTATTATTTTATATATTTGCGTTCTTAGAAAGTTTACTTGCTAGGTTCAACACCCAGCGATCAACGTTGGAATCGCGTAGAAGGTTGTGACTCGTTCCTCTAACGATTCGTACTTTAGTAGTAAAAACAATAACTACACTATTTCTACTCTTAAAGAACCGACCACAATCCACCGTGCTGAAAGTAAGATGGGTGAAAATGACTGTTGATGTAGTTGTGCTTGGCGGCTTTCGAAGTTCAGAGGAGTTACAATGTACATAGTATAAAAAGTCACTTCCCGCTGTTTATACGTTGAGAATTTTTAAATTATTTTACGGATTTTAATGATGTTTTTGTCAATATACAGAGTGAATAAACAGGAACAATATAGATTATAATATAGGAATACGCGGGCAAAGCAGCTCGCAGAAAGCTGATAAATACTATAATTTTATTCCCCTATCTGATGATCAGCTTTGCAGAAATTAGCCTCACCTCCGCAATATCAAACCAACGCGCTAATCACTTTTGCATACAATATCGAACGTAGCGTCGAATACAGCGTTTTTGCAGTATCAGAGGATTAATCAAACGTTCTACTTTAAAAGCAATTGTGCTTTTCTGTTATAAATAGCCTGGAACTGACAGCATGGAGCTTCAATGAAATAAAACCTTTATTTTCTTTTAAAGTAGGTTCTATTTGATTGGAACTCCACAAGTGCGACTTTTTTTTATAACAAAATAGTTTCAATTTAATTATAGCTAAGAAAAAAATTATGATTTTAATTGGTATTGATATGTATTTATTTGCATCATTCATAATTTCTGTGAGTAAACAATGATAATATTTCAAGTTGCGTGACCTGAACGGAACAACTGCATGATTTTATTTCGTATTATTATACTTTTTGTCTTTCATAAACAGTAACTGATAAATTATTGTTTTATTCGAACTTTTATCGTTTTTTCCCTTAATGATGATGATGATGAGTTAAGACGGTGCAATGTGATTTAGTGCCATTTTGAGGTTTCCTATCGGAAAGGAAGAATTGGTCTTTAAAAACTGGACCCTTTTAATAAGACTCCTATCTGACGTCTCGAAGAACTCGAAGACGTCTATTTGTCCGTCACCAGGCTATATCTCACGAACTGTGTTAGCTAAACAGTTGAATTTTTTACAGACTTTAACCAATATTATCCATACAGATGATGTATAAATAAAAAACAAATATTTAAGAGGTTCCTATATAAGCGTGACTTTTTTGCGTTCTTTTATTTTATCAGATTCAGCTGTCCACAAATCAGACAACAACAATTGCCAAACGCAAACGAACTCGTCACGATAGCCACCCAATACCGAATTAATCACGCACCGACGTGAGCATCGTTAATAAGCGTAATATTTAGCAAACAACAGGCAAATAAGTTAAATCAAACAAAAAGGTTAACAATAATCACCTTTTTGTTTGATGAAAACGATATTTGATTGTTGAAAATTGTCGCCAAAACTAAAGTGATTTACTAAAAAAGGGTTGTGGGGCATGATATTTACGAATTCTTAATAAATAAATTAGATGATATGATCAATTACGACTTAGTATTTATTTATTGAATTGGATATTTATCTTAAAATTCTTGATTGATGGAAATACGTTCTCGCAGCGAAGTGTCCGTCAGTCAGGCAGCATCAGAACTCATATAGAGGTTCTTGCTCCACTTGGTCCCTTATTTATCACTCTGTTAGGAAATACAAATAGCCAAGTTACGTAGTTTCGGAGATTGACGATAGTCTTTGTGCCGCTACCGGGCTGACTTCATTTTGGACACTGCTAGAACTCTGTACTCAAATTTACGCGCCTTTCAAGAGAACAAAAAATAAAACAGCCTGGCAGCGTCATAGTATTTCTTAATTATCTCTAAATTATTTACTTAAGCCATTCATGGTCGTTATGTCCCAGACTGATAAATATAAGGATTGATTACCTAGAAAGTTTTTTAAAATGCATTGTAAATACAGAGTTCTAGCTGTAGCCAGAATGTCGTCAGCCCGGCAGCGCCACAAAGACTATCATGAATCTCCGAAACTACGTAACTTTGCAATTTGTCCCTATTTCGTAATGGTTTGATAAATAAGGGACTAGTGGAGCACGTACTCATTTCAAAATCCAAGAAGGTGGCGCTGCCAGACTGACGGACATCGCAGTTAAAGATTATCTCATGGAGACCTACAAAATTTATTATGTGGCATAAACATAGTTATGTGGCGCTGTGCAAATATCAAATAGCTTTCCCTACGTTAATGTACTTTAATCAAACAACAAACAGCCAAATTCAACGACACTTTGTGACATCAATTGCATTAACTAAAGCCAGAATGGAATTGTAGACAACTTTTTCGTATTATCTAAAAATAAATTTAATTTTAAAATTTCCCGTGAAAATCCCATTATGTCATGGTGTAACTGCCCTCTGAAATTAATATCGTTTTAGTTATTGTAAGCAGTATTATAAGTATAATAAGCATAAAAGTGTGGTTACCGCTAATAGCACATTAAACACTACTAGGAAAAGAAAATGTATTTATTTTCGTTTATTGTCTACAACCGTATTCAAAACTCCTTGAAGTTTATACTAGGTAATATAAAAAGGTAAAGTTTCTAACTCCCGATAATGTGATTTTTTTCGCTTACGGAATCTACATAATACATAGATGACATAGGCTGTGATATAACCTGGTTCTGCTGTCGCCTGTACTTCTACTCGGTAGTTTATTTCTTATACCTTCCGTAATATTGAAAGTAACAAAGGTCCTCTTATTAAAGAAGCCTTTATAAATTTCAATCACAAGAACCTAAGCCGCTCAAAGCTTACCTACCAGTTTATTAACTTTATATTTTATGTTAGGTAGAAGAATATTAAGTTTTAGTTAAAAATTATCTTTATTGTTGCGATAATTCGTACGATGGGATAAAAGTAGAAATTAATTACTATAATATTTAAAGCATGTGAATTGAAGTTTAATTCTTATAATCTCATATTATAGTAAATATGAAAGCGTAAATTTCTTGCTTCTACGTACATATATTTAAATTAGTTATGAAACGAAAAAAGAAATATTGAATTGATTTAAAAAAAAAACTTCTTCATTCCGCATAAATACTAATAAACTTATTGTATATTTTAAACCAAACAAGAAACAAATCTTTATTTTTAACCGACTTCAAAATCCAAAAGGGGAAGGTTATAATTGAATCACCATTTTATATGAAAATTCAAAAGATATTTAAATAAAGTTTATTTAAAAATAACTAAAATTTGCAGGTAGGAACATGAACCCATTGTTATAGATCTGGCTTCTGGTGTCAAGTTGGTTTGGCAGTCCTCGCGTGATGTTTACCACTGCTTAAAGAATTCTGAAGAGACCGCAACAAATGAAAATTTGAAGGTACGAGGTCAGGTTTTGTGGTCCATCCTTAGTTCTTCAGCTATGTACGTCGCAACTTTTTCATTTTGCTTCACTTTTTCCATAATGGCATCCATTTTTACCGTAACAGGATGACCGAAGTAACGTGCATCTTTGACATCAAAATTTACGGATAGAAAACGCTTAAACTCCCACAGAAACAGCACTTGGTTCATAACGTTAAAAAGAAAATTCGAGGTTATCGTTGCATTTTTACCATTTTTGTAATAAATTTTTAAATGAATCGAAATTCTTCATTATATTAATTCATTTTGATAGTAAGAAAAGCAATTGAAATCACACATTTTTATAATTTGAAATCGGAGTTTTCTTTAAAACTTAAACTTTTTAATGACATCGAAACCAGCCAGATAAATATGGTATAGTATAAGTTTATGCATACTATATGTGAAAAGACTTTTTCCCCAACCTAATATATTCGACGGCGATGTATGTTTTTTGGACTATTTACTTAATAAAAAAGTAATTCATTATTGATCATTAAATACCAGTTTAAGATGTCATAATACATATACTAAAACACTTCATCTGGCTAATAAAACACAAATACGAGAAACACCAGATCGTAATCAAAGTATAAAAAGGCGGTTAGTTCCTATTTTTCATAGTCAAGGTCAGTGCTTTGTTGGAAAATAGTGGACTGGGGTAATGTTATTCGTACCTTTATAGTCCTTTACTCTACTTACTCGTGCAAATATTAACTTTTTTAAAACCATTGAGAGTAGGTATTTAGTTGATGCATATTGATGGGTGCAAGTATAGGTGCAGCCGGAACCAACAGTGTCTGAAGTATGAGCATATCTATTATTTTTTTGTGTCCCATTCAATTTATTTATAACCTTCGCAATAAAAGACGTGATAACCACTCTATCTTTGCGCTCTCTAACATAATAAGCTAACTTCTGTCAACTTGTAATGGTAGAAAAAGCAATTTTACAGGATAAAAATTTTAGTTTTAATTGTGCAACAGAATTGTCACTAGTATAGAATAAAATTTATTTAAGTCACAATAAAAACCACAAGCCACACAGCAAGGTCCTATTTGATATAATATATAGAGTACATAGTGATTCAGTTGAAACACGACCTCGATTCAAATATGCAGTGAAGCCGCTCGTATATTATTCATTTTGCCAACCGATTTCAGCTACAAAAATTAAACCTGCAAATACAGAGATTACTTTAACCATTACAAATTTTACATTTAAAAGCGTAAAACGAATAAAATATTTTGTGAGTGAAAAACATGTAAGCATAGTCCCTTATTTCTGTCTTACATATTTAGCTTTGAGAAAACAAAGAACCACAATATTGAAGTGCGCAACTATTACGAAGCAGGCAAGGCGTAAAATCAAAAATTTTGAGATAATCCCACTAATGTGACAAGAAAGGATAGAATGCGAATTAAAAAAATATTATTATTTATTTACTTGCAAACCATCGCGATTATTGTAAAAGCTCTCCGTAAAACCTTTACCCTATAATAAAATATTGCAGTTTCTAGAAGAAATTAAAAAAGTGAATTTTGGGTATCGCAAAGACTCATATTTATTAATCATATAAATCGCTGGTTGAATTTGCAGTGTATATTCATGTTATGTAGGTGTACTAATAACGAAATTCTATTCCAAGAAGGGTTAAATGAGTGCCTCTAAACATTTCTACGAAAGCCCTTCGACTTCGGGTTCTTTATATAAAACTTGGCATTTATAAGTAATCAAAGACCATAAAAAGTAGTAGATTACCTATATATCACATCATTAACGCCTTTAGATAATTTACCTGTTACAATGCTGTATGAATCTTCGCGAGTTTTTATACGCGCCCACTTACGCTTGTCAAATAAATTCCACCATTTAAGTTGCAATGTAGAGCTGTAAGATTTTTATATATTTCTGAGCGATTTCTGAATTCGTCTTTTTTCTATATATGTATATATAGGTTCCTTATATATAGGAACCTATATAGGTTCCTTTAAGTATAAGGATTCATTTATAAAATTACTGACAATTTTTACATCTGGAAAATTATACAGTCATTCACATTTTTATACTTCATTTGTAACCATACTAAGGAATCAGATTCGACATACTTGTAAAAAAAAAGACTTCTTAGTATTAAAAATAATCAAGAAAATATCATTCCTACAAATGTAAGAAATATTAAAATTATAATATTAATTTATAGATCTGGAAGTATGATCAGTCCTTTGTGATTAAAACTTAGTGTAGTACTCTTTGTGTGGAACTAATTAACTACTGCCTCACCGTTGTCGGTTACAGACGGCGATACGCTCAGAATAAGTAATGCTGCTTTAATGTAATTTGGCATTTGTTTGTCTCATGATGTTACTTCCTCTTTCTAATCATCTATAAATGACCCGTGCTCGTGAACCTTGCACAGTGTCAGCTGTCAAAATATTTTTAATTGTAACGTACTAGGAGATATGTCGTCATCACACCACACTGTCATCATATTACTTTCAGCGTGTTGTAACGACGACGTGCTACCGCTTTTGAGATCTAAATTATTTTATGAAATATACTTATAAAGTGATTTTCTTACTTATCATATAAATTATTTTAAAAAAAAATACCTATAATATGTCGCGGCTTCTTTTAAACACTGGAATGGAAAAGATACGTGAAAATAAAAAGAAAAGAATATTTAAAACAGTGACTCGTCTCATTAGAGTGCCTACTTACTTTATAAGTTTTAAGCTATTAGCCCATAGTATCCTTCAAACAAAGTTTTAATTGAGTTATGTACTACAAATTATTAATATTTGTATTATTACACATTATGATAATTGTTTGTATTAGAAGGCAACCCTATTACAATCAGCCGTGGCCTATTTCCGCTGGCACATGTTTTAAGTTAGTAAGTCAATACACTGCAATTCGTTGTAATTATATAAGAACTAACTTGATTCTTCATATGAATGGTTAACTCGTGTGCAAACGGACATCTACATTGTGTATGTTTAACGTTGATGATATAACTTCGCACATAGACATAAGATAATAACTACTCGTACAAATTAACATGACGCCTAAAGGCCTTTTCTATTTTGAGAAAAACGAATTTTCGTCTTTTTTCAAAATGCTAATACGATTAAATAAAATAAGGACTTTAATAAATTTATTATGCAACGGCAGTAGGATTAGACATTGCCTCTGGCGCATAATAATCTTCACATCCATATTTTCGTTCGGGTACAAGTAGAATGCGCTCAGGTTATTTACTTTTCACCTAAAGAGTTTAATTCCCGTTAAAAATAAACCTCCAGTTTCACGACATCATTAAATAAAAAAAATATATAACGAAAACAACTTTGCACCCTGAATTAGATTATTAAATAATTAGATATTAGAGATGGATATAAATGTGTACATATATCGTTTTTTTATTTATTTAGTTATACAATAAAAGAATAACAAAAAATAACTTCTCATTGGAAATATAAAAGATGTTCGTGAATAGAAAAATATAAACATCTATTAAATGTTATTTCAAACAAGTGTACACAATTCTGAATTATATAATTGTACATATTTTATTAATAAGATTAGCCGACTTATAGAACAGCTGTTTTAACCAGTTGGCTGGGTGTAATACATTTCTAAGTTTCAATAGCATTTCAGGAATAAAACCTAGTTTCTCCAAAATTACACTTCTATGTTACTTGTTATAAGAGATATAAACCTAAAATATTTTTTTTTAATTACGATATTTCTTTAAAAAATATTATCTATATCGAGACGCATTATCTTTCTTTGCTGATCTCACAGAATCACCATTTCTCGTTTTTTTTTCTAAAATCTATATTAGACACGGATCACGACGACGCGTATGGCCCAAATGTCTCTGAGACGTACCCCCAACCCTAAGAGGGACTCTCCCCTAAAGGGGTATGTTGTAATTCCCATTACAACAAATGACGCGAAGGACGCGGAAAATGGTCTTAGCGCTGTCCATGTGTATGACCTTCATGGAGAGGGATATCGCTAAGTTTTTGTGGATATGCCACTGCTATTTGACTAGGGTGACTCCAGTCTGGGGTGGATCCGCAGGAAAGAGTCTGCCATAATCCGCCGACCCCGCACTAAGGGGGAGCGGGTTGCCTAACGCATTTCTCAGCGAAAAAAAGATTAGCATTGTATATGTAAATGTATTTAAAATTTTATGAAACGGTCATAATTTTACACGATATCGGTTGATTTAAGCAATGCAAATTTATTATTAGAATGAGGGTATTTGCTTTACTGCACTAATATTTTATGTACTTAATATGTGAATAAAATAATAAGCAGATATTTGAATTCGTTTGATGTTGGAAAGGTATTAGATTAAGATAAATATTAAACTAGAAAACAGGAAATGTTGTAGGAAACTCAGTATTTGCTTAATGTGTCAAAGGAAAGGCGGTAATGTAGTATGTTAAATAGTGCAATCAACGGAATATTACAAAATTGTGCTTGTAATATTCCTTTGATTGCAGTATTTAACTAGAAACTATTTAAACATGTCTGTTTTGATAGCAATAAAATATTATCTACATTTTATAAAATAAAAATATCCATACTCAATAGATAGAAAAAAAAATAACAATAAATAAATACCGGCCAAGTAGGTGTCGGCCTCGCATATCAAGGGCTCCCTACAAAGTTTCTTCTTCCGTGCCTCTTTCCTTCGACGGCAAGTCAGTCGATCTTGGATTGTCCCTACATGTCAATTTTTCCATACCAGACCTTTGGTAACGGTTCTCCACCAGATTCCCTCCAAATAATATTTTAAATTTTCATTCCTATCTAAATGAAAGGTAAAAATGTATGTTTGTATTTCTTAAAAATTTCAGGCCCCTTGTTTTAAGAGATAAGTGAGGGAATTGTCAATTTTCGATCCCGTCACCGATTTACATATATGTCAGTTATGCCAGTAGTAGTTTCAAATTAGCTATAACAGAAAGACAACTGATATATAATAAGGGTTCCTTTTTTTTTATCCTATAAAGGTAAACAATGCAATGCAAGCTGCGAGCAAAAGTTGTATCGTCATCATCATCACCAGCCTATTACTAAATATACTCCAATAATATGCTAAAAGAAACTTTTCAATATTTACTATACTAATGGACAGACCATACCCTGCATAATTCATTTGTTTTGTCAGAGTGCGTATTAAACTTAAGCCGATTGGTTTGTATATAGTGCACTAAATATAATATGAGACTGGCAACTAGTACATTTGTAACGGTTCACTTAATCCTTTATTAACAACAGCTACAATTTTAATATTACTAAAGTCATAATTATTTAATCCTAATCTAACAACAAAGAAAAAGAACAATGAACAAAAATATAATACGTATATGTACAAAATAAATTTAACTATCTTATAATCAAATAATTACAACTGAAAATTAAATAAAAAGAAATATATATTTCAATAAAAATTAATAATAAATAAATTCCAAGGCAAAGTCAGGACAAAGCGCTTGTATGTTAAACCTATTGTTCGTGCGCTCGCGCATCGTCGACCGAACCTGCAAGTCGGCGAGACACAATTTTTATACTACCGCAGAGTTAAGACGGATTTTCGTCAGTTGAACTACATATTTTCTAAGCTATTTTGCTTGCTACTGAAATTCAAATCTATAATTTAAATATTAACTTGAATTTAAATACAGTTATTGTGCTAATTATTCCCCCATATTAAGGGTAAGTGTTGCAAAGTAAATTTATAAACATAATTTAATTTTCTTGCTGTAGTTTTAGTTGTGTAATGCAAAACACTCATTTTTACTAAAGGTCACCTTCACTTACATGGCATAGTTACATCATACATTTGAACTTGCTTTCATTTAGATTTGTATATTTGTCTATAAAGATTTTAATGTTTTAATGTGTGTTATGTTGAATGGGCGACCTTCATCATAAATTAAAACATACTGGGTACCTATTGTTAGATTTATCTAGAAATAAGTACTTAGTGGACAATGTTTCGTGAGCCCTCTACTGTTTTAAGTTTAAATACGTTTATGAATAAAGTAATTACAGAAATAGGTCTAACGAAATAATTTTGTAGGATTTTTTATGAGTACCTACTTGTAATAATTTTCATTATTCAAATTGTATTTGCGTCATCATTGATCACTATTTCATGCAATTAGTTTACCATCTGCACCTGTAGCTTCGCTTCGCTTCTCCATCTCTTCGGCTGCAGTTTTACTGATGCATTGAACAATATTAAAATACCCGCTGTTACGCTATTCCAGGGTGCACCCCTACGGCAAGGCCGGTTGGATTTAACGAAAACCTCGTTCAGGACATCAGATCAGAATGTCATCCCCTGGCACACCGACGCCGTGGACGGACTTCCCCTTTGCCAGGGCAGTGGTATTCGCGATTTTTTATTGCGCATCCGATCGACGAATAACGAACTTTCCCCCCTGTTCTAGATAATGTTAATAATTAGCAATAATAATGTTAATAAAATTATAAAAACTAAATAATCTATCTCATTCACCATTACGAGCTTACCGGTACACACTAACTAACATAATATTTTAGAGAAGCGAAAGAGAATACAAAGTCCTTCTCGCTGTCTATATGCTGAGATCTTTTAAACTCCATAACGGATTTCAAAAGAAAATCAAGAGGAAGATTTACATGTACAATACAGGACCACACGAGCGAAGCCGCTAGAGGAAAGCTGGTATACTAATATTAGCCCATACGCTCCCAACGCGGACTGGTGTTTATCGACTGCTTACATAGTCGAGGCTAGATTAGGTGTAGTTGTATGTAGGCTTCAATTTTCTGCACTTATTCGCCTTTATTGTTCCTTTGTACGTGAAAAGCTGGCTGTATTAATCCAGCTAACCTAAGTTCTCCCAGTGTTTAATGTGGTTGAGACTAATCTCGAGATAAAATTTCATTAACACATTTGATATTCGGCCTTTTCGACCCTTTCCCGAAACTTGTTCGAGGTCCGTAATCACAGCTAATACTAACTGCATTATCGAACTCCTCACGTGCCATCTAGTTTGTCTTTTACACCTATTCATTGAAATTGCATTTTATAATACTCATGGATCTCAAAGATTGGTACTTGGTACTAAAACCACACTAGCTAAAAACCTTTCTCTCCTGCGCTTGGAATATAGGTTTTACTTTTATGATTATTGTTTTACTTTTGTCCGCTCTTACCAAACTGATTTCAATGTTTTGTGACTCTATTTTAAGAAGAGCATTTGGTAAGTGGTTAAAAATTTAGTAAATTTATTGATGGTATGTATTGGTATATATGGTATGTATAATTGTCGTAGCGTCAAACACATATCATGAAATAATTGACTTTGCTATTGGTAATAAATTTACTTTTTCCTATTTAAAATGGCCAAAAATTTTGGAACCAGTTATTGTCTTTAGCTTTCGCGCTTCAGCATTCCACAAGTAGCGTCCTTGACCTCAATCTGTGACGTCACTGCCGATTCCTGCTCGCGGTACTAGCGTGTCAAGTACAAGTCTAGGTCAAACGCGTGTGAAGGCCACCCGAAAATGTTTCGCTATTTGAAATGAAAATTGGTAACATTAGTTCTAATAATAAAAACAAGAAATAAATTTTACAGTTACCTATTAAATGAATTGTTCTTAATGAAAAATGTTTAAAAATTCCTATTTGCCCCGAGGTACTCTGAGGTGAGACTCCAACCTACGACCTTTCGCAATCCGCTTTAACTACTGAGCTACCCAGGACCTTACAGGACTGCCGAATCTTAGACCTTTTTTGTTTTTCACTACTAACGAGCGTATATCAATCCACACAAACAGCCGAAATATTTTTTTTTACAAATATTTTTAACTCTGATAAGATAAAAAATTGTTCTAATCAAATTTAATAAAGTGGATTTTTAAGCAGTTTTTCATTAAAAATATTTTCCAATATAGTATTCACATACAATTTAATAAATATCACATGACATGAATTGTTTTTTTTTTCATTCATATAAAATTGTGGTTGATTAATATTTCAATAAATATACCTACCGTGACAAAGTACAGCATATATGATATAGAGTCAGCGTAAGGCAGAGATGTCTCAACCCTTCCCTAAAATTCTTGAACGAAAAATTGGAAAGTTGTCAATAGCAAGAATGAATTTACTTATAGTTCCATACCTATAACAGTGTACTGGTAATAATATCATTGTTGACCTGTTTATAACATTTTAGGCTAAAAGTAACAAACAAATGCCTTGTGTTTTTATGAATTAACCCATACTAAAAAAATAAAAGAAACAGAACTCACTTCGTTGTTATCTGCTGTTTAAGATGGCCAATGTCTCGGAGATCGCTAAGTCTTATAGATCTTGTTAATGTTGTATCCAAGAAGCTTCACTTATGATATACTTAATTAAAAAACGAGTATATTTGATAGTCACTTTTACGACTGACTTATATTTCAGCTTAGAATTCAGTTTGATATTAAAGTCTAATAAAAAAAAAATACTTCTCTCAACTAACAATGAAGTTTATGTGTCCGCAAAGAACTATCTCGTAATTCGTACTAACACTCAGTGTGTGAATTGAGAATCTAAAGTTAAGCACGTTTCAAACTGAACTCACTCACAAGCTCACATAGACTGACATATATTTAGTGCAAATTCATAAATAATTACGTATCTACAAATAGGGTTATGAAGTTAGCCGTAGACATCCTATATCTCTTTTAGGTCTTATATAACCAACGTTAATAATATCGTTGAACCTTGGGGGTCGATAAAGACAACTTCGGGTATCAGCGGTATTTGATAGGCATGTGTGTCCTCAGTGTGTGAATGTCCTCATTTCATTTAAATTTTCTTGTGACAGAATTGAAAAGGACCTACCTATGTGTAAGTATGTGCATTTCTAGATTCCAGTTCCCGAAAAAAAAAGGCGTTTGTAAAATGGCAAACTAAGATCTTTGTAAGAAAGTAAGAAATAGATACTGTGCACCAATAACTGATATTCTTGTTGCAAGTTAATGAGTTTCAAGCTTCTACTTTATGTTTATAATCGTTTATTATAACAAAGGCATTGGACAGGTTACAAATAGACGATGCATTTTATATTAAATCCAAAATTATCGTCTTATTTAATATTCCGCAGTAGCAATTTGAGTTAATCCATAGGTGTTCCTTCGGTAACATGATTAGATGGTCAACCTAAATTGCGATAAGCGAAGCTAAATTGCTACCAAGGAAAGCTTGAGCAAAACCTACTATATACTTCTACAGCAAAAAGCTTTAGGCACTGGTTACCTCTTTATAGAAAAGGATTTTTAAAAACTTGGAAGCTATTTGTGAACATATAACGTCGAGCATTAAGCAGTACAAATATTAGTTGCTATCGTCGATCAGAATAAATACTTATGCTATTAAGAAACGGAAAAAAATCTTTATATCAATAAAATTAATGACAATGATTATATACCATGTATTGCGGAAAATCTTTGAAATAATTATATATATTACTGATGCATTTAGTTTTTAAATTTAGGTATAGTCAATATTTTTAATAACCAGTTTCAAAGTATTTTTTGAAATTGTGTGTCTTACTTTGGTTTATTTTTATATATTTTAAGGCTTTTTAAATTAATGTCCCCACTACCAGTAGTCAGCCCCAGGGCTGAGACCTTCCCTGTGGATGGAAGAGAATCAAATCGATTACTCTTATGGAAAAAGCCGTCAATTTTATTCTGCTATTCTATTTGAATACAGCGTCGAACACATAAAACGCTGTCGCAGTATTACAGTTATTTACAAATAGTAAAAAAGGTTTTATTTGATTGAAACTTTCATTTTGTGACATTGTGTTTTTAATCGACTTCAAAATTCAAAAGTTATATGTTTGACGGCGATGTATGTTTTTTTTAAATATGTTCATTAACAGAATATTATTACTGATTTTGCTAAAAATAAAAAAATGATGCTTGATTCTGTTGTTGAATACGTTGGTTCATAATATTACTAGAGATTCACTGTATATTCATATAAATTTTCCTTAACTACGATTATATTTCACTATTGGTGTATTTGAATTTATAGTATCCATATGTTGCTTTTACCCAATGGTGAACAACAAAGAAATTTTCCATTCATTTCATTAATTCACTTCATGCATTAAAAATCAGGCGCTTTATAAGAGAAAAAAAAAATTGATTTCAAATATCAGATCAAATTAGAAGAGCGCTCGAACGAATAGCTGGAATTTATTTTGGATTTTAATGTTAACTACATAATTATTCATCTGATGTTAAATATTGCGTTTGTTGTTAAATGTTGGGAAATAAAACAAGTTCATTTTTTAATTAACTATTATTTACAATCAAACGCTTATTCAGATTAATCAAGCGTATTCAGAGTCGAGTAACTTATCTTGTTACTAAATTTTAATAGCCGTAGAGCATCATGCTTCTCAGTACAGCTTAATAGAAAGTTGGTGTAAGTTTATAACTTATGGATAAGATGCTGAAGTTATTGGAATTCTTTGAAATATCCATCATTTAAGTATAATGATCGATGGGGATTAAAAGTTGAAATTCGCCAAGAATATGAATAGTTGCAGCTTTTCTATTTTGGAAAGTTCAGAGGCAGTTCATATTGTGTGGCTTATTTCAAATTGCAACTAGTAATTAATAGTGAGCTTCTTTTAAGATTTTCATAATATATTTTTGAAAGATAAACAGGGTATGAGAACGAAAATTGAAATGTTACTTTCATAACATTAGAAAGAAATACAAAGGCACGCGATTGATTAATGATTTGCCACCAACAAGATCTTAACATAGTTAACGTTCGTCATAGGTACATAACCAATATCCAATTTACACCTGCTCAGTGACATTTCTTGTAAAATATTGTTTTAAACCTTTATGGTCATTCACATTAGAATGATTTTTTAATATGGGATTGCTACCATATACTTCTTACCTGAAATTTCTCAAGTTTTTAAGTTTCAGATATATAATACAATTCTGGATAACAATAACATTTTCCAAATAACTTATAATTATACGAACGGTATAATATAACAGAATATTATCATGATAATAACGAGAAAAAACCTGTTTTCACATGATTTTATTAATTTTACTAGCAATTTCACATTTTATTTGAAGTACCTATTATAATATTGGTTCGTTTATCTATTTATAGATTTTAATGATGGCATGTAACCATTACTGGAAATAGTGCTTTAAATATTAAGCTTTCCAGGAATCACCTATTTACAAACGATATAATAAATAATATTTCTCTTTACTGAAATAACCCTCTTTGCCTGTCTAGACTTCATAAGCATAGATTTTATACTTGAAGAGGCACAGCAAAGCTTCTAATGAAAAGATTGTTTCCATTATATAGAAGTAATATACCTACATTTACAATATCGTTTTACATGAAGCTAGATTTATTTTCTATAATGGTTTTGTGATTATAACATTAAAGTAACACATTCTAATGTTTACTTAGAATATTTCATTCGATCATTTTATAGATCTTTGTTAATATTCAAAACATACTATTTTTTAAAAAAGCAATGTTATTTTAAAATTGCGGTAAATATAGTTGGTTTTTGAAAATTCAAGTGCTTAAAACCAATAACATATTTTATTTTTACCAGTAGATTCTTTGCAGTTATAGTATTCTGTAAGATTCTGAGCAATTCATGTTATGTTATCTTTCAATTAGCAAAGTAGCGATAAAATAGTAAACTCCATTTTGTTGTCCAATAATATTACATAAAACAGATTCACAATTTCAGATTCACATTATACTGCTCTCTATGGATTAACTAGAGAATAACCAATAACATTAGCTTCTTATATTAAAAAAATATTGAAAAGTACAACGTACAACAAAAAGTGAGTAACAGAGAAAGTTATTAATTACAAGGGAATACCTCGGAAAAATAAATTTTATTTAATAAACTAGAAAGAAATGCTGGTTTAGTTTGAGATTTCATTATTTGTAGAATAAAAACAGTTTTTTTTTACATAACGTATCTTTAATCCATGTTTTTAAAGGACTGTAAAAAGGCAGTTGTCCATGTTATATGCTGAAATTTCTTTTTAAAACTTTGTGATTTTCGAAACACGCGTATCTAATGCTATAACTATACTATATGTCTATAGGTATGTTTGTGAATATTTGAGCATATGTATTAAAGTTAGATAGTCATGATTATTTTTTTATAACATGATTTTAAGTAAGGGTAGATTCACGTTATTCGTTTGTGTTATTCATTCATATTCGTTTATTCATTCATATAATTTTAATTTAACTCACTTTTTGTTTGAATTTTTGATTTAAGTAATGGAACATTAGAATATAATCAATTCATATACACACCTTGTTTGCATGTCTAATGAGAGTTTCACCATTGAGTCCACCGTCCACCAAGGTATACAACCTTAAATTGTGATCAGATTGACACGTAGCAAAATATGTCTGTTTCATAGTTTTTTTCATGTGCGACATTTCGTAAGTTTGTGAATATCAGTTTCCTAAAAAAATGTAAGTTTAAGTTTATATTCACATAAAATATTCACTTGATCAACACTTACACCTACTTACACACTCATTACTTTTACTTTAAATTTTAACTCACTTGTATTGTATGGATGTATAATGTGATGGTCAATAAAGATGATTACTTACACCCAGTTTCTGAATTGAGAATTTAAAGTTAAGCACTGTACTTAAAACAATTTAAACGTCACTTAAACAGATTTTCGTTTCTAATTTTTTTTAATGATCAATTGATAGCAGCTTGATAAAACTAGAACTTATTGTCATGTGAACCGTAAAAAACTTAGGTTTTGTACTTTTCTCAATTCAGAAACCGGTCGTTAGTTACTTACTTAACAGTCACAGACAGACACAGATGTGCCAATTTATGATGCACGGTAACTGCCAAGTAGAGTTGGCAGTCGTATTCTGAAATAGAGTATTGTACTCTACGTCATGTAGATATACTCTATAAAGTGTGGAATTCTCTAGACGGGTATGCCTGCTGGACCTTTACACAATGATTATTACACTCGTGGCAGTGACGCATATATTTATAATGCATACCCATTTATTGTAAAAGAAAAAGAAACAAATATACTTTTAAAATTATGTTGAAAAATTGATACTCTATTAATTAGTCAATACTATATAATAGACATGGCATAAACTATATTGCTTCTAATACCATTTATCAATCCTACTAACAAAGTCTTCTTCAATGCAGTCCGCCTTCATATCGGTTCCCTTACTTGGATCCTTCTGCGGGTTGAGGAAAAGAACTAGGAACATTAGACTCTAAGCTCCCCGACATAATGTAGTAGCGAGTATTTTTGTTAACCTTCCCAATTTTGGTAACAGGGTCTTTTTTATTTAAATTTGCCTCTGAAACAAACAAGGAGGTGGTATACAGTATACCAATATATTTTTATATCCTAAGTTTGACCAACAAATTTGTGTTTTAGCTTTATATTTCTTGATAGAGTATACTTCAGAAATGATCCTATCCTATCAAAATTGTTATTTCTTTTAGAAAGAAAACCTCGTTACTTTTGTATATGTCATCAAAGTTATCGAGTAGAGTATGAAATCAAAAAGAAATACCGAAAACATCTTTTTTTTCTAAACAAACAGACTTTAAAGAACCATTATTAGGTGAAAAATAATAAGGCATTCCATATATATTCAAGAATGTTCTATTGAAGCGTGGCAATTAATATTAATATTTGTAACCTACACAAAACCTCCGCCAAAATCCGCTTTTGCTATTTTCGTTTGTCACTTGAACATTTTACTTTATATATTTGCTTTTTCTCGTTCACCTTTTTCAGAATGTTATTTATATTGCTCATTTAAATTATTTAATAATATGTCAACGTAAATGTGTTAATTCTTGTAAATATTACGTTTCGTTTTTTAATTTTTCTTAATTGGGAAAGTATATTAAACTAATTTCGGGGGCACCTGTAATATTTAAAATTATCAAATCGTTTTGAAAAAGCGTGTTGGGGAAGTGATCCTATAACTATATCTTATTCTATTTACCCTCCAACAAAAATTCGGCAAATTTTTGAATCGTATTTACAATTTTGTGAAGATTATCTGTGCTTCAGAGGCAGTGTCACGTTCTTCCTCCGTTGCATCATTATTTATAGAAAAAATAGAGTCGTATTAGTATTTCGAAAACAGACGAAGTTTCGTTTTCGGAGACATAGAATTAAAATTCCTACAGAGAGGGTTAAAGCATGAGGATATTTATAAGCTATCACTGATGACGGATGAAGTAAGGTATTAAGCTCTGCTTTCATATCTAGATCTCGTAGATTGCACATACTATACGGCGACGCACACACAGTTTATAATTTAGTATGTAAGATTTAAATTATTAATACTTAGTTATTGCTCGACATGGGATAATCTTGGGCTAAATTTAGTAATAATTCGTACGCAAACTAAAAATGCTTTTTCCTTTTGAGTTGAAATATTGTAATTCGTATGCTACTCGTATGCTCGTACGTAACTCCAAAGTAACACATTTTATGATGCAACGGAGGTAAATGTCAGGTTAATACAAGATTTGTTGATGCCTGGGAGGATACACGTTAGGTGTTTTCTGTGACCTATCTAACGCATTTGATTATGTTTTGCATGAAACATTTATTAGGAAACTTCATTATTATAGATTCAGATATAACTCCGTGGTGCTCAATACTTGGTGCTTGGTAGTTTTTATTACCTGCAATACAGATTTATAGACATTTCAAGAGAAATTAATACATAATTATATTTGAAAATAATAATAATTCATATTGTGCCACAATTGCGTCTTATTAATCGTGTTTCCCGCACGCGTAACATAAAAAAACTCGAGAACGTTTTGTCTGAAATGTCACTTTCTCGGGTGCACCCATACGATATCTCACTCTCTACCCGAGGAAAATCACGCCCGCATGTGTAACATGACGAACTTGAGAACAAATGTCACTTTCTCGGGTGCGCCAATACGATATCTCGCTCTTGTTTTTAATTTACATAAGTTACTTACGAAAGTAAGCAATTATGTAAGGGATAATCACGAAATAATTTTGTTTGTAGATGACAGAGCTACTACTGTTGCTTCTCGATACATTTATAAGAACTTAATGTACGTTCATAAAAAAATACTTAAAAAAAATACATTCTCTAAAAAGTGATGTACACAAATTGAATACTAGAAATAAAAATAAATTGACGGTGTCTATTCAGGAATAATTCAGGAGTCTTTGTGTGCGCTTCTACAATAAGGTCCTAAGCAAAATACAACAATTAGATATCACGCAGTTTAAATTAAAAATGCCTAATATAATATAAGGATTATATAAAAGATAAGAATGCTTGTACTTAAGATGGTCCAGCAACTCGATAGGGTTTTCAAACTCATTATGTCTCAAAATTATCTTGTTGCGATGATTTAATTATTATGTTATAATTATAAGATAATAGTTTTTTTTTTCTCTATTTGTAATGTATTGATCTGGAAATGACATGGTTTTATGAATGTCTTTACTCCTATTAGAGCTGGTAGTTTATTGCTCGTTCTTTTTATCAGCCAAAATACGTCTTGAACGAGTGGCGGGGAAAAAATGTTGGACGATTCAAAAGTACTTTTCAGAGTTATAATTGAATAAGTATAATTTTGACTTTGACTGTAAGACCTGGTGTCATATTAATTCTTTAAAACAATAATAACATACATTTGGATTTGCGTTTTAAATAAACGTTGCTATAATAAATACAACGTAACAATATTAAGAGTGGGTATTATTCTCATTTATGTTATTACAATCGAAGTACTTACCACTTCAAGGTTGTCCTTTGTGAGTGCCGCTTTAATTAACAAGTTACATTAAAAGTACACATAGATAATCTCACTGCGGCTTAAGTTTTTTAACTTACGTCGTGTTTTATATTTAAAGTAGGTTTCGACCTAATTTACTTGTGTTTGTATTGTAATTCATCTATCTATACATATATCCTGTTATCTCGGATGCAAACTGTCTGATAATCAAATTGCGTAATGAACTTGCACTTTTAGCAATCTATATATTTCCTTCGATTCGAAATGCCTATGACTTCACCTTATTCTAAATGCACTTAAATCGTTTAGGTATATTGTCGTTACTGGTGATATCAATAAAGACATTCTATTGAATAACACTGATAGTAATTGTGACAATTATCTAACTACAGCTACAATGCATTCTATGTTACCAAGTCATCTTTTCGCTACAAGTGGTAATAAATGTCTGGTCCACGCCATTATAAAATCTAACAAGCCAGCCATTACTCTCATACTTGATTCCCATATCACTGACCACGCTCCAATGCTTATTATTTGTAACATTAAATTTGAAACTGCAAAAAAGCATAATTCTACAACTCGTACTGACATCTCTGCATGTTATTGAAAAAACTGACTTCTCGTCAGTTCTCAATACGAATAATGCCATAGAAGCAGCAACAAACTTTGTTGACATATTATCAAAAATTGTCACCAATAACTCTGCCACTAATAACTCTACAAGTAGAAACAGAATTTTGAAACCCCGGATCACACCAGGGTTATTGCGTTGCATAAGAAATAGAGATAAACTTCATAAAAATTGTAAAAGGAACCCAAATAATCATTACTTATGAATTACCTATATAAAATACAGCATTTTTTGCTATAATTTACTAAAGATAATTGAACGTGAATTTGAAAGATCCCAATTTAAAAAATATAACAAAAATCCTAAGGCGACCTGGAAGCTCATTAAAACAATTACAAATTTAAAAAATAAAACCACGATTGCATCGCGACTGTTATTTATGATAATCCATTGAATTCGGTTAACACAGTAAACTAATTTTTTGCTCATATTGGTAAAAATCTAGCTACCAAAATAAAACCAACTAGCTATAATCCCCATGCAGGATCAAAACTATCATTTAATATGCCTTGTTATTCAATGGGTCTTCTCAATTCGGATAATTGCGAAATTGAGCGTCTTCTAATCGATCTAAAGCAGGATTCTTTGCATTGCATCTGGAATTTTTCCAGAATTCTTTAAGAAAGCTTTGGTACATATGATACATAAGGGTTAGCATAAATAATTTCAGACCTATATCAGTACTAACTATACTATCTAAATTACTAGAAAAAATTCTTAACAATAGACTTATTACATTTTTAAATTCGCAATGAATTTTAGCTGATAACTAATATATTTTTAGATTTGGTAAAAGTGCTGGGGATGCGGTGCTGAAGTTGATTAATGGTGTGGCATCTAACTTAAATAAAAAACTAAAAACTATCGCCATTTTCCTTGACTTATCGAAGGCATTTGACACTGTCTTTGTTCCAATTTTATTAAAAAAGTTGGAGAGACTCGGTGTTTAGGGGCCTGGCATTTAATATTTTCTGTAGTTATCTATCTGAAAGTTCTCAAGTTGGAAGAATTGATGATCATACTACTAATGCGATATCTCTTACTTATGGAATACTTCAAGGTAGGGTCCTTGGACCTACATTGTTTTTGACCTACATGAATGAACTTTGTATGATGTTATTGATAAACTCCGAAATCATTACTTATGCAGATGATGCTCGTTCGTGTGCGGAGACTGCATTTATAGCAGTCAGGGAGTGGCTGTCTGCAAATTTACTTACACTTAACACTGACAAAACCAAATATATCATCTTTGCCCTAAGACTCGCTTCCCTGCCGAATTCTGCGTTTGAGCTAGTAATCCACAAATGTAAAAATATCATAAATGATCTCTGCAGCTGTGCTAGGATAACTAGGACTCATAGCTTAAAATATCTTGGTGTGATGATAGATAGCATATTGTCTTGGCATGTTTAGATTGAGTCACTTACCTCAAGGGTTAGGAAACTCATTTTTGTCTTTCCAAATCTACTTGTCTTCGCCGTCTTCAAAACACTTAGAACAGTATATTTTGCTCTAGCCCACTCCATTCTGATGGGGAAATGCTGGAAAGTGTTCATTTTTACGCTTGGAAAGAGCTCAAAGAGTTGTTCTGAAAGTTATATGCCACAAACCGTTTTCTTTTCCAACAATCGAGCTATATGCTCATTGTAAGTTACCAAGAGTTAGACAATCCTTCATAGTGTACACTGTAATGCGTAAGCATACCAGCTTAGTTTACTATCCTAATTTTGATTAGCGAGTACGTAGATCCAATAGAGTGTGTAGAATAGAGTCCTGTAACGTTAGCGTGGCGAGTCAACAATATCAGTTCCTGAGGCCCAAACTGTACAACAAAATAAATAAAATCCTTAAAATTTACAGTCTTACAATCCGAAAATGTAAAATCGTGGTTGAGAAATGGCTTCATACCCTTACTTATGAAGAGATCTAGGAATTGGAAAGGGGTTTTTCTGAATTCCTTCTGTTTCTTTTGTATACTAATTTCTATCAAACGCTAGCTAACACACACACACACACACACACACAGTTGATTATTCTATTAATTAAGATAAAATTTAATATTAAATATTGATGTAAACTCAAAAAATAAATATGACAAATTATAAGTTTGTTCTGTCTCAAATAATTATTACAAATAATAATGATAATTATATAATAGAATAAAGAACATTACATTATTTGCTACCTGAAAGTGAGCGCTAATGGTTGCACTTCAGTTTTCTTTTTTAAACTACCGCGACTATTATTGTACACTATACTTTTGTTAAATTATTTGTTCAAATAAATTCATTTTTATTATTTTATTTATTATATATGAAAGGAGATATCCTGACTTACTGACGACGCACAGTTCGTGGTCGAAGCAACAAAAAACAATTACTTGATTAAGTTTGAAGAGATAAATGTAGGAGTGCAGTGCGAAGGTGCAGCAGCAAAGGCTATTTGTGTGGTTTTATGAATATATTTCAGGTTATGATAAAGACAGGATTGTGGCCTAGCTCCAGAGGATAATAAAAATATATTGGATGATATAAAAGTTTTTGAGATATGAACTGGACATAAGTTCCTATATGAGTCACTACTTTAGGTCATGTGATAGGTTAAACCTTTAAGACATATCACGAAGCGTAGCGTAGCGATTGTATTAAATTTCGAGGTTGTTTTTTTTTCAGACCACAAAATCATAACTCTAACGAAATTGACAAGTTATTTCAGTATATAATTAGATTTGTTATTATTTGTTGTTGCTGAAGTGTAATGAAAAGATTCCCATGTTTATTTATTTTTTGTTTATTTATTTGATTTGTCATTGTAATAAATGTATCTCATAATATATTATTTACAAATATTAATTTACATAGTGATAAAAATTGGTGTTTATGTAATTTATAAGAAAACGATATATTAAAATTTGTTTTTCTTCAAATGTTCAAATAGAATTAATTTCGTTTATAAAAGAAAATATATTTTTATATATTTTGAACTATACTAGATGGCGTTAAGGATTCTACACTGCACTATTTTGTTCAAGATTGAGTTTTAAAATAAAATATAGTAAGAAAGGGTTTAGCCGGATACGTATGACGAGTCGGCCCCCAAATGGGAATCGATATTGAAACTTATGTTTTAATATAGACTTGATGTTCAAACACGATTTATGTACTTTTCGCGACCGACTTCCGCTTTGACCTTGAGATAGAGAGCAAAATATCCGTATGCTTGACTATTACTGAATGTGATATATCTCTGAAGCTAATTAAGATAAAGAAGTGAAACTAACGCGAGGTGTTAGGTTACATTACAGAGTATATCACATATATTTTTTTATAATTTTTAGAATAAAAAATTACATTAAAAAAATAAAAATAAAAAAAGATCATGTTTTTTTTCTGAGTTCTCTGTGACTTACAATCACGAAATTAATATAGGTATGTTATGCTCCTTTGTGTGCTCTATTACCCATAAAAATTGCGTGAAAAAAAAGTTGGTGCAACACAACGAAAAAAAATTATATGTGATTCGCGCCTTGTAGTGTGAGTGTATAAACAAACAAGTTCGAACTTGTTATCGAGCTGTTTACTGCATCGTTTGTTTAGCTAAAGTAGCAGTCATTTGTATTACACAAGAAGGCAGTTTGGGACTCAAATTCTGTCATAGGTATTTTGTATCAGCATTTTGAAATTATTAACTATCGAACCAAATCATTATTAAGTAATAATGTCGCGAAAGTGTAAAAATTGTAACAAGTACCTGTGTAAGATTCCTGGTTATAAAAAAATTATAAAGAATGAAGAAGAAGCTAAAGTGTTTAGTGACTGTTTGAATAAAATCGTAATAGTTAATGATATTTTTTGTAAGAAGTGTCGACTTATCCCATATATTAACAAAAAAGCTTCTACTTCTAAATGTGCAGCATTTAACTTGGCCGAAATAATGGACGATCAAAATAATCTCTCAGTACAATATGTGAAATCAGCACCTAATATCATCAAAGCAGAAGTAAAATCAAGACATATAATTTACATTTATAATTTACGAATTTACATTCACTATATTTCCGAAGGTAATGACTACAATAGTATTCTTCGTTATTACTGTGATTGCCCCAATGGCGAACGTACAGTGGGATGCTGTCCTCATGTAGCAGCTATTATTTATTATCTATCATATGGACGATATTTGTCCAAAATCGTACGTCCTGATGAGGTCCTAACTAAGTTATTTGCGACTCAAAGTGTTCCGATTGTAATTAATTACAACAGTGACGATGATTAATATTTTGTTTCTTGTATTTTGATAGACACGAAAAAGTAATAATAATAAGTATTGAACACTGGCTGTTTTTTTTTTTCATTTCTTTTTTAACTATTATCCCATCTCTTAAGACCCATTACTTATGTTTTAAAACAAGCTGATGTGAAATTTCGAAAAAAAAAACAATGATGTAATGTGAAAACCTTATAATACAGGGGTATACCATAAGACAGAAATCACATAATTTTTTTTCGTTGTGTTGCACCAAAATTTTTTTTCACGCAATTTTTATGGGTAATAGAGCACACAAAGGAGCATAACATATATTAATTTCGTGATTGTAAGTCACAGAGAACTCAGAAAAAAAACATATTTTTTTTTTATTTTTTTTTTATGTAAATTTTAATTCTAAAAATTATAAAAAAATATATGTGATATACTCTGTAATGTAACCTAACACCTCGCGTTAGTTTCACTTCTTTATCTTAATTAGCTTCAGAGATATATCACATTCAGTAATAGTCAAGCATACGGATATTTTGCTCTCTATCTCAAGGTCAAAGCGGAAGTCGGTCGCGAAAAGTACATAAATCGTGTTTGAACATCAAGTCTATATTAAAACATAAGTTTCAATATCGATTCCCATTTGGGGGCCGACTCGTCATACGTATCCGGCTAAACCCTTTAAGCTTAGCTTTACTAAATGGCATTTATTCTAAAATAATCTGCGCTAACGTTTCTTTCAAAGATTTTTGCGTAGATTACTTTATCGATAAAGTTTTGTGTAAACTTCAGAACCATTTTTTCTGTCTATATTTCAAATTGGTTTGGATGGATTAATATCTCTAAAGTTACAAACTTAAAGTACTGAAACATATTGGATATTTATTAGCTTTTTTTGTTGTAGTATCTTCCAAATTAAATATCAAGGTAATTTGATTATTAGCTCGAAAAACAACAGCGTCGAAAAAAATTGTTGCCCAAAATAACTATACCACGCGGATGAAGTCGGGCAAAAGCTAGTAAAAGGAGATGTCCTGACATATTGAGTGATAGACAACGCAAAGCCTAAATCGCTGATCGTAGAGTCAAGAATAGTATTTTGGAGAGCACACTCTTCTTGTTACTTAGAGGTGTACTAAGAACGGAATTTTGGAAAATCCGCCCCAAGGGAGGAAAGGGTGAAAACATTTCTATGTTCTTTTTTTGTTTTTGGACCTACATCGATAAAAATTGATATTTAGGTAATTTAAGACTCTAGGAAGGTAATAGGTTATATTTTATCCCGAAAATGAGCACTTAAAGGAATGAAAATGGAAGCGAAAGTTTTTATGAGGAGCTTTATTTATTAAAATTTGTATTCACATTTGTATGTACATAATTGATAACAAAAATAACATTATAAATATTCAAAACAAATCATTTTATATACGAAAGAAAACAGAAACTAAGTATTATAACTAAGTAGTATGTGCTTTACCTACCAGATGGCGTTAAATATATTTCTAAAGCGTAATGTTTTGATCACGGTTGAGTTTCGAAAATATATATATTTTTAAATTAAATTTATAATAATGAAATTTAATTAAGTTTTCAGTACTTTCTTTACGGAAATAAAGTACTGAAACCTTAGATATAAAAACATTGGACATTAGTCGGTTATTCATAAGTATAGATGTTGCTGTACCTTAAATAAATATATAAAGCTATTTGTTGTAGTTTCTTCGAAGCTGAATATCAAAGTAATTTAATTCCAATATCACAAATATTTTGCTCTTAATAAAATTAATAATTGTGTTTCGTATCGTAATATTTGATAGTTAACCATTTCCCTGGGTTTAGCACAGCCGCACTGTAGGCGTGTAGCATTTAGCCGTGCAAATGAATGGCGATTACAAAGCGATGCTGTTTTTCGCGATAAAATATAGCCTATGTTCACAGAATGTGGGTTTCGAGTAGGTAAAAGAATTTTTAAAATCGGTCCAGTAGTATTGAAGCCTATTGATACGGATATGGATGCAAAAACAAACAATCAAATCTTTCCTCTTTATAATATTATTGTAGATACAAATATTCCATACTAAAAGCATATAGCGAAAATAGGTTTGTGTATATGCCTGTTAAACTCCCCCGTAGATATAAGTTGCTTTTTAACAAACTTCACAATCTAAAATGGAATTATGTATGTTTTTTTATGTACGATATATTCCATCAATTGTTGACCAATATTCAAAATGATTTTTCATTCGACGGCTTAATTGACCAAGGTTAATTTTAATCGAAATCGAATCAGTAGTTTTATTTTTATAGTACAAAAAAAATATGTTTTTAAGTGTTTATATCTGCCAAAAAAAACAAAAGACTGCGGATTTTGCATTCTTTTTAAATCCGAAAGAAAAATTTTCTTTGTTCAACGGATGTGTATATTTTTCATTTCTTCTTGCTTTTCTCTGCGAATTCACCTGCGTAAAATTATAGCTCATGTCCTCTGTGTATTAAGTAGCTTTTCATAGATGGAAAATTTATAATAGGTCCAATGGTTTCGGAGCCTTTTCAATGCAAACAAATGGCGTTCAAATCTTTCCTCTTTATAATATGAGGCTAGATTATTGGAAAAAAAAAATTTGAGCAAATGAACAAAATCCTAATTTCCTAATACTTTAACTATTATTATACTATTGTCATATTTTTATATACATATCTAATATTTTTTGTTTCTATATCGCTAATAAGCATGACATAAAAGCTTTTAAAAATAGGACTGACTTTATATCTTAAAAAGTAATATGTAGTACATATCTTAAAAGCGACTATTTAAAACTTCTATTGAAGTCGGGCGGTTATCACTTTATTGATAATAATATTATTTAACACTTTTAAATAGTTGATGATGAAGATAAAGTATTTTATTTTTATTTTAAACTTTTTGCGGATCTTACAGCATTATTAACAATACGATTCCATCTCTACACTTTTAAGCTAATTACAACCTTCCGCATATATATGACCAAAGTATCAAAGTTAAAGTTATCGTTTATTCCGTTTAAGTTGTTATACTTAGCACTTATTAAATTTTAAAACTATGTCATTGGCTCACTAATCTCCGGACGGGTGACTTTACACTGAGAATGATCGACAAGAAATTCGGCGAGTGCTTGTATCTTCTCCGTGTTTCATATAGAGAAGGTTAATTGAAAATTGACTTTATTAGACAACGAAATCACTTTCTGCAATATTATTTACTTATTTCAAAAACAAAGTCCTCAGCAATGCCTTATCTCAATAATAGCACAATTCTAACGTCTCTTAATGCCAATTACGGATTTTCATTATAAACAAAAAAACACACAGTTGATTTATTAATATATCTTGCCATACATATTTGTTCATTAATAATGCATAAAAAAGAGCAAATGGACAAACTACCGTCCACAAGCATGACGTCACAGTCAATTTGCGATGAAACTACTTGGCCAATTGAGCTTTTTGTAAACATTTGTAAATCGGCAGCCGAAAAATGGACGTACAAAGTTAATAAACGAATATTTAACATGGAGCCCAAATGTTGGTGGAAATAAGAAAAACAAAAATGAAATACAAATTTAACAGTACGAATCGATCAAAAGCGATTTTTTTTCAATAACTACGAGTGTTTTTCCATTTTACAAATACTAATAAAACTATTTTTTCTTTCCTGATCTGGGCTAAAGCTAATTAGGAGGTTTGTCTTCCTGTTGTTGTTGATTCGTACTTTCGGTTTATTTGTAAGTCAAAGTTTTTCAAATTAATGATAAAATAGGTTTATTTTTCCAGTTAGAAATAAATTTAGATGACAAAACAACTATTCAATATTCAACTATAGTTTTTAGTTGAACTCGGCACAAATCTACTAATTATAAATGAAAACTATATTGATCCGAGATGCTAACGTTCAGATGGAGATATATATAATTATTTCAATCCTTGTTTATACAATTCTATCAAAATTTCTATATTTAAAACCTTAATGCATTGTATGTAGAATTGAAAATCGTTTATGTCTAGTCGTCATCGTGTCCCGAGTCCTAGTGCTGAAAGATCCCTATAAACAGGACCATAATAGCAATTATGAATTTCACAATTTCCTTTGATATCGAATAAAAATAACCTGAAAATATCGATGTCATAAAAAGTAAATACTAAGTAATTATACAAAAAGAAATGTTATCTTTGACAAAAATAAGATAACTTCATACGCTTAAATATTAACTTAAAAAGTCGAGAATAGCGTTTTTTTGCCAACTGGTGCCCTAAAAAACTAACTTACTTTTTAAAAACCCTCACCCATTTCAAGATCAAGCTGATTTTTATTTTAAACTTAGTCTAGTTACGACGTTTTAATGAGATACGCCCTTTTTTTACATAATCGATATATTGTACAAAAGACAAATAAACAATTTTATTTTTATTACAACTTGAATTAGCAAACTTTATACTCCTCGCGTCGTAGACTTCCAGGTGATCGAAAGATTTTAATTTCTATCGACATTGCTGTGCAGCTTTATGTACAATCACGTTTTCATTGCTCCAGGGCACGGCTTAAAAACTATTAGCTGCAAAGAGAGTAGAACGCTGGTTGGGAATCAAGAAGTTAATACTTACAAGTATATATCTTAAGAACAAATTGATTTCCGTTTCCTTTTCTATTTCGCAATAAAAGTGAACGTTGTGCACGTATTTTAATGGCACAAAATATGATATTTACATATCAAAATCTTTTTTTGTAAGGTTCATTACAAAATTAGGATTGAGCAGGAGATACGAGGGTCAAACTGAAAGTTCTTAGAACTGGCCACTTATAAACAATATAATAAAAAAATAATTCTAAAATTTGAAAATATAACTCTTTGCCAATATTACTGAGTATATATTTCATTCATTTGTCATTTGTTTTACGATTTGGCGGCAAATTGAAAATTGTCTGTGTCACGTCATCATGAATTTAACACGAGAAAATTTTCGTGCAATGATTTTTTATGACTTTCGATGTCATTTAAGTCAACAAGAAAGTTATGATAGACTACGATTGGCCTTTCACGATGAAGCCCCATCTCGTGCGACTGTTTACAACTGGTTTAATGAGTTTAAACGTGGTCGCACTAATCTCACTGATGATTTACGTGAGGGACGGCCTTCTACGGCGACGACTGAAGATAACATCTGTGTTGTGCGGCGTATGATAGAGACTGACAAAAGAGTGACCTATCAACAGATTCGGACAAGCTTAGGCATCGGTATGAGTCAAGTGCACAAAATCCTCCACGAACATTTAGCGGTCAGGAAGCTTTGCGCCCGGTGGATACCTCATAATTTGACTGAGGCTCAAAAACTCCATCGTGTGGATTGGTGTCGTAAAATGATTGAAAGATTTAACGGAGGTGACTCAAATGCTGTGTTCGACATACTAACAGGTGACGAAAGCTGGATTTACTGTTATGATCCTAAAACCAAAAGACAATCTGCTCAGTGGGTGTTTCCTTTCGAGGAGTTGCCAACTAAAGTGAAGAGAGATCGAAGTGCGGGAAAAAAAATGGTGGCCTCGTTCTTTGGAAGGATAGGTCATTTTGCAACAATTGTGTTAGAAGATCAAAAAACAGTTTCTGCAGAATGGTACACTACCAATTGTTTGCCACTTGTCTTGGAAAAAGTTCGAGAGAAACGACCTCGCAGTAGGATCCTCCTTCACCACGACAACGCCTCGTCGCACACCGCCAAGCGAACGATCGACTATTTGGCGACATCAAACGTTGAATTACTGGGTCACCCGCCGTATAGCCCCGACCTCGCGCCTTGTGATTTTTATTTATTTCCAAAAATTAAAGAAAAACTTAAAGGAAAGCGGTTTATGAATGCTGAAGAAGCGGTGGCTGCGTATCGCGATGCCATTGAAGAGACCCCTAAGGACGAGTGGGCAAAGTGCTTTTCCCAGTGGTTCCATCGCATGCAGCGGTGTATTGACGTGAATGGACAATATTTTGAAAAGATATAATAAAACTAATAACTGGCTAATGTAATCAGTTTTTGATTTTCTAAGAACTTTCAGTTTGACCCTCGTAATCTATACTCGTTAATGTTACAAAAAGGTAAATTTGATTTATTTCCAATGAATAGACTCCTAAAATAGGAAACTAATTTAAAAAATTCTTTCACCTATGGAATGCTACATACGTCAATGATTTAAGCCATAATTTATGCAGGCAAAGTCACGGAAAAGCCACTGGTGACTATTAAATAAAGATAAGACCACATCTGTGAAACAAATCAGACTATTTTTTTAAATAATTCTTTAAACTTCTAGTTTAAAGAAGTGTTAAATTATATTTATTTGATTGCATATAACTAGATATAGTACCTATTTAAAGAAATCAAAAATTTTATTTTAGTTTTTAGTTGGTACTAGAAAATCAGCACCATTACTTTGTACTATAGAACGATTCTCAGTGCAAACTGTGTTCGTTAGTGGAACTTTAAATAATCTCAGACAACTTTTGTGGTTTTCGTACAGATCATTGTGGACAATAAACTTAAGTCTTGGTACTTGTTATAGCACTGTTATATCGGATATGCATGTAAAATTCGAAATTGAGATACAGAGTGGAAAACGAGTATCTATACGGCGATTAGATTAACCGGTCATTGCTAGATGATACCTAGTCAAAGAAGCGAAAGACAGATCCTCTTTTCTCACCAAAAGTATGAGATAGGTGGATCAAATAAATAAATTTCGAACGTAGGCTATTTCCATTGTGGGAGTTAAACTAGTGCCCGGTTATTGGTTAAACCAAAAATTCACTATCTCAATTTCAAGAGGTAACTCCGAGTTTCAAATGAGATGTTCAGATGTTGGTCACAGATGCATCTGCCGTCATTAGCCAATCCGAATTGGACTAGTGATGGGTTTTACATATAAGAAACGAACTGAATAGCTCGTTTTATCTGTTGCTTTACTCTCTTTTTGCAACGGGTGCATTAATAGGTTAATTATGATAAAATTAGGTTTATTATCTTTTACATTAGATGTTGCATTTAATGACGGTTTGCTACTTACATAAACCGGTTTCTATAAAGTAGTATGCGAGCGAATTAATGTGATTTATGAAGGAAGTTCGTGATGCCAAGGGTTAATAAATATAATTTGCCTGCTGAACGAGCTGTGACTTCATTATATTTTGTTCCATAAAATAATATGCAAAAATAAACTTATGCAGTTCACTCACTTTAATCATTAAAGACGACAAGAAATTAAATACTATCGTCATTAGCTCTACATCCCCCACTGCAGGGGTTAATTCCTTCCTTCTGGATGGTTAAAGAGGATGGACCTTAATCAAAGGCCTTGCACAATGGCCCAATGTGGATTTTAGGATATTTTTTCTATTTTATTTTATTGCAAAGGCAGCTGAACTTAGTTTTCCTGCCAATGATGAAATGTGAGGATACCATTGCAATTTAGAATCCAGCGTTACACCCAAGAAGATTGTTGAATCAACAAACTCGAGATTTTCATCATTAAGTTTAATTTCTGTTAATTCAGCTTTTACATTAGGTAACATAAACTTTATACATTTCGGTTTTTTAGCATTTAACTGGAGATTATTATTATTACAGAAAACTGTATTATTATTTACTAACTAAACCGTATATTATTATTTACTGAATACTGTTCAAGAATTAATTTTACAAAAAATTTACTTAACGTCGGTAACATAAATAGGTCTATAATTATTGTGGTCTTCTCTATTTCCGGATTTAAAAAGAGGTAAAACTTTGCTTAGCTTCATAAGATTTGGAAAAATTTCTTCATCTATACAACGATTAAATATATTAGCCAAGTTAGGGGCTATAAAATGAACTGTACTATAATAATACTTTTGGTAAATAAGAAACGTAGATTTAAATGTATGTTTAATTAATTGATTTAAAGGATCTGTTTTTACCGACATACATTAGTTGTCAACAGATGGCGATAATGTATTAGTCTATAATTAGACGTTCTGTTTTACCGATCTTTCTCTCTCTATTCAAGATGGTTTTGTGCTTTTTGTTCTCCAATTAACAATTTAAGATCTTGGATAAATTTCACTTAATACTTACTGCATAGTAGGACTGATACTCAACATATGGTCCTTCGAGCCGAATATGAACCTTGCTACTGCCAGCTCGTTGTCATGTCACTGATTTGCTAATTAAATATGAGCATGAACGGCTATTGCATGCAGGAACCCAAACAACTTTATCTGTTTTGCGGAGTTTTGTATGGCCATTGAATGCCCGAAATCGTGTGCGCCATTTAATACACAAATGTGTCCGTTGTTACAGATTTAAGGCTGAAACTGCTTCGCAAATAATGGCTGACTTGCCTAAGTATCGCGTAACACCTTCACGACCTTTTCTGTTCACAGGCATAGACTTTGCTGGCCCATTTTCAGTCAAGATTGCTCGCATGAGGAAACCTATAATAACTAAAGGTTATATATGTCTTTTTGTTTGCCTTAGCACTAAAGCAATTCATATTGAATTAGTTTCAAATCTCTCTACTAAAGAATTTCTTAATGCATTGCGTAGATTTATTTCTAGACGGGGTAAATGTGTTAAAATATTCAGTGATAATGGAACTACTTTTCATGGTGCTAAAAATGAGCTTCATGAGTTATATAACATGTTTAAAAACGATTTTGAAAAAATTTCGAATTATGTATTATCAGAATCCATAGAATGGAGTATTATAATCCCTCATTCAGCTCATTGGGGGGGAATATGGGAAAGCTCTGTGAAGCTTGTTAAACATCATTTGAAGAGAATATTGGGTAATACTGTACTTTCCTATGAACATTTATATACTCTTTTGACCCAAATTGAAGCTATTGTAAACAGCCGACCAATAACACCATTGAAAGATTTGGATGGTGAAGAGCAATGTCTCACACCAGCTCATTTTTTGATTGGGTGCAGCTTTACTTCATTTCCAGAAGGAGATTTCACAAAATTTCCTGATAACAGATTAAATATATATCAACAAATATGTAAACTTCGACAAAGCTTCTGGAAGCGATGGAAAGCTGACTACTTAAACACATTGCAGATGCGATACAAATGGTATAAAGAAAAACCAGATTTAATGTTAAACATGATTGTATTATTGAAAGATGATAATCAACCACCATTGTCTTGGCCATTGGGTCGTGTAGTAGAATTATACAAAAGTAAAGACAATCATATTCGAGCTGTTGTTGTAAAAACTAAGACAGGTTTATATTCTAGACCTATTACAAAAATTGTTCCATTGCCTTTTGAACAAAATAATTAATTTTATAATATAACATATTGTAACTATATAAAATTACGAGCTGATACTTATTTAATGTGAGTGTTATTTTATTTTATTTGTAAAGAGTGTTGATTTAAGCAGATCACTTTAAGTTTATTATATAGAATTTTGTTCTTACTGCTTACCTGCACAATTGTACTTATTATAGTGTGTAACTAAGCTATATTGTGCTTATTTATAAGAACTTGTCATAAGTAAATTTAAGGTCTATGTATTAGTTACTAATGCAAGCTACAATGCTCGTAGGACTTCCATTGGGTTGTGTATTTTTAAAATATGATGCCAAGAGTATTTAGTTTTTCATATCTTAATTTGGTTGAGATTGTAATTTTTTCTTTGAAGTTAATTACCTAGATTTTGAGAATTTAATTTCTATGTATTCTTTTTTGGTTAGATACGTTCTTCTTAAATATTGAAACGTTGTATTTTCAATGGGGCGGGTGTATGGTAAATAAGAAACGTAGATTTAAATGTATGTTTGATTAATTGATTTAAAGGATCTGTTTTTACCGACATACATTAGTTGTCAACAGATGGCGATAATGTATTAGACTATAATTAGACGTTCTGTTTTACCGATATTTCTCTCTCTATTCAAGATGGTTTTGTGCTTTTTGTTCTCCAATTAACAATTTAAGATCTTGGATAAATTTCACTTAATACTTACTGCATAGTAGGACTGATACTCAACAACTTTATTGTCAACACCATAGATATATTCATAAACTTATCATACAAAACAATACATCAAAGTGTAACAAATGGCGGTCTTATCGCTGAAAGCAATTTCTACCAGACAACCTTTGGATGAAGAGGAATGTTAATTGCAACGAAACGGGGGTGTAAACTTAGAGTAGGTAATTACATTATTCCACTATTTATAATATTAAGAGATATGCCCCATAAATCACGTATGTTTTTTTATTTTCAGACAATTGAAAGTTTTAATAATATCTAAGAAACTTATATATTTCAATTTAAACTGGCTGGCTACCTTAGGCAAGTACTTTTCTTAAATAGCCTATGCGGCAGTTGGTGAAGAATTTAAACCAGATGCAGTTGCAATTGGTATGTTTATAAAATACTCATCAAATATGAAAGCAATTTTATCATGAGATTTGATGGTCCTATTATTAAACTTAAGTGTTATAATATCTTCACGTATTTGCTCTTTACCGGTTTCACGGGTTATTACTCGTATATTCCAGGTTGTTTTGTTATTATTGGAATTCTTTATCTTCTCTTTAATAAAATTTGACTTTGCCGCAGAACACACCCTTTTGAATACTTACGAATAATTCTTCACGAAATCAATGAAATTTTGATTGTGGTTATTATCTTAAATCGTATAATTCATAGTATGTGACTACTTTTATAAATACCTGTTGTAGCCCAGTCACAGAACTGTAACTTCTGTGTAACTTTTACGGTCTTACACGGAAATTAAATTTATTAAATTTAATGTGCCTTCCAAAGCAAGCTCGAAATATTTATTTTTTGGTCACCCATCTCGTGACCGACCCTTATGAAAGTAACTTAACTTTAGCTTATACATTACGCCACAGAGCTGTGTGTACGCCATTGAGCTGCCGAGAAGTCCTTATTTCTCGGCAGCTCGATGTCCTTACATTAATGGGCTTGTCATTACAATTCTGTTTCTATCTCATTCAGTGAACGTCATGTTGATATATCTTTTGTTAAATTTAGTTTTAATATTGCCTGCTGCTTATACTGCTGTTTAACTTTAATACTAGTGAACTTAAGCCGTTACTCGAGTAGTATGAGAGAGATTGAGATATCTTATCTCTCAGATTATAATAGAACTATTATGTGCGTTCCACACTTTTCATTTTATGTGACGCAAATATCATATAAAATTGAATTTGAATTCTCAACACACAGAGTATATTATAACGAACCACTTTTATCATTCAATTCGATGTAGATGAAAAAATGTCTAGATACACTCGTATCTATCAAAACTCTATTCCGGACGTGACTCTGCATAACTTTTTATGCCTGTTTTTTTCCGCGACGTGGTTTCTTTGTATCTGAATTTGAAATATTTAGCAAAATAAAAAGTGTCCAACAATAATTCACCTATTAAAAATCTAAACTTACATATAATCACACGTGCTCTATATTTTATTAAATTACGATCTGATTTGTTGCAATTTAAAGTTTTTTGACAATTGACGTTTTTCGCCTCATGGGTATCTGATTATATCTTATATATCATAGGATATCTGTTTTTTCGCGACTTAAATTTTATTCTACGTCACGAACGTATTATGTAGCTTCCTGTAGGTGAAATTGGATTAGTATTTCCGAAGATTATCCCCTACAAAAAACGAAACAACGACAGGAACCTCTTCAGTATATTTGGATGGTTAAAGAAATCTTTATTCTATTGAGAATTAAAATAATTTACTTACTGAGAAATACAAGACACACGTTTTTTTTATATTTGTATAGCTAAAGTTCTACGATAAGTCAATACTATCCAGTATTGATTAATCGAACTACTGTTGTTCGCAATATAACAAAAAAACAATATAATTCATGATATAATCAGAATACAATTTTCTTAGTTTATTTTCGTTCAAGTTTCAATCACAGTCTGCGCTAGAATACGAAACAGTTGAACAATACGATTGGGATATTCTTGATTCCAATTAAAAATAAATTGAATTCGAAACGCATCGACCACAGATAGATGGAATTGTCTTTTTTTTCATATCGAATATTTATTCAACAAACCTCTGTTCTCTTCGGTACGATGGAGGTTATGTGAAAATGGCTCATTCACATTGAACGTCCGGGCCCGCACCTCGCATTTTTTCTCTGTGGAATAATGAAAACAAGTCATAAAGGTGAATATTAACTGTGTGCGAGGCACTGACTGAATCAACGAATAATATGGATTTGCCGCTCGCATGCGTCCACTGCATCGGGATTTTTAATAGTTTAAAATCACGAAATGTTAATACCTATTGACAGTTTTGTCATAACGCTGTGATGAAATTGATAGAGCTCCATTTGGATTAATTTTCATATATAAAGCTTTTAAGTAACAATATCCACCACAGAAATGAAAGTGTAATTTACAAATATATTCTATAGTTTATTGGAACACAAATTCTGAGATATAAAATGGTAAATGAAGATTATGAGTCACGATTGAATGTATTATAACGCGTAATGCCCCAGGTAATGTGGTTTATTGTACCGTGTAGAGTCCTTATTAGGGTTCTGCGACTTAATTGGAAAACGGAACCCTCAATTCAACATAACCACCACGCGGACCCAGTGAGGATTGGTTGGTATTAACTACTACAGATGCAACGAAGACAATTTCCCGTATCCCAATTAATTATTCGGTCACAAATCCATATAACCGAGACTTGCAATGATAGCTTAAAATCGCTATTGCAGACCGGTAGCGCTAACCACTAAACCGTCTTGCTACTCAATTTAATCAGGCACTCTAACCTGATAAATCCAAGTTTACATTAACGCTAAGAGCATTAAAATTGAATTCATCGACAGATGCAAGAAATAATGAATTAGTTCCAAGTTAGTTACATGGAAAACTTGCAGGTGCATGGTTCAGAATACATGTTGTAGCAAATGAATGTTTCCGTCGCAATCACTATAAAAGTACGAATGTTTAGAAACTCACATACAAAGTTTGCGTCTGAATGGTACCTGGGCATCGCTCACGTGCCCGCAAATAAATACACCTGCAGATGCGGCGACAAATCTCTTAACCGTCGCAGATTTTACACGTGTTTCGCCACTTACGATATTGGTGTAAAGTAAGAACTAATTCAATTGCGAAATGTATGTGAATTTTCATTACATTATGTTCTTTTTTATTTATTTGTTGTTATAAGAAACTGAAATTAAAAAGTACTTAATGTAACTAAAAAGAGACTTAAAATGAAAGCTTTTGATTTGTGCTCCTTTATCTTTTTTTTCTCGTCTTTGTTTTGTTTTCTTATTTTTTCCATCATGTCTTTTTCCTCTTATAATATATTTACAATAAGATTACTTCTGATTATTTCTAGCTCACACGTGAAAGATTTTATATAGATTTTTTAAGGAGTAGATCTTTATCACTCTTAGTATAAAAACTTTTTACAAAAATAGATCCGACTTCAAGCTTTAAAATGATTAATAATATTTATCCCAACAGCGAATTATTCAAGAAAATGCTATTGAAGTCGGGCGCAAGCTATTTGCTGGTTACTATTTAAATGATAAGCTCTCGACTTCAATAGCATTTTCTTGAATAAGCCTCTTTTGAAATAAGTATTATATATCACTTTAAAAAAAAGATTTTCTTTTTAGTCACATTGATTTATTATATAATATTATATTTTTTATATAATAAGTAACACTAAAAATATTAAATAAGTAAAAATATTCAACATAGTGAAAGTCTTAGAAAAAGAGATTTTGTTTATTTGTTTGACATAATTATTTCCAATAATCTATACTCATATTATAAAGAGAAAATATTTGATTTATATTTTCGCAGGCAAAATCGCGGGTAAACAACTAGTTTGATAGAAATTGATTCAAATTTCAAGAAGAAACCGGTGAAAGTAGGTATGTACTATAATAAACAATATACATCCTCTCAAAAAACATAATATATACAAAAAGGCATAAGTCTCGAAACTCAATTCGTCTACCGTAAAAAGTTATGAAATCAACGAAAACCAAGTAGATAAAATCAGTACCTGTCTTTCTGTGGGAGTAGCTAAACAACTTCGTCATAGGTTTAGGTATCTCTGTAGGTAGGCCACATAGTGTATGTATGAAAAATGGCTCGAATGGCTTAGAGAAAAGGATGGTACGGCCGTGCCGTGAACAAAAAAGTAAAAAGGTACTTTTTTTCTTGACTTGGCAGGGACATACTCTTTGAACATAGAAAATCCTCCTTTCGGATTTTAAATGAATTCAAAATACGCAATTTTTTTTTTATCTATTTGGGTGAAATCTGATAAAAAGCATATTTTGTTTCGTTGTAAAATGCAAATTATTTATTCGATTTCAGGTAATTAAATTAAATGGAACCACTTCAGTCCATTAAACTGTCGAGTAAAAAAATAATTTTGAAAATCGATCATCAATTGGTGGAAATATCGCTGATAAAAAAAAAATTAATCATATTTCGCTGTTAAACATATAATATTCTCATTTTCGATTTGAAGAAAAAATAATAGCCGTGGATGTGACATGAAATCAGTGGATATTCAATCTATCATGATATTGGAAAACAACCTAATATTTTACAGTTTTACCCCAACATTCGACTTAAAAATGTGCTACTTATTATAATAATTTTCAATTATGTATTTCCAATAAAATAGGTAGGAGGATACATACAATCATTATTTTCGTTTCGAGTAGGAAATCATTAACCATATTCACCACTCAAATTCACTACAAAAATATTGAGTATTCCAATAAGCTCGTTTGAAAGCGGATGTACTTTATTTTATGTTTATGTTGAACAATTTGAATGGGAATAGTTTGGATTCGCATGTGCCTGCCATTTATACAATTTTGCATAAAAAAAAATGAAATTAATAAATATTTTTGTTTAAACGATTATCATTACATTTATTCTTCATGGATTTTACTTTTTACTGTAGTTTATGTGTTTATAAATGACTTTATTATATTAATAATATTTGATAAATTTTTAATTTCAACCACATTTTGAAAAAAAATAGGTGAAAAAATCAACACTCATTTTGGGCAGGCTCTAATTTCGGGCTCCAATCGCTTCTCGGGCATCTGAAACAGCCGAATTAAAAAAACTTTAAGACAAATTCAATACCCAAAGCAAATCAATAATTGTGAAGTTCCAATCTGAATAAATCAGTAATAAGGTTAAGTAATTATTTATTCACAGCACGAAACTATAGTCTTCAAGTTCTTCTTTTATTTCTGCTTGAATAGATTGTGTTTATGTTTTCTAAATTAATGGTTTTAGGATACCGTAAAAAAAGATATCTCATAGGAGCACTTATGTGTGTGTCTATCTATCCGTCGGCCTGTCTTTGCTGCCAAAACCCTATATTCCCGAGAGCATATCAAATTTATGCAAGGCGAAAGTAAATAGGCTCCTTCTTTGCTAGTTCGTTCTTCTGTAGATTTTATTCGTGCTTCCAGGCTGGATAGAGATCAAGCGTCACCCAATGTGTTAAAATTTAAAAAAAGCCACAAATGCCACATTCGAACTAAAAAATAATTTGTATTATGGCTTCGCTATGATTTGACTAATTATGTCTGTAAGATAAATATATTTTATGGAATAAACTCATTATATATTTAATTTAATACGCATATTAATATAATTAAAGAAATTTTATTACAATTTTTTTTTGGTAAATTGCGTAGTACATACGCCGTGTTAAATATTTTTAATTATACTTATAGTTATTGTCACTCGGAATGATGTAACGTTTCTGATGATACCCTTACATTAATATCCGTTAAGTCTGTCGAAGTTATGGTGGAACAAAGAAACTCACATACATTATTATATTTGAACATAATATACTCTTTTTAATGTGGGTAAATCAATGTACAGAGAAATTCAAGAGAAAGGTTCATATGTATAATACAGAACGCGAATAAAACAAATCATTGTGATATTTTTTAAATTATATGAGTAATGGCCCGAATTAGGATTGATGCTTAAAAATATAGTATCTCGCGCTCCTTTATTCTTTGGCAGGCACTTTATACCATTGGTTTCTACTGCCTTTGCAGTCATTAACGCCTACAAAGACGCACTGGGCCCGTGGTGGGTCATAGCCCGTGGTTATTAATATCCTATGAATGGGATTGAATCATTCGATTTGATTCAATCCCATTCATAGGATATTAATAAGCGGGTGAATAAATGAATGAATAAATAAACTTTATTGTACACCAATAGACAAAAAATATATGAATACAATCAATTTGTATAATAACAGTACAAGTAGCTGTCTTATTACTAAAAAGCTCAATGTATATAATAAATGGTCATGATAATTAATAGTTTCAATAATGAATGATATATTCAATATTAGTTCTTTAAATGATACAGTTTGTGTATATAATTGCACTAAACCATAAATTTTTTTTATTTATTTTTGTATACCTGTATCTCTCTATTTTGTATATTGGTTTAACATCTTGCGTTACATAACTAGAAAAATAAAGGTGGATATGAAACTTACAGTTGAATATATTACTTATTTTTGTTCTTAATTTTTATAAACAATATCTGGTTGGTGATATTACACTATATGCAGATGATACCAGCCTATTTTATTTTGGAAATTGTATAGAGCTAATTGTTAGGGATGCACAAAATGACTAAAACATCTTAAATTAATGGTTCCAAATTAATTTACCGACAATAAACACTATGAAAACAAATTATATCATATTTTCGACAAAAAATAAAGAATTACCAACCATTACAAATCAATGGGCAGTTCATTCATAAAAAAGGGCACGAAAAGTACCTGGGTCTTATTATGGAATCTAATTTGAATTTCAAAACACATTTTGAAAAAATCTAAATACAAATTACACGTCACGGCATAGTAAGAGGTATTGTCAAAAACTTACCATTGAGAGTGGGCTATGATATATATAACTGTCTTTTAAAACAGCATATTGATTATTTAGTTGAAATCTGGAGTACCCGAGCAAAAAGTAATAAATATTTTCTACAAATAGCTCAAAATAAATTGAAAAAAAAATTATTTCACATAAATTTTTTAACTTCCACCGAGAAAATTTATAAAGATACAAACCTTATGAACATTAAACAAACATATGTTTACTTATCAGTACTTTGGTTCGCAAAATTCTTAATAAAGAAGTGCATAGTGAAATTACATTTAAACAAAAGCAACATCCACATATAAAACAATTGAGAAATATTGATCTGTGTTTACGCCCTCCGAGAACCAACTATGGAAAAAACGAAAATACAATATAATTTATGAAGGTGCAATACTATACAACTCTTTACCCAAACATCAAAAGCAAAATCAATGTCAGCTATTAAAAGGAAAATAAACGAATAAAAAATGAATAATAAATACGTATAAGAGCAAATACTTATTTTTAATATATTTTTTTGTTAACGTAAATATGTAATATGTAAGTGGAAGAAAATATAGTTACAAAATTACAAAATTAATGTAAATAGAACGGTCAAAGTTTACCAAACGCAAAATATATAATATGCACATCTTAATATTGCAATCTTATGCCAAAATAAAATAAAGTATCAAGATGCCACTTCCAGTGAAGCGCATCTTAATTCTGTTTGTTTTGTATCCGATTGTTTCTTTTTGCTGGTTACTATCATATTGTAATCTAATAGAGGGTACTCTACGCATATTGTTTAAGTTAAGCAGTGTTATATTGTATACGCTTTTCATAGTTACTAGGTTTTTGTCAATTCCTCACGTAAGCGAATTATGTAAATTTTTGTGAGAAATAAATATCTTAAACCACATTTATTCCAAAAACCTAATGCTTTTGTAACATCTACATGGATTTATAATTTCATAAAAAAAACCATCTATTGCTGCCTTTTGGCATCTTCTCACCATGAACTTGCAATACATACGAATAAAGCTTAAGACGAAAACTTTTAAAAATAAATATTTTATATATCACACGAATACTACTACTGCCGTGCTACGGCAAATCGCTACATATGCTACGACAATCTACGAAGACGCTACGCTACGGTGACGTAACATTTTAAAGTTGTTGTTAACATTTTCCTTTTAATTTGCTGTCGAACAATTACGTGCTCGGTGAACGCTCGCATCTTAGTTTTCCCTGAACGAAGATTTTGCAAATTCTACAAAGTAACTACGTTGGGGTAATGAAATACACCAATCTCCTCCCTCTACACTCGTATACTCCGAAAATATACTTACATTTTTTATTAACAAATGTTACGCAATGCGTCCGATGTTATAACGCACAGATGTAAAGGACACTCGTAAATTAGATGAAGCGTTCTTTGCGACCTTGAGACAGCGCGTCCCGAAAGTGGCAGCCGTAGTCTCCCGTCTTACAAACCAAAGGGCATCACCATAACATCCCGGTGGTTGACCAGCATCAAGTAAATAATAAGGTAAAGGACGACGAGCGTCCTCCCAGGTGCGGGGGGTGGGTGGTGTGCGATCCTAGAAGGCTCGTCATTCGCGCGGCAGCCGTCGTCGCGATCACACGCCGCGTCCGCGCTTTGCGTACCGGTACGACGACGTTACGTAACGCTATTTACCCGACATCTGTTGAGTGTGACACAGCTCAGCCGCGACACGCTTCCACCGCTGACCATTTCGCGCGCACGTCATGATTACATACGCGATCGCCGTCACCGATGCCGTCGCCATGACTACCATCTTGCACTTTAACGGCAAAACTTAAAAATCATATACCGATGAGACTTACATTATATCGACTGCCAAAAAATTCCTGCCAAAATAGTTATTAATTAATCTGTAGGAATAAGTAGTTTCGTAACGCTTAGCGCTTCCGGGACTGTGACGAGATACGACCCTCGGACTGTATATTGCAAGGAGGACTGACTGCCATTTTGCTGATATATCACTGCCAATGCCGCTTTAAAATTATCGATGCTTAAACACTGCCAGCTGTGCCCTCCACTACTCTAAGTTAGGTAACTCGTCAAGCACGAGTTGATTTTGTTTTGGTAACGGTAAATAGTAGGTCGCGAAGCTGCCGCCCGCCGCGGAATTACCGTCCGACAACGCGTCGCTCGTCACCAAGATTCGCGACAACATCAGTTCGTGGGTACTGTGGTGGCGTCAACGCCATCTTCGGATGGGCGCACCGCAGACCCCAAAAAATATTGATGATGATGACGATTACGTGCCTCAACTGGCCGTAGTGGACGAAGTCCGAGAAGACCGCAAGATGGAGAGACGACGCGGTGGCACCGCACCTCGGCGGCGGGGTCTCGAGTCCGAGCTTGAGGGGGAACGCAGAAGACCCAGGCGTAGGCCCAGGAAGAGGTGAGTTCAACAAATGCCATCTTTTTTACCTATAGCATTCCAACGCCGCACTCGTCTGGTCACTCTCAACCCAAGAAGATTAAAATACTTGCCACGAGTAAGCCCAGGCAGTTCACCCTGCGTGCCATCGAGAGTTAATTCGGTAAGCAATTTAGTTCTGCGGGTATTTTGACATTGAACGTTTTTAATGTAAAAACGTACGAGTATAAAAGCTCACCTTGAAAGTAAGTTGTTTGCGAAACTGTTGCTGCCGCATCGGACGATCGATCCCAAACCTCTCGTCGAACCCACACCTAGCATGTTGGAAAGTTTTTTTTATTACACGATTTATCGCGACCGACAATCTTTGTCTCTTCTCGGCATTGACACGCAAGCCTTGCTGACCCACTAATGGTTAACGTTATTCACAGTCACGATTACTACGCGCGATAGAAACCTTTATGGCAACTTTACAAAAAAGAAACGGTTCACGCGAAACTTTCGTGAAATGTGATTGCCGTTTTGATGAAATATGAACTTAGGAAGTTTAATAAAAATTTAAAAGGGAACTTTGAGTTGAATTTGAATTTCTTTGACTCTAGATTTCTTTAAACAAGTAATTTCTTAATAATAATATATATAAAATGTTCCAAATTTTCGCTACTAAATCTTCTGATTTGAACAGTTTTATTAAAAAAATAATTGATGTGTGGTCAACGGGATTGAATTAATATTCTACGGTATTTTCAAGTCTTTATTAATTTTCTATTAAACAAACTCGTAATTCTCTTTAATAATTATTTAAATTCTCAAAATTGTTTTTATAAATAAATCAAAATCTCGATATCCTTCATTTGTCAGAAGATACTCATAAATATACATTTAAGATACGATTTCAGCTGCACCTGTATTCGTTTTACATCCTGCAATCCATATCTGGAAAAACAAAATGAGTCATAATCCGTTAGCTTTTATGTTAGCCTTGTCGGTTCTGATCAGCTTTAGGATAGGTCGTGGCACAGAGACTAAATATTAACTTGGGTCAAGGTAGCTAATATTGACGATCTATTTAATCGTGGTTAGAATGTTACAAAAATATATATACTACTCAAGTAGTTCAAACGGTTCAAACCGTTGAGAACCGTTGGTTTTACATTCATTTTCATTTTATCTCGATAGTGTCGTTCTTAAATATATAACTTTCAATATACGACCAAAAACTACTAAAATATATCATAAAATGAAATATATTTCATGATTTATTTCAGTAGTTTTTAGTTTAGAAAAATGTTGAAGTCGGTTAAAGTGAAAATCTTACCAAATATATCGGTAAAAGGTATTGCAAAAAGGACAAACTTACAGGATACTAAACGGTGTCTGTGATGCCTACAGAGGTATTTTTTTATCATATCTATTCTCTATTTAGTTCATTGCTGACTAAGCAAATGAGAACGTTAATAGAACGAAAACGGATTGTTATTTAATAATTTCACATCTGTCTCTTTTGAGACTTTTCGATTTCCGTATATTAAAAGGTAAAAAGGTTGAGCTTTGATACATATTTCTTATGCCAATTGGTGATTCAATGACATTTTTATAAATTAATTTCAATATTTGATACTTAAATATGGGTTTTAATTAGCATATAATATTTTTTGGAACCATATTCCAGACCTATTAATAGGTCTTATTAAGGCACTCTCAATTATTTTATTATTCAAATGTTATTAATACTTTTGTAGATTTTTAAGAGAATAGGAAAAAAATATATACCACATAATTTTTGAAACTACTAGACAAAATTATAAAACAATACAGAAAATAGATCTTTTTCCATTACGTGAAGTTCTAAAAGAAGTCTAAACATCTGAACAAAAAATATTTTTTTATATGAAATCTCGAGTGCTAATAATTGAAGTAAAATATGTTTAAAATAAATAGTCGCATATTCTTCTAGTCAATCAACAGCGACTATAATTGAAACATGTTCTACATAGTTTTTAGGATTCCTTTTCCGTCCATTTTCCTTCAAAAATGGACAACAAAGTAAATTAAATGGGCTTATTGTGAGGATCCTAACTTTTTGTAACTTATTTTTAAATAACTACATATTTTTTTTTAGAAAAAACCTACAACGATCATAAAAATAAAATTCCTTTATTCAAATAAGCTTATTACAAGCATTTTTGAATTGGACCATTTTTCCCTTCCACTCGTTTAAGACGTCTTTTGACTGACAAAAAGAATGATGAAAAAACTCACCAGAACCTTATCAGAAGTAATAACTGATAACAACTTTTACATCAATAATGTTATTACCAAAACTGTCATTACAATAATTATAAAGACAATTAGGTGTCAATGGCTGTAGGATAAAGCGTAGGTACATAATTAGTGAGTGTACAACAAAGCGAAACTGTTCAAGCATTACGGTCCTTAAAATATTCATCAACTTTTTGTGTTGTTTTGGGTCTGGATGATATGGTACCTTCGTTGTTTCCTATTTTCATCAAAAGGTTGTAAAAGCTAATACTTCATTTGGTGTGTGAGCAATGTATATGATCAGTAAGTATCACAGGTATGTGATCAGACAGTTCTTTAATCCCTTTTATTTATAATTGTCGCCTCTAATTAGGTGGACTTATTTAAATTTTATTTTTAGATAATGGCTTTTTAACATAATAAAAGGGACGAATTAAAAATCTCCTTTATGATAAAATGTACCGTTTTAACATTTTAAAGCGATAACGCTCATACAGTGATTTGGGTACAGAAGATAAAAAGATGTAGATATCTACCATATCCAAATGCTCTAGTGGAAAGTTAAAATCGTCCTATTTATCTGAGGACAAGGTCCGTCTATCCTTTATCTTGGACCCGGCAATAAAACATTCGCGTCCTTGAGACAGCTTTCAGCCGTCGTGTCAAGGCCGCATAGTAGGAGGCAGCCTAAAGCAACTACTAGTAACAAATCGATGATGAACAAAACTAAAACACAGGAAAAACTTTTAATTAGCGTTCTAATTTGATTGTGTACGAGCCTTATATTTTTAAACAACTTACATCGAAGATGAAAGAGAAAAAAAGGTATATATTACGTAGCTACTTCGGATCACTCTATTGTATCCGGATGTTAGTTACAACGTAACAAAATATATTTTTAGAGTCCGAGACTATTAGAGACTGGGAAAGATAATTTTCTATACTGGCCGTATCAGGAATCGAATCAAAGACCACATGGCTACGATTATCATGTAACTTTTACTTAAGGGAGAATAACACATGAGCGTTAAAAGAAAACGATACATATCGTTATTCATAGAACTCCGTTTCGTTTTAACGGTAAACGGTTTGAATGGTTTAATAACTAGTGCGTTCAATCGCTACTCGTCATACATTCCAATGATCCAATACAAAGGGATAAGATAATATCATATTTTACTATATTATTTTAAGATTCCAAGCGATACGGAAATATATATTTCGTAGGTTAGCATGGTATCTTACGATACGAAAATATGGTATATTTTTGTATTTTTTTATCGGAGCGGCAGTAAAGACAACACGATGCTTGGCTCGTTTTTCTCTCTTTCATGTTAAATAATATTTTATGATATCTTAAGTTGAAATATTATAATATCAAACCTTCCGTTACAAGCTTAAAGCGTACTACAATAAAATGTAGAACCTAAAAAAACGCTCTTAAAATCCTTATAGTAATATTTATATATACTATTCCCCAGTAATATTTATGATTTCCGTAGCCGAGTAGTTTCTGATTTAATTCCCGGCTAAGCCAATAGAAACTTACGAGTAATTTTCCCGTATTTTCTAGGGCCTAGGTGTGGTGATACTTCCATAGGTATTTTAACAGATACCAGTTGATAATATCCGGGGACTTTTTTCTCATTCATCCCCAATGAAAGCAATCCCTAAAATAAATAGCAAAGAGTCTATGATTTCCAATAATACACTGATTAGGAGATTTTCCTTTGCATCATTTTTGTTCACCATCGAATCGTTATAATAGTTATTTAATTGCATCTTTGTCATTGTCCGTGATTTCGCCTGCCCTAGGAACAGCGAAAGTAAAAAGTACGTCAGAAATTCTATAGCCTCGCAAAGGCCTTGGGTAGCTCATTTGTTAGAACAATCACTTGTTTAGTGAAATATTTGAATCCAGGTCCGGTAATTTTTTTTCACATTTTTGGTGTTACACAATATAAATATCGAACAACATCACACACATTGATCTGATTCCGAGGTAAGTAGCTCAGGCACTTTTGTTACGGATATCAGAAACAACGGGGGAATACAAATATAGGTATACATAATATAATATAAATATTTATTTATTAAATTGTAATGAATTTGGTATTTCAAATCACAGTCCTATAGTATCTAAAATCTTACATAAATTAAATTGCAAAATTTAATAATTAAAAAATTGAAAATCAACATTTTCCTCATTTAGTAGATATTCCAAGGATCACAAAGTAGTACTTGTCGTCGCATATTTACTGCACACTATCAAGGAATAGGACTAAGGAAAAGGTGAATAGGTTCCTTCTGGGCAAGCTCGTCCCAACGTAGACCTAATGCGTGTCCTTGTGTTGGCTTGAAGGCAAGAGTAAGCCAATTACAAATAAAAGGAAGAAGAAAAATCTGTAAAAATGATAAATTTCTTACTTTCACATACATCTTTTGCCACTCAGTAAAAATTAAAAGAATTTGGCTGGGAGATGTTAATGCATCCGCTGTATATGCCGAATCTTACACCTTCACATTTCCACCTTTTTCAGTTTCTTCAAAATTCTTTAGGCAGTGGCAGGTTAACATCACGCGAGGAGTACTAAAACCACGTGATGTGTTTTTTTGATCAGAAGCCCCAAAATCTTAACCTTGATTTCTACCTATCCTGTCTACAAGATGGTAAAAAGTTATCGAACAAAATGGTACCTACATACTTTAGTTAAATGTAAGTAAACTTTATTAAAAACATTTTGAATTTTCTCATAAAATGCGAAGAAACTTTTTCCCCACCCTATTATGTTCACCTTTGTCTTATTCATATGGATATTGATTCCCAAAATTCTTACTTGACCTCACCTGAAATGGTCCCATACATTAATTATTTATCGAAATCGGATTAGCAGTTTTGTTTTTATAGCAAACTAGCTGACCTGGCGAACTTCTTATATACTTGTTATAAATTTACTTCTTTTTTAATTTTCTAAATACAAACTTTGTCCTGACAATAAGAACAAGTAAAAAACTATCATACAATTTTATACAGCCATTTGGAAGATATGCGCTTACGTAGATTTCGGCAATTCATTTTTTATATGACGCTTAAAAGAGAAACTACAGAACCAAAACTCTATCCTTAGAACAGAATAGCTATTTGTTTTTTCGAAAAAGAGGCTTATGAACATCCATGGTAACAAGTATGTTAATCCTTATTCGATTGATATGGAAATAATATTTTAAAATTGAAAAAAAAAAAACAATCCTGAAGACCAATATTGGGTTTGTGAATTACTACGTGTTTGCTTTTCAGCGCCGATGTTTATATATTTTCTCCAGGTGAAAGAATTTTTAATATCGGTCCAGTAGTTACGGTGCTTATTCAATGCGTGTTTAATGCAAATAAACAATCCAATCTCTTTTCGTCATTATTATAAATTAATTAGAAGGGTACTGTCAAATAAAAAAATACTATATAGACACATTATGTCACAGAATATACGAGTAACAAAAGATTACGTATTTTGCTTTCATATGATTTTTGTTACAAGAAATAGAATAAAACCGACTTCGTATGCTTTATTTTATTAGGTGTCTGTCCTATTGATTAATCTCTTATCATGGGATTTAGTTTTGATGTATCATCGGTACTTTGTAATACATCAATTATACCGACATTAAAGTAGATAATGAATGAATTGTTGAAAGTGGATTTATTACTGAATATAGTCTGCGTTACATAATTCTTACCGCTATTTATTCGATAAAAATCGTTATTTGCATATAAAATAAAGTCATCTATTTATTGTATTTCTCATCTTATTATCTTTAGTATATTGTCAATGAAATTTTAGAGCAAACTAGGGCTATGGGTGTAAAGGCGTAAATATACTTACTATACCTAAATTTTTGTGTGTTTTATTGTCGAAAATTTTCAAATTTATATTTAAGGTCAAGATTACATTTAAAGTCAAACTTGGTGCCTTTCATTTTACTTATTAATTACCTGTTTTTAGTTCTATATTTAACTAATGTAACAATTTAAGCGAATGTCTTGTTGGTTGTCCAATAAATAAATAAATTAATGTTTATATTAGTCTTAAACTCTTTTATAAAATTTCTCATTAACCGAAGCTGAAAAGACTCTCGATTAAGTTATCAATATTTAAAACCTCACTCGAGTATATTTGTAGACGTTCGGTAATTCTTCCGTACCCCACAATTTTTAAGCAGCTCAACCGATATAACCGGTATGATGCCACAGACAGACAGTCAGGCACACAGACACGTTAAATTTATAACACCGGGGTTATTCTCAGTTATTAACTTTCTCGAATTGTTTAATGAACACAGATAGGAAACAACTTGACAACTGACATAACCTCTCTAGGACTGTTTACTTTTCGTTTTAAAATTCAAAGTCAAAGATATTTTTTTCTTAGTTACAATTTACGTCTCTTTTTCTCTGTATTTTCTTTGACTAAAAGGATAATTTTATATTCAATCGTGGTTACTATGAATTTTAGATTAATAGCAAGCCTTTAGTGATCACTCTCACCACCAACATCATGTGGAGGCAGTTTTAAGGTGCTATCCCACTTCATTGTCCGAGCGAAATTACTCAAATATATTTTACTGTTGTATGTGTATGGTAATAACTCAGTAAAATAACACATTTAGCTCCTTAAACAAATAACATTTTTTTTTTTGTTTAATAACATGATGTGTACTTATATAATTTAACCTGAGAGCCTGACAAATTACAACAAAAAGGGACATCCTCGCAACGAGAGATAATAAGGTTGATAATTCTATACACAATAATTTAAATGTCTTCAATGTTATTCAGGGTCAAAAAAATTGTCAATAATAAGTTTAAGTTATTGATAGCAAAAAAATAATTAAGTTTTCAGAAAAATGAAGTATTATTTCATAAATAGTTTTTAAGTACCAGAAAAACAAATCAATAATAACACAATTAAATCATTAGATTGTGTCACTTCTTCAATAATAACACAATTAAATCATTAGATTGTGCATATATCGTGCGACGCCGTAGATTTGACATAGTGAAAAATTGGATCTAAACAAACAAAGGCAAGCGAAAATGAACTGCGTATACGTGCGCAGCAGGAAAACTACACCTTAAAGCTAATATAAATGAACCCTTGACGTTTAATAAGTAATAAGTGGAGAGCAACGAGATAGAGCTTCTGAATTTGATAACTACATGGAGACATTCTTATCGTGTTCCATTTACGGTTTAAATTAGGATATCTTCAAGGCAGTGAAATTTTGTGCCGGTGAATGTACGTACATATTCTTGTTATTAAGCTATAAATCAATATTATTAAGATAAATAGCAATTATTATTTTTGATTTTATCAACATCATTGTAATAAGAAAATTGATATATATATATATATATATATATATATATGAGTCACTTTGTTGTCGAGGACTTTACGAGGAATTCTAAAACAAATCGTAATAGTTTACGAGAAATGACTAGTATTTCGTTTTAGAATGCAACGTATTGCATTCTAAAGCGAAATCGCTTTAGAATGCAATACTAGTTATTTTCTATTTCATCAACTAGCTGTAATATTCTTCGGCCATGTTTTCATACTTGTCGTTGCATATTTGGCAGAAGATACGTCACGGATCGTCTGTTGCAGAACGTCAAAATTAAGAAATATATGACAGCCAAACTTTCACAGTCGATTGGTTTGGTGGATGTTGCGTTAGATTTGTATGGATCGTTATTATCACTATAGGCTTGAATATCACCACTTTCGTCTTACCTATACATGTCTGACAAATAACGTTACACTAAACATTCCATATAAAGGCAGCTTTAGTAAAAATAAAGTTTTATGTCATTTATAAAGATATTGTCATTCACACTTAATATGTTATCTATAAACAGTATGTAACGATGTCAGCCAAGATCCATCAAGGGCAAAGGCGGATGACAGTTATGCCAGATTTTTGCCTGAAAAGTATTTTTTTTCATACCATATCATAAATTAGCGAATGCAATGCCAATGAAATCATAACAATAGCGTCTGACGTAATCTATTAAAATTGCGAAGTTATAATCTAAGAAACACCAAACGTATAAGCATATTCCCACTCGATTGTACGAAATTTACATATCCAAAATTCGGGTTCAAAAACGTATTAACACTACATGCTAAACCAAATAGAGTTCAATTTAAATTGTAGCTTTTAGTAAAATATATCAGGACTAGTGGACGCCCGCGACTTCGTCCGCGTGGAAGTCGGTATCCCGTGGGAGTGAGAAGTTTTCCCAGTAAAAAGTACCCTATGTGTTATTCTGATGTATAACCTATATTGCTGTAAAGTTTTATCCAAATCCGTCCAGTAGTTTTTTCGTGAAAGAGTAACAAACATCCATACATCCATACTTACAAACTTTCGCCTTTATAATATTAATAGGATTTCTATGAACCTCTCAATCAGATTAGTTTTTGTAGAATTTCTGATCGTAGATAAGAGGATTTACCTGGAACCTGTGAAATCGCTATTTTGTGCTGAATTAATATTATTTAAAGTAATATTACAAAGAGAAAAGATAATAGTGTATAATTGCATTAAACATGATATAATTTACGCGAGAAAATAACTTGTTTTTAATAAAACCATGACAATAATTATACCTTCTTGGATATTAGTCAATAGAGCCTATACGTAGTAAAACGAAGTCGCTTTCCGTTGGCTGTACGCTGAGATTTTTCGAACTACCTTGTGATGCGACTAGTCCTGTTTTTACTCGAGTCACTAGAGGGAATTTTTCAAACTCGTACTTGATTGAAAAAATATTACTCGTGTCTCTATGCACTCGAGTTATCGAGTCAAGACAATCAACTCGATATTCCATTAAAATATTTTTTGTTTTCTTGATTACTTAAATAAATAATATGTTAAGATTCCTTGTTTAAAATTACTAAGAGAAATCTCACTCGAGTAGCACATTTGATTTTTTTTACTCGAGCCACTTGAAAGTTCGAGTGACTCTAGCCACAAAGTTTTACTCGAGTCGCAAAACTAATTCTAATACAGTTTTCATCAATATACAGGATTGATTCAAAAGATAGGTTTATAAATATAATAAAGGACAGGACAGGGAAGTATTTTATCAGGGTAAAAACATATTATTTAACTAAGTTATATCTATCTGAAAATTTCGCAAGGATAAGCGCGCTCGGTCTGTGATACAGTTGTTAAGCAACTTTAGCAATGGCGGCTCATAGAATGGGTGACCAAAAATTTACTTTTCTAGGTCCTGCGTGCTACGGAAAGCATGTTAGGCTATTGGTCCCAGCTGCATTTACGATCATTAAACCTACCAATACGCACTAAGCTCGCATGAGTGGTCATGGCCCATACTGCCTGTTCGATTCTATCCAAATGGAAAGGCCTGAGCCCCAGAAATATTAATACGCTGGTGATGATGATCACTATAATACGTCTATTCTTTTATTTTATTTATATAAATTAAAATAAACCATTATCAATTTCTCCGTTCATGAACAAACTTTCTTTTTGTTGAGCGAGTATTTTACGTTATTTAGAAATAAAAAAAATCACATTACGTCGCATTTTTATTTTTCTACCGAGTTGGCTTAGTGTTATTATGTTATGGACTTGTTTAACGTGATTTTCTGCAATCTAGTTTAACTTAATGAGTTAAGTGAGTTTACTGGATCACGAAGAGAGCATTATATTAATTGGCAACCTTAAAGTTTTTGCAGTGTTTTTGCAAATAATACCTATTATATAATGAAATGAAATTTATCAGAACTAAAATTTTGGACACTATTTTAGGTTTTAAATGACTTCTTTGTTGTAATAGCTCAGTTTATTGGTCGATAAACCAATGAACGACCGATGAAAGTGGCATACATAAATATTATAATTATATAAAGACTAAAATCTGATGCCGTAAAATAATGAGGTAAATCTTTGTATTGATATTTGCAGAGCGCCACCTAACTTTTTAAAAAAGACCTAGTTTCTCCAATAAATTAAAAAATATTAGTTCCATTCTAATTAAATTCGCACTTCATGATTGAATATGTAAAAAATTTCAAAATCAGATTAAGCATCAAAATAGTTTAGAGTGCTAATTTTGTTCCATTCAAATATTCTTCTGATTTAAATGGTTGTTCCTGTATTTATCTAAGTTGTGGTGGTGGTATGTATATTTATCAATTTTAAATAAATAAATATACATACCACCACCATTAAATTATAAGTATTGCTATTTAATAAACTTACTAAAATTATTTATATCTAACCTAACCTTACCTAACCTAATTATAATGAAGTTTACATTTTCGATCTTGACCGATTTCGATTACACAGCTTTAGTCAAAAGAAAATAGGTTTATATCTTAATTGAAAGTTATTTATATAAAGATATTTGTTATCAATAATAAAAATTCATCAAAAACAACAAGTATAATAAATAAAACCGGCCCGCGTTGCTCGTTGTTACACTTTTTATAATTTCCTAACATTCTTGTTAATTATCAGATGTAAGCAATTTTGGCAATTAGTTATTCAATGACTTACAAATGAACTATAATAATAGCCTATTACACGTGATCATCATTGCCAAACTCATAAAATCTGAATTCACTTCATCATCAACCCTTTTATGTCCCCACTGCAGGGGCTCAGGCCTTCCTTATGGATGGTTAAGGAGGATGGGCCATGACCTTCCACGCTGGCCCAATGCGGATTGGAGGATATTAACGACTGCAAATGCAGCCAGGACCAAAGGCTTAACGTGCCTTCCGAAGCACGGAGTAGCTCGAGATAATATTTTTTTAGTCACCCATCCCATGACCGACCCCTGCGAAAGTTGCTTAACGACAACGATCGCGGGCTGCGGCGCTTAACCACTACGCCACCGAGCTACTCGATGAGACGAATTCATTTTACGAATACTTAAAATTGCTATTTAGACGCTTACCCGTCTTATGCTAAATAATCATTCAAAAGACTCAATAATCATTATCATTGATATGCCACGCCTGTGGAGATTAAGCAACTGACACAAAGGTTGATTATAAGATGGGTGGTCAAATATTAATTATCTCTAGTTTTTCCGTCCGTTTATTTGTAGTCGTTCGTACGCACCAGCAAGTTTTTCTTTACGGTTCGTTTTCCTTGCTTTTTTTCTCAAGAGGAAGATCTCTACCCCAGCAGTGGGGCAATTACGGCTGGCCTTTAGACAAAGGGGAAATGAGACGAAATCAACCCGACCGTAAATAAGATAGATATTATGGCATATTGCGTGAAATGGAACGTCATAAACTATTTTTTTTAAATTACTACTCGTAATGGCGCAGTAGTTTCTGATTTTCCGTTCAAAGCCCGATCGTAGGCCGGTTGACAAAAATTAACTATCTCGAGCTTTATGCTTCAGAAAGCAATTTAAGAAATGTGTAACACATATATACAAGAAACGAATCTTGGTTTTATTTATTAAATTGCTATAACTTTTTTCCTCAATTATATCAACATCTTTATGATACTTGTATTGACTTTCTTACACGTTCACCTTCTCGGCCAGTTGCCGTAAAACTAAGGGAGGTAGGTACATAAGGGAGATACTTACGATATTACGTCGAGCTACGTGTAATTTCTGAGACCTAACGCGTAATTGTATTTTTAAAGGAGATCTGAATTTTCTTTGTCGTTATTATGTTGCATTTCTGGCCATATATGAGCTAGTCCCATCGTGGATCTCTTTAAAATCTTTGGGCTAGATTGAGTTCAACAATGAGCCCATTATAAATAAAAGAGGAAGCTTGTAAGTATTAAAGATGTACCTAATAATATTGTGAATAGTGCTGTAAGCTAAAAAACTACATGAAATAATCTACAATATATTATATACATACATATATTAGAAATGGACATGGACAAAATAAACGAATTATATAGCAAGTACAGATGTCACTTTTCTAAACTTAGTTCCACTTGCTAAGGTAGATGGCACTGTGCATGTTTCAACACAAATACTTGACATTTGTTCTATTCGTATTTTAATAGTGCTGATTTTAAATTTATTGCAAATATCCAAAAATCAAACGTTAAATGACTAATTGATAGTTTTATGGTCAATTTTAATTTTAATTAGATTAAAGGTCAAATTCACTTGTTAAAGGTCAAATTCAAGATATTTTTGACCTTTTACAAGTCACTAGACATTAGAGCTTTTATAATTGCTATTTTATCTGCTCCTTTATTCTTCAATTGATTATTTAATGTGTTTTTAAAATATCTTTGACTAAGCCATTTACAAATACTTACAAAAGTCGAAGCGCCATGCAATCGATTCGCAAATCAACAGCTTATACGGAGAAGAATCGTTAAGAAGCTTAGCAAAGGCTGTTTCTCTTTGCTGCCTGTTTTTTATAGCAATGGATTGCCACGCCACTTTAAAAAATCAACAGTTAATCTGTATTAGTTAATGGTGGTGACCTTAAATTGAATACAAAAAAAATGAACTGAATTGAAAAAGTTAATTTGAAAGGCGATTTGAAAGTCATATGTTTTAATTTGCTACTTCAGATAAAATATATTATAGATTATATTTAAGATGTCCAAAGCGGAGTTCGAGAAACAAGGGCGAAAGTGCGTTACCATTTTGTAAGAGGAATTACGCAAAAAAAGATTTTTTTAGTTCGTGCTCGTCTTAACTGTATTCGACATATTTTCATCACTTTGACAGGCTTTTGTTTTTAAAATTCTTAACAATTCCTATTCTTATAATAAATTGTAGAAACTTTATTGATGATTGTTGTGTTAAACTAATGGTAAGATTACATGTTGTATGTTTATTATAGCGTAATAAATAAATAAAATACTCTATTACTCGTATATATAAAAAAAAATGAAATTATTGATCCATATAAAAAGTCTCTATATACTAATCAGATGAAATAAATGTTTCCAAAATCTATATAGAAATGAAGGTAATTAAAAATATTTTCCTCGAGTTTGAACTTTTTCTGTTTATTTAACCATCTCATCAACGAATGATTGAAATAGTCTTTTATCGCAACTTGATATAGGGTATGCTGAAAATGGCCGCTGTGACGTCACAAATTCTCAAACATTGGAACGAATTGGGTGACGTAAGGTCAAATTGATCAGGGTGGATACGTAATTAGCGCGATTTATTTGTAGAAGCATCATTCCCGTAGAACTGTCTGATAGTTTGTGCACAACTAACATCATATCAACCTGATTGATATTCGCGATCACGTGACTTGTGCCTGGAGTTTTACGTTTTATTGAATTAATCTGGTAACAGTGCGTCGTACCACACCGTTTATTTTGTCTTAGGTTTCCGCATCCAAACTTTTTGTCTTGGGTCTTTAACATAATTTCTTTTTATTATTCATTTTCCGTAATTCAAAACGCGTTATGCTCTTCCTGAATGTAACAACACAATCATCATTGAAAATTAATAATATATTTTTAGTATGTACATATAAAATCTATGCTATAATTTACGAAATATATTTACGAAGTGTATGTGTAATAATTTGAATTTTATCTTATAGATAAACCCAAGAAAGGGGTATGTAATTATTTGTACTACTTATCATATTATTCTTAATACAAAATGCTTTAAAAATCCCCTTGGTCCCTGGCACCCTGAGGTGGGAATCGAACCCACAACCTTTCGCAATCCGAGCGTCTGCTCTAACCGCTGAGCTACACAAGATCTAACAGGACTGACGAATCTTTCAAGCACTTGTTACTTTTCGCTACTACATACGTATTCTCATCAATGTTCAGGCATCCACCCAAACAGCCGAACGGATTCGACGGATTCGCCCGGATTGCGAAAGGTCGTGGGTTCGATTCCCATCTCAGGGTGCCAGGGACCAGGTGGATTTTTTAAGCATTTTGTTTTAAGAATAATTTTCAGTATGGCATTGTGAATGCAAAATTAATCAAAATAAAATAATTAGAACAAAATTCTCATCTTTATCGAAAGTTTCAAAGTTTGTAACAATATTTCTTTCGGCTGTTTGCGCGGATACCTGAACATTGATGAGAATACGCTCTGTAGTAGCGAAAAGTAACAAGTGCTTGAAATATTCGTCAGTCCTGTTAGATCCTGGGTAGCCCAGTGGTTAGAGCAGTCGCCCGGATTGCGAAAGGTCGTGGGTTCGATTCCCATCTCAGGGTGCCAGGGACCATGTGGGTTTTTTAAGCATTTTGTATTAAGAATAATTTTCAGTATGGCATTGTGAATGCAAAATTAATCAAAATAATAATACTTATCATATTTTTAGAAATTCATACTTTCCTTTTTTTACATTATTTTTTGTTTGTTGTTACAGTTTTTTATTTAGACTATAGGTATACCAACTTATCAAGCCTAGTCAACCGTTTCATCTTCCAACCAATAATTAACACCGAACCCGTCACAATACGAATTAAAATACTTAGAAATTAGGCAATATATTTTTGGAAATGAAAGAAATATGAGAATATAACAGAAAAAAAATAATACAGTAATAAAATCGATTTCAAAAAAGGTTGGTTATGAATATTAACTACCCATATCAATAATATTCTTGAATTATTTTGACTTTTTTGAAATTGATTTTATTAATTTTTATTTCTTAGCTATCTACACCCTAATAAATAAATGTGACGCTAGTATTATAAGAACCACTAATTAAGTATACAATGTGCTAATGTTTAAATAATACAGCATTTTATTATAGGTACAATATTTCAGCACGTCTGACCCTTAATACCTAGTTAGAATAATAATATGTAAACTATGAATAAACCATGCCCTTACTAATTAGTCGATGGAGGCTATTTGATTTCGATAAGAATCCAATTAGATGTATTTTTTAATATCCGCAAATAAAAATCGTGAAAGTAAACCAATAAATAAAACTAGGAGCTTTTAAAATACTCATGTTCAATATCTGCCTATTCAATGTCTGTAAGGTAATTAAATAAGGCTTGTATATTTTTTATTTACCATCGGTTAATTAAGCTGGATAGTAGTGCAAGCAACAAGTACTTGAAAAATTCTCAATAACATGCGTTTGAATACAGACTGCGAATCGTGAATACGTTCATATCGAGTAACGAGTCGATGAAAAATGAATAAGTACTTAGCTTATATTATATTTTCCCATCCATATTCTTGTAAAGTTTTCAATATAAAACTCTTATCGATGCGTTACTTTTAGTCCGTTTCAAAATCAGATGTCAGTTAGTTATGAGATTTTTTCTAAACGGTCGTTAAAGCTTAATTGGTCTCTTTAATGCCTATTATTTATGGTCTATTAATAATTTGTATATTGTCATTAAATGAAAAGTTATAAAAGATTAAGAAGTTCCCAAATTTAAATTGGCTAGCCGGGAATCTCAGATAAAATAGCTACGAGAATTTATACGCTAAAGAATAAAGACTTTTTTATTGTAAAGAAAGGAAAAAAAAACGTCATGTCAATGTCACGTGTGACAAAAGCCATGCTTTTCCATTTTTAAAAGAAAATTAACATATAAACCATTTAGAAATGTCTATCAGCTAATTAGTTTCCATTCCCAATTTAGAACATTGTCAGTTTCGGCTTTATAATTACAACATCAATAGGTGTCAAAGAGTTATCGACTTATCCATCAGAACTGTTGTTAAAGATGTAGATGTTTTAAACAGTTCTGTGATAAGTTAGTAATAAAATTACGTTGAAATGTATAGTAGACGTAGTCACAACATTGTAAGTGTATTTAATTTTGCAGAATTAAATCGTGATATATAATATGTGCATTTACCCTTCCTTTACCTCGAAGAATAAGAATAAAAACGGGGGCGGCAATGACGAAGCATCGTCTGACGTCACATTTCAATCAAATAAACGTCAACGTCTTTATTGCGAGTTCTACCGATACTCATGTTTATTGAAAAGTGACGTCACGACTCGAACAGCAACGTAACTGTTTTCATGAAACATTTAAATTAATGTATAAAAATGTTTTTCCGGTATGTATGATAACACAATAAAAATAAATCTGATAATATTTAAAATACTCGTATTAAATTCATCGCTACTTAGTCATTGTAATAAAATAGTTTTTAAATAAATTAATTCAGTTAGAATTGTATTTCACTACGTGCATGTTGAATACAATAGCAACAAAGATTTTTTATTGAGCAGATACGCAAATAATAATGATTTTATAATACAGAAACATTTTACTCTTTTTTTGTTAAGTTATTTTTACCTACCTCTGGTAATGTCCCACTCAATAGTGGCAGCTGCTTTAATTAGAAAAAAATCTGATAGGTAAATACATTAATAAATAGCTATTCATTTCCCATCAAAGAACTTTTATTTTTTATATTTTTCTCTCTGCTTTCAAACGCATTTTTTGAAGTCCAGCCTTATCCTTAGTTTTTTTTTTAAATATAGGAGCAATTTATTTTCATACAGGTGTGACGGGTTCGGTGCTTGGGCCAATTAATGAAAGGCTGTCTAGCTTGAGAATGGATTTATTTATTGTATAAAGGATAAAGTAAAGAAACCCCTTTTTGGGTTTCTTGATAAAAACTTGGATCGTCCAAGTTACAGATTACACTTCACTATATTGTATAATTTCTATATGAATTTCTTATTAATTATTAACGATAATTTTAAAGTTTTATATTAAATTTTATACGATTTAACACTATAATATGTTGATTTATATGTTTATCACAGATGATTTTTTTACGAACTGACATCCATAAAGAGTATATTTGATTAATCAAAATTTCAAATAACGAAAGGTGAATAATAAAAAGTAATGAATGATATTGAATTTCAAAGACAGTTTGCATGTTGAAACCTGGGACAAAATAAACGGTGGTATGGCACAACGTCACACAGGCTGATTTTTTTATATGCATATATAAAAAACAACATTTTTATTAGTTACTAGGGTAGTTGAAGTAAGTTATAAATTTTACTTGCGATTATTCTTTATGAATGGGAAAGATGAAATCGAGCAGCTTGCATGTCGACTAATTAGTAAGAGCATGGTTTATTCGTAAACAGTGTTATTTAATAATAGTTTACAAGGTGTACATTATTTGGAAAGCTTTAGTATATATTTTTTTCGTGATCTGAAAGATATGAGGGATGAACAATGTTACATTTTTAGCAAGTACTTTTGTTCAAGATTCAGCGAAGTATATCACAATATAATACATTACCCAGCTTGTTCTTTGGGTGAAAGTACCTATTCTGTAATATGTTTGTTATGTAGTATAATTTTTTATTTAATTTTAAATAGTTTTATTTTAATTTTTTTTTGTACATTTAAATAGTTGACTTTTCACTTTCGTAATAATTCCTATATTTTTTTTTTTCAAGAAAAACTGTAGCTGCTATACATTTCAATTATTATTAATACAAACCTTTAAAATCAAACAATTATGAACCGATAGAGTAGTCATCAGAAATAGAACAGAATTATCACGTTGATCTATATAGTCTATTGTAATCTATAATAAATGATTATAAGCTTATTTTCAACTCTTAATACGCTGATTTTTTAATCGATTGTCGCTTTGTCCGGAAAATTCTCGAATACAAACCGCAAACCGGTAAACATCGTTGTGACGTCCACCCATGAGGTGGACAGGTGGTCTAATAAACGACCGCAGCTTAGCTGAAAGTTGTTACGGTAGACGCAAATATTTAACTTTCACTTTTGTTCTCCGACTAATGAGAGAAAATTGAATTTTAATCTATAAGAAAGTAATTTATTTTAAGATTGAACTACGTTTAAAATCACTGAAACTAATATCTACCCTATTCTGTAATATCTTTTAATTAAACATTTTTATTTGCGCATATTAAAAAAACTCTAATTGGTTTCTAGCTCGGGGGAGTTGAAATCAAATCGTCGACTAATTGAAAATGGCTTATTTTATTCATAATTTACATATTATTATTCTAACTAAATATGAAGGCTAACGGTCAGTTGCACAAATGTCTATTAAGGTTGAATGCCGCCTTTAAGCTCTTATGAATGTGAAATTTGTATCGTTGATGTCGCTTTAAACTAATGAGAAATTTAAAAGACATTTGTGCAATTGACTGTGAGACGTAAAGAATTTTGTACCTTAAATAAATTGCTTTGTTAATTAAATATCAGCACTGCGTATGCTTAATTAGTGGTTCTTGAACCAGCGTCACATTTATATTTTAGAGAGTGGAAATACTCATAGATGGCGAAGAAATAAAATCCGTTTCAAAAAAGTCAAGACAAATACATTTACGAGTATTTGAGAGCGGTGGATTCAGCATAAACCATAACAGTGCAGGTTGCCCTGTTACCTCCGTGGTCAAGTGATTCACAAGCTGTTCCCAAGGTGTCGCCATCTCTGAGTTCCATTCCCAGTCGGGTCGATAAATAAAATGGACTTTTCTGTTGTTGTCTCGAATCTGGGTATCTCAGATACTCCATAAAAGCACTGAGGCTATCAAACACAATCTGAGCTAAGTATTTAATGTAGTTTAATATATATATATTATTTTTAGGGCTTTGTTTTTGTTACGGTGGGTACTAGTTATTTTTTCAGAGCTTGAGTAAGTAGTTGATGTTACATGAACAAATTAGAGGACATAGGATTCAGATAATAACCGAATTCTACGCGGACAAAACTGCGGACGCAAAGCTAGTATCATTATATTTATTATAATAATACCTAAGAGGTTTTCAGATGGCATTATCTATGTATTAATTTATATAGAAGGCTTTCGCTTTATTAATACTTTTTAATTTTATATAAAAAGTATTTTTTGTAGTAATCACTAACGCGTTGTTAGTGATTATTACAAAAAATAAAAAAAAATCTAAGAAATTCTTACTGAATATGTTTCCTACCTATTTATTCTCATACTATTAAAATTAAAAAAAATGTGATGTAAATATGACGTCGTTACCTATTTTTTAATAATATTTAAACCTTTAATGAATTGTTTTTTTTTTATACGTTCTCTTATAATTCTGAAACTAATTGATAATCCTCTGAAAATGACGTCAAATTTCTTGTTTATCCTACAATTCTGATTATTCATCAGGGGAAAATTTTAACTGACAACCACTTCTGAAGATTGCTACTTGATAATTTGGGAGATGGTAAATTTAATATTTGAACTTAGTAAATACAGCGAGGTGTTATTACAGCTGTTAACTATTAATGAATTTTGTAGATATCATGTCCATGATTTAGTAACAAATAATAAGGAGTGCTTAGAGCGCTTAGTCTGCGATACGGTTGTTAAGTAACCTTCGCAAAGGCCGGTTTTAGGATTGGTGACCAAAAATTGATTATCTTGAACTCCTCCGTGCTACGGAAGGTAGGTTAAGACGTTGGTCCCCATCCATAGGGAAGGCTTGAGTACATTCATAGGCTAGTGATGATGGATTTAGTATCAGATAATACGCAATGATCAGTTCCAACGACAATGACACAGTAATATAACCGGCCTAGTGCGAATCGGACTCGTGCACGTGAGTTTATTTATTTATTTATTTATTTATTTATTTATTTATTAGACACAATAACAGTTTACAAACCAAAACCAATACATTTACATAAAGACATTACTAGCAACAAGTAAGCTTGCAACCGATAACAATTGTGCACAGCATTCAAATATTATAAATATATAGTTCCGTTATCTAAGAAAAAAGCACAACAATAACTTTTTCGTATGGAAGTGATAAGCGCCGCGGTCAGCAATCGTTGTCGTTAAGCAACTTTCGCAAGGGTCGGTCACGGGATGGGTGACCAAAAAATTATTAACTCGAGCTGCTCTGTGCTTCGGAAGGCCCGTTAAACCGTTGGTCCCGGTTGCATTTGTAGTCGTTAATACCCGCCAATCCGCATTGGGCCAGCGCGGAGGGCCATAGCCTGTGCTCCTTAACCATCCATAAGGAAAGCCTGAGCCCCTGCAGTGGGGACGAAATAAAGGGCTGAGGATGATGATGATGATGTATGGAAGCGTCAAATTTTTGTGTATTGCGACAACATAAATACATAATCTGTGAAAATTTAAACTGTCTAGCTATAGTGATACCCTAGTGACAGATGAGCAGATAGTTGGACGCACATCAGAATCTTTTGGGTAACCTAAGTAAACATACCTGTTATTCTTGAATTATTTAATTTTCCCTAAAAGTCGTGGTGAATTGGTAATATGCAATTCGAGTGGTTACAACTTAATTTTATCATAATCCTGAACACATTCAGTCTGTAACAACGAATTGTAGCAACAGACCTGAGTAAATATTTTAAATTAATACTTAAGAAATACTCAATCGGTTATTCCAAACCATAGTATTATACAGGTATAACAACAGATTATGAGACACACAGAACACAGAGAAGAATATATTTCTAGTATTTGTGAGATCGGTCGTCATTATCTTAATGAGTGATAGGAAAAGAAATTTAAATATCTGTCCAAAGTATTTGGGTTATTAATTTAAATAGAGCCTCGACGATAAGGCCACATTTGTACAAATAGTACGTTCACCATGTTACAGAGTTTTATGCGATGTAACAGCTGCTGCGAAAGTGAGACACCACTATATTACTGTGTCGTCGATCTGCCTTCACCAAACAAAACCAAAATTTAGGATTATGTATCATTAGTTGTAAAATAGTTGTGAAAGATAAAAGCTAAGTCACCAGCACTCAAAAATACGGCGGAATCTTTACACTGAGAAAAACCGGCAAGAAACTTAGCAAGGACCTTGTTTCATTTTAATATGCCGTGATGTGCAGTCTTTGATAAAAAAAAAATATGGTACGTTTTTGGTTAACCAAACATCCATAGGAGTCTTGTTTGTACCTCTCCTGGATTTTATTGATAGGGTAATGTTGATAGTATTATTTGTTACCTCTATAGAGGGAACTAAGATTTCCAATACAAAGAATGTATGACTTATTATAAATTTTGTAATCAATAAATTAATTTACATTTTTACGACTCATTCAACTGAGTGTTAATGTTAACCAAACAATTTATAAGTCAAGACTTCATTACCCGGTAATTAATCTTCACGATTCATGTATACCGACGCAACTCGAGAGAAGGAGATTAAATAGATGGATGCCGGCGTGAAAAAGCAACAAAGTTACACCACGTAGATCCGACAAGATGGACGTCGCGCGCGATGAGACGCGACGTCACCAAAACTGACGATTATAATAATAACATAGTGTTAGAAATTGTGTGGGGAGATTCAGTAACTGCGGTTTTGTATGTGAGGGAGTTCCACTTTAACCTTTTTAACCTTTCGCCCATCCTTAAAATCCTCCAAAGATCCTCAACCGTCTTATTAAAAAACGGGGATTATTAAGTTACAGGTTTAGATCATTATCCTATCTCAGTTTGAAGTTTTCTCTTCTGTCATTGTCAGTTTGCTTTAGGCGGCCATTAATGGTTCACTAAGTACTAACTTTAGTACTCGTATTATAATGAGACGATAAGTACTATATTTTTCTGAAATAATAAGTTATGTCATAGTGTAATTTATGCTGATCTAATCTAGTTTTAATAAGTATTTAATACTGTAATCAGATAAGCTCTTCATAATGTTTGGTCGGAGTTTAAATCGAAATAATTAAATTAGCAGTTAATATGTAAATAACAAAGTTAACAGAATACAATTTATTATCATTATTATTTGCCCGCGTAATAAGCTCATGATATAGCTACACGTAGGTGAGTTTTTTAAAATCGGTCTAGTACAATTTTTCAATTTAACCACAGTAAATTTAATATACGTGTACATTATTTGGTTACATATAATTGCGCAATATTAGTAAAACAAGCTGAGAACAAAATAATATTTCACGAAAAAATTGCACCAAGTAAAACTTTATAGCATACGGACACTACAATTTCTTCTGACCTCAATCTATCATATAAATGTGGATTAGCTATTTGTAGTTTCACGTAACTAGCAAACTAGCAGTTGAAGGTGTTGAACTGGTACGGGGAGGCCTTCCGATGACGTAACGTAAACGTCCAAGGTTCCGTACACCCGATTCAGCCGACAAGGACACGAGTTAACATCTAGGTCTAGATTACATCGCGTGTCTGACAAATCGTACTGTGAGTATTTTCGGCTAAAGTTCCCTCGAGTTTTACATATATCTTTCTTTAAATAGTATTGATGGCGTCATATCACATCTTTAAAAGGATGTTAAGCAGCCTTAATATATAAAAATATTCTTTTTCATATCAGCTACTGTTATTAAGCGTGTCTGACAAATCGTACTGTGAATATTTTCGGCGAAAGTTCCCTCGAGTTTTACATATATCTTTTAATAGTATTGATGGCGTCAGATCACATCTTAAAAAGGATGTTAAGCAGCCTTAATATATAAAAATATTCTTTTTCATATCAGCTACTGTTATAATAAGAGTTCTACATGTATTTTACAGGACCACGTTTGAATCTATTTTGATACATAAATTTTTTGTTTGAAAGAATGAATTTTCAAACGCGTCCCATAAAAAAGTCAAGTGTGAGTGAGAGGAACTTTGAACGGGAGCTTCCTTGAATACATATTTAATTATGTTTTTTTAGTATTTCATATTATCGAATATGAAATACTAATCCATATCCATAGTGAATGGCATGGCACTATGGATATGGCATTCATCAGGCAGTATCCTGCCTGATGACACAAGGACAGACAAACGGACGGTCGGACGGACGTACAACAGTAATAAGGTCCTGTTCTTTTCCTTGTTGGGTACGGTATCCTTAATACGAGTTTTGAACGAGTTCATCTGTAAACAAAACTAAAAATTCGATACTCGTTTGTGATCAAAAACATTTGCCAAATCCAATTCTTATAAGTGAAAAGTAATACTTTTGTAATCAATTTAATGACGGTTAACAAATTCAATAAACTTTTTCTAATTAGGTGATAAGTAGGTATAAATATTTTACAAAGTATAAGAGAGCTCGCCGATTTAAAAATGATATTTTCTGACTTTTATTTACATTATTTATGCTTTATAAAATATGCGGCGGAAACGCTTTAAGCATTAATTCTTCAGGCACAAATTTTACGTTCTGATGTGATATCTACGTACTCGTGTTTAACTGACTAAAAATAACTGTTGCATGAAATGAAATGAAATTGCAGCCACAATTATACGGCCCTTATTAAGTCTAATTAGCGAGGTCGCAGAAGAGTGTCTACGTCACGCGGAATTTTTTTACTGCAAATTTTTTATTTTTATTTTTTTTATATTCCGTCATTGTAAATGCTGTGGCAACATTTAATTAGTCGTTTTTATCTTCAATTTGTATTTTTTACGTGTATGTTTTTAGTCAGCATATTTTTCTGCAAACTTAAAAAAAAATTAGGAACGACTGAAATAATATGCTTATTTAATGTTCGTTACTTCGGATAATATTTGTAGAAAGAGAAGGAGAGATATAATGACTATAAATAGTATTGTGTATTATAATTTATATTTATAATGATATCACCCGATGAATAAGATTTTCAGAGTCGCTTTTGGAAGAAATAAAAAACTTAATCGGCGCGTTTACAAAATAGAAATGGTTTAATACAAAAAAATAACGTTCAAATAACTTTAAAGTGAAAATTAGAAAACTTCATAAATTTACGAGCGTTGAAAGACATAAAATGAATTTTTTAAATTCTCTTTATAGTTAAATAATAATGATAATCGTTTAAGTAATAGCAGTTAATATTAAAATCGTCCTTGACTCTCAATACACCATTATCTGTCTTTATCGATCTCATTGTCCGGAGTGCAGATTATGTCTCTTTCTTGTTCTTATATGTCTTAATGTCAAGCTTTAAAAATACGGATATCAGTAAGGATTCTAAAATATAAGATAGATTTAGTTCGTTATTGATGTCATATTACGATAACTGATATATGTTCCTTAACTATTAATATATTCACTTCAAATATCTTTAGAAAAGTACAGTCAACAGCACGTATGGTTTGACTAAACAGCAAAATTCACTTGATTTTAAACCTTCATTCATTATGGGCAGAGTCAGGCAGAAAAACTTGTTGTGATGTATGATGTATTTTTCTCTTTTTTATTTAGTTACTTTGGTACTTAAAATATGGCCGTTCCATCATAGCCTTATAGTGAGTATGAATTTCAAAATATATTTTTGTGAAGCAAATTTTTTTAACTGTACTCTATTATGACTTTGGAGCTCCCCTGACGCTGGCGCCCCGGGCATGTACCTCTGCTTGCTCCTCCCTAATGCCCTAGGTAGAGTTTAAAATCAATTTAGGAAATTTAACATATTGTATAAGCATGACGTGTAGCCATGAGTACGTGAAAACAATTTTTTACGTTTTGATTGTCTTTAAAAATTTGAATAGACTTGAATAGACAACTCTGGATATACATCTAAGCAAGGAACAAGATAAGAATAATCGCTCACGAAGTACGCAAAAGTTGAAATCAAATAATATATGTGGTAACATCAAAAGCGTATTATCATCGCGAAGGGACTGAATGTTCGCGGTTCACACCTTCCCATATCACCAGTTTTGCCACCGTTCGTATGCCGTCATAACGTGAACCTTACCGACAACGAGTTAGAGTTGAAATCACTGACGTTTGGCATAAAGCCAACTTGTGTTTCGTATACAAATCAGACAGTGTCTTCAATGGACCGCAGCTGTATGAATGAAAAAGTTTGCTGTATAAAAGCCCCATTTTTAGTTTCTCTAGAGTCTAGTGTTTGATAAAATATTTTATTTTTTTTATTTTTATTTTTAATATCTTAGGAAAACTTACATAGATTTTTTATTATATCTATAAAGAAGGCCAATTACAAGCTTCCACTTATAGGTAATTGAACAATAGACAAAACAGACGACAGCTAAAAGCAACAAAATTATAAAGATATTATTATTTAGGTTAGTTATATTATTTAAAAATGTCACTAAAATAAACTTAAGTGATTCGAATGACATCTTAGCATCTGAGACAGAAGATAAACTTAGAAGATAAATCTATATATATGGTCTATATGGTCTATATATATATATATATATTTATATATGTAACCTCACACACCTTTAACTGTATCAATAATATTTATTCGTTTATTTATTCGATAAATAAACTCATATATAATTGTATACCTATACTATTAATTAACATTTAATCTACTCACATATCAATATTTCTATAGAATGGCCGAAAACTGGCTTCATCATTTTCAATACGAAAATATAAAACACAACTGAACAGAGATTAATATACGATCTATCCACGTTTAAGGTTTGCTTTATAACTATCAATTCTACCTATTAATCATTACGGCAAGGGAGGGCTCTTCCTTATGCTGCACGCCCCTCGTACTTCGACTTAGAATATATTTATGTTAGGTATCGGCTGCTACCGTCGAGCTACCCCTAAATTTATTGCTTAAATTACTTTCCAACGTATATAAACAAATATATACGAGTTTAATGGTTTCCGTTCTTTACACAGAAATTTTTAATACTCTGATTTTTGCAAATGAGTAGATGCTGTTAAAAGATTAATTGTTATTGTTTTTTATGTATCACTAGAGAATAAACCCAAATTATATTATAACATTTCCTATCATAAAAATCGTATTTCAATATCAATAAGTAACGTCAAAATAAACTGTTATTAAAAAAGTGTCCTGTCACAGACCGACACTTAGCTATAAAGTCGAGAGAAGTAGGTAATTACTTGAGCAAATTTTATAACTTAACTAACTACTTTTTAACCAATAGACGAGAATTTGAATGCAATAAGAACTGTTAATGGTTAATAATTAGTATTCCAACTATTAACAGGACTTGCTTCAATGCAATTTAAAAAAAACTGCTTAAATTATGATACCTTTAAGTTATTTACGAGTGTAAACTTGATGTTACATATATTGATTCATTTATAGAAATTAATCACATTACTCCTAACGTTTTTTTGCTTATGGTGGTAGTGTACAAACTTTGTATTTAGACATTGGCAACATTATGGAATGTTTAAGTCTGTAATCATTTGCTAGCCTCGAAATAGATTTAAAAAGAATATAAAATATAAAAGAGAAAATATTAAATCTAGTTAGTTACCAAAATCAATAATGCATCAAGTTCGAATATGGCTAGGAAAACGAGGCGTTACATAAAATATGAGCTTCCATTTATAATAATAACATTATATTTAAAATAAAAATGTACGGATGTAATAGAGATGCTAGATCAAAACACACTTACAGTAATGATGCCCTTAAGTTTTCTGAAAGCATTATGCTCTCTATAGACTTAAATTTGGCTTTTATGCAACTCTGGAACTTTCCTTTTTGTCATACTTGAAGAATAATGCCATTAACCTTGTATAATTCCTTTGTATTTTATAACGATAGGTTACTTTTAAAAAATATTAGTATTGTATTAGTACGTAACTATTACATTTCGAGGAGCTCGAAGGCCTAATCGTTAGTGTGTTTCGTTTATCCCGGCTGCATATGTAGTCGTTAACACCCACCAATCCGCAAAGGGTCCGCGTGGTGGGTCATAAGGATGATTTGCTCCGACAGTGGGGACATAACTAGGCTGAAAATATACCACTTTTATTTTTTCATCATCAGTCTATGAATGGAATTGACTAGAGAGAATGAGCCACGCGGGCATATTGTAGATTTTGCTATGTATGGTAATGACTGCAGATGACACGAATGAGCCGGAGATTGTACGATTATGGCCACCCATCCTATGACCGGCCTTTGTGAAAGTAGCTCATCACGCCGAAACTTCTGAACGGATTTGATGAAATTTGGTATACAGATAGGGTATTAGCTGACTAGGATACTTTTTATCCCACTAAATAGTTCCCTAGGGACCACGCGAGCGAAGCCGCTAGCGGAAAGCTGGTAATTTATAATTTATTACTGACGAAATATACAAGAAATGAGTTCAATAAGCACAATTGTAACATGAATTAATAAAATAAAATAAATTACATTCCATTAAGTTTATCTTAATAAATTCTATATCAATAGTAATTTTAAATTTACAATACTAAATTAAACCGTCAGATAATGAATTAGACGTTGATCCAAGAAAAAGAAGAATTTCATGCGGAACAAACCTTGCCTACTTTGACGTCGCAGTTTACTTTTCACACAGCCGACTTTCTTTGTTAGCAATGAAAGAGAGTTTCTGTGAAAAGGTATGTCACCATTAAGCTGTCCACAGAGACTTAACAGCTTATGTGAAATAGAAGCCGATCAATATTAAACTTTATAAATACGTCATTAAAGTTCGTTTTATATAAGTTAAATGATGACAGAACTGTTCCTCGTCCCAGTATGGTCAGAAACGGGCATTTTGAATGCGTTTAAAACCTATTACGTTCTTATATGTATATTTTTTTAATAATCGAAATTATAATACTGTTTTTGTTTAACAGTTTCAAGGTGTCGCCATCTTCGAGACCCCTGGTTTGATTCCCGGTCTTCAATATCACGGGTCTGAGTGTTGTAGTATCTTCGTTGTTTCAGATATTTTATAATAAGAGCTTTTGATTATATTATCATTTATTAATGATCATTGCTGGGATACTATAACTTCCCTATAGATGGAATCCAAAAGGGAGATAGATCATAACCTATTACGCGGGACCAGTACGCATTGATAGATATATTACACATTGTTTCGGGACGGGACTAACAGCTTGACATCCTTCTATTATAAAACGGGTACTAAAATGTACTTAGTTTAAATCAATGACCGTCTCAAGCTGATTGACAATGACGGAAGAGAAAATATCAAGGAGTTGATAATCTTAGGTCCACATCCTATGAAAGTTGCTGAACTACCAAATTCTTTTCATGCACTTATTTAATTTAATTTAAAAAAAATATTCAATTTTTATCAAAAGGTTTATTACACAAAATGTTTATACAATAATAAAGTTTATAAAGTAATATAAAGTTCGTTATGTAACTGACGTAGTGGTTATAACCTACTTTACAGTTATAAAGCCTGAAGTCGCAGGGCAACATTATTAATTTCAACTTTAACTCTGGAAACTTTGCTAGATCCAAGTGACGATCAGTTTGAAAATGTTACTGCATATTACTCAAATCTATACCAAATTAAAAAGGTTTAATGTTTGCATTGAATAGCCTTCGAAACTGCTGGATTGATTTTAAAAATTCTTTCACCTACGAAAAGCTTCATCATACTAAAGTGACATAGGCTACGACTTACGCGAGCAAAGTCTTTGGATTATAGCTACTATAGTTATTAAAGACTATCTAAATTCACATTATTCAAGTTGATCTTACTATTCAGATTTTATATTTTTACTAGCTACTGTCATGAGAAACAGGCCATTACGTTCCCTAAGATGTGGCTAATGGAAGCGACGGCTAGCTGATACGTCATGTTCGTGTACGGGTATCGCTCGTGGAGATGATTCTAATTTGTGCTACTGAAATTTCTTCATTGTCTACGTTATAAAAAATGGAACCAAAGGCTTGTAATGCGAATGTCGATTAAGTGCACATTTTTTTAACGATAGGTAAATAATTTTGTCTCTTATTTTTACTATCGACAACTTATGCCTTCAACAGTGACTATTATAAAATAAATTCATAAAAGTACTAAGAATGGAAATAATACTAAAATATGTAGTTACTCCAAAATTGATTTTAGTTAAAGATAAATAAAACATGCACTCCTTGAATAAATAGAACTATTGGTTTTGTCTAAACACGCTTTCTTTACTTTCTTTCTTTACTCCGTGATCAACTTAGGGGAAGTTGTTTCAGCCGCCTTAAGTTGTTCTTCTAGCCTGCTATATAATCAGATAACTTTAATAAGCTTTCTTAGTAGGAGTACGATGAGTGAAAACTGTTTAAAACATTAAGGTTGCACTACGATTGCAGTTAAAAAGTTAAAGTTTATGTCAAATTTGACAATATTTGTCACGCTGACCTTAACGTAAACTGTGGAATGCGTTGCACCATCCACTTCCTTGGCATAATAAAACAATTACTCATTATTATTTATTTAATTAGTACACTTTAGCATGTTTTCTATTGTTAATGTAAGTTGGTGCAACTAACCGCCAGAGTAGACATAAAGTCTAATTAGCCTAAATCAGTCTGGCTTAAGAACTATTTAAAAATAATATTAATTTCGAATATTCAATCTAGAAAAAGTCATCTTGTAAATTTGCAACCCTAATTTATGATTAATAAAGAAACCACAGCTTTTGATTAAAGTTGTGGACATCTCTTAATTAATCATTACAGGAGCTAAGCTGGGCGGCCTTTCAAAGCTTCAGCGTGATTGCTAAAACCCGGGGACCTGTTGGTACACTGCCTTAAGAAAAATCTTGTTTATTTATGATTGAGAAGGGAGTGTCATTCAAAGGGAAAAGAGTATAGTTAAAAACGTAACTTAATGATGTGAAGAAATAAGTATTTGACTCTTTCCTTAATTTTTCGCTGACGTTTTCTATTGATTTATTTATAAAACGCAACATCGTGATAATAATTATAATAAAAGAAAACAAAGAGTGTAGATACAAGAACTTTTATCAATACCCAACAACACGTTTGAACAACTAACTTATATAGTCTACAATTACAGCTATTGTTGTAATTACTTTCTTGCACTATATCATCCTTACTATTTTATTATGCGATGCCATTGTTAAACTTTGATTTAACAATGCTTCAAATGGGAGGAAATAGAACAAGTTATTGTTGCATGCTATATTTATTCCAAGTACAAATAATTTAAACTAGTAGGAATAATAATTAGGGGATAATAGACTTCGTAGAAGAGAAAATCTGTAGCAAAATAGCGATAGTAAATGTTGATAAGTTTCAGGACTTGCTATCATGGCCTATACGCGTAGTAGGACCGAGAAATTTTTCGTAAGGTTTCCTTTTATGACGTAACTGAGAACTAAAGAGGAGAGATACTGGGAATTTCCCACGGGAAATGTAATTCTAACCAGTTCAAGCCACCGGTGACAGTTAGTCTTGAATGGAGCGGGCACAAGAAGTTCCATAACTTTAGTCTATTAATAAATATCCTCACAAAACAGAATTACAAGATAACCGATAACTGATCTTCTCGAGATCTTGTTATGTTCATTATCAGTATAATTAATATTTACTTGTAAATTTCTTTCTATAAATACTGAGGCAATCTACCTAAATAACCTGGAAAAATATAATAATATATATTTATTTCAACGAGATTATTTCGTATGGTTAAAAAAAATGTTTTTGGTGGTATGATATGATTCCTGACAATTCTAATATAGACATTATTTCTTCCTCTAGAACAGTTTATAATGTTAGAACCTTTTAATATTTTAAAATACATAATAAATTGTAGTTTTTTTATATACAGGAAAAAATTCTTTATACAAACTTCAACATTATATTCATTATGAAAAATTATACTTAAGTATTTTTATATTTTTGTTAAAAATCAAAATTATTAATTCAGTTTAAGCTGTTATAAGTACTTATAAAAGTCGTGAGCTATCGGTTCGTAAATCTACGGCGATAGACCTTGTAGTATTGCTTTTTTCTCCCTGTTATATTTCATACAGAGCGTCAAGAATGTAAAATAACATCATTAAAATATGCAGTCACTTTCCATTACAATATTAGCAAATATAAAAGTAAAATAGTATTTACGTCAATCAAATCACATGTCTAGTCAAACAAGCTCACCGATAAATAAAAATAAGTCAAATTTAAGCCAGTTTTGTTGCTTAAATATTCATAAACAGTATATAATATCCTTTACTAACATTAACGACAGCAAATACAACTGGAACCAACGGCTTAACGTGCCTTCTGAAGCACGGAGTAGCTCAAGATAATATTTTTTGGTCACCCATGCAATGACCGACACTTGCGAAAGTTGCTTAACAACAACGATTGCGGGCCGCGGTGCTTATCACTACTCTATTAACACCTTAATTGATTGCAAATATACTATAAAAAGTGCTGTTTCTGTTTGTAGTGAAACGGGGCCTAAGAACAATGATATTACAATAAAAAAGGGTAGATAGGTTACTTGAATTCACAAAGTGTCACCTTAATGCTAATTAGCATACCTGAGCGCAGTCTGGTGAAACAGATGATTGTGTGCATTTATGTACGATAATCATTTTGAATGCGTGTTATGCCTGTAGGAACAACATAAGTAAGTCAGTCATCTAAAGAGCGAGGGGTCAAATTTCATTAGTAAGTATACTTTTCTAATTGATTTGCTTTTTAATCATAAAAGTAAATAATGTGTCATAAAAAGAAAGAGTAAATACTCCGGCTACAAATCTTGAAAAGATCTGTCAAAGACTATATAAGTAACAGAACGGACAATTCATTATATATATCATATAATTCATTTTATGAGTGTCAGGTTTATTTTATCGCTTGAAAAGCTTCATTATTTAAACACGGGCAAATACTATTATACACTTACGACAAGGATAAATTATAATGTTTGACATCAACATTTTTAAATTGAACTGTGGATCGAAGTCTTTAACTTGTTTGGGTAAAAGTAGGCATTAAACACGCATGAAATCATTATACTTCTGGTCTGTGATATGTTCATTTATAGTCTATTATAGTCTACAATTTTTGCCATCGTATTAGTACTGACATGACCTACCTACCCTTTTTTTGTAATATCAAGATACAATTTCGGTTTTAATTTAAAAGAAAATTGAATTTCTCAACTTTCGCGTTGATATGCATGTAAGAAGGCTATTACCATTTTGTATTGAGAATTCCGCAGCTGTAGTTATATTTTATTTAAAGTTTCGCTCCATAGTAGGCGAAACTAGGATATGTCAATTGTATTGCAATAGCTGAAAAGGCCTATATGGAAGTCACTATTTTAGCGATAGTGACTATTATTTCTTTGTATGTCAGGTAGTTTTTGAAGAATATTAAACACGTATTTTTTTGTAATCAAAAATTACGGAGATACTTCACACCTTTGTACCTATATACGTAACGACTCTTCAACATTTAAGTTATTTATTATTAAATTGAAGCAAAAGAAATGTATCTAATATTTTTCTATATATACTTATAGATGTAAAAATGCCCTTTCACAGATTAGAACCTGGTTTACTGTAAATAATATCCAGTTAAAAGCTAAAAAAAAAAAAACAAAATATATAAAGTTTACGTTTAGTAAAAACTGAACTAACAGAAATTAAACTTTTTGATGATAACCTCGAGATGGTTGATTCAACAATCTTCTCGGGTGTAATGCTGGATTCTAAATTTGAATAGGACCCATATATTTCATTATTGGCAGAAAACTAAGTTCAGCTGTCTTTTCATTAAGAAAAAATTAGGCAACTCACAGATGTAAATACTACTAGGACAGTATACTTTAGTTATTTACATAGCGTTTTATCATATGGCATTTTGGTGTTAGGTATTGTTGCAGGTATATAGTCTGTATTTATTTTACAAAAAAGAGCAGTAAGGGCTATTTATCAGTTAGGTTCAAGAACAGCACTTAGAATTAAATTCAAATAAATTGGGATTATACAGTAGCCTCTCAATTGATATACAGTTGTATGCTTTATGTTAGAAACAATATTAACAATAACATTAAAGATAGTCATGTACAAAATTTTAATACTTGGAACAAAGATAAACTTATTTTTCCGTCATGCAGGCTAAAGAAGGTTCTTTCAACATTTATGGGTCGAGGTATCACACTGCCATAACAAAATTCCTAAGAAAATTTTAAATTTACCATTGCCTAAGTTTTGTTAATAAATTTTTAATTGTTAATGAATATTTAAAGACAAAACTGCTTGGTGTTAAATATTGCTTATTTTTATGTATAATAAATTACTTATCGGTGAGTTTATTTGACTAGACATGTGATTCGATTGACTAAAATTCTTAATAAAGACATATTTAAATCTTGACGCTCTGTATGAAACAAAACGGAGGGAATAAATAGCTGGTGAGTTTCTTGCTCGTTCTTCTTATCAGCCAAAAGACGTCCTGTACGAGTGGTAGGGAAAAAAATGTTGGACAATTTAAAAGTACTTTAAAGAAGTCTATTCGAATAAAGATTACTTTGACTTTTGAGAAAAAAACAGACCTTGCCGAGTTTCTTGCCGGTTCTTCTCGATATAAGGTCTCCCACCGTAGATTTACGAACCAATGGCATAGCTCCCGACTTTCACAAGTGCTTGTAAGCCAAGACAGAATAAATAATTTTGATTTAATCTATATAATTGAGGAACTAAACATAATTTCTTTTATTTTCCCAGGTATCATCCCTACTATGAAAAATTCAAAGATATCTAAATACCAATAACAAATTTCAAACGACTTCTACATTAGACAAAGACGGGAATATATAAATTTTATTGACAAAAACTAATAGGAAATATAAACCAAATTTTTAAATATATAACATTCCTTAAATAATAAATATAAGGTACTGTCGTCTAATAAGACCCACTGTTTTTAACCGCTAAAGTGCAAAAATCCATATGTTAGAGCTTCCAATTTAATTATAGGTCCTTAAAGATGTGTGGGACTGTTTTCATATTTATTAGTTTAAATAGTTATTTTTTTAGCACTCTAGCGGTTCAAAACAGTGGACTTGTTAGGCGACGGTACCTTATAAAAAACAACATTAAATAAAAAGGTAAAAAATAATAAATATTATGTCTCTTTGTCGCCAAGTTATTAGATAAGCGACAATAAATTTAATTAAATATCTCCTTTTTAAAAAATATCTGCACTTTGTTTAGAGCAAAACGTTTAAGTATGCAGGTCTCATTGATTGATCTTTAGATTTCATATTATTTAATCGATTTCGATCAAATTCTTTTATTACTGCATCCTATATATACACTATCAAAAAAAATTACTAAAATCAAAATGATCAAAATCGGGTCTAGAGGACACCGAGGGTTTTAGAACAGAGGTCAGTCAAAACATCCTTGATCCCAATATACTCGTATAAAAGAAAAAATCGGGGTTTCTTCAACACATCTCTCCCTCCTCTTCCCCACTCTATAAAAAGTTCTGCGTGGCTTATCATAAAAAATATATCTATGCGTAGACAAAAGAACCACTTCTAATGAAAATGTCGAATTATTAGGAAGCCAGGTTCAGTACAAGAACAATAGTTATCTTAATATTTGTTCTATTTGAGGTTTAATCTGATTACAACAAACGAAATGAAACAAAAGTACAAAAAAAATAGAGAGAAGAGCAAATGAGAAAATATGAGATAATATCAAATATTAGGTAATTTAAAAATACTTCTAACAAAAACTCATTTCATATGAAAGTTTTATCAATAGTTCGCTAACCCGTAGAAAGACTGACTTTTTATCATGACTTAATACAATTCACGAGGGAGATATCGCGGTACCTGTAACCTCTAAGCTATATACAGACACGAAAGATCACAATATTCAAGTTTTAATATTAGCCCTGAACGTAAATTTTGCAAGCAGAACTGGTTAGATCATTTTGCAGTCTGTGCACAACCAAGATATACAAGTTGTCGTATCGTGTTGCATAAGGTAGTAAATGTTAGCACATGCGCATATAGTTCTTTGAAAACATGATATTTCCACCCCTGACTCCGCGGAAGGAAGAGATTTTGAAAATACCATGAACTAAATTAGGTTTCCGGAAGGAATTAATTCAACTTTAAACCTTAATAAATAATAAATGAGAATTTTCCTCGTGTATTAATATCTATTTTGTGTCCTGCGATTTAATCTGCGTAAATTATGATATAAGTCACCCACATAAGTGTTTTAGTTTCCCGTAAATGAAACTAAAACAATTTTATCTCTTTATAATATTAGTATAGAAAACTCTAAATCTATTTAATCATTTTTGAGATGTATATGGAACAATTTTTCTTTGACCCAAATATTAAGGTTATTGTATCAAAATAAAACATACTCTTTTGTTAGACCGAATAACAAGAAAGAAAATTTTGACACATATTTTTATATTATAAAATTCCGCGGTTTCATTAATCAAATGGTATTGTTAATTTTAGCCAAGCGTTTATATTCCTAATTATATTAAAAGGTACTTATTATATTTTAATCAAGGATCGGTAAAAGGTTGAAGCTAAAGTTGAAATTTTCTTTAGTTATGTAATTCGTAGGATTAATAAAACTTCTTTATTTATTATTTTAAAAAGAAGTTCTTACCGGTTCGCATATATAGGTATGTGTATCTCAGCTGTTATATCGCCAATAGTTCTAACTGGGGCTTATCAATATATTTCCTTTTTTTAAATATGAATTTCAAAAAAATAAAATTGTTTAATATCAATTAAGAAGTTTTATTTGGGCTAAGATGAAAAATGATAACTCTGTAAAACTGTTCTATTTATTAGTTGTTTAATTTAAGAATCTAGATGATTTATATTACTGTAATTCAGTTCCGTTTGTCTGTCTTTGAGGCCTAATGAGACTAAAAAAACGCGGTGGTTTTATGAAAGTAAATTGAAACATAAATTCACGGGCCAAGTAATAGAAAAATATCTATCACAGAATGTTCCTCAGAACTTGATGAGACCAATTAAAAAAGTCAACGCTAATTTAACAACCAAGTCAAAAAATTTTGGCTTTTTCTTTAAACTGATAGGTTGGGGGAAAAGTCTCTTCACATTTTATATGAAAAGTCAAAACATTTTTTAAATAAAGTTTATTTACATTTAACTAAAGTATAAAGGTACCATTTTATTTGATAACTTTTTGCCATTTTGTAGGTGACATGATTTCATTGCAATAGAAATTTTGGCGCTTCTGAGCAAAAAACCGCGACAAGTGGTGGAAAACACTTAAACCTAAAATGTAGTACGAATGTTTTGCGGCTTGCATTGCTTTTTTACTTTTTTTTATTATAAAACTTTTAAATGTATAGAATTTCTTCATTAGCTTCACTCATTTTGACAGTACGAAACGGAAATTACACATTTTCCTTAATTGAATACGGATTTATTTACTTTACAATTTAAACTTTTTAATGATACCCAAACCAGCTAGATACAAATGGTACAGCTAAAAATATTTTATTACAAGTTTTTACATACCATATGCGAAAAAGCTTTTTCCCCAAAAACATTTAGACACTGTTGCATGACTTGCACTGCCAGCGTCAAATGAATTCCAGGTGAGCTTTATTAAAAAAAAACTAACTTTTTTCACTTCCTCCACGTATATATAATATATCCCCCACGTTTGTATTACCCATGCCATCCGCGTATAATGTAGTTGACCCGTAAGTGAAAGAATTTTTAAAATAGATCCAGTAATATTGTAGCTTTGATATTTTATAATTTTAGTACAAACTGACCAATTCGTAACATTTCTCATCTGCTGAATTAGCTCAGGCGTTCTCGAGTTTTAGCGAGACAAACGAACAGCAATTGATTTACATATATATATACTTTACATAATAATTATTAATGTTAATATTAATGTTTTAATACATTATGTTAAATTCAAGTATTTCATCTTTATTGCTGTTGTTCGAATGCGTAAATTATGTCCCACGTCAACACCATATCAAATAGTCCAGTAGTTTCGGAGCCTTTTCGATGCAAACAAATAAACATATTCTATGTAAAATAAACAATGAAATTTTCCCTCATTATAACATTAGTATAGAAGACGCGAAAAAGCCTGAAGATATAGACATTATAAATGTTTCAGATATTTTGTAAGAGCTGTAATCAAATTATAAAATCTTGTGTAAAATAAAAAGGAACCCGAAATATAAATGAAACGCGTGGTTAGAAATTAGTTAAGGGCTCCGGGTGTAAGGTCTGGGCTTAGTTAATATTCATATCACAGCACAAGTAGTCACGTCCCCATTTGTCATATTGCGATCTATGTGTCGCAGCCAACTAGTTAAAATAGTAGTTCAATTGGCAGCCAACTGGCTAGCCCTTAAATTGAACGACGCTATACGATTGCACGAATAATTTATTTGTCATTTCATTTAAAATTCAGATAAAGTTTAAAATATTTTTCGGAAGTCTTAATTTAAAGTTTCACATTCGATTAGTTTTATACAAGAAACAATAGATATACCTACATATCCACAAGCAGTAGAAAACATAGCTGTTTCTAAATTTGAATCCTAAATCAAGAAGGGGATGGTTCTTGTTATTTCAATTTACCGCTAAGACGCAACTAATTTGTCTCTAGCTTGTTCATTGGAAGCGTAAAATCACCTTTCGTGTACGAAGACAACAGATCAGTCTGAAGACAGTTCAAATCGGATTTCTACACAAGACAAAAAGGTAGCGTCAGCTACCGTTTGCTGGTAGCATTAATTGCTCCGGTTCACTGATGCGCTGCTACCTTATTAATTACTGTTTGCACTGTTAGGAACTAACTATTCAAGTTTGTAGCAGTGGCAAGAACTATCAAATACGAAACTCGCTTTAAACTTGCCGGTCAGAATAGACTACCAACTAAGCATTTTGTATACATAGCCGTCCTGTACTCTTAAAATCGACTCGAAAATCGTAGACTGTTTTGACGTTTATCCTAATATTACTTACGCATTGTTAATGTCATAGCATAGAGTAAAGCAGAGTACAATGAAGTTGACGGAATCTGATATTGAACTGTTCTTATTTTAAGAATGTAATTAAATAAAGCCACTGAGCAGCTCAGTGGCGTAGTGAATAAGCGCCGCGGATCGCGATCGTTGTTGTTAAGTAACTTTCGCAAGGGTCGGTCACGGGATGGGTGACCGAAAAGTGTTATTTTAAGGTGACACTTTGTGAATTAAGTAACCTATGTACCCTTTTTTATTGTTATATCGTTGTTCTTAGCCCCCTCTTTACTACAAACAGAAACAGCACTTTTTATAACATATTTTCAATAAATTAAGATTTTAATGGCTCGGTGGAGTAATGATGAGCACCGCAGCCCGCGATCGTTGTTGTTAAACTTTCACAAGTGTAGGTCATTGCATGAGTGACCAAAAAAATATTATCTCGAGCTACTCCATGTTTCGGAAGGAACGTTAAACCGTTGGTCCCGGATGCATTTGCAGTCGTTTATTCCCCTTCAATCCGCATTGGGCCAGCGTGAAGGTTCTTGTTCTTTCCTCCTTAAGCCTTATTTACTAGTCTCATTTCGTCTTTACCTCCAAAGCTTAGAACAAGACTCAAAGGACAAGAAAATTATTACATCTTAGACAAGCGCACGCATTAATCCTTTAAAACGCGAGCCGCAGTGCGTAGTTGCTCGCGGTTTTATGTTTTTAGACTTTTCCTAAATTGCGTACGTGTGTCAGTTGCATAAACGACCATTAATGTTTGATGACGCCTTTAAGCTCTAATGAAATTTGTATTGCGTAATGTCGCTTTAAACTAATGAAAATTGTAATGGACGTTTGTGCAACTGACCATTGATCTCATATATATCTAAAATTCATAGCTGTAGGTATATCTATAATCTGACAGTTATCTAGTGGGGTTATTTAGTTTTCCCATAGGAATAATGGCGGAGGCAAGACAAGTGCCAGTAACAGGGTTAGACGTTTAATGAGATTACGGCAGAGTTCAGTGGAAAGTGCACAGACATTTGTGGCCATCATATTGAACTAATTAGTACAAATGAAACTTTATAATAAGAGCAAAATATGTGATTTTAACCATACATTTCACATTTGAAACAATGCTAATGAAAAATATATAAAAACTTTTTCGCATTCAATAAACTCTCTTTTTGTAGGAGACAAAAATATAATTCATCATTACCTACGTTATTTTGTAATAAGAACAGTTCTTGTGATTCTACAAACATTGTAACGAACAGCAAAATTGGACTAAGCGGATTGCGAACTAAAGTATCTATACAAAATTTATTTATTGTTAAAATACATATATTTTTGTTATTTTTCTGGTAAAAATTTACCTTTCCTATCGTAATGTAGCTTATAAAGTATATAAATATTGTAAGTGGTATATAGTTTTAGTTGTAAGCTATTGCGTGAAACGCAATACAGTTTCTTAATTTATTTGTTTGTTGTGTATAAATGCCATTATGTATATAGCAAACATAACATTATCAATTGAGGGTCTGGGCGTGACCAGTGTGGCCAACGGATCTCGTTTCTCAATCGTGAATTGAAACCAAGAAACGATTTATCGATAAAATCCGGAAAAAATCATGAGTCAAAACTATTATTAAACTTTCTTATACGAAGTACATCATTTTTGATTATTATATTTTATCTTTTTTTTTATCACAGTGCTATACTGAAAATATTTTAATGAAAAATGAGTAGTTAGGTAATTTTGATAGCAACTGACTTTTTTCCCGCTTCTATGTTCGCGTGGGTGAAAGAATTTTGTCCAGTGGTTCCCGAAACTTAAATAATAATAAACAAATAAAAAAAAAACTTTTCCTCTTTCTAATGTTAGCAAAAAAAATATGTGTGCAATTCGATATTTGCATGAACATATTATGTGTATATATATAGGGTCATTACCCTATATACATATCTAGTCATTACTAGAGAACAGTTGTGTTACAAGAAATAAGAGATAAACCTATACAAATATTTTATTAAATATTGGATTGTTTGTTTGTATTAAATCAGAACATAAATTATAGGAAAGATTTTAAGAATTCTAACACCTACAATAAACTACATCCTACACAGATGACATAGACTATAATTTACGCGGACGAAATCGTGGGATAACAGCTAGTTACATACAAACTTTGTTCTTTTGTCATCAATGCGTTTGCTCTAACCGATTAAAATAAAAAAGAACCAGGCACGTCGTTTACTTGTTATATAAATCGAGTGGTTGTAACATTTAGTAATGTTTACGTAAGGGGTGCTTGCCAAGTACCTCTGTAACAAGGGTGCACGCGCTGGCGATCTGCCAATACATAGTTTTTTATGTTGCAAGCTTGATTAGTTCATACAAACATGTTGTATTTATTGAACGGGAATTGTTTATATTCACAGTTCAACAAAGGTAAAGCTTCTGTTAACATATGTGAAAGTTCACTCCATAGTTTTTAGTGTGAAATGTACCGATTTTAAATGCAAGTGCCAATTGGTGATTTGCATAGTGGATAAGCGCAGCGACATTGCGATTGCTGTTTTTAAGCAACTTTTGAAACGGTCAGTCGTGGGATGGGTGACCAAAAAATTATTATCTCAAGTTACTCCGTTATTCGAAAGGCATGTTAAGCCATTGGTCCCGGCTGTATTTGCAGTTGTTAATGCCCCCCAATCCGCATTGGGCCAGCTTGGAGGGTTATGGCCCATCCTCCATCCATAAGGAAGCCCCGAGTCACTGCAGTGGGGACGTAAAAGGGTTGATGATGATGATGATGTACAACATTTCGACATCATGCAGTTTCTTTAAACACTAGTTGTTCCCTCCACATCGGGCTCCTAATTTATAGTCTATGTTACCCTAGTATCATGCAGCTTCCCGTAAGTGAAAGAATTTTCATGATCGGATCACCATTTGCGAAGGTTACCCCTAAAAAAAGTAAGCAAAGTGAAAAACTACCTCTTCGTAAGATTAGTATCAACATCAGCCCTTTTACGTCCCCACTGCAGGGGCTCAGGCCTTCCTTATGGATGGTTAAGGAGGATGGGCCATGACCCTCCACGCTGGCCCAATGCGGATTGGAGGGTAGATTAGTATAAGTCTATAATAAACTGCCCCATCGTTTACATATGTGATCGTAAGTAAGTCAAAGTCAAAATAGTTTTTATATAAATTGAATGTTAAATATGTAGGTACTATGAATTATAAAGAACAGGTGGAGAAAGAAACTCACCAGCTTTAAGTGAAGCGAGTATACTTTGTCGTTCGAGTACAGTTAGTAAAGAATTACAAACAAAAGATCATACATAGAATATGTCAAATTTCTTAAAAATCTGTGTAACGAGGAATAAAAAACCAGTACCTTGTCGATTATCTCAGTAAAAAAAATCACACGCCATATTTGAGATTTGAAGGCATGTTATTATACGTTTACAAGTGTTTTTAATAGTTCAGACTTAATAAACAAATGTCAATTTTAAAATTTAAATCATATTATGGCCAAATTAATATCAATAACAATTTACTACTTATGTGTTACATATGTATAAACTAGCACGTGTAAAAAATACAAATAAGTCGCCACCTTCTCGCATTACGTCCGATTTCTCCCTAAAATAGATACGCGTGTTATTTGAACATTTATGTAGGTATTAAATGTAAATTATAACATATTTATTTAATCATACAAAATATACAGTAAAATCGTATAATTGCGCACACTCATAGCTAATTAGATACTACCTACATAGAGTCGCAAATACCAATTACCCCTCTGGTCAAGGCCTGAGCAATCAAACGTAACTTAAATGTAATAAAGCTGCTATTAAGGTTATATTTTCGCTGCTTTGATAGTGGTACTATCATCGTCAGCCTATTAATGTAATGCTGGTGAAGATAAGCATTCCCTGTGGATGGAACTACATAGAAAGGAACCTCTACGCTCCGACAGCGCTGTGCTCGTCAGCGAGCTCTGCACTGTTTTAATAAGAGAATAGCGCTGCAGGCTATAACCTACCACAGGTGAGCTCATGAAGTTTGGTGACAGATCAGAACTACAGGCGTAGCCAACTGTAATTATAATTAAAGTTTGTATACTGATATCTACAGATTAAATTTGTGTGCCGGATCAATGTAGAAAAGGAACTTGTTTATTATACAAAAAAAAAATGGAAGAAGCAGAAATAACTTTTTTGACACACTATTATTGAATACAAAGAAGAAATTAATTCAATACAACACATTGCTACTTATGATCATCGCACTATAACAGGAGGTTAGCAAAATTAAATATAATATTTTTTTAAATGTAAACATACAATTTATTTTAATGCTAAAAACGTTTACATTAATATTGAAACATGAAAGCAACACTTTTGTAAATATTAACTTTAAATTTAAACGTACTAGTGACAAATAAACTGCAGGAAAAACTTCGTGGAATATTTAAAAACTTACCCTCTTTATCGCAGGCATATTACTTCAAAATTTCACAAACAACGCCGTCTGTACGCTGGTCTTCGAAAACAAATCTCAAATATTGAACAATGTTTGTTCCGCTTTATGCGCTCAAGAATAAGGTCTCAAATCGGTTAAATTGAATGACAATTACAACGATTCTTCTCATAGTTAGCCCTGAAATCCTATCGATAAGGCCGTTAACGTAATTAGTTGAAATAAACACATTTTATATAAACAATTCATATACAAAGTAAAATGTCAAGAAAATTTACATTTTACTAGCTGTTACTCGCGGTTTTGCCTCAAATCACATGTTTTTGTGCTGTAAAAAATAACTTTTATTAAAAATATGTCTTCATACTATTCAGATCAATACCTACCTTAATAATAGTCTGTTGTTATGGCGAGAAAAAAGGACTAAAAACAATTTATACTAAATAAATAAAATAGTGACTCAAACAGTCAGTTGCACAAACGTCCATTAAGGTTTGATGACGCCTTTAACCACAAATGAATGTCAAATTTGTATGTGTAATGTCGCTTTAAACTAATGACAATTTTAATGGACGATTGTGCAACTGGCTAATAGAAAACAAAAATTTGTTTATTTGCTCGATATAATTTTTGTCCAACAATTATATACTCATATTATAAAGATGTAGATATGTTTTATTTTTTTTCAAATAAATTATTGACTGTACCCATATTTAGGTATATCAAACGTTGTTCCGGTAAGCTGTTTGGTGGATCCCGGATCTTTCCCCCCCATCAATACTATCCCACAGTAGGTTTTATCAGGTCAACTTGTTCTTCACAGGACATGGTAGAAGGAGGGGTTTAAGGTGTATTTCCTATGCGTTACTAAAAAAAGGTGTATCAAAAGTAAAACTTGCATAGCTATTTAATTTTTAGAGGTTGATAGATATTAACTATCGAGGTTTCTATTGTTTTAACATTTTTTTTGTATAATTCTCTGATCTTTTTTATGTAACTTAACCATACCACACTTTTACTTTGCATTTAGTTACTCAGTAATAAGAAACGCAAAGAAATTTTATTGAAAACTAAATAACCGTAAATAAAATATAACCGCGCAAATAAAATACAGTGAATTATTTAAGACTGAAATATTCTACTGAAGGCTTAACAGTGACAAGTGATGTCATTGTACGGAGTGGAGCAGCCGTTTCAAAGTTATAATAACTTTATATTTTCTTTACAGATTTTAACAATAATAAAAAATGGAATGCTTTATATTTTATAGTACATTATGATAATATGTATTTAGTATAGTACGCTTCTTATTTACACATTTATTTCGGTGACTAATCATAAAGTTTTGTATATTAAATGGAAAAATCTTTCACACTTTTAAGATCATTAGGTTGTCTGTCTAAAATTACCGATATAGTTTGTGTATCTGTGCTACCGAACAAATTGAGTTGAAATTTGATACGTCTACCCACATAATTAAGTGTCGCTTTAGGTAAGCCGTATATCGTATTTTTTATTACAAAAAAAAAACTCTATTTAAGTATCTGAAGTAAATACGAAATGGCTAAACTACCACAACATCTAGCCCCAACACAATAAAGAAAAATCATTTTCTACATTGACACGACCGAAAATTGAACGGACCTCAACGTAAACTGATTCTGAAACTACCTACCTAACTGACATTTGATACACATGAGTAAGTACCTAGAGGCATGTGTATCCTGTAAAGTACATAGTAGCCATCTGAGTGGTAAGTGAGTTTTACGTTTACATGTTCACTAGAATTCGTATGGAGATTTGTAGTTACCAGGAACTTATTAATCTTTATATTCTTTTTATTTATTCTTCTAATGCGAAGTTATTTTTAATATACGGCGCTTTGGCGTCTCATGCTACTCAAGGTTATAGCAGAATATCAGGGATTTGCCTCCTTGTAGGCAAATCCTATCATGAACCATGACCCTTTTGCATTGCTGCAGCACACAACCCGACATATTTCTTGTTTGTTTTTCATTTTATTTCTGTTACTTTCTGATTTATTTGTTTTGTTTGTTTTAGTTTTATTTTAATCTTAAATAGTTATAAATTAGAATGTGTGTAATATAAATTAGAATGGGCCATAACTTATACGCAGGCCCAGTGGTGAGTATTGAATGTTAATGAGTACATATGGAGCCGGTACCAATGGCGCAGCCTTTCAAAATTACGTAGCTACATTGAGAACCCATCTTATCGACCTTCGTGAAAGTTGCTTAATTCACTTCAAGTAATTACTTCTATGTCGCAAATACTTCATGCTTTAATTTTTATTTTATGTCATATTATATTTTATTTTTAATTCGAAGCGAAGTTCATACTGTATACTGTAAACAAAAAATATCATAACAATTGATTATTTAACTAATAATCAATTGTTATGATAGTTTTTGTTTACATTAAAAATATCATAACAATATCATAACAAACAAAAAATATCATAACAATTGATTATTTAACTAATAATCAATTGTTATGATAGTTTTTGTTTACATTAAGATTCATGTTCAATTTGTGATTCTGAAAAACTTTTGTCAAAATATTCACTGGATATTTTTTTATACTTATCACTTCTATACACGCACATTCCTTTCAAACGGCTTTAGAGCAGTCTCTGTTGTGTATACCGAGCAATCTAGAAACATCCAAATATGTATTTGTAAATCTTTTTGACCCTTTATTTGGTACGTCGTCGGTGAATGTCGTCGTAGCATAGTGGCTCAATCATATAAAACCTACTTGAAAAGACAATAAAGGTTTTATTTCATAGACGATCTAACCCGTGACAACGGTTTTGTTACTCTTGTGACAATAGCTACATTTGACGATGACTTTTCGTTTCATTTCATTTTACATGTAAAAATTGGGAAAGTCATCGCCATCTTTCATTTATTTCATCTTCATTTAACATGTAAAAATTAATTAATTTACTTGACATTGGCAAAATTGTGCGAAATGCGCAGATAAGCCATTAAATAAAAATAAAAAATAAATAAATGTAAAAATTAATTTATTTACATTTATTAGAATTGTGCGAAATGCGCATATATTCAAATGCAACGAGTATTCAAGTATAAAGTGCAAGAGAATCGATCTTATGTATTGCTTCACGAATGATTTCGGGGCAGTTTTTTTTTTATTCGCTATCTTTCACATTCAAGAGTGACTGCAATTCACTTGATGTAATTGTCTTCTGCAGTCCAGTAACATTAATAAATGTATCGTCTTCCTGCCCTGCTATATTAATCTATTAAAAATCGACTTGTATTTTTCTATTTTAAGGAAAAATAATAATTTTAATGTGCTTGTTAGAGTGGGAATATATCAAAGTTATAAAAATGTAACGTCGTTAAAACATAGTCCTAAACATACTTGTAAAAAATTAAGACGATTTTTTTGAACATTTGTTTTGCAATAATTTTATATCACTCATGAACAATTTTTTTTTCTGAGGTAAATCTGTTCATCTATCATAATTTCCCACTTTACGATACGTCTGATTGTTCATTATTATTGTTGCTTCTAACCATGGAAACCATTTATTAGCCATCTACAATTTCATTTAAAGTCTACATATAAGTATCATGTGGTGTTGGTATTCTCAATTATGTACAAATAAATAAATAAACGGTTCGTTAAACATTTAAACTGACTGATGATGTGAGTAATATTTTTCTAATTTATTACAGAGAAAAATGAATGTGAATTAATTCAAAAAGATTTATGCCAGATATAAAGCTAGCTGGTATAGAAATTCAGCTAAATAGTTTTGTTTTTATTTGTCTCCATCCCCAAAAACGTTCACCCAAAACAGATGCCCGAATCTAATGAAATTATTTCCATATGTACCCGTTGTTATGAAAGTCTCCAGTAAATATTTTCCTATTTGTGATTGTGCTGTATTAACATTTCTTTGACAAAATGGAACGCCCACTGCGTTCGATTATTACCTTAGTTTGCGATCGTGTTGTTTCAGCATCTTTCGCAAAGGTCGGTTAACAGATGGGTGACCAAAACTTTACTATCTTGTACTTTTTCATGCTTTTGGAGGAAAATTTGATAAATTTTACTATTGACTCAGGATTAAGATGATACAGAAAAAAATATTTATTTAATTTAATTATTCTTAGTTGGGTTTGGATATTTCCCTCAACATATTTGCTTACTCGATATTCGTTCAAGTATACTATAACGAACATAAACATACGTATACACTATGATTATTGTTTATTAAATTCCATTTTCATCATCATCACCACCAGTGTATTAATGTCCCCACTACTGGGGCTCAGGCCTTCCCTATGGACAGAATAAATTGAATCGAATAGAGAGTATATTTCTCATTTGTGGACTTAAAACTAGATCATGCAGACGAAGCCACTGGCGGAAGGCTAGTTTATTTATTTTTACACTGAGCTGCTGGTCCCGTTTGTAGTCGTAAACGTATATTAATTCGCATTGAACCAACCTGGTACTCACACGGTGATTGGCTTTTCTTCCTATCTAGTTATATACACAGACTCTATAACGAATCAGCAATCAAAATTAACAGCATACAGAAAAAAGCTTGTCGGATGAAATTATAATTTGAGGTATAATATTATTTTTATAAAGTAAAATTAGATGCATCTTATTTAAATATACTGTATTCATATTCCTATAACCAAATAATAGAAAAGTATATTTTCTATCTACGAGATTCTTATTTACGATGTTGAATATTTTCAAACTTTTGTAAATTTTATACTTCTCCTTTTGTTGTTTGAATAACGAAAAATAAATACATGCCATTGTATTCGCCATGTATGTCGCTCTGTATGTAATTCTTTTGCTATTTCTTCGATTTTGCTATTGTAAGATGTTTCAGAGTTAGTTTCAGTTTCGAATATCGAGAGTGGAACCATCTGTGTTAGGGATCTAGTAAGCCTTAAAGTTTGTCTAGCTTGTTCGGAAACTTGAGATGGCTTATGCATAGGTATCTAACTTAACGAATATTTACTTGATGACATCCGTAGCCGAATGGTTTGCACGCCGGTGTCAAGGTGTCGCCATCTCTAAGGTCCCGGGTTCTCAATTCCCGATAAGGTCAATGTAGATTTTTTTTTATATATTGTCTCGGGTCTGGGTGTTATCGTAACTTGCTGCCTCGGATGCTCAATAATTTAACGGTGGCTTTAGGTACTTATCTCATCAGCAACGTATGTAATGTTGTTTAATAGTTATTTATTATTTGGAAACTATTTTATTTAATCATGATCTAATAGTGTCATTGTTTTGTTCCTGTGTTTCTATACTAAAACAAACTGTTTTCTCGTTACATTATTTTCGAAACCCGGTCGATGTAAACAAACAGATTTTAATCCCTTATAAGATTAAAATAAATGTATATTGTGAGTTTATTAATCTCTCGCGGAAATATTTTGTGGCGTTATAAAGAATATTAAAAATATAGAATGTTTTATTCTATATTTTTAATATTCTTAACGTAAAATTCTGAGTTCTTGGTAAAACGTGTTGTGAAATAATATAAAACTTTATTTCACTGAGTGCCAAAGCCTTTGTTAGCAATGTTTGTCGTAAAATCGATGTGAAGTTTTATAAAAATGTTTTATTCTATATTTTTAATATTCTTAACTTAAAATCCTGAGTTGCTGGTAAAACGTATTGTGAAATAAAATAAAACTTTATTTCATTTAGTGCCACAGCCTTTGTTTGCCATGTGTGTAGTAAAATCGATGTGAAGTTTTATAAAAATATCTTGCTTATTGCGACGACTAGAGTTAAAGAACTGTCATGATTAATGGTTATCTTTTCTCTCTAAAAATAATACATCTATGAACCCACTCTAAATATTATCAACTTTTTTAATAAATAAACACGGTTTGCAATTTGTGAATATATACATAAAATAATATTATACTAGCTATTTTACCTCAACTTCGTAAACCGGGTACGGGAACGGCAAAAGTTTTCTAAATCGGACCAACAGTTTCGGAACCTATAAAATTAAAACAAATCAATAATCAAATCTAAGCTCTTTATAATATTAGAAAAGACCGACTATATTAGAAAAACGTGTGCTACTTGAATGCTCATAGAAACGTTACAGAAGACAAAGACAGTCGATAAATGACGATTGCGTAACACGATCCGTTGCGTAACATCCTCTACCTTAAACATTTGTTTAACAATAGTGACCTTTATTGTATAAATGTTAAGAATTTTCTAAGATGCATATGTGTAATTTGTCGATGTAGCTAAGCTTATTTTGATATTAGCTTTTTGTAAGTGTTCGCTTCGACTCGTTCATTGTTAAATAATAGCGAAAATTTATTAGTTTTTAGTCGTTTTGATGGTCGAGTTTAAAATAAACTGGAGAAATTTGACATATTGTGGTAACCTGACGAGCAGCCGGTATACTACAATTTGCTGTAATATTTTTTTTTTATAAAACTTCGTATTATTGTTATTTTCAGCTCTAATCGAGGATTACAGGATTGTCGCGTAATACTTAGCTGTCTACGTATGCGATGCGGAGTTACATAACATTCGCAAAGGTCACATAGGGTAATAAAAAATATTATCTTGAACTTCTCTGTACTTCTGAATGTACGTTTAGCCTGGTCTCGGCTTCATCTGAAGTTGGTAACGCGTACCAATCTTAGAAAAAAAAATCTATCACTATTCCATAGATTTGACGATTTATTAAAAATGTGGATTCATAATAAATCTTAAAATTGTATGTTTTCCTGAGTTAACAAATTGATTTCTTTTTTGTCCAAATATTATTAAAATTTACACTCCCCATAAATATATTTGAATAATATGCGGTTGCACACAATCTTTATTTGAGTAATAATCTATTTTAGACTTTGTTTATTTCTGAACCCTTTGAATATATGATACAAAACTCTATGTCCCAATTTAATATAAAAATTAACTAAATTAATTTATAGATAAAAGAAGATCTTATGTAAGCATATTATAAAAATATTGAGTAATAATCAAATACAGACTTCATACAGTTCTCTGTTCAACATTTGAATTAATAGAAATTTAATCCAGTATCCAACCCAATTAAAAGCGAACTCCTATTTCCTTTGTCCATTTTCAGTGTAAATGCAATATCTATGTTTCTGGTCTGAATATGACATTAGATGAGCACATTGCTCGTGTATTTGAAGGTAGAACAATATTATTGTCTTCATACTGTAACAGAACTGATTTGCAGTCATTGTTACGAGAATATTTTAGCGTAAAAAACCAAATTGAATATTGGTTAGACTTCAGAAACGAAAAGACGAGAACGCGGTAGGAATTATTAATGGTGCTTTTCTTATTGCCATTCAAATTTAGGGGATTGTGATTCCAATTAAATGGATTGAATCAGCACTGTATCCTCACGTTTGTTATTATCATATTCCTAATGGTAATCAACCTGATGCTAAAAGTATATGGCGTTAGTTACGTTAGAGGTAATGTCAGCTTAATTTCTCTGTTATCATGATTTGATATATTAGGTAATTAGTTAATTATTGGTTAATGTTTAGATAAATATAAATATAGGCAGGCATTTAAGGTACTTAATAAATCTCTTATCTATTTTTTAAAAGGAAATTTCTTTTACTGTCGTGTTTGTCGATTCATTTCGTAATTATAAGACGGACCAAAAACTGTATCTTTACAATATTATTGATTAAAATTTAAACAAAATTTACCTCTGTAATCATTGTTTATGTAATATTGTAAAGATACAGTTTTTGGTCCGTCTAATTATTACGAAATGAATCGACAAACACGCTAGTTAAAGAAATTTCCTTATTATTATGACTTTATTTCTAAATCGCGCCCTTTTATTTGAATGTTTTATTTTCAAATAGACTATCGCCGAAAGTAAAATCTAACATCACCACCATTTCTTCCCCCAGTTATTCTTAAAAGATAGGTGAATACTGAGTGTTGGTGCGATACCAACACTTATTACTTAGTATCTTTTAGTAATACCTATTGTTAGAAATTGTATACGTATACCTACCACAGGCCGGATTGTTTAATTTTAAAATCCATCGCAATCCCTTTCAATTTCACATTTGAAAGATATTCACGAACTTCTCACTACTACTATTTAGTGAGAGCGATAACAATCGTGACTTTTTTAAAGGTATTAGATGAACAATATCCTTAATTGAAATTGAATACGGCCAGCTATAGCTCAATTTACTAAGTTTTTACTATGTTTTGCGACCTTTCAATTCATCATTTGTGCCAATAGCTGTTGTGATTTTAACGTCACATAAATTGAATACGGCCAGCTATAGCTCAATTTACTAAGTTTTTACTATGTTTTGCGACCTTTCAATTCATTATTTGTGCCAATAGCTATTGTGACTTTAACGTCACATAAATTGAATACGGCCAGCTATAGCTCAATTTACTAAGTTTTTACTATGTTTTGCGACCTTTCAATTCATCATTTGTGCCAATAGCTGTTGTGACTTTAACGTCACATAAATTGAATACGGCCAGCTATAGCTCAATTTACTTAGTTTTTACTATGTTTTGCGACCTTTCAATTCATCATTTGTGCCAATAGCTGTTGTGACTTTAACGTCAAATAAATTCATTAATCGTTATCATAATCGGTATATTTTTCAAAAGAGATTGCGATAGATTTTAAATTATATAATATACCACACATAATCACATCATCATCATCCGTATTCAAGTTATTTATTAAGGAGGATGGGCCATGACCCTCCACGCTGGCCCAATGCGGATTGGAGGATATTAACGACTGCAAATGCAGCCGGGACCAATGCCTTAACGTGCCTTCCGAAGCACGGAGTAGCTCGAGATAATATTTTTTTGGTCACCCATCCCGTGACCGACCCTTGCGAATGTTGCTTAACGACTACGATCGCGGGCCGCGGCGCTTATCCACTACGTCACCGAGCTACTACGTAATAATAATGTACCACACATATCTACAATAATACAGTACGGCCTATAATATTATGAAACAATGGGTAGGTCGAACTCTATTCCATAATGTTTTGTTGCCGAAAATAATGTAACCAACATTATTTTCGTCGTAACTCCTTTACTTTTGTTTCTGGAAAATGTTATATGAAACAGTAAAATGAACGTTTTTCCAAGCATTTTAAAAAAGCTTTTATGAGTTTTCCTCAAAAAATGCGTTATGTTTTATTTATTTCATATTGAAGCATTCAATTTTTGCGCTCTGTTGTTTTTATAACAGAGTTTGTGTTGGTTTTATGTTTTTGCTTTTTTTGATAGTTAGATTTTACATGAATGTGTTTTATGCAAAAATACTTACATTTTGAGTTATCCGCGTAAAATCATTTGAAAACATGTGTTAGCTGGCTGAAATATTTACACTTTCACTCGTAAGCAAGTCAAAATTGCGGTAGTTCAAAAAAACTATACTAATTACTTTAATTATGATGATGAAAGATACTTAAAATTAATCAGTCTATTTCTTATTGACATTTATTGCCACCAATATTTTCCACTTCCAGAGTAAAAAAAACAATCTCAACCATAAGGTAACTGAGTAGAAAAATATTACACAATTTCGCAGTTTTTTTGACTGTATTGACAGAACTTAGATGTATTTGTTTTAATAATAATGGTTGTTTAGTGCTAGTACAAAACCACGAAACCATCTCAAGGATTAAGGGACAGTAAGTTGAAGCCTCTTCTTTCCTTATCCACCTTATCCTCTAATCATTACCTAAGGTGACTGCGAAATAATAATGAGGTTCAAATAAGATCGTGATTAGTTAACTATTAGCTTAATAAGATGGGTATACTAAAACTACTAAGATTTGATTGATAAATTTTGTACAATAAAATAACATCCAAGTAAGCAATAAAAAGTGAGAAAACAACATTATACCTATGTGTATTTTTTTTTAATGTATTCATAGAAAAAAATACCGAATTAAAAATATAGTCTAATTCTATTATATTTCTTATTTAATTTATTATTATTCACATTAAATAGTCAAACATTTTGTTAACAAAAGTTATATATAGTTATCAAAAAATTTGACCAAAACGTTTTTCTAAATCAAAGTATTTCTGAATTCCATCTCCTTTATTTAATACAAAAGTATAACTATCAAATTATACCCCCCACCAATTTTAGACCCAGTCAAATAATATTTATATTATAATATATTATATTGCATTGAAAATCGTTGGAAATCATTCTTTTCTATATGTTGTGAAAAGATTCATCACGTAACAGTGATATATGAGAAGCAATAAAAATAGATCGTATATAATAATTATTCAGTCATATGTTACTAATGCAGTTCCATCAAGCTTGGTATTTCTAAATAATACATAATTTTATACTACATAATAATATACTATAATTTTATATAAATTTGAAGGTATTCTTTACATTACTTGTTTATAATATATTCTTATACTTAATATCTTTGGCTCGCTTTGGTAACTAAGCTTGTACTGTCTTTTATATCGACTGTGGCCACCTCTATTCCCTCATAAGTTCGCATTTCTTCTGAATCGGAACACAATCATTTGGTGGTCTGTTTCTATTCTTGTATAATGGTTGTTATTTCGCAATATGTGAGCGACCAATGTAATTCCAATAATGGACAATACTTTAGAAAATTGACTTCTTACACTAATAGGTGACCAAGTGATTTCTGTTCACGAAAGAACTGTTTAGTGGCGTAATTTGAGATTCAAATCCTTGGAAGGTTTGCCTCTCCATGAATTAAAGGAACAAAAACAACCAAAAAGATAATTAAAACCTTAAATAGTGAAACGGTATGGTTAAAACATATTAATTGAGTTTTTTTCAGATAACCGTTTTATTATCGCTCTTTCTTATTATCCACCCAGCTTATTATCTTTTATTCTGAAATGAAATTCTTATTTGAGTGGAATAAAATAACTGTTTTGAATTTATCATTCGATATCATTATAGACTTCTTACACAACGTCCTGTCATCTTAAAATAAAATGTAAAAAGTACGCACCTTGATTTCAGATATCAACACAAGTGTGCGTTATCACCAGATCTTTGTATATAATTATTCTTATATTATATCGCTGCTTCGGTAATTATTTTACAACCAACTAAAAAATAAGTTGCCATAAAAGTTGCCTGCTGTTATATCTTGAAATAAATTGTAAACAAAATTTCGTTTAATGTGGACATGTTATTATATACCTTTTGCTCTTTTTTATTGAAAACCTATGATAATTGCATAGGATTTTTTGTATTTCGGTGATACTGTACAATCCTATGGTCATCGGGTTGGGAAGTTCTAGGATGCTATCCACGCGCAAGACGATGCTCAGTTGTTACTCTAATTAACACGCGTAGCATAGCAAACTCTAGAAGCCCTTTGTCCACACTAAAACCAGTTTTCTCGCGTCGAGAGTGAAATATCGTATTGGCGAACCTGAGAAAAATTACATTTGGTTGTAAACAGGGGCTTCTAGAGTTTGTTATGCTACGCGTGCGAGTAACCTGACATTTTTGGGAGGTTTATACTCAGCACGAGGATCCGCATGGCTAATGATGGTGTGGAAACAAGACGTTTTGAATTGTAATTTAACTTTAATTAAATCTGTTTATTATTAACAGTTACCAATTAGTACATGTTCAATTATAAAATGAACTTGATTTTCGACAAACGAACTGCTTAAGGCTGGTAAATACGAGCTATTAGCTACATGCAGCTTCATGCCATAATAACTTTGCGGTATAATTTCGCGTTTCAGCTTTTGTGAAATAGAATTTGACTTGTATTGCGTGCACTACACAACAATTTGTCATGTGCCCATTGTGTTTGGTTATATGTAGTAGTAGTATGTAGTAGCTTTTTTACAACGCGCACGAAATGTCATAATTTATTGTTTCTAGATCAAAAATGTACCGCTAGAGTGACTAGTAAAAACAAAACAACTATAAACGTTTTGAAAAGTCTATAGTTTTAAATTTCGTCGTTATTAAAAAAAACTGCCACAAAGACGATCAACATATTGAAAAACTTTATTGAAGTCGAAATGAAATAATCACTCGACTTCAATAGAAGTTTCTTTCTGTAGTAAGTATTCATTTTTATATTTAAGACCTTCAGATATCGGTTTTATTGTTGAAAAAAAAAATGTGATTACTATTTCAAAATATGTAATATATTTAAAATATGCTGAAAAATTAAACGGCTATTGCAAGATATAAAGAGACAAGTCTCACAACCATAAATTAAGAGAGATGTAAAAGAAAAAACCTGAACATCGTAATTTTACAACAACATACCTAACACGATCATCGTCCTCATCTAAGTCATCTGCTTTATCGCTTACAGACCAACAGGAGGCGAAGGCATCAGCAGACAAGTGTTTCCACTCTTGACATCTCTAGCTTACATAGCTAACTCAGACAGCTCACCCATTCACTATGTGTTCAGGTATCCAATTAATTGATCTGTTTTTTATATCATTCTTAGTGTAGACACAGAAAATAAGTAACCTCGTTATATTAAAGAAAGCTGACCAATACCACAGTAGTCATCCAGAATTAGACAGCCCGAATTTGTGGAAGGTAAAATGTAGGACTATTTAAAAACTGTTTTCGATGAGTTTATTAGAATAATGAATAGTTTGATTAAGATTTTACCTCTTTTTTAGGATCAAACGGTCCTTTATGTTAATAATTAAATTAATAGAATTCAGTCAGGTTATACAAAACTGACAATATTTCCACTTGATTTTAACCCTAATGCATTGAAGTTGGAGTTCACCATCTATTGCGGAATTGTTGCTACGTGACGATTATTCGTGTGTAAATTAAAAAGTATTACAATATCAAAAGACAGCACATTTAAGTAGGTATATTAATGGTAATAATGGAATATATTAATGGAATAGGTACCCCAATAAAGATCGTATACACGATTTAAAGGGCTTCGACAGAAAATTAATCACTCAAACAAAATTTAAAATTACTCATGGCTAAATCCTAAAATTGATTGATTGGTGAATTAACAATTTAACTTTTTAATCTTGAATAGAAAAGTATCTATCCCAAAAACGTATTGCAAATTAGCTTACAAAAAAACTGTCGTAATTTTCCCATTCAATATTTTCTTACAAATTCTTTAAAAATCTGAATCCTAATTCGAATTCACTCATGTGTCCAAATTCAAGTCATTTAGTGAAAAATTATATTGATTCCATTTTTTGTATAAAAATACAAAACAACATTAATTGATTATTCGTGTCTCAGATATTCTATTCCTATGTAATTTCGAAACTCACTTCACTTATGCCACGAAACGTTATGACCAATTCAAGATTGAGCGGATTCCGCTTTTTGACACTTCAATCCCAATTCACTATTGGGACACCTGAGTGAATTTGAATTCGGGTTTGGATTTCCGTTATGAGTAGTTAAACCATTTCAAATTTTCATGTGATATTTAATATTAACCCTATTATGCTTCCATTTCCAATTAAAAATCGATAATAAGTTGCAAATATACTTAGTTTAATTTTAAACCTGTGACATTGTACCACCGGTGTACGCGATTATTAGAATACTGCCTGGATGAGTTGAAGCAGTTTTCATAAAAACGGCCTACATACTTATGTAATGAGGTTACTTAAAAATGTATTCTTATTGAAAGCACTTATACTTAAAATAGCTATATCTACGAACTATTTCTAACACTATATTTCCGTGTAGTTTGATTTTCATTATCGCATGTAAAAAGTTACCTATCTGTTTAGTGACTATCTCTCTATTTTAACTTTTTAATTGTTGTTTTAGTAAAAGATAAATAATATCATTAAAGCATTGTGAATGTTAATTTATTAAATATAAATAAAAAAACAACATGAAAATTAATGTTAAATTTTTTTGTATATTTCTTTCTGATGTTTAAGTAGATTATCTGTACATTAATGAAAATGGCGAAAGTTGCAAGTTTATTTGAACTCGTGTAGCTCAATCGATTAAGTTTATGAGATGTTTTTCTATAAAATGGCTCTTGAAATTAATTTTAGTAATATCACGAAATTCTTCACCAAAAAATGGTATCTTTTATTTATATATATACTATTTTCTGCGACTCCGCATGCGTAAATTATAACCTATATCAACTCCGTGTAATGTAGGTACCAAAAGATGAAAGATTTTTTAAAATCAGTCCATCACTTTCGTAGCATATTCGATGCAAACAAATATACAAATCTTTCCTATTTATAATATCAGCTTAGATATATAAGAATAGAATTTCTCGTTTAAAGATGTTAGATAGATAGTACGTTATTTCAAGTGAAACGGACAACTATATAATTGAACATCGATTTAAAGAGTACAGGACCAGCTTTCCAGGTGTCCAACAGTTTAATGTCACTCCCAAGGCGAGACAAAATGCAAACGAGATTTTTCAATTTCTTACACCATTTGTTACTAATAAGAGCGCAAACAGTATGTAATGTCATGTGGCGTTATGAGTATCTAACTATTAACTAAATATAAAAATTGTTTATATTTTATATTTATACTATTGACTTAATTAAAATATTGTCAAAATCAAGTTTTACAACAAACCCAGGTTCATCATCATCGTCTGCCCATCAGTGTCCAATTTTGGATATAGGCCGCTTCTAACTTTTTCTATTGATCTAAAATTGTTATTTTTATAAGAATATATCATCATTATAATATAAAGAAACAGTGTCATAATTTAGGCCTTCATTCTAACATAGTTCTGACTGTAATATTATAAACTGATTTGGTCTATTCTGCGACAAATTACGCGTTTAAAAAAATACAAACCTCGACCACAGAATAGTTAATTGACCATCTCATGATAACCCACAACGTAGGTCTACCGTGAATTGCTGGGTGTTATCAACTGTTGTAGTCGGTACCAACGAATGCACGTACATACTAAAGCACAAAGGACCTCAAGATAATAAATTTTTGGTCACCCATCTAACAACTGGCCTTTGCGAAAGTTGCTTAACAATAGCAATCGCAGACCAAATCTCACCATCGAACAATCATTAGAAAATATTACATCGTAACATTATCGAAAACTTTGTTATATATGTTCTCATGAGACTGTTGTTTGAATACATTTTCCAAACATGTGTCTGTTTCTCGACTTTCCGGATAGCAAAAACTTAAAGATTGTTCTCCTTAAATTGGCTACAACTTAGATTAATGGCATTCTAAAGTGTGACTTGTTGCGCCATCTATTTGTAAACGCTCGAACCACTTAACGGCGCCGGCCTACTTTCAAAATAGCATGTATTACGAGCACTATTGAGTCCAATTTCGTTGTCGACAGACTGATTTGTTGGCAAAGGTTCTTTTTTATGTAGCGTTGTAATAGAAAATAGTTTCCATGCTTTTTCACTTCATAAGAAATATTGCGAACGCGGATTTAATAAGAAACCGGCTGAAAATATATACTGAAAATGTTTGTTCCGTAAGTAAATATGTAACTATATCATTTAAGACAGGCTTTTACTTAATTTGCCCATGAATACAATTAGAATTGCCAGGAAAACTGTATTTTAAATATAAACTATTTAAATAAAAGACGAGTAGTATGATATGAATGGATTCTTTTAAGTATTTAAAGATTCGTTTTGCTTATTGTGGTCTCTATTGATAAATCGGCAAAGTTATAACAAATTTTTTCAAAATATATTGTGTGACTTATGAAATGAAAGTGTTAACCTCTAATATAAACTAAAAGTTAATTTCTTGAGACTAAGACCGCGTGTTCGTAAACTATAGCCTTGCTCAGGTGAAAGAATTTCCATGATCGTATCAGTATGTCCAAAGATTACCCCCTACAAACAAAGTTATAAATTTCTATACTTACTAGCTGTACTCCCGCGACTTCGCCCGCATATAATCAAGCTTCCCGTTGGTAAAAGAATTTTTAAAATCAGTCCAGTATTTTCGTTGCAAACAAAAAAAAAACAAATATTTCCATTTTATATAGACTAGTATAGATTTATAATTCAAAGAAAATACTTTTTCTGTTATTTTCTGTAACCAAAGTGCCCCCTTACTCACGAACGCAATCGCGACCGATCGACATTGCAATTGTGCTGTTCCTCACTCTTGATTGGTTTACTAGCATACTCTGGCGCTAGTGTACCCAATCAGGAGTACGAAACGGTATAGTTGCAATGGCGATCGTTCGCGATTGCGTTCGAGAATAAGGGGCTAATGTATTCATTTTTGACGTACCACGTCGGTAGATTACTTATTGTCTATCGCAGAGACAATGAGCTTACGTTCCAAACCCCGTCATTATTGCTTGCTTGAGTGAAGGCGACGGCTTAGCATTAAAATATCTATCGAATTTAGGTGTGTATACACCTAAATTCGATAAATGCTCGGTGATTTGTGTTATATCATCGAGAATTTATTATATGCATTTCGGAAAAACGGTGAACCAATACCTGTTGACTAGCGAATATGATATCTCCGCTGGGAATCTCGATGACACATCTCAATCTGTGGTGTGATCATCTAACGCACAAGCTACAGGATACGAATTCTCGATGTTTCCTTGCATATTATCACTTTGACGTGTACTTTACAACGATCGAATAATAAAGAATGATGATTATGAATTTACACAGCAGTGTTACCAATTTATCCCCAAGAAATACATGTAAAAATAGTAAAATGAAACAAAATCTTGCCATAACATTACAAAAATGTCGTATTTTATACCTTTTGACATGGCTAGAGAGTTAGGCCTTTCTGGAACCTAACAGTCCGATTTCATAACCGTGAAAGAACCGCTTGCAGTAAGTCACCCGTCACAATTTGAAGCGTCGTACCGCCGACATTATTCAATAGTTGTAATTGAATTATCTATATATTAGCATTTTCTAACATTTAAATAAACATTTAAATAATAAACTTTGGAACGATCCACAAAGAGATTATATTTTAATATTTCGCATAACTTTGTCGTTTCGGGGTTTTTCGCAGGATTCGAGGTAGTGTGCGGTAAGCTTATTAAATAGCTGAGTACCTTTCGTAATACCGCTGTCAAAAGTTGCGTTTAAAGATAAATAAAATGTGAGAAAATCAACAGATGAGTCAATAGGATAGGGTAAGAAATGACATATTCTGTGAAATATAGGGTTAAAACTATTTTCAATGAATTATTCGCAAACTATTAAATTGGCTTAAGGTGGTGATAATATTCATATTCTGAATAACGATATACCATTAATATGTTTGAAAGCTGTCACACTTGTATTAATTCTTTCATATCAAATCAGAATTTTTAGACCACTAAATCTTCAAACTATAGGTACATACATATTTATTCATATTGTTTCCCATTTTATGAAATGATAATTTTTATTCTTAAAGTAAATTTCAGTCATAATTTTCAATACAATTTTTGTTGTTAATTAACAAAATTGTAGAGCTCGATGGTGCATTAACTATAACATTCAATCTTGTGATACGGAGGATAAACAAATGGTGCAAAGATAATTTTGGAATGGCTAAACAAAAATTAATTATCAAGAATGTCAACTAATATGCCACTAAACTATGCTGAATCCCTGTATAATCTAAGAAACAATGATAATATCTCGTAAAAATTACCACGACACCTAAGGGCATTCTGTTCTCTAACGACAATTCGGAAATTTTAAATAATTCCTATGACTTTGTTTAAATCATATTCGTGATGATTTTTTGTGTATGAGAGATTATACCTTCGTTGCTTCACAAATTTTCGAATAATAAGTTTGTTTGGACTCGTTTAAGTATTTCGAAAAAGACGAAATTTCGTTTTCAGAAATACAGAAACAGGCTTTCAGGTGTGAAGTTAATTTGTACAAGTATAAATAATATATTTACAAAATGAAATCATTTAAAGTCTCACAACAAGGCTAAAATATGAATATGATTATTTATTTTCTGAGTGGGTATTGGGTTTTTATATGTCTGAATAAAGGATGTCCGTAGAAGAGATTGAAAATAAGTGATAGATGATAATATAAATAAATGCCTGCACCAGACAGAACTAATCATTTATTTGAAAGACTGCACACACAACTGATTATATTAAGGGTTAAAGTATGAAACTGCCGTTTTATTGTAAAAGGTTTCTTGAATTGATATAGAATCTTCATGGTTTGAGATTTTCAAAAGAAACTTTTTCACACGGTATCTATGGTATTCTTTTAAAAATGTGAAACATTTGAATATCAACTTTTAATTGTTTTTTTATGATAACCGCAAAAGAAAAATGCAATAGCTGACCCCAGGTCAAACGCCACAACAGTGTCCTAAAGCAAATCTTACCAATAAAAAGGTAATTGTAAATGTTTGGTGGTCTCATCATGGTGTTATTCACTATAGTTCTATTGTTCCGAACTCAGAACAATGGTGACAAAATGTAGCAGCCCCAATTTATTAATCGATCTTCACCATTATTGCTCCATGTCAACGCGAGACCTTACACAGCACGAGAAACCGTTTTGACCCTTCTACAACTGCAGTTAAAAACCAATCGTCATCCTCCGTTGCCAAACCTTGCCCTATCGGACTACCATTTTTTTCGGGACAATTACCTACCTAACATAAAGTTTTTTCCCAGAAGCATTTTTTTTTCCCAAAATGCTTTCACACAGTTTGTGCAGTTTGAATCCTCAGGGTTCTATCGCAAAGGCATAAATAACTTTCCTATTAGATGCCAGTAATGTATAGATAATAATGGTAACTAAAAATTAACAATTTAGATCAATCGTTCAGATCGGCGATTTCATACTTTAATCCCTATTATATTGATGTACCTTCCGCAAAATTTAAGATTGGTTCATTCTTTAAGTTCACAGTTTTCAACAAATAATAGATATTCTATAATATTTCTATTACGTACATTGCTTAACTAGTAAGATATGCAGCCAAAACTTCTACTATGTGGTTTCTTAAATAATGTAGATATTTACCTGCTTGGTAACCGAAGCTGTGACCTCAGAGATGGTGACACCATAAAAACCAAACACACGAAACTACAGAATATTTTATGTCGATACAAAGGCAAAGCTTAATTTTTTTTGTGTTATAATAAAATATGTGACTTATTTGCTCATATACATTTTACATATGTCTGGCGCCGGCATAAGAAGGATTGAGTACTTCAGCAATAAACAATCAAAAACGGTGACAGTTTCTAAAAAAAAATGCCGAAACATTAGACAGATTAAAATAATCTCGATATACATATGGAAAACAAAATAATAGTTAAGTGCCATTGAACTTAAGAAGAAGAACAAAATAATCTGTCAAGGATTCAATTTATGACTATTAGCATACCGTAGCCAAAATTCCAATCAATATTTTATTAAAGAATTTTATAATTTTCTTTTTACAGGTAAGTGTCATTTTGTCCTGGTACTGGACTTGCATTCAGGTAAGTCATTTCTTCATATAAAACCGCCAGCTGCAGCCAGAATCAGAAAAATATGTGTTTTGGGTAATTCCGAATTATTTTCTGATTTGTTGATGCAATGCTTTTATAACATTATCTCATTTCGAACTATAAAAGATTTATTAGTGAATCGCGAAATTTTTACTTAAATATTTGTTCAACTTCTTTCGGTAAAATTTTCTTAAAATATCATTGCATTCCGTTAATATAACCTTTTAAAAAATATATTTTCATGGGTATCGTATAAACAACCATAATTCCATGGGTATCGTATAAACAACTTTTTCATATGAGTTTACCCTACCATAATAGAAGAACATATCTTTTGTTGTTAGCCAAAAAACATTTTTGATCACTTTAATTTTCGGAATTAGCCCGTATGGAGTTCTAAGTTTTTTTTTTTTAATAATACGATTGTAGGTGCAACTGAAGACTAGAAAAGGTTAATTATGGATATGAAAAGAAATAAGTACATAATTAAATTATTTTACTTTAAGAATCAGTTTTCTTTTAATATATCTTTGTTTTAAGAATTGCTAATATTTGATAAATATAATGAGCTAGATTTTTAATCTATCTCAGAAATAAAAGTATTAAGTAATAGTTTATCATCAATAATCTGTTCTGGATGGACCAAATCCCCACTTTTCCATTATTATAATAGCATCTGCTAGTCGTTTTTCGGCGGAAAATGGAATGGCCAGTGGTCTGCAGTGTTGTTGTTGGAATGCATTTTTTTCATTTTTAATTACTGTTTGAATTATTTTATAATAAGTCGTCTTTCGAGTATGTTCAGATTTTTTTATACATAGTTACGATTTCTCCTGTAACAATTAGTATACATGAATTAATATATGTATTTAGGTAGTTTTACGAACTTTTATATATTATTTACATTATATTTATTTATTACACATTTTATATTCATTTCATATTTCCAGAAAAAAATCTTAAAATTAAGTTGAACATGCGGTGCGACAAATTGTTTTGGCTGGTGGTAAAAATCGGAACTACTGCTGCATTCTTCGAATATTTCACATAATGTCATGCGAAAAAACTGAATGAATCTTTTTACTCCCCTAAAAATAGAAACTAAAAATTACTTCTTTGCATTCAAAGGCAAAGATCAGAATTGAGAATTGTGAAAACTAACTGAAAGTTAATGTTGTTGAAAAACAATATGGAATAATTTTTCATTTTCTAATTATCTAATTGGATTATATAATTATCTAATCGAAGAATCAAAAAGGTTACTTACCAACTACCAGAGAAAAAGATCTTGTAATTCTGATAATTCACAAAACAATGAAGAATATATTCACATCAGATTTGGGGTAAACCCCATATCACCTTATATAAAATCTTTTCATATTGCAGTTTATTACATACTAGCTGTTTTCACTCCAGTTCCTGCTTCCAGAAGGTGACAGCTTTTTTAAATTGGTACAATAGTTTCGGTGCTTATTCAATGTAAACAAATAATCTAGTTAAAGAAGCAGCTTAAGCTATATGATTTTGTTATACAGTATATTTTTAAAAGTATAAACCTTTTCACGAAATCTTTTATGAGAAACGATACATTAAAAATGATACGATTATTTAATAAATGAAATATATTACACTATGACGCTGTCTATATATATATCTTTATTCTCGTGGGAATACTGGGATAAAAGACACATTATATGGGAGTGGTCGGCTCTAGGACAACATCATAGAAGTTTCTTTTGTTTCTAATTATTTAGGTAATACTTTGTGGGCAAAAGGTAAATCTAGTCAGTGCTAATGACTTCTAACAGCTATTTATTTAACATTGAAAGGACTTTGCTCAACGTTCATAAATCAATGGCCTCAGAGCCAACAGAAAAAAAAATACTATAGGTCTACCAGAATCTCATGGCAAATAGGGAAATTAAAATTTGATGTATGCTACACCAATGAAATTGGAGTAAATGATCTTGATACTTATAATATATTTAATTATTTACATTGTAATAGGAACATGGAAATTTTGATTTTATAAAGAGGGATAATTAAAAAAATCTTGTAATGTTATTTAGTTTATTCGGACCTAGAAAACGACTCTCAATTTTCAAAAACTCAATTTCCATTTCTTGTTTTTCCTCAGATGAAGAAGATGATGGAGATAAGGAGATATTTATAATAAACGTTTCCTCTAGATCTTCAATTATCCTGTCTTTTTCTATGAACTCATTTTCGAGGTCTTTACACATTCTTGCACATGTAGACAACACTTTCGCCATTCCTCCACATCAATTTGCGAAAAAGCTTCCTCAATTAGTGATTTGATATCACTTGTAGGCCTATTTACATATTTTTCAGCTACCTTTTGCTTCATTATTCCCCAAATCATTTCTATAGGATTAAGTGTGCAATGATATGGCCCGCCATATCGTTGCACACTGGCGACCAAACATTAAAACACAACAGCTGTTTTTTTATTATTATGAGAGTTTCATATATTTCCTTTTTAATATATGAATTAATCCAACGACAAATTTTTTTTCGTATTATTAGTAAAAAAAAATAAAATTTCTTTAATTTGTCAATGTCATGATAAGCAAAATACATATAAAGTGACTTCTACGTATTTTCACACTGTTACTTATGTTACTACCATGAAATACATAAATCTTCCTAATATTATATTTGGAAACTCATATTTTTATATAACACGGACAATAAATATTTAAAACATATTTGTAAAAAAATCAATAATATTAACAATGAAATACGACTTCAATCGATATTACTATATTGCGTTAAGTATATTTTGTTTTAAATCCAATGAAAATTTCCAGCTCCCGAGCTGTAAAACTTCATGACCACATTATTTTAACATTTGATCAAGTTCGTATACAGGATCAGACTTGTTCTTCTGGACAGCTTCAATTAGTTTGCATTTACGCCACTTATCCTCAAAATGAATAAAATTTGCAGTAAGGCATTCTTTTAATTCAGCGACACGATTAGCTTATGTGGGTGGTTTGTTAAGCTGAACGGGATGATTACTTGCGTTATCCATCACAATAATTGATGGTTTTACCAGATTTGGAATAAGCTTATCGGGCACCCACTTCGTGAAATTTCTTTATTCATGTCGTGCTGGTACAATTTGCTACAAAGCCATTTTTTCCACCGGCGTTAACAATAATCCACCTTACTCCCAGTGACATAGATTTAGATGAGCCTGCAACGTCTTTGCTTTGCCAGCACTTGTTCACGGAACATGAACCATGAATGTATGTTTCATCTAAATATATAACATCTAATTTGTTATGTTATTCAACCTCTTTGTTTTTCTTCAAGCGTTCTAAATATTTATATCTTTGTAATTTTATCTCATGTCGCTCCGTCAAAATTACTCTTTTTGATTGACATTTAACATATTCAAAGCCCATATCTTTAAGAATTAGTCTGAAAAATCAACTTAAATAAATATTTTTTAACTTTAATTATGCTCGCTACATATTTATGTACTTATGTATAATTAATATTTATGTACAAAATGTATAAGACATCGAGCGACATGAGAGCGTATATGTGGTGCCGGCTGAGTAGAATAGCACCAACCCATATCTTTCCGTGGGCATCGTAAGAGGCGATAAAGGGATTATACTGGTGGTGGGCAGCAGCGTCTCCCATACTGAAAACACAGTCCAAAATGATATATCATTCACTGCGGTCACCAACCCGCCTGCCCAGCGTGGTGACTACGGGCAAAATCCTACGAGGCCTACGTCCAGTAGTGGACTACAATAGGCTGGTGATGATATTTATGTATATTATTCAGTTAATACTCGTACACTACTTACAATACATAATTTGTATTTTACAGATATTGTTCCTTACCTTAATTTTTCTCTCCCTCCTTGTAGCCTGATACAAATACCAACTTTCAGTATGGCGACCAAACATTAAAACATAACAGCTGTTTTTTTATTATTATGAGAGTATCATATATTTCCTTTTTAATATATGAATTAATCCAACGACATTTTTTTCGTATTATTAGAAAAAAAAAATTCTTTAATTTGTCAATGTCATGATAAGCAAAATACATATAAAGTGACTTCTACGTATTTTCACACTGTTACTTATGTTACTACCATGAAATACATAAATCTTCCTAATATTATATTTGGAAACTCATATTTTTATATAACACGGACAATAAATATTTAAAACATATTTGTAAAAAAATCAATAATATTAACAATGAAATACGACTTCAATCGATATTACTATATTGCGTTAAGTATATTTTGTTTTAAATCCAATGAAAATTTCCATGGGAATATTGCATACCAATATTCCCGTGGAATATTGGTATGCAGCAGACTTTTGAATAAAAACACAGATTCTACTAAATATCATTGAAATCCACTCATAAATATTTAAATAAAAGTTTTATTATATTAAACTACAATAAAAAAAAAGTAAAAAATAAAGTTTAATAAAAATCACTATTTCCTATAAACTTTTTAGTTGGATTTCAGTAATTTTCATTGTCGCTATGATAAATAAAACCAAAATTTGTGAAAAAAATCGTGTTAATAATTTTGCGTGAAGAAAATGAAGGTTTTTGACCTGATTTTTTTTTATACCTTCCGTAGCTAAAATGAGATGGATTCTTAAATATAGTCTCTTGTAATTGGCTCACAAACTCGATTAAAGATATTCCAGGCTTATATCGAATTATTTCCGTTTTTCTCGTATTTGTATCAGGCTATTGGAAGTTAATGTTAGAACGAAGAATTTGTAAAATTTTCATCACTTTTTTTTTTGTACTGTATAGAATTCTTTAACTTTGTTCCTAACCAAATCTATATCAAAACTATCTATATTAATTCTTTTCTTTCCCCCTCTTCTCTTTTTAACGGGCGTAGAAAATACACCATCGTCGTACAGTGGTTCTAGAAACACCTTAAAATGCATCAAAATCTATTTAAAACATAATCATTTAGTTTCCTTTAAAAATATCTTTGATATAAGTAAATGTTATAAAAAATATATAAAATGTATCAATACTACTCAGTTCAACTTTCCGGTCAAAGCTACGACGCGCTTAAAAATCGAAGATTGTGTTTGATGTCGGTGTCGTTCATTACAGTTTTCTCAAATCTGGCCAGACGATTACGGCAAAAATTTATTGTCAGCAATTGCAAACCATGGTGGAAAAACTAGTTGTTAAAAAACCGTGGCTGGTCAATAATTCTACGCCACTGCTACTTCACAATAACGCTAGACCACACACTTCACAGCAGACGGCAACCAAAGAGTAAAAGAGCTTCGATTGGAATGTCTAAAACATCCACCGTACTCCCGGGACATTGCTCCAACAGATTACCATTCTTTTCGAAATTTGGATAATGAATTTGGAATTTCAAAAAAGCTCTTTTTAAAGTAATATATCTTCCTAATGATATAAGGATACATATATGATAACGTTAATAAACGTAATATAAAACTACAAGTATGCGCCATGCATATATACATATCATACGTTCACTAATCATTAGCCTTTAATATTATTACAAGTTATATAACAATCTACGTCTACTTGGTGTCTTTTATATGACTGCACGAAACACGAAAGCGACGCGGAAAGCGGATAACAAATATATGTAGATGCGTGTGTTGTGTTTTTTGTTTTGTAAATAGTGCTACATGGCTGTAAATAATATTTGGTCAATTTAAATCAAACTGTGAAGACTTATATTACGCTAGTAAATGTATTGCGCGTTAAAATAAATATCTCAAGATACTGTCTTGACCTACGATATATATTTTTCATATCTTAAGATGAATTACATGTAGGTAAACTAGTAACACTAGAAATATTAAATATCTTTATACAAATTAAGATATTTTTATTAACATAGTGAAAGTTTATTTTATTTGCTCAATATATTTTTTCCAAATAATCTATATCTCTAAAGGAAAGATTTGTTTGCTTGTTTTTTTTTTGCATTATATAGGCTCCGAAGCTATTGGTCTAATTATAAAAGTCTTTCGTCCACGGGAAGCTATAGCGAAGTTGCTGGGAAATTGATTTACATACCTACTTACATAAAATTAAAACTCGTTGATTATAGAAAATCCTCCTTTCCGATTTTGAATGAATGCAAAATACGCAATCTTTTGTTTTTTATCTAATGAGAAGCGTATTTTTTTTTTAAAGAAAACTATTGATTGCGATATACTTTAAATGGGACCACTTTGGTTCATTAAGCTGACGGATTAAAAAAATTTTTGAAGATCGCTTAACAATTCGTGGAACATACAAAAAAAATACACATCAACGTCGAACAAGAAGTCGTTTAAAAATTACAATATGGTTAAAGCTTTATATTTTTAGAGTTACACAAGCCTAATAAATACCAAAATATACCTAATTATTACATTCACGTTATTAGATTTGAGACCAAGAATAAATAATATTTATTCATATTGCATAGAAAGATTAGTATCGGTTTCTCATTACAAAAGATTCGCTTTTATCCCAAAAGCATTCGTAGCCTTATATTCACGATCTCGTTGCAAGATAACACAGGCTCATGAATTTTGTATCGTGCTTTTGAACCGATAACTTTGTAGCTTCTATTCAAACTAAAAATATAACTTTTCTCGTTATAATGCAGAACATTCAAGGTATGACAAACTGGCTTTTGATATTCTTTTTATTACAAACCTGCACGAGAATCATATCAAACATCAAATAATACTTGACAATTGAAAAACGTTTGATTATTTTTAAAAATATGTATGTACAGCAATTGATATATTATGTTTTTTGACAGCCTCAACGATATTAACGAAATTTAGCTTGGTTATATATACCAAAAAATACCAAGCAAGGTTCGATCATCCAGGTATTTTCGCTTCAAGCTGGAAAAATTATGGCTGCTTTCATTGTTTACATAAAAAATATTTAAATAAAAAAAATTATAAAACGATATAATTTTTAAAGTAAGTTATATAACGCACAAACAAGTACCAGCTCATGATAGAGTTTATATAGATCTATTTTATATAGATAATTAAAAATAATTACATAAAAGTATCACGATAAGAATATTATTAAATTCCACTCTTCTTTCCAAGTTCTGACATCTGGAAGCCTCTTGACAACATGCCAAAAATACTTAAGCCCATGTTGAATCTAAAACTGTATTTGCCAGGATGTAAGTGCGGTGAAAAAATTGGCTGAATGTGTATGGGAAAGTTGCTAAATTACCGGGTTCCTATGCCAAACGTGACCCATAATTTAGTATACAGTAAATTGCTGTCGAGAGCTCGACGGTGCAGTTCAGCTTGTGGTTCTAAAAGTTTAGTAACTTTCATATAGGACGTTCATAAAATGCTTAACAGCCATCTCAAGTTTGTTTTGTAACGATGCGTGCCATCGACAATATTTTTTATTTTCTACGCATCCAAATTTTTATGCCAACTATTTTAAACATCACTTTTATTCTTCCTATTTTGTAATTTTAAAAATCACTCCGCGTATGATTTTCATGGTTAACAATAATACCTTTAGTGTATTTTGATTATTGTTATTACTAAATGACATAAAAAGTATTACCATAACAATTCTGTTAGTTAGCAACAATGGGTTTGTTCGAGTCTTTATTAAATATATAAAAATCATTCAAGCTTACTGCTTATTAGTCTCGTATTTGCCTATTTGTGAACCTGCCATAATGAGCGGAATGAACGGAAATTTCTAGCAATGGCAATAGCAGTTAGCAGCAAATTGTTGGGTCTCAGTCGAGGTGCGAGTGTGAGGCTCAACGTGTAATCATAGCAACAAGATCCTAGAAAAATCGGCATTTTGGATTCGGCTGATGTAGGGCGTTGACCATCATGTCAACTTGCGCCCATCGTGTGGCTTTCGACTTATTTTTTTATCATTATTCATTCAGAATCTCTTTATCATTTTTTTTTTTTATAATCTTACTATGCGATAATAACTTAAGATTCTGGACAAACACATACTCGTACATGACGACATATTCACGCATTAAGTAATTCGTTTTCCGTGGGAGAGCCACGCTTCGGCATGAATGGGCCGGCTCGACCGGAGTGATACCACGGCCTCACAGAAAACCGACGTGAAGCAACGCTTGCGTTGTGTTTCGTCGTGTGAGTGAGGGTACCGGAGGACCGGACCCTCCCTATTCCCTTCCCTCTACCCCTCAACCTTTCTCTCTAAAGCCGGCAGCGCGCTTGTAGCCTCTCTGGTGTTGCAGGTGTCCATGGGCGACGGTAATCACTTACCATCAGGTGATCCGTCTGCTCGTCTGCCCCCTATCCCATAAAAAAAATTCAAAGTCTTTAATATCAAGCATACGTTAATATACTCGTAACAGAGTTTATACATATACATATATACACGATACACACATAAGATCATGCAACCACCACCACCACCACCACTTCGTCTATCGATATCCGAATACCATTCTGTTTCAGTAAATTGGTATCTCTAATAGTATTTTTTTCTTTTAACCCTACAGCAATATTTGTCACTCTATATACAAATTGTGCTATTTTCTATTATATTGTTCCTTGCAAAGAGTGCATTGAAATTCTATCTCTCTTTTATGTTAATTTTTCATTTATTCTTGTCAAAAAGCAATAAATGTTAAATAGTTTTTTGTCTCTCTCGTATATTTATTTAGTTCTTGCAAAGTGCAAAAAAAATCACTAAAGTAAAGAGGCTCTTGTGTCTTTATTTATTTTGCATTTATTAATATGAGATGCAATATATGTTAAAAAGTCTTTTGTCTCTCTTATGTTCATTTTATTCTTACAAAGAGTGCAATACATAATACTAAAAAGTGTCTCGTCTCCCTTATACGTTCATTTTAATCTTACAAAGAGTGCAATAAAATTTTTTAAAGAGTATCTTATCTCTCTGATGTTCATTTTTCATTTATTCTTAGAAAGGTACAATATTTTTTAATACAAATGTTTTCCTCTAAAAAGACTTGTGAAAATGCTATAAAGAAATTGAGTGTTTTATTTTTATTACATGGAACCTCTTGCAATATTCTACAGGCACAAAAGCATGAACTAAAGCGAAAATTACAAAATCAATCCTCTCCTTTAATAGCATTGAAATGGTATACTTCACCGAGCGAGTGCAAATTCCACTTGTTACTTTAAATTGTAAGCATCCAAGCTCTCAAACATATTATTTGAATATAAACTTTCACAATAAAAAGTATCTGACTTGAATTCAATTAATTTCTCTTTTAAAATAAAAGCTTCTCTGTTATCTTATAAAACATTTAGTTCTTGTCTAAGCAGTTTAAACGATTTTAATAAACAAGAGATCTCTGGAAAAAACGCTTTGTGCATTATACACACTTGAGAGAATTTTCGAAGAACTAAGCCAGCGTCGGAACCTCATCACACGTTCGTGTTAAATTAAGTAAATATAATCATGGGTATGTCTTAGTAAGGAGTTAAGATGATGACAGAGCAAGAAATATGGAGGACTAAGGCTTAGGTATCAAATTCAAGAACTTATTCATATTACTAATTAAATTCATTACTACTGAACTTCATTGGACACGTACGGATGTAATTGGTAATTTAATTAAGAGTATTTAAACGGATTATTGGTTATTATTGGTTATTTTTACCACTATAAAGAAACATTAATTTAATACCAATAATTTATATGTCCTTGGAGTTCAAAACTATAAATTTTACATCCTATATAATAGCCATAATAATATTACTTTAATGGCCATTTTAGTGACAAATTTCTTATCCTTGGTCCGAATAGTTTTTTTTAGTAAGGGGATCAATGAACTACCTATGAGATGGCAAAAGTGCATAGATAACAATGGTTTATACTTTGATTAAATAAATATATTATATTAATAAATATTCGACTATTTGTTCCTCCCATACCAAACACCAATTTCATATGTCAGGACCTAATATTTCCGTTCGTTTTTTAATCTTATTAATTTTTATGTTGTGGTCAACTGGCTGGAAAGACACCATCCTTTTTCTGAGTTTATTTATTTGTATTTTTTTTTCTTATTATTGTATTTTATGTGAAATATTATTTATTTATCAATAACTATTTTTCATACCATATACGTATTCTTTAGTTTCCATTTGTAGAGTTCTGATTCCCGCTAACTATTATGTTTATTGTTATGATAGCCCAATCAAACCCGGGACCGGGATGTCATCTCGTAGAAACCGTCGTGTTTTTTTTTTTATTTAACACTCATTAACTTATGTGTAATATATATGTGAATATGTATGTGTGTGTGTGTGTGTGTGTGTGTGTTATAGTCTATATTTTTATTTTTGTGTCCATGAGTAGCAATCAAGTACAAAATACTCTGTGGAGCTGATGCACTAACTAATCAATCTCGACTACTAAATAACTTCGGTTAATAATTGGATTGTGATCGAAATTCACCATATAACAGTAGCTCCAGGCTTCGGTTATTAATTGAGGTTAGGTTCATAACTTAATTTTGAGCAACTGGTAGGATCGCATAACATCGTGAGTTGGAACGTAAAGGATCGTAAGTTGGAACGTAAACTATCTTAGAGGCAATGGGATTCTATCGTCTAGTTGTAAAGATATATGATTTTAAGTGAGTAAATTAATAAATGTTAGACTACATCATGCACATGAGCCAAAACTCTCGTATTTGAGACAAAGAAGGGAACATAATACCCAGACCCGAGAAAATATAGGAATATTTCAATCTCTACATTAACCCGATTTAAACTCGAACCCAGGACCTCAGAGATTTCCGCACCATGAAACTAGCGTGCTAATCTCTCTTTAACAGACTATAATCCGCATGGTCATGCAATCTCCCTATTCGATTCGATTTTAAGTGTAGGGGTACTAATTTATTTCGTTCGTATCATTTATTTCGTACTTTTTTGGTTCCTTTTATTTACAAATAGGTACAGTTATTATGCTCTTTGATAGAGAATAAACGAGTCTCTAGTCGGCATAAAGATGTCGCCTATAGTCATTTACAAGGCACCCCTTTCAGAAAACCGAGTCCTTTATATCCCATAGGGCCAGTAATGGTTCGCTCCTAATTAACAGACCAATGACATGTCAGGGCTAAGAGCCCACGGAACACAACCTCATATACAATAGTTTACAACAGGAGAATTAGCTAAATTACAAATATTTGTTAGACATACACTGCATTCCGGACATTATTCAACCAAAGCGTTTGCATAGCATTCCATCTATATCAGTTAAGCTATTCACGTTAAATATTAATATATATAAGTAGGAATTGGAAACTGTGCAACACAGGATATTATCTTTACATAAGTCTTTCGTTTTCATAACCTTTTTATACCCTTTGACATTACCTATTGATAAAATACGACCACAGAACGATCAAATTGGCTATGAAAGATGTCTGTGTGAGACCTGGTCTCCCTTGGCTTCCATATCTTTCAACTTACGTATTGTGTTTTGTTATTCTTAAGTCTGGCATTATTTCCACATAAATTGATAGATCGTGTACGCAGCTTATATTTTTCATTTCATAAGCTAATAACTAGATGTTACATTGGTTCATGAAATAAGGCCCGATTTCAAAGTAATTAAAATCTGTACCTATTCATTTATAAATGAACGTATGAAATAAAATATTGATATTACTAAAATATCTCTGCAAATAAAAATAAACTTATCTTGTTTGTATTTTGTTACATTAATAAACAGGAAGCACGCTAAATAAGTAATGCTTTTCTACACTGAAGTAGGTTAATTAATTCAGAAAATTTTCTGTGATCGAGAATCTGATTAATCACAGAGTGTACCTCTAAAATGCAACATTTAAACCATCTTTCCGGGGTAAATATTTGCATTTCCTTCGTGTTCAATTGTAATTTTAATTAATAAATTATTCAGAGAAGTATCGAGTTGGAACGCTGATAGCATCAAAGGTGCAATCTTGAGAGATGCAACCCAACACAATGTTAATTAACTAGTAACGTATCGAATATTCCAGTACTACACAATCAGGGATTTAATATTAACGAGGTTTACGCTTCATAATTAACTTCGGGATGCACAGTATTTCATAACCGAAAATTATAAATGTACTCTATCAATAATAATAATATAAAGAGACTTCTAACTTTGTGTTATTGTTTGTTTTTTTTAAAGTGATTTTCAGATATACTGATCCGGGTGATATACCTATACTATCAAAGAAGAAAGATAAATAATAAAAACCTTTGTAAAATAGCATAATTTTGACAAAAATAAGTAGTTATAATAATTTATGCTTAACATTGAGATTGGCTGCCAGTTGTAAAAACGTCCATTTAAATTATCATTAGTATAAAGCGACACAATTAAAATAAACCGATTAAAATTATCTAATTTATAACATTCATTAGAGCTTCAATCCATCATTAAAATGTAATGTACTTTTGTACAACTTATTGTACGATAAGTAATTTATTATAATAGAATACTACGGGAAAACAAACTTTCGCTTTTATAATATTAGGAAGTAAGAATTAATCTTTTTAGTGATCTAGAAATCGCACACAACGTCATCTGTCGAGTCTATTCGCAAACTAAATGTCAAACTATTTTACCGGCGAATCAACCAGCACAAACCACTATAAAATCGCCATCTATGAAGGATTCATAGAACGAAACTCAAACAATAAACAAATTAACGCTATTACTATTCATGATTTAATGTACAATATAGACTTTAAATTGCCCATAATAAAATAGTACATTTCCATTACTTCAAGAGAGAGCACTGAAGAAATATACAAAAAAAACTAAATTGATGAATATTAGACAACTATTTGCTATCGATAAATTAAGCACACGCAGTACGCGGAGACCAAATCTTTTAGTATTACCAAAAACAAAAAAATATTATATGTAAATAGCTATAACTTATGGGGGTTTTTATTTTAGTTAGGAAAACTTATAATAAACTACCTCCTGGCGTTAAGGATGTGAATGCTCTCGGTGCTTTCCAGTATTAACTACGTTAACACATTTTGAATGACCAAAACTCAGTTAGCAAATGAAGATACCGAGCGTGGCTATATTTCTTTTAGTTTTGTTTTTCGTGTCATGACATTGCCCACGTCAAAATATAATGTATTACATTATGTTCTCATTATAACTTAAGTGACATGTATATTTTTTGGAAATAAATTCTATAAACTGATAAAGATACAGATAAACACTATCATAAAATATAAATACAAAATATTTATGAAAAATCATATATACTAGCTGTGCTCGCGACTTCGTCTGCGTGGGAAGTATATTGGTAGAATTCCTTTTTTTTCTATGAATGGAGTCGAATCGAATAAGATCAATGGGCCATAACCCACTACACAGGCTTACTGCGGATCGTGGGTGTTAACATTGCTGATGCAGTAAGGACTAACAGCTTAACGTGAATTGTGCTAGTGTTGTGCACAGTGCTCAAGATAATACTGTTTTGGTCACCCGTCCTGTGAACGGTCCTTACGAATGTTATTTTTCTATCTTTTATCACGCTTTTCACGCTCTGGTTGTCGCATTATGATCGTACCTTTAATCTGTCAATCTTTTGGTTTGATCTATAATAGTCTAGTTGTATGCACAATCTGCTATTTATTGTTCTATTTTCTATGTATTGCTAGGTTTCTTGGAAGAAATCGCTGGCTAGTGATGAGTTCGTCGTTTGTACATATTTATGTAAAATAAGTGTTCATGTATGTCCTTGTTATGCAGCATTTACTTACTAATTTAACTGCAATTTAAACCGAATGCATTAACCCACTACGCCATCGGACCTCTTATACCTAATATATACTAATATTATAAAAGAAAAGATTTGGTTGTTTGTTTGTTTGCATCGAATTCGATATTCGACATCGATAGTTTCGGAACGATTTCGACCTACGGGAAGCTACATCAGACGCGAATGTCATAGAGTATAATTTTGCGGCAAAGTCGCGGGAAAACTTATACCCTGTGAAAACTCTGCGGCACGCCTGTGAAGTATGATGGTAACACGGGTTGGCGATAATCGACACTACTTTTTCCATCTCTATTGTGCAAACTGCGAGCTCTTTCAGAGACCTAGCACATTTCTCTATCAAAGGAAATTTCATACCTAAGATCAAACGCTTAATGTTAGCGTTCTCCGAGAGCTCCAAAGATTGTCCCTGACGCTAAATGCTTCAGATTCAACTTTATAGTACATGAGACTCGCGATGGGCAGTTAAATACGCTTCGCGTTTTTCAGGTGTCTCCCGAGACCGAGCGCCTTCTGTCAGATCTATTTCTTTGTCAATTAAAGCAGGTCGGTACATGTCTGTCGGAAGATACGTGGAGTTTTATTTATTGATGTAAAAAATATATATATTTTAATTTCGACTTTGCACACTCGAAGGAAATCGTCTACTAACACATACCTCCAAGAGGTGCTTAACTGAGCTTCCGTCAGATTTGAACGGCCCTAATCATCGTCAGCAGCCATTTTACGTCAGCAGCTGCAGGAGCCCAGGGCTTCCTTATGAATGGTTAAGGAGGATGGTCCACGACCCCCATGCTGCCCAATGCGTGCCTTCCAAAGCTCGGAGTAGCTTGAGATAATACTTTTTGGTCACCCATCCTGTGACCGACCTTTGCGAAAGCCGCTTAAAAACTACAATCGCGGCCATGGCGCTTATTTACTACGCCACCTAGCTACACTGAACCGACCCTCAGACTCACGTATTATTATATGAGTGTTGTCACCTATGAATAAACCAGTGTTTACAGTGAAGACTGAAAATATCAACTTTGAAGTAAGTACCTACAGCAATTTGTATGTTTAAAAAAAACGAAAATAGTATTAACATAAAAATAGTAATAAGAGGAAAAAATATATATAACCTGAATTGTCTTTGCGTTCTTAACTTCATTTGACGTGAATCTAACTTTTATTTACTTCGTGGAAAAGCTTCCGACATTGTCCCTTTTATCTGGCAAGTAACAGGGAGTGAGTACACTCTAAAAAATGGAGGCCAACAAAGAGCGATTTTCTCTTGGTTGACATAATATTGAATAAAACAATTACTTATTTACATAAATCAATCAAAGCTGAAACATTGAACCAACTAGTTAAAGTATGGTTAAATTAAAAATTTGGTAACCCTGATTAATTCTATCAAATATATTTATCGTATCTATCATTACTGGATTTTTTTTGTGTGAATCGATTATTTTTAATAGTTAAATTTAACGACTAAGTATGTTGAAGCAATTTATACAAATTAATCAAAATAAATAGGTAAAGTAATAGATTAGACGATTTTTATTGTTGCAGTAATAAGTTTCTCGTATTTGATTTAACAAAGAACGTTAGTAGAACCAAAAAAACCCTTTGTTTTTCAAACAACAAAGACTATTTAGTCAATTCAAAAACATGAATGATTAATCGTAACTACTTGACATTATTGGACTAACTAAAATTAAGCTGTTCATGCTACTAACAATGTATTTGCTAAAATAATTATCAAATTCTGATTGATTTAAATACTGTCTTACATGAATCAACTAAGAAAAGCGAGTGCCAACAAAGAGTGACTTTGTTAAATCAATCCACACAAACTTATCAAATTTACTTTTCAATCAAAAATCACTTTTCTTCTGTTTAAGACTGGTTTATGATGCATCAGTCCACAGTTTTATATCTTTCCTTGATAGATTATTGTTTGTTTTTTTTTTAGTTTTTCGTTTTTATGCGACAGATAGCCGTTACATATTAGTCTGGCACTATTATTTGAATGTTAGTGATTATATATACACAGTAAGATCAATTATCAACACTTAAGACTTTGTTTTCACTTTCGCAAAACTAATATTAATAAATATCGGGAAATATTTAATTTAAAATTAAATTAAATCAGCTGTAAGGATTTGACAACCGTACACGCCAGTGTTGCCGCCAGTGTCAAATATGACGAGGCAAGTTTGTGAGAATATTGTTTGAATATTGTTATGAAAAAGATTAATTCAACCAACATGTTGGTCGATATTAATATGAAACACGCCCATCATCTTCATAGGTGCCCGAATAGTTCTAAGTCTGCAAACTAGATGGCGTTGTTCATTTAATGCATCGCGGTATCAGTTTATATCGTTAGATTGTATAAGTAATATGCCGTTTAAAGTGAACTTAATATGGGATTCGAAACCAACCATTTCAGTTATTTACTTTAGCTCTTTGGTTAGGCTCTGAGCTGTGGTCCGAGTTTATAGTCTCACTCGCTTTGGACCAAAAGTTCAGAATGATCAAACGGCTAAAGTGGTTGGTTCTCTTGGTTGAATTACCATTGGTAAATTGGTTAGTATAATCATATCTCATGCTTAAATTGACCAATCTTTTGGCCGAATTAACTTCGGTAAATTGTTTGGAACAACCAAGTTTCATATTAATATCGACCAACATGTTGGTTGAATTAACTTCGGTAAATTGGTTAGTACAACGATGTTTCATGCTTATATTGACTAACCTATCGGTTGAAAGAACTAAGGTAAATTGGCAAGTACAATCATATTTCATGGTTAAATTGACCAACTCTTTGGTCAAATTAACTTTCGGGAATTGATTAGTTTAGCCACGTTTTTCATGTTAATTTTTACCAACCTCTTGGTTGAATCGTGTAGGATTCTGCTCCGTGAACCCAACAATCAACTGCTCAGTGCACTCTAAAAAAAAAATTGTTACATCAAACAATATTATTATTTATTTTGATTAATTTGTATAAATTGCTTCAACATACTTAGTCGTTAAATTTAACTATTAAAAATAATCGATTCACACAAAAAAATCCAGTAATGATAGATACGATAAATATATTTGATAGAATTAATCAGGGTTAGCAAATTTTTAATTTAACCATACTTTAACTAGTTGGTTCAATGTTTCAGCTTTGATTGATTTATGTAAATAAGTGATTGTTTTATTCAATATTATGTCAACCAAGAGAAAATCGCTCTTTGTTGGCCTCCATTTTTTAGAGTGTGAGGTCCCCTTGCAGATGGAAAATTGGAGAGGCTCGGGTAAATCGGGACCCTCCGGGGCGGCTGCCAACCACCTTCGCTGGCCCCGACGACGTGAACCTAATCTGATAAAAATATGCATTCACTGTAAACTACTTGATGCTTAATTGATTGAAATAAATCTAACACTAAATGTTAACGGTAGAATACCGCAATATAATAGTGAAAATTGCATTTAAATTGGTTCAGCCGTTTCTGAGATTAGCGTGCTCAAACACACAGACAAACAGACAAAAACTTTAAATATCATTTTTTTGTGTTCTATTACGCTTATAAATGTCCCTCATAACAGTTTTTTTCATATATTTTCAATGTACAGACATCGATCAGTTACGTTTTTATTATAGTTTAGATAGATTTAAAAATAATAATATTTAAATAAAGTAATAATAATATAAAAATATGAATACCGATCTCTTTATATTACCGGCCAAACCCGATTTTAGGCCAAACTAGTTTTACCTAGGCTAAACTAGTTCATCCTATATGCGATCGGATAAACCGGTATAGACTAGGCCAAACTGGTCTGTTCTAAGGGCGATAGAAGAAACTAGTTAAACCTAGGAGGAACAGGTTGGGCCTAATATAAATAAGTACACTTCAGGATAAACTATTTTGGCCTAGTCTATACTAATATTTTCTAGTCAGAAATGTTTATGCGAGTACGTGTCGAGACCTGTGCATATTTTTTCGGTTTTGTTTTATGTTATCATGCCTTCTACTTCCTTCTACATCGTTGTTGTAAAGGTGTCCTTTTTTCCGACTGTTCAGCAACATCCACTTGTTCAACCAGTTCTGAAAATTTGTCTCATAACAACACATTATAATGAGAAGATATTTTGTTTTCACTTTCCGAAATTTCTGTTAAAAACTTTTCTCTCCACTGTTTTGATCTGCAAGTCTACTAGATGTAGAAGGCATAAAACAAAACCGAAAAAATATGCACAGGTCTCGACACGTACTCGCATAAAGATTTCAGACTATACTCCATTAATTATAGCATTAGACAGAAGTTAAATAAGGTTCTTTTTATGGTATACTTTGTGACAAAATATCAATAATCATGTTACTCTTAAGACTGACGGCTAATTTGCTACATGTTCACTTAAATACCAGCTGCTAAACGTAACCGTTGTCGTTTAAGCTATCTATTAAACAAATTTATGAGTATTTGACTAACTTAAATGATTTAATAACTATTACAAGAAAAAGTGTTCATCTTAAAGAACCTACAGAAACAGGGTTGCATAGTTTCGGCACGATTATCATGTCACTATAATTTGTCCAAATTTAAAACGTTACCTAAACCATTCAAACGATTCGGCAGGACAGCTTTGTAATTTTGTCAAATTATGATGTATTCATAATAGTCAAAATACGTAATCTGGGATTATTATTATTGTGATTGTTGCCGTTTTCCATGATTAAGTCGTTATTGTTTTATTGTTCTTTTCTTATATTTTTGTTTTAGTTGTTAAGTTTTGTTAAATATGGACAATGCTGGTGCAGTGCCCGAGTGGCCTACAATAATTACCTTTGATATTTCAGGAAGTTTTTCTAATTTCTTCATCAATAGTCAAATAATATCTGAATAAATGTTTAAATGAATAAACCTTTTTTTCCTGGGCATAGATATAACTTTTAACAAGACTATTATATATATTTTTAAAATTTATCTTGAAAATAAAATGTTCTGCACTGCTGCTTCTGTGACCCTCTTTTTTCTAATGTTATAATGAATGGAGTATAGAAAATATTAGTATATACTTGGCCAAATTAGTTTATCCTGAAGTGTACTTATTTATATAAGGCCCAAGCAGTTCCTCCTAGGTTAAACTAGTTTCTCCTATCGCCCTTAGGACAGACCAGTTTGGCCTAGTCTATACCGGTTTATCCGATCGCATATAGGATGAACTAATTGATGAACTAATATTTTAGCCTAGACAAAAATAGTTTGGCCTAAAATCGGGTTTGGCCGGTAACATATACATCTATGTTTTGATAGTTTTTTTTTAAATATATACTATTGAAGTTTGATTGTTTTATATTGACAGATTATTATTTATTTTGTGGGAAATAGAAGATTTGTGAAGATATCATAAGTTTTATTTTCGCACCAATAGAGCGCACACGACCCTCGTCAACTATGTCGATAACACATATTATATAATCATAAATTGTTAAAATCGGGTCTGCAGTTTCGTAGTCTATTCGATGCAAACAAACAAAATAATATATTGTCTCTATAATATTAATATAGATATAAAAAAGTATACAAGAACTATCAAAAAGGTTCTAATATGATCGTCAGCCTCACACACATCCTCACAAACTTTCTTATTTATAATATTAGTAGGAATGCTAGACTGTGACGCCGTAATACAATATAAAACATGAGGAATTAGGTGCTTGATGTGGGAACACACATCAAATCCCAAATCCTATTAATTTAGTAAAATGTGTTTTAAGTTTACAGTGATAGAGTCTTTTATATCTTAATACTGGCGTCTCTAGTGAGGGTAATAAGCTAATCCAATATCTTGGACAATGCGCACGTCGAATAGGTCGGAACGAGCTATTTCATTTGTGCAAATGGCTATCAAAGAGCGTCTTTACCAAGGCACGTCAGAACCAGGTAGCACGTACGGGCAAGTCACAACGGCACAGTTATGACGGCGTTTTGATTGTTATGCTTTTCAAGCTTAACCTAGTGAGTTTTAATGAACAGCTACAGATATAAGAGCACTAAAATCTTTCGATTAGTTTAGAGCCCAAATAATAAGTTTGCCCACAAAAGAGGTTATTTATTTCCTGTGTCATAAAACAATAATTTTTATATGAGGTCGTTCACTGGCTTAAGGGAAATGAATGCTCTATAGTGATTATGTGCGTATGATAATGAAATGAAATGAAATGAAAATATCTTTATTAAATTTTTTCCCCTACCACTTGTTCAGGACGTCTTTTAGCTGACAAGAAGAACAAGCGAAAGAAACTCACCAGCTCCTTATCATAAGTAATGACATTTACATAAATCATGTCATTACCAAAATAATATGTATTATCACAATAATAAATACAACTTTCAAAGTCTGTAGGACATAGGTTGAACATATAATTAGTCTTTATAGAACAAAGCGAAGGCTATTAATTCCATGCATTGCGATCCTTAAAATAATCATCAACTTTATAATAGCCTTTACTCATAAATATGTTCTTTACATGAATGTTAAATTTATTTATGGGTAGGTCAACAAAATTTTGTGGAACTTTATTGAACATAGCAATACATTTGCCCAGAAATGATCCTCTGGTTTTCTGAATTCTGAAGGTTGGAACGGCAAGTTTATTTTTATTTCTTGTGTTAAGATTATGAACACTACTTTTATTTGTGAAGGAATGGTAATGTTTTCTTACGTACATAATATTTTCATATATGTATTGATAGGCAACAGTCAAAATATTTATTTCTTTAAATATATATCTGAGAGGTTATCTAGACTGTAAATTATATATAGCGCGTATATCTCTCTTTTGTAGAATAAAAATATCTTGAATGCTAGCCGCAGAACCCCACAACAATAGACCATACGTCATTACACTATGAAAATAACTAAAATAAATACCAATCTTGCCGTTTCAACATTTGTCAAGAGTCTAATTTTCTTAACAGCAAATGCTGCAGAACTTAGTCTACTTAACAAATTATCAATATGAGGATCCCATTGCAGTAGGGAATCTAGTGTAATACTAAGGAACTTTGTCTATTCCACCAACTCAAATTTTTCACTATCTATTTACATTTATAAGTGTATTAACATGCTTCACATTAGGTAATGCAAACTTTATGCACTTCATTTTATGAATTAAGCTTTAAATTATTACTATCAAACCACTGTAGAACATGGTCGAGAGCATCATTTACATCGTCAAAGCAATCATTACCCCTCTTAACTTTAAATACTAAAGAGGTGTCATCAGCAAATAATACTGTCTCGCACAAATTCTTTGTAAAGTGAGGAAGATCGTTAATGTAAATTAGAAAAAGCAATCGTCCTAATATCGATCCCTGAGGGACGCCTATAGTAATAGGTGCACCTGCAGATTTTGCTTCATTAATTACTAATTTTTGAATTCTAGCAGAAAGATATGATTTTATTAGATTAAGTGAATTTTTCGTCACACCATAATGCTCTAATTTCCCCAACAGTGTTTCATGACTAATGCAGTCGAATGCTTTTGACAGATCGCAAAAAATGCCGATAGCATCTTGTTTATTCTCCCAAGCATCATAGATAGCGTCTCAGAAGTGCAATTCCAGCGTCTGTGGTAAATTTACCTCTGCTAAAACCAAACAGATTTTTGTGAAGTAATTTATTTAACGAAAACTGCGCAAGCAGTTGATTTTAATAATTTTCTCAAATACTTTACTTGAGTATAGAAATTGCGCTGGTAGTATAGAAATTGGTCTGAAATTAACGGGAACAGACTTGTCGCCTGCCTTGAAAAGTGGGATTACCATATCTCATTAAATCAGGAAAAGTTATTTCTTCAATGCATTTATTAAAAATAAAAGTTAATTGAGGCGCTATAGATGGTATTATAGATTTAATAAAATAAGTTGAAACGCCCCAAAGGTCTTCGGTTTTTTTGACATTAATGGAATTTAATGTTTTAATAATTGAGTTGTCGTTAACATGTCTAAAACAAAATTCATTATTGCACTTATCAACAACTGACTCTAGATGAGTAATTGCAAATCTAGAACGTGAACTAAGATTTCTTGTGATTTCTATTGGTGTCTTAGAAAAGAATTACTCAAATGTATCGGCAACCGCTTCATCTGTTTTAATAATTTTATTGTCAACCTTTAATGAGTATGTGCGCATATTACATTTATTTTGCCCGTTTCTTGATTTATGATAGTCCAGGTTGTTTTTTCTGAATTATATTTTTTTTTCAGATATATAGTTTGCTTTTGCTGTAACACATACTTTCTTAAAAAATTTTGAATAATTTCTGACATATTCAATAAACTTTGGATCAGTCGAGGTACACTTTAGCCCATACAATAAATCGTACAACCTATTTCGACTTTTGTAGATGCCAGGTATAGCCCAATCACTAAATTTCTTCTATTGGTTACTATAATTATTAGCTATAATTAACGCAGACGAAGTGGCGGGGAAACAACTAGTTTGATAGAAATTGGTTCAAAATTCAAGAAGAAATCGATAAAAATAGCTACTAACGTAAAAATATGTGTATCCATTGAACATAGAAAATCCTCCTTCTGGATTTCGAATAAATGCAATATACGCAATCTTCTGTTTTTTTTTTTAGCCTATTTTAAACATATCATCTAAATATTTAGGTGGCATCTGATAAAAAGCATAATTTGTTTTGTTCTAAACGTCGAATAATTTCTTTTCTTTTTTTGGAAATCAGTCGACAACTCTTCAAGATGCAAAATTGTGATTTCATTCAAAAAGTTCTTTTTGCAAAAACATTAGATACTCGTCTAAGGAATGCTAAGTAAGGAGTTGAATTTCCTGACTACACTACCTACGTCTGCATGTCCAAGAAGATATAAATTACGTTAGCACTAAGTAAGCACTGTTTTATAGTTAATTGCTGGGGTAGCTTGTTTCATCCTCGATATTTTCAACAACGAGTTTTCGCCGATCGTCGACCCTTTCATTAGTTTTTGACGAAAATGACTATAATTGACACCATGGAAAGAACTTAAAATTTAGTGTTTTATCGATGTCTCCCAAACTTTGTAGTTAAATCTAATACAATAAAATATAAATAAAAGAAAAGTCAATAAAATACTTAAAAAAACATATATCGCCGTCAAACATATATACTCCTGCTTTTCCATTTAGAAGTCAGTTATAAAGTGCCTAGTTGTACTATTTTTAGTTTATAATTACAGTTATACAATCCCAATAAAAACCAAAATATATTACAATTATTCATACGTTCACATTATACGATTTGTCACCAAGAATAAATAACATATATTCATCTTACATACAAAGATTCTTAAAACTTATAATACAATTATTATTAACTACTAGGTGACCCGGTAAACTTGATTTATTTCTCCAGTCGTGACTGAGGATTTTTTCATATACGTTTTCATAAGGATTTTCATTATTTTGAAATACAAAAAAAAAACTAAAAAAAATTTATAAATTGAAGAACCTTCGACTCACTACAGCAAGACGTGTTTGTAAATGCATTTGTGTTCGTTTATGTATTACAACACTTTGACTTATTATGAACTGTAAAATATTATTTATACTCATGTTGAAAACCCCTTTTCTATAATTGCTATTGATTGTGAGTGTCGCTATCGTATATCGTGTAACTAGCGAAATTGTGCGAAAAGCACAGCTGTGTTCTTAAAAAAAAACTTTTACAATAAAGGCTGTCGAATGCATTAAAATGTTACGATACACTGAAAAAGATAATTATTTCTAGGTGTTTCAGTATTAATTTTAAGGCCAATTTGAAAAATGAAATGTCAGATTATTTTCTAGCATTCAGTTTTCACAATCTGCATGGCCAATCATTACTTGCCAACCAACACTTCGTCTGTTTCACTTGGAGACTGTGAGAAAACCAGAATGGTACTAACTAATATAACATTTGGTAAACAATAAATAAACCGATGAAAATACGCTGACTAAAATATTTTCCTAATTAAAAGATAGAATTTTGAAAAGTATCTTTATAAAAAGCAAATCAAACATACAGTTAGCAACGGTGAGGTTTGGAAATGAAACCAAATTATATAAGTGGACAAATATTTATGCGGCAAAACATTATCTGGTAAGTAAAAACCAGCTAAACAATTTTTGGTGAAAAGAGGCAACAATATACTACAATACAAAGTTCATTAATGGACAATTATATTTGTTTTTTAACCTTTCCCGGCACTGTACACATTTGATTGTTACTCGTACGTTTTAAAGCTTACGTTAGAAACACAATAAAATTTTGGTCAGATTCAAAAATTAACACTTGTTTTGTTAAAAATCATTAATTGTATACATTATACATGAACACTACCGAGTATCTGGCGTGTCTAAATAAATCAAAGTGTTATTATAATAAATTATTTAGACCAGTAATTTCCGTAGCACACCTATTATTACACTCATTATTGGACGTTCAATATTAAACTATATCGTCTACTTCGATATCCGTCAAATACAACTAAGCGCTAGAATGTTGAAAATTAGTGATAGATTTTATATGAAAAGCCCTTTATTTCACGCTTAATTTATTACCTACAGTTTTTCTTGAATGAAATAAGAAGCACAAATTTCATTTGTATCCTTGCTTATATAAAAAAACTTTGCGCACTCGTACTTTAATTTTATAAAAAAAAAGGTATACACAGAATATAATATTCGCGATGGCACTTTTCTCATGTACACAATTTAAATGCAAATACATAATCCTTTTGCCGTAATAATATTTGCTAATAGTGTTGCCATGACTTGAACATAAGTCTCGAATTGAGCGTTACATTCGAGCACCCAAAGCGTTAAAATGACAGCACTTCTCGGCTAATAAATCGGTACAGTAAATTTTTTAAAAGGATAATTAAGCGTTGTTATTTTCAACTGTTGGTTGAGGCCTTACAATTTATGTATATATAATCATCATCATAATTACCAGCCAGCGCTTCCAGATTCACTGTAATTACAGTAGATCTACTAAATTTTAGACTTTTCTACTATATACTGTAATGATATAATGCACTATATGACTATGTTGTATTTAACTATCAATTACTTAGATTCTAAAAATACAAGATTTCCGTTGAACAGTAAATTAAAAATATAAAAACAAAACAGATGAATTGTCTGATTACTGTTTGTAATCAGATCAAAAGAAACATGTTAGCTTATATACGTCGAAATACCCAAAATTGTTCCCTATTTTACCCTTATTTTATTATCAAGGATGACCGTAAAAAAATATGAAAATCATACGCAGTAATAATTCTTGACTAAGCAACAGTAACTTGTGTTTATAAATAATTAATAAACTAGATTCATTATTTCAATTAAGTTTTCCTGTATTCAAATATTAATACACTTTGATATCAGCTGTACTGTATACAGTAATATCTCGTAACATCGTAACAGTTAGCTGACAACACTGTAGTTTGACTTTTGGGATCTGTAAGCGCTGTTACCAGCTTATTCATATTTTGACTGGGCACAAGCCTTTCCTAGAACCGAAGATCGAAGATGGAAAACGGTTCATAACCCAGCACGCAGGTTCTAATAGGTTTGGTGATTGTTTTCGATCGTGGAGTTTAAAATCCAATTTCAGTGCATCGTGAAAAAAGATTTGCTCTAAATTATTAAATTATAAAACTCTACAATATTTAAGAGTTTTGCATCTGAATTTAGATTACTCATAAAAATGTTGCCCTAGATTCGGTTCAGTGGAAGGCTGTATGAAGGCTTGTGAAAACAAAGCTTCATACTCTAGCTTACAGTCTGCTTGTCTAATTAGTGCTAAGTATGGAGTTGAATTTCCTGACTACGCTACCTACGTCTGCATTTCAGAGAACATATAACTTCTAACAGCTCAAGTAAGCACTGCTTTATAGTTCATTGCTGGGGTAGCTTGTTTCATCGTCGATCTTTTCTAAAAACAAATTTAATTTAGTTTTTGACGAAGAGGACTGTAATTGATACCACCGTGGAAAGAATGTAGATCATCCAAAGCTGATCAAAATGCAGTTGGCATACCCAGCAATCCTCTCTGGGATACCCTCGATCTCCAGATAGGCCCCGGGAACTACTAGCACGGAATCGCCGGCAATGATAATTGTTGTAACTGTTGATTTTGATCATATTTGATTATTTATTGGGCCATTACTTAATGTTGATTATATTATCGATATATTCCAAACTTTATAGGTAAATATAATATTGAAAAACAGATGCAGCAACGACTTTACTGCGAACTATTAAAACTAAGATAGGTTAACAAGAAGTAATTCAAAAATATATTACCGATAAAAAGTTTAAAGTAAAAAGAATACGTTTTTCCGAGCTTTAGATTTTTTATACAAACGTAAAGTGTCTCTACTCTTTTATACAAAAAAACGATGCCAATATACGTACTCCCAAAGTCACCTAAATACGTAAAATAAACAAAGTAGCTAGCTGCCTGTGTCGCTTACGTTCTCACACTCAAATTAATTAAATTTCAAATCATCCATAAAATATTTTACGAAAAGGATGGTTCAGTTCACGCATGCGTAAAGATGAAGAACGATGGATGGAAACAGCTTATCCTTCAGTAAACAATAGCAAGTCGAGACGAGCGGGCGTCGCGTCTCGGAAATCTAAGTTTCGCGCTAAAATTGTTCGCGTAACATATAACCTTAAAAAATTCTACTTTTTCATTTATTCCAAATTGTAGCTCCAGTGAATATTGGAATAGAAAAAGTAAAGTTGTAAATTTAATTTGGATTAGTCCATAAGTGGGCATAGTTGGTAGGTGTGTTTTTGCTGGAAACAACTTTAGTGAGTCAATTTTGAACTTTCAAAGTAATTGAACTACGGTAGGTATACGCTTAATTGAAGACGGCGCTGTTTAGGTTAATTTGATACTGTTGTCGTAAGTGGAAGTTAATTTAACACTAAATATTGATCTACTTTCCAAGAAAATGCAGACAGTATTACAAAAAATTACAAACTTTATCTACTAAGTTAATATTTGTACGGATCTTGTTTGATAACGATTGCAGTTGCCTGTTACCAAAAAATTATTATAATTATTTATATATTGTGCTTTATCCTGATTACTTTTATTAATTTATTTCTAAAATTATACCTAACGCAGAACGCTTTTTTATTCTCGTTTATTATCCTAACATTAATAATTGGAAATGGTAATTTTACTAAATAAATCATGCATTGGTTAGTCTTTTAAGTGTAGTGGAATTTGAACTGAATTAATAACCAGTTTATCTTGAAATTTTTTATATTATAAATATTATAGGTGCATAACAATCATATATTGTATTGTTTACAAAGTATATTACTTATCAGTTCCTTTATAGTACTTTGTGGATAAAAAATACTCAAAATATTATTTTAAATTTTGGATCTAAGAAGATACATGGTGGAAAGGTAATATAAGAAGCATTGTAAGGATCCTATTACGCACACCAGGGGATTTATCACACGTAGCCTTAATCGAAACAATAGCTTAAAGGACTTCTTTTTATCCAAATATATGAGTTAATGTTAATCTATTTGTGAAAAGGTTTGGTAATACATACTGTAATAAATGGGTAACCAATGGGGAGTTCGAATGTTTCGTCATCAACACTAATAAGTCGTAGGGTTCCAATATTATGGTGTAATTGGGTGCTTTTATTACGTAGTATGTCTTGGGAGGGGTCAGACTGCATTGCTCTTGGGTTATATACAGATATACAGGAAATAAATAGTTCGCTCGTTTTACAAAGCTAAATTTTTCACCAAGAAAATAAAACTAAACGCTCTTTTTTCTTAGTCCATATACTACACACCACCAATGGTATGAGGAAATTGATGAGACAACCATTTAGGAATTATTATATAGGTACTAGCTGTTGCCCTGCGACTTTGTACGCGCGAACTATAACCTATGTCAACCCCGTTTGATCTAGCTTCCCCTAGGTGAAAGAATTTTAGAACTAATCTAGTACTTTCGGAGCCTAGCAAACAAACAAAAAATCAAATCTTTCCTATGTATAATATTAGTATAGATTAAAAAATATATAATAACATTAAAAAGGCACATAGCTCTTCTATATTCTAAACTTTAGTGAAATTCTCAGATCGTTCGGAGCCAAGATCTGTCATAAGTTAATCTGAGCAACCAAGTTGCAGTGCAATTTTCAGTGGCAATTTGCACTTGCCAATTTATGAAGATGTGTCTAAGACATGAGTGACATTTTCGTTCGCTAAGGTTTGGATGAACATGTTACTTTGACATTTTCTTTACTATTTTGTGAAACAAATATAAGATACTCAATTTTGAACTATGAACTCTCAGTTTAATGCTGCTTGAGCTACTCAAAAATAATTTATTTCAAGGTTTGAAATTATTTTAAAATATAATATGTTTTTACGCTTCAAAATCAAGTATTTATTTTTTACCGGTGTATCATTAAAGAATTAAAAAATAAATCTGTTAAAACTAAATATATTTCTTGATGGGGTTGTTACGTATTCATCCTATGACATCTCATCCTAAGTATTATTGTTTCCTTACTCGTCCTATTTATGTTCTTTACTCAACCCTCAACAATATATTTCATTTCGAATTCTTTCATATTCATACTATCGGTATTCTTAATCATCATTTTTTTAAATCACCTAATTATGCAAGAATTATATGTACGGTCTGAACAAAAATATTATCTTTTATTTTGTTATCCAGATTAATTCTTGTTCTATTGTTATTCTATTGGATTAAACAATGAAAATTGGATAAAACTATATGTAATAAGTGATAAATTTTGCATTCAAAATGCTTGATTGACAATTTTCTTTAAAATAATGTCTTTAAAATCTTTAATTTAATGGAAAATAACATAAATAAATTATGTTTAACAAAAAATTATAAGTAGTAGTAGGTAATAATATATTTTAAAATTAAACATGTACATTTTATTTTTAAAAATAGATGAGTATTTCTATTGTATTTTAATAATTTTATGACGAAATATTAAATGTTTTGTGCTATCCGTACTTATTTTGTCATATTCGCTTCAGGATAAGTAATTAATACGCGTTTAGGTTGAATTAAGAAAAATATGCATAGGTTGAGTTAGGAATAAGAGTTTGGTATAAGTGGAGAAAAGGGATGAGATGTTATAGGATGAATACAGAATAACTCTTTTGATGGGTTACCTTTGTGGCTATGATAACTGACTAGATTCATTGTTGGTCGAGTAGATGTTATATTCTATTTTATGAAGTTCCGAAGATTGAGTAGCAATCATATTTATAATATAAGTTGTAGCTATTGTAAAGATGAAATTGTGATTGATTCATAATTAATAGGTATGTATAATAACTGTTTCCCTCATAGTAATTTTCTTCACACTGAACTTCTTTATATTACCTGGACAGAGTACATAACTGAAAAGGTATGAAATCTTGTCTTCGTTACTTTAAAATGTAATTTAAAACTTGTGTTTAATAGCAATCATATAAATTTTCAAAATAATATTATAGGAATGATCGAATCAAACAGTTTTATAGCAATCATACATTTTTACAAAATAAATGTAAAAAGAATATCGGATGCATTAATAGTTAAATTGATAAAAAATCTGTACTAAACTTATCCTAAAATAAAAAAAGATATAGAATTTATCGTGATCATAACTGCATACACTTACAGCCTCAGCCAGTGAAATGTAATTATAAACCAATCGACTATAAATTTAATTGGGGTCCCCATAACGAATAAGCTAAGGACAATACTCGTTATGTATCCTTAAATATAAACTCCCATAAAATACATTAAGATGATTGTATTTTACATTGGCAGATTCTATAAATAATTATGGCATTTCAAATTACGGACGAACATATAAAACATATCCCTCTTAAAATTAAATATAAATTTAGAAATAATTACCACTGATTTTTTCAGTATTGTAATGTGATTAATGTATTTGATAAAAGTAAATTAGCATTTTTTAAGAAAGCATTAAATGTATTCAATTGTTGGAACAAGACCTACTTCTCTGAGGTTAGTATCATATCTCCTACGAAAATCCAAATGTAATAATGATTATCGTAGAAGGGCTTGGATGTGTGCTGCCCTTTAGATAGTAAATGAATTACCAATAACAATAATATTTTAAATAAGTAAGATTTTGATGAATTTTGGTGTTAAATAATATGATACTTTTTATCCCACTAAATAGTTCCCTAAGGACCACGTGGGCGAAGCCGCTGGCGGAAACCTAGTATTTAATATATTTTCTTTTTTGCTCTGTTAGCCAATAGTTAAATTATGTAAGTGTATAGATTAATATCTGTACAATCTTTAGATTTTAAGATTATCGCTTTACACATGAAATGCCATTTATATGCCATTTATTTTGGAACAAATTTTATCACGTTTAACGATTAGAAACGTTTTGCTGAGAAAATCGACTAGCAAAAAGCTCTTCATTAGACTTATACTGTAAGAAGATTATGAACACGTTAATGCTTAATATGTGTGTAGAATAGATTCTATAAATCTTATTGATATTATAAATGTGTTAGTTTCTTTGTTTGAATATTTTTCCGTCAATCACGTCGAAACAACTGAACGGATTTTGATAAAATTTGGTGTACAGATAGGTTATTAGTTGACTTGAATAATAAGACACTTTTTATCCCACTAAATTTAAGTTCCGTAAGGACCACGCGAACGAAGCCGCTGGCGGAAAGCTATTATTACATATAAATGTATAAGTAATTTTAATTGAATATTTAAATTTTGATATCGAAATCAATAGTAGGAAAACATATATAAACCACATCTACGGTCAATTTAGTGTATTCGAATCATTAAGAAAAAATAGTCGACGTAACTCACAACGAGCTATGTCATTTTGTCAGACTACCCTTTTAATATGTACGCCATATAACCAAATATATAATAAGATATAGATATAAATTAAAGTAGTTAAGAGCATCCTTAACAAACAGTACCCTTTAACGAGTAAAACGCAAGAGCTTTTATAATTTAATGTGAATTTGAAGTATTCACGACAAGATCCTCACGAAGGGATCTTTTAGGATGATATTATTTAATGCAAAATTACTTAATCTTGGGTTCTATGGCAGCGCTTAAGGTTTTTGTGGGAACAATTCCTGATTTCAATTTCTTTTTTGAAAAAAGACCGCTATGCTTTACTGTAATAAAACTGCCTTCAACTCGACGTGAACATAGCGTTGTTACAGTATAGAAATTCAATAAAATAAAACCTTATTAACCATTTGAAGTAGATTTTATTAGATTGAACCTCTATGCAGTTACAGCGCTTCTCTAAAAAAGTTATGGTTGTCGGTAACAATTTGGACGCCACAATGTAAGCGCAATAAAATTTAATCATTCGTAGAATCCGACTCATAGTGCTTATAAAGAACTAAAAACAACAAGTTCAAACAACGAAAATTACATGTTTGTTTTCCAGTGTCATATTTTACTTGTATAATAGTGGTGAATAATAAAAGAAAAAAGAATATTTTTCCAACGAATCGAACGAACTATGCAGGCTTGTAATTTATACAAAAATGTTAGCTGTTATAAAACCCATAAAATGTGTCCGCATCGGCATACATTCAACTATCGGATGAAAACGTATCGGTTACCGCTGTATCTGTGAAACGAGTTTCTATTTCAGTTATTACATTTTCAATGATAAAAGTGGTTAGCGAATTCCGAACATATCTAAACAATATTGGTCAGTCAAAAAACCCAGTAAAGGCTTACGATGAAATTTTATGATTTTCAGTCGTTTGTTAACATTAATTATAGAGAACAAGTCCGTATTTATCTGCTAGCTGATAACGCTGACTTTTTAAAATAGAAGTAGGTAATGTTTTAGAAGCTTATATTGTTTGTAGAGTAAATTTCAACAAAATCAATAATACTTACAATACGTTAAGAAATTTCAGAGTACGTATACATGCAATTTTACAAGTTACATGCTATACACTCGTATAGTGCTATTCTTTAAAAAATACAGTTTCAAACGCATTGTTGAACACAACTTAATTGCAGCGCTGCAGCAGTGTGTTTGTGGTTTTTAAATTAATTCATTGTACCTATTCGATGCTGCTACAACAAGCAATAGCAAATTAAGAGATGATTCCTTCAGAAACTTCAGATAATCCAAAAACGGCCTAATTTAAAAAAGTCGGTATCACACACGAAAAATTGACGATTACGTATTAAAACTCAAAAAATTATGTAAGTTGTGTGACTCCCGTAAAATGTTTATTTAATTCTGTTTTAGCATTTGTTGTGAATTATTAAGATCTCATTATCTTAATAATTCACAACAAATGCTAAAAACAAACGGTTTTTACAATTGCATATTTTTATTTAGGTCATTTGTTAAGTACTGTATTTTAAAATACAAGAGACGAGCTAAAATCGATAAGGTGTATGATATCGCTGTTATCTATGTTAATTTAATAAACATACATTTATAAGTGGAATCTAAATACATATATATAACTCAAAGGTGACTGACTGACATACATAGTGATCTAGCAACACACAGCCCAAACCACTGGACGGATCGGGCTGAAATTTGGCATGTAGGTAGATGTTATAATGTAGGCATCCGCTAAGAAAGGATTTTGATCAATTCTATCCCCAAGGGGATAAAATAGGGGATAAATGTTTGTATTAAACTTTGTCCATATTAAACCGATCGGGCTGAAAATTTGCATGCATAAAGCTACTATGACATTAGCATCCCCTAAGAAAGGATTTTCATCAATTCTATCCCCAAGGGGATAAAAAGGGGGATGAAAAATTGTATGAAACTTTGTCAATTTTTAACCGATCGGACTCAGACTTTGCATGCATAAAGCTACTATGACGTAGGCATCTCCTAAGAAAGGATTTTGATAAATGAAACTTTATTTCGGGTATTTCACACGATATAATGAATAAATATTCGTTAGAAATGCTGCTCAAAGTTACTTTACCACGCGGACGAAGTCGCGGGCAAAAGCTAGTAGTAAATAAAAATATCAACATATGCCATTATCCCGCTTATAATTCATAAAAGCATTCTAAATAGTATATACTCGTATTCATACTAGTTCGGTTAAGCCATTGTGATAGACGCATATGTGCAATTAACAGGAACTATGTCGTACCTTTAGATCCCTTTTGGACCTGCTCTCGACATGCAACTCATCAAACGACATGTTGATTGCTAATCAAGGATGTATTAGGATTTCCCGGAACTCGTGTACCGCTTCAGAGAGATAAAGCAATAGTTATTATTCCTAGTGCTGGTTTCTATCAAAATAGAAACAATATTCATTTAACGCATGAGATCCATTGTGATCAAACTTCCAAATGACAAATTGTTATTATACACACCAATCAAAAGATTTTATTACTAAATTAATATCTAATAATATCGAAAAGAGAATAAATAAATAACACACTAGTATATTTAATGGCTTTGCTCGCTACCAAAAAGATTGTTTGATGCAATACAAAACTTTTTACAACTTGCCTTTATTGGTTGTTAGTGGCGACGGCAAAAATGCTTAGTTATTGGAGGATCCAACATCGACTTCGCTTATTGTACTCGAAAAATGTATGATACCTACTAGCATTCAGAAAGAAACAACAGAAGCTAGCTATATAATATTGATGTTTATAAACAACTGTTCTTTACTATACAAGAGATCTGATGTTTGTTACAAATGTATAAATACGATCTGTAGTATGCATGACCTATTGCTATGCGTCCATCAACAACTAGAAATCTGCGTGGTTTACTAATCTTTGACTAAAATCGAACAAAAATTATAATCACTTAATAAAAAAATTATAACCATCGCATTTCGCAAACACACTTTTGTTGATGTTGACCCATCGGCATATTTTAAAAATTAAATTACATTTACGTACGTTTCTAACCATATTAAATGAAATAAACAGAATATGTAATTTTTTATAGGTTTTTCGTTTATAGCCACTACATTCAAAATCAAAATTAGGATTATGATTTAAATTTTGAACTCGTAAACGGTATCGAAAAAATCACAAATTGCAAGGATTAAAAGATGATTGATATGATACAAATGGAAACAATATCGATAAGTGATTGGCTTATGATACCCGCTACGCTTCGGCATTATGCGAGTTAATCCTATAAGAGGATAATGTATACCAACACTGACTAATGTTCGTTTGATTTTGTACAAATCTAGCTTTCTCGTTACTGTAATGAGATGGATAGCAACAGTCTGATGTCGTTACGCCCAGCCTTATGTTTTATTATTTAAATTATCGACTTAAAGATACGAAAACTAAAGATAATGAATCAAACTAAATTATAGTTCAATCAAAATATTTATTTTAGCACGATACTTACTCAAATACATGAATACTTGTATCATTCAAATTGTTATCATGAATTATTAATATTATATCTTGTATACTTCTAAGGAAGTATGGGGGATGAATAGATAGAGGTTGTTTCCTTGGCATGTCTGTTCAGCCATTAGTTCTCAATCTGGCTTCTATCCAACTTATTCTGTTTTATGGCGATGCTGAGGTATGCTGCAATATTTCTACGATTTTCTTATTGCCTTTATATAAATATTAATGTTATATTAAAAATAAAAAAGAGTAATAGAACAATATAAAAGTTTTGTTTTTATAAAAAATAATATTTTTTATAAAAAACAAAAAAACAAAAGTTTATTATTTTTAAAAGTAGTAATTGTTTATAAATTTATAAAGTGATGGCACCAACATTTATACGATGTATACTCCTTCCAGTTTTTATACAAAAACTAAAGTACTGATCCGATTTCGATGAAATCTTAATGAAACGCCTTCGAGAATGTAATGGTCTAAATCAAAAAGAATCGTCTAAGGGACTCCACTGTTGAAAAAGATATCATATAAATTACATTGACAAAAAATATTTAACCGAATTGATAATTGAATCGAATTGAGAAAATAAGAGTTTCCGTCTGGTGACTAAAAATCTGCAAAGGATTCGAAAATTCTACAAAATCGCCGTCAAGAATTATTTCATTAAGTGTATACGCAGATACATAATAAATATTATTTATTCATATTTTTTCCCAAGCATATGTAGGATAATTTATAACAATTTCTTTGAAAAATATTAAGACATCGTAATTTTTTTGTATTATAATAACCGTCTTACCATTCTAAACTAAACTTGATATTTTTTTTTGTTTTTTTTTTTAACTACATAGTACTTAAATCCTAAAACCTAATCTACAAAAATCTTAACATCTAATCATTTCAACTCTTTTGATGAGGGATTTCTCTTCTTCAATTTACATAATTCATATGTTTAAATACGCACGTTACTTAACCAAAAAAGTATAAATATTCCAATCAGAACTAACTTTAAATACAAACACGCAGATCAAAGTAAAAGATAACACAATACAATAAGTCTACTTCTGTAATCTTAGTTGTTTACAAAATAAAATGAATTTGACGGGATTAAATCTAAATTTACCAATAACCTAACCCAATAAATAACTAATATTATAAATAACCGACATCGCTAATATATATTTACCAACAGAATGTTGTCAGAGCTCGTTACCAAGACGTCTCACTAATGACAGTCCCTAATAACACCGCAAGTGTAACAGTACATTGTTAATGTTAGGAAAAGAGGAAATAAAAATAGTTTTATTATTCTAAGAAGACATAAAATTTTACTTAATTAAATATCAAAATGCAATAATTATCATAATATTTAAATTAATAGATAAACTGTTAATAAATCATATTGTTGCACAGTGCAACAATGTTACCTACTGTTTTTTTCTGTTGCCAGACGGAATGAAAAGAAGCAATAGAAAATTTCATAAGGAAATTAGTAGAAGACGACGTCTTTATTTTTATGTTATATTTTTCATTATGTTGAGACAATATCGAAAAGATCACGTTATGAAAGCAATTTTTCAGTTAAAAGTACAAAAAATTTATTTGGTATTAATTTAAAAATGATAATATATTATTGAAAAATAAATTATTACCATATTTTTTTTCACGGTTCATGAAAATATCGAGATGTTGACGATTATATTATTAAAATACGGATATATTACTGTAATACAAATTGAATTTTGAGTACAATTAAGCTTATTTTGGTTAAACTTTATTTATATACAGCAAGATATGTAAAGCTATTTTAAAATTGGACAAAAAATAATATAAATTTGTGGTTGATGTTATGTCCTGGGTTAAAAAGACAAAAAGTTGGTGTGCAAATATTGTGTGATTTAGTAGCCTGCCAGCATCCAATCACTTTAATAAAAAGTTTTGAATTCGAGTCTAAAGCAAACCTCGTATCTGAAATTTAGTTATGAAAAACAGACAGCGTTTTCCTTTGACTCGTATTCCACAATTTTACAAATTTTTATTTAACTTGCCATGTCAATATATTAGTGTGGTTCAACTTTTGCAAGCAACATTTAATCGAACAAAAGTATTGAAATCATATCTATCTTGGATGATAGTTTAATATTAGGGTATGGTTCTGATCTGACGATGAAACCGGTAGACAGCCATGTTACCTTTATAATTAAATGAAGATACCAGATCGGAGTTAAGCTTGTTTGATTTGTCTTGACAAAGACTTTAGAGATAATATCTGACTGATCTAAGGTCTGATGAAGGAATTGGAACTGTGAAATTAAGGCTCTCTTGTACGTCCGCTTACGTTCCTACATAAATAAGCAAACAAAACGTATCGAGAGTAAAGATGCGCTAACTAGATTTCATACGTGACGAAAAATAAACAAATGCAGTTATAAAAAAATCTTTAATATATGTTAGATTACATCAAAACTTATTTTTATATTTATTTTTCTATAGTTAAGATAAAATATATTTGTTAATAAAATCGATCCATAAAACTTATCTAGAGTCATTTTTGCGATTTTTTATTTCAAGCCAATTATTGAAATTACTGTTTCTCAAACAATCACAATCGACAAATTCTTGAGCAAACAATCGACCATAGTTTAATTTTCATAAAATGTTTTTTATTTGGCAAATCATTGGCATAGTCTTAGAATAAAATTAGTTTTAAAAGTGGTAATTTCGTACAACCTCGCCCTAAATAATCAACCCTGTCAAGTTTGAATAGATTTGTCCATACAAGATCTCAGGCCCAATGTAACATCCAACAAAACTTTTCACTTTCAAAAATCATTCGTAATTTATTCGTGAGCAGTTTCAGTCGGCAAAATGGTTAACGTGATTGGTGAGTGAGATATGAAAAATAACACTAGGCGGAAAAGGGAATGCAAAATGTTACTGAGAATTTCTGAATACTGATTTTAACTACACAAACATACGGAGTGATTCAAAATGAAGGTTTATATGTATAATACTGGACCACGCGGACGTAGCCGCTAGCTGATAGCGAGTCTCTTAGTCTTTTATTTATTTAGGATAATAAGGTGTCTGATTTAAATTTTATGTTTGAATATTTTTGTTAAAAACTATTTGTTTGCTCTATAAGTAGAACAGAAGCTACTTATATCAGTTGTAAAACATAATGAAAAATCTTTTCAAAATATTAATTTCTGAGACAGTTGTGTTAGAGTCCATCTATGTCTTTAAAAGTGCCACAAATATTTCAAAATATGTATATTATTACTCATATTTAAATGTTTACTTTAATCTCGTAATTGCAAAAAAATATGATTGTCCTCCAAGACTCAAATTGGTTAAACATTTTCTATTCGCGTAAACGCTTTGAGTGACTATCGATGAAATTAATATAAACCATTTTGCTATTTACTAGTAAAGAAATTTAGCTACTTGTATGACATAATGTTTATTTTGATTTACTTACCTTTAATATTCTAAATATAATATAATATTCCAAAATAATTTATTATATTATCAATATAAGTATTCATATATTTACCTCAGATCAAAAAAAGACTGCAAAGACCACGGACACTTGAAGCCGTACCAAGACATCGTCACCTATATTTTACGAAATAATTCGATCGTTTCATCTCGCATAACACATTCTAAACAGCAATTGTTTTATTTCAAACCAATCTGTAATAATAAATATGCACGACACAGATTCTTTTATCTATTAAACAAATGTTCATTTATTGTTAAACTCAAAATGAACACCATCAAAAGGCTAAATGTTAAGTCTTTCTTTGTACATCAAAGTTTTCGTAGGGATTTTAAACTTGGTAGCATTATAACTGGTTCTCCGTGAAAGTTTTGTTTCTCCGATTTCTTATTGCTACTTTTTTGTACGTAAAGGGTTGACAATAATTTTGTAATCTGTAAATATTACATTTTGTTTTGACATTGTATTGTGTGATTTTATTCCACTGATTTCCTGATTTTTAGTATAATGTTAGTTTTACTTTGCAATTAAGTTTTAAGATAGTACTATTTTATCACAGACATTTCTATTTGATATTAGAGGTTAGTACTCTTGAAATTAAGTACTTGAGACTTTAATAATTTATTTCTTTTATGTCACACAACACACAACATCACATCAATACACTATAAAATCTCATGTTGCTGAGATCTATTTTCAAAACAATAGTTAACATATTAATGTTGAAAATTGATTGGGGACAATTTTATTGATTATACCTTAAACCTCTTTGTATCAGTACAATACACATATACGAAGTCCAATTATATAATTATCCTACATCACCTAGCTAACATGCAACCTTAACCCTCTTTTTATTTCTTCGAACTACGCCGTCCGTGCTACATATATATTTTTTAAGTTCCTACTATTGAGGTACAAGGTCTCCGATCACATGGCACCTTCTTCTCATTCGTAATAACGGCTGATGAAGGCTCACTATATCTCGCTTTTCTCTATATCAATCAAAAAGTTGTGAATTCGAGTTCATAGAAAACCTCGTACTCAAAATCGGTTATGAAAAACAAACATAGTGGAAACCTTTGACTGGAATTCACTTCACTCGTATTCCACTATTTTACAAGCTTTTATTTAACTTGCTATGATAGTGAGCTAGGGTAGGTCAATTTTGCAAGCAACATTTGATTGAGCTGAAATTTTAAAGTAAACGTAACCATAATATAGATATGAAATATTAACATAGCGTTTTCCTTTGACTCGTATTCCACTATTTACACACTTTTATTTTACTTGCCCTATTAGTATGGTTCAAATTTTGCAAGCAACGTATGATTAAGCTGATATTTTGGATTTATATTTAACTTCGATGATAGTTTAATACTACTATGGAATTGCTCTTATCCGATGATGAAACCGATAGGCAGCCATGGCACCCCAATAATTAGACAAAGATATCAGATTGTCTGTTTCATTTGTTCATCCAGATATTGTTAATCGAAATGGAAGCTAGTCACAAAAACAGTGCAATTACAAATAAATAAAATTTGAATTGATTTGTTTAGTAAATAAAACTAAAATAATATCGAATAAAACTTTTTAATTTTCCAAAACAATTACCTCGCCTTACGATATTTCGTTATCTCTCCCTTTCTATAAATATCTTGGAGCACACATGTAGAGGCGTGCCCACCATGAACTTACTTGGTCGGCCCATCGCATAGATGATGGCTTGCGTGATCTTGCACCTTCTTTTCTAACTTGCATAACGAGGCGATCTATGAATGGCACAGTTTTCATCATTCACAGTAGCTTCTAATAGTCCAAGCTGAATAAATTGCCTATATTGATTTAATTTTTTATTTATTTCTTATTTCTTCATGCTTCGGAAAGCTCCCTAAAACTTTAGTCCAGGCTGCATTTATACTTATTAACATATTAATGTTATTTGATTATGACCAGTTCCTTCTTATTAAATTCCATTCATAGAAGACTTGTGCTCCAGCAGTAGAAACAATATTCTGATGATTTCGTCTATTCCAATAGTTATTGAGTATATTTCGAGAAACAAAAGAGTTGATTTTTGTTTTATCATCTTAATGTATCTAATGTAATTCTTAGGCAACTAGAACCTTGGTTTCTTTACAGCTAATCAATTTGAGTAGAGGTTAACCGTTATCGACTTTTCGATCAGTGAATTAATTAAAACTGAAGAGTTTTTGTTCGTTTGAAGACATAAATGTATTACATATTGTAATAAACAATGCAACCTAAAGAGCACGAAGACTTCTACGACGAAACTGATCGCATAATAAACGACAGTTATGCCAGATGCCATAAAATAGGCGATATTATTTATGATACACGTCACATACATGATTACGTCCACGTCAACTTGCAATTATGAAAAAGCAGATGAATAATTTCAATTAAGTTTCTTAGCTTAGATTGTTTGTTGTGGAATGGGTGGGTCATGCCTTAATTTAGGCTCAAACCTTCCAATTGCCATACACGAAGACAATAAGTTAGAGACATACACATACACATCATCACTGGGCCGCCGTTGTGTGTGTGATTTCGTCACACACACAACGAAGGCCCAGTGATGATTAATTTAAAACCATGTGCTTTATATCTTTCTGCCTAAGAACCAAAGGGCTTGAAGTAATAATATTAGGTCACCTATACGATGACCGACCTTAACATGGAATTAAATACCTACAGATAATTATAATTCACGTTTTGTTCATGTACAAATACCATATAGTTTAATTGATTCTAATATGACACACTGGTGTGGTTATATCTTACGAGCATAATAAAGCGGGCTCCACTATTCATTTACACGTTGACACTTCATTAGTTAGATAAAAAGGCTTTTCTCGTGAGTGTGTGGCAAGAGATCGGACGTATATACAATGAGATCACAACGGAGGCGAGCTTAATGAATAGAAATCGGATTTGGTTGACGTAACTTGACGAAGTCGACGTGGATTTTAATTGATGTATTGTAATATATAGTTTTTTTGAAAAACTACGAAAAACTGCAAAACTAATTAAAAATATTGTACATATACTTGAGGTTATAATTGGGAGGAAACGAAAATTTACTCAAATTTTCAGAAAAAAACATCTTGAAAAAACCTATACATGAATAGAATACACTCGATGAATATTTGAGTCATTTTATAATCAGGGATGTAATTGAGTATTAACTCAATATCAACTTATTAACACAGGTCTCCCTATCAACTTTTTAACACAGGTCTCCCTATAGATGGAATTGAATAGGGAGAACGGGCCAAATCTGGTTGGTTACCAACAATTTAACCAACAAGGGACTAATTAAGGTTCAGTAATCTGTGGATGTTCATGATTGCAGATGCAGCCGAGACATAATGCTTGACATGCCGTCTGAAACACGGAGAAGATAGAAATAATATATTTTGGTCATCTATCTTATGAACGGCTATTGCGAAAGTTACGTCATAAAGCTTCTCGTAATAATTTGGGAGAGATGTATTTTACTTTTGACGATTTATTTCATGCAATACGCCAATATCTCTATCTTTTTACCGCATCAACTGATGATATTGTTTCATTTTCTCCTTGTTTATGAAGTAAAAAAAATATATATATATATTATATTACAGTTTATTATATTATAGTTTAAATGCATTGCGAATAATGTTTTATGTTTGTGTTTTTTTAATGATTATATCTTCATTATAAGTCCATTAATGCTCTATAGAATCCATCAAAGGAATGGAACGGATCCATTCAGGGCCCAGCCTGAATTGGTGGATTGGTTATTGCAGGTGCACCAGAAATCAGTGCCACAAAGTGTTTTCGGCAGCACGTGGGAACTTTAGATAATAACTTTTTGGTCACCCATCCTAGGACCGGCTTTGCGAAAGTTGCTTAACATCCAACAATAATTGTCTTGGACCCGTCTTTTTTGTTATGATTTGACATTAATTTGTATAAAGGTCTCTCAAGCTCACAGACGCATACGCGATTTATTTAACACTGGTGTCAAACTGCATTTTGAATTCTAATGACGATTGCAATAAAAAGAGTACAGTTACTATACCTACTATGGTATAATATATGGAGTATAATTACTCCATATATTATAAAGTATTACTTTAAAAATAATGTGATAATATAAGGTTTATTTTCATAGACTTTACATCCTAAAATAAAAATGAATGCTATTATGTCCATCTATTGAGCGAGTCCGAAAGGTGCATTATGTATGCAGTTTTTCCTGGCTGCATCCACAGTCATTAACACTAATCAATCCAAAATGGGCCCGAATAAAAAATAACAGTATTGTCTAAAGCATTGATCAAACCGAATTGCATACAGAGAAATCTATACTATAATAAAAACGTAACCGATCGATGTCTGTACATTGAAGATATATGAAAAAAAAAACTGTTATAAGGGACATTAATAAGCGTAATGGAACACAAAACAATGATTTTTATTTTTTTTTATGTTTGTCGGTTTGTCTGTTTATCTGTGCGTTTGTGCACGATAATCTTAGAAACGGCTGAACCGATTTAAATGCAGTTTTCACTATTATATTGCGGCCTTCTTCCGTTAACATTTAGTGTAAAATTTATTTCAATCGGTTCACAAATAAAAAAGTTATGTCAATTTGAAGTGACGTGTTCGCCAAAATTGCTAAGAAATATTTACTGTTTTATAAAATTTTCGTTAATTAATAATTTTTGGTCACCCATCCCGTGAACAACTCTTGCGAAATTTGCTTAACAATATCGATCGTGCGCAGCGGTGCTTATCCGTAGCGCCACCATCCTATGAATTAATATTGTCTATAAAATGACAATTTATATGATGACAAATAAAAAATAAGAGTCCAAAATTTTGCCATCTCCAAAGTAAGTTGACCTCATTTATCAATGGCCAATGATATTAAATAGGGTTCAGCTTATAATGGACGTGTGGTTTACGTTCACGCCAGTAGGAGAACAAGCGAAAAGACCTGAACCTCTCCAATTTTCCATCTGCAAGGGGGCCAATGGTCCAATACGTTGAATGTTCTGACGCGACCATAGCTAGCCGGGTATAATCTCCCATGAGACGGTGTAGCGTACGGGTTTTGGTGGGTAGGCCTCTGGGGACCCACTGGGCAGCTCACTATCGGGTTCACGGAGGAGAATCCTACTCACCCCCTGTTGCTTGCCACGTAGCAGAGACAATGTCAGAAGCTTTTCCACGACGTTAAAAAAGTTAGATTCACGTCAACTGAAGTTAAGAACGTAAAGACAACTCGATTTATATTTCTTTTTCTCTTATTACAATTTTTAATTAATACTATTTTTGTTTTGTTTTTTAACATACAAATTTGCTGTAGTTACGTACTTCAAATTATGTATTTTCAGTCTTCGTCGGAAACAATGGTTTATTCATTGGTACACAACACATATAATATTACGCGAGTCTGAGGATTGGTTCAGAGTAGCTCGGTGGCGTAGTGAATAAACGCCATGGCTCGCGATTGTATTTGTTAAGCAACTTTCGCAAAGGTCAGTCACAGGATGGGTGACCAAAAGTTATTATCTCAATCAACTCCAAGCTTTGGAAGGCACGTAAAGCGATTGGTTGCGGTTGTATTTGCAGTCGTTAATATCCTCCAATTCGTATTGGGCTAGTATGGAGGGTCGTGGCCCATCCTCGTTAATCCATAAGGCTCCTGAAGTTGGTGACGTAAAAGGGCTGATGATGATGATGAGGGCCGTTCAAATCTGAGAGAAGCTCAGTTAAGCACCTCTCGGAAGTATGTGTTAGTAAACGATATCCTTCGAGTGTGGAAAGTCGAAATTAAAATATGTATTTATTTTTTTATATTTATAAATAAAACTCCACGTATCTTACGTCAGATATGTACCGACCGACTTTTATTGACAAAGAAAGAGATCAGACGGAAGGCGCTCTGTCCCGGGAGACACCTGAAAAACGCGAAGCTTATTTAACAGCCCATCGCGAGGCTCATGCGCTTAAAGTTGAATCTGAAGTATTTACATACATGCAGTATGGTATGAGTATGAAACTTCCTTTGATAGGGAAATGCGCTTGGTCTCAGGAGCAACTGCAGGAGCTCAGGCCTTCCTTATGTATGGTTAAAGAGGATGGGCCACGACCCTCCATGCTGGCCCAATGTGGATTGGAGGATATTAACGACTGCAAATACAACCGGGACCAATCGCTTTACGTAGTTTCCGAAGCTTGGAGTTGCTTGAGATAATATTTTTTGGTCATCCATCCTGTGCCCGACCTTTGCGAAAGTTGCTTAACAACTACAATCGCGGGCTATGGCGCTTATTCCGAGCTACTCTGAACCGACCCTCAGACACTCGTAATATTATATGAGTGTTGTGACCAATGAATAAACCATTGTTTCCAGCGAAGACGGAAAATACCAACTTTGAAGTACGTATCTACAGCAATTTATATGTATAAAAAAGCAAAAAGAGTATTAACATAAAAAAATAGTAATAAGAGAAAAAAATATATATAACTCGAGTTGTCTTTACGTTCTTAACTACAGTTGACGTGAATCTAACTTTTTTAACGACGTGGAAAAACTTCTGACATTGTCTCTGTTACCTGGCAAGCAACAGGGGTGAGTAGGATTCTCCTCCGTGAACCCGACAGTGAGCTGCCCGGTGGGTCCCTAGAGGCCTACCCATCAAAACTCGTACTCTACACCCTCTCAAGGGAAATGAAACCCGCAAGCTATGGCCGAGTCACCAGGACACTCAAGTATTGGATCATTGGTCCCTTTGCAGATTGAAAATTGGAGAGACCGGGTAAATCGAATGCCTCTCCCCGACAGATGAAACCGTGCAATGCGGGGGCGGCTGCCAACCACCTCCGCTAGCCACGACGACGACGTGAACCTAATCTGATAAAAATATGCGTTCACTGTAAACTACTCGAGGCTTAATTGACTCATCGGAAAGCTCTTACCGCTTGTTCTCCTACTCGCGTGATAATAAGCTGAATCCTATTTAAAGACAATATTAATTCGTAGCTCGGTGGCGCTACGGATATGCGCCGCTGCGCACGATCGTTATTGCTAAGCAATTTTCGTAAGAGTTGTTCACGGGATGGGTGACCAAAAATTATTAAACAAAAGCCTGAGGCCCTGCAGTTTGGCTGTGAAAGAGTTAATGATGATAATCAATATATCAAAGACGAAAATTTTATAAAACTGTAAATATTTCATAGTAATTTTGGCGAATACGTCACTTCAAATTGACATAACTTTTTTATTTGTGACCGATTGAAATATATCTTACACTAAATGTTAACGGAAGAAAGCCGCAATATAATAGTGAAAACTGCATTAAAACCGTTTCTGAGATTATCGTGCACAAACGCGCAGATAAACGACAAACAGATAAACAGACAAAATATTTAAAAATCATTGTTTTGTGTTTTATTACGCTTATAAACGTCCCTCATAACAGTTTTTTTCATATATCTTCAATGTACAGACATCGATCGGTTACGTTTTTATTATAGTATAGAAGATAGATAAGAGGTCCGATGGCGTAGTGGGTTAGCGCGTTCGGTTTAAATTGCAGTGAAATAAATAAGTAAAATACTGCACAACAAGGACATACATACATGAATACTTATTTTACATAACTAAGTACAAACGAGAAACTAATCGCTAGCAAGCGATTTCTTCCAAGCAACCTAGAAAATAGAACAATTAATAGCCGATTGTGCATACAACTAGACAACAATAATTCAAAAAGATCAAAAACAAAGAAGTACAGTTTCATGATACGAATAAAATTCTCAGACACAAGAGACAACCGGAGCGCGAGAAACGAGAAAAAAGATAGAAAAAGTGAGAAAAAAAGATAGATAGGATGGGTGACACACAACACAACACTCGCACAATGCACGTTATGCCGTTAGTCCTGGCTACATCAGCAACACACCCCACCGATCCCATTAAGCCCGCATAGTGGGTAATGATCTTATTCGATTCGACTCCATTCATAGGAATAAAAGAATTCTATCAATCTACTTCTACTACCCACGCAGACGAAGTCGCGGGCCCAGCTAGTCCATAATATTTCTATTCATTTGCGGAGACCTATTAATAAATAAATGTCCCAACATTGCCACACTATAAGATGATAAACTCGATAAAAAGCATGTAGCTTGTAGTTAATAATTGACTAGCTTCGCCCGCGTAAATTATAGCCTATGTCCCTCACGAGGGTGACGAATGATGTAACTACCGGTAAATGAAAGAATTCTGTAAGCAGTTCAGTAGTTTCGCAGCCGATACAATGCAAATAAACAAACTATAAATACAATTTATAATATTACTTACTTACGGTTTGCCGGCGACTTGATCCGCGTAAATTATAACCTATGTAACCCAAGTATGATTTAGCTATGAATTTTAAAATCATTCCAGTAGCTTTGTAGCCTATTAAATGTTGTTGTCATTGAATAGGCTCCAAAACTATTGGATCTAATAATCTAACAATAAAATCTTTCCTTTTTATAACATTAGTATAGATTACGTTATGGAACATTTGTTTTTACACATTTCAATGATAAAAATCGTTATACGGCACACGAATGCAACAATGGAGTAAAGTAAAACTAGTTCGTATAACTAGATACTCCTATACATGACACACTAGACAACAGATGAGATATTTCGTCCCAGTTTTACGCAACAAACTTCATACGAATATGGCGGAAATGTTGTACGGCTTACATATTTATGTATTTCATATAGGACACTGAAATCAGGAGTACCTTCAGTATGTACTAATATTATTAACGCGAAAATAACAATGTTTATTACGCTTTCGCTCCTAAACTCCTGCACCAATTATAATGAGATTTGATATAACGACAGAGTTGACCTTGGGAAAGAACATAGGTTACCGTTTATCGCGAACAAAGAGCTTGTATGAGTTTAAATTGGAAACGAAAGTTTATACAGAAGTTCGTCATTATAACTATAGCACGCGCACTACAGTTGAATGTTACAGTTAAATATATGAATTTCTCGTGATTTAACATTAAATGCCACATCATTTGTATTGTCATAGCTGTTACTTGCGCAAAATTTCAACAATGTCAAAACACATGGAGGAATTCAATTGAGTTTGGTAAAACCAAGAGTGTGTAATGTCGACACTAGGTTGTAACTTCGTTCATATGAAAAGATAGAATACTTTTCATTTTGAAATTCCAGATCGGAACCTCAGGGTATAATACAAAAAGAGGTTTACCTAATTAACAATACACATCAGATGTTCCAGATCTTAGAATTTTGTTATTTCAACAGAAAATGCTCATCGGGCACAACCATTTTTGCTAGAGCTCTATTGTACAACTCTAACGAGTATATTTTAGCTAATCTGTTGTGGTCCAACATCAAATATTCCAGTTTTCAAAATCAATCAAAGCTATATAACAAACTTCATTCAAATCTGTCCAGTAATTCTGGAGATTAGCGAGTCCAAACAGACTTACTTTTTTAGATTCGTTTTCTATTACTGTTTCTTAATCAATTCAAGACTCAACATTTTTAGATATTTGTTATAAACATTAAAATAATGCAAACTATTACATAGGAATGTGGGTTGGATTGTGGGTCTATACTTTCTTGATGTCAAAGTTGTTGGAATCGGAAAGGTGTGTGTTCCCCAAAAAGTTCAATTTAAATCGAGTATGAAATCAAAACGCACACGTTTCCGAAGTCTTATCGACTCTGGCCTTTAAATAGAAGAATTATTAGTTTCGTTCAAGTTTTTAAACTATTTGGTTGAAATTGTCTAAAGCACAATGCCAGTAGAAATTTCTGTAAAATTGTGCATAACATAAAATGCAGCTAGTTTAATAGACAATTAATTATGCAAGTATTTATAAACTGTATTAAAATCCGTTATGTAGTGTAAAAAATCTCAGCGTAGAAACACAGTGGGAAGCGACTGTTTTATAAAATATATAGATTAAATTTATGTTTTTAAATAGTTCAATAAATAAAAAACAACGAAGAAGTAATACTACGTAAAGGAAAAAGCAGTTTCGAGATTGTAACATATACACTTGATTAGGTTCCCCTAGGAAATTCTATGAAACTTAATCAAATTGAAGCCTCCGGTGGAAACTAATAATAAATCGATTGGCTGTATGTAATAAAACAACGGAACAATATTTGTTTTAGAAAATTACATGAAAAAACAACCACTCTGAGGGCCTTCTCTATTTGTTTACAAACGAAAATTCGGCAAATTTCGAATCATTCTTTTAATTTTGTTAAATTTCTTTAAATTTCAATTATGTTGAAATCATATCTGTGCGTCAGAGACAGCGTGTGATCCCACTTTTGTTGCATCATAAATTATCGAAAATTGAGTTTTCTTTTGTGTCGTATTGGCGTTTCGGAAATAGACAAAGTTTCGGTTTCGGATAAACAGTGGGCCTTCAATTGTGTTTGATATTTTGTAATAAAATTAGTATCGAACGCGATGTCAAGCACAACTCTGTTTACAGCTTAGTTGTTTAATGAAGCGAGTGACTTAGGCTGTAATATATGCTGACGAAATCATGGGAAACAGGTTTTTGAAACATATAGATAAATTATTTATAAAATGGAATCATTTAAATATTATTTATTTGATATCATTGAATAGGTTGCGAAAATACGGATACAGATATTCGTATTCGTAAGTCGCGAAAAAACCGCTGGTAACCGAAAGTCAGACTTATTACTAGGTATAAAGAAAACCGGAGAAATATTTAAGATTTCAATGTTTTCAACCGAATAAATAAATGGAATCATTTGATTATTATTTGTTGGATAGCATTTAATATGGTGCGAAAATACGGATACAGATATTGGTATTCGTAAATCGCGAAAAGACCGCTGGTAACCGAAAGTCAGAATTATAACTAGGTACAGAGAAAACCGAAGAAATATTTAAGATTTCAATGTTTTCAACCGAATAAATACATGAGTTGGTTTTCTTTGCAGATTACATCTTTTTTGACCTTATTTTTATCTTTTGTTTACGTGCAACTCTTTGTGGTAATACAAGAGATGATAAAGAAGCGAGTGTTCTAATTAAAAAGAAGCCCTACTCTGAGCGTTTTTATTTTCTTTCTAGATAACATTAGATCGACGATAATTACGATCAGTAGAAAACACCGATACAATACAATACTCATCCGCGTTCTTTATAGGCCAACTCTAAAGAAAAAATAAAATTAAAACTGCGAAAACGAACCATAACAATAACAAATTTTATATATACGCAGAACAACAAAAAGGAAACAAGTGTAAAAATTTAAATGCAAAGCTAAAAAAATATAAATTACTATAATATAAATGTATGAAGATTAATTGTGATGATGCCTAGTCCGTCAATTAGACAGAAAATATTAGATATGTATTTTCTTTGTTTAAATTTTACAAGAAAGGGCTTAATATGCATTAAAGACGAGGAGTGGGGCTCGCTACGTCACAACTAAGTAGAAAATGTACAATGATGTGACGTCATGCGACATTTCAACTCAATATATCGTTTTTAATATTCATTAGTAATCTACCCGGCGGACATATAAATAAACAATTGTTACCATCAATTAGCCTGTGTTGTCTTATAACATGTGTGATGTAAGAGTTCCGCGAGATCGACAAGGTAAAATAAAAAAAATTAGACTAAACCAATGGCACCAATCAGAAGATAGCATATTGCACATGAAAAACTATTTTTAATTAATTATACAAACCATTAAAAAAGGAAAGTCCTCAACAAAAAGAAATATTTATTAATTATACTCATTTAAAAAAATAATAATATTGCATTAGAGAATGAAAAGATTTTTTGTGTTAGATATTTACCTTAATCAAGTTTGCTGTGGGAGCGGACGCTGCCTTAATACCATAACTGTCAAATGGAACGCATTCTTTTTGGTTCAACAAGACGTCGTTGGGCGGCGCGACCGTCTTTGCCGTTTCTATAGAAATAAGAAATAACGAGATGTCTATTCTTCTTCTCAAAAAGACCGTTGAACATTTTATCGTATATTAAAATAATTAGTTTTTAAATGACATTTGCCGGCAAATTTAGTTAATCTTAAACATCTTAACGCTCGGAGAGTGAAGTTATAGATCTTACTAAAAGAAGACCACTGCAAAATCTGGATCAGTTGAACGCTGCACAGAGTTGACGCCGTTTACAAGGATTGCGAGTTCCAAGCAGGAAACAGGGCGGTTTTTAAGGTAAGCGATTTGTTTCTGTGGCTTCTCGATTAAGGTGAATACAATCATTTCAAAAGCATCTCAATTCTACAGTCCATTTTATGTAAGTCGAAGAGTGGTTCGGTACATTAACGCCACATTTACTGGCCTCCGAGCCGGATTTAATATCTTTAAAATATATTTAGTTATTAATTACATCACGGTAAATCGTATTTACCTACAGAAGTAACATTATTATTGTTTTTTCTGCTTTTGAAGTGGTTAGTTGAACACGGGCGAGTTTGGCTTTTGAACGTTCGTAACGTATTCAATTCTATTATTCTAAGTTCATTTACAAAATGGCGGAGCCGAAAGAACAAGAAATGAATTTAGATAGTGAATTATTAGTAAGACTTGAAACTTTAACTTTTAAAAAAGAATATCTGTTTAACAAATTACAAAAAGTTTATAACTTATCTAAAGAAGTTCGTTGTGATAACTTAGATTCGGTACAACGTTTTATGGTACAGTATTCAGAACTTGACGACACTCGTCGTGATTTTGAGATTATCGTTACGGAAATAATTTCCATTGAATTACAATTACAGATAACATCAAAACCATCAACTAGCGTTTTAGAGAGTTTTGACGATATGTATTTTTTGTGTAAACGAGTTGCAATTAATTGCAGCAAGTTAGACCAGGAGTCGAATACAAAAAGTTCATCGAGTAATGAAAATGTTAATTTTGTGAGACCCTCATTACCTAAACTTACTTTATTTGAATTTGATGGGCAATTAGAAAATTGGCCTACGTTTTATGATACATTTGTTTCCCTTATTCATAACCGTAATTTCGATAACATAGATAAATTTCACTATCTTTTGTCATGTGTAAAGGGTCCTGCGTACAATATGGTGAGGAATCTTCCTATCACTGCTACCAACTATGAGGTAGTTTGGCAAAGTCTTTTAGATAAATATCAAGATAACCGGGCATTGGTAGGTAGGTATTTGGACCGAATGTTGAGCTTTACACCATTATCAAGAGATACTAAAACTAATTTGAGTTCATTTATTGAAACATTTGATCATTCTTTAAAAGCGATAAAAGCTTTAGATATTAAAAACTTAGATGACTATTTGTTCTGTCATATTGCTTTGCGGGGTCTCGATAGTCATACTAGAAAGCTCTTTGAAGAAAGTCGTAATCAAAACCAATTGCCAACCTTTTCAGAATTAATGAATTTTGTTAACAAACAAATTAAAGTACTTGAACATACTTTTCCGACTACTAGCTCCTGGTCTACAAACAATTCAAATAAGATAAAATTACAAAATAGTTTTATTCCTAAGTTAAATAAAGAAAATGCTGTACAACAACAACAACAACGAAATTCTTATAATAATAAGTTTTCACGCACTAGCCAACCGTCTTCAAAAATAAATTTAACTTCCTCCCGATGCGAGACGCAAAATAAATTTAGTATTTCTTGCGTTCATTGTAATAAAGATCACATGATTTATCGTTGTGATTCATTTAGGCAAATGTCTGTATCTGATAGGGTTAACCGTGTTAACACTTTAAAGTTGTGTATTAATTGTTTAAAAAGCGGTCATGAATTGAAAAATTGTAAAAGCAATTTAACTTGCGGTGTTTGTTTGTCACCTCATCACTACCTATTGCACCAAGACTTGGGAGCTGGTGCGTCATCGACCGTGTCGACGGCGCAGCCTTCTCGTGCGAACATGCTCGTGAGCGGAACCTCTTTATCACACTCCGTGAGTGCTGAGCCTGCTGCTGCGAACGAGAATCTTCATTCCGTGAATGAAGCTAATGTTCAATATGGTGTGGTGCTAGGGACAGCTCGTATAGATATCATAGACATCAGCGGTCAGCCACTGAACTGCCGTGCAGTTTTAGATTCAGGCGCACAAAGTTCTTTCATTACGTTAGATTGTGCTCAACGTTTGGGCTTGCGTAGAAGAAAGTGTCCGTTTTCCGTGTCTGGTCTTAGTGGTGAAGTCGTAAAGAATTTAGGTATGGTTACGTGTGACATAAAACCGTGCAAATCGGACGTTCCGATATTTTCTGTTGATATGGTAATAGTTTCAAAGGTATCTTCAGATATGCCAAATATCAATTTTCCGTGCGATGTAATAAGTAAATATCAACATTATGCATTAGCGGATCCTCAATTTTACGTAAAGTCTTCAATAGATATTTTGTTGGGGAACGATATTGTGTCGGAATTAATAAACAATAAACCGATTAATATTCACTCTAATATTCCAAATATTATTGAAACCGTTTTTGGGTTTGTCGTAAGTGGCAAATTATATTACGAAAATAAGTTGTCTTCAGTAAACTTCCATTTATCGGTCAAAGACGATAATTTAGATAAAACTTTAAGAGAATTTTGGGAAATAGAAGAATTGCCGAGTAATCCTGTATCAAACCCTCTCGATCAGTTGGCAGAAGAGATTTTCACTAAGGAACATACTCGCGAAAAGTGCGGTCGTTATGTGGTGCCGCTGCCGTTTATTTCTAATACACCGGACTTGGGCGATTCCCGTGCGATCGCCGAGCGGCGATTATTAAACACCGAACGTAAACTTGCTCGTACTCCCATTCTACAACAAGCTTATAATGATTTTATGTTAGAATACGAGCAACTCGATCATATGGAATTATATACAGGTAGTGAACCGAGTAAATATTTTATACCGCACCATAGTATATTGCGACCGAGCAGTACGTCAACTCCGTTACGCGTTGTATTTGACGCATCGGCTAAGTCGAGTAAAAATATTTCTCTTAATGATATTCAACTTACAGGCCCTAATTTATATAAAGATATCGGTTCAATAATAATAAATTTTAGATTATTCAAATATTGTTTCGCGAGCGATATTTGTAAAATGTATAGAGCAATTTTAATAAGAAAAAGTGATCGTAAATATCAGCATATCTTATACAGACCATCCGTAGATGAACCTATAAAGGTTTATGAATTAAAAACTGTTACGTATGGAATCAGTAGCTCACCGTTTCTTGCAATACGCACTTTATTACAATTAGCCAGCGATGAAGGTGAACGTTTTCCTTCGGCTGCGCACGTTATTCGAGTAGGAGTATATATGGACGATATACTGTGGTCCTGTAAAACTTTTTCTGACGCTTGTGCGTTGCAAGATGAGTTAATAGACTTATTAAAATGTGGTGGTTTCACTTTAAAAAAATGGTCAAGTAACTGTTCCGATTTGTTAGATCGTGTGCCGGTTGAAAATCGCGAATGCGCTATATCTTTTGATAAAGACCATAGTGACGTTTCAATAAAGTTATTAGGTTTACAATGGAACCCCTTATTTGATTCATTTATGTTTAAAGTAAATAAAAAAGATCCAGTAACCACAAAACGCTCTGTTTTAAAAATTTTAGCTTCAATTTATGACCCCGTGGGTTTTATATCTCCTTGTACTTTTATAGCTAAAAACATATTGCAAGAACTCTGGAAGTTAGGTATAGGATGGGATGAACCTCTGCCGTCAGATGCGTATAAAAAATGGTTACAGTTTATAGGAGAATTACCACTTTTAGGTGAATTAAAGATTGAACGTCATGCGTTATTGCCTGATCGGACGGACTGTGAATTAGTAGGGTTTTGTGATGCTTCCTCTCAAGGTTATGCAGCTTGCATTTACATTATCTCTAAAAGCGATGGAATTGTTAAAACAAGACTGCTCATTTCTAAGTCTAAGGTAGCCCCCGTAAAACCTATTACTATTCCCAGATTAGAACTTATGGCTGCAGTTTTGTTAGGGAAATTAATGCAATACGTATGTAAAGTTTTATATCGCGTTAACGTTACACGCATTACGGCTTTAACGGACTCTTCGATAGTGCTTGCTTGGATACAAACAGAACCATATAAACTAAAAACATTTGTGTGTAACCGTGTTATACAAATAATTGACACTATACCACCTCATTTGTGGCGTCATGTAAACCTCCTTTAATACAGCCAAAAATGGCAGATTTACCCTCGACTCGTTTAACACCTAATAAAGTATTCGAACATGTAGGAGTAGATCTAGGTGGACCTTTTCTTATTAAAGAAAGTACTCGTAGGAACGCAAAAGTTAGTAAAGCTTATTTGGCACTGTTCGTGTGCTTTTCTACAAAAGCTGTTCATTTGGAAGTATTATCTTCATTGTCAGCGGATTGTTTTCTGGCTACGTTAGATAGATTTGTTAGTCGTCGTGGTTTGTGCGCTTGTTTGTATTCGGACTGCGGGACAAATTTTATTGCTGCTAGTAAGCGTTTAAATGAAATTCAGCAATTTATGTCAAGTAAACATGAACAGAATGATATAATAAACGGTTGTGCTCAACGTCAAATTAATTGGGTATTTAATTCTCCTAGCGCCCCACATATGGGTGGACTTTGGGAAGCAGGTATAAAATCTGCCAAGTATCATCTTGTGCGAGCAGTAGGTGATAAAGCCTTAACTTTCGAAGAGCTTGCTACAATATTTTGTAAGATCGAAGCCATAATGAATTCGCGACCGCTATGTGCTTTGCCTGCCAGTGATAATCCGAGTGATTTTAATGTTTTAACTGCGGGTCATTTTCTTATAGGCAAGTCTCTGACTGCTGTACCAGAATATAATTTAAAGGACGTTTCTATTAGTTATTTGTCACGGTGGCAATATTTACAAAATTGTTCACAATTATTTTGGAAGAAGTGGAGCAATGATTACTTAAATACTCTTCAACAGAGAGTCAAATGGTTTACTTCTCCACCAAACCTAAAAATAGGAGACTTAGTACTTGTTAAAGATGATCAAGCTCATCCGTGCAACTGGCCACTTGCTAGAATTGAAAGTGTACATCCTGGGCTAGATGGTATTGTTCGAAAGGTAACTCTGCGTTCCAAAAACCATATATTTCAAAGACCAGTGGTGAAATTAAGCCCCTTGCCTTACATAAATTAATGTATATTTTATTTTTAACTGTTATCTTATTAATTAACTGATATTTTACGTTAAAATAATTAAAGTTTTTGTTTGTTATTTAAATATATTAATTTTTTTTCTCTACTATAGTGGGAAAGCTTCATGATGCTTTCGGTGGGGGGTGTTAGATATTTACCTTAATCAAGTTTGCTGTGGGAGCGGACGCTGCCTTAATACCATAACTGTCAAATGGAACGCATTCTTTTTGGTTCAACAAGACGTCGTTGGGCGGCGCGACCGTCTTTGCCGTTTCTATAGAAATAAGAAATAACGAGATGTCTATTCTTCTTCTCAAAAAGACCGTTGAACATTTTATCGTATATTAAAATAATTAGTTTTTAAATGACATTTGCCGGCAAATTTAGTTAATCTTAAACATCTTAACGCTCGGAGAGTGAAGTTATAGATCTTACTAAAAGAAGACCACTGCAAAATCTGGATCAGTTGAACGCTGCACAGAGTTGACGCCGTTTACAAGGATTGCGAGTTCCAAGCAGGAAACAGGGCGGTTTTTAAGGTAAGCGATTTGTTTCTGTGGCTTCTCGATTAAGGTGAATACAATCATTTCAAAAGCATCTCAATTCTACAGTCCATTTTATGTAAGTCGAAGAGTGGTTCGGTACATTAACGCCACATTTTGTTTAGAGGTAATTTTGTCGTTTTAATAGTTTAGTGATAATAACCAAACCATTATAAATGTGATCTAGTTTTCTTATTTTTATTTACAGCTTATTTAAATTTCTTTGTATGTACATACAAAACCAATTAAAAGTTAATGATCGTGAAAAGTATCTTTCCTTCTTTCTACATGTATACGTTTTTAAGTGAGAAAATATTCGATTACATATATTTTCAGTGGGAAATAGTCGATTACATATATTTTCCTCTTTTTCAGTGGAAAATAGTGAAATTATGCATGCATGCCTCATACATAATACAAATAGTGACTCGATCGCCAACTCGTTAAACTACCCGCATACTACTTCTATGAACACCAACTTTTACCAGCTTCATGTTTAATTATTACTTGTTTGTCCGGCGCCCCTGAATTTTAATAGCAGTATCAATATTTTATTCTATTTTCAGACCTGTAGGGTTCAAATTATCTCTGTATAAGTACTTTTAACTAGATAAAAAAAAAACAAAAATTGCATAAGTCATCTTCATCATCTCCGTTTGTAACTATTTAATGATTAACTTTCTAAAGATTTCATGGAAACTTATTTAGAAAATTTTATGAACAGTGAACGGGGACGGTTACTTTCTTAATTTTGTGACTGCAACTTTGTTGAAACTTTAAAATAGTTACCTTTGGAATCACAACGGCAGCACAAAATGTCTCTTAATTAAAGTTTATTTGTTTTATTTAGAAAACAATATTATACGGATAAATTTATTACAACATAATCTAGCAACTTCCGTAAAGTAAATGACGGGCGGCCAACGATTCTAAAATATCTAAATCTTTTGTTTCAGAAAAGAGATGAATTTTTTGTGCTAGACTGTGCTGAGTTCGGTACATAATTTAATTACACTCTTTATTGTATTCAAACTTCAACATAAAAACAAGTACATAAATTTGTTACAAGGTTGGGCTATCTCTAGAAGAGATCTCTTCCAGCCAACCGAGAAGTCGTGGGAGAGTAAGATGTAAGCGGGTGATAACAGTGCAGTTAGCGTAGGTGTTGGTTGATGAATGAAATTGCTGACTAGGTTTGATAAGTAGGTATATTTTTTGAGGTAAATTAAAAAAAAATTGTAACAATAAAAAAGGGAAAATAAAAACAGTTCGTATGAATTTCTAAAATTATGTTGGTTTGTATGTACTTAAATAAAATAATTATATACTCCTTTCCTTGGTTTGACTTAGAAGACACAATGTAAACTGAAACACATACACTTATATCACTTATAAATCACAGCATAGATTTTTTATAATACTAAAAATATATTATTAATTTTCAAGGATAATACTTCTTCTTTTTTTATTAATGGCTTATCTTCGCATTTTGCACAATTCTGCTAATGTCAAGTGAATAAATTAATTTCTACATGTAATATGAAAATGAAATGAATGAAAGATGGCGATGATCTCTTCTCTAGGATGATAGTGTTGTTGCAAAAGATTTTTTTACGAACTGACATTCTCAAAGAGCATATCGCGTTTTTTTATGGCCTTGTTCAGTTATACACAGAAATTACTCAAAATATCAAATTACGAAAAATTAAGAAAGAAATGATGTTAAAGATCAAAAGCAAAAAGTTTGGATTCGGAAACCTAGGACGAAGTTAAATAGTGTGGTACGACGCATCGATACAGGACTATTCTATAATATGAGTAATATGTTGTCCTACTGCTAACCATAGGGATGACCTACTGATATCGGTGATGACATAAAATTCTTAAAATTATTATTTCCCAGGAACCTATTGTTATAGATATCATAAATATATGTTATTCTCAATTCTTTTATATGAATAAAAACAAACTAAACACATTTGATAAAAACCTTGAAGCATTATTTCTTCGTTATCTATTTATTTATCGTATTCTTCAATCTATCAAATGTATTCGTACTAGTATAATTACTCAAAGAGATCCATACACTTTCAGTTATATTCACTGATAAGATGCAGTTTTCTAACTAATCAAAACTAATTTTGTTATAGCCTAACTACTAATAAATTTCTTGGCATACTAATTAAGTCGATTAGTTTTGAAAACTTTAAGTTCGTCGCTATCCGAGTCATGCCTCCGCGAACGGTAAGTTTTTTAATCACAGTGAATGTAATGTAAACTTATAACTTCAAACAGCTTTCATGCACGCTGTCAGCTCGAAAGTTATCCTCTGTCGATCAAACTTGTAACAAGAACTAATACATCCAATTTCGTTTAGTATTTACTGCTCTGCATCTCCTACTGTTTCCAAAAAGGATGTAACTAAAACTACTATCAAGACGGTTCTTAATAATGTGTTCACATTTGCGTGACACCTGTGATACTCGTATCACACCATGACTCTAAGAGAAATGTCATGACCGGTCTATTAATCTCCCCACTGCTGGAGCTCAGACCTTCCACAGAGATTGAATCGAATTAAATCAAGAAAGTAGAATAGGCTATAACCCACCACGCGGGGTCAATGCGGATTGGTGGAGGTTAACGACTGCAGATATATTCGAGACCATCGTCTAATCAAATTTTTGATCATCCACTCCATTGTCATTGCAGCGCCATCGAGCTCCTCAAAAAAAACGAGAGAAGTATATCAGGCAGTACTATTTGTATTGAATAGTATGAAACAATACCCTCAACCTTGTTTCGTCACCGACCAATACTGGAGCGCGACCGGGCCGTCAATATTAGCCACTCTGACAAATAATATTCCGAGAATAGCAATATGTTAGTATAATAATATCCTAAGAATAATAAAAATAATATAATTCATCCCCTTCAAAATGGTTTTCTGAAAGAAATTGCTTTTCAGCTATTAAGTCGGCAATTGTAATTTATAACTTGCCCATATATTGATTTAAACTAACATTATAGTAATGGTTTTCTTTACGGCATTCCTGCTTATCATTATATTAGATGCAGACAGTAATTCTAATATTAAATATTATTATAAATCTTTAGGCACATGTATGAATGCATGCTTTTCTCTTCCGACATTTTCATGATAATCAATTGTACACTGGAAGCTGCGAACAAAAACTAGTTCGGGTCGACTGACGCCAGTTCGGCCAGACTGTTTGGCGACGCGTCACTCAACAGATGCATGGTCACACTCACAACGATTTCTTAAAATTGACAATTGTTTAATTTTCTTATTCGCTTGATGCAAAGGTTTCTTAGTTTATTATTGTTATATAGCATTGGCATAAATATAATAAAATATGAAAAAATAATGAGCTAAATAATATCTTTAGAGTGGACATCTCTAGAGGCAAGAGTGTCTTAAAAAGACATTCATGAACTAAATACATACTTTTATACTTAAATTTAATAATAACTCAGATGAACCTTATGCATTATTGGAAAAAAATGGCGAAAGTGACGAATCGATATTTATCTTTATATACGTGCACAAAAAACCGAGAAATTACCGAAGGAGATCAGATAAAACTTTGCAATTTACGTAGTAGTAGTTTCTAGATAACTTGAAAACATTTTTAGATATTATGGTTACAGAAAAATAATATACGTTACTCATCAAAATATCATGAAAATCGCTAGCAATGGAACCACTACTTTGGGATATCGAGTTTTTGCTCTATCAGATTGTATTGTTTAATTTAAGTTACGATGTGAGTATTTCCCATTTACATTGCAAATCATTATTGCTAAGTTTAAACCTTAAAATTGACTTTCACTAGTTCTACGGTGCCACATATAATTTATAATATGAACATATTTTATTATAATAGATAATAATAAAATATGTTCTTTTGTGTAATACTCGTAGACATGAAACTCCAGTCATAGCAACTTTGACGATATCTAGGGCCTGAGTCGAAATAGCTATTTCAAATTGATCCATCGTTATGTAGAATTACATTAAAAATTTCGTGAACGCGATGCATGTTCCATGACCCTCGTGGATTAATAGATAATAATAAAATTTGTTATTTTCTGTAATAGATATACCTGAACCTCCAGGCATAGCCACTTTGACGATATCTAGGGCCTGAGTCAAAATAGCTATTTCAAATAGGTCCATCGGTATGTCGAATTACATTAAAAATCTTGTGAGCGCGATGCATGTTCCATAATATAATGTGTTGTTGTATATCAGCGCCATCTTGTAATGGTGTAAAGTATCTCTTAATCAATCCATACCTGTCGAAAGTTGAGCAAAAGTGTCCCCAATTTGGCGTCGTTACATAGCTCCCTCCCTGTGCCTCGTCACTAAAATTACAACATCTTCTTTATCATGGTACCTTCTATGAAATCTGTAATTTATATAGTTTCAAGTCTTCAAATATTTTATATTTTCTGGCCTATTTATATGTCATTCTAAATCTAAAATTTCTACGTTTATGGATTTGAATTCTATGAGTCCTGAGAGTTGATTTGTTATTCCACGCTGAATATCAGTATCTGCAAACGTCAGCGTCACTCAATTTCACATTGAACTGTTGCTTTAAATGAACATTTCAAACGTCCAGTCAAAGGAAAATGTAATCGACGGAACATATTACATTTCCTGGTACTGGGATGATTTGGATGCCTTGATTGGTTTTAATATTGAAGCGAAACTGCTTTGATGAACTAGGTCTGTAAATTTAGGGGAACTATGCAACCAAAGCTCTTAATTAGACATTGATTAAACCTCTAATGTTACAAGAGTGCTGTGTTCAACGCTGCATTATTACAGAATAGCAAATTGGATTTCATGTAATCAATCATATTTGTTCTGACAAACGATCATACAACATCATGGCCTGCAGTTGTTATATTCTAGTTTTCAGTGTGAGTGAGATATAATCTTATAATCATGTAAATTTTAGCAGTACCTAAAATTATTTACTGAGATGTCATTTATAAAGTACATGATGTAATTCTTATTATAAATATTATATTATTAGTTTATGACAATAATGATAACTGCGCGATTACACAACTGGAAATTATGATATACACTGACGATTTCCGTGAAAAAATGTTGCACAAAATTGAAATTATCGATTAACCACAGAGAGTGAGTAAGCAAAAAAAACTTAATCAAACTTCGTCGGTGAAATGGCATCCGGCTTTGGAAGCCGGTGAAGGATTTCAATAAGTTTTTCTTAAAGCCACTTCTCCAATAAAACGGTCATTTCACGATGCCAAGCCCATTGAATTTCATGAGAGTTTCATTCTTAAATGTGATGAGTTTCATCATTGCAGTTAGTTCACTATATTACGCTTTTGTTATGGAAATCTGAAACAACGACGATACCTCAACATCCAGACACGAAACGTTGTGAAAAGTCAATTTGCTACATTAATCGAACCGGGAATAGAACCCGAGATAGATTAAGGTTGTGACGGTGTTGGTGCTAGTAGTTGGTTGGAAAATAAAACGGCTAGTCACCCGCTAAGTTGATAATATTTTGAGACTTGATAGGTTGGTATATTTAAAGTCTAAATAAAAATAAAACCTTTCTTGAGTTTATCTATACGATGATACGATGCAAATTTATACACATACACTTCATTAATACAACTCATAAATCACATCATAGATTTTAATGGTACATACTAAAATATTTTATTATTTTCAATGATGATTGTGTTGTTGCTGGAAGATTCTTTTACAAGTGACATTCAGAAAGAAAATATCTCTTTAGTCAAAATTTCAAATTCCGAAAAATTAATAATGAAAAACAAACGCTGTGTAAGCAAACCTACAATCGATAACAAACTTTAATATATTGGTTGATAAACGTATAAGCTACCTTCGCCCCACCTCGCGTGGATCGGATTTATTATGAGAGTGATTATAATTAACGCTGTATTTTAAGAAAATGTCAGAAAGCAGTATCTACCTACATGAAGGCTAAATATAACTGACTGCTAAAAGCAGAAATTGTGACCGCGCTTAGTGTCGATAATTGATCTGTTTCGACTCGTTGTAAGTTACAGATTTTTTGGACTTTATTTATTGACGTTTTTGAATAACTAATGATTTTGAAATAATTTGTTTGATTAAGACATCTTAACATGCCTTCAGAAACAAGGAAAAGCTCGAGTTGATCATAATGCATATATTAATAAGTTGTAAATTTCAATTTATGACATACAAATATCTGATAATTCGATTTTAATTGTCTGGAATATCGTTGTGCATAAAGTAATTGTTGCGTGACTACAGCATGAAACATTTACCAACCATACCTATCTCATTTGTATAATTAATGTCTGACATACTCTGAAGGTCGAATGTACCTACATTAAGGCGAAAAGTAATCGTTAAAAATTTGCGGTTCCTGTGAACTTTTGATAGGATGCTTGGAAAATGATTATTTTTTGGAAAAATAAAACCGACTTCGTAAAAGGGAAGGCTTCATATGCTTAAGAAGATTCTTTTGAAATGGGTTGGAAGTCTGGTATAGGAGGATAGGTATCGATATTAACCGTTTTCATTTAGTTTTCACATATATTTTCAACTTCAAAACCATTCGTCTTAAAATTATATTAAACAGTATTTAAGATTCTTACATTAAACCGTTTTGCTTGATGTCACACGACGTGTTTTAAAACTTATTTATATTTGAGAAAATAGCTCTTCAAAACAAAACTATTTGTATTGTGAAAGTGTCCAATAGTAGTGCTTTGAAGGTAGCTATACTCTTTATATAATTTACTAAATGTAAACGTTTCCATAATATAGTTTTATTATTCTTATTATCAAATTTTCCACCTTAAAGGAAGCTGCATTCATAAAATTATATTATTTATATTACACGTTCACTTAAACTAATCGTAAGCATAATTGTACTTAAGTTCCAATTAAACTTCATAGGTAACATAAGTCATTAAGTCATGATCATCATTATTTGTAAAGAGTACAAAAATAGCTCACTTTCGGTACTAAAAGGAATTAAATCTCATATTATTGCATATTTAATACTATAGTTTGCTTTCTTGGACCAGAGATAAAACGTTTTCTTTGTGTATCTTTTTTTAGACTGCAATTTTAAAATGTGTTAATTAGAATTTAGGGATTCTGTGCGATATTCACTCTTCACTTTCTACAATTAATATTTATTTGATCAGTCTAAGTTGTTAGGCCTAGGTGGGGTAAGTGTCGGAGAGCCCTGGTTAAGGCTAAAGATAGCAGTTCCCCTGCGTTTTAAAAAAGACTGTTACAAGTGAACGTCGAAAACTATACCATCGGTACGTTAATATACGATGACAAAAAAATAAAGGTAATAAATATATGATGACAGACCATAAACAGGTCCAGCAAGAATCACAGCTAAAGCTTTATCAGATTATATCAAGTCACTTTCCGTTACAAATAAAAAAAAATAAAAAGAAAAGATTACTCTGTCATTAATCGATTAATATTCCAAATCATACAAATTGATATACAAAACAATATGCATAATTATACAAAATAGACACAATGAAGTAGTCTGGAGTATGGAGCAGACTTATCTCCGCTAACAGCACGCGTTCACGAGCATGTCAAAGCCAGTTTTCGCTTCGCTTAACCATGAAACAAACCATATTCGACTGATTCGATCATCCAACTTCCACTGAGAATCATTGTTCAACTCGACAATGATTCTCAGACTGGTTAGTACTACATATTCATAGGCGAAAATTCGTTAAGCATTTTAAAATTACTAAAATAAAGTTTGTCGTCAATTTGCTCTCTACTAATATTATAAATTAGAAAGTTGTTTGCTTGCTTTCATAACTAAACCACTGAACCGATTTAAATGAAATTTACTACAAAGTTATTAGACCTTCGACAAAATAGATATTTATGGTACGTTTATCAGTTACTAACCCAATAAATAAATAAATTGATCAAATATAATAATTAGAACGAATTTTCATCTTTATCGAAAGTTTGAATATTTATAAAAATATTTCTTTCGGCTGTTTGACTGAACGTTGACGTAAATACGCTCCTCTGTAGTAGCGAAATAGTAACATGTGCTTGAAAAATGCATCACTCCTGTTAGATCCTGGGTAGTTCAGTAGTTAGAGCATCCGCCTGGATTGCGAAAGGTCATGGATTTGAGTCCCATCTTAGAGTGCCAGGGACAAAGTGGATTTTTTAGCAATTTTTAAAAAAGAATACAATTCCATTAAAGAGTCTTATTATCAATTGTATATACGATATTGTAGCTATGATTTTTTTTTTATAAAAATCTTATTTAATAAAAATGTATAACATCACTTAAAATATCGACCCGCATACCCCCAAGTTAGTCAGTTCTACTAATTACATTATTAATATTCCTTTGACTCGTTAATTTTCAATCAAAAGTATATACTTACCTAAATGATAGTTTTCATAAACAAGCATTAATATTCGTTTAAGAATGGAAGCTATCGACAACCCACAATTTGGTAATTATTTGTTACAATAAAAAAGACAAAAGTTACAATATTAAGTCTAAATATTCACAAACATTCTGTTACACGAAGACTTAATTTAGTTTTCGTCTTACTGGCGTTTTTATTGTTTAATTAACTAAGATTTATCTATATTTTCACGTGCAGTAGCGATAAAATAAAAACACATTTATAAGGTATTGTCGCGTGTATTGTCAAAAATTATTTCATTGATAACAAATATTTTTAAATATCAAGACGATTCTGATTGACAGGTAAACAAACTGAAAAAGACAATAACGTGCTAACAAACGTAGCTCAACTCTTAAGCCGAACTAGTATTTACTAGCTCTTGAGTTTTAAATTTAAAACACAAGAGCAAGTAAATACTTGCTTAACTAATTTTCTATTAAACTAGCTGTATTTTATGTTATGCACAACTTAACAAAAGTTCTACTGGATTTGTGCTTTAGACAGTCTCAAACAAATAGTTTGAGAACTTGAAAGAAACTATCGATTCTGCTACTTAAAGGCCGGAGTAAGTTTAGCTTTCATATGTGTGCGATTTGATTTCACACTTGATTTAAATTAAACTTTATTTCAATTACAATATAATACTTGAAAGTAAAGACGTAAATCAACACCGTCCCATGCTATACTTTATATTATTTATAAGTTTTATTGGAATCTTAAAAGCAATTTCTAGATCAGGTTACTTTGTCTCTCTCTCTCTCTCTCTCTCTCTCGAGAGAGAGAGAGAGAGAGAGAGAGAGAGAGACCGGACCGAGACCGACTAAGAGAGAGATCTCTTAGTCGGTCCCTCATGACTGAGGATGGTGGTCAGTATCAGGGTTGCATCTGATCTAGTTGAACTTCACGGCTTAGTTCTGCATACCGCTTTTGATCTTCAATCGAACGAATACCGCTCTCCTTCAGTTAACGTCTTTTAAGGATAATATCGGGGGTTGTAGTTGTGATGAATTCTTTCATAATGGGTTTTGCTATCTTATTCTCTCTAGCCGTAACCTCTATCATCCTTTTTTAATATTCCCATTTACTATAGCTGATTGTCATGTCATCTGGAAAGTTCTTCAGTCTGTACTCAAAATCTTCTTTATATACAGTATATTATATACAAATTACACTTCCTAAAAATGCAAGCATTAGGAGAATATGATCAAAATATATACTTATTTATTGAAAATTCAATATACGTACTCACTCATTCAGTAAAGGCTGTTACATCAAAATTTTATGCTCCATGATCAAATACTTAATAATTATTGGTAGATATTAAAACCAGCACGAGATATTTATTTACCTTTTAAATATGAAAGAGCCCAGGTCCAAATGTAAATGTATGTTACATTTTGACCGCTCATATATTAGCAGTGATAGTTGGTAGACATCTGTAATTGCAAAAGCTATTTTATAAAAAATCCTTTATTGTCCAAACTTGTAGATTATTTTCTTTGCCGACCGTACAAAAAACGACTCTTTGAAACAATTTTGATTTATAGATGATTGTTTAACATGTGTGATACAATCATTATGTAACTACCATAGATATCGAAAATCACAAACTATCTGTCAACGTTGTAATTTGTTTTCCGTCTTTTTTATTACATATTTTAGTATTATTCACACAAGTATACCTAACACCAGTGTCCATTAATCATATATTGAAAATATTCATGTGTTGTGTGGATGTACTGTTAATATTCATGTTGTATAGATGGGAAATCATTCATGTGTTGTATGAATGTGTTTGTTTATTAAGAAATATTTGTTTAGTTGATGAATATAATAAAATAACCAAATAACAATGAAAATGTATGATATCAAATGCTAAATCTCTACTTACGAGTAATATTATAAATACGAAAGTAATGATCGATCTTTTACACTTTCACACTTAAATCACTGATGCGATTTTAATTAAAGTTAGTGGAGAGATAGAGTTGACCTCGGAACAAGAGATTGGTCCCCTTTTACGGCGAAAAGGGGGTTGAAGTTCAAAACTGGGGATTAAAGTTTGTACGGAAGTTTTTCATCGAAAATAACTATCACCATTTCATTACATCTGTGAAGAGATTGTAAGTTTCTTGTGCCAACATTTCTTGTCAGACTAAGGACGTCAAGAATGGCTGAAAAAACTTTGAGATTATTCAAAATTATTGTATGGAAGGGAACGGGAAGTGATAGCGGGAACATAACTAGACTAACGATAATAATATGTTTATATATAAACTATTATAAGTAGTTTTAAAATCACATGTGTGCAAAAGAGAAGATAAAAATGTTTCAGGGTACTAACCGCATATCTTACGCGATGTGCAGGCTCATACACAGCGAGTTACAAACTGTTGCCATCAACGACAAATTGCGTCTAGGGCGGCTCGTTATTGGCGGACTATAAAACGCTTGAAGCGCGAGGGCCTAACAACTTGAAGTTGACAGCTTTTATTGGGTTTTTTATATTATAAGAATATCTATAATAATATATCCTAAGTTGATATTGTGAAATATATTAAACGAGTAACACGTTTTAATGGTCAAAATTAAATGACAAATTAAACGCTAAGTGTAAGTGTGTAAACCTCAAGAGTACATTAAAACATTACAAAATACGAGCGGCTGCTAAAACCATTCCATTCCTAGTAAAATATCGATTTTAAATATAGAACTAAATTATTGCCAACATAATGAAGAACAGCTTACAAGTCAAACAACCAAGTACCAAATTAATAATAATAGTACTACTGTTTAGTTGTTTTTCATACTGTTTGTATCTTTCGTTGCTGTCCATTTTCCTTTATTAATTAATATCCTGCTATAATATTCCGTTTAAAAAACAGCCTCGAAGTCATACTATTAGACTTTCATATAAAGGTCTTTATTACATTGAACCTCTATGCCAGTCATGTCCAAGTCACGGCCCACTGTCACTATATACCACTGAAATATTTTTTTTTTCTAAGATTTTAGACTGTATTCGAAGCCTCTTTGGAACTTTAAAAATACGTGTGCTTCATATGAAAGTAATATAAATTGTAACGCAAGCTGAGATGAGTGGGAGAGTATTAATTACATATAATTATGTAATTAATACTCTCCCGTCTTGTCTAATATATATATGAACTTTTGTAATTTTGAATTTGACACCTCTGCCTTATCTAAAAATATATATAACTCAAAGGTGACTGACTGACATAGTGATCTATCAACGCACAGCCCAAACCACTGGACGGATCGGGCTGACAAATTTCAGCCCGATCCGTCCAGTTGTTTGGGCATGCAGTGATGTTATGACGTAAACATCCGCTAAGAAAGGATTTTGATCAATTCTACCCCCAAGAGGATAAAATAGGGGATGAAAGTTTGTATGAAACTTAGTCAATTTTAAGCCGATCGAGCTGCGACTTTGCATGCACAAAGCTACTATGACGTAGGCATTCCCTAAGAAAGGATTTTGATAAATTTCACCCCTAACGGGATAAAATAGGGGATAAAAGTTGATCTTCTTAGATTTTCGACTGATTGAACTGAAATTAAAGATTGGAGCTACTATGATAAAGACGTCCGCTTAAATAGGATTTTGATAAATTCAATCCCCGTGGAGGTAAAATAAGGGATGAAGGAGGATGTAAATGTATTCGTTTGAACCTGTCAGTACCTAATGAAACGAATAAATAAATATTCGTTAGAAATGCTGCTCAAAGTAACTTTACCACGAGGACGAAGTCGCGGGCAAAAGCTAGTGTAATGATATAGATGCGCTTGACTTCGTAAGAGTTTATTTTATTAAAAAAAATAAACGATGTTTTGTTATCTCAGTTAGTTCTCATTTACATAAGAGGCTGCATACAATTCTTTATATCCATTATTACTTTATTTTGACGGATTTAACGACCTCCGTATCCAAGTGGTTCCCACGTTGGTTACAAGGCGTTGCTATCTCTGAGTTCCCGGGTTCGATTCCCGATGGGATCAATATAGATAGTGAATTTCTCTATATTGGCTTAGGTCTGGGTGTTGTAGTACTTTCGTTATCTCAGATACTCCGTGTTATGGAGAACGATGAAGGTACAAAGGTTATATGAAAGTTTTATAGTGGTTTAGCTAAACCACTAAAAAACTTTCATATAACCTTCGTACCTTCAGATTCCAAGATGAGTAGCTACTCATCTTGGAATCTGAGCAATGTATATGATGAGGTCTTAAATTAATATTGATTTGTAACATAGATATAAGAATATCCTTTTGTAAGAAAAAGTGTGCCGCGGATCTGACACGAAGACCACTTTTCTCAGGAATAATTTTTATCTCTTAAAATTATTATAAAATCGGGAAGGCATCTATCAATCTTTTCTAATTCAAAGTTACGACATTGACAGTCATGTAAGCATATTAGATATCGATCTGAAACATAAACTAAGTTAATAATCGATGAATTTTACATCGCCCTATATGACATAAGTCGATGACCTAACACTACCGAATAATAACCGGTTTAATTTGGTAGACGTAAACTGGTAATTTGTTTTTAAAGTGTAATTTATGGTAACTTTCTGTATTGTCGATTTTGTTACTAACATTTTATAGTTTCAACGAACAATTGCCAACGTGGATCGCACGCCGATTTCGAATTATCGCTATCTCTGAGGTTCCATATTCGCATACCGGCCAGGTCGCTATATAATAGAGGCAACGACTGTATTGCCTACGAAAAGAATCTATCTATGTTTTTTGTCTGCCTGTGCGTTTGTGCACGATAATCTCAGAAATTGCTGAACCGATATAAATGCAGTTTTCACTATTATATTGTGGAATTCTGCCGTAAACATTTAATGTAAGATTTATTTCAATCGGTTCATAAATAAAAAAATTATGTCAATGTGAAGTTACGCGTTCGCCAAAATTGCTATGAAATATTAACTGTTCGTCTTTGATATATTGATCATCATCATTAACTTTTTCAATGCCAAACTGCAGGGCCTCAAGACTTTGTTTAATAATTTTTGGTTACCCATCCCATAAACAACTCTTGCGAAAATTGCTTAGCAATAGTGATAGTGCGCAGCGGCGCTTATCCGTAGCGTCACCGAGCTACGAATTAATATTGTATATAAAACGATAATTTGTATGACGACAAATAAAAAAATAACATTCGAAAATTTTGACTACTCCAAAGTAAGTTGACCTCATTTATATATGGCCAATCATATTAAATAGGGTTATAATGGACGTGTGGTATACGATCACGCGAGTAGGAGAACAAGCGAAAAGAGCCTTCCGATGATGCAATTAAGCATCGAGTAGTTTACAGTGCATTGCACGGTTTCGTCTGTCTGGGAGAGGCACTCGATTTACCCGAGCCTCTCCAATTTTCCATCTGCAAGGGGACCAATTGTCCAATAGTCGAGTGTCCTGGTAACTCGGCCATAGATTGCCGGGTTTCATCTCCCATGAGAGGGTGTGGCGTATTAGTTTTGGTGGGTAGGCCTCTGGGGACTCACTGGGCAGCTGACTGTCGGGTTCACAGAGAAGAATCCTACTCACCCCCTGTTGCTTGCCAAGTAACAGAGTGTCAGAAGCATTTCCACGACGTTAAAAAAGTTAGATTCACGTCAACTGAAGTTAAGAACGTAAAGTCAACTCGAGTTTTTTTTTCTCTTATTACTAATTTTTATGTTAATACTCTTTTTTTTAACCTACAAAGTGCTGTAGATACGTACTTCAAAGTTGGTATTTTCGGTCTTCACTGGAAACGATGGTTTATTCATTGGTCACAATACTCATATAATATTACGGGAATCTCAGGGTCTGAGGGTCGGTTCAGAGTAGCTCGGTGGCGTAGTGAATAAGCGCCATGGCCCGCGGTTGTATTTGTTAAGCAACTTTCACAAAGGTCGGTCACAGGATAGGTTACCAAAAAAAATTATCTCAAGCAACTCCAAGCTTCGGAAGGCACGTAAAGCTATTCGTTCCGGTTGTATTTCAATTTAAGCCGAATGCGCTAACCCACTACGCCATTGGACCTCTTATACCTAAGCTATACTAATATTATAAAGAGGAAAGATTTGCTCCAAAACTACTGGACCGATAGTATCAGAGCGATTCCGACCTACGGGAAGCTACATCAGACACGGATGTCATAGGCTATAATTTTGCGGCAAAGTCGCGGGATAACAGCTAGTTCATTATACCCTGTGAAAACTTATCTGCGGTACGCCTGTGAAGTATGAAGCCAACACGAATTGACAATAATAGAAACTACTTTCTAGATCTCTATTTTGCAAACTGCGAGCACTTTTAAAGACCAAGCGCATTTCTCTGTCAAAGGAAGTTTCATACTCATACCATACTGCATGTATGTTACGATCAGCAGTTAGACGCGCTATGCCATCTTCAGAAGTTTCCTGAGATCAAACGCTTGTTTATGAGTTCTCTGAGAGCTCAAGAGATTGTCTCTGATACTAAATGCCACAGATTCAACTTTATAGTGCATGAGCCTCGCGATGGCCAGTTAAACACGCTTCGCGTTTTTCAGGTGTCTCCCGAGACCAAGGGCTTTCCGTCCGATCTTTTTCTTTGCCAAAAAAGTAGGTCGGTACATGTCTGACGGAAGATACGCGAAGTTTTATTTATTGATATAAAAAAATATATACATATTTTAATTTCGACTTTTCACACTCGTAGGAAATCGTCTACTAACACATACTTCCGAGAGGTACTTAACTGAGCATTCTGTCAGATTTGAACGGCCCTCATCATCATCAGCCCTTTTACGTTACCAACTGCAAGAGCGCAGGCCTCCCTTATGGATGGTTAAGGAGGATGGGCCACGACCCTCCATCCTGGCCCAATACAAATTGGAGAATATTAACGACTACAAATAATAGCTTTACGTACCTTCCGAAGCTTGGAGTTGCTTGAGATAATATTTTTGATAATGTTTTTGGTAACCCATCCTGTGACCGACCTTTGTGAAAGTTGCTTAACAAATACAACCGCGGGCCATGGCGCTTATTCACTACGCCACCGAGCTACTCTGAACCGACCCTCAGAATCCCGTAATATTATATGAGTATTGTGACCAATGAATAAACTATTGTTTCCAGTGAAGACTGAAAATACCAACTTTGTAGTACGTATCTACAGCACTTTCTATGTTAAAAAAAGAGTATTAACATAAAAAATAGTAATAAGAGAAAAAAAAACTCGAGTTGTATTTACGTTCTTAACTTCAGTTGACGTAAATCTAACTTTTGTAACGTCGTGGAAAAGCTTCTGACACTGTCTCTGTTAATTAGCAAGCAACAGGGGGTGAGTAGGATTCTCCTCCGTGAACCCGACAATACGCTACACCCTCTCATGGGAGATGAAACCCGGCAAGCTATGGCCGAGTTACCAAGACACTCAAGTATTGGACAATTAGTCCCCTTGCAGATGGAAAATTGGAGAGGCTCGGGTAAATCGAGTGCTTCTCCCAGACAGACGAAACCGTGCAATGCGGGGGCGGCTGCCAATCACCTCCGCTGGCCCCGACGACGACGTGAACCTAATCTGATAAAAATATACGTTCACTGTAAACTACTCGATTCTTAATTGCATCATCGGAAGTCTCTTTTCGTTTGTTCTCCTACTCGCGTGATCGTATACCACACGTACATTATAACCCCATTTAATATGAGTGGCCATATATAAATGAGGTCAACTTACTTTGGAGTAGTCAAAATATTGGAATCTTATTTTTTTTATTTGTCATCATACAAATTGTCATTTTATAGACAATATTAATTCGTAGCTCGGTGGCGCTAGGGATAAGCGCCGCTGCGCACGATCGCTATTGCTAAATAATTTTCGCAAGAGTTGTTCATGGGATGGGTGACCAAAAATTATTAAACAAAGGATTGAGGCCCTGCAGTTTGGCACTAAAAAGTTAATGATGATTATCAATATATCAAAGACGAAAATTTAATAAAACAGAGAAAAAATTTAAAGATCATTGTTTTGTGTTCTATTGCGCTTTTAAATGTCCGTCATAACAGTATTTTTCATATATCTTCAATGTACAGATATCGATCAGTTACGTTTTTATTATAGTATAGATATGTTCTCATTTTGTCAGCAGCAACTATAAAAATGTTTGAATCGCACATAAATAATGTAAACAATAATTCCAACACCAAATCAACATCAAAAAAGGGTACGCAATTTTTTTTCGATATTTTTCAAACAAAATAAATATATATATCGTCCGTAAGTAGCAGCACTTAGAAAAATTATATTATACATAACATAATATTTTAGGTGACGTAGTCACAATGTAAATTTATAAAATTGTCTCCATAGAAAAAGTTACAAAATTTGATTCTAACATTTTTATATTATTCGAAATTTCTCAATATTATAATTTTTTGTAAGAAAATTTGATTCATAACTGAGTCTTTTGCAGCTGATTCCAAGTGTTTTAACAAACTTCAGCCTTGTCTTGTCTTTTTGGCACTTATTTAAAGGAAATCTTAACTGTGAGTGTACCTCAATATAAAAGGATAGGTGCTCCCCTTTCTTCTTATACTTGTTGAATTTTTTTATGTTAACTTACTGATCACATACATTTTGCGTATAAAAAATTTACCCATATGCTTTTAGACGATGAATTAATAACTAATATTGTCTTGCCTGGTTGATGTTACTGTCATAACCAAGCATAGAATTGTGCAAAAGAACAACAACTTCTTACTGAAAAACATGTAAAATTTGGCTGATGGCACGATCGTGGCGTTTGATATTATCGGATATATTTATTTATTGGCTCTGACTTTAAATTGTAAAAAAGAAAGAACCATTTAAACTTTAACTTTGAATTCACAATAATTCTCTATAATTTTTAAAACAAATATAATAGAAAGGTTCATAAAATTATTCCAATAATGTTAAAAGACTTACATAACTTTCGTATGGGTCTTCGTTCTTCGTATTGAAACAATCGTTATAATATATTCAATTTTCTTTGTTTTTGAATTGCTTATATTTTTCAGGTAAATAGTATTATAAATGAAATATTTTCCCAAGAATAGAACATCTTATCGTTATAAGATGTTCTTCCGACTCGCAGTTGGTCTATTCTATGTATACGAAATCTTGTTGAGAATATATTGTGTGAACTTCAATAGTAATATAACTTTAGGAGTGTTTCTCGCAATGAGATCTGACTCCAGTTAGTGTCAAATAACTGTACATAAAGTTTGGCACGTAGCTGAACCACATTTTGCCATTAATACTCGCCGAGAACATTGGTTCATGTTGCCAAAGAACTTAATCGTTTTTACTATAAAATAAGTATCACGTTTTGAGAGAGAAATACAAAACATATCAGTTGGTGACAAAGATCAAAAGATCAAAGCACCACTTCTAAAGTACGTAATCTGTACTATACATTTTAAATGAGGTATATATTTTTCTTTTACATTCGTCTGTATTATGTACAAAGGGTTTAGCCGGATACGTATGACGAGTCGGCCCCCAAATGGGAATCGATATCGAAACTTATGTTTTAATATCGACTTGATGTTCAAACACGATTTATGTACTTTTCGCGACCGACTTCCGCTTTGACCTTGAGATAGAGAGCAAAATATCCGTATGCTTGACTATTACTGAATGTGATATATCTCTAAAGCTAATTAAGATAAAGAAGTGAAACTAACGCGAGGTGTTAGGTTACATTACAGAGTATATTACATATATTTTTTTAAAATTTTTAGAATAAAAAATTACATTAAAAAAATAAAAAATAAAAAAATCATGTTTTTTTTTCTGAGTTCTCTATGACTTACAATCACGAAATTAATATATGTTATGCTCCTTTGTATGCTCTATTACCCATAAAAATTGCGTGAAAAAAAAGTTGGTGCAACACAACGAAAAAAAATTATATGTGATTTCTGTCTTATGGTATACCCCTGTATTATAAGGTTTTCACATTACATCATTGTTTTTTTTTTTCGAAATTTCACATCAGCTTGTTTTAAAACATAAGTAAATAGGCTTAAGAGATGGGATAATAGTTAAAAAAGAAATGAAAAAAAAAACAGCCAGTGTTCAATACTTATTATTATTACTTTTTCGTGTCTATCAAAATACAAGAAACAAAATATTAATCATCGTCACTGTTGTAATTAATTACAATCGGAACACTTTGAGTCGCAAATAACTTAGTTAGGACCTCAGCAGGACGTACGATTTTGGACAAATATATCATCCATATGATAGATAATAAATAATAGCTGCTACATGAGAACAGCATCCCACTGTACGTTTGCCATTGGGGCAATCACAGCAATAACGAAGAATACTATTGTGGTCATTACCTTCGGAAATATAGTGAATGTAAATTCGATAGACTTTTCTATTTATATGTCTTGATTTTACTTCTGCTTTGATGATATTAGGTGCTGATTTCATATATTGTACTGAGAGATTATTTTGATCGTCCATTATTTCGGCCAAGTTAAATGCTGCACATTTAGAAGTAGAAGCTTTTTTGTTAATATATGGGATAAGTCGACACTTCTTACAAAAAATATCATTAACTATTACGATTTTATTCAAACAGTCACTAAACACTCTAGCTTCTTCTTCATTCTTTATAATTTTTTTATAACCAGGAATCTTACACAGGTACTTGTTACAATTTTTACACTTTCTCGACATTATTACTTAATAATGATTTGGTTCGATAGTTAATAATTTCAAAATGCTGATACAAAATACCTATGACAGAATTTGAGTCCCAAACTGCCTTCTTGTGATTACACAAGAAGGCATTTGTATTAACAAATGACTGCGACTTTAGCTAAACAAACGATGGAGTAAACAGCGCGATAACAAGTTCGAACTTGTTTGTTTATACACTCACACTACAAGGCGCGAATCACATATAATTTTTTTTCGTTGTGTTGCACCAACTTTTTTTTCACGCAATTTTTATGGGTGATAGAGCACACAAAGGAGCATAACATATATTAATTTCGTGATTGTAAGTCACAGAGAACTTAGAAAAAAAAACATGATTTTTTTATTTTTTATTTTTTTAATGTAATTTTTTATTCTAAAAATTATAAAAAAATATATGTGATATACTCTGTAATGTAACCTAACACCTCGCGTTAGTTTTACTTCTTTATCTTAATTAGCTTCAGAGATATATCACATTCAGTAATAGTCAAGCATACGGATATTTTGCTCTCTATCTCAAGGTCAAAGTGGAAGTCGGTCGCGAAAAGTACATAAATCGTGTTTGAACATCAAGTCTATATTAAAACATAAGTTTCAATATCGATTCCCATTTGGGGGCCGACTCGTCATACGTATCCGGCTAAACCCTTTAAAATAAAGTTCCAACCATGCAGAATGAAAGAGAAACGTTCCTATTACCGAACCTGAATCGTTACGTATATATATCACTGACTTTGGCTGGAGTTTGTGCCCCAGTTAATAGTAACGACGTCTGAGGCAAGGAGATGTTATACCTCCGAAACCGTTCACAAAGAACATTATCAAGTTTGAAGTCTTCTTTTTCATGTACTTCAATTAAAATTGGAAATATTTATGTCTCTTTGAAGTCAACCATTATCCAGAACTGTTGGTCCAATTAGACAAATACAACTTCAAGAAAAAAATTTTTCATCGAATCCAGCACAGACTTTTTGAGCGTTTGAGGTACTTCGAAAAATTTTCGCGTCAATATTACCTTACTGTCTCAAGATTATAATCTTCGACCAGAGTGTGTTACCAGTGATGACTTAAGGAAGTGAAACATGATCGACTCAAGATCACTCAATGGAAATGCTTAAAAATTCTCTAAATTCGATCGAATTAGAAATGAGAAGATTTTAACGCTAACATTATTCACATCGTTCGAAAGATTATTCAGCAGAACATAACAAATCGATGACTGTTGAGGTGGAAAGATTTTGGCGACCACGCACCAATCTGAGCTGAGCGTCAGTGTGTATATCTCCCAATAGAAGGAGATATGATAAGGATACAGATCCATCATTGTAGTTATCTTTGGGGTAGGCCTATGCTCAGAATTGGTATTGCACAGATGATGATGACATACCAATTGAAATTTAGAAATGTTACTAAAAACAAAAATCAAATTTAATATCCTTATAAAATATAACTAAACGAAACAGAACATAGAGCTAACATGTAACATCGTTCCTTTTTAAATATAATTTCAAGCGTTCAAATTAGATGCTCATTACGATTTCAACTCAGTTTGACGTCACTAAAGCATCGGTAAAGTTTACCCCAAAAGAAGATTCCACACGCATTCATCGAAGATAGCGAGTTGATCGACATTTCATGAATAATGTATTTAGTAGGTTGACGACCTACAAAGCTAATTGCGCAGGTATATAAGTGTCACTGTTTTATTTGTGAAGCGACGTACTTTTAAACGCATAAATGTTGAATTTAAAATGTTGTTTGTTTTTTTAAAAACAATAAACTCTACAAAGAACTGCATGTAGTTTAGCAATAAGCAAATTGGCTTCATACGGATTTATTTTATGAATAGTTTAATTTAATTTTGAGTTGTTTATCCCTCACCAAATTTCAAATTGACTTATATGCTTTATTATGGTATATGTAGTCAAGCTTCAGTAGCTTCAAAGCCTATAGATACAAAAAAAAGGAATCATATGTATCATTTTTATTATATTAAGTATATATAAGGCCGTCACTGACTTAATTATTTATACCTTCGCATTCTCTTAAATGTGCCTATCAAATACAATATATCAATACTCTATAGAGCACCGTATAAATTAAAATCTTAGGGATGTTATATTATTCCATCTATTCGTTGTTGAGTTCATCACATTCAAAAGTCAAGTGTGACAACCATTTTCTAACACTAGAACTAGCAAATCTGTGGAAAGCAACTAAGCGATCGGTCTTTACTATGTCACGCAGTTTAACACGAGAGACAACTTTCGACAAGTTTAACCGTATCAGCTACGGGCTATCTGTGAAAGCTTACAAGGACAGTTTCAAAGTGCAGTTCAGTATCAATTTACACTCATGGAACTGTTTCCTAGATGACATTACTTATTACTATACGACGAATTGGGTGCTAAATTAACGCTGTAATTTTATTTATAAATAACTATCATAAAAGTTACCGAGGAAATGCTATTCTTTTCAGACAATGAACATCACATTTAAACTTAATCACACAAAAATGTTGCACATCATAGGAGCCAAATTTAGTTTTTTAATAATAACCTTTTTAATTTTATCAGAATCGAACGTAGGAAGTTATGAAAACTTGACATCGTTGTTGTTAGTGGCTCGGTGGCGTAGAGAATAAGCGATACGACTTGTGATTGTTGTTGTTAAGCAACTTTCGCAAGGGTTGGTCACGGGATGGGTGACCAAAAAATTATTATCTCGAGCTACTACGTGCTTCGGAAGGCATGTTAAGGCCTGAGCCCCTGCAGTGGGGACGTAAAAGGGCTGATGATGATGATGATGATATCATTGCTCAATAAGCACGTGTCAAACAAGCACTTCATGGTTTGAATATAATTAGAGACAAACATTAGCAGTTCCATAATGATGTAATATATACAATGTACATTGTAGTAATATTATTATATAAACTTCTGCAGTTGCAGCTGACGGTAACTATTCTAACTGAAATGCTGGAACTTGATAGTTTGAATACCGCTAAAGGCAAAATAATGAGTGATAGACACGGAACATTTCACATAGTTAATGTTCATTATAATATATATCTATTGAAAGTATATATTAATAAGATTTCCAAAAATAATCAACAATGGATTAACAAAACGTATTGTTTAATTAATTCATTCGAAATCAAAGTAATTTGTTTAGTATAAACTGTTAGAAACCCTTGCGAAAGTAGAAGCTGTATGCCATTGATTCGTAAATCTACGGGGGGAGAAACTTTATCGAGAAGAAAAAGCCAAAAATTCTCTAAATGCAAAAAAATTAACAAAACCAATATTATAATTCGTTCATCAATTGATGTGTCAAACGAACTATTTGATATTAAGCAGCATGAAAGATAAAATAGACAAGAATAAGTAGCGTAGAAAATATTCCTCCCTATCTCATTTTAGAAACTATTTTTACAGTATTACTTTGCTTCTAATTGAGTATAGAATCGGCATAAATTAATACGATTAATTTGTAGCCGATTTCAATCCCTGTTTCTTAAATTACCAGTTTAAATGCCCCCAATAATATTTTGTCTCATTTATCTTTCACATTCAGACAGCGATCAGTTACATATTATTATGGACCACCCAGTGGCGGACTAAACCTGTCGGGGGCCCGGGGCGGCATTACATTGTTTTGCTAAAACTACGAAACTAAGAAAGATAAGGCAGCACGACCCCAATTTATGATTTGATCAAGGGAACTTTCAGCCATTTGGAGGCCCCCCAGTATAAGAGGCCCGGGGCGGACCGCCCCCTCCCCCCCCCCTTAGTCCGCCACTGGGACCACCTATAAAATAGAAATAGAATGACATTTTTATTGCAGTCAAAAACATTTCATTATGACAACTAATTCCACACAAAATAATGAACACGTTTCACTGAAATTAGAAAGAGAGACAAATAAATAAGCATTATATAAAGCATAACAATAAATATCATAAAGGCTTGTTTGTTATTCAAAAGCATAACAAATAAGCCTTTATAATAATAACTTTTGTAAAGTCATGCTCACTTTACTGAAGTTATTATATTGTTAAAAAATATACTGGCACTATTCTTCTTCGTAATAGTGTCTTGTGAAGTAAGAATTTACGTGCTAACCGTAGTAATTATGGTGCGGCCATGAAAGAGCGCACGTGTGATGTGTACCTAAAAACTTTTTTACGAGTCGCCGCAACGGCGGGCGTCGCCGGCATTATCCGGTACCGGATTTACGATAGATCCGTCCGGGACGATGTCAACACGTACCATGATAGAGTTTGTTTCTTTAATCATAGTGAACCTTTCCTTTTTTTAACATGATACATACTTTAACCTACATTTTCGTTTGTCTATCTATCCTCAACTTAGAAAATTATAAAAAAGAGTTTCGCAAGCTACATTGTGTAAGATATCAAATGAAAGTTTCGACGTTGTTGAAAAAAATAGATTAAAATTGACAATTTCCTCTAAAATCGAAAATATGCACCCTCTAATGAAAAAATCTTTCATTTAACACTAGTCAAATATGAAATAACAGTTGACAGGACACATCGACAAATTCGCATATCAATGTCCAAACCTACATAAAAAGTTTCTTGTTAATAATATTAACAACATAAACATAACCTCCATTCGAATACTATATAAGTTTTTAATTTTTTTTTTTTAATATGTTGATCACGGTTCAGGTATTTAAAAAAAACATTGTATTTTTGTGATATCTATGACATGCCCAGCTGCACAACTTGAAGCTCTAACGAATGTTCTATATTTGAAAATACGTATCTGTAATGTCGCTTTTAAGTAATGATAATTTTATGGGACTTTTATGTACCGGGCACTCAGTTCCTTATTTGAAAAAAAATATACCTATATTATAAGGCATATTTTAAGCTGCTGGTCTCTCTGCAGCAGTTCTTAAGTTAAACGAAAAGAAATATACTCATTTTCTTTTATTAAAACTTGTCTAGTTTATACATACGAGTATTATACAATAATTCTCATTTGAATTAATTTATATAGGACGTGAACAGTTGGCACAGGAAACGTTATAATGCATTTACGCAGACCACTGACTCATATTTGTAGTCGAGCATATCTATAGCGATATATTATATTGTATGAGCCGAGAATGTGCAACGTGTAAATCCATTGCATAATTGAGGAAGCGACAGATGTGTTTCTATCAAATCCTACATCTATTGTAGCTATATTGAAAGTCAGAGAGAGAATTTGAGTAAAATATATCAAATGCTTTCTACATACGAGCCTTATGTTGAATTTTTGGGATAAGATTGCGTAGGTTAAGCCACGCCACACCTATCACAATCAAATCAATCGCGTGCTCTTAGAAGGTGACGTCAAAAGCCACAAAAAAAAAGGCGAGTATGTATGAAAAGTGAAATTAAAGTAGATGAGACGAAATATGTATGTAAGGACTTTACACTGTAACGTTCGGTCATTTCTGCCTACACCGCAAGGTATACGGCGTGAAGATACGGCGTGAACAGATGGATAGACTTGGTACGTAATAAAGAGGTAAGAAAGAGTGTTGAGCTGTAAGACAGTGTCGGTGTTCCGAAATGTAGAATGAATATAGAATAAACAACGCGACTTTGATATTAAGTGGAAGGATGTAGAAAGTCAAAGAAGGAATACATCGTTAACGATCAAACCGAGCACGTATTAGAGCAACCTTCAATAAATCTATCGATCGAGCTGGTGCTTATAGCATAAGCATCAGCAAGCATATATGAAAAGTAAATAAATGTTGAGAAGGTAAAAAACTTATGTAGGTATAGTGGTTTGTGACGCTTGGACCCATCTGCTTGAAGGTGTGTAAAAATATAGGTTTAATAAGGCAGTACCTAAGTAATAAAATTTTGCTTACTGAATAATCTTATTTGTTTCCATTGAATAGGCTCCGAAACTACTGGGCTGATTTGAATTTTTTTTTAACCTACGGGAACTACCTAATACGCGGGTAACATAGCCTATAATTTACGCGGGCGAAGTCACGGAAAAAACCTAGTAAATTATAAATAGACGTTCCAACTTTAGTGAAGGTCAAAAAGAAGGTCAGATCGATAAACAAAAATTTATCATTATTCCTCCGTGCTTCGGAAGAAATTGACAATAGATGAACCTATTTTAAATCCAGCATATTTGCAACTGCAACCCTTAACACACAACAATCCGTACTAGGAATTATTATGATTGTTAGGCATAATGATTGAACTGCATTACCTATAATTACTAGCTTATTTCCATAACCGTAATTTTTTATGAGCATGAAAGTCGCAACAAAAATAAAAGTGTATTAGTATAACGAAATTACAAGTAGGGCCTTATTAGAAAGTGTTCTTAAAAATTCCAAAGGTACCATAAATATGAACAAAAACGTGGTAAAAAAATTTAGAAATCGCTAAAAATGTTTGAGTGCTTGGACAAATGGTAACAGTGATTGAAAAGTGAATTCAATAAAATTGGTGGTCCCGTCGATCTCGCAAGGATGTTGTGCGATGGCTGCCTCTTGCGATGAGTCCACATAAGGGCAGATCGAGAAGCTGGCACAATGCAAATGATCCTTGCCGCTGGTGGTGGGTGAGTACAACAACAGACATAATACATATTGATTTCTTATATTTTCACGCTCACTAATGAATCTGCAGTGTGTGTGAACATGAGTTAGGAGGACCCAAGCATTCCATAAGACTTGACTTGAATAAAATTTCTAGCAACTGAACAAAGATTCATTCCTAGAATTCCTAGAATGATACCTGACATGAAGGTTGGCATATACCATCGGCTTGGGATCCAAAAATAAGTTAAATAAAATCTTAATTCAGATCACACATTGCAAAACCAAAAGATGCAGTAAGTTCATTCTGAAACAAATTTATTTCTTATAAAATGAATAATATAATTTCATACCTTATATGAATTTCTAAAAACAAAGTTACCTAAAATTCAGCGATCTTTCATTTTTGTTAATCAAAAGTTATAGTTATGTGCGTCTTTTTGTACCTAAAGTAGTCACTGACATTGTTATTTAAACTAAAAAATATTCAACCCAGAAAAATACACTGTCTATTTAGATTAAGACTTGAATTACAATTTCAATTTTCTCAACCTAAAAATTTCAGTAAACTTATTCGTGTACTGGAAGAGCGCCATCTACGAGAATTTTTCGAAACTATTTGGATTTAGCGCGTCATCATAGCGCCCTCTCTACTGGTACATGAAATGTACTGGGATTTTCACTTCAAAGTAGTGCCCTCTAGTGTCATTTTCAGATAATACCGTAAGTTTTCATGTGTGTTCCTATAACAGCGCCATCTATGTATATTAACTGAATTTTTCGATACTCGTTTTTAACGCGCCATTATAGCGCCCTCTCTACCAGTGTGTGAAATGTACTGGGATTTTCACTAAAAAGTAGCGCCCTCAGATACTAGATACTACGGCGAGTTTTCCTATTACAGCGCCATCTATGTACTCTAACTGAAAAATCATTAACCTATTTCATAAATTCGCCGCTAGAGAGCTATTAAATAGAATTCGCTCTTGCTACACTAAATAAATGTGGAAAAGTTACTCAGAGGATACTGCTACTCGCCGCTAGATGTCGCATCGAGTATGCAGCATTTGTATCGACTGACTATTCAACCGTACGGGTTAACTATACGTTGCGTACTTATATAAGAGCTTTCATGACGTCATTCGCGTACAAAGAGGTCGTACATCGGTCCCAGGACCAGACATCTTCGCACCAATTTCAGTTCCCTAATGTAATCTTACAAGGTAATAGCCGTCTATTGTTTTATATAATCGGCAGTGACTCGACGTTTACTATGTATACCCTCCATCATTGTTCGGCGGTTAGCTTTGGCATGTCTTCCCAAAGTTTCCCTGTGCCATTTTAATAATAGGTACCAACAGCCATTTTTTAATTATGAAAGGTGGACATGGTTACTCATGTTTATTACTCTTTTGACAGACGATCGATTCTTGCATTTACTAAAAAATTGATACTGAACAACCCAAATGGAGTATTGATTGCATTCATGCGATAGCTTTAGATCAAGTAGAGTATTATATTTATAGTATTTTGTGTAATTTGATAATTGAAAATACATACTATAGTCTGCTGTATGCTTACTTGAAAAAATAGTTTGTTTTCAATATTAAACTTAAACTGAGAGTGTATTGCGTTTATCTAGAAAATAAGATGCAAATTTATACAGATACTCTTCATAAATATACTAGACTCGTAAATCGCAGCATAGATTTTAAATGTGCATACTAAAAATATTTTATTAATTTTCAAAAATGATCGCGTTCTTGCTGGAATAATTTTTTTCGAACTGAAATTCAGAACGAGCATATCGCTTTACTCAAAATTTAAATTATGTAAAATTAATAATAAAAAAGAAAAAATGTTAAAAAATTAAAGACAAAAAGTTTGGGTGCGGAAACCTAGGACAAAATAAACAGTGTGATACGACGCACGGTTACACCGTTATGCAAATTAATATATATAACACATTGCTATAAACAACCATCGGATAACTTTATTTCTACCGATACTTTAAATGTGAATACTTATTTGAATACTTATTTATGATGAATACCTATTTTATGATGAATACTTATTTAAATCCTTCTTTGTACTTTACCTATAATTACTTACTTTACCCAAGTCAAAGAAAAAGGAAAACGATATTGTTGAAACTTTTGGTCAACTTTGTTATTTTTTTATGAGATAATTTTAATTATTCATTCATCAACACTACCTAGCGGATTCACTAATAATAAATAAGAAAAAGAATAATTGAATTCACCTCGTTTGTATAGTATTTAATAATAGGATGATTGAACTTATCCTGTTCTGAAATATGCAAAAAATTGACTATACAAGAGTTGTGATACACCAATTTAAATTAAGATTTCAGACAAATTTACACTTTGACTTTCCGGCCCCTTGAATCATTGAAATGTTAATTGACAAATTCGAATTGTGGTCTATAGTAGATAGCTATAACATGTTAATTAAATTAAATTTAGGTACTTACAGGTCCGACTGAGACTGAGACTGAAATGTAATAATAAATAGTAAAATTTTCTATGACATTCATGATTCTGCAGGGGCTCAGGCCTTCCTTATGGATGATTAAGGAGGATGGGCCATGACCTTCCACGCTAGCCCAATGCGGATTGGCGAGTATTAACGACTACAAATGCAGCCGGGACCAATGGCTTAACGTGCCTTCCGAAGCACGGAGTAGCTCAAGATAATAATTTTTTGGTCACCCATCCCGTGACCGACCCTTGCAAAAAGTTGCTTAATGGCAACGATCGCGTGCCGCGGAGCTTATCTACTACGCCACCGAGCTACTCACGGGATTTTGCGTTACAATATGTAGTAAGTGAAACACCCATCGAGTGTGCCAGGTTGGTTGTTATATCATAAATTATTAAATCAATAAGAAGATATCTTACAAAACCTTCTGAAAATATTATTACTGGATTTGTTTTTTTAAATAATTGATTAAGGATGAAAACTTATACAACCAAAATATATTTCAAATGATAAATATATCAACTATTATAAGGCTAGTCAAGGCAAAAAAGTATTATAACGTCAAGATTTTATTGACAAAAGTTATTCCAGTTAGAGAAAAAAATCTGCTGGTTAATTACCACCAAAATATTTCATCTACATAACGCTTAAAAGTCTGATTTATTATTTATATTTATTTCCATAGATATAAAATACAAAGACCTATATGGAACAGAACAACGGCATTAGTTTTATTAAATTATCTGAATTAACAAAGTTATTCTTTATTGCAATTTTAAAAAATGTCTATGAATTGCTGTTACATTATCGTCGTACCTATGAAATGAGGTAATTATTGTATTTGTCCGCCGTGTCACTGAGGTTTACCGCAATTGCGTTGCGCCGAATACAATTCCACGTAGTTGTATATTCCGGCGTAAATGCGGTTTAGAATTCATCGATTATTTGAACTAAGTTATACGTTAATTTCTAATTTTAGTACCACAATTTCAAATATGAATGTCTCCTGAACTGAAGGTGTCACGAAATCTGTGATTCCGTATTAAATATTATTTATCTCATGTTGGTAACAATGTGTAAAAATAAGATTAAAATTAAAATCAGATAAGATCAGGAGATTGAGGTGATATATGGGGAAGAGCTATGTCGATAATATATCTATTTATTTTGAGGGACGAATCAATCGTCATGTAAGCGACTACTCGATAAACATATGTTCACGGCTACAAATATTAATAACATTCTGTAATATTGTATCTAAAGTATAAAAATGATTGTAATAAGTTACGAGTAAAGCATCTAATCTCTAAATGCATATTGAAATGGGTATATAAGTTAACCCAATGCAGTTAGTTGGAGGGTAATGTTTATATACAGACCCTTATTCTCCTCTTTGTAATTTTTCTCTTACTGTTTAGGCTTATTTAATAGTATTTCATTTAGTGGGCATGTACTTTATTTTTCTCGAGTGTATATTTATATCGTATTTAATGCCTTAAATGGGTTGCGTAATTTACTATAAGGCTATAATATCGCTGTTGTTCGTTAAGAGCTACCCAGGGTATATTGAGGGTATCCAAGGCATTCTCCTGCGGCCTTTAGCGACGTTAATTCCCCAGTATCGTTAATTTATAATGTTTTCTCATAATATTTAATAAATGCACCATATAAAAGGTATATCAATAAATTGGTAACTAATTTACGGGCGCATCCTAGAAACTGGTATAGGGAAAGTAGTTTAAAAAAAAAAGAGAGAAAAAAACACGTAAGTAAAAGATTTACAGAAATTTACGCAATATTTAAATTTGAGTCTTTATATTATTTTTCTTTGTATAGTTATTGCGCTATAATTTTTATACTGTTTCAATAAAGGTAATCTAGATATTGTTTTTTGTTTGTCTACAGATTTTATAAATGCACGATTTTACCCAGTAGACGTATATTACTATGCAGTAATGAATATATGCAGTATATTTTTCTTTTTTAATATCAGTTTATTTGGATTTTATCAAGCAAGCCACTTAACAAACTCTTGTGAAAGTTAAAAAGTTTCTTTAACGGTTTGCAAATTCATTAGGTTCTTGCGAGGAGAACCAACAAAAAACTTGGCAGGAGTTATTTTCTTAGTAATATTATTGATGTACAAAAATAAAATTGATAAATAATATCCATTAAGCATGAAGTTGTTTTCTTTATTATTGCACTTTTTTATTTAAACAGTCGTTCAGATATATAATTTATTTATCGGACAGTTTCTGCGTCCCAATGATAGCGTAGTTTTGCAAAGAGAACAGCCCCCTTACTCTCGAACGGTTTTAATCATTATCGTACTCTGGCGCTAGTTTACCCAATCAAGAGTACAAAATGGCACAATTGCAATGTCGATCGGTCGCGATTGCGTTCGATAGTAAGGGGGCAGGTCTACTGCATCTTAAATTATTGACCATACTGGATACTTTTCACTGAAGTAACGGTTACACTATCAAAATATATTATAAGAAAACCAAGTTGACTGCAGATAAAATGATTAATCTAATTGAACTACAGCCAACCTGACACCATTAATCACACAAAATTCTTTCCCGGAAGATTATTACACATTATCAGACCACCTGTGACCCTGGTCAATTATTTCTTTGACCACGATTCACTCACCAAGATGCGCAAAAACACTACCTATATACATTTTCTCGAAGCGCTTCGTAGATTTTAAATACTTTTAACAGATGAATGAAATTCTCCGAATATGATGTTAATAGTGGACTTATCAAACACAAATTTTCAATTGAATTATTAGCGACACACGGTAGGAGTTAGGCATAATTCTCGATAATGTGTTGATTGTATGAACTTTTACTTTTATTAAATTATGCTGTGATTGGCTTTTAACCCCAAACTAGTGCAAGAGTGCCTTGAATTTAGATCCATAATTCACTCAATCTCATCCAGGCGTCATCACATCTGTCAATAGTATGTTGACGTATGTTTGCACGCTGTCATTAATACAGTTCTGAAACTCTATAAATTAATTGTTATCTAATATCCCAGCGATCCAGACGATGTCAGTTTGATTCCCGATGGAGTGATGGAAGCGGCATCATCTTCACAGTTAACATAATCAGTGGCTTGTAAGCAAGACAAGCAAAAAGGCATATCATTGGCAGATGGAGGGACAGACGGACAGATGGAAAGCCATATATAATCTAAAAACGTCCTTGTAATATCGTAGAACAAACAATCCGACCACAACGAAACAAACTAAATGACTTCCTATTATATTGTTACGGAAATATGACAAGAACTCGCACTGACATATCATCGATCAAAATGGTTCCAATAGTCCTCACCACGTCCCCACCACTCAACCTGTATTTTCTTAAAGGTTGACGCACACTGGTCAATACCTAATGCACGACATGTAACGTTTGTTCATGGCTTTTTGGTTATTATATAAAATACTAGCTGTTTTTTAGTGACTACGCCCACGTAAATTATAGCTGATGTCAACCACCTACAAGGAAGTGTGCTAGGCCCTTTACTCTTCCTCATCTACATAAATGACTACAGATAGGACGATAACAAATATGAATACAGATATGAAAATAAATTTATACCATTTACCGATTATTTTAAAATATACACACTTATTATAAAATGTCGAAATAAGATGACAGAAGTTACAAAGAAAAAATAATAATAAGTAATAATAATAGTAAAATTTCAATATTTTAAAAGTAAAGTTAGAAAATATGTATTGTTATATATTATTCGATAATATATTATTTAAATCACGTAATATTAATATATACTTAACTCTAAGAAAAATTAATGAAACAAATATGACAAAATTTCTGGATGTAACAGCTGATGATCAATGTAACTGGAAATTATATATAGACTCAATGATACTTAAACTTGACAGATTTGTATTTGTGCTTAGAAGAATAAGAAAAACTGTATCTAAAACTGTAGCTTTAACAGGCTATCATGGATATGTAGCATCAATATTACGGTATGGCATTATTTTATGGGGAAACTCCGTTGATGATGAAAAGTCTTTAAGTTACAAAATAATGCATTAGAAAAATTTGTGAAAAAGTATATGGTTCTATTTGAAGTGAATGGTAATAATAGCTGTAATTATATGGGTAGATATAAAGATAAATTGTGTGTGCCACCAAAAAGTTTGACTCTTTATTCCAAAATATTATTTTTGTATGGCTATACAGATTTACAACAAGCTGCCAGAACACCTCACTGACATGACTTTGACGAAGTTCAAAAACAACTGCATGAATATTTAATCAATAAAATGTATTATAAATTAAAGACTCATTAAAGGATAAAATTGGTAATATTTTTCTTCTATTTATTTTCGTAATTTTCTATTATTTATCTAAAATGAAAATCTCTGTATTTACATCGCAAATGGCTGGCTTAAATAGTGAGATGTAATCTATAAAATTAATAAACTACAAAAATCGTAATTGTTTACAAGTTCCAACTATGGATTATTAAAATCCGCAACATCCCGCTTCACGTCTTCATTTATCTCATAGTTGCCGTTTTAATTCGTTTCATTTACTTGTTTGTCTTTATGTTTTTCTGTACTTTGTAAACCGCATTTCCCTCATGATATTAATTAAAGCTAAGCATGTTGTTATTTCCTTGAAAGACTATTTCAGTGATAGGCGACAAAGATTAGTGTCAGTATAAATATTTATAGATTGATTTTCGCTAAGTACCTACTTTACAGTTATAGACATTAGTTTTAAGTAAATTAAGCGTATTGATTTCTTATATTTTCACGCGCATTATCCATAAACGAAAAAATTTTTAAACAACTTCATCGCGTCTGTATTTAGTTTTATTGACGTTTCGGATCCTGTCAAATTATTGTAGAAACTCACATTTTTTTTATATTTTATGGGAACGTTTACATTTATTTCATTAAATTATTTTAAAAATAAATTTGTCTTATTTATTTACTCGTGGCTACCGTAATCTACTACCAGTTCCGAATTTGGGAGTCTAGTCTGAGAAGGACTGGTGAAACAAACTCCGACAAGAAAAGTGAAAAGCTCCCTTTGATTTAATATTTACATAATGAACTAACGGTATCTTTTGATTTTACAATGTGTGGTCTGGATTGAGATTTTTTCGACTTCTCGGAGAGATTCTTGTCAGAGTTTGTTTCGACAGTTCTTCTCAGATAAGACTCCTAAATTTGGAACTGGTGGTAGATTATGGTAGCCAGGAGTAAATAAATAAGTCAAATATATTTTTAAAATAATTTAATTTAATGAACGTAAAAAAAAGGTATTGTGAATGTGTCCAATAGTATGTTTGTGCGTTTGTATTATCAAAGGGCGTTGCGCTTAAATATAGAGTATAAGAAAAATGTAGTTATTCGAGGAGACGCAAAGAGGATGAACAAGGAAGCAATTCGTATTATTGTTCATAATGGTTTATTCTTAAGGAATAATTTTGTACCTATCAATTAGGTCATTTATCATAAAATACTACCTTAATAGGCGTGGGCGAGAGATTTTAAGAGGTATGTTTTAAAAGAGGTTGCAAATTAAGAAAAGATAGTCGGAGGATGGTGGTGGATAGGAGGAAGGTTTTAATATTAATAGAATTAAATATAAAAAAAATAGCTTAATGAATTGATGAGTAGTACCTAACAATATATGCAATACTCAGTCGAATGGATAAAATGTTCTAGTATTCACGTAATTATTATATACAATATTAATACAATCATAACAACATATTCACACTCAGCTATACATAATATCAAAAGTAGAAGTAGCAAAATTGACAATCGTAACTCTTTCTCCTAAGTTCTATATTTCATAACATTTAAACACTTGATTAAATTGTTTATTTTATCTAAATAAATTTATACTAATATTATAAAACTGAAAAGTTTGTTTGTTTGTTTGAACGCGCTAATCTCAGGAACTACTGGTTCGAATTGAAAACCATTTATCGAAGAAGGCTTTAGGCTATATAATATCACGCTGCAACTATAAGGAGCGAAGAAATAATGGAAAACGCGGACGAAGTCGCTGGCAGCCACTAGTATAATATTAAAGCCGTTATTATGGGAGACAGTTCAGCAGCAGAAAATTTCAAATGTATATGCTGGGGAGCAAATTACTACAATTATATACATGATTAATATAGGTCATGACTGGTGTCTGTGCTAAATACATCAATCTAAATTTCTTCGGTTGCTTAGTTTAATTACACTGGTATAATTTACATATATATATATATATATATTCTTCATAAAATAGAATATGGATAACTTACTATACATCATCTTAATTAATTATAATAATATTTAATTATTTTATGAGAGAATTATAACATCTGAATAAAGAACAGCTTTTTTAATAAATTAAATGTGCAATGCTAATATCTTCAAAAGTACTTATGCTGGCGAGCAAAATACTGCAATTTTATAAATGTTCATCATAGGTCATGACGCGTGTCTGTCCTATTACACAATATTACACAACACAAGCAAGGTAGCATTCTTGTGTTGCTTAGGTTAGTAATGCTGGCAATGCTAACATATATTTCTATATTTTATGACAATTATCATCTTATAACACAACACTACCTCTCCTGAGTTGTCTAGTTCGATAACAATGGTAATTCTTATACACACATCAACATCGTCTAGGGATGTTTTGTATTAAGTTCTAAATTCAAAAAATACTGGCCGGTTTTAAAATATTTTGATGAAAACTTATTTTGTACGCCTTTTTTGATGATTCCAAATTTAAATTAAAAAAAATATTCAACAAAAAGATTTGCGCGACATAATACAAGCGAAGTTTGAAGGTTTCAATTTACCTACCATAGTTTTTGAAGATTTTTTTTGTTAATCGAAAGTTTAAAAAAAAGTTAGCTATTTAATTTGAATATGTGCTACTGCATAATGCATACAATGCAGCGACGCCATTTAACAAAAGAGGAAATGTTAATGGCAGTAGGCATGCTCCAAGCTCTGGCTACTCAACGGAGTATTGCTGAGGACATCGGAACAAAACAAAACGTGATATCACGGTTATGGTCACGTTATCGTGCTACTGGTGAAGTGGTTCAGCCACTATATACTGGCTGAAGGACACCTAGGAGGGAAGCGCATAAGTACCCAACGACAAGACCGTATTTGGCAAATTGCTGAGAGAGGGAACCAAATGTTATGGCCATGCGATGGTTCAAAGTCTTCTGTCAGAGCACTAGTTGCTTGTAAGTGACCAAACTGTGAGGAGAAGACTGCATGAAGCTAATCTTCATGCTCGCAGAACGCTTCGTACTCCTGCACTACGCCGAGGAAATCGTGGAAGAAGATTACAGTGGGCTCGTGAACATTTTCTCTGGGAAGGTAGCCAATGGTCTGTAGTGCTGTTTACCAATGAGTACCGATTCGGTTTCCATCCTGATTCGCAAAGAGTACTCGTATGGCGAACTCTTTGTTGTGAGAACCGCCTGCAACACCCTTAGGAAGTCCATCCATACCATGGTGGGACGATTACGTTTGGGTGGGAATTCGTGTTGGTAGAAGAACAGACCTCGTTTTGATCAGAAACACCATGACCGCTGAAAAATACCTCAACCAAGTGCTAGTACCAATAGTCTAACCACATCGACTACAAACGGGTCAAGAATTCACGCTCGCTTCACGACGCTCGTCCCCACATAGCGCGAGTCTTTTTAAGACTAAAGTCGTCTCTTAGACTGGGCCCCGCAATCACCAGACCTAAACCCCATAGAACACGCGTGGGACATGCTTCAAAGGAGGGCTTTGAGAAATTTACTTGCAAACATTGCCACTGAAAAGCAACTTTTTTTGCATCTTTTCAGAACCTGGGACAATAACCGTGGGAGAGCCACGCTTCGGCATGAATGGGCCGGCTCGACCGGAGTGATACCACGGCCTCACAGAAAACCGACGTGAAGCAACGCTTGCGTTGTGTTTCGTCGTGTGAGTGAGAGTACCGGAGGCCCAACCCCTCCCTATTCCATTCCCTCTACCCCTCAACCCTTCCCTCCAAGGCCGGCAGCGCGCTTGTAGCCCCTCTGGTGTTGCAGGTGTCCATGGGCGACGGTAATCACTAACCATCAGGTGATCCGTCTGCTCGTCTGTCCCCTATCCCATAAAAAAAGCAAGACTTTGATAAGTTGAATTGAAGCATAAAAAATCGTTGCAGGACCGTTGTTAACGTCGTGGGTGGTTTTACCGACTATTGATTTTCGCAAAATTGCAAATAACGAATTAATTTCGCTATATTTTTCACTTTTTCTTGAAAAAGACATTTATCGTTATTTTTACCATTATTCTACTTTTCGTCTTTACTTTAATAATTTATTTTTAGGTACAAAAAATATTTCTACTGTACGCTTATAAATGGGCTTTATAAAAATGTTATTTAGAAAAAAACTGCAAAAATTAAGATTAATTAAAATATCCCTAGACGATGTTGATGTGTGTAATTATGAGTTATTTTAAAATGACAAATGTTTCCACTTTGGCTGCTAATACATTTAGGTTATGGTCGGCTCCGTTTGTTGGTCGTCAGTCGGCTCATATATTGTTAGGATGACGGTCGTCAGTAATACTGGCTTACCATTATGCCATTAGGGACCTTTTTTCTACTCAGTATATCGGCGTCTATGCATGACGGTAGACTTAGTCCTGTGAAGCCCCTGTAGCAATCTGCTTTGGGTGGAGGACCATTTGAGTTCCTATGTAGTTTCCCGAGTTACATTGGATGTAAATGTAACGTCTATAATTTATTTTATTATGAGTTTAGTGCTGAGTTGACATTCGTAAGGACAGGAACTCCTGTCCTAACTCCTTACCATTTCTTTCTTTGGCCAAGGGGCCGTGATGGTGGGTCTCAAGCTGATGACGTGGTAGGGGCCTGAAAGCACCTTCAACACAAATAATGAGTATATATTTTCACAAAAACCTTTCCCATTGGATTCAACATTTATTTACCTTCTAACCCTACTCTTAATACCTTTCATTTGATCTTGATTAAATATTTCATTTCTAAGTTAATTATAACATCTCCATTATAATGTAATTTAACCAGTGTTATTATGCCCAAGTTCAACTTTCTCTTACTAGAATCCTATACTTCTACGCTTCACAAAGTATTAAGCAACTTGCTAATTTAAGTCAATCAATTTCATGTGGTATCTAGGTAATTGTTTTACATGCCCACAGTGACATATTCTCTTAGTGCTGCGTAAGAGAATATATCATTGTGGGCATGTAAAACTACGCAAAAAAGAATCAGGGTTACAACATAACGTAGGTCCTATTAGACAATCACTGCCACTGAAAATATAAATAATTAGACAGTCTAATTAGACCACTCATTATTTTTTTTTCAATATTTTATAAGTGGCGCTTCCGCACGGAACCTGTAAAGGGTCCGAAACGTCAATAAAACTAAATACAAACGCGATAAAACCGTTTAAATGTTGTTTCATTTATAAATGTAACGTGTAATTGACGCGAGAAATATAGTTAATTTTTATTATTATTATAACTAGCTGTGCCCGCGACTTCGTCTGCGTGGGAAGTATTTTGGTAGAATTCTATTATTCCTATGAATGAAGTCGAATCGAAAAAGATCAATGGGCCATAACCCACTATGCGGGCTTAATGCGGATCGGTGGGTGTTAAAGTTGCTGATGTAGCCATGACTAACGTCTTAACGTGCATTGTGCCAGTGTTGTGCACAGTGCTCAAGATATTAATGTTTTGGTCACCCATCCTGTGATGGGTGACCAAATTAATATGGCTCAAACATAATAAGAACATAATAGAAAAAAGATAGAAAAATTACATTCGTAAGGACAGCCTTACGAATGTAATTTTTCTATCTTTTTTCTCATTTTTCGCGCTCTGGTTTTCCTTTGTGTCTGAGCATTTTATCCGTACCCTGAAACTGTCCTTCTTTTGTTATTGATATTTTTCAATTATTATTATTTGTCTAGCTGTATGCACAATCGGCTATTTATTGTTCTATTTCCATGTAATGCTAGGTTGCCTGGAAGAAATCGCTTGCTAGCGATGAGTTTATCGTTTCTACTCAATTATGTAAAATAAGTATTCATGTATGTCCTTGTTGTGCAGTATTTTACTGCAATTAAAACCGAATGCGCTAACACACTACGCCATCGGACCTCTTAACCTAAGATATACTAATATTATAAAGAAGAAAGATTTGGTTGTTTGTTTCTTTGGATCGAATTTGCCCCAAAACTACTGGACCAATAGTTTCAGAGCGATTCCGACCTACGGGAAGCTACATCAGACGCGGATGTCATAGGCTATGATTTTGCAGCAAAGTCGCGGGAAAACAGCTAGTTCATTATACCTTGTGAAAACTTATCTGCGGTACGCCTGTGAAGTATGAAGGCAACACGGGTGATAATCGAAACTACTTTCTCGATCTCTATTGTGCAAACTGCGAGCTTTTTCAAAGACCAAGCGCATTTCTCTATCAAAGGAAATTTCATACTCATACCATACAGAAGTTAGACGCGCTATGCGATTTTCAGAAGTTTCCTGAAATCAAACGCTTGTTGTATGAGTAAATGCTTCAGATTCAACTTTATAGTGCATGAATCTGGCGATGTCTAGTTAAATACGCTTCGCGTTTTTCAGGTGTCTCCCGAGACCGAGCGCTTTCCGTCCGATCTCTTTCTTTGTCAATAAAAGTCGGTCGGTACATGTCTGACGGAAGATACGTGGAGTTTTATTTATTATAAAAAATATATACGTATTTTAATTTCGGCTTTCCACACTAGAAGGAAATCGTCTATATACATCCATCATATACATACTTCCGAGAGGTGCTTAACTGAGCTTTCTTCAGATTTGAACGGCCCTCATCATCATCTTCAGCTCTTTTACGTCACCAACTGCATGGACCTTATGGATTAAGGAAAATGGGCCACTACCCTCCATGCTGGCCCAATGCAAATACAACCGGTACCAATCGCTTTACGTGTTTTCCGAAGCGTTGAATTGCTTGAAATAATATATTTTTGGTCACCCATCCTGTGACCGACCTTTGCGAAAGTTGCTTAACAACTACTAAAAATAGTAATAAGAGAAAAAAAAATATATACCTCGAGTTGTCTTTACATTCAAACTTCAGTTGACGTGAATCTAACTTTTATAACGTCGTGGAAAAGCTTCTGACATAGTCTCTGTTACCTGGCAAGCAACAGGGGATGAGTAGGAGTGAGCTGCCCGGTGGGTCCCCAGAGGCCTACTCACCAAAACCCGTACGCTACACCCTCTCATGGGAGATGAAACCTGGTGGCCGAGTCACCAGGACACTCAAATATTGGACCATTGATCCCCTTGCAGATGGAAAATTGGAGAGGCTCGGGTAACTCGAGTGCCTCTCCCAGACAGATGAAACCGTGCGATGTGGGGGCGGCTGCAAACCACCTCCGCTGGCCCCGACGACGACGTGAACCTGATCTGATAAAAATATGCGTTTACTGTAAACTACTCGATGCTTAATTGCATCATCGGAAGGCTCTTTTCGCTTGTTCTGCCACTCGCGTGATCGTATACCAAACGTCCATTTTAAGCTGAATCCTATTAAATATCATTGGCCATTTATAAATGAAGTCAACTTACTTTGGCGTTTGTCAAAATTTTGGAATCTTATTTTTTTATTTATAATATTAATTCGTAGTTCGTTGGCGCTACGGATAAGCACCGCTGCGCACGATCGATATTGCTAAGCAATTTTCGCAAGAGTTGTTCACGGGATGGGTGACCAAAAATTATTAAACAAAGGCCTGAGGCCCTGCAGTTTGGCTGTCAAAGAGTTAATGATGATGATCAATATATCAAAGACGAAAATTTAATAAAACAGTTAATATTTCATAGCAATTTTGGCGAACATGTCACTTCAAATTGACATAACTTTTTTATTTATGACCCGATTGAAATAAATCTTACACTAAATGTTAACGGAATACCGCAATATAATAGTGAAAACTGCATTTAAATCGGTTTAGTCGTTACTGAGATTATCGTGCACAAACAGACAAAAAATTTAAAAATCATTGTTTTATGCTTATAAATGTCCCTCATAACAGTTTTTTCATATACCTTCAATGTACAGACATCGATCGGTTACGTTTTTATTATGGTATAGAAGATAAGTGTAAAAAGTACCAGTGGACGATCACCTTTACCGAACACGAGTCTCTTAAAACGCGTGCTGTGATTACGTTGCCGGTTAGCAGCGGAAAGTGACCGGGGAATTATTGTAATCATCACTTCCTCGGAAAATTCGTTCGGTCAACACGCGACCTTCTAATGATCGAAAACTGAAATGCATAAAAAAGGTTCGATAAAAGAATTAAGCAGCTACATAAGCAAAGCGTAATTTCTTATTCTGTTTGAATGTCCATGCTTAGATTAGTGGAACGTCACGATGACATAATTTGACTGTATAATGATAGTTCGAGTTTATATTGATAAACTAGCTGTGCCCGCAACTTCGTCTGCGTGGGAAGTATTTTGGTAGAATTCTTTTATTCCTATGAATGGAGTCGAATCGAATAAGATCAATGGGCCATAACCCACTGTGCTTAATGCGGATCGGTGGGTGTTCACGTCGCTGATGCAGCCAGGACTAACAGCTTAACGTGCATTGTGCCAGTGCTGTGCATAGTTCTCAAGATAATAATGTTTTGGTCACCCATCCTGTCCTTACGAATGTAATTTTTCTATCTTTTTTCTCGTTTCTCGCGCTCTGGTTGTCGCCTGTGTCTGAGAATTTTATTCGTACCTTGAAACTGTCCTTCTTTTGTTTTTGATATGTTAAAATTATTATTATTTATCTAGTTGAATGCACAATCAGCTATTTATTGTTCTATTTTCCATGTAATGCTAGGTTGTCTGGAAGAAATCGCTTGCTAGCGATGAGTTTGTCGTTTGTACTTAGTTATGTAAAATAAGTATTCAGAATGTTCTTGTTTATTTCACTGCAATTTTAACCGAATGCGCTAACCCACTACGCCATCGGACCTCTTATACCCAAGATAAACTTATATTATAAAGGGGAAAGATTTGGTTGTTTGTTTGTTTGCATAGAATTTGCCCCAAAACTACTGGACCGATAGTTTCAGAGAGATTCTACCTACGGGGAGCTACATCACGGATGTCATAGGCTATAATTTTGCGGCAAAGTTGCGGGAAAACAGCTAGTTCATTATACCTTGTGAAAACTTATCCGCGGTACGCCTGTGGAGTATGAAGGCAACACGGGTTGGCGATAACCGAAACTACTTTCTCAATCTCTATTGCACAAACTGCGAGCTCTTTCAGAGACCAAGCGCATTTCTCTATCAAAGGAAGTTTTATACTCATACCATACTGCATGTATGTTACGGTTAGCAGTTAGACGCGCTATGCGATCTTCAGAAGTTTCCTGAGAGCATAAGCTTGTTGTATGAGTTCTCCGAGAGCTCAAGAGAATGTCCCTGACGGTAAATGCTTCAGATTCAACTTTATAGTGCATGAGCCTCGCGATGAGTATTTAAATACGCCTCGCGTTATTCAGGTGTTTCTCTTGACCGAACGCATTCCGTCCAATCTCTTTCTTTGTCAATAAAAGTCGGTCGGTACATGTCTGACGGAAGATACGTAGAGTTTTATTTATTAATGATATAAAAAAATATATACATCATTTAATTTCGACTTTCCACACTCGGAGGAAATCGTCTACTAACACTTACTTCCGAGAGGTGCTTAACTGAGCTTCCGTCAGATTTGAACGGCCCTCATCATCATCATCAGCCTTTTTTGGATTAAGAAGGATGGGCCACGACCTTCCATGATGGCCCAATGCGAATTGGAGGATATCAACGAATGCAAATACAACCAGGACCAATCGCTTTACGTGCCTTACAAAGCTTGGAGTTGCTTGAGATAATATTTTTTTGTCACCCTTCCTGTGATCGACCTTTGTAAAAGTTGCTTGACAACTACAATCGCGAGCCATGGCGTTTATTCACTACACCACCAAGCTACTCTGAACCGATCCTCAGACTCGCGTAATACTATATGTGTTGTGACAAATGAATAAACCATTGTTTCCGGCGAAGACTGAAAATACTAACTTCGAAGTACGTATCTACAGCATATTTGTATGTTAAAAAAAAAACAAAAGTAATATTATTATTACATAAAAAATTGTAATAAGACAAAAAAAATATATATCAATCGAGTTCTCTTTACCTTCTTAACTTCAGTTGACGTGAATCTAACTTTTTTAACGTCGTGGAAAAGCTTCTGACATTGTCTCTGCTACGTGGCAAGCAACAGGGGGTGTGTAGGATTCTCCTCCGTGAACCCGATAGTGAACTGCCCTCGGTGGCGTAGTGGGTAACCCGCGATCGTTGTCTTTAAGCAACTTTCGCAAGGGTCGGTCACGGGATGGGTGACCAAAAAATTATTATCTCGAGCTACTCCGTGCTTCGGAAGGCACGTTAAGCCGTTGGTCCCGGCTGCATTTGCAGTCGTTAATACCCTCCAATCCGTATTGGGCCAGCGTGGAGGGTCATGGCCCATCCTCCTTAACCATCCATAAGGAAGGCCTGAGGCCCTGCAGTGGGCTGATGATAATGATGATGATGACACCGTCCCATGGGAGATGAAACCCGGCAAGCTATGGCCGCGTCACCAGGACACTCAAATATTGGACCATTGATCCCCTTGCAGATGGAAAATTGGAGAGGCTCGGGTAAATCGAGTGCCTCTCTCAGACAGACGAAACCGTGCAATGCGGGGGCTGCCAACCACCTCCGCTAGCCCCGACGACGACGTGAACCTAATCTGATAAAAATATGCGTTCAATGTAAATTACTCGATTCTTAATTGCATCATCGGAAGGCTCTTTTCGCTTGTTCTCCTACTCGCGTGATCGTATACCACACGTCCATTATAACCTGAACCCTATTTAATATCATTGGCCATTTATAAATGAGGTCAACTTACTTTGGAGCTGTCAAAATTTTGGATTTTTTTATTTTTATTTTTCATCATACAAATTATCATTTTACAGACATTATTAATTCGTAGCTGGGTGGCGCTACGGATAAGCGCCACTGCGCATGATCGAAATTGCTAAGCAATTTTCGCAAGAGTTGTTCACGGGATGGGTGACCAAAAATTATTAAACAAAGGCCTGAGGCCCTGCAGTTTGACTGTCAAAGAGTTAATGATGATGATCAATATATCAAAGACGAAAATTTAATAGAACGGTTAATAATTCATAGCAATTTTGGCGACCACGTCACTTCAAATTGACATAACTTTTTTATTTGTGAACCGATTGAAATAAATCTTACACTAAATGTTAACGGAAGAATACCACAATATAATAGTGAAAACTGCATTTAAATCGATTCAGCCGTTTCTGAGATTATCGTGCACAAACGCACAGACAAACAGACAAACCGACAAACAGACAAACAGACAAAAATTTTAAAAATCATTTTTTTGTGTTCTATTATGCTTATAAATGTCCCTCATAACAGTTTTTTCATATACCTTCAATGTACAGACATCGATCGGTTACGTTTTTATTATAGTATAGATAATTTGTGTAGCAAAAATGTGCTATTTTATACTATATTTCAAATTAAGAAATAAAAGGAATATTTTAACATAATACCATCTTAATACAATTTCTCTATGATCACTATGTATTATTTTGACATTTACTGATTGTTTTGATTTAATGAAATGCAAAGTGATCGTGCCCATACAATCTAGTTATGTAATATTTTTTTTATGTCTACTAAAATAGTGGTTTCCAAAAGAAAGGAAATTTGCAGGAGGGCACAGGAAAGAAACGACACCTCTTTTGTAAGCGGTCACATGTGCAAGCAGTATATGTTAATTACGTGCGCAAGTTTCATTAATATTTAATCACCGTTGTAAGTATAGTTTTAATATCCAATCAAACGGTCAACATTCTACGATTTCTATTGATTTCGATTACTTTGAAAAATCAAGATGCAGATAAACAACGACAACATTGAAATAATTTGTTTAGTCGTGGTTCAGTCTGACAGACTGTCAAGGTGAATGTGTTATACTTATCTATACTATAATAAAAACGTAACTGATCAATGTATGTACATTGAAGATTTATGAAAAAACTGTTATGAGGGACATTTATAAGCGCAATAGAACACAAAACAATGTTTTTTTTTTGTCGGTTTGTCTGTTTGTGCGTTTGTGCACAATAATCTCAGAAACGGCTGAACCGATTTAAATGCCGTTTTCACTATTATATTGTGGTATTCTTCCATTAACATTTAATGTAAGATTTATTTCAATCGGTTCACAAATAAAAAAGTTATGTCAATTTAAAGTACGCCAAAATTTCTAGGAAATATTAACTGTTTTATTAAATTTTCATCTTTGATATATTGATCATCATCATTAACTCTTTCACTTCCAAACTGCAGGGCCTCAAGCCTTTGTTTATCCCATCCCATGAACAACTCTTACGAAAATCGCTTAGCAATAGCGATCGTGCGCAGCGGCGCTTATCCGTAGCGCCACCGAGCTACGAATTAATATTTTCTATAAAATGATAATTTGTATGATCGCTAATAAAATAAGATTCAAAAATTTTGACATTTCCAAAGTAAGTTGACCTCATATATATATGGCTAATCATATTAAATAGGGTTCAGCTTACAATGGACATTTGGTATACGATCACGCGAGTAGGAGAACAAGCGAAAATAGCCTTCCGATGGTGCAATTAAGCATCGAGTAGTTTATAGTGAACGCATATTTTTATCAGATTACGTTCATGTCGTCGTCAGGGCCAGCGGAGGTGGTAGGCAGCCGCCCCCGCATTGCACGGTTTCGTCTATCTGGGAGAGGCACTCGATTTACCCAAGCCTCTCCAATTTTCCATCTGCAAGGGGACAAATGGTCCAATATTTGAGTGTCCTGGTGACACAGCTATAGCTTGCCGGGTTTCATCTCCCAAGAGAGGGTGTAGCGTATGGGTTTTGGTGGATAGGCCTCTGGGAACAAAGAAATGAGACTTCATGATTAAATATTATACGTTATTTTTTAATACAATATGGAACGAAATTAATGAAAAAGAAGTATACTTCTCCTTTATTCAAATTATACTAGTAATAATTTCTCTTCGTAAATACCATACATAGTATCTACGTATACAACAAGGAGTTGAGGAATGTAGTTCATGAAATTGAAGTCAAATTATTTTAAATTTTCAGCTCTAAAAATTATGGAAGTGTTATGGAGGTTTGAAATCTGATTGCAGCGTTCTATCAGATAAGGAAAACCTTTTCCATAAATAAAAAGAGTGCACTCAATCCAAACGGCAATCAAATCATATTTTTTGTTATCTTGGGTAACACTGAGTAAAACGTCATAAGTTTAATATAAAATTATGGCGGTAAAAATATTAGACAATGTACATTTATGTCTGTTTTAAAATTATAAGAGTTATACGATAGTTTTATTAATTGTATTACAATGATGTTGAGACATGTGAAGTTTGAAGAAAAGAAACTCTTAGTCGCTCAGACCTGTGAGTCTCAGAATCTCTCGAGAAGAGTAAAGACTGCGAGTATTGTAAAATAATACATATTATATAATTATGTAAGCAGGAACTGCATTGAGAGATACACAAAGGCGTCTGATGTTAATAGTAATTGTGGAAGATCTGGAGGTTGTGGTGGTCTATGGGGAAGGCAGGAGGACCAGTAAGAGCCAAACCGGCTAGATATCTACCTATCTTGAACTCTGATTAGCTATATGCTATTTGCTAGAAATGTTGACAACATCCACAAAGTCAATGAGTTACGAGTAAAGCGCCTAATCTCTCAATGCATGTCCTAATGTGTATATGTATGTCTTTATCGCATTGACATTCAGATATTCAAACAGAATTCATAACGGCGAAGACTGAAAAAATCAAAGTTGATATTTTCAGTCTTCGCCGGAAACAATGGCTTATTCATTGGTCACAACACTCATATAATATTACGAGAGTCTGAGGGTCAGTTCAGAGTAGCTCAGTGGCGTAGTGAATATGACCCGCGATTGTAGTTGTTAAGCAAATTTCGCAAAGGTCCTCCAATTCGTATTGGGCCAGCATGGAGGGTCGTGGCCCATCCTCCTTAACCATCCGTAAGGGAGGCCTGAGCTCCTGCAGTTGGTGACGTAAAAGGGCTGATGATGACGATGTTGAAGGCCGTTCAAATCTGACGGAATGCTCAGTTAAGCACCTCTCGGAAGTATGTGTTAGTAGACAATTTCCTTCGAGTGTGGAAAGTCGAAATTAAAATATGTATATATTTTTTTATATCAATAAATAAAATACTTTTTTGGCAAAGAAAGAGATCGGGCGGAAAGCGCTCGGTCTCGGGAGACACTTTTTTCTTCTTTCCTGGGCATAAATATAAATAAATTTTATTCTAATTATATACTTACAATTATAATTTATCAAAACAACAGAAAGCTTGGAATAAAACATGAATTTAGAAAATTCTAGCCTCATAGCAAAAGAAAATGGAAAATTGCCCAACTCTTTCAGACTACTTAACGTTCAAAGTTTCAACAAAACTATTATGTATGTTTTTATAATTTATCTTGAAAATAAAATGTTGTGCACTGCTGCTTTTATGTTCCTCTTTTTTTCTAATGTTATAATGAATGGATCAAAAACAAAAAAGGACAGTTTAAAGATACGAACAAATTGGTCAGACACAAGCGACAACCAGAACGCGAGAAATGAGAAAACAGATAGAAAAAAAAACATTCGTAAAGATCATTCACGGGATGGGTGACCAAAACATTATTATCTTGAGCACTGTGCACAACACTGGCACAATGCACGTTAAGCCGTTAGTCCTGGCTGCATCAGCAACGTTAACACCCACCGATCCGCATTAAACCCACATAGTTATGGTCCGTTGATCTTATTCGATTCCACTCCAAAAAAAGAATTCTACCAAAATACTTCCTACGCGGACGAAGTCGCGGGCACAGTTAGATACATGTCGCCCAATGAAATTCACATCGTTATTACATTTAGTGGTTGTTTTGAATAATAACTTGGTCTGATGAAGTCAACTAATCATCATAAGGATGACGTTGGTCACGTTTCGCGATCGTGTGCCTAAATAATATCATAATGAGATCTTTATTTAGTTTAGCCTATTTACTACCGATCCAATAGTTTAGAGAAATTATAGATAGACATAAAAAAATAAAATTGGAAATGTTCTCGGAAAACTAGGAGTAAAGCATTTTTTATTGAAAATTATACTTGGTTAGCGTTTCATAATGATCAAATTTTATTTTATTAAATGTATAAGTACCATACCACTTTAATTTCTTTATTTATTGTTATATTATTTAAATAAATTATATAGAATATTTAAACGAAGGCACTGATTACAAAACGAGCGTCTTAACTTACCTCTGAGATGTAAAAATATAAAAGAAATGAAACTTCCTGATTAAATAATATACGTTATTTGTTAATACAATTAGAACGAAAGTAATGAAAAAGAAGAATTCTTCTCCTCTATTCAAATTATACTAGTAATAATTTCTCTTCGTAAATACCATATACGGTATCTACGTATACAACAAGGAGTTGAGGAATGTAGTTCATTAAATTGAAGTCAAATTATTTTAGATTTTCAGCTCTAAACTTAATCGTTTGACTTTCTAAAAATGATGGAAGTGTTATGGGGGTTTGAAATCTGATTGCAGCGTTCTATCAGATAAGGAAAACCTTTTCCATAAATAAAAAGAGTACACTCAATCCAAACGGCAATCAAATCATATTTTTTGTTATCTTGGGTAACACTGAGTAAAACGTCATAAGTTTAATATAAAATTATGGCAGCAAAAAATATTAGACAATGTACATTAATGTCTGTTTTAAAATTATAAGAGTTATACGATAGTTTTATTAATTGTATTACAATGATGTTGAGACATGTGAAGTTTGAAGTAAAGAAACTCTTAGTCCCTCAGACCTGTGAGTCTCGGGATCTCTCGAGTAGAGTAAAGACTGCGGCGTGACTGAGTTGCCGAGTATTGTAAAATAATACGTATTATATAATTATGTAAACAGGAACTGCATTGAGAGATACACAATGGCGTCTGATGATAATAGTAATTGTGGAAGATCTGGAGGTTGTGGTGGTCTATGGGGAAGGCAGGAGGACCAGTAAGAGCCATACCGGCTAGATATCTACCTATCTTGATGGAGGAATCAATCCTCATGAAGCCGAACTCTGATTAGATATATGCTATCTGCTAGAAATGTTGACAACATCCACAAAGTCAATGAGTTACGAGTAAAGCGCCTAATCTCTCAATGCATGTCCTAGTCTTTATCGCATTGACATTCAGATATTCAGACAGAATTCAGACATATTTATATAAGAATAATAACACGTTATATAAGTGTCCAAAAAAAAAAAATAAACATTGATTCCATTTCGATTGATTTGATTTTGTCAATTAAATTTAATCCAATGATGATAATGAACTTATAATTAAACAGGCCGACATTAAAGATGAAACGTTAAAAATACCAGTAATATAGGTAATTAACTAAAAACTAATATAAACAGAAACTATTCGCCGTATTCACAAGTAAACTCGTAATATTAGATTACAGGTGACCGTTTGTCATGTCATATTTCTTTCTGTACCAACATTAAAGTTCCGTTCAGTAGTTTAATGTGAAAACTCATGCCAGGGTCACGCGACTGACGGAAGGCTAATTAATGTGTAAAATCGATATGTCGCGCGCACGTGCTCTATCGATTGACCACATTTCCAGCACTACCATAACAAACAGAACCATTTAGTTCCTGTAATCTACTATGTGACAGGTCGTACTTTATGCAGCTTAAAGCACACTTACACGTTACGGCTCCAACCCAGCGATTGCCTTTAAATAAATCTTTTGTTAAAATCAAATACAAAATTAAATAAATATCAAATTTGTATAAATATAGACAAAGTATAAAAATAGGTCGGTCCAGTTGGCTCCTGTGGGGAAGCCATATCAAATCAATTTAAGGGGATCGTCAGCCGAACGAGCTTAGTCAAAGGCAGTCGAAGAGTGCCACCCGCGGTGGACACATCCTCTACACGAATCACGCCATCGCGTCCCGGGTAAACCTTAGAAATTCGTCCACGAGGCCAATTTCCTCGACGCTGCGAGGTTTCCACTATTAGGACCTCTCCAACGGTCACCGGGCGCTGATCTGGCGCAAAGGCAAGAATTCGCGAACCTAACGGCCCCAAAACGTCGGCGAGGCATTACACCAGTTACTCCGGCTGAAAAGATTCCCGTCATGAACGGCGCCCGAAATAAGTTGAAACGGAGATGAACAACCTAATAAAAAATGGAATGAAGTGACACCAGTAAAAGGGCGGCTGTTCACTAAGGGTTCGGCTTCCAACAGCACAGTGTGGAGCAGCTCTCCTTAAGGGCTTCGATCTTGTTACATGGCACGCAAAGCCACCTTAACGGAACGCACAAGCCTCTCCTAAACTCCTAAAATGTGAGGCGTAGTGGGTGTTTGAAACGACCAAGAAATGCCACTGTTGGAACCAACTTCTGCCATGTCCTGAAAAATGTTTGCTCCGACGAAGGCAGTTCCGTTATCAGAAAATATTTTGATTGGCGTACCTCGTCTGGCAATAAACCGTTTCATAGACATTTAAGTACTATCAGTGGATAAACTGGCTCTGGTGGTAAAACAGGTGAACAGCGCAATATAGCGTTTTTCATGTCTCCTGCCGATTGTAATTTGTACTGGTCCCGAATAATCAAGCTCAACGTACGTAAATGGACGACGATGATAAGCTAATCACTCAGGGGGTAAATCGCCGATGGGAGGGCATTGTGGTTTGGACCTATGCAGCATACCCCAAGCACAGTGCAGGACGATGGATGGGATCGCATTTCTTAAATGCAGTTTCCAGAACCGTTGTCTTATTTCATTTATGACTAGGTTTTGGTGAGCATGGGCAGTATTCTGGAAATAATGAGTTATACTGAACGATGACATCCATGCAGCACGATCGGTTGCTTAGACGGGATTGGAACATCTTCATTCTCTATAAGGCCCTTGAGACGAATGATTTCTTCATCGTCAAGATACACTTAGAGAGGTAGGATGAAGGTGAGTGATGACTATGTGATGTAGAACTGTGATGATTTGAACTAAAACTCAAACGAGCACAATCAGTTTTTGAATGATTGATTGAGGAGAATTCCAACCAATTGACGCGCGCGGGCGGTCACACGCACTATCCTCAACCAAGATAAAACCGCGTTGGTTTAGCTACAATTGGTACATGGAGCAACCGAGAACCTTACAGTTCACCCAGTTGTCGCATGAGTGACTACAGGAGTTCTGAATTCCTGCAGACATTCATCACTTAAAGTCGACGAAACTTCTGAGAGCCAGGCATCCGGGATTAAATACAAAATTAACAGAACGTGGAGCCCTACACCTATTTGTGTGGCATCATCAGCAACGTAAAGACTGGTTGGTACCCAATGCCACTCTTCGAGTTCGACTCTCTTTCAAGTTATGTCGATTTTATTTCAAGTTGTATTCACACGATATTGTAACCGCTAATCATACCGCTAGTACCGCAGCTTGGAGTTCGAGTCATGGAATTGATACGGGTTTGTTTGGTGTTACTCGGACTTTGCCGGCTATAAATAACACTCGAATTTGCGCTTGGGTGTCGACGAACGTCAATAAGCGACGCAAGCAAAGGCAGATTCACTAGCGTCCGCAAAAACATTTAACTCATTAGTCACTGAATGACATTTAATGGAAACAACAGTAAATGCCAACGTGAATTTTAAGATTTCGAATAGCCGAAAAATGTGTATGCCAATTTTTTCAATCTTTGTATTGATCCGCTGGCAAAGCTTCATCCCAGGTAATCAATTAAAGCCAAATCTTTTGAAGAGGAATTCTTCCGTGTATAGTCAATGGAGATAGCATACCTAAGGGGTCGAACAGGCACATGACATATGACAAAGCCATGCGCTTGGTCAACGCCGAGGGAAGCTCCTCTTAAATGTTACCTTGGATCTCCTCCGATGGGTAAGGATAAAGTTCAGCATGTTCTATTGCATTCGTATTCACAAGATGTTTGCCGTACAAGCACTCAAAGCGGACAAAAGTCAAAAGTCATTGAACTCATGGAAAACTCTTTGATAGGAGCCTTGTGATCTCCATCACGTTGCATGTCCCTGTCAGCTTTCCTCATTTTTATTTGTGGGAAAATCTCTTTGACGTTTGCCATAAGAGCTACTAGACCCTTACGCCAACGAATTAGTATACCTAACAGAGATCGAAGTAAGTCAGGTCCGGTCTGCAGTAAAGAATTTAAAACCGACACCTTCGGTTTAGCAGCGGTGGTTTTAGTTTTAGCCTCGAATTCCTCCGCGTAACCCTTGTCTGTCATAGAGTTAATATTTTTGAGATATTCCTCAGCGAAATTCTCGTCCCTAGACATCTTGCGCTCAAGTGAGAAGAGACGACAAATCGCCTGTGGGAACTGTCTCGAAATACTAGCTCGTCGTTTTTTCACGGCATCCCGACCTCAAACCTACCTACAGGTAGACGGTGACAGGTTTCATCCAGAATACTGATGGCAACACCGAGCACTACCAACCTCAATTGTCCCTTGACTAAGGAATCTTAATCTTCTAAGGTTACCGTGTGCTTATCTTCACAAATATTTATATTGTCCACAAAGCAAAGCTTCTCGCCAAAGCACATGTCAATCAATCATTAGAACAATATGTCAAAATAAAAAACAAAATTAAATAAATATCAATTATAAATTAAAAAAAAAACTATTAAAATATAGACAAAGTAAAGAAATAGGTCGATCTAGTTGACGACCTCTATCTATATATCTATTTATAAAAAACAAATTTAGTTTCGAAATGTTTGCTGTAGTTCAGGAATTGGTAAACGGTGAGAGGTATTACGAACGAAGTACATCGGGTCATCTAGAACAATATAAATGTTCAATGGTCAAATAAATTTGACACAAGAATAAAGATAGAATAAGAATATAAATACATTAATAGATAAATCTATCCATCGAAAAAGAATTGACCTGAAAGATATCGTCGATTTTAAAATCAACAGAAGCATACTCCGTTGGTTGGGACACGTGGAAAATATGCCAGCCGAATTAACGACACAAGTGTAATACAACACAAAATTGGAAGGATACAGAAGCTGAGGTAGACCAAGACACACCTCTCATAGTCAAATCGATCGCGTGCTTTTGGAGAGCGATGTTAGAATCCAACATAACCAGTGAGCATGAACTATGTAAGGATCTTACCTTGCGGCACTTGATACTCTCTATCAACCCCGCAAGAGATAAGTCGAGAAAATATAAGAACTTACGTAGAAAGATTATTTATTAAAAAAAAATCTGATTTATTATTAAATTTTTGATTATTTATTACATCTGTTCAAACCAACATAGCTTGTTCATTGTCGACTGGAAAAAGGGACTTGATTAAATAAAGATAATTTTCACAAGAAAAAGATAAAATTACAAACAACATGATAGACAACAATAAAAAATGACGAAATCATAAAAAAAACTATAAAAGTTAAAATATAGTGATATACTTTGCGTCTTCACACATTTAATACATTTATCATTCTCTACTGGTGTTTTCGCCGAAGATCTAAAACAAATAGTTATAAAGCCTATATTTAAAAAAGGAAACTGTAATGAACTGAATAGCTATCGTCCTATTGCACTAATATCGATACTGTCAAACTAATTGAAAGACTAATGTACAAACAACTAATTGATTTTCGTTCAAAATATATATAATATTATAAGTACAGAACAGGGGGCCAATTCTACTAAATAAATTTTGTTTAAATCAAATCGAAAACGGATCGAAACCGAACGAAACTAAAGTTTTTAATGGTTTTTCTATTCTACTAAGTGACATACGATACAATAGGCATGACGACTATTTTTTGTTTATTTGCCCGTCAGGTAGAGTGTTGAAAGATATTAAACACGTATTATTTCACGCTTTGGTACTTTTTCTACAAAACTGTGACGTAACGAGCCCCCACTCCTCAACTTTAATGCCTGTTATCTAAGCTACTTCTTGATAAACTGAAATTAAAAAAATACGTATCTAATATTTTTCTATTATCTGACTGACGGACTAAATAGAATATCTTCTTTTTTACGCACTCGTCATCCCGATTCCAGCTAAAATAGAACTGGAATTGTATCGTATGTCACTTTGTAGAATAGGAAAACTATTAAAAACTGTAGTTTCGTTTGGTTTCGATCCGTTTTCGATTCGATTTAAACAACATTTATTTAGTAGAATTGGCCCACTGTATGGTTTTCAACAAAATAGAGTTCAAGTCATATTTTTATAATAGAAAGCAGTGTGTTGTTATCAATAATTTAAACAAAGATACTGAAGTAGTGTCATTTTCATCAACATATAGGGACACAAAATATGGAGTACTCAAGGGTAGTGTACTGGGACCAGTTCAAGAACAGGAAGCCTACTCTAATTCACCGAAAAACGAAATATCGTTCGAAATTTCGGACGTTTCCTACCACAATTACGTTCGTTCCGAATATTCAGCGAACGAAAATGTTTGACATATTTATTTTCTAAACCTACTCTATTTCACGAAATGACAAAACGAACATTTGAGTTTGACATCTAATTGTTCGGAATTCTTACCTCAAATTGACGAAGTAAAAAATGTTACCTTTTCATTTTCGTTAGCAATTTTTTATTTTCGAAATGGGGTCTATATTACTATTACTCGAGTCAGCTCTCAGTAAAGAACGATTAGACCGTAGAAGAAATCGGCAGCGGCTTCGAAATAGCCTTAATATAAGAAATATTCTCGATACTGAGTTTGTAAGTATTTACAGACTCAGTTATGAATTATTTCAAGAACTATGCCAAGAGATTATACCTTTACTGCGTCCACAGGCAAGATCTCATGCCATCGAGTCCACAATTAAACTTAGAAGATATTTTATCGTAGTTCTTGATAAAAAAAATTGCATGCCTACCATTATGCATTTCATATTTTTATGATTCTTACAGCGTTGAATTTTTATGCCCTAGGTAGTTACCAAGGATTCGTATCTCAAAACGTGGATGGGCCTATGGCCCAACAAACAGTTTACGGTGTTAGGAGGTTAAGACTGTCCTCAATTCACCAGATAGGTATTATAAGAAAATATATTATTCCCTCAAAACCAAAATGAAAGGAATCTTATTAAGATACAGTGAGTACCTAATAGTTTATTGTTTATTTTGGCTTTATGTATGAATTGTGAATAATTACCTATAGAATTATGTCATTAATATTACAGATTTTACGAGGCATATAGGCTATGCCATTATACCTGAAAAATATGACTGATAAAAAGTAAATTTATTACTAAAAACCTTTTTTTGTGCCGAAAAACTAAATATTACTTTCATACTTACTTATAAAGTTTTTTACTGAATTGTCAAGATAAATTTCGGAACTCACAATAATTAAATAAAATATTAGTAAACACTGAACAGTTTGGTGAAAACTTGTAAAACTTTTGGCGGGATGAGAATCGTTTGTGTTATACGGATATTTAAGATTGCCATACGTTGATTATAGCCATCGTAAAAATGAAAGGTTGTTTTTAAACATGTCGATTAATACTGTGGATAAAAGAGTTCTTTATAGTGTCTTGATAAGTTGTAACGAAAAATAAAATTCATTAATATATTAAGTTTTTCGTTATATTATTATAATATTTTATGTTTAAACAATGTTTGTATTGTTTAATATTATATATTTCAAGTTACGGTAAAAACCGGAATTTGACATTATAAGAAATCCAATAACGCCATTCACTCCAATCGATCACGAAAATTGTCTTTGGAAACGAACATTCGTTGGTGTATACGAAAATGATAAAGAGTAGCGTTCCATGCGAAATTTCGTTTTAATTTCGTTCGTAAACGAAATTTCGTTTTCGAGAAAGCGAGTAGGCCTCCAGACGTTCTTGTTGTATATTAATGACATTCCGTATGTAACTAACCATAAAAGCATTTCATTTGCAGATGACATATCTATTATAGTGTCATCTATTTATAAAAATTGTACAATTAATGAACATGAAATTGACATCAATGGTGCTATTCACAATTTCATTAATTACCTTGACATGCATAATTTAAAAATAAATCTGGCTAAAACTAAATATATTCAATTTAATAATCATATAAACATTAACCTTCATATTCAGTATCAAGATATTAAAATAGAAGAAGTAAAACAAACTAAATTTCTAGGGTTAACTTTAGACTATTATATGAATTAATAAATTCATACAGATAATGTTTGTATTAGAATCAACAAGTTCTTGTATGCTTTGAAACAACTTAAAAAAGTGACAAGTGTAAAGACAGCCATTTCTACTTACCATGCTTATGTATATAGTACCTATATTGCGATATGACTTGATAGTCTGGGGTAATAGTATAAATATCAACAGAGCTTTGCTCAAAAAAATGTATACGAGCCATATGTGGAGTTCCTCCATTAGAGTTTGGCAAGCGAAACGTGACACCACCTATTTTTCCGTTTTCATATGGCAACAACATAGAACTGTCAGTTTGACACTACGTTAGACAATTCAAGAATATTGAATTTTGTTGTTTTTGCGAATTTGAACTTGTGTTTTTGGTTAAAAATTATGTCGAAGCCGATAAAAAGTTCATCGAGGAAACTTCTTTCCATCATGATTGACAAGTTTACTGAAGTGAAAACTGAATTAAATAAAAATTTCATGGAGAAATTACAACGATTAGATAAAGTTGTATCTTTTTTAGGTTAGTTTTGTATTATAATTTTGATACTTTCGTTTTAATTTTCTGTAATTAACTAAACAGATATTTTTTATAAAATACTGCTCTATTTCAGATAACTGTGATGGTGATATTCAACCAATAATGGAGGAGATAAATGCAATAAAAACTTTAGAAAAACAAGAAATGCTGAATTCGGAAACGCAGTACTTACAAAAAATTTCTTCAATGACAGGTCTCTTTTCTTGTTTTGATTTAAGATAGATTGATAGTATTCCTATAATATTTACATAGGTTTTTTATGATGTATTGGTTTTTATTGTTGACATCCAATGATGTCATAAGAATGTTTTGTTTAACAAGGAAATTCACAGAATTCATGAAACTAATCAAACCATGTAATTGTTATACATGCTAAATATGCACATAAACTTAACTAAATTAAACATAAATTGCATTCATAGTTGAATAGGTATTTAAATTATTTTGATGTATGTGTCTATCATTATTTGCTTTTAAATACATTTAACATATCTTTGTTTCAAAGTGTTTAATCTTTTATAGATGTAAGTATAAGGACACTAAGAAGGATAAAAAATGAAGCATTAATTAATAAAGGAAAATGGGACACTCCTGGGAAAAAACGACCTCATCAACCAACAGTGTCTGCTTTAGATAATTTTGATTTAAGTGCAATTCGGAATAAAGTAAATGAATTTTACTGTGTGAAAAAAATTGTTCCAACATTAAGAAGCCTTCACAATGAATTAAAAGATGCAATAGGATTCAGTGGTAGCCGTGAGACTTTACGAAAAATTATGCTTAAGAATGGATTTTCTTTTAAAAGCAATGAAAATGAACGTTCTATGCTTATAGAAAAATACCAGATTTCTGCATGGAGGCACAAGTATTTGAGAGAAATAAATATAAAACGAAACGAAGGAAAGCAAATTGTGTACCTTGATGAAACTTATGTACATCAGAATTATAAAGTTAAAAAGTCTTGGCAAGGACCTTCAACAACTGGTGTCACTACAAAGATATCCTCTGGAAAACGGCATATTGTTGTGCATGCTGGATCTGAGGAAGGTTTTGTGCCTGGTGCATTATTAGTGTTCAGTAGTAAATCCAAATCTGCTGATTATCATGATGATATGAACTCATCGAACTTTATGAAATGGGTCAGAGAAAAATTAATACCAAATTTAAGTAAGCCCAGTGTAATTGTTATGGATAATGCCAGCTACCATATAAAACAAATCAATAAACCGCCTATAATGTCTAATACCAAAGCAGATATCCGTAAATGGCTTGTAAATAATGGAATACATTTTGAGGAATATCAGACAAAGGCAGAGTTAATGTGTTTGGTTAATGATAAGAAAACATTGCCTGTATATGAAGCTGAAGAGATTTTAAAAGAACATAATCATGAACTTTTATTGCTGCCACCGTATCATTGTGACTTAAACCCAATAGAGATGGTTTGGAGTCAAGCAAAAAGAAAAATTGCAAGCAGAAACATTGGAATACCAGGAAAGGAAATGGAAAACTTAATAATAGAGTGTTTTAACTTAATTACCCCTAGTGACTGGAAGAAATACACTGATCATGTTTTAAATGTCGAAAATGATTACAAATTAAAAGATGGCATTGTTGAAAACGAACTTGAAAAATTTATTATATCTGTTGGTGCAGACAGTAGTGAAGAGAGTGACTCTGATGATTCCTTGTCATTGTTATCAGGTGTAGAATATTTAGAAACAGATTTTGACTATGAATCAGACTAAAGTATTTTTAGTCTGATTCATAGTCAAAATCTTATCTTAAATTTTCTATTGTGATTAACATGATGATTTTGTGACACCTGTATTATGTAATTTATCCATGGCACTTAATTGTAACAAAAATAAATGTTTTTTTTATTGTAATCTGGTGTTTATATTGACTAATTTAATTTGATAGATAGTGGTTCTGGATCAGAGCAAAAGGTTGTGATGAAAATCCCTTAGGAGACATGTATGTGTTATGAACACATTATAAATATAAGGGCCAGAAATCAAAATTGGCTAACATCACATTTATTAAAAAAATGTGGCCAGAGTCGCCCATATTCATTACAAAAAAACAAAGAAGTCGTTGCAAAAAACACCCTTTTAATTAATGACAAATATGAATTTTTAATATTATAAGTGCTGTTAGCCAATAGGTATAACGAATGGGTTAAAAAAAAGATTCGATTTAGTCCGTCAGTCAGATAATAGAAAAATATTGGATACGTATTTTTTTTCGCTTTAATTTAACAACAAATGGCTTAAGAGGTACTATGCGACGACTTCAAATATGCTTTGCAACAATGTTACTTTAATACAGTTTATCGATACGAAATCAAGTGTCAAAATGGAGTCCAGTGGAGAATGCCGATATTGACATTTCGAAATTGCTCATCATTGATAGAGAATACGAAATAGTGATTTTGACACAATCAAAGTGTCTATTTTTTACGGTGATGACGATTCTTGGTTGTCAGTTGAGTTAGTGAATAGGCCTACTGATATGCTGTTAACTGTACAATTAAGAACAGTCACGCTTTAGTCAAATGTTCCAAAACAAATAATTTTAATTGATATCTAAATGTTAAGATTAAATATAATTAATAAAAGTATCAAAATTATTTTGCAGTACTACATTCAGTGTTTACTGCTTAAGAATTTTTGAAATTGCCGCCCTTTTCTTGTGACACGTTTCGCTTGCCAGACTCTAACTTCCTGTCGCGAGTTGTTTTCTCGTCTGCGAGGTTTATCCCCACAATACTAGAAATCCAAATAGATTGCTACTAGACAAAAAACCTCTAACAATGCAGTACTCTAAAGTTGTCTTGCTAGGTGCGTTAAATTGTACAATAATATGCCAGATAACCTTAAATCATTAAATGTTATTGAATTTAAAAAATATGTATATAAATGGCTCTTGACTTTTCTGTCAACAGCCATTTATATAAATATTTTTTAAATATCTTTTATGATATTAAGAATTTTTTGACTAAAAATATACTTAAATTTTGATTTATTATTATTATATTAACAATATGTATCTGATATTTAATCCTGACACTTGAAATTATAATTATTTGACATTCCGATCTATATTATACATATTGACATTGTAAATTCAATGGATACCTCGTGACCGAAAAAGTGTAAAAAGTATTGTTACATAGGTGGTATCATTTCATAGTTTGATTCGTTTCTAAAATACAATTAAAATATCGTATCACTGATTTAAAAAAAAACAATCACAGTCACTTTTCAATTAACAAAAAATTGGCTTTGTTTTGTTATTAATTGTGACATAATTCTTTATAGTATCCCGCTAATTGTATGATGTGACTTCCCGTAGGTGAAAGAATTTTCATGATTGAATAACTAATTCAGGAGTAGGGGTAGTGGGGTTAGATTGTAAGGCACAAACAAAAGTTAGTTTGTTGGATTATCGTAGGGTTAAAAGTTAGAAACTTTTTGATATTAGTACATCTTTATTAATAACAAAAAGTTTCTAACTTTGTGTCTCGTGTTATTATTATATAATCTTAACTATATGTGAGAGTCACTTCAAAATTCTATTTACAGTGAAGGGTTTGTAAAAAGATACTAAACCTGTTTTACCACTTGAAATAAATATAGAAAAGAGTGTGTTTATGTTATCTACGACAGTAAGCAGCTCGAGAAGTTGTTTCAAATGCGGTTCTTAAATCGCTGTTAACTCTTTTATATTTCCTTATTCATTTTATAGTATGTTTTAACGCTGCCATATTTACCTTTTCCTTTTTTCAAATCTGTTATGTATCTTAATTTTTCACTAACACATTTTATTATAGGTATATAATATTACATATTTGATTGTTTACGGCCTGTAGCCGCTTCACCATCACTTCACTATTTAAATTATAGCCTAACGCCCGTTTACCGCCTCGAGTATTTAAAGTTAAGTATGTCTTAAAGTAAACTGTACTTAAATGTCACTTAAAAAGGTTTTCGTTTCTGATAGGTTAAGGTTTTTTAATATTCAGTTAATTGCAGTTTGATAAAATCTAGAACTGTTTACCTTGTGGAAAGTGAAAAACATAAATATTACGTAGTAGTAGTTCGCACGCCGTTTTCAAATTGTCGCCATTTCTGAGGTCCCTGGTTGGGGCTCTCGGCCTTGCTGCACTGTAGTTTAATTTTGAGGTTGCTCTCGCTTTAATTGGAATTTGTATTAATACCAAATTATTATCACAAAGAAATCGCTATTCGACCTACTTTTCAAGTTTGGATGCGTTGATGCCTGAGGTTGACTGACGGTCTAATATCCTTTTAATGAGTTATAGCTGTTGGATGTACACATTTGTCGAAGTTTGTAACGTTATTTTATAATAGTAAGTTAAAAATAAACAATATCTTATAGTGCTCACCTTTTTTTATGGAAGAAAAACTAAATTAAAATCTCCAAAACACCCTTAATGCTATAAATAGAACTGTAATTTTGAAACGGGTAGAAGTATTATGTTATAGATTTTTTTCCCGTAAACTATTTAAGCATAAAGGATCTATGATGCGTGTAAAATACCTGTGACATCATGCAGGTAGTATACGAAAAATTATGAGTAATATAATTACAGTTAACTATGGGATTGCTACTATGTACGAGTACCTTCAATTTGCTATAGCGTCAAAATATCTGAGATTCAATAATTATTACTAACTGGTCTATTAGTGATCTGTGAAATATTAACAATGACATCTAAGTACTGCACGACAATAATAAAACATATAATATATTGCTTCATTCTTAATTCGAATACTCATTGAAATTAATAATATTTACCAAATAATGATTTCTTTTCCCAATAAAATTAAGAATTACTACAAAAAACCTTTAAAGTAATTATATATAAATCGTGTACGACACCCGTGTACGATATATAGACATAGATCATTTATATTGTAATATCATTTACCGTAAGTGAAAACAAAAAAATAAATTGGTCCAGTAGTTTCGAATTATTTATAGCAAACAAACAATTAAATCTTTCTTTTTTATAATACTAGTATAGATAAAAAATATTAAATGTAGTTGGCGCTTCCATAGGTTAATTATGGAGTGCCCCAGTTGCGCCAAATATGGCAAAACCGTTCTGGTGTACCACGGCTGCTTGGCGCCGGTCAAGGCCGATTGTAGGAATTGGCAAGAGAAAGATAACTTGACATATTTTACAAAGTTGTGATACCTATTAAATTTTCTTGCACTAGAAAAATACAATTGTTCTATTTTTATACAGTATAGTTTTGGAGACGTAAAATTAAATTTTCTGTATTATTTTGATTCTGGAAGCTGTAAACATTATTTGTTATATAGTGTGGCGTAGCACACCATATAATAACCCCTTACCGTAGTAAGGAGTGCTGAATTATTCCAGTATTTTGTCGTTTGATAACAGAAGCTTGCTTGATAAATGCCAGCTTTGTGCTTATGGGTAATGGTAGAGATAATCAGGAAAACGGATAGCCAATTTAAATAGGAACCCGATGAATTTGCATAAAAATAAAAATCAATAATTATATACTTTTCCAAAATAGAACCTCCTCTTCTTCGGTTTTAGAGTCGATTTGATAAAGAAAACTTTTCTCCGAAGTCACTTATCTAATTGTGTTCAGAGGCCGATTTATATTTCTTCTATGCACATACTCTAAGTTTCTTAAATTTTCTTTAATAAAACATTGTTTATTATTGTGTACGATGTATTAAAACTATAAATAAATATTCAAATATCATTATTAAATGAATTAAACATTCATAAATTCACTTTTTACATTTTTTTATGAAATAGAGGTATTAACTTAATGCAAATGGAATACAAAAATGTAGTGATTGGTAATCCCAGACTTAACGAACGTTATTTTTCGACCTGGTGATTATGTTGACGATGTATAAAATGGAAAATAAATTGAATACGGAAGTTTGAAATTGAAAATAATATTATAAAAAGAATCGATGCAAAGTAAAACTGAAAAGTGATGTTTTACAAAAGCTCGGCGTAGCACTAACGAATTCCATTCAACGCTTATAGATTTATCATATTCTTCTGTAAAAGTAATTTACAGGTTTTATTTAGTTTCAATATATATGTAATTAAATTCTACGAGTAAAATTTGTTTGAAATATATTAATGGTAAAGTCATTTTCAAAATTTTACGGTGTTTTATTTCAAGTCTCTCCTTGTATTAGTAGGGGAGCCCACGATGCTAAATCGGGATTTACTCGAGCGTCATAGAGACCTATTGGGTTGCGAAGCTTAGATGATAACAAAAAGAAAATTTCATATAATATATACCTTTTCATCGGTGGGGGAAGCGGCTATAGATTTTTAAAAATGTAAAAAAAAACTGTTGTATGGACATACTCGAGCGCGTCAGATTTTAATATCATCCATGTCCTACGCATTTTTAAAAACTGTCGTATGTTAATCTGATCATTTCCATGATGGGGGTGGTTATAAGTAAGGGTCGAAAATTGAAAAAAAAATTTACTCGAGCGCGTCATATTTTTTGAGGGGATGTCAAGTGAACCTAAAAAAAAGCTCTCATATAATAATCTGACGATTTGGATGTGACGCAAACGCGTGACCATTATTAAAATGTGCAAAAAAATCGCCATTTTGAAATACTCAAGCGCGTCAGATTAAGATATATGGTTCATCTTTATGCCCCAGATGTGATATCTCATAATCTGACGATTATCTGAAGGGATTTACTTAAACTGACACAAAAAAAAATTTTTTTTAATTTTTTCAAATCATTGAACTTAATTAAATAGAAAAGCATCGGAGTTAGCATGCAAATAAAAAAGTGTATGTTTTTTTATGTAAAATACTTATATTCATAAGAAAATGATTTTTACAATATTTTTTATTAATTATCATCTTCATCGCTAGAATCATATTCCTCTTCTTCTCTTAGTAAATTTGTAAAAAGTTTAATTCACAAAATTTACATTAAAATAACAAAATAAGCAATAACGTTGGAAATACGATGTAAACAATATCACGCCACGAACGAGTCTTTGTCATCAGCTGTCATGGCGTCATGGCAACCGAAACAAGAGTGGGGACGGACTGAGAGAGTAATAGATAGAAAAAGAGAGAGAAATAGTGATGCGGAGAAGGAAATATAGGTATCACGTAGCTTAAACGCATTAAATCTTATCGATGAATTTTTATTACTTCGGCTTGTGAAAATCGTCAGATTATATATTTTTCGTAATCCTTGAATGATTCCCTTCAAAATAAAAAAAAAATTAGCCACGCTCGAGAATGACAAAGTGACGTTTTTTTTTACAACTTTGTAGCCTTCCCCCTTCTTTACGTCACTCTCAAATTGTCAGATTAGAGGTATGTACACATTTTAGCATGTAACTAGCTCACCTTACCTTAATCTGACGCGCTCGAGATTTTCAGATGATCAATTTTTTTTACTAATCTGATCCTTCGTCCTTGCCGGTCGGCCATTTTTATAGGGCTCATACTTGGTCCAGGTACTCAACTGGGTACAAGGTATCCCCCTGTATATTAATCTGCCGCGCTTTAGTAAATCCCGAAATCCCCGCTTGGGCTCCCCTACTATATGTTTTATATCGATAGTACGAACCTTTTAAATTGTTTTCCAACTGCATTTTATCATACTATGACCGCAATTGGAACTTGACAGACAAAGAAATATTATTTATATAGAAAAGTATGCGACGAAACACACTAGACTGTTCCGTTATTAACCAGCACCGGGGCATAACATTCACGTAGCTTGCTCTTGCTTGGTATTCTCCAGTGCTAAGGTATCCAAATATGAGTATTATGAACTAGTTCTTTAAATTTAAAACACACATTAAATAAAACCACATTTAAAGGATAAAAACGTTGATCGTTTAAAGATATTTTAGATCATTTAAAACAATGAATATGTATAGTTAAAATAAAGTTTAAAGTGATTGGTTTGTTTAAATATACATAAATGGTTCTTCAGACAATAATCCACAGAAAATTATAGAGAAACAGTGCCGTAATCACACCCAGATGAATTCACAGATAAATTGACCTCTGGATAACTATAATGTAACATCAATTTTAAGGAGGAAAAGTTAAAAAACTTTTGTACACTTTAAACTTCATTGATAGTTAAGAAAACATAACAGAAATGAATTTACTTATTTGTTGAACAGTTGCAGTGGAAATCCGCAATCAAAAATCCAGCTTGAATATTTCAAAGAAAACTTTTTTTTAATACGAGTTTGATACAAAACTCGCCTATAGATTGCCAACAGGCAACAAAAAAAAACTCTTTACATGGCTACTGGTCTCATTCGTGAATTTAGGGCTTCAACCTTCGTACAAAAGTTATCGAAATTTTTGCAATAATATCTTGAATAAAGTTAAAATTGCCTATGACAGAGCTGCATTATAAAAGGCCAGAAGTAACAGTAAAAATATCTGGAAGCATGTGAAAGGATAACATATAGACAAGCAAAGAAATTCTTTGCATTATTTAAGAAGCAGTTAATAATGCAAACAATTTCTTTGTAAATGTTGACAAGTGTTTGGCATAGAAACTATCAATACAGTCGGTTTCACACACGCACGTTTCTCCTGTGTATAGTACTTCTTTACCATCCTTTGTATTGCTTGATACTGACGAAAGTGAGGTGGAGCATATAATTATGAGCTTAAAAGAAGACCGTTAGTGGGATAACTTTGTAACCTAAATTATCAAACTTATCGGGTTTATTTTGGGTCACTGACTAACAAATATCTTAAAAAAAATACTTAGGCATTTTTAAAGGTTTTTCGCCGAATGTTTAAAAAAAGCAATCGTTGTCCCGATTTATAAATCTAGCAATTCAATGCGAACTGTAAATAATTCAACATTATGTGCTCATTATTGCAGAATTTCTCACGACGATAACCAGTGTGCATATCCAAAAATTAAAATGACTAGCACTATTAAATATCTCGTTATTATATTGGATGAAACACTTTCAAGCTGTAAATAATAGAGTTAGTAAGATATTTATTTTTTTAAAGTTAAGACTTATTGCGGACTTTACAATAATTAGGCAAATTTATATGGCACTACTAACTACGTGGGGAGGTGTGGTAAAACGTTATTATAATCTACCGAGAGAGCACAGACAGCAATTCTCAAGGTTTCTACTTTCCGTCCTTTCTTTACCCTCCTAATTTGCTCTATGAACATTGTTAGGTTAAACAGTTCGGCAGTTATTTAATATGAGTTTTGTACTAAAACAACAAGCTGCTATTCCTTATAACACTGAAATTACTAATAACAGACGCAAAGATAAAGTTTGCACTCAAAAACCTAAGTGAAATGCGATTTGACAAAAAAAACACTGTACCTTCCTAGGACCATTTTATACAATAGATGAAACGCTATAGCGCACTTGTACTTATTAAAATTTAGAACTTGTTAATAAAAATTCAAGAAACCTTGCGAAATATGTCATATGAGGATACAGAGGATCTTTTAATTGTGTTAAAATAATTTTCATATTCCTGTTATTATTCATTTGTGTGTTTTCTTTTAATATATAATTTTTGCTGATCAAGAAGTGATTATATAACTAAACTATGTTAGCTCTACTTGTCTGATTCACATACAGTTTCGATATACAGACTAAATGTTGAAGTATGCAAAATATATTAAGAAACTTGTTATGTAAAAAAAAATGTAAGCTTATACTTATGTACTATTTTACGCTAACATTACATTAAATACACTGTTATACTAACTAAATTCGTAACATTTACGAATAAAATTTTATCATCATTATTTTATTATAGTTTTGAAATAGGAATTGATAATTTATTTAATTAACTTTCGTAGCTAAAATAAAAAAGAATTCCAGTAACATCAGTTACTTTATTTATGGGCAACTGTTCGTTGTAATACGAGTGATCGAATAAATGTTTGTGTATATGTATTTTATTCACTAATATGGTATCTGTATAAAAAGTATAATATGATCATTCGAGATAATCTGCCTTCCAAAAGATGAATTGAGCTTTTGATTAGAAAATTACTGTATTAATAAATTTTAAAACATGATCAGTGCTTAAATAAGGTTTAGCGTCATAATAAATTACATATACAGAGAATAAGCAAACCTACTACCCTTCTAGGAGTAAATATTACTCCCGTTTAACCTCTTACTAGGTTGATTTTTGCTAATTCTCTATTTAATAATATAAATTTGACTAATGTAAGTACAGTCTCAGGGTAAATTTACTCCAACGCTAAACTTTGTTTATTAATAACACTATATTAGTTTATTGGCTTTTGCTAACTATTAATCAATATAACATGTTTGAACGTCTGCCTGCACCCAATAGCACCGTCTTGTTGTTTATCATCCACCGGTAGGTCACACCAAGTTCACAATTTTACTGCGCTGCGCAAACCACTGAACCTTGTGTGGTCTTCCATTGGATGATAGTAGTCCCTGAATTTCCAAGAAGCCTGCCAGCAGTTGCCAGTAGAGAGTTATACATATATTATTATCCTGACGAGGGAAAACGATGCATCCGACATTATCTACAGAAAAACTGGAAATTGCTGACCGTGTGGGCCACTCGTGAGTAACTAGTACTTTACGCAAGGTAAGTCTGCGTGCAACTAGTTACTGCACAGTGGTCCACTCGAAAATCGCGCTTGTGAAGCTTACGAGAGTGACGGAACGGAGTTGATATACTGAACGCATATAGAATAAATGATAAAAATAAGAACAAATCTGACTCTGAAATGTAAAGTTCACCGCTTTGCTTCATACACAGCTGACGACGAACTAGAGGTGGAAGTTAAAAAGCATAAGTTAGTGAGCAGCTAGTAGGAACTTTGAAATTCCATCAGATTCTTTTTCGCTGAGCTTATCTAAATTCAAATAACCGCCAATTGCCTGCAATACACCCAGTTGCACAAACGTCTACTACATTTATTAATTACTGTAAGCCTAATGAATGTTCTAAATTTAAAAATTTGGATAGGTAACGTCACTTTAAGTAAATTTAAAATTCAATAATAGTTAGTGCAACGAGGTGGTCACAGTTAAGAATGGAACGCTGGAACGCGGTTAAGAGAAGAGGGGGAAGGTTATGGTCACCCACCAGTTTGTATTTACTCGTTTATACATAGTAAACGACTGTTAGCTTTTTGAATATTAGAGTCCAATTAACACCATACTTATATATAATGCTATAATATCTACATTATAAACAGACAGATGAGATACCGCAACCTTCTCTCTCATAATAGTAGAGTTATGTCGCGAGGTCTGGCTTACGTGCTCTAATATAAAAACGCATTTATATAATCATTTCAAGTGTATCTTTTTACCATTATGTATGTTAATGATTATTTGAATAGTATTTATTATGCATTTAGTTTACTGACAAAGTTTGTTGTTTGCTCTCCCATTAGCGCTACTCACAACACGAAAGAACTAATTAAGAGAATAGAATAGCCGCATGAAACTAATGGATAATGTTCAAGCCAACATTGAATGACTGAGTTTTCGCTCCCTAAACGCATAAAGAAAAGGGGTCATAATAAGTATAATTTTAAATTTCTATGAAAGACATTCAATTATTTTTTTCCTACTTTGCCTCCTTGACAATAAACTATGTGCCTAGCAATAGACAATTTTCGCTCTCGGAGAAACTGAATAGGCCTTTTTAACATGACCCCCAGTGGGGTTAGGGGTGAAACCGGCATCTTGCAAGGGGAGCTCTGGACCCAAACTCGCAATAATAGATCTTCAGGTGCAATAATAATTCATACGAGTAGTAGTTATGTTATAATCTTTGTGTGAGGATAGTTGAAAGATAAATTACTCTATCTCTCAGTTATTATCAGTATACGAGGGTCAAACTGAAAGTTCTTAGAAAATCAAAAACTGATTACATTAGCCAGTTATTAGTTTTATTATATCTTTTCAAAATATTGTCCATTCACGTCAATACACCGCTGCATGCGATGGAACCACTGGGAAAAGCACTTTGCCCACTCGTCCTTAGGGGTCTCTTCAATGGCATCGCGATACGCAGCCACCGCTTCTTCAGCATTCATAAACCGCTTTCCTTTAAGTTTTTCTTTAATTTTTGGAAATAAATAAAAATCACAAGGCGCGAGGTCGGGGCTATACGGCGGGTGACCCAGTAATTCAACGTTTGATGTCGCCAAATAGTCGATCGTTCGCTTGGCGGTGTGCGACGAGGCGTTGTCGTGGTGAAGGAGGATCCTACTGCGAGGTCGTTTCTCTCGAACTTTTTCCAAGACAAGTGGCAAACAATTGGTAGTGTACCATTCTGCAGAAACTGTTTTTTGATCCTCTAACACAATTGTTGCAAAATGACCTATCCTTCCAAAGAACGAGGCCACCATTTTTTTTCCCGCACTTCGATCTCTCTTCACTTTAGTTGGCAACTCCTCGAAAGGAAACACCCACTGAGCAGATTGTCTTTTGGTTTTAGGATCATAACAGTAAATCCAGCTTTCGTCACCTGTTAATATGTCGAACACAGCATTTGAGTCACCTCCGTTAAATCTTTCAATCATTTTACGACACCAATCCACACGATGGAGTTTTTGAGCCTCAGTCAAATTATGAGGTATCCACCGGGCGCAAAGCTTCCTGACCGCTAAATGTTCGTGGAGGATTTTGTGCACTTGACTCATACCGATGCCTAAGCTTGTCCGAATCTGTTGATAGGTCACTCTTTTGTCAGTCTCTATCATACGCCGCACAACACAGATGTTATCTTCAGTCGTCGCCGTAGAAGGCCGTCCCTCACGTAAATCATCAGTGAGATTAGTGCGACCACGTTTAAACTCATTAAACCAGTTGTAAACAGTCGCACGAGATGGGGCTTCATCGTGAAAGGCCAATCGTAGTCTATCATAACTTTCTTGTTGACTTAAATGACATCGAAAGTCATAAAAAATCATTGCACGAAAATTTTCTCGTGTTAAATTCATGATGACGTGACACAGACAATTTTCAATTTGCCGCCAAATCGTAAAACAAATGACAAATGAATGAAATATATACTCAGTAATATTGGCAAAGAGTTATATTTTCAAATTTTAGAATTATTTTTTTATTATATTGTTTATAAGTGGCCAATTCTAAGAACTTTCAGTTTGACCCTCGTACAACAAGAGCGAAGCTGCCGATAACAACTAGTGTTCTGTTCCCAAATAACCAAATGTGAAAAATAACCTTGTGATTTACAATTCCTTTCTATCGGTCTACATACGCTATAGGGAATATAATTCTAAGCCATTTAAACTGCTTCATTCTACGTGGAAGTAATCGGATTGATCGTCAGATTATTCAAGACAGCTAACGAGCTTAAAAATTACATTAATAAAGAAAAAAAATACATAACTCTCTGTCATAGACCTCGTCCTCTTCAGTTATGAAATCAGTTAACAAGAAGCCATGGATTTTATATATACGTTTATATATAATTTTTCTAAATATAACATAGGGTAGGGTAAGGTGTTATGTTACTGGTTCTGGTGAAATATATAGAGAAACAGTGCAGTGATCACACCGAGATGAATGCATAGGTGGAGTAACCTCTTGAATAACTGTAACATCAATTTAAATGCGGAAATCAAATAACCCTCTGTAAACATTAAACTTTATAAGTAGTAAAGGAACCATTAATGAACTGAATGTACAAATTTGTTGAATAGTTGCAGTGTAAGTCCGCTGTTGAAAAGCAAGCTTCAATATTTCAAGAGATAATTTTTTTAAATACGAATTTGATATAAATCTCGCCTATAGATTGATAGTTATTATTTCGTGTTTTTAAATAAGATTGAAGAATTATTAAATTTCCTTTCGTACCTAAAATAAAATAGAATTCCGGTAACATAGATTGTTTTTTATACTGGCAAGTGTACGTTATAATAATTAATGAAATAAATGTTGACTTATAGTTATATTATTTTTTTACAGCTTCGCTCGCGTAATATTTGTATAGAATATTAATAGTCTATGCTAATCTAAAATAATCTGATTTCGAAAAAATGAAGTAATTTACGAAATGTGCTTTTGATTTGAAAATTACTATCCACATACATAAATAAATTTTGTAATCACTAACAGTGTATTTGCTTTTGCTAACTATTAATTAATATACAGGTTTGAACGTCTACTCTGCACCCAACTAACACTGTCTTATCGTTTATCATGCACCGGTAGGCTCCGCCAAAATCACAGATTGACTTCATTATCACAATAAACCACTGGACTTTGTGTGGTCTTCCAGTGGATGATAGTGGTCCATGAATTTCCAAGAAATCTGCAAGCACTTACCAGTAGAGAGATATACGTTTATTACCTCGTACCAAATTATACAGACAGTCAATTGAATCTATTAGTTGTCATTCAGAAAAGACTAAAAGAAATAATTAAATAAATATTTGGTATTCAAAATGTATGACATTAAAAAAAGATGATTATTGGACCAACCGTATCTATTACCTAACGAAGGAAAACGATACGTCCAACACTATCTACAGAAAAACTGGGAGTGACTCAACGTGTGGGCCACTCGTGTGCGACTAGCTGTCTACGCAAGGTAAGTCTGCGTGGACCTAGTTCCTGCACAGTGGTCCACTCGACAATCCAGCTTGCAAGTAAGGCCATCCTGTGACGGTACGAAGTTGATATAATGAACGTATATACAGTACACCGCTTTGCTTCATACACTCCTGACGACAAAGAGATGGAATTTAAAAAGCACAAGTCAGCGAGCAACAAGTAGCAAGTTTGAAGTCTCTTCAGTATATATGAGTTTAGCCAAGCTCAGCGAAATAGCTGAGCTTGGCTAAACTCATATATGCGCCGATTAACTGCATTACACCCAGTTACACAAACGTCCATTAAGGTTTAATTGCTACCTTAAGCTCTAATTAAGGTTCTAAATTTGAAAATTTGGATCGGTAACGTCGCATTAATCTAAGGTCTTTTTTAATGGACGTTTGTTGGTGGTCATATATGAAATACCTTGAGTTAAAGTTGGAAGTTAGTGAGTAGATAACACGGTTGAGAAGAGAGGAAAGATTGCGGTAAACCACCAGTTTGTTTTTACTCATCCACACATAGTAAAAAAGAGTAAGGTTTATTAAATTTTAGATTCAAATTAATATCAAAAACATTTGAAATATGTAGCACTATTATCGGACAGATGAGATACCTCAACCTTCTCTCTCTTAATAGTAAAGTAATCTTGCGAGGCCTGGCTTACGTGCTCTAATATAAAAGCCCATTTATAGAATTATGTCAAGCATATATAAGTATGTACCATTATGTATACGTATGTAAATAGTTATAGATTGTTTGAACACTATATTGCATTTCGTTTAATCACAAAGATTGTAGTTTTATCTCCCATTAGCACTTATAACAACACGAACGAGAAAGGGAATATAATAAGTCTGTCTGCTCCAACAAACTAGTGTAGAAAGTTCAATCCTGCACTATTAATATTACAGATTTTTTCTATTTTTAATTAAAATATTACCTCTAGCTACGTGTGTCATTTTCAATACATCGTGAGTAACATTGTGCGTTGGCCTATTCTTTGAAATGAAAATTAACCACGTAACTAAAGTCAATTACAAAGCATGTTTTAATTAAAAATATCTAGAAATATACCTACAAGAAATTGCTACAAATATTTTTTATTTATTAATTTGAATGTTTTTCAAGATAATGTAATCTGTTTCTATACGGATCTACGATAAGGGCTCAGCTGGAAATAAAATGTCAAAGGTGATGTTACCATGAAATAACTTTCTAAAAATACTTATTTAATTATTAAGGACAAATTAACAAACTAACAAACAGTTCATAGAAATATTGAAAGAATTGTTCAAATAAATTTGTTTGTTAACGCTCTTCGCTTTTGCAATAGTTGAAGAGCTTTTAGCTAAGGGGTAAGTTCAGTAATGTCTGTACTTACTTCTTCAATCCATAATATAATATAATATTAAAGACAGGAAAGTGTATTTATAACTCGTATGAATTAGCATGATACCTGATGGTCTATTCTATTTGTTCTAATAACGAAAATTGGGAAAATATACGATCGTTTTTATAATTTTGTGGAGATCATATACGTGAAAATTATCTCGGCATCAGATGCAGCGTCATCAATTATCGAAAAATGCCTTTCTTTAGGATTGTATTAGTATTCCGAAAGTGACTTTCATACACAGTTTCACACTTACGAGTTATATTTCCCAAAATCCATACCGATTATAAACTCCTCAAAACAAATCTACTGACCAAAAATATATAGTCCACCTTCCATAGTTTAGGTTCGTCTAAAATGAATTAATCAGAACAGGTTATACCACTTAAAGCTATTTAAAATTTCTTCCGATTCGTTATTTTTTTCAAGCGACAAGACATGGAATCCCATATGTAGAACGAACCATAATCGACATTTCGATAGCCTAGTACAAATTAGCGGCTATTAACGATTGTAGATGTAATCTGGATCAACGGCTTAAAATGCAGTCCGAATCATGGCAGAGTTTGCAATAGAAATAAAATTTCACGTCACCTACGACTGGAAATAAAATCAAACCATTTATTGCATGTCACATTAAAATTATAAGATAATCATTATTCTGTAATTCGTATGCATGGAAAACTCGATTGGTACGGTCAGGGTGTTATATTGTTTCAGCATTTTTTTGCTTGATAATAAAATCTACCCCTAAATGCCAGTATTGTGCTTTGGGTCACCACTGGGGGGCCACGTAGCCCTTGACATTCTCAAATCAAGAACACGGAATGCCAATTTAAATCGGATCTCAATAATTAACATTTAAAAAAGCAAAGAACAGATACCTCTCTGTCATAGAATGTCGTCGAATGTCTTCGGTTTTGAAGTCGGTTAAAAAAAGGCTATGGATTTGATTAAGAATAGTTTCCTCAGGAATCGCCATTACTTTTTTGATCGCAGACCGATTGGTATTTCTTCTATGCACGACTTAAATAAATTGGCCATTTTCAAAAATCACTTTAATAAAATATTTTTTATTGTATTGTACAATTTATTAAAACTATAATTACATATTTTGTTTAGTATTTGCCAATACCAAATTTAAAAATAAAGAATTGTCTCTGTCTCTTCCGTCTCAGCTTTGCATGACTACGCACACTCTCGTCTTTACAAATTTAGTTTCATTGATTTACTGTTTAATCTAGTGCCTAAACCACTGTAAAACTGTAATTATTAATGAAGTTACAATATAGTGTGGTGAACAGTTCAAGTGTCGTTTCATTCATCAATCTTCAACATATTTTGTATAATTATTTATTAAATAAATTACTAAAATTCACTTAACAACTTTTTCATACTAACTGGAGTAATAAATTTTTCAACCTAGCAGGTAATTGAGTTAACAATGGATAAAAGGGAAAACAAATTGAATACAGAAGTTGAAAATTGCTAATATTATAAAAAGCATTGACAGGAAGCCCAAATTAAAAAGAGATGTCTATGTTTTCAACCGCCCGGCGTAGCGCTTATGAATTCTATTAACGCGTATAGATTTATATAATATGTATTATTATATACAAACCTCCAATTAGTTTAAATTTTTATGTAATTAAATCCTACAATTTAAATTTATTTAAGTTATAATAATCTTTTCTTGTTTGTTTAATATTGATAGTTTGAACCTTTTTAGTTGCTTTCTCGCGCCAGACTTATAGTTATCACTTCGTGTTCTTAAATAGGGATGGAGAATTTATTTAATATCCTTTTGAACCTAAAATTGAAAGGAATTCTAGCAACGTCGGTTAGTTTATTAATGTTTGTTAATAATAGTGATTAAATAAATGTTGGTGTATAACTATATTACTTTGTTATGGCTTCGCTCGCGTGTTTCTGTATAAAATGTAGCATATGCTCATTCGAAATAGTTAGCCTTTCAAAAGATGGAATAATTTCTCCAATGACTGCTTTTATTTTGCTATCCATATATATTTATAAATTTTGAAATCACTATTATTTATTTGCGCTTAGTAACTGCTATTAATTATGACAGGTATTATCATCCATTATTATTATCCACCATTATCATTATTATCATCCACCGGTAGGCAACACAATGGTCACTTATTTTAGTGTGCTGTCACAGCAAATCACTGGACATTGTGCGGTCTTCCAGTAGATGATAGTGGTCCACGAATTTCTATGAAGCCTACCAGCAATTGCCTTAAAAAATCGTGAATTAATTCTAATAGTTATCACACAAAAAAAGACTAAAATATATTTGGAGGTCATATTGTTTGAAATTCGAAAAGGGATGATTATTGGACGAATTGTATCTATTACCTAATGTAGGAAAACGATACATCCGGCACTATCTACAGAAAAGCTGAGAATGACTCACCGTGTGGGCCACTCGTGTGCAACTAGCGGGCTACGCAAGGCAATTCTGCGTGCACGTAGTTGCTGCTTAGTGGTCCATTCGACAATCGCATGAAATGTAAAGTACACCGCTTTGGTTCATACAAAGCTGACGGTGAACTAGCAGTGGAAGTCAAAAACACAAGTTAGCGAGCAACGAGTACCATGTTTGAAGTTTGTCAGTTTTTCGCTAAGTTTGAATAAACTCATATAAGCACCGATTGCCTGCATTACATGGGGTTGCACAAACGTTCTTTAAGGTTTAATTATTAACATTTTTGTTTTTAACATTGTTAACATTGTTACTTTAAGCTCTAAAAGATGGTCCAAATTTGAAAACTTGTATATGTATACAACGTTTTAAACTTATATCAATTTTAATTTACGTTTGTGCAACTGGGTAGTCACGTATGTAATACCTATAATTAATAAATTATAGTAGGGAAGTAAGGGAGGCTATAACGCTGTTCAAAAGAGAGGAAAGATTGCGGTAAACCACCAGTTTGTCTTAACTCGTTCACACGTAGTAAAATCAGTAAGTTTATTTTTTATTTTAGATTCAAATTAACATTTAAAATATGTAGCATTATAATCAAACAGATGAGATGCCGCAACCTTCTTTCTATTAATAGTCAAGTAATGCCGCGAGGCCTGGTTTACGTGCTCTAATATAAAAGCTCGTTTATAAAATCATTTCAAGCATATGTATCAACCATAACGTATATGTATGTAAGTAATTTTTGAATTATTTCAAGAGTCTTTATAATGAATTTTGCTTGTTGACAAAGGGAATTGTTCAGTTTGTATGGGGACTTTGGCTTTGAGTGGACATTATCTACAGTTATAAAACACATTATTTTTTAATATTTCATATCTTAAGGAAGTTAACTGTTGTAATATTTTCACGGGAAAGTTTAAAATTGTATATATATAAGCATGTGTAGTATTCCATTAACGATGTAACGAAAAAGTTATTTTTTTGTAAAATACTTTAATTACCTTATCATCAAATTAATTTATTTATGTTAGAAATAAGAAACAGAGATGTCTAAATAAAGAAATTGTAGATTTACACATATTTACCTTTAATTTGACAATACAATTCTACAAGCAAAAGACAGTACTTCTAAATACACATATTTATAAGAATAGACTACATAATCACTTAATAAATACATTACACTGCTCATACAGTTTCTCTTCAGCTGGAGGCTGGCATTTGGGCAGTCAAAAAAAGCAGCTACATTTATATAAGTTGGTCACATGACGTCCTAATTTTTGAATCTTCCACAGCCTCTCCTGACGTGTGCTCTCCTTCAAACATGACTATTCTCCTGATTTGTGCTCACCCTCGAGCACAACTCTTCGCCTTGGAGCGGCTGTAGACTCACATTTATGTCTGCACCTATTAACAGAAAGGACTATTTTAAAACACCTATTCAGTACATTTGCACATAACTACTTAATAATAAATTAACATTAAATATAGAACAACTAGTTAATAGTAGCAGTATTAATCTACATCTTTCATCATCCTGATGAAAGATGTAGCTTCCCAAAGAAAAAGATTTTTTTAAATCAATTTAATTTGAACTGAAGGAACTCCTGTTTAGACAGACCTTCAAAAGTGCACAATGTCTTCAGTCATTCCTTTAATATTGTTTTTTTTACAAATGATGCAAAATCTTGTATATGTTCTGTAGTAATCAATCAACAAACAATTTTACCTGAAGCCATCTGGGAACTGTCAGTTGCTGTGGTGAGTCTCAACCCGGAACAAAACATAATGCTTGTGAATCAGATGCTCTTTTAAAATCCGGTAAGGTAATGTTCTGTATAGGTTCTGGAATGTTAGAAGGAACTGTTTCTATCTGCTCGCTGCCAACATGGATGACAGATGCGATCAGATCCATGCACCTAAAAGAGTTTAATATATAATTAAATTATTTGTCAACAAAATGTTACTTAAACGATATGGTAGCGATATATTAATGTTTTACATGTCATAAAGGAAGTTTAATTATAGTAATCATAATAAATAAAAATAACTTTAATCCTACCTGTCGTGGGGATATCCAATCAATAATTTCATTTCTAATGTGTTTCTCTGTCGGATATTGTTTGCAGTAGATGTGATCTAGTATTTAATATAGATCTTTCACAATTTATACAAAGCTGCCGACGATATTCTCGTAGGAGACCATGGAGACCATTACACGATATAAATACATTCATTAAACCAAACAATTTTGAATTACCAATTCTATCTTTCTACATGGATTTACCAAAAACAACAGGTTAAACGATATTAATACGTTATTTGAGGAATTATTTTATGTAAACAATCATTTTAATAAGAATTATCACTCAAACATATTTGTTGACAAAGTGAAATGGTGCTGCCATATAAAAATCATTAATCGATTAGAAAGTAATCGATTTTTAGTGTAAATTAACTTATATCTAACCGAAAAAGATTATTTCTTGTGTTTTTAATATCTTTGATACATGATTTTGCAAAAGATCACCTACTGTATATGCATTAATATATATATATACTTTAATTACTTTCATTTGTATTAAAGTTAAACCTTATCGATAAATCGATTCAATTAGTAAATTTACTTCAATAACATTTATTGATATGGAAACACAGTGAAATATGTTAACGAAACACATCCGAATCCAAAAAATTCTTTTAAAAATAATATTTTTAATGTTTAGTTTCCCATGACGAGAGTATAAAAAATATTTTTTCAGTTTAAATAATATTTTACTGTTTACATAGTTTTTACTAATTAGCTTGTCCACCAAAAGCCAAAATTAAACAATTCCCTTTGTAATTTCCTCTCCCATTAGCACTACTCACAACACGAAAGAACTTAGGTAATATGTTAAAGGGAATATTATAAATATTTCCGCCACAACAAACTAGTGGAGAACGTTCAAGTCAGCGTTATAAACATTGTGTAATCACCTATTATGCTGTAATTTTCAAACTAATCCGAGCCAAAAGAGGCAAACTAAATGAATTTTCTTTAAACTATAACATTGTGCGTTGGCCTATTCTGTGACATAAAAATTACCCACTCAGCTCAAGTTAGTCACAAAGCATGGTTTTATTAAAAATATCTATAAATGAACCTATGTGAAATAGGGATGACGACTATTTTTGTTTGTTTGTCCGCTAGGTAGAGTGTTAAAAAATATTAAACACATGTTTTTTTTATTTTTTTCGTAATCATAAAATTACGGCGTTACATGGAATTGAAATTTCGCATGACGTCACGTTATGGTACGTTTTCTACTAAACTGTGACGTAGTGAGCCCCAACTCCTCAACTTGAATGCCTGTTAGATAACAGCTATTTCTTGTTAAATTGCAGTAAAAAAAATACGTATCTAATATTTTTCTATTATCTTACTGACGGTCTAAATAGAATTGCATTTTTTTACCCAGTCGTCATCCCTATTGACACAATTGTTTATCTAATTATTTGAATGATTCTTAAGATAATGTAGTCTGTTTTCTAAGGGCTCAGCTGGAAATGGAATATCAAATGTGATGAATCAACGAAAGAAATTTTAACATAACTAAGTATTTATTAAAGATAAAAAGTGAAATGAAAGTTACAAAGTCATGGAAATATTGAAAGAATTGTTCAAATAATTTTATTTGTTAGTAACGCTCTTAGCCTTTGCAATGGTTAACGAGCGTTTATAGCTTATTACTGTACGTATGCTAAGTTTTACATGACACATGAGAGCTTATTCTATTTGTTGAGATATTTTCTAATCGTATTTTTTAATGCAGTGTCAGTTTCTTCCTCCGTTGCATCATAAATTATCGTTTTTTTTAGAGTTGTGTTAGTATTTAGAAAAAACACAATATTTCGCTTTTAGAGAAACAGAATAGGTTTTTTCCAAATGACCCTCACTGAGGGTGGGGGGAGAATCCGGGAACTGTAAGGAGAGCTCCGGATCCAATCCTGCAATAGAATAGGCCTTCAGGTGCAATAATAATCGGTACGAGTAGTAGTAATGTAATGATTTTTTATGAAGACATTTTGTAAAGTTAGTAAATTAATCTTTCAGTTATTTTCATTTGACCACGCGAGCGAAGCCGCCGATGACAGCTAGTATTCCGTATTCCAAATAACTTAATGTATTCCTTTTGATTTATAACTCCTTTTTATAAGTATACATTTGTTAAAGTGAATATTATTCTAAGCCATTTTAACTCTTAAACACGTAAGATGCAGCTGCAAAATAGCTTACTATTTGGAAAATCCATTTCCGTCAGTATACGTCGAGAGGAGAATTTCTCAACTACTTCATTTTATGTGGAAGTAATCAGGTTGATATACATCGTCAGATTATTCTAGAGAGCTTATGAGCTCAAGTTAGTTTTTGATTTATTATTGCATTCTATTATATTTGTGTGACATTAATAATATTTTAGTCACCTTTCAGTAAAAGTTTAGCATCGGAGAAATGCACCCATTGCCTGGCAAGTGACAGGGGTGTGTGGAACTCTCCTCAGTGAATGTGATTATTAATGCCTGCTTGGTAATGTTCAGATTTAGATAGTACATAAGCTTAAAATTTGTGCAGTTCAAAAGTTGACAAAATAAATAACTAACGAAAATTTTGAAGTAATACTCATCATAATCCAATTCCTGAGAAAAAACAAGAAAATTTCATATCGTTCTTATAGTTTTGTAATTTGATTTTCAAATTTTCTTCAATACCAGATAGGCATTATTTAATCTAAGTACTTATGTGATTTATGTAATGTCGTTTCTTGATATTTATAGACAGATATTGTAGTTATCGGGTTGGAATCACGAAATTGTGTGGGCACTTTAGGAGATATAATTAATTGTAGTATACCCTTGCGTTACGTTTACGGTTGGATAATACACATTAGGTTGCATGAATAATTTCCACATAAGAACTGAGAATTTTATGTTTTGTCACTTTTTTACCGTTCAATTTAGGATTATAAATAGAACGTTAAAAACGTGGTGTCAACGTCTGTGTTCTGTGGTGTCAACTTTAGTTATATGATTAAATACGAAATTCAGATTTTATTTCAGATCTCATTAAAATTATATACTTTTTATTTTTTAAAGCACATTTCTAAATAACATTTAATTTGAACAAGAACTTTAAGTATTATTACAAGTAATAAATCCATAATTTTGTTACAGACTGACTCATTGATGATCTAAATTCTAAAGTACTTCTAGCAAATCTACAGACTCCAAATTTTGAACACAGATATTATTTAGCATAAATAATAAGGCATAAAGTCAATATTATTAAATATTTGTCTCGTTTTTATGTTTTTCGGATTCCTATGACACGGATGGAGCAATCCATCAGAAAAAGATACTCATTTATTCGACTTAGTTTAAGATGATTTTCTATTTCCAGTAGAGAAAAAAAAACGTAATCTAACTGATCATCAGTGAGTATAGTGGATCTGTTTCCTATTTGGTTTCTATTGGGTTATTTCTAAAGCTTTGTATACTTATATTCTCTTCAGGTTATATGAAGATTCAACGTATAACATAGGCTGAAGAACCTTTAACCTATAGGACATGTACATGTCAAGTCACATTTATGCTATGTCCCTACAAAAATATCATCTAAATATTAAAGTAATATCTGATGAAAAGCGTATTTTGTTTTGTTATAAAAAGAAAATTACTATAATTGATAAAATTTTAATCACCATTTGCTATAACAAAGTCAGCAAAAATAAATAATAATAATCTATATAATAATAATAATCTGCCTTCTACTGTCACTAATAGCTCATTTGCTAGTAATAATAGCTAAAAAGACGACAGGTTTGAACGGTTATTCTGTACCCAACTAACAACGTCGTGTCGTTTATCATCCACCGAAACACATGTATCAAAACGATTTATATTGGGCCAATTAATTGTATCTATTACCTAACAAGCGAATACGATACATCTGACACTATCTACAGAAGAGCTGCGAATGACTCACCGTGTGGGCCACTCGTGAGTAACTAGTACTTTACGCAAGCTAAACCTGCGTGCAACTACTTACTGCACAGTGGTCCACTCGACAATCACGCGTGTGCAGCTTGCGAGTACGGCGATCCTGTGACGAAAGAAAGTTTATATAGTGAACCTATATACAATAAATGTTATTGGCAAAAGAAAATCTGACTCCGAAATGTAAAGTACACCACTTTGCTTCATACACAGCTGGCGATGTAGAAGACTAGAAGTAGAAGTCAAAAAGCACAATTTAGCGAGCAGGAAGTTGCAAGTTTGAAGATTAGTCAGTTTATTTTTCGCTGAGCTTGGCTTTACTTAAATAAGCTCCGATTACTTGCGTTACCTCCAGTTGCATAAACGTCCATTAAGGTTTAATTACTATTTTAAGCTTTAATTGATGTTTTAAATTGCAACAAACTAGTAGAGAACGATCGTATATGTTTAAGATAGTATTATAAACAGCTAGTAATCACCTATTATGCTTTTATTAGCAAACCAATGTAAGCCGAAGTAGGCGAACAAAATAGAATTTCTTTAAATTGCGCATTGAATGACTGGTGTCATAATGGGCACAAATTTATATTTGTATGCATGAAAAGATATGAACATCCAATAATTTTTGGCCTTCTTTGGCGCAATCGTTGATAATAAAACTATGTGCTTTCCATTAATATTACAGAAATAAAATTTTAATATGGATACCAACTAAGTGTGTTATTTTTAACGCAATATTCAATATATCGTGAATCACATTTTGCACTGGCTTATTCTATGACATTAAAAATTACCTACGTAGCTCTAGTAGTAATATTTTAAAATGTAAAATATTCAAAGAATTGTTCGATTAATTTTGTTAAATAACGCTCTTTGACTATGAAATAGTTGAAGAGCGTTTAGCTGATGTACTAAGTGCAAGTTGCTCTAAAATTTGTACAACTTGTACAAATTAGCACGACACCTAAAGGTTCATCTGTTTATTCTCGCACAGAAATTAGGAAAATTCAAAATCGTTTGTATAATTTTATTGAGATCACATACGTGAAGCTTAACTTTGCATCAGAGGCAGTGTCTGGTCCTACTTTCATTGCATGATTAATTATGGAAAATGCGTATCTTTGAAGTATTAGTATTTTGACAAAGTAGAAATTCCGTTTTCGGATAAATAGAATAGACTTTCAGGTGTCATGTTATTTCGAACGACTAGTAGTTATATAAATGATTTTTATGTGGATAACATGTATCTTGGCCGTTTCGTTTCTACAAGAAAGAACTATTGTATAACAGAAAAGTAATGAACGGTGAATAATTGTTCACCTTGTGTCCATTTGAATTGAGTGGTACGGCGGAACCACAGTATAATGTTTGTAAATTAAAGGCTTGTAGAGTTAGAATCTTGGCTATGATAATGTATTTGTTGGTACTTCACTTCTTTTTATAAGTTAATAACATTTTTTATTTCTTGCAGATCAGATGTGCTTTTTTATAGATCACCTTCACTTTTATCAAGCAGATTTTACATCTAAAATCACTGTTTCTCATTTGCCTGGTCGTACCTGGTCCTCAAAATTAAATACCGGCTTGCAACACAGAACACAGGGTTGCAACATATCCACTATGTTTAAATTAAGTTAACTTATCAAGCAATAACTTATCAACATCTTTTGTCGAAACTTATAAATGTAAAGCTGGATTTTCAACCCAAGTTTACCTTCAAAATAAATATAGAAACCAATTTGTAGTGGATCTTAAGTAAAAAAATTGCTGCAACTTGGATCTTAAGTAAAAAATAAACAGCGCAAAATCAGGCGCCACAAAAGTATTTAGTATTAGTAAAACGTTGTTACTATTTACAAACGGGTATTGAGTTCAGGGAGTGAATTCGTCAGTTATTTATCCAATTTCTGGCCGGATTTGCTACGGGTATGCGACCCCGAACTGCCCTAGCTACTAACGTCACAAACTCTATCTTCCGTGATGACAGTATCCTTCATTTTTCCCCATTAAAGTCTCCTTCCTATAACGTCTTTCCCTGCCACATACATCATGTGAATTCCCATCCCCTCCACAAACCAGCAGAAGGTGGTATCTTCTTTTTCTTAGGTGCTACACTCTTGACAGAGTGGTCGGGGTCGTCAAATCAACATTAGTGGCCTTCTTCACAATGCGATACCACTCCTCCGAACTCTCGCTCTTCTGATGCATTGATGCAGCGGTTTGTTAAAGGATTCCTTTATCTAATAGTCCACCTCATGGGTGATCTGCCGCGCGGTCTGGTACCCTCAATCTTTCCTTGCACTACTAGGCCCTCTATGCATTCACCCCCGAGTCTAAAGAAAGTGAGAACACGAGCCCGCACTGTGCTCGACAATCTTTGATGGTGCCCAGCTCACGAAGAATGGACTCATTGGTTCGGAATTTCGTCTAAGATATACCAAGCATTCTTCTCTAGCACCACATTTCAAAAGCGTCGATCCGCTTTTTCTCATCTTCCCGGGTAGTCCATTAGTCCATGTTTCAGCAGCATAGAGAAATATGGGGAATACGAGAGCCTTAACAAGTAGTATTTTTGTGGCTTTGGTAATATTTCATAATTATATTTACATATTTTACTCAGCTTGTCCATAGCTGACCTACAAATTGCCATTTGCCTCTTGATCTCGTCTATGCAGCCGCCATTATTTGATTTTTATTTTTTATTATTTTACATAGTTGTGTGTATGTCGTTTATCCAGTGTGGCGATTAAAGGACAAAATGCCTCTACACATACCATAAACATACGGCCTTCAGCTCCCACTAGCCCTACTAGGCCTGGCCAAGGCGGCGACCATGGTAACGAGAGGCCGCTCATTCCAATTGACTCAAGTACGTACAACAAACGAACTTTTTGGCTGAATGAACATCTGACTCAGCTGGAAAAGAAGCCGGAAAATATAAGGTGCCATATCTTGGGCCTGTGTGAAGTCCGTAGAGAGGATTCTGATTCTGGCCACCTTATGTATTACCGCAAGGGCAATCAGATGTTGACTTTCTCGTTCATAATATTCTCTACAACAACATTAAGAAAATCTCCAATTTGTGAAAAAAGTAGCATACCCGATTCTTCGCTTATCGAATGAAATCTGAAATAGGACTTCTTGATAATGGAAGTAGAAATAACAGAGTATAATTACGATAATTACTTGTAACTTCCTTAAGAAAGAGTAAGTTCTTTGAAAGAACTCTTTCTTCAAAAAAGACGTCAGGTAGTGGATATGGCGAAATTCTGGTAATGTAACAAAAAAATAAGATCGACTTCATTATGGATAAAAAACATGTATTTAGAGATATCTCAGTGACCCACAAGTTCAACACCGGATCCGATCATCGACTTGTACGAGGCTCTTTCCATATCCATCTTAAACTTGTAAGAAAACGACGGACAAAATTTATGCTCTGACCAAACTGCATTCAAGTCATGGCGGGCTTTAAGAAGTTCCAGAAGATACTCGGGGATAGATTTGAATGAGTATCGGCGGCTTAACAAGCGATAAGGAGCTATATTGCGAAATAGGAGCTCTTAAATCTTTACAGGAATTTGTCTGACAAAGCTAACTGACGAAGCTCAAAAAGGAAGATGTCAGTATAGTACCGTCTAAACCAGAACTTTCGAGAGAAATCGAGAAGCTCTATGGATAGTTATACACGACGACAAGTTCCTGTTACTAACTTGGTCAAAGACCCAAAAGCCAAATTGACCCGACATTACACTGAAGATATTCCGGACGTCAGCTTGTGCGAGAATAGTATGACTCTCAAACAACTAAAGAACAACAAGGTACCAATATACTCTCATCTTAAGTTTAATACTCCACAAATAACTTTACTGACCAAAAACCGTTAATAGTTAAAGCTCATCTAAGATTAGTTACTCAGGACAAATTATACACTCTAACGCTATTTTAAAATGACCTTTATTTTTTCAAATTACAAGACATAGAATCACATAGAACGAGCCACCATCCACATTATGACAGCTCAGTACGAATGAGTGGCTGTTAACTTTTGCAGATGTTACCAGGATCAACAGCTTTCACTTTTCACTTGTTAATATCGAGAATACTACGTCTTCAGTTCGTAAATCTATGACAGGATACACATTGTAATGAAATTAACTGGCTAAAAGGACTATGCATATTCTCTATTTCTTTTTATATAGAATTAATACCAATTCAAAAGTAAACGACTGACTGACAGATCAACGCATAGACTAAACCGCTGATCGTAGAGACCTGAGACTTGGAAGGTATGTTTTTATGTTTATTTAACCCATAAATCCATAAATTATAATACACATATATATTCTATTAAAAATCTTATTAGAAAAATTTTTGACTTCTACGTCAACATAGTCGCGGACAAAAGCTGGTTGGTATATCATGAGCGTCGTATACATAATTCATATTGTATTCATATATACTCTGTCATACGTACTACTATTGACGAAGCACTGACGCACTATAAGACTTTTTTTCGCTTTCAGGTCAACACACGTAAGCTATACGTACCTCAAATATAATTTAGACCGTCTGCAACTCGCAGACCGCCATTAAATACATATCCCATATATTTATATAATTTTAGAACATTACGTGAATAATTTTATTTACGTGCTTACGTCTCGGTCCAGTGTGCTCCACTCAACTATAAACTAAATTAGATTATTTTTACATTGTCTTTGGATTATTTTCGTTACCAATGTCAGTGTGATGGGGAAGAGGTTTTGTGCTGCGTATATACTGTTATTTTATATTATATTACTAAAACAACATATTTCCACGCACTCTATTGTTTTAATAAAAAAAATATATATGTGCTCTCTTATAATATGTCAATTTAAATACTTTTTTTTATTCGAATCCTTTGTAATTCTGTAGGTATAATAAAGTTATATAAATAGTAAAAAAGTTCATAAATTTAAATTGTTTATAAATATTTTTTATTAAATTACAAGCTCATATTAAAATATTAAAAACTTTCACCACGTTCTAAAGTAGATATTCATATGTGTATGTAAATATTTTATGATAATGCACCAATACTTTTCTAAATTGGTTTTCTTTTTCTTAATCCAAAATTATTAACAAAAACGTTCGCAATAATTACAGTAATTAATCTATTACACCCCATTAAAATATCATCACTTCATTTCGTAAACACCTACGCCAAATTAATTAAATCTAAACGTTGAACGGTTCTCCACATTAGGAGATAATTCGAAGATGTTAATACACCAATGTATTAACATCTTTATATTATGATACATGTTTAACGGCAATATGAGCTGTTGTCGGCCGATTCCCACGCGTTTCGCGGTCTCCTATTAAACTATATCGCAATAAACGTGACGCTCTAGACGTGTTCAACTTTATATTAGAAGAACAGTTGAAAAGGCACCTGGATAGGTAGTATTTACTTAATCATGTTCTTTTTCAATATGAATGATTAATATTTATAAGTTTATAAAAAATAAGTTAATAATTATTTATCCTTTTTACGTAAACTAATAGCAGTATTTATAAACTAAATTAAATCAAATACGAAAGGATATTATTAATATTACGTCGAAAGAAGCAGATTTTTTTTCTAAAAGAAATATTATCAAAATCCCAAGAAGCTTGTAAGCAAGCTTCGTGACCAATACTCATGAAATAATGACCGAAGCCATCTATCGGCAGCCATAACCAATGAATCTTTGACATAAGTAAAACCTTAGCAAAACACTTTTATAAAAACAAGTAAATAAGTAGTTACGCAAGTTCGAACGTTAGACTTTCTGCAAAGGTAAATATAACAAAGGAGAAACTCAACAACCCTTTTATTTTTATTTCAAAATCCTATGAAAAGGTCAGTTGCGGTGGATAAAATATGAAGCCATGAAAACAAATGTACCGTATATTCAAGATCAATGACCAAAGGGTATATACTTATACATAGCTCCAGACTTTAAAACTATCTTTTTATGGTTTCCTATTTATTACAAAAGTTAACGAGTTTCAGTTTAATAAGCAACGGTGTTTGTCAATATTTATTTTTGTGGTTATTTTCTAGAAACGAAAGCCATAACACAATCATATGAAAGATATAACTTAATCGCTGCTTATATCTCAATCATACATATAGATTATAAAATATGTAATTTATTACTAATTTACTTAATCAAGATATCGTCTGCTGCGTTAGTTGTTCCATTGTCAAACGACGTGATTTTATTTAGTTTTTAGTTCAATGTATGCATTTTCTAATGGTTTTGAATCCTTTTATATTTCGGACATTACAAAATAGATAGAAATAAGCATAATCGTATATAAATACTAATCTTAATCCTCTTTGCAAACTGTGTTCGTCGTTAGGCGGTTAGTTGGGTCTCAATTAGTTGGTTCATAAATAAAATACTTATATATACTCGTAGCAATCGATTTTAAACTTAATTTACCACTAGAATCATCATCATCATCAGCCCTTTTAGGTCCCCACTGCAGGGGCTCAGGCCTTCCTTATGAATGGTTAAGGAGGGTGGGCCATGGCCGTCCACGCTGGCCCAATGCAGATTGGAGGTATTAACGACTGCAAATGCAGCCGGTACCAACGGCTTAACGTGCCTTCCGAAGCACGGAGAAGCTCGAGATAATAATTTTTTGGTCATCCATCCCGTGACCGACCCTTGCGAAAGTTGCTTAACAACAACGATCGCGGGCCGCGGTGCTTATCCTCTACGCCACCGAATATTATTGCTTAATTAAATAGTATTACAAGAAATGAGGTTTATTCAAATCAATAAAATGTAACGTTTGAATTGAAATATTATTGTTTCAAAACTCTACATTGCTTGTGATATTGTAGTACGAGCTGTGTTTAGACAGCTAGTATGTGAAAAGAGAAATTATAGTGAATAAACAATACTTTTTATCAATCTTTAGCTAACTGATATATTTTTTTAAATCACATCACCAACCCTTTTACGTCCCCACTGCAGGGGCTCAGGCCTTCCTTATGGATGGTTAAGGAGGATGGGCCATGACCCTCCACGCTGGCCCAATGCGGATTGGAGGGTATTAACGACTGCAAATGTAGCCAAGACCAACGGCTTAACGTGCCTTCCGAAGCACAGAGTCACCCATCCCGTGACCGACCCTTGCGAAAGTTGCTTAACGACAATGATCGCGGGCCGCGGTGCTTATCCACTACGCCACCGAGCTACTCAACTTTAAATCAACTTAGAAAATATTTATACAACGAGGATTTTAAAAACAAATTGAAACAATTATCTGATCTATATTATAAATTTGCATTAGGCGGCCAATAATAATTTTTATCCTCGTTTTATAATATAACGGAATAATTTTACAAATATCCATTACATTTATTAAAAGTTATTTAAGTAACATAGTCTGTTTTTATTCGTTTTAATAAGCGACCTCATACTTTTGTGGGGTTTATTCACTTTAAACACATCATGAAGAACTGATAAGTTCTTGCCCCCTTTTTTGTCACCCAAAATACGTCCACCTATTGTTAATCTATGTATTAAAAAACAACCTCGAACCATCCTGGATGTCAAACGCAGCGCTTAAATAGCACAGAGCTTTAACGAAATAAAACCTTTGTTACCTTTTGAAGTAGGTTGAGTCGACATCATGTTCGAGGCTATTTTTAGAACAGAATAGTACTACTAAATTGGCGGGGTGGTAGCGCTTCAGATGTTTAATAAAAGAACATATTTTTTCTGACGAACGGGATGTAAACTAATAAGACTCAATAAATTTTACTAGAACTTTAGATATAACAATTAAACTTGTAATCTGATTTCACTTAAATTTAAATAAGAGCACACGACGACAACTAGCGTTAGTATTAAAAAAATAAGATCAACACGCGTAGTTAAAAGTTATGAAGTAACACACATCAAAAACACAGTTGTATGAAGTCTATTGAAACAAATAGACAAAACACGCCATACCCACCATATTACGTAAAAGGCAAATAAAATGTTTTTGTTTTAAAAAATATTCATGAATCTTAACCGATATATTTTTTATTAGATACATAAAGGGAAGATTGGGTTTTAAATCAGAGGTAAGCTGAAACAACCCTGATTTCTCGAAATCTAAAAATTGTTAGCAAGTTGGCATTGTCGCATGTTAACTGCAACCAACATAAGCAGAGTCTGTCACCATAAGTCGTAGAGTAGGGGTTGTTATATCTCTTTTCTAAAACTTCTCTACAGCCAATTAACTTTTATAGTAAAATACTTTTGGTATTCATATATAAATCACGTAATTAATTAATATCACGGCATAATATTTCAAAATTTTGATACACATTGCGTAAGCCGAGTAGCCGAATTGCGTAAGTTCAATGGAAATTAGTTGTTAAAGTTGCGAATGGTACGGGTTTCGAAACCTTAAACTAACTTTTGGAAAACAGGGGAAAAATATATATCTGTCGGTATATCGGTATATCTCTGTACTTTTTCTTTTTGTTTTTTTTGTCACTTTGTAGGAAACGCAAAACACAGCAAACTATTGATAATATTTAAACACTTTTACCTGGAAAAACTTTATCATCATTTGCCGTAGCTTCGACTTCGTGAACTTTAGTATTTTCCAGTTCTTTGTTATTGATTAGGTAATAGAATATCATCTATAATTTGAATCATCATCTATAAAGGTTATAGATGAAATGTACATTATTTTAGTCATCTTTGCACAGGGTATTACAGAATATAGTAGGATATCGCGATTGCTTATTGGGGCTTCACGATCTTACTAATGCTTCAGTGATTGTTTGGTAGATTCCTTCAATTTGTTTTACGTCGACCCAAATAATATTTAGCTTATTCAAAAAACGTTGATATATCAAGCACTAGGAGGAACTGGAACCACTCCAAACCAGGAATAAAGCATATTTACCTAGTTATTTATTCACTGGGACCGCAAGAAAAATAAAATGGACATAAAATATGCAAGTACACATAAAACGCAAAAAGGTCATTTTTTACCACAAAGAGCATGTCTATCGTTTTATAGTATCAAGACAAAAAAATGAATTTAAAATTGTCGTCGCTAATAACGCTCTCGCTACCACTAGCAAATTTCGCAACTGAATTTAAAAACCTTGGCTTCGTGAACCAATAAATAACCAAATTATTCTTTCTATTTCTTTTATTACATTAGCTTCAGTAAAAGCTTGTCTTTATACTTTTTCTTTAATACAGATTATATTTATTTATTATCTCATGAACATTTTTATATTATTCAAGTTTTAACTTAATGTCTACTACACTCAAAAAGATGGTTTACTTTTCTCATATTTAACAACAGTTTAGTATAGTCTGAGTTCAATTAGACACTGTTATATTTAGAAACAAAATAACACATCGCATATCAAAATTTTATTACTTAAATAAAACTCTAATAACATCATTTCACATATTAAGACAAGGTAATAAGGTACAAGGTAAATATTAGTGCTCAAGTTTGAAAGTATAAAAGTTCATACTGTCTAGTGCACTCATATGATACATTGATAGTATTCCTAACACTCTAAAGTGTCACAATCACTATCTTTATTTTCATACGTAAAATAAAAACTTTCAACTTTTAAGAAGATTACGCGGATTAACAAGTTAATAAAAAAAAATAACGTTTATTGAAAAAAAGTACAGATCGCCAACCGTGTTATATTATAGTATTTTATTATTTGAACGCAGCCATACTCACTGCACATAAAATGTGCAAGTTGTATACATAATTTAGAGGTAACTTTAAGTAATAAACTCCATCAGTAGTTTCATCGACAGCCTATTATTTTGTCTGTTGAGTACTGTCTTGTTAACGTAAAGAAAATGCCTTATTCTTTGAAGCAGAGCTCTTTAGCCACTAGAATCTGCCCCGAGCGGCAAGGTCAAAGCGTACCTGGCTTTATCTGATAAAACTTCATTGTGCAAGTATGGTGACGATTCCAGATCCAAACCCATTTCGAGTAAGACCAGAGTACTTGACTATCTTTTTCCTAGACTATAAACCATCCACTTAAAGGTCAGGATATCAGCCTATGCGGTCAAAGAAGGGATGCGTAAAAACTTGTCCTTACGTTGGCTTGCAAAGGATTGCCCCATGACTACGAATATCCCCTCAGGTGTATCTGGTTCTGTTATTCACCAGTGCCGCCAATTACGCGTCAACCACTGCGCCAACGAACTGCATCTTTTCTAGGAAAGCCTTTAAGAAGTTTATGGTTTTCTAAGTATTATAGTATACAACAAAATAGTTAGCAAACCCCAACACTATAAATACTAAGTAGAAAATACTACTCTTAACTTGATTTAAATATATGAATCATGGTTTTGACGGGTTCGATTCCAAACAGTCATCAACACGTAAAAATTGTTACTATTACATATGGTGTTAAAAAAAAATCATTAATTAGCCGCAACAGCGTTCTGAACCACTCCATTCTCACAACTTCCTGGTTCAAAATCGATCGTTCTTTGTCTGTTTGTCCACAATATCGACATATCATCGCCTCGACTAGACGTACTGTCAACGATTTTCCACACTAGTAATTGGAGCCATATTGATTTACTATCAATATAAAAAGCCTAATAGACATTATAGGACATAACATTATCTAATTTTTAACACTGTTATAAGGCTAATTTGGACAAGATCTATATGTGCAAATGTACAATTTAAAACATTCAATTATGCATTAATACAACGACCATTACATTCAGTAAGTCATAGATATAACAAGTGTGTATGTATTATTATAATTAACTTCGGTCTCTGTAGCTATATACCAGAATAAAGTATTGGCTTCCGAATCAGAACTTGTTACATCTATATAAACTAACACAATTCTTTCACTGCAGTAAAACTGCACCCCGAATGTCAACGATAAATCAAGATGACATTTGAAGGGGCGTACATTTGAACTAGATATGCCATAAACTATCTTAGTCTTTATATATCTATTTAATTTTCAACAAATCCCAAAGTGTGTCAATCGATTGACTCTTAAAATTCAATTCGAGTTGACGATACAGATGCTACTCGTACTAAGAAGCGGGACAGACGGACCCACCAGCCTTCCCCAGATTACGCTGCAGCGTAATGAGTTGCAGTCTCATATCATTGTTTAGGCGCATCGAGTGCCGAGATGAGGTTCGGCGATAGGGCACGCGCAGGGCATCTGCAAGGTGTTTCGAGGATGTGACGTAGAGGGTCGAGAGTGAGCTCTTTGTGCGGTTGTTGAGGGCGGGCGAAACGCAAGAATGCGGCGTGCGTGCGGGCGACGGTGCGGCAGGGCGCGGGGTACGGGGTGGGGGATGCGTCGCGGTGGCGCGGGGCAAGCGCGAGCCGGGCGCGTGCCGCAGTAGCGTGGAGGCGCCGCCGCGGCCGCTCGACGGCAGGCACCATTCGCCACCTTCGGCGTCCAGCCTGATGCGAACGCGGAATCACCACCGCGCCGACACGGCATCCTCGCCCCGTACTACGCGCGAAGGCTAGTTTCCGATCCCGTCGTTCCCGCGTATCGAGCGACCGTGATCACTTATTGCGGTTATTTTCTGTGTTAAACTCCCACCGGCAAAGAGCTGTTGAAAATCTGAAGAAGTTGAGCAGTGGATGGACAAAGCGCGGGGTAAACGCGGCCGGCGATCTTTGTTGCGCTCGGCACCCTTGCCGCCGCGATTCAATTGTTTCCTTAACTTCCTTAACATAAGTTCTCGCGGCAGGGATACCATAACCGTTATTCGCGTTCGCGAAATCAAAATCGGCCTGATGTTATTATGTCCAATACACCGCGCTGAAGTTATGTAAATGATAATCGTAAAATAATATCATGTTGCGTTGCGATTTAGCTAATGTGGGTCTTAATCCTTGATTGTTTTGCCGCAGATTGTCTCTGCTTTACTTATGCTATAAAATTAAAAGCCTGATTTCTTTTCAGGTATAACTTTACTTTACACAAAGCATATATAAGTGCTTCCAGAGTTATTTAATTTGTATGTCATTCTTACCAATGTTAAATGACAATACTTTTAAAAATGGAATAGACAAAAGTGTGCTTTAAATAAAACTGCATCCATTAATTGACCATGCTTTGACATGTTCGATTCTGTGCTTGATTATAGGTATAGGTTAGATTAATGGGAAAGCGGTCTAGAAAATACGTACACCAAGGATCTTTTGAAGATAATTCGTCTTCAATAAGTGATAACGGATTTTTTACGCTTATTTTTTCGATCAAACGTACTCTTATACACAATATTTATGAATAAATTAATTTCAATTTTTTTTTTGGCTTTATGGTATAATTATACATTAGACGCTGTCAACATTTTAATATAAGATCTCTCTTTGTGATCAATAAATTGGACATAATTATTTCTTATAGTTTAATTAACGGAACTATCTAATTTTTACACCTTTACAATAATGATCATAACAATTTGTTTCAGAAAATTTAGTGTGCCCAGTTTTATTTGAAAAGTCGCCAAAACGTCTGTGGCCCCAACTATATACTCCGATTAATGTCACCAAAACGCCCCATTAATTTAAATATAGGCTTTACGTCATAATTTAACCTATTTTTTGTCCTTTTTATCTAAAATAACTGTTATGATGGTTCCGACGTTTCTAATTAATGGCTTATTGAGCTGACAAGATGTTTATTCTTGTGACAAAATCACCTTTATATTATATTTTCTAGTTTCGACTTAGAATTGGCTGGGCTATACCGGCAACTCTCGTAGTCCATTGAAAGATTAATGCCCGTCTTCAGAAAGACATCAGCTCTAGAGGAGAGCGGTTGTAAATAATGTACCTCGTTTTATTCCTTATTGTTATTTATAAAAGTTTTTATTTTGTCCGCTTATTGAACAAAAATTGTATGTATACAGCATAAAATAATATATATCAGCTAAAAAAATAAGTTTTCTTTTCTTTTAATACTACGGAAAGTGATGGGCACCCAATATTTTGTTTTTGACCTAGTTATATTTATAAATAGGGCATGTACTCCTCTTTATACTAAGATTTTAAAGCTTTTAAGGAAAATATAGACCTATTACAACACTTCTTTGGCTGAGCCTTATTACTCTTAGGGCCTATAGTTGGAGTTTGTTATTCCAACCGATGAATATTCTTATAGGTATCATATCTATCATAGCAGCTAAATGAGTTTTTGCAATCGAACGTCATAAAATTTGACTACAAACTAACTTATGCCTGTTCAACGGAATACTTCATTATGAACAGACCTTAGCACGATTTTTTTCTTTATAAAAATGTAGTTTTTGTTCCAATTCAGTAGCACTGACATTATAAATAAATTTCGAAAATTTGCTAGCTTTTATTCCCAATAATGTCATAATGAATTAAAAGAACTTATATTCAATGAAGTTCTATCATATTTATTCGAGGCACCCCGTTTGGAGAGAAATTATAATTAATTATAAGTGCCACCTGAATTTAGTGTAGGGATAAATTTGTTTTTATCGACCTATTTTCCAACGGAATTTTCATTTTGAAATTCTCAAATTAGCATGGAATGAGTTATTTCCTTTCTGCAAACAATTTTTTTCAGTAGCGCTTATGTTGGGTAACCCATGGCTTGTAGGTAATTAAACGTTTACAACGAAGGTGACGTAGTAGCATTAAATTTATTTTATATAACCGTTCACACGTATAGGTAACAATAATAAAAAAACTTATTGCAATCAATTAATTATACCAAAAAACTATAGGCAAAAATTTCGTCTAATTTTTGGGCTGTACTATAGTAAAAACGTACGGTACAAAATATGGTCAAAGAACAATACCATGCGTATTGGAGGACAAGAACCAGAGTAACGGCTTTTTAATAAAATATTCTTTAATAGAGAAAGAGCTGACGCACTGGGCTACTTAAATGCGAATAAAGATAGTGGACAATAGTTTAAAAAGTTGGGATTTAAATCTACCCTCACTTTTTATTCTTTAATTTTAGGATGGTTTTTCCTTGTGGAATTGCCACTCCTGTAGATATAACTATTATAAGCTTATTCCACGTCTAATACTTGATTCAACCATTCTGAACTACCCTCATTATAACAAAAATAAATAATGAAATCTGAACTATCGTTGTACGAGGGTCAAACTGAAAGTTCTTAGAACTGGCCACTTATAAACAATATAATAAAAAAATAATTCTAAAATTTGAAAATATAACTCTTTGCCAATATTACTGAGTATATATTTCATTCATTTGTCATTTGTTTTACGATTTGGCGGCAAATTGAAAATTGTCTGTGTCACGTCATCATGAATTTAACACGAGAAAATTTTCGTGCAATGATTTTTTATGACTTTCGATGTCATTTAAGTCAACAAGAAAGTTATGATAGACTACGATTGGCCTTTCACGATGAAGCCCCATCTCGTGCGACTGTTTACAACTGGTTTAATGAGTTTAAACGTGGTCGCACTAATCTCACTGATGATTTACGTGAGGGACGGCCTTCTACGGCGACGACTGAAGATAACATCTGTGTTGTGCGGCGTATGATAGAGACTGACAAAAGAGTGACCTATCAACAGATTCGGACAAGCTTAGGCATCGGTATGAGTCAAGTGCACAAAATCCTCCACGAACATTTAGCGGTCAGGAAGCTTTGCGCCCGGTGGATACCTCATAATTTGACTGAGGCTCAAAAACTCCATCGTGTGGATTGGTGTCGTAAAATGATTGAAAGATTTAACGGAGGTGACTCAAATGCTGTGTTCGACATACTAACAGGTGACGAAAGCTGGATTTACTGTTATGATCCTAAAACCAAAAGACAATCTGCTCAGTGGGTGTTTCCTTTCGAGGAGTTGCCAACTAAAGTGAAGAGAGATCGAAGTGCGGGAAAAAAATGGTGGCCTCGTTCTTTGGAAGGATAGGTCATTTTGCAACAATTGTGTTAGAGGATCAAAAAACAGTTTCTGCAGAATGGTACACTACCAATTGTTTGCCACTTGTCTTGGAAAAAGTTCGAGAGAAACGACCTCGCAGTAGGATCCTCCTTCACCACGACAACGCCTCGTCGCACACCGCCAAGCGAACGATCGACTATTTGGCGACATCAAACGTTGAATTACTGGGTCACCCGCCGTATAGCCCCGACCTCGCGCCTTGTGATTTTTATTTATTTCCAAAAATTAAAGAAAAACTTAAAGGAAAGCGGTTTATGAATGCTGAAGAAGCGGTGGCTGCGTATCGCGATGCCATTGAAGAGACCCCTAAGGACGAGTGGGCAAAGTGCTTTTCCCAGTGGTTCCATCGCATGCAGCGGTGTATTGACGTGAATGGACAATATTTTAAAAAGATATAATAAAACTAATAACTGGCTAATGTAATCAGTTTTTGATTTTCTAAGAACTTTCAGTTTGACCCTCGTATTGCTTTATGTGACACCAGTTTAATCTAATTACTCGGTTACTCTACCAGAATCTTATGCAATAAATCTTTTACAAATGAGTATCTCTCAATAGTGTACATGCAAATAATTATTTCAGGAAGCTTTAACACAAACAGTAATAATAGATCGTTCAAATTTCATAGAGACAAACGTTGTATGAATTTTAATTTAAGTATGCCTTCTAAATAGCTGTTTTCTAAATATAGTCATTAGTCTACGACTTAAAGTTCATATTCGTGTAATTATCATTTGCCAATTAGAGCCAAAAGTGGGCTCGATGTTTAAATTCTGAGCGTCGGGGGTGAATGAATAAAAAAATAATTGAATCTCTAATAAGTTCCATAACGGTTTCTTTTCAGTCTATGTTAATTTGCCTTCCTCTTTTTGTTGCTATAGAGTTTTTTTTCTGGTATTGAAAATTAACAAATTCTTATATGGTATTAGTTATATACGGTATTAGTTTCTTTGAGGATTAAGTTATAATTTCTACACTAAAAATATCTACTGTTACGGCAGTAGACAAATAAAACTATTTATTTTTATTACAATTGCCGTTTGCTCGTTAACACGTACACATTATTTAAACTCTCATTAATTCTAAACTGTTAACAAACATTTGTGAATATCGAAATACTATGCTATCGGTGCGGAGTAAATCTTCTGTACTACAATAAATTTTTATCCCTATTTTATTTCATACAGAGAAGTCAAACTGAAAAATACGTTAGACTCGGAAATCACTTTCCATAATATAAAAAAAAAACAAAAACACAGGCCCATTGCGAGTCAGACTCGCGCATGAATGGTTTCCTATAAAAAAGCAAAAATCACGTTTTTTGTCGCCGCCTTAAACATTTATTGTGTTGTTATTTATTATAGCTGCAACGGGAATACTCTATCTGTGAAAATTTCAACTATTACGGTTTATGAGATATAGCCTCGTCTCGTTTTCTTCTCATTGGTACGAAACCTTAAAACTATGATATCACAGTCATTACCCTCATCATCGGCCTTTTTACGTTCCCACAACAGGGGCTATTATAATATGTAAATTCACAGAGCTATTATAAAGTTAACATTTATCTTAAATTAAATTTGAAATAAATGTTAAGAACGGATAAATTTCTTAAGCATTTTCTTATTATCAAACAAAAAAAAACTGCTATTTTATTTAGTTATTAATATAAGACAAGTTTAAGAGAATGTCTATAATTGTATTATACAAATTGCTAAAAGTATGTAACAAATTAACTATCGTAGATTATTTTCGTTTATACCTTAACCGCACTGACATTCAGCACAAGTAATAGAATTCTTATTTACGACCTTACTGACCCTCGTCTCCGCCAAATGTATGTATGTCATTTGAGAACAACAGCATACAATTCGCACAATAAATGAACAGTTTTTTTCTTTTACCAAAAATAACCCAAATACCGAAGCGAAGAATTTTATGAAAAAATATGACAAAAAATCCAACCTACGTATTCTTCGCACAATTTTTCATAACATACATACTTTCACTTAATAATGATATATCCGTTAATTGTAAATCCGTATTTGTAAATATAGCACTCTGAATTGTAGTGTTTTTAAATTATTTTGTGCCTATTCTAAAGAGTGTACTAAAAATCAATTGTGCAAAAATAATTACAAGACACAAATTAAAGCTAATACTTATTACACGGACAGTTTTACCGCCGTTGAAAATAGCACGAAAAGATGCCACAGACTATTAGCTGAGTGGCTATTTAACGGCATTTTTTTATTTTTACTTTGAATCACATCGATAAACCATGAAGTTATAAGTAGGCAGCATATAACTTTAATTTCGAAACGATCAGGAATGGAAAAAGTGCTAGGTATTATCAGACTAATTCACAACAATGACATAAATGTATTTAATTTTTATATTTTTAGTTTAAAACATTTTTATTTGTAATATAATGAAAAATATACGTTTTATTATTCATGTTCAATTTTTTGGGTAGATATATTTATTTATTGTCTACGTAATGAAAGTTTGTAATAGAAACCAAAAAATGAACAGTGCTTCTTATATGCGTATGAATTTTTAAACTATTTTATTTTTTATGTTATTCATGGATTTTCGCTTAATTTTAACACAGAAAATTATATGTATTATTTTGTTATTTATTTTCAAAGAAAAATATTTCTATATAACATAATTTGTGATTCAATGAAATAAACCTTTGTTTATAGTCGACTGGCCGATCCGACAGACGTTATCCTATCAAATCCCTCGGAGAGAAATGCTTTCAATTATACTCGACGTTATCCACTTTTCATTAAATATAAATTAAATACTTTCTTCAACGAAATCTGTTCAACTAATACCAAATTATCAAAAAATAAGTAATTTTATATAGAAAAATGTTTAATCGCAAATCTCGGGTTAGGTATTTTAAGAAAAGGGAAAAAAGGACTACATTATTCCAAAGTTCACAAAACATTAATAGGGGAAAAGGTTGAATTTCCACTTTCCACAGTTGCACATTTTGAGTTTTCTACATGCTTTATACTTCATACATCTAAGTAATTTTCAATGGATTCGTTCTCGTTGACTACGGACTCAAATAAGTACGTCGCTTTTGTCATCTCCATCAAAATCTGTATATGGCAAATGTTAATTGTTGCTCAAGATCATTGATCCATATTTTACAATACCTGTTAGGTACAAGGAGACCCGGTCTATTCCCGAATCTATTTTTCAACAAAAATAATTATGTATCACAGTTATGTTTATGAAGAAAGCTAATTCGGCGAATTATAACAACGACTTTTTAACACAGCGCTCAATGGGATTTCTACCTTAATTAAGTAATAATAAGATCTTTTTGATGTTCAGTTTTGTTTACTTTGTATTTGTAATTAGCAAATTTTGACGACCTACTTTGTGTTATGATGAAACTTCCAAATTAATTTTCATTTCATCACACACATTAGAGTAAAGCTAATTAATGCAAAAAGTTAAATAATATTGTTATTCTTAAATTATAATTTAGCAACAATATACCATTTTAAGTATTCATTGAATATTTGAATACTTACTCGTGCAAAATGCAAAAGTTATATTTTCATTATTTAAATCTAAAAAACACACACGCATTCACACGGATAGGAACTCATATATTTTTATTAATACAATGACCACAGTAAACCAAAATATTTATTTTAATGTGTTTGTAATACTTTTTCTTATTATTATATTTGATCAATTTTGCATTTCATTAAGAATATACTTTTACTTTTTGTTTAAGAATTTTTACGAAAATTAAAATTAATTTTTTTAAGACAATTACTTTTCGACATTGAATACTATCCTATTTTTATCAATACGTTGTCTGAAGGCGTACTATCTGTTACACTTGTTACGTTTAGTCAACATCAGCCCTTTTACGTCTCCACTTCAGGGGCTCAGACCTCCCTTGTGGATGGTTAATAAGGATGAGTCATGACCGTCCCACGCTGGCCTAATGCGGATTGAAGGGTATACGACTGCAAATGCAACCGGAACCACAGGCTTAAATTACCTTCCGTAGCATGGAGTAGCATGAGATTGTAATATTTTAGTTACACAATAATTCCATAACCGACCCTTGCGAAAGTTGCTTAGCAGCAAAGATGGGTCGCGGCGCTTATCCATTTCCTTACCGAGCGTTTAAGTAGTATATACGAAACCTGTTATTACTCTTAGTATCCAATGTTATACTTATATTATAGGTAGAACGCCGTTGGTTTCTAAATAAATAAATTTTGAATCTCGACGGTTTGTTGTAACCTTCCTAATTAACACGCAGCCCTCGATTGCTTGCTTTTACGTTCAGCTTGACCCGAATTTAAGTACTTTTAAGCACATTTTTGTTGTTGTATCCTTTTGTGTTTCAGTTTTTTTTTTCACATAATAAGATAAAAGTGTTTCAAAAGCGCCTGCCCTTGGTTTTGCTCAGACAACTAATTATTTAATAAGTAGTTTTTCCATATATAATGAAGAGCACAGAAATATACCATATATGAAAAATATGTCTGTATACGAATTATTTTCTCTACTGTTTAGTTCGAATTATAAGAATTGCAACAATAAATAAAATATATTATAATTCATAAAGAAATCATAAACATACATAACATCGATACATTAACGTTTTTACTATAACTGTACAAGAACACATCTATCATATATCTATAAATCTATCACATCTGGCAAAAACTATTATCTATAATAGGATGTTAAAACGTTTCAACATTGTCAATATCATAAACCAAACTAATAACAATGGAAAAGTGTGCATATGTTTGTTTGTCGTGTGACTTTGTGTCTAGCGCCTTGACCATGTTTTGTTGCAAAATAATCGTAGTTCTATAAAAATTGGTAAGTATTCTGCAAGTAATCGCTATTACTGATCAATACATTTTCTTCAAAAGGTTATCTAAACGTTTTTAGCGTTAAATAATAGCGTCACTAAGCTGGGATGGAGCCGAAAGACGGCTCATCACCTAAATTAATCCTGTTCTTGCCGTAATATATAAAGTCTCGAAGAAGTACCCTTAAGAATTCCCTTTAACTGCCAAAGTTTGACATTATATATATTTGCGAATAACTTATACATATCGTATGAGGGCTTTAAGAGTTACAAAATATATGAAAAAAGAGTATGATAATTATTTGTTAAATCAAGCATAGGTATACATTCATTCATTAGTCGAACCTTGATATTTTTACTCGCTGCAACCCGCGGCTTCGCCCACGTGACCGAGAGTGCTGTGTGCACTCTGACCTGCTATAATGGAGGCCTAAAAGTTTTCCATTGAATATCCACCTTTATATCATCATTATTAGCTTATCAGCTTCCTCACTGCTGAGGCATAGGCCTGACCAATAGATGAAACCAAAAAAGAAAAATCTACCGATGTTTTTGTGGATAACGCGAATGTCTTCATAGAATAGTCCAGTAGGCCTTTTTTCCATTTTTGAGAGACATCGACAATTTCAAAAATTACAAACGTACATTTTCGTTGAAATAATAGTCCTTTCATTGAAATCATTATCAATTAGGCCGTAATTTTGCTTGGATCAACATATTTGACTACTTATTCTGAACTTTCAGATAAAGGAATTTTAAGGGCTTACAACAGCCTGAAGCTTTGTTACCCCTGATTCTCATAGCAATATGACGGTCAGCTTGTTTTTGCTTTCTCAATCCAGCATTTTCAGATATTTTAGCGCGTGACGCCTAATTAAATTTTTTTTTTTGCCCCATTTATAATTTAACTATCATAGAACGAATTTTAGATAAAAACTGTTTTATATCATATATTATTAGATCAAGTACTTTTGATTTCATATTCATAAGTACATTTTTCGCAAACATAATATAACGCTCCTCGGTTAAGTACTTTTTAAAGTATTATTATTTGAATTAATGATGAATAATTCTCGATTAAAATATATTATTAAAAAACCGGGCAAGTGCAAGTCGGACTCGTGCACGAAGCATTGTCAAAGGAGTTGTTTGAAATTTAAGAGTTAAATGTTAATATTAGTTTAATATTAGAATTAAAGTCGTTATACACACGTTGAGGATGACAATGTCAGTAACCAAAAACGACGTTTTTTTTTACTTTTAGCAACATTTTTCTTTGTTAAGTATAAACTTTAAAATGCAAAGATCCTCAATTTTTTTTTGAATTACAAATTACACCTCTCTAATATAAATCGTTTTTGAGCTAAACCGGACACCGACGGACAGATAGAAGGAAATGATGAAACTATATGCGTTCCTTGTTGACTGTGGATCAAGAAAATTGAAAACAAAAGGGACTCTGTTGAAAATCGGAAAAACAACAAAGTCAAAATTTTCGCCCTGTTAAAAATTCCCCATTAAATTAATTTATTGAAAAAACTGCAAAATTAAAAACGAAAGCTACTTTGTTTCATATAAATCCGAAAAAAAAATAAAAACAACATTAATCAAATCCAATTTTAAAATATAAAAATATTAAATGTTGAAAGTGTGAAAGACTTTTAAAATCGGTCCAGTACTTTAGGAGATTATTCAATGAAAACAAACGAATAATTAGTCTTTCCTCTTCATTGGTCATTATATTCCCGGTATTAGTGAAAGTAGCAAGTGTTTGAGAAATTGACTCAACTGGTTAGAGCGATTGTCGGGATTGCTGAAGGTTATTGGTTCAGATCCTGTTTCAAAGTGTTTATATTACATTAGTCTATGGTGTCCGTGTGTGGAACACGGGCAATCTCTGCGGGTTCATCTCGTTGGTCTGTAAAACAACGACCAACGAAAGGAAAACTTTGTGACTTGCGCACACACCGGATGACAGTGACGAATATAACTGACTTACTCGTTTATATAGCTATGTTTTTTCACTGATATTGTATAACTGCAGGATATAATAAAAGTATAAATATAAATAGCTATCTTACACCAAGTTGCACAAACCTCATAATACGACTTTTAGCTCTAACGATCAATCCAAACTTCAAAATGTATATCGGATATATAATTTTAATGGACGTTTGTACAACTGGGTGTTAGAAGGCACTTTATTTTTCTCCATATGACTGATAGAGTAGTGCGTTTTATGTAGTATTTTTATGTATTTTTAAATCATGACAATACTTCACTTCTTTTTCATAGAAGCTAAAAATACGGCATCAACCGCGCAACTTTCGACTTTAGTTGATAGAAAAGAGACATCAGTAGCATTTTCAAAAATGTTGTTAATTCATTGACCTTTTTAATTTACTTATTTCATCTTATTACATACATAACTAGCAATAACTAATATTCAATATTAGTCAAACACTCCAGTTCAGTTTTCGTTAACTATATTTCCTGCAAAATAAACATTCGTATGACATTTATAACTTAACTGATTTTCTTTTATTTAAGATATAATAAAAACTAGGCACATTACATTTAAAATAATATGTCCAATATGTAAAATAACATTTAAATTCACGAAAAATTACGTACTAAATATTTATATTTAGTTAAAATAACATAATTTAGTAGCGAAAATTGCTTGGCGCTTGTTTGAATATATTGCACCTGAAGATTTGCACTGAAAATTTATGCATTAATAAGAATTTAATTAAGGAGTGATAATCATATTTCTCTCACGTCCCATACTTATAACATATCTTACTTGAAACAAATGACGGCATTTAAATGAAACTATTATTTATTTTTGTACCTGAAAAGAAATATATATACATATGGTAAGGAGTAACTATAGGTACTTTTAAATACTTTTACATCTCTCATATTCGATAAGTAGGTCCTTATTACCCCCAAATGGAGCTTGTAGGTGACCCATAAGCGCTCTAGGATAATAATGTAGCTAGAAAAGCCCTAGGGCGGTAGAATTAAAAAAAACAAAAGTCACACTTTCAAAAAGTTCATCACACATCATGCATTCAGCCCAATGACCTGTTCGCTGTTCAACTTTGTCTTTGTATGAGTATAATAGTCATTAATTTCATATATCGAACAGCGAACCTCAATTTCGTTATTAAAACAAAATATTAATACGTTCTTTAAGAACCGAGTTCTTTATAATGAAAAAAAGCGAGACTAGAAAACTTTTACTTTAAATATTAATTGTTTTCGAGATTTTTCATAATTACGTGCTAATTAGAAAAAAAAACATGAGTTCTTCAAGTGCAGATGCAGATATAAAGTGCACTCCCAATTCAATGAAAATGGAAGCTGAAGCAGCAATTAACAATATTTTGCCAGAAAATTCTTAAGAGAGATATTTCAACTAATAAAATGTTTTATTTTTGTTATGCCGGTTTTTTACCTCACAATCGAGATGTAAAGCAAAGTAGTTAGCTCGGGTGTAAGCATCAATTGCACCCTCGAAATATAGGCGACCTCGTTGCGCTCGTGCGTATAAATATCTCGGGCTGCAATTGATGCCTTACATCTCTTGGCTACTAATCGACTATTAAGTTTTATAGTTTAAGCAATCATAAGAGGTAGGTATCTCTCTTAATATAGGATGCATAATGGTTTATTCAGCTTCTTTGTTTCTGAAGGTTTATTTTATAATAATTAATATTTGGATTTCTTTCAAGAGTAGTCGTAAACGAGTGGTATGAAATAAATATATAAAAAATATAATACAATGGATATAAAAAAATTGGACGATTTAAAACTGCTATTGCGAGTATTTTTGAATAAAATTTTAGCTTATTAGACTTTTCTAATATATTTTTTTTCACTTCGCATATTTGTTTACCTGTCAAGACACTTTTTGCAAAAGCAATTGGTGAAGACGTTTTGTCTTGAAATTCGACTCGAACTTAGCCGACTTTTACTTGCAGGCCATTACGAATATTGAAAAATCGTTTTCATCGACTCTCGGGTACAAAGTGACTCAAATATTTGTACATTTTTCATAGAATGAAAAGGGAATTCCATAACCAATAAGATGAAACTAATAGTATGTATTTTTTAATAGAATTTAAATTACGATTTTCACCCAATGTTTATTATAATACGGCATAGTTTCCTTAATAATGATAAATTTCTTAGTCTACTAGGACTTTTTTAAATAATCTGTTGAGAAACTCGATGGCGAAATGGTTAGCATGTTCAGTCTTCGAAGCCAAAGTCAAGCAACGTTCGCAAGTGCCGGTCATAGGATGGGTGAGCAAAAATTTATTATCTCCAGCTCGGAAGGCACATTAAGACTTTTGTTAACACTCACCAATCCGTACTGGGCCATGATCCATTCAGCCCGTACCCTCTACTCCGATCACATCCGTAGAGGAGGCCCGTGCCCCAGTAGCGGAGACATTAATAAGCTGATGATGAATACGAAATTAGTATGCTCCTTCTTAATCCGGAATCCCAAAGGCCCGTTGCTGCTCAGTTATTAAAGTATTATGGGTTATTTTTTAATCAGTTATTAAAGTATTAGTTATATATGGGTTAAGTTATTATAAAAAATCCACCAAATACTGACTGTTTTTAAATATTGAGAAAATGTTTCATATCATTAATTAAATGAATAAATCTTTATGATTTACGATAAAAATAAATAAAATATATTTAGATATACCCGTATTAATGCGTCAATTTCTTTAAAATTGTAACCAGTACATATTACATTTATAGTACAGTTTTATTATTCTATATTACTCTTATAAACAGCTGTTTCACTAAGATCAATGAAATTAGTTCATGTTGAATTTTTTTAATGCATTGCGTGCTTAGTCCACCTGTGTAAGTAGAAGGTCGTCGACTTTTACATTGAAAGCTTAAGTAATAACACCCCTATTTCACATTTATTAAATACGAACTAGAAACAAAGAGTTTGGTATAATTTTCCTAAACACAATTTATAGTTTCGGATGCTTAATTCCATTTAGAGAAAACATGATTACCTAGATAATAATGTCTTATTACTATCATAATATTCTCAGTGATATTTTTAGTAATATATTAATCGGTATACATCGATTTTACGAATAATTTTTTCTTTTCACTAAATAATACGTTGCAAAATTTATCGTCGTTTAAAAATATAATATTAGTAGGATATATTAACATGAACATTGGCCGGAGTCTAATGTATGCTTTTATTATGGTTTACTCCCCGCGCACACGCTCCTGACACATCAAAGCGGTTCTTGCTTATATCATATCATACTCAAATACAATTTCTCATTTATAGAAATAATATCCAAATGATTTGATAACACAATTATCGAACGAAATCTATGAATGAAACTTCTGTAGCAACCTTCTGAAGTAAATTAAAAATAGAAATAAAAGATTAGAATTTGAGAAACTTGGAATAAGTAATAAAAATATTTGGGAGTGTGTAAAAACGTAACATATATCAAAACAATATGAATCACCTTCAAAATTAAAAACTCATTCGACGCCGTTGACGTCTGCAAATAGCGTTTAAGATTTTTTTATAAGATATAGAGAAAAATTTAGCCTAATAAAATCAAAGTCTATGCAACCTCTAAACGATAAAAAATCTTATAGTAATACAATTAATTTGTGTAGTAGAATCGATCATCATAGGCCTTAAAAATGAGACTGCGATTATTTATAAAATAGTAAAACAATTTAAGCACATCCGAATCACATCGCTTGAAAGAAATACCTACATATATTTGGATTTCTTTCAAGAGTAACATAGCATGTATTTTCCAAAAACGCTATCGTTTTTCGAGCTGATGATGAAATTACCTTAATGCTTCAACATAATGAAAATACTACAACAAAAAACCAACAAATATCCAATATGTTTCAGCACTTTATCGTTGAAATGTTTAGAGATATTAATCCAATTCAATCCAAATTCAAATACAGAATTAAAAAACAGTTACTTAATCGAAAACGTATAATCTACGCAAAATTCTTTGCGCAGAACGTTAGCGCAGATTACTTTACAATAGACGCCATCTAGAATAGCAAAACTTAAATTGCGAAATACATTTGATTTTAAAACTCAGTAGTCTACTATCAGTGCTTTTAGATTGAAAATTAAATGGAGTAATTTTAAAGTTTTTATAGCCTGGTGTGCTGTTAACTGTATAGCAAATATTATCTATGTCGGGGGCAATTTACACTATGTTCATTCTAGAAATTTATGAATAGAAAATTTTTATTATAATATAATATAATTTTATTATAGTATAAACAGCGTGGAGGGTCATGGCCCATCCTCCTTAACCATCCATAAGGAAGGCCTGAGCCCCTGCAATGGGGACGTAAAAGGGCTGGTGGTGATAGTATAAATAGAAGTTATACAATGAAACGTTAACGTCACTTTTGAAATAAATAAATCTTACTCTTGGCCACATTATGAAGAAGTCATATTATCAGCCGCCCATATCGTTAAACGGAAATCATTCATTGATCTGGCCAAGCCACATCATGATGTGGGCAGTAAGATTTTTCCATTTCATGAAATACACACATTTCATATAATGGCTGGCCGCATCATGAATTGGGCAATTCTACGATTTGGCCACGGTATATATACATGGAAACCTAAGGCGCTTACATAATATGTAATAAAAACGCGTATATGTAATATATATATATAAATTTTCTTTCGTAAACAAAATTTCTTGAATTTGAACAGTTTTATACATTAAAATTTCAATAAAGTAATATTTACTCAAATACCAATTTTCATCGCTATACAATAAAACATTGTAAACAATGGTTGCTATGGTAACATTTCGATTCCCCATAAAAAGTTTCACTCCCATTTTTATCCCTTTAAGTGCTAGTTTTCGGGATAAAATATAGCTTATTACCCTCCTAGGGCCATAAACTACCCAAATACCAATTTTCATCGGCTAATACAATAAGGCAATAGGTTCATAAACAAAGAAGTTTCATACAAACTTTTTAACCCTTTTTGACTCCCCTCGGAATGGAATTTCCGAAAATCCGTTCTTAGTACACCTTTACGTATTAAGGGGAATGTTTCCTCAAAATTTCAAGTTTCTAGGACCAGCAGTTTAGTCTGTGCGTTGTCAGTAAGTCAGGACATCTCCTTTTATATATGTATAGATATGTTAACATGGACATTCCCCGGGATTCGAGATATTAAAATCGATATTGTGTTAACTTATTTTGTACATTAGTATAAACTCTAATAATTATATTGTTTTGTGTTTATTCTCTGATAGATATCGTTTAAAGCGATGAAATGAAATTGTACATGAGTGTTTGTGAATGAATTATTATAATCTTTTATAAATTATTGTACAAACACCATTAAACAAAGGACATAAATGTTACAAACAAAAACAAATTATAGTTCAACGGTGGTCTTATCGCTAATAAAGTGATATCTTCTAGGTAACCGTTATAAATTGGATACCTTGCGTTATGTTGAGTAACATAATTCGACTATTGCAAAGTCGTTTTATTTGGATGGAAAATGAATACTGTCTCGATTAAGAAGAAACCTTATTAAAAGATACGTTGTAGGCTGACCTTTACGTATTAAGCGTGTGTGAATACTGTATTATACATCTCCTGTTTTATTTATGTTCTGTACCTAGGTATTAATATTATAAAAAGAGTATCAAGATAATTAAGGGATAATAACAAAATTAACAACAATTAGAACTTAAACAATTTATAAAAAAATGTATTGCAACAGGAGAATAGAAGTTATTCTGTTTCTTGAATGCAATCGCTTGAATTAAAATAAATTACAATATTCTTTTCAATATTTTCTAACTTCAAACAATTTCTTTTGACATTAACAATCCATTTATTGATTGAAAAATGATCATTTGACCTCCGTTGATGTCAGCGGTACATGTTGATAATTTTAAATATCAACATCAAATAGACAGTGAAAACCTTACGCAGGGGGAGCCCCCACGTAAGATTTTCACTGTAACCTCTTATTACTTTTATATCTGGGTTACGAGGAAGAACATGCGCCAGTTTATTTTTTACAGTATCTGTTGCAACCCTAGCTAGTATTTTTCGTACCTCATCGAATATTTCAATTGTTTATTATTGAAATATCAACTTTTTTTAAATTAGATAAAGCAATTTGAATAATCTGATAATCTTCAGAAACTGATTTCAAATCATTTTCGATACTTTGTTTTTCTATTATTATTTTTACATTTATAATAGATAAAACATCTGTAGCCGTTAAACAAGTGGTTATTGATTTTATGCTATTAAAATATTTATTATATTATTCTGCTGCCTTAAGCTATGTACTTCGTAATTACGGGCTGTGGAGGCAACGGAATACCGGGACACTTTTCTTTGAAAGTTTTAACTCTCTGTGGGGATTTCAAAAATATTTTTTTTATATTTGAAATCAAAATATCTACGTCCGATTACTCAAAACATGAACTAAACATGTCTCATGTTTCATGCTTGGTAATGAAGTTTTTAAGATACGTCCTGCTGACAACATATAGGACACACTGTCTGAACATAAAACTAGAACTTTATGATCCTATTCGTCACTCCGCAAGCTCTTCTAACAATCAGTTACGAATTCTGATACAGTGCGTCCACCACTTATAATGTTTAACATGCTACTATCATAAATATGGTTGTTTTGTAGTATCCAAATTTAATGTACTCCATGGAATATTACATAATATAAAGAAATTAATAAAGTCAAGATTAAAGTCGTTTGTACTCCTCTTAGATGTTCCGCCTTGATGAATTGGACCTTCAATGTGTTTCTTCACAGTCCCTTTTCTTGCAACCAATATTGGAGTTACACTATGCACAGTATATTGAACGCTCTGTAAAATTGTAAAACAATTCAATAATCCCATAAAATAGCACTACCTACACCAACCACTGCTGATTACAGTTAATAACCTATTTCGATACTTTCATTTATATCTAAATTATAAGAAAAACATATTTACAGCGGATTTGCACACTATTTAGAAGAATAATCTATGTTGTCGAAAAATTATTCAGATTGAAATTATCATGTACTGATGCTGTTCATGAACACTCTGATTGTAAAGAAGCTCGAGAAGGGTAGTCGAACAATGGAAATATTTCTTGATTTGACCAAAACCTTCGACACAGTTTCGATATCAATCCTGTTACAAAAGCTTTAATCATCAGATATAAGAGGAACTTAGCTTAAGCTGTTTGCAGATTATTTTGACGGCCGAATTCAATGTGTAAAATAGGCAAAGTCTTCAGATCTGATCTAAAAATACTTCTTTTGGCCTTCCCCAGGGGAGTTTATGGTTTACATCAACTTTTTCTATGCACCAGTCAAACTCAACCTTTACTAAATTTGATCTGCAGTTTCATCATTGTAAAGATCCTTTAAATAATAATATACTTAGGTGTTATAATTGATGATACTTTCTAATTGAAGCAACATATATAAACTTTAAGTGGTAGAGTCCATAATTTGATACATTTTTCAAAAAACTACGTAGTATCGCTGATGGTATTATGCAGTTAATATTATTAATAACTGTTGAGAGAGCCCAGCGGGTGGTTCTAAATATTTCACTTTTTGTTCTTTTATATTTCCCACTGAGGAACTCTACGGATCATGTAAGGTATTAACAGTAAAACATTTATTTATCATGAGCAAAGTTCTTAAACAACACACCATATTGCCTTTCTGCACTGACTCTACTAACAAAAGATGAAATGATAGGATTTGCTCTCTTAATACACAATATAAACATACCTTTTCCTCAAGATTTTTGCTCGCACCTCTACTTTACAATGGACTTAATGCGGAACTAAACACCAACTATCTAAAAAAATTCATTGAAGCTCTCCAAAATTTCACCTATACATTTTTATATGTTATAAAATAAAATATGTGATCTCTTTTATACACTGAAAGTGTTATAATTAAACATGGTTTGCTATTCATATTATCAAACTGAGACTTAGCAAAGGTACGAGGTTCTACGAGAGTAAGTTTTACTACTAGGAGGTATTGTAGTAGGTTTGCTTGTTCTCTGTATAATATGAATTTGGACGAATACTAAAAATTGCAATTTTAGTATTAGTCCAAGGGTAGAGTACGCTGAATTCATATAATATGCATATCTTTAAAATTATTTTACATAGCGATAGTTACTACACTTAATTTTATAAATCCTTTATTTCACCTTACAAATAGGTTATCCTAGTTCAGGCATGTGATGTTATTAGTCGCTATAAGTATTTTTAGCTTTTAATATTATGTTTATAGGCTAAAAAGAATGCAATTAATTTATAATTCTTATTATATGCGACAAAATACTACAAACAAATATACTTAGCTTGCAATCTGTTATTAGTTATTGAAGTCTTATGTCCAGAATAATCGAAAATGGCACACGCCACAAACGGTGGTCCAACTGTTACAGTGGCCTCCAGCCAAGGTGCTGTTAGCTTAATTGCATGCGACGCACATGTGGATGACGTATGAAATAAGTGAGACTATTAAACTAACCCCAGGCATTTTATTAACGGAACAAATGTTCCTGGTGTTTCGCAATAAGGTTTAATTTAGCATAGCAATAACAGTCTCTCAACAAGCGGTAGCATATTTATATTTCGTTGGCCACAACTAATTTAACCAAAGTTTTTTTTTATATATCTTCTGTGAATTGAGTTTTACTTCATATAAAGATATTATAAAAATGATCATATACTATGATTTACTAATAAAATGCAATTCTTAGTTTTCAAAACACTTTTCATTAATTAATAAATAAGTAATTCAGCAACTTACCTATAAATAAATGCTTTTCGCGATTATTCTCATTTATTATTCAACAACCTTCAAATGAAGTAAATAATCATAACTTTAGTTTTTTTTTTTCAAAATAAAGTTGAATTTTCAATAAATTTCAACCTAAGTGCAATACAAACAGACACTTCGATTAATTAAACGAAAGAGCTGTGTAAAATCAATGACAATAGGATCTTAATTGTTCGGCTTTCGAAGCTGTGTCTGAACAAAGAACTACCGCAGACTGCGCGATGGCTACAATGAAAGTTTCCAAAGGAAACGAGGCGAGAGTTATCACGCCTTCATTATAGTAGTATCTACTATTCTGATATTCGGAGCATGGTTAGATAAATGAAAATACGTCCGTTCATAATAAATGTCGTTTATTGACTGTATGTATCTATGCCCTTACAATAAAAAAATATTTCCATTATCTTACAATAAAAAAAATATCCCATCCTCCTTGATGGATGGCAATAAGAAGAAGAAGGCTGAGCCCTTCCGGACGTCAAAAAAATCACTTTCAAAAACACTTTTTATTAAAGTTTAATATCAACAGGAACGTAAATTATTGGTACTCATAGCTAAACGAAATTTTTATAAACATCACTTTTCCGAGATAACTCATTACTAATATTACTCGTATTAAAATTTAAAGATCAATTTGATGTTGAAAGGTTTGATATGGCATTCCTTGGTATCTACATTCTTCCAGATATCGTTGTCTAAAAGTTTTGTCATTTTTTCTGTGTCCTAATCAACGAATCATGCCTCTGTGAATCATTAAACAAATATTTTTATATTTATTCATAATTTTCATTTTTCACAACTTCCATTTTTAACTTAACGATAGTAACATAAGCCAACTACAAGTATATAATTACATAACATAGATAATTAACCAACTCTTTCTAATATAAAAAAAAACATATCACAAGACGACAGATTACTAATTTGGAATTGAAACAAATGTAATATTTATTCAAATATGTTAAAATTCAAAATTACACAATACTTCACGATTCTAACAAATATAAAATTATCTTTATAAGTATACATAGAACCTAAACACAAACGCACACGAACTCACGCAACATGCAAACGCTCTAACAAACACATACATTAAATTAATGTCAAAATTAAAAATATTGACACGAAGTAGCTCGGTAGCATGGTGGATAAATACCGCAGCCCACGATCCTTGTTGTTAAGCAACTTTCGCGAGGGTCTGTCACGGGATGCGTGACCAAAATATTGTTATCTCGAACTAATCCATTCTTTGGAAGGCACGTCGGCAGCCGTTGGTCTCGGCTGCATTTGAAGACGTTAATACCCTTCAATGCGTATTCGGCCAGCGTGGAGGGTTATGACCCACCCTCCTTAACCGTCTATAAGGATGGGTGATGATTATGACACGAAAAACAGCTAACATTTCCCAAATAAAGCATTGTTGTTCCTAAATAAAACACTTTAATGCGATCGCCTGTAATGCACCGTCAAATGGGTGCAGATTATCTGAGGTCAATGCAAGGCCGACCATTTCTCATCCCGGACTCAAGGCCGATCCGATCCGGGGCCGCCAGCTAAATCTATTACCCGTCCACGTTCAACAAACTTTCATAAATCTCTAGTTTTATTAATTTCGTTTCCGTTTTATATGTGGAGCTATTTAAGATTATATTTATCATAGTCTGGATGCATAAAACGGTATCTAAGAATTGTGGCTGTCCATGTTTAAAAATTTTAAACAAACAATAAGCTAGAGAAAATGTAACAGATATTTTATAACGCGTACTTTGTTGTTATTTTTGCGTGTGATAAATTATTTTTTTAATAAATATTCATGAAATTTTAGATAACTATATGTTGGCTATATTAATAATATTAATAAAATATATTTGGCTTTATTCAGCAGGTTACTACAAAGTCATAACTTAGGGTAGAGTAAATGAGAACTTTTGTATTTCGGTCACAGAAACAGTTTCGGTAACATTCCATGTGACCAATCCACCAGATGCTACTTTATTAATAATTTATTACACAGCATATTTCTTTTACAAACAACATAGCAATTTTATATGTTGTACTGTAGGCGATCAGCGATCTCTTCCAGGCAACCCATTAACAAAAGATAGATCTTATAAATCACCAGAATTAGAGGGCTGTGTGCAAAATTAGGAACATAAATCATAATACGTTTATAAAATACTAGCTGCTTTCCTGCGACTTGGCCCACGTAACTTCTTGCCTAAGTCACTCTCGATGTAGCTTCCAGTAGTTTCGGAGCCTATTCGATGCAAACAAACAAACAATCAAATCTCTCCTCTTAATAATATATTAGTATCATCATCATCATCATCAGCCCTTTATTTCGTCCCACTGCAGGTTTTCAGGCCTTCCTTTTTATTACATTGGCCCAATGCGAATTGGCGGATATTTTACGACTGGAAATGCATCCGGGACCAACGGCTTAATAGACTCTCCGAAGCATGGCTCGAGATAATAATTTTTTGCGCATCCCTTGACCGACCCTTGCGAAAGTTGCTTAACGACAACGATCGCGTGCCGTGGCACTTATTCACTACACTACCGAGCTATAATTAATATAAACTAACATTAATAGATACATCCCAAGTAGCAAAATTGTGTAATCAAAAAGTTTCAAGAACGTTTTAACGCATCAGTCACAATAGCTACTCTCATAGACCTTTTTTATCACTGTATACTATACAGTAACTAAAAGCCTTAGTTAAAGATAATAATGTTACTAGGGGTACATATTTATATAATACAACTGAAAATGAGGAAGAAATAGTGATACTATCCAGTTTTAAGAGAAGGATTATGCTCAGACGACGGAAAATGCGCTTTTACTTTAGTTTTGAACGTGTCTAGTGACTGAACTTTTCTTATAGCCTCAGATAGAGAATTCCATAGCCGAATAGCTCGCTACTCTAATAACATTATGTTACAAAAATAAAAAACTTTAAACAATATGGTGATATTCTTATTAAACACTAACACCATCTATTGACGGGTAAAACTGATGAAACAACAACCTAAAAGTTATGCTATTTATTTGTTTGGAAATCAGTCTAATGAAGGAGTTGTAATTGAACCCCTGAATACCTATTCTGACACAGGACGCGACGCCCGAATATCTTGTCTCTTTCTTCCATTTCTTTTGATGTTTTCAATTTTTCAGAGATTTGAACACAGAAGCTTTTTCTTACCCCACATGGCTCTATTCCTAACTTATTTGATTTTTATAATAAAATTAAGGATTTATTTCTTTTATAATAAACGTTATCGTTGGCCCGTTAAATTACTACGAAATGAGATCTTGAGGTTTTACTCATCAAAGTTGAGATACCTAAGAACGCCTTTCTTCCCAAATGATGTTATCGTTTTAACGTCGACAGAGTTTGTGAATTTCATAATAGATTCAGAACATTTTTAATTTATGTAGAATTGCTTTAGGCTGTTTACTGTATTTTACGCGCAACTTCGTCCACGTGACTTTACAGTGTATTGGCAATAAGCAAACAAAATACAATAATTTCAAAGAAGACTTTATAATATGACTTACTAGCTGTTATTCGCGACTTCACCCACATAGTTAAAAAATATATCTAAAGGGCGTATACTATGCAGGACACATTGCAAGTACAAGTAAAAGTAACAATCAAAAGATAATCTCAGTTATCCGAGGTATATCTGTTTGTATATTGTTCAGAACAATTAACTTGATTTACCCTCCATTGACATCAAGCCACCGCTAATTCTAAATTAATATGTAAGATATACAGATGTGATCAGACCACACCACATCTATAATAATTAAAAATGTGCTAGACGCAAGCGATCATATAGATAAATATAGTGGTCTATAAAACAATTTTGTCTCTTTTCTAGTGATCCATTTAAAATTGGAAAAAATACACTAACAAACATATTCTTAATGAAAAATGCTTAAAAAATCCACTTTGTCCTTGGCACTCAGTTTGGGTGGATTGCCTGAACATTGATGAAAATACGCTCTGTGGTAGCGAAAAAGTAACAAGTGCTTGAAGAATTCGTCTGCTCAAACTGTACTTTAAAATGTTTGTTACTGTTAAAGTAAATTGATGCAACCAAACCTTAATATTTATTACAATTTTACGTGTTCTCAGCACCCCACCGCGCCTCCAGCGCCTGACCTCCAGGTATGATGGTGTACACACTGAATTATCAAGTGTACAATACGCTTGCAAATTTTTGTCATGAGCGCTGATTTGACATGACACATGACCGTCGGTGTATTCTTGATTTAGTTGTTATAAAAATGAATTGACGATTATTGTTGAAGATGACCGAAATCTCATGCCTCCCGCTCGCACCTTACATGCAAATTACACTCATATGAATCTAGAACTAATATAATAACTAATATAGAAAAAATCTATATGAAACCGTCTACCGTAAAAAATAACAAAAAACCGTTTGCAATTTTCTTAAGCCTCGATGCGAAAAAATTTTTTTTCTCATTCTCCAAAGTGGCGGAAAGATACTGACAGTTTTTGTTTGAATTAAAAGTTATGTTGGAAAACTTCCTCAAACAGAGCCGGTGATGGTGTCGCTCATCATTTTAATGCTAGTTTAATTTTTTTTTTGTTTTAGCAAAATCATCGTAAAATTGACGATGTGAATTATTTGAAACTGTTATAATACTTGTGAATATGACTTTTCAATGTACGCATTCAATGTACACCTCAGGTTACCACAACATGTCTCTGCGCAGTTTATTTTGAACTCTACTCGCAAATCGTTAAGGTTTAAATTATAGTGGGCAAATTTAACAGTTTTATATAACCCTGCAGTTGTTGTACTTCTCTTTTAATATATTATTACGTCAATCAAAAACTGGCCCCCTTTTACAATAATCGCGCAAACAGAGGTATGTGAAAATTATTACAATAAAAGATTGTACGAAGAAGGAACGTTGGAAATCAAAATTTTTTCTTCACGCCATATCTCTGGTGTGGTAGGTAGAGAGGACCGAACGTCATTACTGTAGCGCTTAATAAATTAATTAAAATAAATTAAATAAAACATTAATTAATAAAGAAAATATTACACATATTAGGTACCATACATTAGTTAACTAAATGACTAACAAACATAAAGAAATGCAATCTTAGCTAATAAAACCTTAATACTGTTCAAAGTTTATGGGGGAATTTCGACCACGCTGGGCAACCACCAGTAATATATAACATGAAAAAACTCGTAATAATAATGCAAAGGAATTGAGGTCTACGTCATATTGCTACATCGTAGTTGGACTACGGAAACGCTACGAATTACTAACTTGCAAATTGTGAATACAACCATGTACATACATATACGAATACCTGCTTTATATTATTTTTATCGGTTTATAATGAAATTTTCGACAGTGAGTGGAATAATCCGTGAGGACGACTTCAAGGTATAATTCAAACATTTCAATTTATATTTCTTACTAACCGACCCGGCGCACTATGGGCCAAAACCGTGCGTACCGTCCCAAAAATAGATTTTTGAAAGTTCGATTTCTAAAATTTTATTAATGTACACATCTAACCAAATGTCTAATACATCCTCTAGATAAACCTAAAGAGACTATTTAATTATTTTTTCTATTTAAACTTTGATTTGAAGTTGTCACTTAAAATAATGCTGATTATGTAAAACAAAATTCCAGAAGTTCAAATAATGTTATTTTTTTTTATATTTTAAGTTATTTTTAAAGTGTTATATATAGGCAGAAAGGTTATTAAAAGGTTTATTTAAAAAAATACAAACGCGTCATGATATAAAAACTGGAAAGGCCCAAAATTTATGTTTTGGGTAACCGTATTTTTCGTCAATTGAAACTGAATAGAGTTTTGACAGTTAGCAATGTCTACCAGTGCCGACGTTTAACTTGTATCATATAAAGCATATTATGTTAAAAACGAATCAAAAATCATTTTATACCCGTATTTGCCTCCTTTAAAATAGGATGACAAAATGTGTCATAGGGCCAAATAAATAAAAATAAAAATAATTTTAGTATTCATGTCTTTGCATTTTACGAGTATTTCGTAATTTTATTTTATTATATATGACTAAATAAGACTACCAATTCACTTAAACATTATTTTAGAGTGGGTAAAAAAATTGACTGAAGCAATATTTTTAATTTTTATGATATGATCTAAAGTGAAAGATTATTTTTATCGCTGTGTAAATTAAAATTTCCCATACAGTATAATGTACTGAATAGGTGAGAGCTAAAGAAGAAATAGTGTTAGAATAGGTTCAAGAGGTTAATATATATGATAGCAGTATTCATAGATAGCGGTTAGGTATTGTAAATAATTAAGGTAAACGTATTATTGATAAATGTAACAACCAAATGATAATTATTTTTCACACCAAAATTTACTAAAAAAGGCATTGAGTATCATTGTCATTTACTAAAATTTTATTGTTCTTTGATATTCACACTATACCAAAAAAAAAAATATTTAAGAAATACTGCAAAGTGATTGAATTTGTTGTCTCGATGAGTTTTACGCGTTTTTTCGTTGATCATGGAACAAAATCAGAAGATGTTCAAAAATACTTAGAAAAACACTACCATTTGTCGTCATCAAAAAGTTAACTTGTTGTAATGTTGAAAAAGCGCTTCTGTCAGCTTTCAATGATCGTTGGACTAAATCTAATCGAACGAAAGAACGTTTCCTTAATAATAATACATCATGGTTAAACGCTGTATTTAAAGTACAATTTAATCAAGTCCCTATGGACGTTACGCCTACAATATCTAGACAACGTCCACCAAAGTATTATTAAGACTTATCAAAAAAAATCGGAAAAAAAGAAAAAATATAGAGTTAATTCAAGAATACGGAGTTTTTTTGAGAACTATAAATGCTCTTCAGAAATCACAGGGGTTGATGAAGATTTTATCAAAAGATTATACGTAATTCTTCTTACTTCAGCATCTGGTATTACTTTAAATCCAGAAAACAATGGTAAACGTACGCGCATTACTGCTCTATTATACGCAGCTAAATATATTTGGTATTACGTGCCCTCTTTTGTATATAAAATAAAAGCTGTTCTACCTATTGACAATTTATCTAAAGATGCACAAAAATCGCATAAAAAAGATTTTAAAGACATAAGATTGCATCACCCAAGAAAATGTTCTATTTACATCAGATCAATATATCGAGTATCAGAAAAGCATTAGTCACTAATTTGAAGGAACTGTTAGAGGATGCCAAAAACCTGTATTATATTAAAATAATTAATTAGCAATATTTTAATAAAAAATATTCTTTCAAAGGTTTAAATAGATTGAGTTCGTCATTTATCGTTATTTACACTTAATAATAAAAAATAAAACAAATATCCTAAAAACATATTAAAGATATTAAGTTTTGTAAGTAAATTTTAAAGTATAATGAATAAGATAACTAATTTACAAAAATAAAATTAAAAATTAAATAATTATGTCTAGAATTATATATACTTATACAAAATACTAATAATACATATGAAATAGATAGTATTCTGATGTAAAACTGAATAGGTAACAATTTCATAAATTAAGAAAATTACTTTTTTAACTTTTTATTTTTGTATTTAATTTTTATACATTATATATTACTAAATAAAAAATAAATGTGTTATTAATTGATTCTCTGTACATTAAAGAGACCATGTGCCAAATTTCAATTCTTTATTTGAGTTAATAACAAAGATACAGATTTATGAGACGGAACGCAAGGTTTTGCTCCATAATGCGGCATACCGCAATATTTTATTTTTCCAGTAGTGACTGAGGATTTTTTTATTTATTATATTCTTATGTAGAAATCTCCTCCTGAAGATAAGGAGCACATCATCCAATTTGGAACAGTCCTTCGGAAGTTATGCATGTACATTAGGGTGTCCCAGCCTACAAGGGGTAATTTTTTTTTTCGAATTTCGGAACGCATACCCTCTATTTTTTTTCCATTTGACTCCAAAAACTTAAATATAAAATATTATTGCGATCGGACAACAATAACCCGTGCCGACTTGACGTCAAAGTTTTTAGTTTAAAAATTAGTATGGAAGCTATAAGGAGATTGTAGAGTTTATTGTTTATTTCAGTAAAATAAACACAAATATAATATTTAATGTTTATTTGTAGTAAAAGAAGCATTAACCATTAAAGTTTTTTTTTCAAAGTTAGCTTTTTACAGTCAGGATATATGTTTCTGTGTTCTTGTACGCAACGTAATAAAAATTGTTTTTGCTCCTCTTCAACAGTGATTAAACCATGAAAATCTTGCATTAATTTAATTGCTCTTTCTGCCGTATCATTAACTGCTCTCAGTGTCAGCAGCTTCTTTTTAGCTTGTTGGAACGAATCATCATTTGACTAAGAAGAAGGGTTTTTGTTCAGGAAACTATCATCAATTTTGAATCGATTAAATAAGAACTTGCTTTTGACAGAGATGAAGTCATCGATGCTTTTCTCTGAAATCAAAATAGAATGAACGGTTAATAATCATATTCAGGCTCGTCTTAAGCACGACAGGCGCCCGGGTGCAAGTAGTGCTCTGGCACCCCCCAGCCCACTTTTTACACATATTTATATTAGAAACCATCATCGGCGCGGCGCCACCCAACGCGCGGCACCCGTGTACATTGCACACCCTGCACTATAGGTTAAGCCGCCCCTGATCGATCATATTGTATTATTTTTATATTAACAATATTACTATTAATCATAGAAGAAAATTAAAGCATAATTTACACATAAGACATACCATAAAGTGGGCCACAAAGTTCTTCTTTAGATGCAATGTATCGTTTAATATGGGCTGATGGGTTTTCTTTAGCTAAGTTAGCAACCATTTTAACTTTCGTTTCTTGATCGACTTCATCGTCAAATAAAGACAAAACAGACGCTTCATCTGTCAAGTACCATAAATGCTGGCAAAACTTCTGCAAAGCTGCTTTAGAAATGCTTTTGTCTATTGATTCGTAAGCTTTCATCGACTTCAAAAAGCACAAATCCTGATGTGGTGCTTTTACTGCTAAAATGCATTGGAGCCAGGGCTTGACGTAGGATGTCACGATAAACAAACATACGTCCAACAGTGCTGCTTTATCCCTATTTGAAATGTTGAACTGGGAGCTCAGTAATGATATTTTTAATGAATAAATGGCTCTCGCCATCCATCGAGCTTGGTGCATAGCACCTGGAGGCCGAATCTTAAATTTCTTCTCTGTGTCTCCACCGAGAAATATAATTGATAGCTCAATTAATTCGCGATAGTCGTCTCTAGCTATTTCTTTTATCAATTCAGATCGGTAGAATTCTATCAGTTTATTAATTTCTGAATCATTTAAACAAGATAGTTTTTCTCTACAGATTTCTATTTTCTGGGCATCGACATTCTTCCAGTTTTCTCGGAACTTTTTAAACAGCGGAATGTCTGGGCTTGTAGTTACTTGACTGATTTTCACTTCAAACACACTTTTTAAAACCAATTCGTAGACATGGTGACGGCATGCAAAAACAAGCATTTCTCTACCCAGTTTTTGTTCAAGAAGCACACATGCACCATTAATATGGCCTGTATTTGAAGCAGTAGTATCACAACAGAGAATCTGCACTCTGTCTTCAAGATTCCAGTCGATAATGGCATTCCAAACTGCCTGTGCCTGTTCGCTTCCTGATGAATTAACCAATTTTGGCACAGCGATAAGTTGTTCATTATTATCATATGATATAACTATCGGTAGACGTTCTTCTTTAGATTTACGTGCATCTAAAGCCGGCAATAGTTTGCCATCCCAGTGGACAGTTACCGTATCCGGGACCTTGTTTCTGAAATTAATTTTTATAGCGTTAGCCCGCTTTCTTCGCATTTCTGTACGAATTCTATGGATTGAGGACTTGCTTATAGGAAATTCATCCGTATTATGCCCTAGTGCCTCAATAGTAGCTTCAATAATAAATACAGAATCTCTCACACTTAACTGACACCGATCAAGTGCGGCAACTAACTTCGGAGTCATGAAATTTTTTCGTATACAAATTTTATCTGGTTTGGAGGACATACCACTTGAGCTGGACCTATTTTCTTGTAAAACTGTTATTTCAGAATCAGAAGATGATTTTCTTTGTGGATGTTCATAAGATGATGTTGATGGTGCTAATGATGAAAGATATTTAGCACGTCGCTTTTCCTCCTCAATGTTTCGATCCGGTGATTTGATATTTTATGTCGCCTATTAAAAAAATCTCCTTTTTGGAACTCCGTAACTCTACAGACATATTGACTGCTCAATAATAATGCGATTACTAATAAAACAAACAAGTAATAACATGCAATCAGTGCGAGATTTCCGTATCGCCATCGTACATCGTACAAGTACAGACACGATTGTATCGATGCAAGTCGGCACGGGTTGCCATGATCCTAACTTCCTCAAACTTTATTTTTAAATGTTTTGAGAGCATTTAAACAAAATAAGAGGGTATGCATTAAAAAAATATGACTTTAATTTTTTTGGGACACCCTAATGTACATACATTTTCGATTTATGTATCGGCGATTCATTTTAATATATACAAATTAAACAGCATAGTAATATAATCTCGCGAAAGTCTATTGTGTTAAATATGTGATTGACTGTAAGGTACGACAACTTCTGAGGATGCACCGAATCGGGGCGAAAAACGTGTAGAGTGGTGATTCTTGCGAGATTTGTTGCCTTTTGTACATGTGAATTTGTGAGTTTGATACCGGGTGTAGAAGTTACTAAATATCATAGTCTAACAGTTCTAACATTTGTCATATAATTTCTCTCTCATTTTAACTGAATGTCTGCTGATGATAATATTTTATCAATTAGTTTCTATGCTTCATTTAATATTGCTTTCGGTCCCTTCTTAAGTGAAGCTCGAGCAAGTGACAAAGTTCAAACCATTCCCGCTTTATATCTTGGCTAGCGTTATTCGGAAACTTGAAAGCTTAAGAATTTCTATCTACCTTTGAAATATGTACACAATTTTAATATATTATATTCTTTTTGCGTTTATTCTTTTCGTAGTAGGTGGTAATATTTTAAAGCAAGTTATATTCTCCAAAATTTATTTTAAAAACTCAGAACTGTAACATTACAGTTTTTGAAAACGGTACACTTTTATATCTTTAAATAAATTGTAAAATAAAATACACAATTTGGGAAAGTTTTTAAAAGATGATTCTTCTTAAAATACCAATCGAAAACTCATTTCGTATGTTGATTTAAAAAATCTAAACTAAGGACTTTCTAGTTAGACTATTTTTAAATTGTCATGTTGCACTATTATAGGTCAAAACCAAATGGGCACTATCATTATCGATCTCGACAGCCATTATATCGATTATTAGACTGATAATTTAATTGGCTTTACCGCCCCCGACACGAATCCATACTAGCAATTACAGCTGGCATTATAATTTCAACCTTAACTTGTAGCAGTAAGAGACATTTTATCGCGGTTTAAATATAGTTAGCCCTTAGCATTTTCTGAAAGTGAAATCTCTTCTTAATTAATTTAAGAGCTGAATAAATAAAGTTTATTTTTTATATATAAGTATGTCTACTTTTAAACAAAATAAAAGTCGAAATTTGTTTATATAGTAACTAATATATTTATAATAATATTTTTTTAAAGGAAATGAAAGTAGCTTGGTGGCGTAGTGGATAAGCGCCGCGGCCCGCGATCGTTGTCGTTAAGCAAGTTTCGCAAGGGTCAGTCACGGGATGGGTGACCAAAAAATTATTATCTCGAGCTACTACGTGCTTTGGAGGGAACGTTAAGCCGTTGGTCCTGGCTTCATTTGCAGTCGTTAATACCCTCCAATCCGCTTTGGGCCAGCGTGGAGGGTCATGGCCCATCTTCCTTAACCATCCATAAGGGAAGCCTGAGCCCCTGCAGTGGGGACGTAAAAGGGCTGATGATGTTGATGATGAAAGGAAATGAAGTTTGAAAGGATTAATCCAAAAGAAGAACATAAAATTCCTTGTTAATATAAATTACGTAACGCCCTAACAATTGTAATTGAATACACTCACTCACGGGTATTTATATTTTATTCATATCATGGTGCTGCAATAAGTAGGTTTTGAAGGCTTGAGGCTGTTCAGTTAATGTCATATTGATGCTCTAGATTACTTGTGGGGATACCTTTACAATAGATCCAGGAATTTTCTTTCCGTGCAAGGATACTCCGCAGAAAATTTTATCAAGTAGCCCAAACACGCTTTATAGTCATCCTTCAGGAGATTTTCTAATGGTTGGAGAGCCCTGTTAGACCTCAAGCATAATTTCCCTTGTTTTTTTTATTCAAAAACCAAGTTAACACTTTGACATTTGGCCGCTATTTGCCCTGATGGTGATGAGCGGCTAAACAAAATAACATGACAAAAGGTTACTAAATTAAAATTCATGTTATCTAGTAAACAAATTCTGGATATAATACCCTATACTTCTATGAACATATACTTCTATGAAATTTTAAACAAATAAATTCTATGTAACCTCAACCACTAATTACGACTTTATAATACTTTAGACTCTATACTCGAAAAACTTTCCCGTCCCGGCTAAATATCGTAATTGGCTCTGTTTCATCTACTTATTGGCATTAATTACATAATATAATGGAACAAATAAAGAGAGGAAACACTTACTATTAATTGGATAACACTAACATATTCTACGTATATTTACAAAGCGTTCTCGAGAAATATTAGAGCGTTTAGAAATACACAGATTACTCACCGGATAACTTTCAGAAGGTCTTTTGGGTATTAGATTGAACTTGGCCATCTTTCACACGTATAACTTAAGAATACGTCTATTGATGTAAAAAAGAAAAGAAAAAAGATAAAAATCATAGGAAAACGTCGTATTAGGCTTAAATAATAAAAAATAAAATAAATAATTGTAAGTTATTTTAAATATGCTTGAATGAGCATAAATGAAGTCGTTGACAAATGAGGCAATATGATCGAACTTCGATATCTTTTCACCAAAACCTAGAAACCATTGTTGACAAAAAAAGAACAAAGCATGGGTTCAAGTCCAAGGACCTGGGTAGCTCAGTGGTTAGAGCAGTCGCCCGGATCGCTAAAGGTCATGGGTTCGAGTCCCATCTCAAAGTGTTAGGGACAAAGTGGATTTTATAAACATTTTTCATTAAGTATATTATTCAGTATAGCACTGTGAACGCAAAATTTATGAAATATAATAATTAGACCACTTTATTGAATAATTGAATGCAATAGTCCACGTTCGCATTTGATCAATCATCGGCAAGTATTGGAGCCACAGACTCCCCTAATCCATCTATCATACTCAAAATGTGATGTTTATACAATTCCTCGACTGTATGGGGGCCAATGTGGGACCTAATACAGATGTGGATTCCAATTTACAGGTGTAAATCTCAATGTGAGGATGCGTTTACATTCATCAAATTCACTGACAGTCTTGTCAGATGATAACTCATTTTTTTAATAACCAACTTCAAAACAGGGGAGGTTCTCAGTTTCAAAGATTATCTCGCGTTTGGGTTAACCGATTTTGATGCGGTTTGCAGCATAGTATTTGCAGAGTTAGGAAAAGGATTTAGATATGTTAACCGACTAAAAATGGAGGTTCACACTTTACCACGGTTTTCAGAAAGGTTTTTTTAGTGTTAGCAATTACATAAAAAATATCTAAATTATAAAAAGCATTTAAATAAAATCTTAATGAAATAAAACTGACTTCAAACTTAAAAAAGTGAAAAATAAAACTTATCTTAGAAGCTTAATCCAAAAATGCTATAGCTTTGGGCACTTCCTACAGAAACCTCCGCCCGAATTTTGAAATACGTATTATTTTCACTTTTTTACGTTTAAAGTCGGTTCCATTTTTACTTGATAAGTTTAGATTAATGAAATTGGCAGAAATAAATTTAGATTTCGAGTATCTATTTTATTTCAAAATAATCATAGGTAAGTCATAGAACTTATTTATAGAACTATGATAATTATATAAAACTATAATGAATAGGTTCCGAAATTATTGCACTGACACGCGTGTAATATAGGCTATAATTTACAGAACGGGCGAAGTCGCAGAAGAAAAGCTAGTCACAAATAAGGCACTGTTATTAGTCTGAAGGGTTTGCCTGCTTTGAATGGATAATATATCTAAACACACCGAAACAGATCCGAAATTGTGACGTAATTATTATATTTACGCGCGTAAACTCACGGTAAATAGCTAGTGTAAAATATGTATTAGAAATGCACTACACTTAATAAATGAAAGGCCAAGTTTCAAAAATGTTTCAACCATCAACCAAGTGTGAAGAATCGATTTTGGTCTCAGCTAGCAACATTGACTATGGCGACAAATAATAATGTTTATATAGCACTTGGACGTAGTGTTATTGTGACTTTAGAAATCGGTTCACGTTACTCGACGATGCTTTAAAGCCTCAATATTAAAGTGGGTCACCTCGTCCTGATATTTGGCCACCTTCTTAGATCATACACTCGAACACTTCCAGAATTTTTATCAACTATATTGAAACGAAAACTTTATACTTGACTACCTGTAAATAAAACATAGGTAGGTACTTTATTTTAATATACTTCCGCAATTGACAGCTTTAGAATTGATAAATATAGTGTTCAGACAAACATGACCTTCCTTGTTTGACTTTACTTCTATTATGACATAACAATAATTATAATTATTCATACGGGCGTATTTTTACGAATGGCATTTACAGGCTCATTTGCAATCGGATTTTCATTATTGAATGATGCTTTTAATGTTTCTTAATGTTTCAGGTAAGACTGATTCGAAAAAAAAATAAATCATGTCAATCTACTTGTTTCGCTGTTTATATCTCAAAATTTAAACTTCTAGACGGTATCATATTTTTGGCGTTTTTTATAAAATAAAACTGGCTTTAAAAACTTTACAGGGGATGTTAGTTTTTTTTTTTCTATATGATTATTTTCTTAAGTTTCTTTCATCTCCTGTACTACTAGTGCACTCCTGGACCTTTACTCCCCATGACAATCGATATTTGACTTTTGAATCTTACCACGCAAAAATCAAGTCAGTATCACATCTTGCCCTAATCATGTAGTGAATTATTCTATTCCGTATGGTCGAAACTGTATCTACCAATTGTGTTCAACGCTGGTAAAGGAGAACCAATTACAACGCCGTTATGTTAGTCACAGGCATTGCACACTTTTTCCAAGTGTGAAATTTTTTCAGTTCATATCGCGCAGAAGTAATGCATGTTTCACAAGGTTTCATTCAATGTACATAGACAATACATATGTCTCAATACGATATTGACGTGATTTGGAAGCAAGGAATCGATAAGTGTCCATAGAGAATATGGACCCTGATAGTAGGTAAGTCGCCTGTTATAAAGACACCGTGCAAATAAAACAACCATCTCGAATGATGTATCGACTAACTTATTAATTATAATATTTGATTGACATACATGGAATGCATAAGATTGTTGACATAATGAAGACGCACAAGTAACTAAGTAACTATAAGTAATAGGTTTTATAGACTACTTATGTAACATAAGTAGTGTATAAAACCTATTACTTATAAACTCACTATTTAAAAATTGACCCATCGACTATCATATTTAACATAACGTGTATCGTGTACATATGACAGTTGTATTGGTTATATGTTTTATCATTGCATTATCATATAAATGTAAATAAATATTCACATAACAGTATTTTTAATGTTTCCTGATAATAATACTATATCTGTCTTTGAGAAACTAAATATTTCAAGATTTATGATAAAAAAATAGAACACAAACCCCTTTAGACATATTTGGCACAAGCTCTATGCCAACTATGCCAATGTCCTTGGCACTTGTAATATAACAGTTTAGACGCTTGTTTAGGGTTTGGATCCCAGAATGTCTGGTTTCACGAAGTCCCGTGACTTTATAAATTTAATTAATCCGATCGAACGTAGACATGCTTTTCAAGTACTTTATTTCTAAATCAAATTGCTTTCCTCTCTTTGCACTTCGGATTGATAACATTATATAGTACCTATCCATACGTAGTATAAAACAAAGTCGCTTCCCACTGTATGTATGAGATCTTTTTATCTACACAACTAATTTCAATGCAGTTTTATAAATATGTATGTTAATATAGGACCACGCGGATGAAGCTGCTGACGGAAAGCTAGTTAGTAATAAATATTAAATTATTCAAGTTACCACAATATATAAAATTTCTACAATATATTCTGCCTCTACATTCAATGTATTATTAAGGTTCAAAGTGGCGAAATTCGACAGATTTGTAAAAACTAAAGTTCTGTTACTGTACATGACTTCCGAGTGAATACACGGAAAATAGTATTGGATGCCGTGAAATTTGTTTATAAAATACTAGCTGTTTTTAGGGTACCATATCTAAAGGGTAAAGCGGGACCGGTCCGTCTGTCTCATGGCAATTTCTAATCTAATAAAATAAATATTTAAATTATCAAATACTAAAAACCTAATAAAATTATCAGGTATTGCAACCCCATATATATATTCTTTGCGGTTTTCATAGATAATCGTACGAAACCGTCAGTACACGAGCTCGACTCGCACTTTGCGCGTTTTTTTTATAAATAAGGATTTATAAAAACCGGTAGGTTGATTATTCGAAACAGTTAAAATTTTTTTTCTTCCTATATACTACTTCTATATTCTCGATAAACTTAATGGTAAATAAAAATAACGACCTTTAACCTATTACAACATTAGATGTTGTCTGAAAGCATTCAAATAAGGGTGCTACATGAAAGTCCATTTTAAGCAGACGCCGAACGAACTAAATATAAGTTTTATCGATACAGTTATTTATGTAGATAATTCAGGTCAATTTTAAAATGGCTATTCTGGCGTAAGCTGAATTGAATTATAAGTTTTCAAAAGATAATGAAATTATCAGAGATACTTATTTTAAGAACTATTTATCTAAAAATTATTATGTTTGTTTCTTTTTCTGTAAAGACAATATAAAATGGCCGTCACATTTAAAATTCAACAATGTTACACATCCCTTTTCGGATCACCATCTTAGATTTATGTAACTGATTTCAATAAGATCAGTTCTAGCACTTTCGCAGTAAATTAGCTGTGACATACAGCGAGAGACACGGGTGTTCCCATAAAGGTAGTATTGTCCTTTTAACATAGGGAACACTAGAATTATTTTGTTATATTTAATTAATAAAAAATATTAAATCTTCGCAATGGAAAATGCTTAAAACAGATCATGGATACGAGTCTCATTCAGAGTATCTGAGACTGGTGGATTATTGATATATTTAATTAAGAATATTTTCCAGTATAGCATTATGAGTGCAAAACTGATTTATATAATAATATTATGTAAATCTCTTATTATTAAAGGACCTGAGTTGGATTTGCCCACCAATCCGAGTAGCTCAAGGCCCATTCTCTCTTTTCTCGCAATACATATATTAAGTAGCGCAAAGGACAATAACAGGTTCTGTTTACCGATGGTGTCACACGTAAACAGGAAGTTATTATGTCAAAACAGTGCTATTAGTATTTATACTAATATTTTTACGTATATATATTAAAATTTGTATTTATAAATACAATTTGTAGCTCATTTTTATAAACAAAACCAGAGTAGATACAAATACAAAACATAACATTTAACTTCAACTTCTCTTCTGTAATACTATTTGTTTACTTCGTAAATTTGTAAAAGCAATAAAAAGGAAAAAAACATTGTCAGTTTAGTTAATTTTAAATTTCATTTAAAAGATGTCAATGACAAAATTATAGAATAGTACGCATGTCATGAAAATAATGAACTAAAATAAATGTCATATAATTACAATAATTTGTCAAGAAAATAATAACAATAACAGTCACAGATAATCAATTACACAGTCAATACTGGTAAAGAAATGTCGAGCAATTATAGCTAATCGAGAAATACCATAAAAAAATACATCACTTTTTTCATGTTGACCAAGGATGTCACCAATGAGATGCGGTGCACGTATAACAGCCGCGGACGCGGTCGTGGCTGTTATCCACGAAACCTTAGAGATGCGCACAAGCACAAAAAAACTGAATCTCTCTGATATGTCAGGACAGTCGACTTTGTTGTAAAGCACAGAAAGGTAATGCAGAACTAGAAGTAATTTTTGGACCCGATACAAATAGCGAAGGATACAGAAAAGGGTAGTAGCCGTAAACCTTTTTGTACAGCCAACGTGCAAACTTTTGCTGGACCTTTTCTATCATAAGGGAATATTTATTTTCATGGGGATTCCAAATGATTGCCCCCTATTCGAGCTTCATACGTACGTAGACATAATATAACACGCGGGCCACTAGCAGATTGTTAAATTTATTTGAAGTCCTAATAATAAAACTTAAAAGTTTATTTGCAGCTTTACAGACAGTTGTTTCATGTTTATGAAAGTCCAATTTCGTGTTAAATTCGTGTTCCAATTTCGTGTTTAACGATTATTTTCATCGATAATAGAACAAATTCCCACGAAATATATTGACGGTGTATTTAAAATGTATCAAACGACCATTTAAAGTAGTTTTCAGAAAAGTTTCAAATACCCTGTTATGGTATTTGACACTTTTTTGACTGAAGAGCATTTGGTCTGTACAGGTTAAGCATACTCGCAAGAGCCAGTCATAGGATGGGAGAAATTTTGAGCTGATTGCTCCGAAAGGCATTTAAACCAGTCCGCACATCACGAGAGATGGAATTGTAGCCCGTTCTATCTATTCATAAGGAAGGCTTGTACCCTTATAATAGGATATTCAAATATGATGATTACTATAGTGAGAGAAGGAGGCATTTCTTGCTCACTCCCATTTACTAAATATAGAAACTTGATTAGAAAATGATTTAAATTTTCTTTTCACCTTTGCCAAACCCGTACTCAAATCGATTCGATGGGACATTAAAAGGCTGATGATGTTTTTAATTAGAAATTATATTTTCCTGCAGTAATTTAGAACTTTCATGAAACTACAACTATGAAACTTTTCTATTAAATCGGTCTGCACCGAGTTAGCAACCATTGCACTTATATCGAGCGTATTTAAAGTACTTCCTTCAATGGAGCCATATTTTTCTGAGAAGACCCCAGATTTGGCAAGGGGCCAACTCGTAGCGCACTACTACAGTACACACATATCTACTGTAATATAGAACCACGGAGAACGAATAAAAACTTTGGCCGTTACTGTACTGAGATTATTATGTTTAAGTTCTCATATTTTGTGTCTTAAATAATGGTCACTTAAGATTCATTTTCATTTTAACAACGTATTTTTGGGTAGCTCATTAGTGAAGTAGTTTTTTCACATTCACTATTTTCTTATTCTTCCTTCCACTGCAGATAACGGCAATAAATATATAATTTTAATTATAAACTAAATTCATTTCATAAATCATAATTTACTTTCTGTTTCCTTTTATCTTTATCTTGTTAAAACACAACTTCTTTAAATAAATATACCTTAATAATCTACCATTCGTATTTGAGTACCTAATGATGCTTTAAACCAAGTTTATTCAGATTATTTACTTGCGTCCATAAATAAATCACTGGTTTCTTATAAAAAGGTCAAAGTAATAGCTAAATTCCAAATAATACCTTTGACATTATTAAATAATCATATTTAGTTCTCGAGTGATTTTAAGAGCTTCCCATACGACACCCACTCCACGTTTACTGCACTCAAATTCTTTCAAAAGCAATGATACTATTAACTATGAGCTTTTATATCTTCCACATATTTATCCCTAGCTATAATGATGAATAAATAAAAAAATATATTCTTTATTAACATTATTTCCATCAATTACAATTTTGAAATTGTCCCAGTAAGTAATATAAAATACTTATATTGCGACCATTTCGCTCCAGTTTTGTGGCAAGTACATGTTCACAAGAACCAACACCCTGGCATTCTTTTTTGTGAGTTTCTTAATAACTAAACTAATAACAAAATAACAAAGCGAAAAAGCTCACTCGTGTGCAAATTTGTGTGTGTATTGTGTTGTGAGTGTGTGTTATATGTTGTGTGTTGTGCCTGTGGGTGTGTGTTGTAATCTACATATAATATATATATATATGTATGTATGTATGTCGCAGCCAAACGGTACAATCCGCCAACTAACTGGGCGGCCAGCACTGTAATTGAAGGGCACCATTCAATTTTATTGAAGGGCTAGCCACCCAGTCGGCCGGCCGACCACTCCACTTGGCTGCGACATACACATAATACTCATTTAATTGATTCTTTTCAATATGTCCTTCGTTTCCTCATATGTAATACTTTTTATGAATTCTATTAATATGTCTTTACATTTGTACATCTGTGTATCATATATATTTAGTTTTCTATTTAATTTATTATATAAATGAGTTGATTCACTGTTATATTGACATTCCACGAAGGCTGTACGACTCCTAAATGATTTCACCACAACATTACTACGTCGCCTATTGAGATTGTTTGGATCAAAATCTAAGGTTTTGTGCGTTTTCAAAATAATCTTTAAAATATACAATTTTCTAATGGTAAGCAAATCACAGTCTCTATAAAGGCTTTCTGTTGAGTATTTAATTTGTTTGGAGTGCATTGTTTTAATAAGTAATCTTTGAGACCTTTCAAGTACTAGTAATTTCATTTTATCGTCTTATTGTTATTGAATATCGCCTTAAAATACTTCTTATAAGTTATACTTATTATTTTTAGAATAAATAATGTAATATCCTTATAGAATCACTTCGTTGTCTGTCTACGTGTTTACCTGTCTGTAATCCTTTAAAGCTGTGAAATTATTAAAGTTGTCAATCAACGCGATCACAAGATACGTAAGTTTATTATGCACATTTTAACTCTTGAAATTAATATCACAAATAAGAAAATTGCAAAATTTTTCTTTAATCTTAGTGATTTTGCTTATGAAACAATATGGTAGAGTCAAAGGCTTCACTTAAGACGCAATCTGTCCTTGTCACGGCTTAGTGGAAATTTACGTCACAGTATATGTATATCTCTGTTAAATTTTATAAAGTTTATTATTTCTAACACTTATTATATGGTAAACGCCTTTTTACTCCATGTAGACTGAATTTATTGAAAACTTCGTAACTGTTAAAGCTTTTGTAACGAACATATCCACACCTGTCAGTATGAATAAGTGGTCAGTAACCAGATATTCTGTTAAAAACTGGCCCGAATACGACGTCGTATGCGCTATGATAGAGTTTCAAGGAAATAAAACTTTTTGATTAACTTTACTTTTTGAATCATCAAATAATTGAACCTCTTTGGTATGACAATGGTGGGCTTGACGTCGAGTTCTAAGCTGATTATATAACAGTATAGTCTCAATGCTCTCGGATGCGTTCATAGATAATGTCATCATTGGCCTATTAGTGCCCCCTCTGATGTGGTATGTTAAAAATACAGCGTCGAACGCAGCATTACAGGTTCATTGAAATAAGATGTTTATTAAAGTTTTGTTTGACCGAAGCTTTAATACGCCGTGTTTTAAAAAGAATAGCACTACGGATCTACGACTGCCTAAGTGTTGAACATTAATACTGAAGGTGAATTGTTTATAGACCTCTTAAACTATATGATGTAGCATAATTAGCGATTCTAATAAATCATCTCTACATTCGTAATGGCTACAAAAACGTATAACAAATGTAAATAAGAACACGATTACTCATATTTTCCATTAATAATGCTAATAAGAATAACTAACTTTCCCATTAAAAAAACTGACAAATCATTAATGAAGGATGGCATTGCATTATAAATCTGCATTATAAAGTCTTAGAATTAAAATGCTTGAACTCAAGTACACCGAGAGAATTTTAATATTTAACCTAGTGCTAATTACTTAAAAATAAATATTTCTGTATAAATAAAACGAGATGATAAATGCGAAAACAGATTGCTACTAGCTGTCCGCGTGGAATAGTGACAGCATCTTTAATTTTTAGGGTTTCGTACCCAAAGGTAAAATTACAACTAACACTTCGCTGTCTGTCTGTCTGTCACCAGGCTATATCTCATGATCCGTGAAAATTAGTCAATTGAATTTTTCACATATGATGTCTATTGCTGCTTCAACAATAGGTTATTTTCACGTTATTTAAGCACAAAAAAAAAATATTAATGTTCAACTACTTTAGTAGACCCAAATAATCAAAAACAAAAGTTTTTACAATTACTCGACTTGTAAACGTAAGCAAAGAGAAATATCAAATTTTTTTAAACATAACGCAAAGATTAAGGAAACATAAGTACTCTAACTAACTACTAAATTAACGATAACAACGTAAATATTACATAGTCTACTGTTAAACAGCATGCAATAAGTTAAACTATTTGTAGGTACTTAGTTTTTAACTATTTATATGCCATTCAATAACGTTTCAAATTTTGTTTTTATTTTAAAACTCATTTACTGTATTTAATAAGAAACATTTATCAACTTTGTGGCAACAATTTTAGTTTATCCGGTATGTTATTATTTAATATCTTTTGATCTTTATGGATATCACGTATGAGTTTCTCTTATAAAAATCGGTTCTAATAAATAGCAAATGTAACTTATTAGGAAATAATGTGCTAAAATTCTAAAATGCTAAAAGTCAAACAAATAAACACACCAGGTTTAGAAACACAGTATCTATTATTATTAACAATTCCCAATTAAAATATGTCATTAGAAAAAGCACAAAATTAAAAACAAGAGCTACTTTGTTACAAATATAGCAAAAATCAAAATTTCGTATTAAAAGTACAGTAGCGGCATCTAATGAGCAGTACTAGGCAGCTAAATGTAACATTTTCGTGTACTTAACTAATATGACATATGCATTTAATATTAGCGACAAAGATTGTACCGATTAAAATTATTCAAAACATTATTTAATCCTGCGTAAACAGCTAAGGCCTTTGTTTGATAATTTTTGGTCACCCATCCCGTGAACAACTCTTGCAAAAATTGCTTAACAATAGCGATCGTGCGCAGCGGTGCTTATCCGTCGCGCCACCGAGCTACGAATTAATATTGTCTATATAATGATAATTTGTATGATGACAAATAAAAAAAAAATTCCACAATTTTGACTACTCCAAAGTAAGTTGACCTCATTTATATATGGCCAATCATATTAAATAGGGTTCAGCTCATAATGGACGTGTGGTATACGAGCACGCGAGTAGAAGAACAAGGGAAAAGAGCCTTCAGATGATGCAATTAAGCATCGGTAGTTTACAGTGAACGCATATTTTTATCAGAAGGTTCACGTCGTCGTCGGGGACAGCGGAGGTAGTTGGCAGCCGCCCCCGCATTGCACGGTTTCGTCTGTCTGGGAGAGGTACTCGATTTACCCGAGCCTCTCCAATTTTCCATTTGCAAGGAAACCAATGGTCCAATACTTGAGTGTCCTGGTGACTCGTACATAACTTGACGGGTTTCATCTCACATGAGAGGGTGTAGCGTACAGATTTTGGTGGGTAGGCCTCTGGGGACCCACTGGGCAGCTCACTGGCGAGTTCACGGAGGAGAATCCTACTCACCCCCTGTTGCTTGCCAAGTAACAGAGACAATGTCAGAAGCTTTTCCACGACGTTAAAAAAGTTAGATTCACGTCAACTGAAGTTAAGAACGTAGAGTTAACTCGAGTTTTTTTTTCTTTCTCTTATTACTTTATTTTATGTTTATACTCTTTTTGTTTTTTTTTAACATACAAATTGCTATAGATACGTACTTCAAAGTCGGTATTTTCAGTCTTCGCTGGAAACAATGGTTTATTCATTGGTCACAACACTCATATAATATTAGGCGAGTCTGAGGGTCGGTTCAGTGTAGCTCGGTGGCGTAGTGAATAAGCGCCATGGCCCGCGGTTGTATTTGTTAAGCAACTTTCACAAAGGTCAGTCACAGGATGGATGAAAAAAAATAGTATCTCAAGCGACTCCAAACTTCAGAAGGCATGTGAAGCGACTGGTCCCGGTTGTATTTGCAGTCGTTAATATCCTCTTATCCGCATTGTGCCAGCATGGAGGATCGTGGCCCATCCTCCTTAACCATCCATAACGAAGGCCTGAGCTCCTGTAGTTGGTGACATAAAAGGGCTGATGATGATGATGATGATGATGGCCGTTCAAATCTGACTGAAGCTCAGTTAAACACCTCTCGAAAGTATGTGTTAGTAGACGATTTCCTTTGAGTGTGGAAAGTCGAAATTAAAATATGCATATATATTTTTTATATCAATAAATAAAACTACACGTATCTTCCGTCAGACATGTACCTACTGAATTTGATTGACAAAGAAAGAGATCGTACGGAAAGCGCTCAATGCGAGGGTCATGCACTAAAGTTGAATCTGAAGCATTTACCATCAGGGAAAAATCTCTTGAGCTCTCGGAGAACTCATACAACAAGCGTTTGATCTTAGGAAACTTCTGAAGATCGCATAACGCGTCTAACTGCTTATCGTAACATACATGCAGTATCGTATGAGTATGAAACTTCCTTTGATAGAGAAATACGCTTGGTCTCTGAAAGAACTCGCAGTTTGCACAATAGAGATCGAAAAAGTAGTTTCGATTATCGCCAACCCGTGTTGCCTTCATACTCCACAGGCGTACCGCAGATAAGTTTTCACAAGGTATAATTAACTAGCTGTTTTCCCGCGACTTTGCTGCAAAATTATAGCCTATGACATCCGTGATGTAGCTTCCCGTAGGTCGAAGTCGCTCTAAAACTATTGGTCCAGTAGTTTTGGGGCAAATTCGACGCAAACAAACAAACAACCAAATCTTTCCTCTTTATAATATTAGTATGTCTTAGGTATAAGAGGTCCGATGGCGTAGTGGGTTAGCGCATTCGGTTTAAATTGCAGTAAAATAAATAAGTAAAATACTGGACAACAAGGACATACATGAATACTTATTTTACATAATTAAGTACAAACGATAAACTCATCGTTAGCAAGCGATTTCTTCCAGGCAACCTAGCATTACATGGAAAATAGGACAATAAATAGCCGATTGTGCATACAGTGCATACAAATAATAATAGTTGAAAAAGATCAAAACAAAAAAGGACAGTTTCAGGGTACGGATAAAATGCTCAGACACAAGGGACTACCAAAGCGCGAGAAACGAGAAAAAAGATAGAAAACTTACATTCGTAAGGACAGGATGGGTGACCAAAACATTAATATCTTGATCACTGTGCACAATACTGGCACAATGCACGTTAAGCCGTTAGTCCTGGCTGTATCAGCAACGTTAACACCCACCGATCCGCATTAAGTATAGTGGATTATGACCCATTGATCTAATTCGATTCGACTTCATTCATAGGAAAAAAATAATTCTACCAAAATACTTCCCACGCAGACGAAGTCGCGGGCACAGCTAGTTGTCAATAAAATCATTATTGATGTTATTCTTAGATATTGTACTTTTTTTTTGCTTTTTTTAGGTTTCATTATTCATTTCAAATGAAAATTTTATAAACATTTTTCCAAAAAATAAATAAACAATACAATCGTAATAATAAAACAACGTTAAAAAAACTGATAAACTACTGCTATTTTGTTGTTTGTGTTAAAACTTATTGTAGTGTAGCACACGACTATTTATTGTAACTTGGCGAAAGTTGGGTCGGCGATAAGTTGTACAGTAATTATTCGGTAGAACACAAACCCAATTAAACTTAACTATACTATATATTTGACAATAATCCAACTTAAACTTAGAACTTGTTTGATCATCAGTCTCCATATGATTTATTGTGTTAATTAACCAACATTTAGTGCTAGTCTATAATTAAAATAGCCTAGAATTCGACGATTAGTGCAGCAGTGACACATGCCAGAGGTTCAATTAAATAAAACCTACTTGAGAAGGTAATAAAGGTTTATTTTAAAAGGATTGTCACTGTTTTCTTGAAATGATGAAATCTTATTTTGCCCGCGATTTTGCCCTCGTAGTCTATAGTTTTAAGTCCAGAGTTGAGAGAATTCCATAAAAACTTTCATCCCCTAATTTTACCCCCTTAGGGGCCGAATTTCGTAAAATCCCATCTTAGTGAGTCCTTAGTCCTAAAAAAGAACCCACATGTATAACTTGAAATTCCCAGCACTTGTAATAACGAAGTTTAATACAAACTTACACCCCCATAATTTAGCCCCTTCGGGGTGGAATTTTCAAAAATCCTCTCCTAGTGCTCATCTATACTCCGTAAGAAATCTTCATTCCAAATTTAAACTTTCTGTTCAGTAGTTTCGGCTGTATGTTGTCTGCCAGTCACTCACTCAGCAACGAAAGAATTTTATATATATAGATGAAATTAACTCTATTCTATTGTTCCTAACGGGACTTATTTTAGTTGCATGTGGTTAGGCTTTCACTAATAAAATATAAAGTCAATTTCTTACTATTATGTTCATAGAATAAATAAATGATGATAATGATAATAATAATATTGATAGTATATAGTAATTTGCTTACTATTAATATTATAAGTGAAAGCTTAACAAAATGAGACTAAATCCATTACATTATTTAACCTTTGGCAGAGTTATTGAATAAACTTCACTCAGCTCAGCTCACTTACCTCTCGATCACTGAAATCTTATTATAATTTAAACGGGGAACAATATTTTCGTAAGCGAGATAAATAAACATTTTCCTAACTTAATCAATTATTATGAAGTGAAATTAACATATGAAAATACGCTGTCATTGAATTTGTAACTTTTCGTAGGCTACATTCAATCAAACACTATCTTTATATTAATTTATCTTTGCCGTACTTTTCTTTGCAGATTCATTTGTCCTCATTGCCGTTTTTATTTATATAGAGCTAGTCAATAGATAGCTTTGCTTGGTAATCAACATCAAGATTCAATTTCGAACAATTTGATGTAGACCTTCTTATTTTTGGCATTAAATATTCAATTATTGTCTTCCTTATATTGGACAATTCAAAAGTATTTTAAACAAATTTATTTGAATAAACATATTTTGACTTTGACCGGCCTTCGGCCTTTGACCTTCTGGATGTCATCTTTCCATCTCATGTCTACGGCCTCCCGTTGTGATCTTACTAAAGTAAAATTTCTGTCCAACATAGATAACCTCGTTCAAACGCATTGCGATTTTTAGTTCAAATTTTATATATAAATATTTCTGTGATAACAGTGATTAACTTTTTTTGTTTGGTTTGAAATCGCACGTCTTATTTTAATCCGAAAGCCAGGCCAAATTTTTGAATGCCGTTGTAATGTACCACGGAACCTGAATGGCAACTCAAATGCTGTGTACAAAATTCAGCGTCAAACACAATACTTAGTTCCATTATACCAGAATCAGTGGTTATGCTGCTGTAACAACACAAAACAATACGATTTTCACCAGATATTATTATCATAATGTCACACCAGATACCAGATGATTTCCTATGTTTAAGGAGTTTGTATATTTCTTATGAAGGTAACGTACCTACCTTCATAAAAAATATACTAACTCCTTGAAAGGCGAAGTCGCGGGGAGGTAGCTACTTTGATATATAACACGAAATTGATCACTAAGCCTATGTTCGACGCGTATTATGTAGCATCCCATATATGTAAAACTTTTATAAATCGGTCCAATAGTTTCAGAGCCCTGTGCAAACAAATACACAATGAAATATATATTCAATGCAAACAAATAAACAATCAAATATAATTCTTTAAATATATCTTGACTAGCTGATTTCCCGAGAATTTTCCTGCGTAAATTATAGGCTACATCACTAATTCAATAAAACGATTCTCTAGTTTCAGATCCTTTTCAATACAAGCAATCAGATCCTTTCCCTTTATAATAAAATTATAATATTAGATATACAAACCCCTGCCACATCAACGAATTATTTGTAATTCAACTAATAACTTTACCCTGCATAATTCAATGCATATAAAGCCAATAACACTACAAATTAAAGACTAGCTGTTTGTACTTTACAACCTTACCCACATAAATAAATTATAGTCTATACCCGTATATGTAGCTTCCCATATGTGTAATAATTTATAAGCTCGATCTAATCTTTTTTCAATTCAATCCATTACAAAGAAGCATACAGTCGAATGTATTTATTTATTACCACATTTTTTTACTAAACGTACGCATTTTGAAAAAAGCGGACCTATCGAGTGCTCTAATTTGATATTCCTACATTTCTAGAGCTATATTAGTACAAAAAACTAAGACAGAATTTACGGTTGAATGTAAAGTAGTCCACGTATATTTAATACGATGGATATGGCTAAAAATGTATTGAAAAAAAGTTAAATATAAAAAAGATGATTGTTGCAAATAATTACTTCTTTTGAGCTTACGCCATGTATTAATTCAAAGTTATCCACTGTCGACCACAAAAAATACAATGCAAACAATCTCAAAACAAATGCCAACGCAATTAATATAACTAATTAAATTTCTTTAACGGTACAAGGGGAAGCCAGTGAACTGTCAGATAAGCTGGCAGACAACTTGTCCTCGAACAGTGTTGATATGCAAAATGCTATTTAGCTTTTACTTTGATGGCAGGCAAACTAATAATCACTCGTGTCTTTCTGACACATTTTGTTTTTCCCTAATAACAAATAAAATGCATTAATATTATGCAAACTGACATTGTACTTATTGGTGGTGCTGTAAATTTAGACAGAAATAATTTGGATGATAACATTTCAAAAATATTGATAAAATAATATTGATATAATAAAATATGTATTAAAAAAATACTTATATTTAACTCAATTATTAAAAAAAAAAAACAAACAAAACCAAATAAACAAGTTCAAGTTTTGGCACTAGTTAGAAACCTATAAGTAATTTGTATCGGGTATGAAATTGAATCTTCAATACTATAAAGAATTAAATTCAAACTTTATAGTATAAATTGGCATCAAGTTATTGATTGGCAAACTATTGTTCTAAATGGAAACTCGATTGCAGGATAGACTTCAAATTAAGTCTATTTAGTTGCCTGAAAATAAGCCATTTTGTTTGACACTTGCCACCCAGTTGTCCAAATAACGTTTGAACATTAATAAGGTTTTATTATCAAAGCCCATAAAAACAAAGAAGTTTATAGTTTAAGCAAATAAGCAGAAATGGAGCATTCTTTTTCTCCATATAAATTTTAACGAGATTTCATACTCTTCCACCTGTGAATAACACTTTCAATTCTTAAATAGCAATTTTGAAATAGTTGAGAAATATATTTTCATTTAATTTATTACTACTCGAATCGAAATAAAATCAGCCCACAACCCATATCAGTAATGCAAGGAGTATGTACTCAGTATTAAACATGTTAATGAGATTCTCAACAACAGCTCCTTGGTTCTACCGCAAAAATAACATTTCTCGTTTACTTTGCTTTTGAACGCTATCTAGAGCTAATACATTAAACGTTGTTCTCAAACAGATAAAGCTTATTTTGGAATGGATATACTCTATAAGGGAGCTCGGAATATCGCAAGGTCGCCCCTAATAGCTTCGAGCATTGATTTTTGTATCTCGGCGTAGCATTACCTACGCTTGAATCAAACTATTGACCTGTCATAGCCTTCATAATATATTTAAATTTCTTTGAGCATTCTAGAAATGGTAGATATAGGTACTACTTATATATTAATACTAGCTTTTGCCCGCGACTTCGTCCGCGTGGTATAGTTACTTTGGGCAGCATATATTTGCAAAAACGCTGTTGATGATGAAATTACCTTCATTTTTAGGTTCCAAGATACTACAATAAATATCCAATATGTTTCAGCGCCTTATCTTTGAAAACTTTAGAGACATTAATCCAATCCAATTTGAAATATAGATGAAAAAAACAGTTCTGAAGTTTATACAAAACTTAATCAAAAACGTTATCTACGCAAAATTCTTTGCTAGAAACGTTAGCGCAGAATACTCTAGCATAAACGCCATCTAGTATAGCAAAACTTAAATTTCTTACAAAATTTTATTTTCAAACTCACTACTCTAATATCAATACTTTAAGATTTAAAAAGAAATGGAGAAATTTGTCGTCGTAGTTAAGCAACTTTCGCAAAGGTCAGTCACGGGCTGGGTGACCAAAATGAGTATCTCAAGCTACTCTGTGCTTCGGAAGGCACATAAAGCCCGGAAGCATTTGCAGTCGTTAATTCCCTCTAATCTGCATTGGGCCAGCGTGAAAGGTAATGGACCATCCTCCTTACCGCCTTCTATAACGAAGGGATTGAGCCCATGCCGTAGGGAGTTGTAAGGGTTGATGATAAACGACTTATTACATTGCATATATATCGTCGTGGCTATATCGTAGAATTGACGATTTTATGAGGCGGCCAGCCATTTCGTGAAATATTTGTATTTCATGAAATGGAAAAATCTTGCTGCCCACATCATGATGCCTGGCCAGATCAATGAATGATTTGCATTTAACGATATGAGCGGCTGATAGTATGACTTCGTCATGATGTGACCAAGAGTAAGTGATCATATCGTAAAATAGTAACGTAAGTCTCAGTAAGAGGCGCAAATGTCGCATTACTTTTGTGATACATTTATTTAAATTTTTAAGTTATACTTGGAAACTATACTTCGGTGCTTATATAATATGAATGAACAAATGTAATAAAATAGGATTTGTAAAAATTATCAACTTGAAAATCTTAGGTAAAGACCTATCAATCCTCAATAAATTAATTTCAGATGAAATAAAGCGCTGCGATAGAAAATTTAAAGCTTGCACAAAGTTCTTTGATCAAAATATGTAATATCACGATTTAGAGTACACTCGCCATCAGCTGGCCGAAGAGATAAGTTTAAAAGAATTCTAAATCGCAGAAAAATCTGCGATTTAGAATTCTTTTAACGCCGTCTAGTGTAGTAGTTCATATATATACATATAAAATATAAAAATATTTTTTATTTTGTAAACAAAATTACTGAATTTGAAGATTATTATCCATTAAAATCCAAAAAAAAATTTGTAAATAATATTAGGTAATTTTATTACAATGACAAATCAGATTGTAAACAATGGTTGCTATGGTAACATTTTTATTCCCCATAAAATCTTTTACTCCCATTTTTATTCCTTGAAGTGCTATTTTTCGGGATAAAATATAACCTATTGCCTTCCTAGAGTCATAAACTACCCAAATACCAATTTTCATCGACATAGGTCCATAAACAAAGATACAAACTTTTTCACCCTTTTAAACCCCCTTCGAGATGGAATTTCCAAAAATCCTATGATAACAAAAATTATATGATAACAATATTAATATTTTCATCTACAATCCTTTTTGTTAATACATTAGTGTAACTTTAATTATATAATTATATTCAAAAACGTTAATTATATAGATTAAAATGTATTGTTTAAAACAAGTTTTTGTTAAATATGTCTTTCCACGTGTAATATGTATATATGTGAAAGGTTCAACCTTGATAACTGTGAAACACACTATTAATTTATATTTTTACCTAGTTGTCACCTATTTTAATAAATAAATAAGATTAGTTAAATTGTACGAAATTAAATAACCATTCATTATTCGTTAACTACTGTTATTAATTTCGTTATTAGGATGTTAATTTACGTAAAATAACATTAATGTTAAACGTTATTATAATTAATACCTAATTAATAAAATACGGTCCGCTGACGTTGGGAACAAAATGATATATCTCATTTTAGGATCATGGTATTAAATTCACTAACGGAAATAAATGGGATAAGGGATAATCCGTTCCGAAGTGCAGATTGTTAATTAATCGATAAGCCAAATCATTCTAGTGTTATCTTGTTTGAACATTTGCTAATATAAGTAGTTCAACATATTTTCTGTGTCTTGTTAGCGAACCATAGCGGTTTCACTTGGATACAGTTGTCGAGAAGTAAACTTTATTTTACTATAACAGTTCTCGTTTGAAATGTTTAGCTCTAATTGAAAAAATGTTATCCAGTTGAAATACAGGCGAGATAAGAAGGTTAGTTAAAATACAATAAGAAATAAAAACACAAATATTATCAAAAAATGAAATTGGTATAGAAAATCATACAATGCTAACAGCAGAACTCTTATTCCAAAGAGACTTGTTTCGCTTCCGTTTCTTCGTCGTTTAGTTCCGGGACTTATAGTCCCAAGAGTTATTGATCAAGTGCAAACGGCCATCAAGCCAAGTATCTGAGTGCCCTTTAACATACAACAAGAAGGGATAGTGTAGTTAAGCTATCGATAATTATAATATCGATTTCTTATGATATACAAACAAACCAACGGATAATTTATATCTATTAATTATAAGGAATCTTAAAAGTTGACATTAGACTTCTATATGTATGATTTAGTAGTTATTTAAGTAGGCAATAAGTTAGGGAGTTGTAATAAATCATAAAACGAACTGAAAAAACATAAACTGCTGAATGCGAAATTACAAAAATTACAATAAGCTGTTCATAATTGGCGGAGTAATTGCGTAACAAACATACAAAATACAGTCAAATTGTGAACCTTTAAGATAATTTAAAGGTATTTAAAAACAAAACAAAATTCAAAGCAGCAGAGGTCTTAATTAAATTATTGCAATTCAAATCTTATATATATCGTAACTTTCTTAAAGCGGGCTTTCTAGTGTCCGACTCAAAATTTCTATTCAGCACTTACAAGTAAATCAAGAGGTTTACGTCCCGACTCTCATGCTAGGGTTTTATAAAAACCTCCATTCCTGAAGGTTATGAGTCCCCAGGGATAGAATTTACCGCCTCCTCTATGTTTACGATCCATGGACGCTCTGATTCTTGACCTCTTAACATTGAAATCCTAGAGATTTGTTTAAGTGTATTGCCTACTTTTTAGTCCTATATAGCTGAGCAATAACACGGTTTTTTACATAGCAAAAGAAAACAATCATTTGCTCAATTTTTTTTTATTGTAACAAAAATTTACTTTGTGATAAATAATATATTAATTAAGTAAAAGTGTAATGAGTCGTTGGCGATTATAATATTGTGTTAAACTGATTACCCACCGATAATTGGCTAAGCGAAACCGTACGTTGAAAATAAAGCAATGCATATATAATGAAAAAAATTAAATGAGAAGGACAGATTTGGCTAATATTTATTAATTTAAAAAAATATATATGATGAATTTAACTTTATTCGTGACGAACGAATGAGAAGTATGATGCTATGGATTTGACTGTAGTTATCAATTTAGACATTTATTACAAATTTACTTGCATTTTGCCATTGAATAATCTACCTAAAGTTAAATCTCATAATTAGCGCAATGTCTTAATTAATGCTAACATTGCTAAGATATCGTATTCTATAGCTAGAATCATGGCTAGAGAAATAGGCGGTCGCACTTCTGGTTGACAAAGATTAAACATTCTTATTTAGTCAGCCTGTCTGCTATTACTACCTACATGCATATTATAATCTTCAATTTTCCATACAAAACAATAACATATCCATTTCTTGCTTTTTACAGTTAATTTATTTATCTATTACGAAAAAGAGTCTCATTTAATGACATTATTAAAGAAAAATGAAATAATCTATACTAAAATAAATAAACAAATTCAAACATAGTGAGAATTCTAATCAATCATATCTCAAGTGTCTGGGCCGTAATTGGGTAGAATTGCTGTAGCAACCGTTAACTCTATGAAATGATTTATATTGTAGTTTTAATTACTTCGGGGAAACTTGCTGAGAAAGCTGACAGTTTTTAATTGTTCTAGCCTTGTCTAACTGACACTAAAAATGATTATACTTGTTAATTTCAACTGTCACTTTAATTATATAAATTAATATCGTTTTTTTTTAAGACTGTGAGAGCTAACTCTAGTACATACATAAACTATAACTATTCAAGTCCAAATTAAAATACAAACTTAAAACTATTTTGTACAAACAAATTATAACGATAATTAATAACAGTCTACATAATTATCATAAAATTGTAGCAACTACATTGTGCTTTGGTGTAAAAGAAAAAAAGATGTGTAGCATCTATCGTCGGTTTTACACCCTATTAAAAGTATTTGTGACACCCAGAAAGCAACTGTAAGACGTTACATTAAATATTCATTTGCTACGGGCGCCGTTATGCGACAGGATATGGACTACGTTTTCGGTAAGTGGGAGGGAGCGGGGTGGACTTAGGCGGTCACGTCTGTTGTGCAATGCGCCAACCGACACGGTGCATCGTATGAGGACTATTCTTGAATTGAACATTATAAATATATATTCATTAATAATCAAAAATAAAAAAGAGACTACTATCTGTATATAGAACTACCCGTTTTTGCCCGCCTAAATGATAGCATAAATGTCATAGCATGAATTTTCAATCAGTCTAGTAATTTCGGAACCTACTCTATACAAACAAAGAAACGATCAAATTTTTCTTCTTTACATTATTGTAAAGTGTGATACATTTTTTGTTTCTATTAACATTTTTATACTGTTGATAGTTGACACATAATGATGAGAAACTGCCGCTAATCATATGTATGGAAACCGCTGTAAATGTGGTTGGGATTGTTTACACTTATATGAATATAATTATAAAGGTTTCCATAAACGGAACATAATTATAATTGTTATTACCACTACATGCGCGGATGAAAAGTAGAAATTTGAAAAGTTGTGCGTTATCTATCACTAGCACATTTGATTTTATGAGTTGCCATTTTATTAAAAAAATTAATTTATTAATGATTTATACAAAACTAACAAAAATAAATAAAGATACGATTAAAAGTCAGTTATATACTACATTCACGCATATTTGTCACATTTATTTGACGACCTCTGTAGTAGAGAGGCTCAAGGCATTCAGATTGTCGCCATCTATGCGATTACATGTTTGATTCTAAATCGTTTAAAAGAACTATGTTAACTGGGGTGTGGATGTTTGTTGTTTCAAATCAATGAATCAAGTGAATCAAAGGATTTAACTACTTAAGGGCGTAAGCAATGCTTTGATGTTGTCGAAAATTTATATTTATTTTTTGGTATTAAAGGTACTTTTATATTAATCTCGTGCAAATGATTACAAATGTCTGCTACCGTTACCTAATATAAATATCCGTTAACGAGAGATGATAAAGTATATACAATTTTCTATTTTGTTACCAACCAGCTGTTTTTCCGAGACTTCGCCCGCATAAATTGTATCTTATAGATCAAAGCCCTTTTTAATCTGTCGAGTAATATCGGCGCCTATTATATCAGATTTTTTTTTATGTTTACTAGCTTATTTATGCATATTATAATTTTGATATTAATAAAAACCTTTAATATGTTTATAATTGTTACAAACTGAATGTGATTTTTATTTTAAAATCTGGGTAATATATTTGGTTACAAAATTATAGAAAACTGTAAATAAAATCTTGTACTAGAAATAATCCTAATTTTGCAAATGCGTGCAGATTTTACACAAAAAGAAATATTTTGGTACCGAAATTTTAAACTTTAACGATCTTAATAAATATTTCGATCTTTCGAAATAATATTTTTCCATCATCATTCTTTCTAATCTTTATTATTTATTAATTATAATGTCACGTAAGAAGACTATTAGCTCTTACTGGCATAATAAATAATATAGCCCATCCATCGCAGTCCTCTGCTATATGGAAGATACCTATGTCCGCCTCATCTATATTCATTTATCTCTGTCTCTTCCACGCCGCATGCAGCCAATCGCACCCAGCTTGAGACGTGAATCAGATGACATCCACTCAAGCAAAGAAAACCATATAGTCTAAGAGATAGTGAAAAAAATGTGCAAGAGCTTTCTAAAGCTATAATAGGAGTACAATAATGTGGAGGTCAGGTGTCGCCTCATCTGGTAGCAACGGGGCAATGTAAAGTATGATGTAAACATATATTGTAAGGCTGTTTAATAGTTTCAAATTGGTGAAAAACTTCATATCTTTACTTTCTCGTCGCCACCAGGTATTCTAGCACCTGATCTCCGCTTGGGTACTAACTGTTATATACCCGTAGTATATCAACATACTGAAATATCAAATTTAAGAATGCTCTTGTATATTTTTGTCAATAGCTCCTCGTCTAATATCGGTATCAAGTAACAATATTAGACACGCCACGACGAACAAGCCACGACGTTAGTGCATATTTTCCTCATCACTTATATTTTTCCGTAGTGTAACGATCATATGAATTGAAAGTTTAAAAATAATACTTGCTATATATATTTTTTTTTTTGTTTTTACTTGATCTACCAAACTAATGGTAAACTTTAGATAATTATTTCTAGAATGGGTAAGAAAAAAATCATTTTAAATTTATGCCGGAGTTTGAGAATGTCTGAATATTTAACAGGGATTAACAGTTATGTCATTATAATATCTACGTATATAAGAGCAATAAAATTAATTATATATTTAAAATAATTAATAACTAACAGATAAATTACATACTTACCTACCTATATTATAAAAAGGAAAGCTGATTTTTTATTGTAAAGGATAAACTCAAAAACAACTGGGCTGATTTAAAAAAATCTTTGAGCAATATTATACTAATACCAATATTATCAGAGTTAAAATACTTTATTTTGTAAAATTAGTAGTTGGAAGTTCGCACGTCAAGCCGATAAATTACTTGAAACTAGGTAGTCGCAGTTATATTGTAGTAGATATTTAGCAATTGTTTTAATAGAGTTAATTTGAAATGCCACATAATTTTAAAATTGTATTTATATAGAATAAATTATAATTAAAGAGAAGATTTTTGATAAATGAATGCGTAGTGTGCAATTTTGCGTACTTTAAGCCGACTTCTGCCCATTCTCCTTTGACTTACTTCCCAATGTCCAATAAACTTGAAATTTTGCATAGACATGTAAGTCAGATGACAATGCAATATTATACTTAGTACTTTGAATGTTTAGAATTTAATTATTTACTTTTTATATATTTTTTTTTATTCTTGACTCTTTTTTTTATCCGTTTTACACACTGTTACACGAAGGATAACCACCATAGGTCCAATTTTCTCAAATGATTTCAAACTCTTTTATTTTACATTTCACTTTTTTTATAACCTGACGTGCTGTATAATTGTATAGCCTAACCTGCTGACTGTAAACTACATAAATTCTGATCATGGGTTTTTTTCTCCTTATTCTAACTCGTACACACATATCTTCTTTATAATTTTAACTATCAATTCAGCCTACATCTTTTTTATGATTTGAAAGAAAGACAAAAAAGATATTACTGATGGTGTGGCATCTCTTTCTGTTGTTTTAACTTTCATGGTCTTTAAATTAGAATAATTCTAAGACACAGTATTGCTACCATATACCTTATATTAATCTATTTCTGCTACCTTACTCATCCCTATAAGACCTTCGATTAGAAGATAGCCTAATTCACGTAAGACAAAGTTTTACTGTGATGCTCACTAACATACAAATCAGATTAATTATGGGAAGCGAGAAGAAAAAAAAGACATATAATGATAAAAATATTATATTAGGTTAGTATTCACGTGACATCGTCCGCGTATATTTATACCCTTGGTCACCCTGGAGAATTGTTTAGTAGGATAAAAATTTGCCTATATATTATATAACCAAATTTCATTAAAATTCGTTCAGTAGTTATTACCTGAAGTAGTGACAATCATCCAAACTTACACATTTATAATATTATTTAGATTGCTGAAATAACACTTGTTCATAAAAGCATGTTCAATAAACCCGCCTTAACTCACTTTTCCCTGTTGAGTGTTCACGTATCAGAGAACTCTAAATAACTCAAGCGATTCACTTGCATTCACTATTCGAAGTTGAAAGTATTTTTTTTCTTTTTTGCACTTGTTGTCTGAAGTATCGAGATCTAAAGTTTGAGTCTGCTTGCTAATTGCATTTCTTGGCCTCCATTGGTTGTTGAACTTAATGTAATCAAAGAAATTCAATTAATAACCATGGATTTTTTTGGTGGTTCTTGTATAAAAATATTGGATCATTCCAAAAGCTACAGGAGAGAACAGGACCATTGCTACTAATTTCGTCATCACCAGCCCATTGACGACCCCACCGCTGGGCCTTCCTGATGGATGTCGAATAGGAAGAATGGGCCTTTACCCACCTCGCGGGCCCAGTGTAAATTGGTGAACATTAACGACTGCAGATGCGGCCGGGACCAACGGCTCAACGTGCCTTCCGAAGCACGGACAAGCCCAATATAATAAATGTTTGATCATCATTGACAAGCAATAGCTAAAATTGCGTCTCGCTAAACGAGTGCACTAACTACTGTGCCATCTATCTACTATTTGGGTAAAACATATTCCGACTGTATAATTTCACTACTTATATTAGACTAGCTTTTGCCCGCGACTTCGTCCGCGTGGTATAGTTACTTTGGGCAGCATATTTTTGGAAAAACGCTGTTGATGATGGAATTACCTTCATGTTTAGGTTCCAAGATACTACAATAAATATCCAATATGTTTCAGCGCTTTATCTTTGAAAACTTTAGATACATTAATCTAATCCTATCCAATTTGAAATATAGATGAAAAAAACAGTTCTGAAGTTTAAACAAAACTTAATCAAAAACGTTATCTACGCAAAATTCTTTGCTAGAAACGTTAGCGCAGATTACTCTAGCATAAACGCCATTTAGTATAGCAAAGCTTAAATTTCTTACTAAATTTTATTTTAAAACTCACTACTCTAATATCAATACTTTAAGATTTAAAAAGAAATGGAGAAATTTGTCGTTGTAGTTAAGCAACTTTCGCAAAGGTCACTTGGTGACCAAAATGAGTATCTCAAGCTACTCTGTGCTTCGGAAGACACATAAAGACGGGAAGCATTTTCAGTCGTTAATTCCCTCTAATCTGCATTGGGCCAGCGCGAAAGGTAATGGACCATCCTCCTTACCACCTTCTATAACGAAGGAATTGAGCCCATGCCGTAGGGAGTTGAAAGGGTTGATGATGAAATAATATTTCTATTTACAGTGCAACATTTATATTTTTCAGTAAACGACTTATTACATTGCATATATATCGTCGTGGCTATATCGTAGAATTGACGATTTTATGAGGCGGCCAGCCATTTCGTGAAATATTTGTATTTCATGAAATGGAAATAGTTACGTAAGTCTCAGTAAGTGCTGCCCACATCATGACGCCTGGCCAGATCAATAAATGATTTGCGTTTAACGATATGAGCGGCTGATAGTATAACTTCGTCATGATGTGGCCAAGAGTAAGTGATCATATCGTAAAATAGTTACGTAAGTCTCGGTAAGAGGCGCAAATGTGGCATTGTTTTTGTGATACATTTATTTAAATTTTTAAGTTATACTGGAAACTATACTTTGGTGCTTACATAATTTGAATGAACAAATGTAATAAAATAGGATTTGTAAAAATTATCAACTTGAAAATCTTAAATGAAATGATAAGTTTTCTAGGCAAAAAAATCTGCGATTTAGAATTCATTTAACGCCATCTAGTGTAGTTCATATATATAAATATAAAATATAAAAATAATTTTTATTTTGTAGATAAAATTACAGAATTTGAAGATTTTTATCCATTAAAATTTCAAAAATGTAATATTTACTCAAATACCAGCTTTCATTGCTATACAATAAAATATTTTGTAAATAATATTAGGTAATTTTATTACAATGACAAATCAGATTGTAAACAATGGTTGCTATGGCAACATTTTTATTCCCCATAAAATCTTTTACCCCCATTTTTATTCCTTTAAATACTATTTTTCGGGATAAAATATAACCTATTTATATACACTTTCAACTTTTATTAATATTTTCTTCGACAAAGGAATATAAGTGAATCGCCGTGTCCTACCTCTTATCGGTACTCGTGTGATTTTTAGATTAAAAAAATATTCTAAGTTTTTTATAACTTCTCCGTGGAATAGAAAAATCAGGGCAATTATGCTTTTAAAATTTTATTTTGCGTTACTGTCCTTAAATATCAAGTCAATGTGATTTTTACTTGACTAACTCAGCATTGGACGTAGCAAGAAGACTCATTTGTACCCCCAGAGCCATAATAAGTAATTCTCGCATTGGCATTCGCCGCCAGTTCTCACAGAGCCCCGCATTAGCACGGGCTTCTACACCCCAAGGGGTCAAAACAAATCGTCCGATTGTCCAGTACGCCCGTCGGTAGGGTACGGGGAAGCCCCCGACCAAGTTCCCAACGATCCGACGGGAAACTTCAGAGATCAAGGATAATTTATGGATTCAATCGTGTCCGATCCGAGCTTCATTCTTGCCTTCTTATTCTTGGTGAAAAAGTACGCCCCGTCTCATTGGATACAAAACGTCTTTACATAAAATTTTCAAGTTTAATCGCTTTGCTACTACGACGTTTGCTTGTAATTGATTGTGATTTTGTTCAATCATCCAACAGTGAATTTCAAATTTCTTTAAGAATAACTAGGACTTCTATATTATAAATAATGCGGAATTGATCAAATACAATAATAAAGACTTATGGTAAAGATCTGATAATTTTCTTTCGCTTGTTCTTCTTGTCAGCTAAAAGACGTCCTGTACAAGAGGTATTGGAAAAAATATTTTTTGACTATTCAAAAGTGCTTGTAATAAGCCTATTTGAATAAAGATATTTTCATTTCATTTCATCTATTAAAAGCTGTTCCCGTAATTTCACCTATGTAACTTACAGCCCATGTCACACGCATGTTATTTAGCTTCCCGTAGGTGTAAGTATTTTTTAAATATACCTATCCTGGTATACCTGAACTATTCAATTCGGTATAAACAAAAAATCAATCAAATATTTCCTCTTTAAAATAGCAGTATAGATCTAAGAAGTATTAACGTGGTCAAAAGTGGAATAGCTGCTATATTTGAAGAAGAGTTGATCTAGACATTATTGAAAAAGTATCGGTGAAGTAAATTATTGGTACTATCGATTTTAGACATGATAGTAAGCTTTTAATAACAATAACCACAGTATCAAAGATATTCTTATTAAAACATCAATACTGACTGTGATCTCCTCTATATATCATGCTGTGATAATGGGAAATTTGATAGCTTCAGCACGCCAGAGTGTTGAATATCGCCTACGGCCTTTACGTAACCCCGGAAGTTTCAGTCGATAGAAAAGCTTTGTACTATTTAAATTTATTCATTAAATCCATCCTATCTTGGCTCCCGTATTCTGTAAATGTAATTGGAACTAACCCAAATAGAAATACAAAAATATAATAGACCTTCCATTATTCATGACATTGTTCAACATCGCCCAACCAGGAGAAAAGTCCCGGACTAATCTGAATTCATTTATTTATTGAACGGATTCACTCTTTTACACTTTTACAACGTTAACAGTGTTTTTACACTTATTTATTTATTCCAGTTTATTATAAAACTAGAACTTAAATTAGTAATTGGTTTAAACTATTGTTCGCTTAAAGCAAATTCACAATGAAAAAAAAAATAGTCAAATTGAGACGTGTTGTAATATTTTAAACCTGGTACTAAAGTTATTGTGATTTCAGTAGTTCGATGGCGAGTGTTGTTAAGCAACTTTTGAAAGGGTCGATCACGGGATTGGTGACCAAAAAAATTAATATCACAAGCTATGCCGTGCATCGGAAGGCACGTTAATCCGTTGGTCCCGGCTGCATTTTCAGTCGTTAATATCCTGCAATCCGCGTTGGGCCAGCATGGTGTCCTTCCATTATTCACTAATTCATGAATTCCGCATTGGGCCATCCTCATTAACCATCCTTAAGGAAGACTTGTGCCGCTAAAACGGCTGATGATGATGTATGTGATTAGTTAGTTGCTGTTTGTGAATTTTATAATTTTAGACTACGGCGAAATACACAGATTACTAAGACGTACCTACTCCGAGATTTTCAATCTACAAATTATTTTAATGTTACAAATTTAATGAAAATGTAATAAACCTGGTACAATAAACCTATTGGTCACGCAAATTCTAAATTAGATTTTTAAACAGCTGTTAATCAATCTTCTTATTAAATTAAATAATAGAATTCAATTGAACTGACGCGGTCAACAAGCCAAATAAAATGTTATAATCTAATACATTGAAAGAAAACGTTTCGTGGCGAATTGAACTTAAGTTTTTGTTCTAGATATTGTACTGCGCCATGAAAAAAAAATATCATATCACAAATTTTAATATAAGATTATATTCAACTAAAAGAGCATAAGGTGCCCTTGTGTTAAGGCTTATGTACGTTTGAATAATGCCTCGTCAGAACCACACCGACGTTCAGCTCACTTTGATTGATAACGATAATATTGATTCAAAATATATTCTGATCTGTAGCATATTTAGGATCGATACGTTGGTACTCAAGAGCATGAAAAAGGAACGAAGAACAACTCGATAATAAAATGGAAAACCAAATGTATTAACTAATAGTATCTAAGCCTTATAAGTGAAATTTTAGTAATATATCAAAATGAATATTAATAACATGTTCATAAGAATCATAATAATACTTATTCAAAATGAATATTACATAGTTTTTTACTTAATTATTCTTTTTCTTAAATTATTATTTTTTCTAAAATTATTCTTATTTTATAACAAAATATTAACGCAAAAGTTCAAGGATGCAGAACTTTCACGATTATATCAATCGAGTGCTCTTAGAAGGTGATGTTTGTGACATCACCATAAAAATCGGCGAGTATGTATTGAAAAGAGTAATAAAACCGGATAATTCGAAAGATGTGTGTAAGGACCATACATTGTGGCATTCGGACCCCTCTACCTATCCCGCAAGGGATAAGGCGCAAAGATATAGATATATAGATACTAATAAAATCGAGCTTCGCGTTAGCTATTATTGTCATCATTTCCTTTGAGGTACAGGCTTTCCTTATGGATGGAATAGAAATTGGTCGCTGTAATTGGCACGAATTAGTATGTGAATCGGCGGTACCTTTTAAAAGCAGGCCTAATATTTTTATGTAAATTTTCAAAGGCATGCACGTTCTCATATGCCTTTTTTATAATCTCATGAAACCTAGCTTGTAGAGGTGTATGTAGTGAGAAATAAATATCCGCTGAAAACAATACCTGACTCTTTGAACTGTGATTTTGAATAAGCCGCGTAGGCTGGGAAACCACTTTTTTCGCAATAGTTCGATAAAGCGTGTGAAAACAATCTAATTCCAGTGTACTACAGTTTATGTATGTAGGTGTATGATGCAATCTAGTTGCGCTGTAACTGCAGATTACATGATGTTGTTTTACCAGATTTAAATTCACCTCTTTTTGGTTTTACTAATGTTATTTACTTTCTTATTAACTATATCTTCATTCCTTCACGATCAGGATCTCTTGCAAGGTAGACAAAGTGCACCGTTCACCACAATGCAAGACTTACAATGTCTTTCGCCTTTTTGAATTTCAGTACTCCTAACATGCCGTCTACATGCTCTCTATCCTTCATACATGCTGACCGGCTTGTATGGATTCAGATATCACCTTCCAACAGCGCTCGTTTTACCATAAAAGTTTTATTAAATTAATCCCCCTATTATAGATTTATCATGACAGGCTTTGCTGATGGATGATCTTTAAGTATATAGCGATCTCTTACATTTACTTTAAAAAATAACCACTTTTTAACTAGTTAAAAATTAGTGGTATTAGTGAATGGGTTTAAGTTAGAAAAGGTAAAGGAAATATGTTAATTATATATTTTAGAGTATCTATTACCTTATAGATTTCTAAGTACTACTGTTTGAAGTCCGAAAATCATTAAACCTAATCTAGCATGAATATATTTCTATTGCTGCCTTACAGTCGACTGACCAGCCAGTACGTATACAGGGCTATAATCTTACTTATATACAGACGAAGGTTTGTAGGTTTGGATATTTGTTACTTGGTCATAGGCTGTTTTCTATCATACCAAATGATTCCCTAGGAAAAAAAATATCGCCAAGTCACCAAATGCGTACGAAGCCGCTGGCGGAATGCTAGTCTAAAGATAAAAAAAGATTACCAAGCTTGCTGTCAAAAGCAGTTGGCCTTTTCATACGGCTCCACCTTATACAATACTTTCAGACCGCGTTGTTGAATGTCAGGACATTGTAGAGATATGAATACAATATTTTCATTCTAAAAAGGTTTTCGTTCAATTTTTACTCATTGTTTACGAGATTTGAGGTATGATTAATGATTTTCACTGACTCGAAATGAGTTGGTGAAGAAAAACTGCTAGGTACATTTTTATAATATTTTTTTTTTCATATAACATATAAACATGTCTATTATTTGTATTAAAAAAATAAACGCCACTAAAAAATATTTAACACAAAATCTTTCTTCTTATGAATTGCTCATGTTTAAAACGAAAATCAGTCAGTCATCTAAAAAATATTTGGTTCAGTGACTTGTAGCAGCTGCTATATTTTTTCAATGTAAGATTGTAAGACAACAAGTGAAGAATCTACTTAGATTATTTTCTTTTCTGATACAACTTTTTTATCTAAAATCAAATTGTTTTGCTTTTTGAAGTTCTTTTAAATTAAATGTAAGTTTTGAATCAATCAAAAATATTGAGTCATAAAGGCTAAGTAAGCTTTAAAGTGGTATATACGCACGCAATATATGAGGAAAGAGAATGCGATGGAAAGCGATAACGTCAGATCCAAAAATCCGACGAAACGTTTCGAGAAAAAGTATGTAGTGCTCAAGGGAGCAAGTTCTTAGTTGGCGGGCCATTGGCGTGGCCCTAGATATGGTTTATTTCCATACTCCAAGACTTCCATAGTGCTACTATGTATAGTTTCGCAGCGTTATGTCAAAACTGTCAAATCCGGATGCAGTGTACGTAAAACATTAGCAAAATCCGTATAGTCCGTTGCATACCGTGCGTGCGGAGATAAATGTTCGTTCAAATTAAGTGTTCAAATGTGATTCTAATTATTGTTTTATTTTTGAATAAAATTATATATTTTCTTCTTACAAGGCGATAGTATTCATAATATTAAAATAAATAGATTTTTTGTCTTCAAAATATTTTTACTTGCTTGTTTAAATAAAATACTTTTCGTGAGATAACAAAGTCGCTAACGACATAGCGTAATATTACATTTCACTTTTAAAAGAATTCTGCAATGATATTTCTTTACATTTGGATATTATCTTTGTGTATTATCATTTTGATCCGTTCATGTTAAAAATCATATAGAAATATTGAAGCCCAATAACTAATATCGTAAAAGAAACTTGTTCTTATATAAAAGTACACTCGAAAATAATCCTTATGTTGTCTCAGATACATTTTTCAATACCATAATATTATTGTATTTAATTTTATTTAGCTGAATTTTAGTTTTACAAAACACTGTATGTTTAGACGGAATAATCGCACCGACTTTCGTACTGAAATACGGAACGAGAATACACAAAGCAAATTCATTTCAGCAAACTCAGAATGCCTTGAACCGTTGGACCTTATGTCTTAAAGAATACGTTTCAAAATGGCCACACAATTCTCGAAACGGAATGAGGCATTTTAACACCTTGAAAGCCACCTTCTTTGAGGATTACGGGAAAATGCTCTTTAGTCTGTTTATCTACGGTCCCTTTTATTCTTTTTAACATTACTTTGTATTTACATCGTTTCAAATACTTTTTTATTATTAATGTTCATTATAATGGTGATAATAAAAGAAAACTTAGATATATTTTAAAATCTTATTTAAATCTCCTTATTCCGTGATGTTTTTTAAAACAAGTTTAACTATTTTCGCTTATTTATAAATTGTTTCTTTTAGATTCGTTAAAATAAGCCGCTGACCTATCACTGACTTTATATTCGTTACTTTTTTCAGTTGTCAATCAATATATTAATATTTCAAAAATTAAATATTTGATTATTTATTTACATTTAATAGACTCTGAAACTACTGAACAAATTTTAAAAAATCTTTCATTTACTTGAAACCAGATCATACGTGAGTGACATAGGCTATAATTTGTCCGGGCAAAGTTGGTAAAATCCTGAAATTGACTAGTTATTTACTCTTAAATTTGCCACTATATTAGTTTTAGGCAAAGAACATAGATCTCTCTCTGTGTTCTGTAGTTTTAGGTATTATTTAAATAATATGCAATAAATTTTTATGATACTGATTCTGTAAAATGTATTTCATATACCTAATATGCACAATTTTCAGTCTTCCCTTAATCAGATTGTACGCTTGCATAATTACTGTTTTCAATATCAAAATAACTGACTGTTTCCTAAAGCGATCCTTTTATTTATATTTATACTCGTATCTATACATATGTATATAAAAGGAGATGTCCTGACTTACTGACTGACAGACAACGCACAGCCTAAACCGCTGGTCGTAGAGACTTGAAATTTGGAGGGAACATTCCCCTTAATACGTAGAGGTGTACTAAGAACGGATTTTTGGAAATTCCTTCCCGAAGGGGGTCAAAAAGGGTGATAAAGTTTGTATGAAACTTCTTTGTTTATGGACCTATGTCGATGAAAATTGGTATCTGGGTAGTTTATGACCCTAGGAAGGCAATAGGTTATATTTTATCCCGAAAAATAGCACTTAAAGGAATAAAAATGGGAGTAAAAGATTTTATGGGGAATAAAAATGTTACCATAGCAACCATTGTTTACAATCTGATTTGTCATTGTAATAAAATTACCTAATATTATTTACAAAATATTTTATTGTATAGCAATGAAAACTGGTATTTGAGTAAATATTACATTTTTGAAATTTTAATGGATAAAAATCTTCAAATTCATTAATTTTGTTTACAAAATAAAAAATATTTTTATATTTTATATGTATATATATGAACTACACTAGATGGCGTTAAATGAATTCTAAATCGCAGATTTTTTTGCCTAGAAAACTTATCTTTTCGGCCAATTAATGGCGAGTGTATTCTAAATCGTGATGTTACATTTTTTAATCAAAGAACTTTGTGCAGGCTTTAAATTTTCTATCGCAGCGCTTTATTTCATCAGAAATTAATTTATTGAGGATTGATAGGTCTTAACCTAAGATTTTCAAGTTGATAATTTTTACAGATCCTATTTTATTACATTTGTTCATTCATATTATGTAAGCACCGAAGTATAGTTTCCAAGTATAACTTAAAAATTTAAATAAACGTATCACAAAAACAATGCGACATTTCTTACTGAGGCACAAATGTTTTTTTAAATTTTTATTTTTTGATTTCAACTAACGTTACTATTTTACGATATGATCACTTACTCTTGGCCACATCATGACGAAGTCATACTATCAGCCGCTCATATCGTTAAACTCAAATCATTAATTGATCTGGCCAGGCATCATGATGTGGGCAGCTAGATTTTTCCATTTCATGAAATACAAATACTTCACGAAATGGCTGGCCGCCTCATAAAATCGTCAATTCTACGATATAGCCACGACGATATATATGCAATGTAATAAGTCATTTATTGAAAAAAATATATGTTGCACTGTAAATAGAAATATTATTTCATCATCAACCCTTTCAACTCCCTACAGCATGGGCTCAATCCCTTCGTTATAGAAGGTGGTAAGGAGGATGGTCCATTACTTTTCACGCTGGCCCAATGCAGATTAGAGGGAATTAACGACTGCAAATGCTTCCGGACTTTATGTGCCTTCCGAAGCACAGAGTAGCTTGAGATATTCATTTTGGTCACCCAGCCCGTGACTGACCTTTGCGAAAGTTGCTTAACTACAACGACAAATTTCTCCATTTCTTTTTAAATCTTAAAGTATTGATATTAGAGTAGTGAGTTTTAAAATAAAATTTAATAAGAAATTTAAGCTTTGCTATACTTGATGGCGTTTATGCTAGAGTAATCTGCGCTAACGTTTCTAGCAAAGAATTTTGCGTAGATAACGTTTTGTATAAACTTCAGAACAGAATCTATATTTAAAATTAAAGTTTTCAAAGATAAAGCGCTGAAACATATTGAATATTTAATGCAGTATCTTGGAACCTAAACATGAAGGTAATTTCATCATCAACAGCGTTTTTGCAAATATATGCTGCCCAAAGTAACTATACTACGCGAACGAAGTCGCGGGAAAAAGCTAGTATATTACAAAGATCTAGCCTGATCTCATTTAACGAGTTATTTTATTTTTTGACTTCAATTTTTTTTTTTTATTTATGCTAAATATAAAAATAGCTCGAGTCTTTAACTGTTCCAAAACTGTTGTAATCTTTATTAAACGTTTCGTTGTAACGTTACGTAACGTTGTAGCTTCCTATCGGTGAAAGAATTTTTATAATCTACCTAAAAGTTTGGAACATAATCAATGTATCTGTAAAGAAACAATTAAATCTTTCCTCTTTGCGATATTAGTATTGATAACTAAGTTAAAAGCTTTGTCAGCTTTTGTGCCGACACTATCTTTAAAGTCAAATCTCATATCTGTGAACATTACACCGAAAGTTCTACATAATGCCAGTATTTCGACTGCATTATTTTACGTTGCTTACATGGTCTCTATAACATATGGAATGTACTTTTTTATATTGTAGCTTTATGTTGTATATATAACCATATTAGGCTAGATACAGTACGATCATCAAAGTTATTGTTTCTGAAAAGTTTAGACGAAGATATTTGAATACTATAAAACCTAAAATATAACAATACTTACATCATTTTGCATGCATCATTCTTTGCATTTTTATTGCTTTTTAAGAATATTATACCATTTTTCAAGTCGAATGAGATCGATTCAAAGCAATACGATTCAGATTGCGAGTCAATTCACTAGGTGACAATCCTATACGAACCAAAAGATCAATGCAAATTAAAAGATTGGACATCCCTACCGCAGAGAAATAAAATATAAAATGCTGCAGCTTAAAGCTTTTAATAAATTATATTAGAGTAATTTTCACTCATACAATGTCAGCCTAAGCTACGTCGAGAAAGCCATTGACATATTTAATAACCACTTTCATTCACCTTTTTTGTATGTCTATCACGGTCTGGTAAATTCAAGAGCGTGCTCGTTATTTCGCCTCTACAAATTGTCAGTATTTCAAAAAGTTGTCGTATTTCAATTTTAATTAATATATTTTCACTTTATCATGATTTATAAAATAGTTTAGGTGTTATCAACTGTACAATATATTTTTAAGTTTTTAAAAAACTTTGCACACTCTACCGATGGTCGGTTTATATATTTTGAGACGAAATAAAAGTTACGTAACTTGTTTCAATAATAAACTTTTATTTCTAAAATTTTTTAATTTTTTTTTTCAGTATAATATTTAAAGTTTTTCTTAAAACTTATGAACACATGAGGTACTGGAGCATATTTCCATAGATAAGCTTGTATATCTTCTGGCAGATATGAACCTACCCTTTATGAATCACATCAATTTCATGTTTAAAAATTGTCATAACGATGTATGTTGCTACGTGTAACCATTACAATAGCTGCGATTTACAAAATCTTTTCAACAAAAACGGCCCACCGCAAATTATATTCAGTTATAACGAAATGAAACTGTACATTATTCGCTAACTTGTTTCGCGGTGCACGCTACGGAACACAGTGACTGCGCCACAGCACCAGACACGGACTTACACCATTGTATTAGTGTTTACATCTAATTTAGCAATCATCGTACATATTTCTTCATGTATGTGTAAGTCGTTTACATGCAGCAGTTGTACTCATTTAACTGGTTGCATCCGTTTCACATTCATTCAGTCTACTTTCTTATCTATATCTTTACCCGGAACTCTTGTAAAGTCGACAGAGAGGACCGAGCGCCACAACGTATGGCTCTTATGTACATCTTTCACGACCTCGACTTCAGTACTTCTTTTATGCTTACCGGTTTTTGTAGCTTCTAACATCAACCTGTGATAAAAATCGTAGATTTTACTCGAATATAATTAAGGAAAGTGAGTTGTAGCTTCGTCTAGATTATATATCCCTACATTTTCACATTCCTTAATGCTAATTGGAAATCCTTTAGTATTGATGAATAAACTACTTTAAACATCCACTTCTCAATTTCGACTTTCAATAGTAGAGGCATACGCGGGAACCTAATTAAATATTTTTTAACCAATACCAATACATAAACACAATAATTCCCCTACAGATGCTGCTGGCGTACCGTAAACACATCACCAGTAACAGTAACCAAATCGGGCCACCCGAGTCGTACAATACACGTTAGATAGGCCTCAGGCTTAATAAAAAAAAATTAAACTTATGACAAGATACAATAATTAAAACATTGTGATTATTAGATGAAGCTAACTGTACCAAATGATGCGTCCAAATTTTTGCTAATTAGCTTATTAGAGTAGGAACGAGTTGTGATGCTAGGTCCAGTTTAGGACTGAGGGAGGTTGTGAGAGGGTGTGATGTTGGGGCTTGGGTGGTGGGTAGTGAGAGTATCACTCTCGTGGGCGCGGTGAGTGACCGAGAGTGGCGGTATGGGCCTGTGAGTGTGAGCAGTGAGAGGTAGCGGGAGCGGGTGATCGGCATGGCGGCGGTCGCTGGCCTCTACGGGCTGGGCGACGAGCAGCGCGCGAGGCACCGCCGCGGTCAGGCCAATGCCGAACGCTCCGAGTCCAGGGATGACAACACGGAAGCGTGAGTCCACTTATTATTATTTAAACGGAGTTCCTAGTCGAATTTCCACCATTTACACGGAACTGGAAGTTGACTTATTAGATATAAGGTTGGGGAAAGTCTTTTCGCATTTAGTATGCTTAACCTTATAATAAAACCTTCCCGGCTGTCAATTTGTATCAGGCTGGTTTTGCTATCATTAAATAGTTTAAATTTTAAAGTAGATAAATTCGAATTCAAATTAGGAATATGTGTGATTTTAATTTGTTTTTCTTACTGTCAAAATGATCGTTATGAAAAATTCGATAATACATTTTAAAATTTCATTATAAATTTCTCGAATTATTTGGGTACAATACAACGCAAGCCGCGAAAAAAATGTGACATTTATGGACTTAGTGCAATTTCTGTGAGCGTAGCATAAATTTGGTTTCAGCGTTTTCAGTCCGAAAATTTTGATGTCAAAGATGCACGTCGCTTCGGTCACCCTGTTACGGATAAAATGGATGCCATTTTGAAAAAGCGCAAAATGATTAGCATTTTAGTAGTTACGACGTAGATGAAGGACTAGGGATTAATCACAAAACAGTTTTGGGGCATTTGGTTACCTCACCAGCTCACTGAAAGAAACTTAATGGACCTTTATTACGGCGTAATAAAACCGACCATTTTTTAAGACAGCATAACTGGTGGATCACTTACAACAAGAAGTGCGAAACATTTGAGAGTTTGGCTGCTAGATGTTAATGCATCTCTTCAGAATTCTTTTGGCAATGTCAGGTTAACATCACGCGAGTGCTGCCAAAACCATTTGACGCGGTTTTTTGATCGGAAACCCCAAAATTACTATAGCAATGGGATCCTGTCCCTATCTACAAGATGGCAAAAAGTTGGCGAATAAATTGGTACCTACACACTTTAGTTAAATGTAAATAAACTTTATTAAAAAATGTTTTCAATTTTCATATAAAAAGCGAAGAAACTTTTCCTCCGACCTATTATTATTTAGACGATAGCGTGAACCGACTTATTATTCTTTACATCATTATTACAAACGACAAAGGAAAGAGTTACACCGTTACTTACTTCATTATATTAATGTTAACAAAATAACTTCAACGAAACAGTGTTTTAATAAAAATCATCTTAGATCATCGTTAAAATTTTCAATTTCACCTTGAGAACCAGGATGATTTCTTTATAGTTATTGATTAAAATGTATGCATTTTGCTTTACTTAAAATTAATCACCCTAACAGTGCTATTAATAAGCAAGGTTGTGATGGGTTAGATGCTTAGGCAAATGAATAAAATGCTGACCGAACTAGATTTAATAAAGGGTATACAAAAAACTGTAACAAACAAAAAAGTAATATAAAAACAGTTTGTATGGTTACCTAAATAGAAATATTAAAATAGTTAAATAGAACAATTACATAATCCTATTCTTCGGGTTTGGTGAGTAAATTAACTTAATTATATTTGATTTGATAGTATACATAACTTTAGTGTACATTTATTGATTTAAAACTCGTGAGTACAACGGAAGCATATAATAATAAATAGATTTTAACACTTTTTACAACAAATTGCTAACAACGAACTGACATTCATAAAGAGCATATTGGATTACTCAAAATTTCAAATTACGAAAAGTGAATAATAAAAAGAAATTATGTTGAAGATCAAAGACAAAAAGTTTGCATGCCTAGGGCGAAATAAGGGTGGTACGACGCACCGTTACAAGGTTTATCATTAAATTTTAGCCCTGTCAAATAATAATAATTTCGAATAATACTATGTAAGTACAATATTTTACCACATCACTAAACCTTTTTACGAGGGTCAAACTGAAAGTTCTTAGAAAATCAAAAACTGATTACATTAGCCAGTTATTAGTTTTATTATATCTTTTCAAAATATTGTCCATTCACGTCAATACACCGCTGCATGCGATGGAACCACTGGGAAAAGCACTTTGCCCACTCGTCCTTAGGGGTCTCTTCAATGGCATCGCGATACGCAGCCACCGCTTCTTCAGCATTCATAAACCGCTTTCCTTTAAGTTTTTCTTTAATTTTTGGAAATAAATAAAAATCACAAGGCGCGAGGTCGGGGCTATACGGCGGGTGACCCAGTAATTCAACGTTTGATGTCGCCAAATAGTCGATCGTTCGCTTGGCGGTGTGCGACGAACGTTGTCGTGGTGAAGGAGGATCCTACTGCGAGGTCGTTTCTCTCGAACTTTTTCCAAGACAAGTGGCAAACAATTGGTAGTGTACCATTCTGCAGAAACTGTTTTTTGATCCTCTAACACAATTGTTGCAAAATGACCTATCTTTCCAAAGAACGAGGCCACCATTTTTTTTCCCGCACTTCGATCTCTCTTCACTTTAGTTGGCAACTCCTCGAAAGGAAACACCCACTGAGCAGATTGTCTTTTGGTTTTAGGATCATAACAGTAAATCCAGCTTTCGTCACCTGTTAGTATGTCGAACACAGCATTTGAGTCACCTCCGTTAAATCTTTCAATCATTTTACGACACCAATCCACACGATGGAGTTTTTGAGCCTCAGTCAAATTATGAGGTATCCACCGGGCGCAAAGCTTCCTGACCGCTAAATGTTCGTGGAGGATTTTGTGCACTTGACTCATACCGATGCCTAAGCTTGTCCGAATCTGTTGATAGGTCACTCTTTTGTCAGTCTCTATCATACGCCGCACAACACAGATGTTATCTTCAGTCGTCGCCGTAGAAGGCCGTCCCTCACGTAAATCATCAGTGAGATTAGTGCGACCACGTTTAAACTCATTAAACCAGTTGTAAACAGTCGCACGAGATGGGGCTTCATCGTGAAAGGCCAATCGTAGTCTATCATAACTTTCTTGTTGACTTAAATGACATCGAAAGTCATAAAAAATCATTGCACGAAAATTTTCTCGTGTTAAATTCATGATGACGTGACACAGACAATTTTCAATTTGCCGCCAAATCGTAAAACAAATGACAAATGAATGAAATATATACTCAGTAATATTGGCAAAGAGTTATATTTTCAAATTTTAGAATTATTTTTTTATTATATTGTTTATAAGTGGCCAGTTCTAAGAACTTTCAGTTTGACCCTCGTATTATTAATAAAACTGTGATACAATATTGATATATTCATAGTTTAGTTAAAGTTTTAATAATATTTATCAATTAACTCCATTCGTTAAGTTTTATTTTATGGCAAAATAAATAATGTATAGTTACATAATTATTCTTTAAAAATTAAAAGAATAAAGAAACTACCTATTAAGTTATTATGTCAATTTGTTTGTTTTTTTGTTTTTGACGTCCGATGTAAATGTTCAATTAAAATATAAACTTCGTTTAATGTAATTTATTTTCGTTTAATGTAGTTTATTGTAATTTAACTATATATTATATGATTATATGCATAGATATAAACACTGTATTCCATTTTCAATATTTTCTTCATGTGAGATAAATGAGAGACCAACCTCTCTCTAGACTAACATTCGTGGGGTTAATATCTGGTTCTAACTACTACTGCACTGGATTTAATTCACTTTGATATATTGCAGAGTTTCTCTTCACCAACCTCTGAAATAATGAGAGGAATTTGATTGTACATTTTTTTTTATTTTATTTATCATAGATAAAATAAATTATGTTTTATAGTGTACAATATTGACAGAAATCAGAAAGGCATAGAATATTGTTAAAAAATATCACATTAAATATTAACCCGGGTGTGATAGATATGCCCCAATGCACTTTACGTATGTTTACCAAAAACTATTTGGCCTCAGCAATTATCAACTACGTTGTTAGTTACACTAATTCGAGTTAAACAACACATTATTTCCTAGATGGCAGCTACTTAAACTGTGGTCAGGATTTGTAAATTGTAACCAGTGTGTACGCAGATGGGTTTCTACAACCCAGGTCCATTCAGCAAATAAACCTAAAATTTGCCTTTGTTGTGTTTTTCTATTCTCAAAATCAAACATTTGCCTTTGTTGTGTTTTTCTTTGTTACATCCGAATCTTTATAATAACATGAAATTATTAAAAATATAACTAAACATTAAATACGAATTCCGTCATAATAACGATGCGGCCTTCACCCTTATTCTTATTGGAATATAATCTGATTTAGACAAAATATTCCATATACTTAGTACGTATATATCCAAAGCTCAACTTAGTACCTAAGTCAGTCTTAAATAAAGTTGAGAACTTGGTCAGCAGATGGTCAGCGCACGGTCAGTCCTCCACTGTTCTGAATTAAAATGAAACTAAATTCAGTTGCTTTGGTAATTTCGAGTTGTTTGTTACAACCATATTTATAAACTCACTAGTTAGACTTGGCTCCGCTCGACGGGACTCAAATATTCCAGTGGGAACATTGCAAAAGAGAAAAACCTTTTTTCCGGAAACAAATATGAAACTATAGCATCGGCGTTCTGAAACAATAACTGTTCAAGAAATCTCTAAGGTATTGAAACTTAAGAGAGCGCACATCCCAAAAAAATAATTACGTTTAAATTATGGTAAAATATCTACTGGTCAAGCGACCGCAATTCAAAAATTGTATTATAATTTTTAATGAAAAATGTAAAAAAAATAACACTTTCTCCCTGGCACTCTGAGATGGGACTCGAACCCCTGACCGTTCGTAATCCGGGAGCATGCTCTTACCACTGAAATATCCAGAAGCTAAAAGGACTGACGATTTTTTCAAGCACTTGTTACCTTTTCGCTAATATAAAGCGTATTTTCATCAATGTTCAGGGAATCCACGCAATCTGCCGAATAAAATATTTTTACAATATTAATTAATAAAAATTTGTTCTAATTATTATATATGATTAATTTTGGATTCTATACTAAAAATAATATACTAACTGATACTGAAAAATATTCTTATTAAAAAAATATTATATTTCAGGCGCTAGAATAATTGGTAGTAGCGGCGTGAAACAAACTCCTAACAATAGGGAACATGCACATTTTTGGAAAATGGTTTTATATGATAATTTACATCGAAATATAACTGTAAAAAATACCCGGCACCGAAAAACTAAAATTTTGTAACATCAATCATTGATGGTAATAAGTAATAGCTACGAGCAGTTTAAAAACCGGAATTTTTGGCGCGCTCGTCGTGACGTCAAAATACACGACTAGAGATATGACATTTTAAATCAATATGGATTTTGAGTGATTGATTATTATTCAATTGCCCTTATCGATTAACAACTAATCGATCTTTTAAAGTATAATAGACTTTTTTAATAAATCATATAATTTACCAAATTGGTGAAATAAAAATAAAAGCCTAAAACACCATTTAAATTGTAATCAGTTGTTTATTTTGCGACATAATACACTGATGTTATTGCATCGATGTTAACATTTTGTAACAACGACATCCCTATACGTGTACATTTTCGTCACATTCGCTCTGACAAGTAGTATGGCGTTTAAATATTTTGAAGTTACTGCATTTATTTTGCACTTTTTAATAATTTATTTTCAAGACAAAAACGAACTAATGTTGAGCAATATTTAGATAGACTTTATACTAAAGCAATAACGATTGTGATAAAATATATTTAACCTTTTTTTTGAATCAGACGCATATTCCCTAATGCTGCATATATTTGTTCCGTTAAATGAAAGCCTGAGATTTTTTTATGAAATACTTAATAATTATTTAGTAATATATTAACTTTAACGTTACGAAGACCTGCTGAATCGCCGCATTTTACGTTTATGTAATCTTACCAGTGTAGATTTCTTTTTTAAATAAAAAATAAGTATTTCACCTATTTTAAACTATTAAAAAATACCTTGATATTTCTTTGGATTTTCGTACTTTACATCGCCCCGCCATTACCAAATGTTCTACCTAACCTTCACAATGGGTACCGAGTAAGTGATGTATATATATATAATGTGTTTATATTCCCTAAGTGCTCAAACATATTAAAATATCAAGATTTATCCAAAGTCTTGCACACTTTTGCCGCGATCTCTTCGACTATATTAACTGCACTTTATAGATAATACATCACATTTATGCTACATACAAATCTAGATATTCGTGCCTTGTATAAATTTATACGACCCGTGCAGAAGCGGCACGCAGTAAAAAAAAGACTGCATATTGCGACACGGTACAGCTCCCATCGCAAACATTTGCATACCAACGTATGTTTATTAAAAAAAATTAAGGTCACTTCTGTCACTAGTGTTATAACTTTATTTTATTTTAAATTATAAATAGCAAGTCTAGGTACATCTAACTTTGGTTTATTAAATTATAGCATCGAAAAGGACGCCATCTATTGACGGGTAGTCAAATTCACTTGGGAGACTTCGGTGAAGGAATTCTAAATAGTTATTACTCTTTGTCATGTAATAAACGATTAATTTATAATAAAAACTTTAAGGAAAAACATCGAGACACCGAATTTATATAAAAAACTGTATCTTTAATCATTAACCTATTAACTTGGAGTCACTTTATTTCTAGTCAATATATCAATTACTTGAAAGTATAAATGTATTTAGGGTTTTCCTTCTCTGTTTAATTAGCAGCATCCATAATACACGATCTTATGCTCTCCGGATCGCACTCGGGAAGAGTCAACGCTACACAGGAACAGAAGGCTCAAAGTAATAAGTTGGATCGTGTTTGTTTCATTCTAGATCGCTGGATTTAGTTTATAGTAGTTAGTGAATATGTTAATGTCATAGATGATAGTCTACTCACGATCCTGCTTTTTTTTGTATCGAATAAATTTGGCGGAATCATGTTTTCACCGAATACCTACTTATTTACTGAACATTTACAATGTATTATACTGAAGCTGGAGTATTTGATACAATTAAAAAAGTTTTTCTTATTCTAAGTGTGTTAAGGCACATTTATGACTCTTAATGAACATTGCGCCAGCAGACCCGAGAGGGTGTTTCACCATAGAAAGTTGTACCGGTTCCCGTGAAATATTTATAAAAATAAGAGTAGGTATTCCTTAAATTTTTCGAGACCTTACACTAAGAGAGAACTACGCTAAAGGATAAAATTATGGAAAATATCGTCAATAGAATTTCATCAGTGAAAACGTCTACTATGTAACTATCACGGCTTATTTTATCCTAGGTTTCCACATTCAAGCTTTTTGTCTTTGATATTCATCATCATTATTTTTTTATTATTCACCTTTCGTAATTTGAAATTTTGTCTAACCCAATATGCTCTTTATGAATGTCAGTTCGTAAAAAAATCATCTGGTGTGATAATGATAACGTAATCATATAAATTTAAATATGAAAAAAAATATATATATATAATTTTAATAAGAAAATTGTTAATCTAAAAGTATATCTTCGTGAAATATCGTCCAAGTTTATATATTACAAAAAACTCAGAAACGGGTTTTCTTTTCCCATTTCTTTATTACCTACCTTATAATAAAATCAAGTTCTCAAGCTTAGTCAGCCTTTCATTCGTTCGCCCAAGCATCGAACACACAAACTTCGAACCGTCACAAACTGGTGACAAATATATGGATCGATTTGTCAATATCATAAAAATTAGGGAGAGTACATAAGCCAAATTTAACACTTTAAATGATCTTAATGAAACCTAACTAGACGACGGTACTGATAGAGATGTATTCTTTTCTTTTATTAACAATTCAATCTCTCCCAATAAAACTTTTTATCAGAAGCTCAAAATCCTTATGTATGAAATAGTTATCTTAGAATATATCTGGACCTGAAAAGCATTAGGTCGGATGTGCAGAACCAGCTAAAATCACTTTTCGCCATAACGTTGCTACACTCTTTTTTCTCTTACCGGCAAATTAACTCTTGTATGTTTGTGCCTTTTTACTCATGAGCAACAGTCATGCATAAAGTCGGATCAGACGACTTTTTCAAATATTTTGATTGCATTTAGCTATTTCTGTTTTTATACAGTTATGCCTAAGATTCCCGACATCCGACCTAATGCTTTTCAGGTCCAGATATATAATAATAAATATTACTCTATCTACTTTACTAGAGATACCATTTTAAAGAATTTCTAATATAATCTGATTAACTATCTTCATGGAAAATATAAATTTAATAGTAAAAATATACTGTAAGTTAAGATATTTAATATTTTGTAGTATCAACACCGATCCCGTGGTTTCACTTATTTCAATAGAAATCATCACGAAATTTAATGTATTTGTATACAAAATTGCAATTCTTCGAAATAACTTTACTCAACTATTTTCTACACAGCATCTTCGTCGGAGAAGATCCTATTTTAAATATAAATGTTCCTTTTGAATTACTTTATATATTAAAGAAAACTACATTAAAATTAATTGTGTAGCGGGTAGTGAATTTTTATAGTACGTTTATACGTACGTTTATACGTACGTTTATACGTACGTTTATACGTACGTTTATACGTACGTTTATACGTACGTTTATACGTACGTTTATACGTACGTATATACGTAAGTTTATACGTACCGTTCAGTTATCCGAACCGGTTTTTTTATTATATGTATACTAAAAAATTATTCTCTGTAAGTATTAATCTATCGAAACAATAAGCATGACTATATTTAAAGTTAACGTTTGTGTTGTTTGCGTAGACGTAGTAATAGATGCATTCCTGTAGGTGAAATCATTTTCAGTATTTTCGAAGATTACCCCCTAGAAAGAAACGATATAGAAACTTTACTCCTATATAATATTAGTCAATGTGCTGGTGGTTACACAGTAGTTAATAACGCCAACAATGCAGCTATTATATAAATTATTGTTTATATGAGACTTTAAATTAATCCAAAATAAACCTCGTCTAAATTCACGGGACTTTTTCTGGTTTACACCCCTCTTATTTTTATTGTAACACCGTCGCTATCTATTGATGAATTAATAAAATAACAAAACATTGATAAAGCAAAAATTATTAGAACCAGTGACGTCCGGAAGTTACACCTTTTCTTTCGCTTAATACTCGTAATAAACATGGACTAAAGCAGATTAACTTTACTTCAAATATTAAGTCGATAGTTACCAATTGTAGCATTACTAACTTAATTTTAAAAGCGGGTGTATAAATAAATAACAAAGTAACTGACTCTACTCTCAGAGTAAATTTACACCATGGTGAGTTTATCTTCACTGAAATTGACCCTCACTCTTGCATACTATTATAAAGAAGTAATGTTTGTTTGTTCTTATTTTTACTTAGAAAAAGCGACAGATTGATGCGGCTTGCTGTTTGTGTATAGCCGGCGGGCTTGAGAGTGACATATGATAGTTTTTATCCCCCTAAAAGGTTTTCCAAGGATTATAAATTCTATACAATCTCAGGTGGTGGTGGTGGTGTCAGGCTAGAGTCATATATTTTTATTAACAAATTATTACTATATTTATAGTTCCGCGAATAAAATAACATTCGGAGTGCGTATTAAGATACGAGTGAGGCTGACAGCAGATCAATCAGAGCCGAATGTAGAGAACGAAAGGATTCTTTTTTTACATATAAAAGAGAGAGAGAGAGAGAGAGAGAGTTTTATGCAAGGAAAAAGTATTATTTCCATAATGCCTCTTTTATATAGTACATACGTCGAATACTGACTTTAGTAAAAATTCGCAAATCAATATCATATACATATTTAGCCATCGATTCATAATTTTGTAATTAAAAGTATTATTTTTCTCAAATACAATCAACATCTCACATTGATCAATATAAATACCTATAAATTTAACAACACAGTTAAGTGACACACTTATGTCCCAGTTTGACCGACGAGAACGTTAGAGACAATCGAAGACCATTCGCTTTGATTACTTTTACTACTCAACTGTCTTGATAAAGAGCTAAGGCGTGATGGTACTTCTGCTGTTGGTCCATTAAGACTGTGTACAATCAACAGCACGTCACGTTGCACCGATCTACTTATTTCATTTTCATTTTTTCTTTATTGAACAATTTCTTAAATTAGTGAAGTTTACGTTGCCTAACTGAAAACGAGAGCAAAAGGCGTTCCTTTGACTTGGGCTAAAGCTATTTGGCTTGAAAAAGTTTTACTGTTTTTATCAATCAGTTCGTGCTCGCGTAAATGTGCCTATTTGACCAGTTTCTGAAGTAGCTTCCCTTAGGTGCAGGCCCCGAGCTATAAATGTGCAGACTGGACATTTGCCCAGGGCGCTAAATTTTTGGGGGCGCAAAATAAAAGAGATAATAAAAATAAATGAGAGAAACAAATTGCCTTAAAAATATAATTTTAAGTTATAATCTTTGCTAGAAGTGTGAATTATATTGAATTATAATAAAAATTATATTGAATTATAATATATGTGAATTATAATAAATGTCTACAGTTTTGTGTATGAAAGACGTGTTTTCTTGTTATTTCCTTCATAAAATAAGGCGCCAGTAGACCTTTTGCCCAGGGCGTCAGTCACTTAAGCCCGGGGCCTGCGTAGGAGAAAGAATTTTCGCGATTACTCACTAAAAACACACAAATAAAGTTAGAAAGTTTTTCTTTATAATATTAGTACCTATAGATGAGTAGAAGCGCCGCGGCCCGCGATCGTTGTCGTTAAGCATCTTTCGCAAGGGTCGGTAACGGGACGGGCGACCAAATATTATTATCTCGAGCTACTCCGTGCTTCGAAAGTCACGTTAAGCCGTTGGTCTCGGCTGCATTTACAGTCGTTGATACCCTCGAATCCGCATTAGGCCAGCGTGGAGGGTCATGTTCCCTCCTCCTTAACCTTAAGGAAGGCCTGAGCCCCTGCAGTGGGGACGTAAAAGGGCTGATGATGATGATGATGATATAGATGACTAGCTGTACACAACTAAACAAATATTTAAGGGGGGTTCCCATACAACAAACGTGATTTTTATTCACTCTAATTGATTCATTCTAATTGAAAAATATTTTTATGTTAAATAGTCCATTTATCGAGGAAGGCTATAAGCTATAGAATGTAAAACTATAACTAATAGGAATGAAGTTTGTTAGCGATAAGTTGCTTTGTTTCAAAGCCTATGCATTTAGTTGATCGGTTATTCGCTAGAAGTATTGTTATTGGTTGATCACAGTTCTGCTATTCAATCTGAAATATACTTCAACTAACAAAAATCTAATACACTGGAGTGATGGTTGCTTAATCTGTTACTAAATTTGAATCGCTTACTTTAAATTGCTTATTTCAATTGATTTCAGACTTCTATATTTTATGTAACCTATGAAAATAATATGAAAAAGATATATTTTAAATATAGAGATCTTGTTTTTCTTTGTTTTTTAAATTAAACTTCACTTTTTCCTTAATAGTTAAGATAAAACTCATGCTACTTCAAGCCTACATAAAAAATAATATATTTAATGTTTTACCTAAAATAACTGCAAATGTTGTTACACTCCAATGCGCATTGGACCAGCATTGAGGAACGTAAAAAGGCTGATGATAATGACGATGATGAGCAAATGCTCAGATAACTTTTTGCGCTCAGACAACTTTAACAGTTGCTGAAATTCTTCTTTTAAGATTAAAAAAAGTCATGGAGCACTTACCCAATTCAGTATATATTTTATAAAGATAAAATATATACTGAATTGGGTAACTTTAAGCATACATCTTATTTTCATGATGAACTTATTCATAGCAACATACAAAAATAAGTATCAGTGCCATATTTGAAAAATGTACCAATTTCATGGAAATGTGTTATTCATCTCAGAAATTTTATATTTAAAATTATACTTTAAGTGAACAGCTTTATGGAAAATTGGTGTGAATGGAAAACGCTACCTAAGTAGGCTCATGCTCGTTAAGAGTTCCATTAACTTTGGCAAACAACTTTCTTAAAATTTTTGTCCCTTATTGTTACAACATTAAATATCAAAATATCAAATTTACGTGATAACTTCGTTACTGACATTTTTTTTAATCAATAAAATTAATGTTGTGCATGTTATTGGAATGTCGGTTACTTATAATTCAATAAATTCTGTCAGGAAATTATAGTATATTGTTAGTACGAACAAAATTTCAGCACATTTCAGGCACATACTGTCATCTAGCGGTGGATAGCAACACTACCAAGTGAAAGGCATGTCCACCACGCTATTTTTCTTTAGTATTATAAAATGTTAATAATGTTGTTTTTACTCACCAATAGATGGCGTTAAAAGTTTAATCATTGAAGACCTAGATGGCGCTACAGATAGGTCGAGTGCTACACCGTAGCTTCCTCGGCTTTTATAGGAATTCACATTCACTTTTTATTGAATAGCGTGACGTAACACTGAAATGTCAACGTACTATTAGTTGCCCAGTTATTTCTGAGTCGCGCGGGTATATTTTTTTGTTATTTTTAAAATGCATGATGATTGGCGATGACGACACCTTTTACGTCATCGAATAGGTATGATTTGTATTTTGTATTTTATAGCAACATTTAAACCGGCCAATAATTATTTTATATCATTAATTTTTTTTTTGAAATAACATAATAGTATTGTTAAAGACATTTAACGACAAAGTTATAAAGTCAATATTTTTATTTTCTTAATTCTATTACGTAGGAGGAGCAACTTGTTGACGCAGTACTATTGGAACTGTGATATGGTGATTAAACAACACTTGCAAAGAGCGGCAATAGGATGGTTGACCAACAATTTATTATCTCGAGCTGCTTGGTGCTTGGAAAGCACGTTAAGCCATTGGTCCCCGATTCTGTCCCATCTGCATCTACGGTTTTCAACTCAGATTCGCACTGGGACCCCGTAATGGATATGACTCTGATTCCATGCTAAGAGAAAACTAATTATACAGCATTTATTTATAGAGTAATAATGGAAATATTTTGTTTTTGATGAATTAATTTATCCTACTTCATATACTTCTTATAACAATGCTGAAGTTATGTTATTTTGTACACGTCAGGCTACAACAGTAATTTACTGCCGAGTTGATGTTTTGAAATTTTCAAGTTTAGTATATTATTAAATTCGTTAAGACATAGCCTCGACAACCTGATGTTTACGAATGCATCCAGAAAGATATTTATTTAAGGATGCTTGTACGCTCAAAGTGAATATTTTAATTCCATTTGATAAGACTATTTTTAAAATCTTAAAAGTTTCCTTTTGTTTGTCAATTAATAGTCTTCTATAGTTTATAATCTATATTAAGATTACAAAGAGGAATGATTTAATTTTTTCTTTTGTTTTTATGTCGTGTCGTGTTGTTGTGAGTCACGGTAAAACAACTAGTATAATATAAATAAATTGAAACTAATAAAAACTCAAATTAACTAGTAAAAGATTAATTTCCAAATAATTTGCCACAAACAAGCAGCAAGATAACTAACACTGAATTTATTAGTGGCCCGCTGTTAGTTGAAAGGGATTTAATGCTATTGCATATTCAACTTTACGCTCGCGGCACTAAGATGATATTGAAACTTACATTACAACAGAAACACGAAATAGCATTGTGGAATGCGACACTACCTTTAAATATATTGGTCGTAGCGCACTACGGCTACGACGTAGCGCTCGTAGCTATGTATGCATGACATGCTTTTAACGATATAACTGTTGGTGCAAATCTGGTGGAAGATCCGTCAAGCATCAGTACTACTCGTTTGAATAACCATCACACGCGAAGGCCTATTCTATTTCCCTGAATATTAAATTCCTTCTTCTTTCAAAATACTAATACGACTCCAAAGAAACGCATTTTTCGATTATTTATAATACAGGCTGTAAAACCTGACACTGCCTCTGATGCACAGGTAATCTTTAGAGATATAAGAAAATTTCAATGACTATTCGGATTTCCGAATTTTCGTTCGAGAAAAACCGAGACTGGTTCGGCAAATGCTGGGTGACCAAAAATTTATTAAGTCGTGCTCGTGCTTCGGAAGGCATCTTCAGTCGTTAACACCCACCAAACCGCACTGGACCCTAGTTGTGGGTCAAGGCCCATTCTCCCTATTCGATTTAATTCGATGCTATCCACAGGGAAGGCCTGAGCCCCAGTGGGTATATTAATAGTCTGGTGATGATGACCACGAAATGAAAAAAAATGTGTTATTCCCGGTAAGTTAATAAATTTGGTATTGTTTACTATCGTATTTTTATTTACAAGATGTATTTTGTCCTGTGCATGAGTTAAAATTAATAAATTTTGAATTTGCATTGAGACATTTACGCTCTTTCATTTAGCGTCTTAAGTATGTAACTGAAAGTAAAAACCAAAACTCTCTCCCTTCCTGTTTATATGTATGTGATTTGTGAAATGATATTGGGGGAAATATGAAAATCAAATACCAAACCCTTTATTCAACTGATGCATTCACTTTAAGGATTCGCCATCTCAGCCCGGGATGGTGAGACTCTGGGTAATTTTAATATAGAATGTCGGTCTTCCATTTAGCGTCTTAAGTATGTAACTGAGAGTAAAAACCAAAACTCTCTCCCTTCCTGTTTATATGTATGTGATTTGTGAAATGATATTGGGGGAAATATGAAAATCAAATACCAAACCCTTTATTCAACTGATGCATTCACTTTAAGGATTCGCCATCTCAGCCCGGGATGGTGAGACTCTGGGTAATTTTAATATAGAATGTCGGTCTTCCATTTAGCGTCTTAAGTATGTAACTGAAAGTAAAAACCAAAACTCTCTCCCTTCCTGTTTATATGTATGTGATTTGTGAAATGATATTGGGGGAAATATGAAAATCAAATACCAAACCCTATATTCAACTGATGCATTCACTTTAAGGATTCGCCATCTCAGCCCGGGATGGTGAGAATCTGGGTAATTTTAATATAGAATGTTGGATTTGCGTATCAAGTGTTGCCATTATCCATGGAAAACCCAAAAAAATCATACAACAAAAGTGTTTTTTTCGTTTATCAAATATTTATTTAATTGTGTTTTTCTTGTTTTATTTGTTGTAATTTTTACACTTGAGGTTCGGAACCTTAAAAGACTTAAAAGTCTTCTTTTTAAAATATCTTAATTTCGATTATGAATTACTGATCTCGAATATATGAGTTTAATGTTTTTTTATGTGCCTTACAACGAATAATAATAATTTATTCCATTACAAATAGTATTAGGACCTTTTGCATTTAAAGTGTTGATTCAAATAGACATTCTTTTTACGAATTATTTATTTATTAGTTGTGGTGGTAAAAAAAAAGTTTCTTAATGAAAATAAATACTTAAAAAAAACCTTTTTTGGTCCTGCCACTCTGAGATGGGTTCGAACCCATGTCTTTTTGCAATTCGGGCGACTGCTCTAACCACTGAACTACCCAGGACCTAATAGAACTGACAAATTTTTAAGCACTTATTACTTTTTCGCTAATACAGAACTTATTGTCATAAGTTTTCAGATAATATATTTTTCAGTATAACATAGTGAATGCCAAATTGATAAAATTTAATCAAAAAAGTTATTTTACATAATTTATTGCAAACCAATTTAGTAATAGAACATAAGAATTACAATTTTATAAAATAATGGTCAGGTGTGACAATAGGTGGCCTTATCGCTAAACAGCGATCTCTTCCTGGTAATTTTACTTGTAAGAGATAAGGGAGGCTTGCAAAAACATTATGTAAGTGTGCACACTTTTTGTGGTAAAAAGCGACGGCATAAAGTAAGAATAAAGAAAATCATCTTTTCCTATATTTACATCTACCTACTATAAAATTATACTAACAACATTAATATCTACATATCTGTATCTGTATTAGCTACAACAATCAAACGTATTAAAATTATTCGAATACCAACTATAGCACACAATCAACAAAATCCCACAAGGATTGCATCATTAGATTATACTTCATGGTATCTATTTAGCAAACGGTCGGGTTAAAAGTGGGTGGGCACGAGGAGGGAGAGAAGCCCCCCCCTCGCTTTCCTCTTTTTGGGAATGGCTCAATGCGACACCGACTTTTACTGAGAGCAGACGTAAAGTCGCCATTTTGATTCAAAAACTATTCGCGTTTTCGTAAATTTTCAAGACATTTTTTTTCTTTTTAATATGGTTTGAAGATGGATCATCCTGTCCTTTTTATGTGTTTCATACTGAAAAAAAAAATCTATCTGTCTATCTAGTTTCGATACAAACAAACAAACAATCAAATCTGACCTCTTTATCGCAAACGCAATAAGACACAAATAAAAGAAAACGCATCAAGTTTAATAGTGTGATAAGATTGCATGTATTAATAACTTATTCTGTATTAGTATTTTATCCCGTAGCCTAGAATATTAAGATTTTGTATTATGTTAAGAATAAAAAATATTGAAGGTTGTCTTAACCGATAAAAGGTAAGATTATTCTTTAATACCGTAAATCTTACTTGAAAACTTTGCTTTCAAATAAAGCTTTGATAATTTTAAGACCTTTACGTTATTTTAGACTATTTTTTGTTTTGATGAAATCAAAGAATAGGCGTTACATTTCTGACTATTTTTTATTTATAATTTAAGGATTCCCTTCATTCTGAATCATATGACCATTTTCGCTGTGATGTTTGATTAAGTATCATAATTATAAACAGTCATATTTTGAGTTAGCACTATCCTTACTTATCAAACTGACATAAACTTAAACAATGGAATTAATACATTAATGCCGTAAATATAAACAACAGAGAACGCAAAATGTTAATTTTTGTTTAACCATCTCATACCCGACATTTGATTTACCTCCTTACCTTACCTTTGATTTAGTTCGCACAGTACGAACCCGGTAACTACTCCGCTATTCGAGTATACTAACTTTTTTAATTTAATTTTTATACATAAATCTTTAAAAACCGAAAAATATATAAGAAATATTTTAATTTTGGTAAAGATGAAAGTATGACTTTATTATTATACTCATTTTTTGCATTCAATAACTTAATATATTCTTAAGTTAACGAAAGGTTAACAATTCAAACTTCAAACCACCAGAGAAGATTAAATTTTTGAATATTTTTTCATAATTATCTAGTGGCATAGATTTGTCGTCGAGTGGATCACACGCCGTTTACAAGCAGTTGCTTAGCTCTAAATTACCCTAAACGATTCGCGATAAATGAATTTTCTTGTTAGATGTTGGGAAGGTTTAGTCATTAGGGTTTTAGTCACTATTTTTGGAATACAAAAAATATACTATCAATCCAACTTACTCAGAAATTATGGATTCTATTTCAAACTTATCAGACTATCCCCAATGTTCTATAATGGCGCATAAAACAAATTGACTGTATGTATAACAACCAGTGCGGTTCTATTGGACGTCTGAATAGATTTTCTCATTGAACGATCGGATAAGTTCGAACAATGGCGGACCAGTCAACCGTGCTTGTAATACCAGAGATAAGCTGGTGTCGGGTTCTATTCAAATTAAATTACACATACCTTGAATTGCTATTGAAAATTATTCTGAAAGAAAATTATGATAATTAAGGCAATTAAAACAACAGTTACTGCGCTTGAAATTACATTGATTACACAGCATATTGATATTCATTCTTCATATTATAAGAAAAAAAACGTCCTGAATACGCCAGGTACAAACATGTTGGACGGTTCTAAAGGTCTTTTGATACATTTTATTTTAACTTTGACATTAATGGCTATTATTTTTTATCGTAGTCGTAGAAGTCACACAAATAAATAAAAAAATATTGGACAACATCACATACATTGCTCAGATTCCTTAATGAGCAATTAAAGAGTACCGGACACAACAAAGGTACCACAACACCCAGACTAGAGCCATTATCAAAAAAATACATGTTTTCAGAAAGAAATAACAATGCGAATTGAAGAGAAAAGACAATGCTATCAATAAAATAGACAGGGACAGAGCACAATAGTATCAAAAACAATTTTAGCGCGGTAAGCGTAGCCTAATAGTAACTCTACTGAGATTAATATGTAAGACGACATAACTCAAAGAAATATTAGATAGATAGATGAAACGTATATTATTAATAACTACACACAATTACATCTACAAAGTTTTGAATTACACAACAAAGTTAAATCAAATAAATTATTAATTATGATGTACCTGTGTGTAGCAGTTAGAAAAGGGTCAACGCTCGGTGCATATAAATCACCGAAGAACAGGCGAAGCGCCGATTTTCAGCCATCATCCAGACAAGGTGATCGGAGCAGAAATTGACAAAAATTAAACCAAAAATACACGACAATAAAAAATAAAACTAAAGCAAAATTCAGTTATAAGATACATTAAATAAAGTCGAAATATAAAGTCAAAGTCAAAGTCAAAGTCAAAGTCAAAATAATCTTTATTCAAATAGACTTCTTAAAAGTACTTTTGAATCGTCCAACATTTTTTCCCTACCACTCGTTCAGGACGTCTTTTGGCTGATAAGAAGAACGAGCAAGAAACTCACCAGCTCTAATATGAGTAATGACATTTACAAAAACCATGTCATTACCAGATCAATACATTATAAACAGAGATAAAAAAACTATAGTCTTATAATAATAACATAATCATTTAATAATAATGGAAACAAGATAATGAGTTTAGAAGTAATCACCTATCCAGTTGCTGGATCATCTCAAGTCCAAGCGTTCTTATCTGTTACATAATCGGATACCTTATAATAAGCTTTTTTAATAAGTATTTTTTTAATAGTAGATTTAAACTGCATGATATCTAATTGTTGTATTTTGCTTGGGACCTTATTGTAGAAGCGCACACAAAGACCCTTGAAAGAGTTATTAACTTTTTGCAGTCTAGTGACAGGCACCGTTAATTTATTTTTATTTCTTGTATTAAAATTGTGTACATCACTTTTAATAGAAAACAAACTAATATTTTTACGAACGTACATTAAGTTCTCGTATATGTATTGAGAAGCAACAGTCATAACGTCTATTTCCTTAAATTTCTCCCTTAAAGAGTCCCTAATCCTAAGATTATAAATTGATCGAATTGCTCTTTTCTGAAGCACAAAAATTGTTTGTATGTCGGCAGCATTTCCCCACAATAGGATACCGTATGACATAACACTATGAAAGTAACTGAAGTATACTAATCTGGCAGTATCTATGTCAGTTAACCTACGTATCTTCATTACGGCATATGCTGCAGAGCTAAGTCTACTCGACAATCTATCAATATGTGGGCCCCACTGTAGTTTAGAATCTAATGTTATTCCTAAAAATACTGTGGTATCCACAAGGCCCATGTTCTTATCTTTTACATTAACATTTATATCTACTTTTTTAACATTAGGTAGTACAAATTTTAAGCATTTTGTTTTTCCTTCATTAAGGAGAAGATTATTTACATTAAACCAATGTACTACTTTAGCGATAGAATTGTTCACATCGTCATTTAGAGGTAACCCTCTTTTAATTTTAAACAAGAGTGAAGTGTCATCCGCAAACAAAACTATTTCGTGATCATCCCTTACGAAATAAGGCAAGTCATTTATGTAAATCAAAAACAAGAAAGGACCAAGTATTGAGCCCTGCGGAACGCCCATCTTAATTTTCGATCCAGGGGATCTTTTGCCATTGATATCAACCCTCTGTACTCTGTCAGTCAAGTATGAGACAATAAAATCCAATGAGTTATCTCTAAATCCATAAAAATGCAGTTTCCTAATCAATGTTTCATGAAAAACACAATCAAATGCCTTAGATAGGTCACAGAAAACACCTAACGCATCATGTGAATCCTCCCAGGCATTAAAAATTTCTTGTATTAACTCGACACCGGCTTCGGTTGTCGAGCGACCCCTTGTAAAACCAAATTGTTGTCGATTCATAAGCTTATTCTTGTAAAAGTACGTTTGTATTTGATCCAGCATGATTTTTTCAAAAATCTTACTAAACGTAGGTAGCACGGATATAGGTCTAAAGTTAGTAGGGTCAGATGTGCTACCCGATTTATGTAAAGGAATAATTTTACTATATTTCATGAGCTCAGGAAAAATACCACAATCAGTACATTCATTAAATATATAAGCTAAGATTGGAGCTATTGTCTCAATTACCGATTTAGAAACTTCAATGGAATTACCCCATAAATCAGCAGTTTTCGTTTTCTTTAGCTGATTAAAAGATTTTATTATATCTTTAAAATCAATGTGTTGAAACTTAAATTGGCTATTAGAATTATTCAAACTTGCCTTTAAAATAGATTCAGCAACAGTGGAAGAGGAATTCAAAGATTGTGTAATTAAGACTGGAATTTCAGTAAATAAATTTTCAAATACTGTAGCAACTTCAAGATCTGATGTTACTTTTTTATTATCAATGTTTAAATTAAAATTTATATTCCGGGATTTTTCTCTTCCAGTTTCACTATTTATGATATTCCACGTCATTTTAACTTTGTCTTTACTATTTTCAATTTTTGCATTTAAATAATTACATTTGGCTAAACGACACACTTTTTTAAATAATTTAGAGTAATTTCGTACATATTCTTTGAAGTCCTCACTTGTGTTATAATTACGTTCATCATATAGTTCATAGAGCCTTTTTCTGCTTTTGTAGATTCCTGGTGTAGCCCACACACTAAAAGTTATAGGATTACTAATACTTATTTTTTTTGGGACAAAAATCTTATTGAATTCTGTACAATAAACATCAAAGAAATCTTTGTACAAATCATTGGGATTACTATTATGTTTCAAATGATACAATTTACTATCTAATTGATTTTTAAAACGTTCCAAGCGACTCATACTTTTTGACACAACTGTAATGTCTCTCCTAGCCACAAACGTACATTTATGCGGAAAGCTAACTAGTTGTCCAAAATGATCTGACGGTAGTTGTTTAATTATCTGTCTTGAAAGTGGTACTAGATCTGTAAAAATGTTGTCAATACATGTGGACGAAGTAGCAGTTACTCTAGTAGGCTCCTTAAACATGTGCGCAAGATTATAGGACATAAATAGATTTACAAGTCTTGTACATGAATTGGAGTTTCCTAATAAATCAACGTCTTGTACATGAATTGGAGTTTCCTAATAAAAATAATAACATAAATAATCAAATCATAAAAAATCAAAATGTCATCAATCAATATTGGGTACATAATATTTAAATGATAGGATATAACTACATAAGATTCACAAAATAATATAGATTAATACCACTTGGTTCTTCCATCCTTTTAGGTTCGGTGTAAATTTGACGGAAGATCCGTCGCGCGTATCATTAAAGTAAATATGTAACGCAATCGATCATCAGTCGAATGTGCAAGATTGAAATTCATATCCTGACGATACACGATGCATCTATCCTCAGATGTAGCACCGACACTATATCTCCTAAACCCCTGAACAGATTCCCGCGATATAATGTATTGTTGGATAGGATAAATTTCTTGTAGAAGGCTGCTTCAGGCCATGAAAAGCCAGTCGAAGCCCCTAGGTCATTATAAATAATTATACCTTGTTATAGTATTAGTATTAAAATGGATACCAATATGCATAAATTATTCATGGATACCAGGCCAGACGGATATGGTCAAAGAAATTAACTTAATTGGCTTGGATAGTATGTAATGTCACTTAGACAATATAATGCCTTGTAATTAGTGCAATCCAAAATTTTATATTCTAAGTGATGTAAAGTTGTTAATGACAACGTCCGCTGTTGTTTAGCTTCTATATTCCCAAGAGACGAAGTTCTGACGTCATGCCGCAGACAGCTGCAACGTAGCGCACTCAGTTCTTTTTTTTCTCTATCCTATTATATTTTCAGCGGGAAACTATTTACGATACATCTTCTGTTTCAAAGGTAAATGGTAAATATTGCTACTACTTTTTAAATCAGCAGAATCATTCCATAAAAATCTGAACCCGAATTTGAATTCACTCAGGTGACCGAATTTACTTCGATAGTGAATACGCTTAACCTTGAATTGTTGTTTTTTTTTATGTTTCGTGGCACTAGTGAAGTGAAGTGATGTTCGAAATGATTTAGGGATGGAATCTTAGGTATTTATGAATCGCTTTATCTTGATTTGTATTCTTAGGCATAATACGAGATCAAAAGAATATTATATAGCAATATATATTAATATTTTTTTTATCTTGATAAACGTAAAAAAAAGGAATTAATGACAAAGTGGTTTGGGCCAAATAGTCATGACGCCAATGCCATTTATAGCTAAAGTTTAGAAAATAGTGGCTGGATTGATTTAAGATTTTGTTATTGTTTCATCGATCTTATATTTTAAGAGGAAAGAAATTTAATTTTGTTTACAAACGATGAGTACAATTTCTAGCAATTTTCTTGATTTATCATATGATATAAAGCAGTGGTTGCAGTCTGTTACTCTGCTTCTTCTTTACTTTGCTGCTGTCGTGATGAGTCACTCAGCTTCTTAACCTTCCGAAGCACGGAGGTAGGTCGGCCCTTGTGAAAATTGCTAAAAATCCATATGGCTGACAGAAATAAAAAGTATAATTTAATTGTTTATGTCTAATAGGAGAATTAAATCTTTTAATTAATCTCATAGTTAATTTATAATTTGCCTAAACCTGTTTAACTGCCGGAAATTATCAGCTTTAAATCGACTGGTCATATGATTCTTTTAAACTACGCAGATAAAGAAATTAACGAACACTATACAGTTTTAGAATATTCCACCGTAAATTCGATCACTACTTTGCAACAGTTATATGACAAGATAATTTGAATTTCGAGCGTCGAGTTTTCATTGAGAACACCAATCTCTATACACGTAATGTCAAGATATCACTTGGTAGTTCAATTCACTCCGCGTCCGACTATGAGGCGCTAGCGGCATTTTCGAGATATGCGGAATACGAAATTTGAACCGCACCGTGGCTTCAGCTTTTCGATGATCGAAATGCGTTTACAGAATCGCACGGCGGTGGGCCTATTCTGTTTGTCCACGAACGAAAATTTGTTAATAATAGTTTATAATCATATTAAAATTAAATTCTTTCACCTTCAGGACACTACATATGCGCACAGGACCGTAGTCAATTTTCCTTATTAAATTCTTTCACCTTCAGGACACTACATTATTTATGCAATTGCTTTAGACTATATAATTTACATAATGAACAATGTAGTGAAAAACAGCTTGTATTTAAGCAGTTGGTCCCAGTTGCATTTGCAGTCGTTAACACCCTACAATCTACATTGGGCCAGTGTAGTGGGCCCACTATTTGATCTGATTCGATTTCATCCATAGGAAAGATCTGACCCCCTGCACTGTGGTCGTAAAAGGGCTGATGGTGACCCAAAGAGTAGAAATGGAAATCCTACTCAATTATCCGTCCGTCTGTCGCCAGACTAACTCATAAACCGTGTTAGTTAGTCAGTTTAAATTTTCACATATGATGTATTTCTATTATCATTATAACAATAAACACTATAAAATACGAAACAAACGTAATTTTTTAAATTTTTAAACAAACTAAATTTATGGTACGGAAACTTTCGTGCGCTTGTCCGACTCGCACTTGGTCGGTGTTTTAATTAATAATTCAAAATTCATCAAACCGCACTATGATCATATAATGATTATACCTATTCTCCTTTCCCTATTACATTAATTGCGAAGGCCTGTTCCACAGCTGTAGGAAAATTAATAGGCTGATCATGTACGCTTTTTAAATATGAATATCCATTATTCAGTAGGTGTGAAAAGAAAATATTCACACGTACCACTTGAATTGCATACGTGTCGAGCACGGCCACTTCAGTTTTAGAGAGTCCTTATGTCATTCAGGCACGATGGCACTACGAGAGCTTGTTGCATCACATGTAGGTACATCTATAAATAACAAGTCTTAATAATAATATATTTAATTAATAGAATTAACAGAACGACAATATTTGCAAATTTTTATTAAAATAAAATAATAATGCACAAGTAATAATATTTTCCGTCGAAAATGTATTATATTTAAATAACCTGTGGCTCTACCGCGGCATGAAGCCCTGACCAATGCGCACAGGACCGTAGTCAATTTTCCTTATTCGATTCTGTTCCATGACGTAAGATTTTGTCCCTATATTTGTCATAACATCAAGTCACTTACCAATCCGTTCTAGGTCCGCGTTATGGCTTATGCTCCAGCAGGGGATACATGAATAGACGATGGTTTCAACCGACTTACCCCCGGTTTCAATAACCAAAATACTATCCGTTTTTGCTACCATCCGTAGCATTTCCTACCGATGGTACCAAAAAAAGTGTTTCAATAACTGATAACCGTTCGTAGGCAAAATGTATGAAAATGGCGCAAAAAGGTGTTTCAATAAAAAATCTATCTGTCTATATAAAAAATAAAAATATCTATCCGTAGCTTATCTGCCAAATTTGCCTACCGGCCATTTTCCGTCGGTTATCGTAAAAATATTTATAAATTTATAAACGTTTTCCCTTGTTAATTAATAGAAAAATGACAGTTTTTCATTAAAAAAATAATATTATAGAATAGTTTAATGTGTTTTGTGATTCAACAGAAACATATTGTAGAAAGCATCTGGAGCAATAATTATTTAGTGGTATAAACCCTCAAACGTTGACATGATTAAAACTTAAATTCTTCTAATTGGAACCACAAAACATATTTAGCTCTTCTACAATATTATTTTTTTAATAAAAAACTGTTACTTTTAATTAACAAGGGAAAACGTGTTATTTATAAATATTTTTACGATAAATCATTCTAAATAAAAAGTGCCAATGAGCCAAATGTTCCGAATCGCTGTTTCTTGCCTGCAGCATAAAATATTTCTATCCCATTTTTATCTAAAAGAATGGATTTTTAGTTCAAGTGAAAAAATTACTAAAAACTTTTAAAGAGATAAATCTATACTATTTGTTGTAATGGTAACTCTTTTGTTTACATCTAAATAATTAGTTTCAAAATAACACCACTTTAGGAACCTAACCATACAATAAATAAGACATAATAATTTTAAAACAAATTTCAAATTTAGTTTCGGTACGTAATCAGTTCACCTCTTTCCTATTGATGTCTCTGTCTTTCTTCTAACGATTTCGATTTTGTCCAAGAAATTATTAAATGTTAAAGACCAATATTTCAGTATAATCATAATATTACCTAAGACAAGGCTGTATGGAAAGATCCTTTTTCCTCGAATTATATGATTACAATTTAAATAAATTAGCTATCGACAACCGTTCGTAGTTGTTAGGTGCCTACCGATGATTGTGAAACGCAAAAACAAATGGTTGTCGGTATATTATTAAAACCGGGGGTTAGACAACTTTTCAAGTGATAATTGAGACGGCACTGCCTCGGTTTTAATGTGTAATACGATTAATGGTATTTTGTAATAACATAGTACTTTTGTTCTAACAACGTAATGCCAATGACCCAAAATAAGCCATTAGAATTTTTTATGTATTTAATTGTAAACATTAATTTATAACTGATAATAATGGAAACTGATTGTAATTTATGTTGTAACACGACACATTTTGATATTAACTCTTTAAAAAAACCGATTCATTATAAGTTCTAATCAACGCCTTTCATTACCTTTAAAATAGTTAATACAAGTTCGTAACCTGTGTTCGTAATCCTACCAAGTGCTATCAACTTACTTATTACTACGAGTTTCACAAGCTTGAAGTTTGCTACGACCATTGCTATGGTTTATTTACTATATATATTTTCTTTATTATATTCAAGACTAGCTTTGCCAGCGGCTTCGCCCGCGTGTGAGGGAAATGTTTAATGAGATAAAAAGTACTCTATTATCTAAGTCAGCTAATCTCTATACCAAATTTCGACAAAATCCGCTCCGTAATTTCGACTTGATTGACGGGCAAACATCCAAACAAAGAAACTTTCACATTTATATTATATTAAATTAATAGGATAATATTTTTTCAATGGTTTTTTGAATTCCATGAGGATAATTTGATATAAAGCAAATCAAAATACTTTAAAACTAGAGCGGAATTCTGAGAACTAAATTCTAGTGTTACAATAATTGATTTAAAGTAGAGCAAATTTTGGCACGGTTGATTTCTTAGGTCATCCCCTTCCCCGGATTAATATCCGGGGAAGACACTCACTAATGTGAGTGTCACGAGAGGAGCTCGAAACAGATCCAGTGTGCAATCCATCTAGTGGAGGTACAGCTCGCTGCCCGCGATCTCCACCGACACTCCGTGCCACTCATGTAAATCACCTTTATTTGATACTTTATACATTCCGCAGAGCCACCCGCAGTGTGCTCCTGGGACCTTGAAACCTGCATGGCTGCATTTTAACTCTTCGGAGTCGACTGAATCAGTATTCAAGTACTATATATCCAAAATGTTAAGTAGTGACTGGTTAAAAGGTGGTTTAGTTATTATTTTATGATGATATTCATAAAAAAAGCCTTATTGAAGATTAAAATAACTGAAAAGAAAGTGAATTCTTCCTGAGATATACTCGAGAAAGTGAATGTTTGTCAAGAAAGTTCATTGGGGGTCTGTATGGATGTGGTCGCGTGAAAGCCGTGCAAGCGGGCGGCTGGCCGGGCGAGCTGCAGTTGTTGGCGCGCGCGGTATCAATACGCGTGCGGTGTGGGGAGGGGCCGCGGGGTCGCGGAGGGCGGGCGGGACGCAAGCGCGCCCGTTCCAGTACTCCGCCGCCGCGATACGGTGATACACGCGTCCGCTCGCGCCTTGCGATCGCCACGCGGCTCACCGACGAGACCATGACTCGACGCACTCGGTGAGGCGCCGTCGCACGCGCCCGTATACATTACGTAAGGATACCTGTAAGCAGACGCCGATCGTAATCGGAAGACGTCTAACGATACATATCCAAAATTATATCGAACTTTTGCATCTTATATTAAAATTATATTAGTTTAAACAAATTGAAATTCCTTTCGAGGACGCGCAAAATCATCACGCGCTTGAACGTTTTCGGTTCGGCGGCAAAGTTGCGCAGCTCGAGGAGAGTGCGCGGTGCGCGAGGCGACCGTGCGGGCGTGCCGCAGTGTACGCAAGCGGCATGCGAGCGCAGAGCCTCGCGCCTCACTAAGCGTTCTGAGTACAATATGAGGAGTGAAGTAGACGGACACCGACAGTGAGCACACGTGACACGAGGCCCACGGGCAGGAGTGGCATGTCTCGCGAGTAAGGTGGCGACCGCGGCGCGCGCCACGAGCCGGCCGGCGGGCGCAGCGGGCCAGCCGGCCTCTCCGCGTCCCCGCCGCTGCACTGCATCCGCACCCGCTCCGACCCGATGACACATTGACTTTGAACAGCCACCATTGCTCGCATAGAGTTGGTCGAGAAATGGGGGCTGACGCCTGTCCTCAGGCCGAGGCAGGAATGCCCCCGGGCCCAAGAGCAAAACGGCGACCAAAGGTACGTATCTATAGTAGACTCGCATTAAAAGTAACAGTGGCTCGGCAGTCGTAAAACGGTCTGTGGTGTGGCTACGTCCGTTTGCGTCACGTTCACAATAGGAGCGCGTGCTACGGGCAACCACACGCTGACCACGGTGCGTCCGCTGCAAGCGCAACTGTCGCCCTGCGCACACATGTACAAAGACGTTATGGAATACTTCGACATGTGTTGGTGAGTGACTAACTCACTCCTACTACTAACAAATGCTGAACGGTAAGTGTGACTTAAAATCATAATGCGCACCAGATTTCTACTTATTTGCACCATTAAATATAAAATGCCGGCCAGAAGATAATGCAGTATCTATAGCACATATTCTCGGTTTGAATATATTGGGTACTCCTCAAAATAGCAGTTGTGATTGTTGCCTTTCAAGCATCAAGATAATGTCAACCTGTTTTCCTGGTCAAAAAGCGGTACAAAGCATCACATTCAATATGAGTTATCACCCCTAGCTCATCTATGGTATTTATAAAAATATCGATGATTGATATCGTAAAATAAACGCGTGGAACTAAAATCATACATTATTGTCGAGTTCCACTGAAAATACAGCTCATAGTTATAAATGATCAAATAAGTGTAAGACTGGTCAATGAGAAGATGCATAGAAAATAAGAAAAGTAAATAATTTCACGAAATTCGTTGACATTTTACAACACATTTCTTTCCACAGAATAAAATGAATGTACATTATTCAAGTGGTAGGTTTCATAGCTAATAGCACATAGAAAATTTTCTTAGATATGAAGCACTTGAAAGATTGACCTGGTATCGAGCAAAAATTCATAATACTAAACGAAACCAGAAGTGATATTCACCTACATCATCCACCTACGCTGCTAAAAATATTCGCCATTAAACTCTTTGTTCTTTTTAATAACTTTAAAATGATTCCTTAGAAATGGCAACATGTCCAGAACAAAGATTAAACTCATACTGTTCGCAATTATAAATTTTCCCAGGTTTAATATTACATTGCATATATTGAAATCTGGTTCACTCCACTACACAATTTCAAGTGAAAATTATATTTTTCGATAACCGAATTCCTCCCAGACCTCGAATTCCGATTTCAGTAGAAGGAGGAGTACCTACTGAAATAATAATTCAACGTACATAATATGCCTCCTGTCCTGCTTTAACTCTATTTGACAAAGTTAAAATTATTTTTATTCATAGAAACTTAATCAAATTACTTTTGATTTGTCTACCATTTTTCTACCTACCATCAGGCAGGCGTATTTTGGCTGATACACGAACTTGATGATGAGCTGTAACAAAAGTAAAGACATTTTAAAAAACATGCCATTACCAAAATAATATTTACAATATAAGTTATTTATGTGAGAGAGCATGATGAAGTTGATCGGTATATCGATCGGAAGAAGGATAGGTATATCGAAAATAGTATATCAATATAGCATAAATTCATTCAATATAGCATTATCAATATAGTAAAGCTTCGATACGTACAATACGTACATACAATTATGCTTCTTGATACTTTACAGTGTTATATTTAATTATAACTTTCAGCATTAAATATTGTGATAACTATTTAAAACTTCACAGAAATAATTTTATATAAAGTTGCTTCAAAGTTTTTGAAGTTGTCTGAGCCGAATTGTAAAATACCCGATATATCCAAAAATTAATGTTCGTTATTGTGCACTGGGACCATCCATTACTTGCGCAAGATGACTTAGAGGGGGTTGACGATTACTTATTTTTTTTTTTCAAGATGAAGGGAGGAAACTTTAACAGTTTTACATGAGATCGTAAAAATAAGTAAAATTAAGAATATGCTTTTTAAAAACATAAATTTTTAGCAACTATATTTATTTTTGCCGTAAGATTGCTACACACCTAATCATCAAACAGTGGCGCCGAGGCTGATTCTTATCTTTTCTTACGTAGATTTAGGAGCGGATCGATAACTAGCAAAAATCATCGAAAAAAATGGATGATGCTACCGGACATGCGTGGTGGGTTATTTCCCGTTTTGCTTGTGTTAAAAACTTCATACACAAAATATCTACGTTTACTATGAATCTTTATAAATGAACACTTCGGTACACTTAATTAAAGAAAGGCTCCTTCCGGACGTCAAAATTAACCTGAAATACGTATCAAGAAAATTACACAGATGACCCACACGATTACATAATAATAGGGGTTAAAGTATGAAATTGCCGATTTAAACAAAAATATATTTTATTTTTTTAAAAACTTAACAAATTTATTTAATCAAAATAGTTACTATCATTAACTATGCATTGCTGCCATCTATATATATATATGAACTATATATATATGAATAGGAAGGTCATCTATGCCTTTGCGATAGAACTATGAGGATCTAGACTGCACAAACTGTGTGAAAGTATTTTGTATTGCCACCTGGGGAAGAAAACTTCTTGTCACGTAGATAATTGTCTAAATCACGAAAAAATGTTAGTCCATTGGAGCAAGGTCTGGCGAATACGGGGATGACGAATGGTTTCTAACTGCAGTTCCTGAAGGGTCAAAACATTAGGACACTGTTGAGGCGTTTGACCTGGGGTTTGCCATTGCATTTTTCTTTTACGGTTATCATAAAGAATCCACTTTTCAACACATGTCAGAATTTGATCCAATATTCCTTCATTTCTGTACCGATTCAACAAGACAACACATGTTTCAACACGCGTTTCTTTCTGCAGATCAGTCAAATCATGCGGCACCCATTCTTCATATTTTTTTTTTATTTTATTGTTTTGACGCAAATGAGTCAATATTGTGGGTAAGGTAACGTTAAACCATGCCGCTAATTCCTGGGTAATTCGACTAGGATCGGCTTCCACAATCTCTCTTAATTCATCGTTATTTACCTGTGTGGGCGGTCTTCCTCGTGGCTCGTACTTCTAGTCGAAGTTTCCATCACGATACCAAAATTGCACGGTGCGTTCATTAACAGATCTCTCTCCAAACTCAACATTGATATTTCGGACTGTTTCTGCTGCGTTACTTCCGCATCGGAACTCGTATTCAAAAATCACTCGAATTTTCGCAGTAACCATCTTTTTTGTCTTAGTTGAATAACAAAAACAATTGAAAGTCGATGTTAAAATGCTTCAATTTTTTTAAAAGAAGAACATCATATAAACCGCATGAGAAAAGTTTCTTTCGAAAACATCAAACCATGAAGATTCTATGACAATTCAAGGAACCTATTAAAACGGCAATTTCATACTTTAACCGCTAATATATTTGTTATTCTGATTTGCCTCCAATTAAAATTGTAACACATACTATTATTATAGGACTGTGATTTTTTATAGCTGTGAATAATGAGACTAATGAGTTAGACACATTCATTAAAATCGTTATAAAATACCTATAAACATGTGAGTATTTTCTGTAGTGTTATAACCAAAACTATCAGTGATACTTCTATTGGCTGATATGTTATTCGTATATATAGTAATTATTATTGAGTGAAAAAAAAAATTTCTACGCAATTTCCAACGATAATATTTTTGATCATAAGGTTTTTGTCGCAAACTTGGTTGAAGAAACCTCTTATCCCCCAAATAAATCCAACGCAAGAAACTTTTATATATGGAGCTGATAAAAGTTCAATATCTCTTTACTTCCGTTTAATTGATGAATGTGCACGCGATATGTGAAACGTGCGATGAAAAAATTTTGTCTCCATTTCTATAAGTAAATTCAAATACACGCGTTCGTCTCGTATCGAAATGTGGATGTGGATAATAATTTATTGCATGAGATTTGATCGCAACTTTTATTGTCATTAACCTTGTGTATACTTGTTACCATATATTACCTACTAGAGTTGATAAAATTAGGACAACCTGATGAAAGTAGAACTAGCGCTAGAATTTACATTAAGACAACTTTACTGAAACAAATTAAAACTAATAAATATGCCAAAAAATAACTTCGGTGACTACTAACAAAAAGATTATACAAAACAAATATAACATCACCTTACAGTATCATTAGGTGATATTATATAGGTTGGGGAAAAAAAATTCTTCGTACGAAAATATGATGAAAATTCTTTTTTTTTAATGCATTTTTATTTAAATTTAACTAAAGTGTGTAGGTACCATTTTTTCGACATTTTCCTTCTTATAGGTAGACACATGATCCCATTGCTATAGAAACTTTAGGGCTTCTGGTCAGAAAACGTGACGAGTGGTTTTGGCAGTTCTTGCGTGATGTTAGCCTGACAATGCCTAAAAAATTTTTAAGAGAGAGTGGCACTTTTACCACATCTTTATGTGTGAGGTCTAGCTTTATCATGAACCACATCGCCTCTATTAATTAACTGTGGCTGCTTTCTCTCAACTTCTTGATTTAATCTCCTGGTCCTGCCTGACAGTAACAGCTCATAAGGAATAACGCCCTTTCAATCCCACCATACACACAGTATCACCTTGTTACGAGTTAACTCGGATTTTGCCACAAAAAAGTCTGTTGACACTGCACAATTTGGGTCAACCTCAAATTCCCTGAACTCCCATAAAATGTGACAATAAATAAAGGAAAAAATAGATCCCCGATGTTCCAGCCATTGCTTATATTTATTACGAGAAACGCTCGCAATATTTTATTTGATTTCCTTTTAAATTACGCCCTGACGACTGAGGAAATAAGCCCAGCGTCTGTTGAAGTCAATTTTAATACTTCCAATTTATGTGGCGACGATGTTTTCCTTTTCAAGGAGAATGTTATTATTTTATTACATATTTATTTGACGTGGTTATCGTGACAAAAAGCTTACTTACTCAATCAATTAGAACCAGTTTTGTCATATTTCAGTTTTATTAGTTAACTAGATGGACGAATAAATACGTTATTAACTATTGGTAACATTCAGAACCATGATTTCATCAACTCTGCTACAAATTTTCAACCTTCTACAAAGGATTGTGCAATGTAAATGTAGAACACATTTTCTTATCAAAAATATTGATCGTATAAACACATCGCCCAGGCTATTCATATAAAAACATAAAATATGTCATCTTGTGCGCAATCGGTAACAGTGCTTGAGAAGTTGGATTTTGTGATTCCTTTTATACGACAGATTAGCAATCTTTGAATTGATTCAGAACACTGAGTTACAGGAAGATCGGTGAATAATAACAATGGTGCGATTATACTTGATCGTTAAGTCGTATACAAAAGCAATAGATGCATTTATTATACTGGCTATCTAAATGGAGTACCAGTTAAGGAACTCGAGTAATTTGAATGGAGTTATCCAAATTCAGGAATACATAAAATTTTGGCGTCGGTTTCTGAAAATCGATAATTAAGAGATTTGGTTGAGATTCAATATGTACTCGTAAGTTAAATACATCGATTTTAATCAAATGCACACAAAGTTTATTATAGTGCACACCCATGACATCAAATCCAATGTAAATAGTTACACGGCAGGAGCACAGGACGATAAAGATGCAAACTTGGTCTACGGTGCAAATTGTCTAGTATTGCCATTACGAGTACCAGAATGCTATGAGTTCTTAAATGTGATTCAATGGAAAAAAAAAAGATAGTGCTAAATAAGAAATGAGTTATAGCTATTGTAATACAATGGAGTATAATAAGATAACTTTTAGCAAAGAAAAATATTTATTAATGAACAACGTACAAAAGCACAAGGTACAAGAAAAAACATTGACAAAGTCAAAAAGTAAAAAAAATAAATAAATAAAAATAAGTATAAAAGCCTCCTTAAAGCGGCCAGTAATAATACGAGAATATCAAAAACATGGTAAGGCTGTCGGCAACAGCTATGTCTAATCTTCCTTTAAACAACTGCGTTGGCACCGCATTTGAGAGCTTCATCCGTGGCCCCTGTTTAATTATGTAAAACTTTTACTTAATGTCGTTCTTGTGTGTAACTTTATCTTAACTAAGACTGCTCTATTCCTATGGGATAAAAACTTGTTACCACTTATGTGTCGGTATAATAAATGTACTGTACATATACGAATGTGTCTCGAGAGTGCAAAAATATAATAATACATGTAATCGTTTATTTTAAGATTAATATGCAATAGTAGATGTTTATCAATTATAAATCTTTTTCGTTTTTTTTTCTTTTATATTCAAACGGGCATTTTTTTCTGGAGATAAGCAAGGTGTTTCTTTTTACTTTGTTTTTTAAAGTTAACGTAGGAATTTGTCTTAACTCTGAGTTCTCTTTAAGTATTAGGTAAGTCGTGTTATAACGCGCAAGTCACGTAGCCAGCGAGCGACCTCGATACATATTCCGCGATTATTGGGAGCTCGCGATAATGCCACTGGAGTATGGCTCGTCACATCTTCGCTTATTGAAAATAAGCAAAAAAGAGTAATCTTGTATCGACAAAAGTCGCAGAAGACAGAAGAGTAAATGTCTATATTTTATGTTTATATTAATAGATAAAACTGTAGTAGAACAAACACATTGAGATCAAATACATAGGTAATATTATGTTAGTGATTTTTTTTATATGCTCAAAAGAAGCTCTATAAAATAATGGTTATCCTTGTAACTGACCTGATGAACGAACTTATATATAAAATCGGTATAAATACTGCTGATTTATCTTTATTAAATACAACAGAGGCTAATTAGCCTCCGTTGTATTTAATAAAGTTACATAAGATTATTAACTCAAAAAAAATCACAGATTAAATAGATTAAGTTTAACTTTGCAGGTCCTAGATTCTCATACATACTCCCACTCTGTCTCTACATGGATTAAGCAGAGCTTTTGATATAACCTAAGTTCACAGATCCACTGTTGGATTAGTATTCCGACACATATATGGGATGTTCTAATGCCACTCATTACTTTTTCAACACTTCTCAATATTTCTCAACACTTGATGACTTGACAATAGTTTACAAATTACTTATATATGTTTTTCCTTTGTCTCCAAGTCTATGTGAAAGTTTCGGAATTTCTCTAGCTCTAACAGTTACCTAGCATTTATTAACCCATTAGCCTTTTTTGATCGTTTCCTACCCAAGCGATGGGGCTAACTTGAGTAGCTGCTTGAGTAATTATTTTGAAGACATTACTACCGCCTATCCTAACGCTTTGTTAATTCGAGTCGAGCTGTAAAAATTTGAATATAAACATTTTGACGTGCCGAACACGATAGTCCAAAAATAAAGTCTAAACAAGTTCTGTTGCACGGAACGCGAGGCGGACACTAGCATCGTCCAAATTTTCCAACCAAACAACAGACAGGAGAGTAATTGAGGAACTATCGCGTTACACATTAGCGCGTCACGCGACGTGTCGCGGCTTGACGGTAGACAAGCTAACGGAACACGATAAAATTTGAAATGCGATCAGATAAAAACGAACCTTAAATATAGTAGTCTAAGAGATCGTGACCAATATGTGCAAGAACTTTCTAAAGCTTGATATTTCAATATGTGGAAATACTAAGGGTCACCACTAAACACCCAGTGCAGTGGTCTGGTGCTGGAATGCTTGGTGGCGGCGGGGCAATTTAAAGAACTAAATTTCCTAACACATATTAAAGTACTCGTTAATAGTTTAAAATTAGCTAAAAAATATTCTTAATATATAAAGTAGACTCCTCAAACCTCAGAAGTTGCAGTGAAAGTGAAAATTAATGAATACCTATCAGAAATCAGAAATGAATAAGTATTATGAAATATTATTTGAACTTACAACTTTCAAATAAAACAAACACTGAATATGGATTTTCCAGTGTGTTGTGTCCAAAGGGCTCTTGGTTATAAGCCGCTGACGACTGGAGTGAATTTCAAGCCATAAATGTAAAAATCTCAAACTCGAGAACGGATGAACCTTATCAGCTAATTTGGTTTTCAATTGTTTATCGAAGTCTAGGAAAGGTTTAAAATGTAAGAGGTGATACGAAGTACCCCGGGTCATCTAGTATAATAAAAAAGGTAAACTTAACTATTCCCATATATCTACTTTAAAAAATGATTTTGACGTCAAATTTCACTATTTTGCTCCTTTATCTAGTCGCCACTTATATTCAGATCATAAAAGCGATGACCTAGACAAGTTGTTGATAATCAACTGTTTGGAATCAATATAGTGGATTTACGAGTCTTATAATGTAAAGCGTTTGGCTTTATAACCTTCTCTATTACAAAATAACGTAGATTGCCAAGTTGATTTAATTGACTATTAGACATAAGAAGATAAACCACAAGACCATTAGAAGAACTTCGCTTAAAAAACAAATTCAATTGTTTTATGTTTTGCGACGGCTTTAATAAAAGTGTCATTGTTTATTAGATATATTTCAGAACTTTGTTTATTTTTCTGAAATATACATTCGAAACCAGAGGGCTTATTGCCTAATTTTAAAATCTATCACATAGGAAAACTATTTCACGTATCTAATGTTGCTCGAAGGATTGCCCAGCTCAATGATTGCATGTTCTTAATAAATAATCAAATTTTATTTTAATACCATAGATTTAATTTATCTAAATATTACTGTTTCACGTAACTAATGTTGCTTGAAGGATTGACCAGCTAGCTAAATGATTGTATGTTCTTTATAAATAATAAATTTTTATTTTAATAAGAGTACCATAGATTTAATTTGTCTCATCATCATCATCATCATCAGCAAAACGTCCACTGCTGAACATAGGCCTCCCCCTTTGAACGCCAATTTATCTAAATATTACTATTTCACGTAACTAATGTTGCTCGAAGGATTGCCCAGCTAAATGATTGCATGTTCTTAATAAATAATCAAATTTTATTTTAATACGAGTACCATAGATTTAATTTATCTAAATATTACTATTTCACGTAACTAATGTTGCTCGAAGGATTGCCCAACTAAATGATTGTATGTTCTTAATAAATAATCAGATTTTAATTTAATACCATAGATTTAATTTATCTAAATATTACCTCGTATGTTTATAAGTTTTAAGACAAACTTTAAATATAATACTGAAAAAATAAAAAATAAATGGGTGATTCCATAAAAGTTGGGTAAATTTCTAATTTTTTTTTCCATCAGTGTTATTTTATACTAATTTAATAACTTTTTAGTAAATATGGTTCTTTTAATAGTTTACATTTTGTATCCAGACAGGCCGGTCACTTTACTTAGTACTTATAGAGAAAATTGAGTTTTTTTGATATCGGTTTTCTAGGGACTGACTGGCTGTGCTAGGGACTGATGCCTTTCATTGTTAGTATAAATAAAATTACATTTTCATCGTACATAATCAATATTTATTAAGTAATTCTTGCAATTATATTACTAATTGACACATTTATAGCAAAATCTAATCAAATTAAAGACAAAACTAACTTTAGATAAGTATCTTGGATACTACTCTCTTACCAACAAGAATAACAAAACTAGTAATACTTTTCATTACTTACTTGAGATCACACAACTAAACATATTTCGTTCTTTTACATAATATATAATTATAAAACATAACATTATGTAATGTAACAATAAACAAAAATAGCTTCTTCTTAATTATAATTGTACTTTAAGAACACAAATTTGCAGTCTTATAATTTTATCATTAAATACGTAGTCTTACTTCTCAAATACATTAACTGGCTTGTTAAATCTATAAATTGTTGTGTTTCTTTTATTCACTAATTTAGGAACTGGCAGTTTTTCTATCACATCTTCGTAAGGTACGTCAGCGATATCATTGTCATTAAGTTTAAATTCAGTCCCATGGTCGTTGCTAACTTTTAGAAATGCAACTGTCAACTCACCATCCACTTCATCATATTTCGAGCAAATCGCAGCATACCGGTATTCTTTTTTTCGCATAGTTAACTTGATCAAAACATAATCTCCACTACCATAGTTTGTCTTCGATATTTTTTGCCAATCACGACTCGTGCTTGCTAATGGCACATCATCTTCGGAATCTGAGTACACCGTAGACACTCGCAGTCGATTAATGTTTGTCTGGTACTCTAAAGTTCCTAATTTAAAATGTTCACAGCCGTCATCATCACAGAACTTCTTTACTATAGAACCAGACAAAGCCATTTTTAATCTGTTTTTCTCCTTGTATGTTTTTGTTTCCTGTTTTTTTTCTAGGATTTGCGTCTGAATTACTTCACCAAATAGTGCTTTTTTGACCAATTCTGCCTTTTGATTAGGATCATTCGCCAGTTCGTTAATTTTGCTTCTGGGTGTAAGTGCTTTCTTTGATTTTTTAATATGGCATTTCAATCGTTTGTATTTCTGTCTTTGGCTAGCAATTTTTTTTTTAACTCAGCAATAACTTGGTTCTTCTTCCGTAGTTGCTTATTTCTTATCTTCCGTTGTAAAATACTTCTTCTTTTAGCTTCAGCTTGTCTTCTATCAGCAATACACGGAACATTTATATCATCTACTTGTTGTTCGAGATTTCTTTGTTGTGGTACCTGAAGACCATTTTCTCCATCAGATGTTGGTGGCGTATTTTCGTCAATATATTGATCAGCATGTTTAACAACTTTCTTATTTTGTCTGTAAGCTGCTGAGTAAGTGATCCAGTTTTTTTTCACTTTAACGCATTTTCTCTGTCCTTTTTCCTTTTTTCTGAGGTATTTTAATCTTTCTTTCTCTTTATACTCCGCTTATAAAACTGGATCATTTTTTATTTTTTCTAAACGTTTTTTTGCTTGTTCTGACTTTTTTTTTGCTTTTTCTTCTTTAGACAGCGGTATTTTCTTTTTAGGTGGCATATTCTAAAACAAATAACACTATATCAAATTGACGAATCTATTTTAACGAGTAGGAACGTCAGTCCCTGGCCTTTGCATCAGTCCCTAGTCACATTTACGGCAAGGGCCTGATGGCCTAGGGACTGACGAATCACAACAAAATCATACTTAGTTTACTCTTAAAATGATATTCCTAAAATGTTAGATAACCATAATATCAGAACAAACAAAGCACATATACACACAAACAAAAGATAATAATAACGATAGAACTTTTCGAATTATAACTCACCTAGGAACTGACAGATTGACTGGCACAGCACGTGTTTGCTCAGCGGGGAAGCCGACAGCACTGACGCCAAGATGGCCGACGCGGGCCGGCCCAAGCGTGTGGCTAACTTCGCGTAGTGACTTTTTAACGCATCGGTTTTAAAATGCTCGCTTCACTCAATTGCCGCGTATTTTTAAATTTACTGAGTGGCTAGGGCCTGACTATAATTACCGATGACACTACTTAGCTTCACAAAAATCATGAAAAATAATTTACATTGCACATTAAATTTTTCCGTTTATAAGATGGAGTTATTTTTAATGAGTTTTAAGTTAAATAAAGTTAAAATATCGCCTAGTATATTCAAAACAGACACACGAAAACATAACTTTGGAGATGTGACATGGCTAGGGACTGATGTTAAGGAGTGAAAACGTAATTTTCTTGACAACAAAGAAATGTGATCAAGGTAAAAATGAGTGACATGATTAAAAATCGTTTATTTCATATACCAGACATTTTAAATATAGGGTGCACAATATAAATTTATAAAAAAAATCACAGGAACATAAAGTTACCCAACTTTTATGGAACCACCCAAATATAACTGGTTGTAATTTTTTTTACCGATTATGAATTTGAAATGTTAACGTTTAGTTTATTTGTATCGCAAATTCATTTGTTTATATTTTCTCGTGATGGAGGGAATGAAACAATTACGTGCAAATGTCATTTCGCTATTTAAGGCGGGAAAAAAACCGATGCAGATTTTCCGCGAGCTGAAAAGTTTTCCTGTAAGCCATAACTTCGTCTATTACAAAATACAGCGATACAAATAGACAAGTTTTCTGCAAGATCGCCAATGAAGTGGTCGGTCACGCTCTGTGAGGACGTCTGCGAATATCAAAATCACCCAAGAGCGACTACGCCGAAACCCATAACGCACTCAGAAGAAACTCGCTCTGCAGACTAATATTTCGCGCATTCCAGTGACCAGAATACTGAAATATGATCTTAAGGTAAAAAGGCCTTTAGCCGAAGAAAAGTTCACTTATTAAACGAAGGTCTTTGTTAGTTACGACGAGAACGTTGTCCATTGCTGCTGAGGAGACATGATGCCAGAAAGATGCTCTTGCCCGACAAGAAAATTTTTGATGTCGAAGAGAAGTTCAACCGCAAACCAATAAAGTATACGCTAAAAGTAGCAAAAAAGGGCGGTCATTTTAAATAAAATATTTATTTTATTGTTGACTCTTATCTATTTAATGGTTACTGAAAATTTTAGAAATATAAGTTAATTATTAAAAAATTACACAACTTTATTTCATTTCAAAACCTATGAACACACGAGGTACTACTGTTGATATAATAAGTATATTTACCCGAGTCCATGCCAATCAGGAGATCAAATCCAACAGTAGGCACATTAGAAATATTAACACATACATCAATCATAAAATTGCATAAAATTTTGTAGCAACTACGACAATATAAAATGTGCGTTTTCCGCCATATGTACTGCGCGTGCGCGTGTTGTCGTGTTGTGGTCTCAGCGCGCCCACCACCTCCGCGGTCGTTCTATTTATTGTAATTTTCCGAAGCGGCGGCATGTTAGCGTACTCAACTAATTATAGAACAGCCACAGTTTTGAATTGAATCTGGAAATGTTTAAGCAATCCAACTGAATCGTAAACTGGTTCAAAAACTTGATCTTTTTATGGAAGAAAGTAACTTGTGCTCTAATCATCAAAGCAACTTATTTTTACTTTGAATAAAGAACAATTTGTAGGCATCAATTTGAAAAGGCATTTAGCGATAACGAATGCCACTGGACAAAAAACATATTCCCAGGGTTATTCGACGCAAGAACCAAGTCTCCAATTTGTCATCTAAACAACATCATCTTAGTAGGTCGACCAGCCCTCTGATTTGTAAAAACCCGAACCCGAATTCGAATTCACTCAGGTGTCTGAATTCACATGAAAGCGTCATCCGCTTAACCTTGAATGGGTATTAATTTTTCGTGACATAAGTGAACTGAGTTCCGAAACAACATAGGGATAAAATATCTGAGACACGTATAATTAATCGATTCTAGGTTTATATTTTTATACAAAAAATGGAATCAACAAAATTTCTACACTAAATGATGTGAATTCGGTCTCATGAGTAAAATCGAATTCGGGTTCGGATTTTTATGGAATCGCTCTACAGATCATTACTCTCGATGGAAACGGTCAGCGAAAAATAAACGCATAAAGCGCAGTAGCTTTCTATAAACCTCCCGGTTATGTTTAAAGTGAACGTATCCAAAACTTCTACTATAAACCTATATGCGTAATCGTATTTCGCCTATTTGCCATTTCGAGAGATGCCACGCTCAATACAGTAACGAATTATGTATCTAGTGAATTGTATACTAAAAAGTAACGTTAGGAATGTGTATTTGGTGATGTTGGCCAACTAGTGTAACTGAATAGATCATATAAAAGAATATAATTTATTATCTTTCGAATAATAGGGAGAACTGTGTTCCCATTTCCCAAAAAAAAAAAAACAAAACAAAAGGACAGATGAACGTGTAACGTATGCTATAATGAGAAAGCCATTGAGAGCCATAATATACATAAAAGACGGAAGCAACTTTTGACATTGACCATAAAAATGTATTGAAAACCGCAAAGACGCATATTTCAGAGAAAATAAGAAATATTGAAAAAAATGCGGGTTATGTGTAATTTGTAATAATAAATGTGTAAATAGTTAAAGCCTTATTAACTAATTAGGAGGCAAGCAAACTATTCAGGAAAAATTTAAAATGTTTCTTGAACAAAACTAAAAATATACGCCAATATTTAAAAAGTATTATTATATTACATCCTATTACAATATAGGCATAAACTATTTTACACTGATTGCTTGAAACAAGAAACTGCTTTATCTACCATTCGAATTCTAACATCGAGCTGACTTAACGCACACAGTTTCGCAAAGTTTCGATTTTTCGGCTTGAGTGCGCGAAGAATGCGCATCTCAAACTTTTCCGTGCGTGGCAACATTACCTCACCCCACTTACCGTAGCCCACTGCTTGAAAGCAGTACCTTACGATTGTCCATTTGAATAACTGCACATTTATTTATTTCATGTTTACATCCTGCGACTTCGACTTAGAATTAGTTATCGTATGGAAACTCTTTTGAAAAATAAACATGTTATTACTGTCTCTGCATCTGCTTCTTTCACATATGTACTATAATTATATTGATGAATGCCTGTGTAATAAAAATGATGGCATATTTTAAATAATAATATTTGAACTACAGTTCCAAACAAGTATGAAAGTGGATAATTATTTTTCGTTCATAATTTGTTTGGCACTTATTCAAATTACAGAAAATTATAATCTCTTTTTTAAATTTTCTGTTCTTTTTCATCGGTATTATTTTCTGGCTTTGGCCTTCTATATCTTTATTCTATGTAGCAATTTTCAATAGATTTGGTTTACTAGTAAAAATATGAGGCCTATTAAACATGGTAATAGACCATTAGAGTATAAACGATTTAATGAAATCTATCAATCCGGTAAAAATTAAGTACGTGAATGGTAATATAGAAAAAAATTATAATATTCGACTTTCCGAAAATATGTGACGGTCATATTGTTCGTTGTTCCTCAGAAGCTTTTTGCTTTGTTGTCGTATAAACTGGCAGAGTGACCTTCTAAAAATATTATTAAAAGTCTTAAGGGGATTACACGCAAAGTAATAGCCAATTATGCGTGGGCGAAGAATCCTTTTGAGTTTATTTAATTTATAATGAATATGCGATTCAGTCATAAGTTATTCATATTTTTCAGATATTATATATGTTAAATCTATAGATAAACATAAAAACCCTTTATTGTACAACACACAACAGCGTTAAATAAAGAATAACTTCCAATCATAAAAACATTTGCACAATAGGTGGCTGGAATGTATTCCACTAGCACAAGGACCATAACTCTTACAATCTTCTTTATATCATACATATATAAAAAACACAGCTTTGTCATTCTTCGAAATTTTCAACTATTACAAAAATTGATCTTACTCGTGCCAATTTTCAAGTATAATGAAGCGCTCCTGTAACTAGTAGCTCGGTGACTTAGTGGATAAGTGCCGCGACCCGTGAACATTGTTGTTACGCAATTTTCGCCAAAAAATATTATAAAAATTAATATCGATCGAATTAGAGATATTTGCATTCTAACATATTAGTGCCTTATAAAGAAGCACACTAAAAATCTAATTAAAGGATATTTATATCCTGATAAAAAATATAAACCAAGACGAGAAAATTATCCTAAAAGTATATTTAGAAAGAAAGAAAATATATTTAATAACCACATAGGTACACAGTAATCAGGCTCAATCAGGACTCTGCCTCAGCATAAGCCATTCCAGAATAGATTACCCTGATGCGGCGCTGGTTATTCTGGCAGAGCCTGTACAGAATGTTGGCGTTATAGATAAATATATACATAATTATGGGAATATACTAAATGTCATTTTTTAATATATATATATATTTACATACTTATACCTAGTAAACTAAAATAAATAGTAATGATGTGTAACAGAAATTATAATGGTGCCAACATACCAAGTTTACCCTGCATTAGCTGTATTAGTTGATTCCTGAGACAGGTCATCAATAAAAATAAAAGAAGAGAAAAAAAGACGTTTTACTGTCTGGTTGAATGGAACCCACTCTATTTGACTATGGTGGCGACGGTTTTGCTTGCTTTCGAACTGTTTCGAGTTTACAGTAAGTTATTTTATGAGAACAAAATAAAAGAGGCTTTACCGAAACATATAACTACGAGTAAAACAAGATTTAATATTCTTTTTCTACCAAATAAAACAGCGTACAAATATTTGCGGTTTCACTAGGTATTAACATCCACTACAGTTTCGTGTACAATCGTAAACAAAATGAACGATTTATTCAATACTTTTTCGTTGCAAAAACAGTTTGTTAGTGAATTTATTTAACGCCGTGAAATAAAATAAATTTTAGAGTGGGTAGTCGTTTTTATTGACATGTTTAATTGTTACTGTTGAGTTTTACCGCTACCGGCATCAAAATTTGAAGGAGAATACGTATTCAAACAGAATTTTCTTTATAATGAACTTTTGCTTCGTACTATTAACATCGAACAATAAAAGACAAAACATTTAAAATCGGTCAAGGAGCTTCATGGCGATGTTTTTTTATATTTCCCTGAAGTAAAGTGCAATATCGCAATCTTTACCAAAAAAAACCATTCGTGACAGATATCCTGTGAAACAAATGTTATATTGTTTCTTTTATGCCGGTTTTCACTAAACTTAGGAGTCGCCCAAATGTGTCGCCTAATATTTAGAATTTGCCTAACCTGAAAATGCTATTCAATGACCAGGGAACGCATATGACATTACATAATGTCTAAAGTAATGATATACATTATTGTTATTATTTTATACAAATTTTATTTTATTTTCCTCACAAAAACTAACATTGCATTGGGTACATAAATAAGCATTCTTATAATATTAATGCTGGGAGGAGCTGGTATTTGAAATGGGATTAACCTGTTTTACAAATCATCAGGTCCCTACACCTCGACATGTGACAGTAAATTGAATTCGTAAAATTATGCGTTCCTAGTTACGCTATGCATTATTCTAGGTTAGTGAAAATGGGTGTAAATCACATAAAAAGAACACAAGTTTTTCATTAATTTATCCTTTACATTCATGTAACAAATATCTTCTTTCATAAACGGATGCTTACTCAATAACGGATTAAACGTAATATGACCACTTTGTGTAAATTTTTACAGATTGGTCGAGTAGTAAGTATGAACGCTATACTCAACTAACTTTTATACACGAAAAAAACAAAGTTACCAAACGTTTAACTCTCCATTTGCTATAAAAATAAAATGGCAGCTTTATTTTGCTTTGTTTTTATATCCATTTTTACTACTTATAAAATATTGCTCCTTTCGGTGACCTAATATTAAATTACATAAGAAAAGAACAACACGTCTACTTATGTACAAACTACTACAGCCTTTTGTTTTATCTAAATGGTCATCCATAAATTACGATACGCGTATTTTGTGTTCTCAGATCAGTTCCTGTACTTGTCACGGCTAATATTATTTAAAATGAAACAACCCTTCTTAATTAGTTTTATTTCCATGTCAATTGAAATTTAAAAAGTCAAGCTCGATGGTGCAGTGATTAGCGTGCTTAGCTCTGCGATGCAGTAGTTATGCAATTTTCGCAATGGTCGGCCATAGGACCAAACATTTACTATCCCGAACTCCTCTTTGCTTCGAAAGGTACGTTAAGGCGTTGGTTCGTGGCAGTCGTAAATAGCCATCAAACCGCACTGGGCTCGCGTGATGGTCATGGTTCTTTCTTCTTATTCGATTCAATTCCATTTATAGGAAAGGCCTGAGCCCCAGCTGTAAGGAAATTTACAGGCTGGCAATTATGATAATAATGATGAAGCAGTCGTGATTTCATGTTTTTATATAAGATTTTGAAAAAGGATAGAACAAAATTTAGTCTCCCACTCCTTGTCACACAATGTCACACTGTGTTGTCACCCTCATCCCCCGTTAACGTGGGATCTCTGGATGACCCCTAACTTATTGAATTTTTTTTTTCGTCCAGAGTTCGTACCATACCTGCTGTATAATGTGTCTATAAATAAAATATTTGTAACATAAATAGTATACTATGAAATTGTAAAATTAAACGTGATCACCACGATTTTATTGTTCGAGCTTGTATGTTTTAACAGTCCCCTGTGTTTATTTGAAGTTTTCGCTACAACTAAAACGGAAGACCGATTGGATAAAAATAACATTAATGAAGACATTAACGTACGTGTAAAAATATCGCTTGAAGACTCGTTGCATACAATTGTTGATGGGACGTAGAAAGAGGAAGATAGCGCACTATCAACATGTAGACTGGGTGAAATTATTATAGCACCTTCTCCAAATCAGGGGGCGCTCTGACACTTGCCTATATTTATTGTTAAACTTAGATTAATGATAAACAGCAAATATAAAAAATACCACTTGTGCTACACAGATCCCGCACTAAGTCAAAAATCATCACAGTGACAACATAATAAAACCACGTCAATACCATGAAATTAAGTTTCATCGAAACAAGTTCTAAATAAAATGACAGCACACTAAAATGCTACAAATAGTCAAGTCGAGGCGAATGACTTCAATATTAAATGGAAAGCAGTCGTATACTGAAAATGGTGGTCAACAAACTGCAGAGGGCTCTCAACATATTCCGATGACGCTGGCACACTTGTGTGACTTAGATACGTGCTCGCCAGCAGTGGCGCAGTGGGTGGCTGCAACCACTTATGTTCAGTCAGCACAGATCATTCCAACAGAAACTACATATCAACAAAAATGACAACAGTGAACTTCAAAATATTCGTGTTTATATTTCTATCTATCTATATCTTCATGCCTGATTCATTCAACGTATACAAAGAGAAGAAAGTGCTATAAGGCATGATTTTACATACATATTTATATTCTCATTGTTTCATACGGCATGCTTCGGTTAACAAAAAGTGATGTTATCTCTCAGATCAATTTTGATTGCTCATCTATTTGTATTAGATAAATTGTTGTATTTTTTATTGTATTATAAATTGTTGTAATCATTACAATATTGTAAGTACTGTTTGATACAGACCTTCCCTTTGGTAAGTATCACATAGATAAGGAACGACTATAATCCACCACGTCGACGATCGTATTTGACCACCAATATTGGTGACTTTTATAATGTTATAGTTAACGCCCGAAATAATAAATTTCTAGTAACCTTTCGATAAGCACCTTAGGAAAAAGTTGCTTTAGTTTTACCGTAACGCAATTTCCACCTCTGTTAGCTATTTAAAATGTTTAAAATATCTGTTGTGTAGGAAAATAAAAAATAAACAAACTTTGGGTTGTCATCCAAGGATTTAGGTATCTAAGTGATAGAACTAGTTATTTCTTCATTTATATTCATCCGGTTTCATGATCAAGGTGAAGGTAAACTCCAAAGTGAATTTAAACACTTGATATTTGCACACTAATATCTACTTTAAAAAAAAAAGAATTAAAGAAATAATTTCTATAAAAATTAAATTATTATATTTCTTTTCGTTTAAGAAAAGTGAAATGCTTCTATTGCTTGTTAAAATAATAGGCTCATCAAAGTATATTGTGATGTGTTGACATTTAATGAATTTATCGATGGAATAGTGAAAGCATTCGTGCCTCAATATGTAATTGGTTAATGGTAAACGCAGTCAGTAAATCCTCTTCAATGATAGCGCAGAGGCCGTGTTAACGTGTGTTCTTAACCTATACAGCGAGCATCTGAGCCATGGTTTAACAGTGCCGTTATAGGGTTGCCAAAATTCATACAAGAATCCATGCTGTATTATAAATAAGCAGTAGAGTGACCTTATGGTATGATTTTGTGAAAATAATTGAGAAAAAGGAGTGACATATGTTACTTTTCCCGTGAAACAATACAGAACCCTTAGTTTCTTGCTTTTGACGACCACGCGAGCGATGCCTCTGATAACAGCTAGTAAAATAATAAATACTTCTATTAATAGATTATTTGGCATAAGAAGAATATGACATAAATACAACGTAATTAAAAAATATATATAATGTGCTTCGACACTCTGTGGATCATATGTGCGCAAGTATGAACAAACGAATAAACACAAACACTACAACAAATTATTAAAATTAAATTTGGTATATCAGTTCACTTCTTACTTAACCAATAACAAATATGTTTAAGTACTGATTAAGCTAATAATGAATTGTACTATTTGGTAATAGTCAAATTTAACATAAACTTAACTTTAACTGCTATTATAGTGCAATCTAGCCTTAAAATCATGACGTTTCACTTATATTCGTGTCAAGACAACCCTGTTCAGTTGATGCATCCCAAATACTCTAGACACGCGTAATGAACGCCACTCGTCATTCGCTCGATATTGTTTACGGAGTGGGCGTACCGCGCATATTACGCCACCCAAAATAACGACAACATTGTATGGGTTGGATGACACACTGGGTGCTAAAAGAAAAGTAAAGTAAATTTTTAAACCAAAACAAATAATTTCAAAATATATATTAATGAAATGTATTCAATTTATCCCTATCTTTTATATCTTTATAGCGGTTCCCTCGGGATTAGGTGTAGAGAACCGAATGCTACAAAGCACGATCCTCACATACATCTTCATCGCCTCCACTTCCGTTGCTCTTTTCATACATACTCGAAAGTTTATGTGGCTTCTGACATTACCTTTAAATAGCACGCGATCAATTTGAATATGAAAGATCTTAAAATTATTCAATTTCATCTTATAGGTAGGTATCATATTATATTTGAATGAAGAAAATATATTATATATATTTAAGTATTTTACGTTAATATTTATTTTTAATAATCTGATGGTTTATCATCTATCTCTATCAATTCAATGAGAGGCAAGATGCGAAATTTGAGAGGGAAATAAAATTATTTTCTAGCTCGTAAGACCTACTGACCTGAGACCTACTGCTGCTACTGCCAAATTTCAACAATCAGTCTTAAATGTATATATCAAGACTTAATTTGACTGGATAATTGTACAACACAAAGCCATATGTACTGTTTTTTTGTTATTGGTGCAATTCGTCACAACAATCACATCCTTTTTTACTTATTTTTTCAAATAAGCTATCCCCGGAGGTCGCCATTAAAGAAGCATCTTGGTTGCAACCAAGAAAATTAAATATTCATTAAAGATGCAAAATCTTTTTGATTTCAATCAACTTATAGACGTAGCTCTAACTATTTGCCTTAGGCATTGATTACTTATATAAATATTTTAACTAGACTTTGAACTTTTCAATAATTTTTAAATTAATAACATAATTCAGTCACCTCAAACCAGCGAAAATAATTGATTAATTAGGTATATTTATAGTTTTAAAATAGTATAAATTGATAAAAACAATAAAACGTTCTTGTAACTATTGCTACGATTCTAGCTTTGAGTCAGGCGGTCGCAACACTACAGGCGTAGCATGATGATTATCATAGACTGCATGGCGACAATAAGTATTTCACATCAAGATTATGAAATATTTCTGTTTTTTTTAATCTCACTCTCGACACGAGAAAAGTTATATTTGGATAAAGACAAAGTTTTCTCGACTTCATTAATACTATGCATATGCTTTTCTATGCCGATATCGATATAAATTTCAAGAGGTTGCGTACATCCACATCCTTACCTCCTTGAGTCACGCTTAAAAAAAAGTAACATTGCGATCGTCACTTGTCCTTTTTTTCCCTACACTGATTTAAATCCATCTAAACATTACATCTTAACTGATTGTGTATGTTCTTGGTTCTTGATGCCAATTAGTATCAACAAAATACCTAAAGAAGATTCTGTATTATCAATTAACATGGTTCGAGTCCCGGAGGTACTCACTCGAAGCTCATTAAGATACTAACTACTCACAACTACATATTTTTCAGAGTTCTAATGCTCTCTAAGGACAACTAAAGACAATCAACTTTGAAACCCCAACGCCTCACTAATAAAATAAATATTAAGTCATACGTACTCAAGTTGCGCACAAAATGGACGGACATTCTAAACTGTATAAAAACGTAAAAGGACATCAAACTTGGTGACTCTATCCCTAAAGAGCACTATTTCGTCCTATTGAAAACTTTTTGAGTTTCAAAGTTTACAGGGGGATGTATTCGTATTTCCTTAAAATCTTATCCGGGCAAATACTAACAAAATTATCACAACGATTCAAGCTGACAGCCTTTATCCTTTACAGAATGCTCAGTGCTATTCTTGAGAAGCGTATATAGTATACTTATCGTAGTAACAGCATTTCTAATGCCAACTTATTTCGTGCTGCAGTGTGAATAATTGAATAGACTACGCGGAGAAAAGTTTCATTTTACTGCAAAACGAAATGGCAAACTGAACTATAGTTAGAGTTTTCCGTTACAACGCAAAATATCCTAGCAAAATGAAAGATATAACTTAACAATATTTATATTTTTTATTATTTTTATTTTTCTAGATTGTGCTTCCTTTTTGAGAAATTATTAAAACACTTGTCAAGGATACCTTCTTATTTTGTGTCATTCTTAATTTTTTATTGAGCATTTTATGCAGATAATTTTGTACACTAACTTTATAAAGAGAAAAGATCTGATTGTTTGCATTGACAAGGCTGCAAAATTACTAAACCTATTTTGAAAATTCTGTCAACTTCGCCTAGCATACGCTACATCACGGAAAACATAGGCTATAGCTTACGTGGACGAAGTCACGGGTAAAAAGCCAGAACTATATAAATTCACATATGGCCTGGTCTACACCTGGTTGTCATAAATTCTCTATTGAGATGTTTCGACGCATTCGTGATGGTGTTTCGGAAATAAATTATGTGGTTTCGTTTTCGGAAAAACGGAATAAAATTTCAATTAGTAATCCTAAAAAACGATGTTTTCTAATCAAAGAAGCAAAAAATATCTTTGAAACTAAGTTTGCCAGAATTACATAAGTGCCCAAATTTTACTAATTATGGATGAGAATGACTAGAATTATTAAATACACAGACACTAATAAATATTAGCATTTAGTAACCAGCAAACCTACAGCGTAACTACGTTTTATTAATTTTGGTTGATATTTGAATTACTCAAAATGCGTTGAACTATTTTAAATATTAGGAATTAGCTTTCTTTGATAACATTTCAAGGGAAAAATATCTGTCTTTTGACACCCGATGCATGCGCAAACATTTATAGATCGGCAGCTAACTAATCAGTTTGCAGTAAGTGTAAACGTCAATGTTCAGTGCAATATCTACTGCGCATGCGTGACGATAACATCTTTGTAGTTAGCTGAAACCTCGAAAACAAGGACAAATGGAATCTTCAATATCACTATCTCCTTGGTCTTACATAGTTTTCATTATTACCATTACATATTAAAGATATCAATTCAACGCTAAAAATATCCTAACAATTTCGACTTATGAATTATCAAGTTCATTATAATCATTGATAATACAAAATTTCACTTATTAAATCTTGATGCAACGTGTTCCAACATTTTTTAGAAAATAACTTATTTTATTTCAACGAATATTCAAGTTGTTCGACATACAATGTATTGCTTAAATTATGACAAACTAATATTTAAACTAGTTGTCGCGTTACGGAAAAAGCGCGTGATGTCACGCCCCTCTACTTAAACCTTATGCATACTTAGGCGATATTAGTTTTGGAGCGTTTAGCGACGCCATTACAGAAGAATGCGTTTTAGCTGGAAATTCTGAATATTAAATTTATTTTTAGATTTTATCTTCACATCATCACCAGCCCTTTTACGTCCCCTCTGCAGGGGCTCAGGCCTTCCTTATGGATGGTTAAGGAGGATGGGCCATGACCCTCCACGCTGACCCAATGCGGATTGGAGGATATTAACGACTGCAAATGCAGCCGGGACCAACGGCTTAACGTGCCTTCCGAAGCACGGAGTAGCTCGAAATAATAATTTTTTTGGTCACCCATCCCGTAACCGACCCTTACGAAAGTTGCTTAACGACAACGATCGCAGGCCGCGGCGCTTATCCACTACGCCACCGAGCCTCTCGTGATCCACCACCAGATTTTATCTTATATGAATGATACTTTTAACATTTATTTTTGGATATATTCAAGTCATATCTATATAAAAAAAAATATATAAAAAGTTGTCTAGTCTTACAGTAATAGGCACAACGTGAATATGGGTGCTATTCAAGTAGTGCCTGTTATTATAATTTTATGGAAATATGAAACTTTAATGTTGGAGTAATTTGCGAATTTTTGAAACAGCCATCACTAATAAACACCAAGCCAGTTTTATAAAAACAAAATAACATAGAAAATACAAAAATATATTTTAAACCAAAATAAACCTGAGGACATTTTATTATTATTGAGAAAAAAATAAGCTAATACTTACTTAAATGCCATCTTTTGCTAGAAATTCATTAGATTTCTATCTAACCAAGACGTTCCACGTTCTTAGTGTTTCACGTCTTTGTTGCAGGTCACTGCCGAAACTGTGCAGTCAAGAAGAGGAGCCGGGGAGACCACCCCAGGGCGGCGTCGTCACCTTCGAACCTATCCAGCACGACCACGACTTCTGCGAGCGCGTTGTCATCAACGTGAGTACCAATCATTACAACTTTTGTCTTGGCGTATATGTTTGTTTGACATACGATAATTTTCCGTACCGTAATCGAAATTCATTTACGAGCAAGTTATTTTGGAAAACAATAAAAAATTATATCAATATAACCATTGTTTAAATATTTGAGTAATTTATTAATAAGGATTAAACATTATAGAATAACATTAACGTATTCATTGATATAATCAATAATACGGTGGAATAAATATGGCTAGAGTAGTAGCCAGATAATTAATGTAACTTTTCTCGAGTGCGCTCCCATACAATATCTCACACTTGTCCCGTTTACCCAAGTCTCTCGAGTTCGTGATGCTATGCGTGCAGCTCTTTAACTGTGACGACTATTGTATAAACCATGATAAAAAAAATAACAAATGTGAGTCGGCCTTGCACACTAGAGTACGGGAGCAATGTTAAATATTTAGTTTATTCTGATTTTTAGGATTCGTTGTTATAGTGGCAACAGAAATACATCATCCGTAATTTTAACTGCCTTACTATCACGGTTCATGAGATGCACCCTACTAACAGACAGTGGAGTTTGAATACGACCCTTTGGGTACAAAACCCTAAAATTGGACAAAGGACCGAACAATTTTACTTAAAATTGACGATCCCTACTTTTTCTAACCTGTGCAATTTAGAGAATAGTTATTTAACTACAATTTACTACAGCATTCAAAACAAAACTTGTGAGTATAACACCATCTCCCTGTATGAGACGGCATTAATAATCCCAAACACTTAGTTCGAATAAATAAAAATATGGCCAAGTGCCAAAACTCAGCCGGCCTCTCTGCATCATGATCGGCGAAGTCAAATCATTTTTTTGACGGGCAACAAATGTCTGAATGGTTGAAGTTGTTGAGGAAAGTTTAGACATTAAGAAACATATGACATTTCTTTTGAAGGGACACGACTGCATTGTCGAAACAACTTCATCGAATGTCTTAAGGTCGGTACACACTGACGGAAGATGCGTCGAGCATTCATAAAAGTATGCGTTAAAAGACGCTTATATCAATAACTTTCAACAGCTTTGTATAAAGAATTAACATTAAATTAAGCCGTAATTTAAATAAGATCATACATGTATACTGACTGCGTCAAAACAGGAATTAATAAAACTAGATTTAGTCCATACCCGTGACGCTATCAACCTTATACTCGATTTGATATTGATATATTTACTTGATATGATCGTTATGGTAATGTCCTTATTCAAATTATGCTTATTTTTTATTATTATCCTAAGCATTCCTAGAAATGAAAGTTCTAAAATAATAAAAAACATAATTACTAAAAAACTTCACTTATTTAACACCTTAATACTCTCTTGGGTAACAAGATAGGAATCAGTCTCTAATAATAACAATCTTAAAACTATATCTAAAATAGTAACTTTCTAACAAAGAACTTAATTTAATAATAACTTATTAATTACTAACTCTCGTTACTTCAGCAAATTTTCTACGCTTTCAAAAACTATAAAATACAATAAATCTAGTCCAAATGTAAAAATATCATCTAATGTGTTATATACGATATTTTATAAGATTTTAATATTAATTTTATCTTAATCCTGCGGCATATAGCTTACCGCTAGCGGCTTCGCCTGCGTAGTTTTCCCGGTTTTGCAACATTTTTCATTGCTACTCCACTCCATTAGCCATAACGTGATGTTAGATAGCCTATAGCTTTCCTCAATATAATGATTATTCAACACAAAAATATTTTTTCAATTAGAACCAGCAGTTGCTGAGATTAGCGCGTTATACCAAACAAACAAATTCTTAAGCTATTAATTGTGCACTACTCGGGATTATACAGATTACCGGTATTGGAATTATTTACGCACTTGACCGATTTTTTGGCGATCGCCTTGTGCTGACGTGGGCGTCGATCTCTCCGATTGAAGAGTACAACTAAGAGCACTTAAGATAAAATTTTCGCTGTCACAGAAAACTGGAGGGGATCTTCTCATATTATTATGATCTAAAGAATATTTGAAAAGGATAAAACGACTCTCTCTATATTATATTGTCGACCTTTAAATGTAACCTTTTTTGAAATTGTGAATCGAACACACTGTTTATTAAGAAATTCTTTGAACAGGTAATATAGCGTTCTTAAATAAAAATGCTTAAAAAACCACTTTGTCCCTGGCACTCTAAGATGGGACTCGAACTCATGACCTTTCGCAATCCGGGCGACTGCTCTAACCACTGAACTGAAATTCCTATGCTACGCTATATTGTGATACTGATAATAAGTAAAATAGCACTTGCTCTTTGTTACGGATCGATATAGTTAGTGGCTGAATGAAACACCGATCGTTCTAGAACATCAATTAATCCTACTTTTCCTAATCAGAATTTGATGCTACAGAATATTTTTTTTAAATTCCAATGCCTATAGAGTTTATGTGTCTCTTTTTAGGGTTCGATACCCTAAAACTGGGCCTTATAACATCACTAAGACTTTACTGTCAGTTCGTCTGGCCATCCGTCAGTCACCAGGCTGTATCTCATGAACCCTGATAGATGAACAGTTTAAATTTTCACAGATCATTTATTTCTGTTGCTGCTATAACATATTGTAAGTAAAATACTACATAGAATACAATAAATATTTAAGGGAAACTCACATACAAACTTGATTAATTTGTGTTTTTTATAAATAATGATACGGAACCCTTCATGTGCTATTCCGACTCGCATTTAACCGGTTTATTTTGTTAACACAGGAAAATGCGCGTTACACCTCAAATCAGAGCTGTTCAGCCACTATGACCTATTTGTTCTACCTATCGGGTATAATTATTAAAAAAAAACTAAATATTACACATCAAAATAAATTTTCTGGTTATAAATAAATAAACTGAGGAAAAAAACGAATCATCACCAAAACTAAATTATACTTGTTCGGCAATCATATTCCATGCTGCTTAGGCATGGACTCTAGAAAAAAGAGAACAAAACAGAATGATGCCTTTGAGGTTTGGCGCTGCAGAAAAAAATACCATTAAAATGCACAGATTAAATAAAGAAGACTTTCATTAAATCAATGTACAAAGGATCGAGAGATCGACTTTTTAACATCAGAAGCCTTAGCCTTAACGGTACTCAATGAATACGTGACAAAATATTAATAGCCATGGCGAGTTTAAAATAAGTAATATTATATAAGTATGGCGAATTTAGACATACATAAGTTGATTGTCAATGTAGAGAAATTCCAAAAACATGCTAAGTTTAAAAAGACTCGACTTGACGACCACGATCACTACGTATCACGGTTTTTGTTTTTGTAATATTATACGTGTTCCGTAGAAAGTATAACGCCAAAGAAGGTAAGACAATAACTAAACTTATATAAAAAAAATTTTTTTTTACAAATTTCTGAAAATATGTAGTTTTATTTTAAAAGGAATTTATTCATTATTAAAATTCATTTTGAAAGACCGATCAAACGACAAAGCTTATTTTTAATTGAACATTCATAGAATATTCATAACCATTGAAAGGTAAATTAATTTAGGCCAGTGAATGGAGGCTGTTCGATAAAAGAGATCTGTATACATATATTATTCATGCTACGGAACAATGACACAAAATTTGCACAACAAAAGCCTTAGATTGACCAACGAACGATTCATGCGAATACCTATGCAAACATCAAACGCCTATTGAAAGTTTGCAGCGGACCTAAATAGGAACGTGTACAGGCACATATTGTATATCTTTTTTAGAATTACAATTCTTAAAACTGTCTATATTCAGGATATTACACAAATACCCGCTATGCCTAAAATATCTCAAAGTTAAGGCATTTTTTTATTCGAATTGGTAGCAATAATAAAAATCTTAAATAAACCTTTTTTTTTCTACCATCCATTCGTATTAGTATTTTTTTAGTTGTGTAGGTGAAAGGTTTCAAGGAACTTCACAATATATATACATATAAAATGCTGTATCCTGAATAGCTGACTGGCGGGTCAAATCACAGACTAAACCGGTGACCATAAGGACCTGAGATTTGAGGATGTTCTTTATTTGGGCGTAATTGGCATCGAAGTTAATATAATATACAAATATATGAAAATATCACACACAATATCAAATTTGCTTTATTTTCTCACCGTTTAAACCTTCCCAGGACTTCCACGAATATTTCAAGACTAAAATTTGTCAAATCGGTTCAGCAGTTCTCGAGTTTTAGCGAGACTAACGAACGGATATTCATTTTTATTTATATAGATAAATATGAATAGGTATGTAGTCCGGTGTATTTAAATAGATTTTAATGGGGAATTTTTCATATCGCCACTGTTACCTTACGTTCAAATGAAACTCGTAAAAAATATAACGAGTACAAATTAACAATGCGATTCAAACGGATTATGGCTAAACAACTATTTCTAGTGACGCTACGATTCCCAGTGTTGCCAGTTGGAATTGTTTATCAATATTGAAACAAAACACCATCCCTGACTCATAACATCGTTAATAAACAACCAAACTAAAGAATCTTTGCTCCATTTGATCAGCAAGGTAGTTTTGTTTCCAAATAATAAATTGCGCATTATACATAATGCCCGGCCATTTGAAAACCGCCCACTGTAAGAGAGCAATTCGATAATATTATAATTTGATCAATTTCGCTTCCTATTTTGCACAATATTGCATGATATACTGAAAAATATTCTAAATGAAAAATACTCAAATAATCAGCCAGGGACAGTGACGATTTTTAAGTGTGAATGCAAAATTAATAAAATATCTATGATAATTAGAACAAAATTTCATTTTTATCAAAACTTTAAATATTTGAAAAAATATTTAATTCGGCAGTTTAGGGGGGATGGCCTGAACATTGATAAAATACGCTCCGTACTAGCGAGTAACAAGCGCTCCAAAATCCGTCAGTCTTGTTGGCTCCTCGGTAACTCAGGGGTTAGAGGTGTGTTAATCGCCTGAATTGCGAAAGGTCATGGATTTGGTTCCCATCTTAGAGTGCCAGGGGCAAAGAGGCTTTTTTCATTAAAAATATTATAATTTAATCAATTTTGCATTAAAATATTCAAATTGACCGGGCATTATACATATTGTTAATTACCTTTTGTGCATAGTAATACAACTATATTAAATTGTGCTCTCAAAAACATTTTTGGTTTTGCGAGTTTCTATGTCTAACAACTAGCCAATTCAACTAATCAAATCCAGCTTATTTGGTTTAACAAACAGAGGGGTCTTTAACAAATTTTCTTATTATTAAAAAAAGCTCGTCATACATATTAATACCTCTAACAGTGGTAGCCTTATCGTGTTATAATAAGATGATGGACACACAGGTCATCAGATAAGCGTACGTGAAGCCAATTTATAAGTAAGGTCGGTCTCTATACTGGTAGCCTACGCTGTATATTTTTTTGCGCTTATAATATGAGAAATATTGCAACTATTTTCCAGCGACTCTGCCTGCATAAATTATAGCCTAAGTATGATGTAGTTTACAGCAGTTAAAAGAAGCTGGGAAAATACGAATACAGCGGTCTTTATGATCTTTTGATGTAAATATGTTTTTTTTGTATGAACTTCTAACGCTGATACAGCTTTAATGGTGGTGGTGGAGAGATGATCTTAACTGTACCACTAAATCTTCAATTTATATGTAAGGTTGAAAATAATTGTCCAACTCACATGATAAAATATGTTTATTATCAGCGTCCGCATAAACAGTTTAGGTATATAATATAGAAGTAAAGAAAGAAAAGTGCAAGCACAAACAGTTCACGCACATGCAATAACACAATAACATTAAAAGCAAAACAGAATAAATATTACATGCACTCCGCTTTGTAGTTTCGCACAATGCTGCCAATGTCAAGTGAATTAATTAATTTTTACTTGTAATATGAAAATGAGATGAATAAAAGATCGTGATGCAACCGTTGTATACTCCATTCATTATAACATTAGAAAGAAGTGAAATAAGGTTCTTTTTATGGTATACTTTGTGACAAAATATCAATAATCATGTTACTTTTAAGACTGACGGCTAATTTGCTACATATTCACTTAAATATCAGCTGATATACTTAATTGTTGTCATTTAAGCTAACTATTAAACAAATTTATGAGTATATGACTAACTTAAATGATTTAATAAGTATTACAATAAAAAGTGTCCTTCATAAAGAACCTAAAGAAGCAGGGTTGGATAGTTTGGGCACGATTCTCATGTCACTATAACTCTACCAAATTTAAAACGTTGCCGAACCCTAGATAAAAAGAATAAAAAAATGAGTAACGAACAGAATATTAACAATTGTGTACTGATTACAAAATTTTGCTGCAGTGCTATTCAATTAGATAAAAAGTTTCGGTAGTACAGCTTTTTAATTTTGTCAGACTATTATTTATTCATAATTGTTAAAATCGTAATCTGGGATTGTCATCCATTGTGAATGCTACTGCCTTTCTTGTTGTTTATCCGTTTTCCGTGATGTTATTGTTTTATTTTTGTTGTTAAGTTTTGGTAAATATGGACGATGCCGGTACAGGCCCGAGTGGCCTACAAAAATTACGCTCTAAGCCCCCATACCTACCCTCAAACTTTGACATTTCAGGGAGTTTTTCCAATGTCTTCATCAATAGTCTAACTTATTACACTTACAATTAGAATTTATCAAAACACACAGATAGTTTCAGTTTTAGTTCCATGTTGGCTTGGGACTAAAAGATGAATTTATAAAATGCTGGCCTAATCTCAACCCCGAGGTATCATAAAAAATGGAAAATTGCCCAGCTCTTTCAGACTACCTAACGTTCAAAGTTTCAACAAAACTAATATAGATTTTTTAAATTTATCTTGAAAATAAAATGTTCTGCACTGCTGCTTCTATGACCCTCTTTTTTCTAATGTTATAGTGAATGGAGTATAGTTAGATAGAATGACAGTCTTTCTCGCGTCCCTCTGTGCACGCATGCGCGCGGCGCGGCGTCGCGCTAGTCGCGCATGCGTGCTTATTTCTCGCTAGAGAGTACGCATATCGATATTAATTAGTTATAGATAATTATAATGTTTTATATATAGTAACTGATTATTATAAATAAATAAAAAATGTGTGTATATATAAATTAGAAAGTAGCCTACACAGCGCTGTATGCTACGCTGTATTTTCAATTGAATAGCACTGCAGCAAAATTTTGTAATCAGTACACAATTGTTAATATTCTGTTCGTTACTCATTTTTTTATTCTTTTTATCTACTTACACACTTTGCTGTTTTTATGATATCCTACTATACCCGAAGGTTAATTCGCGATTCTTATCAATAAATATATTTGCATTTAGCTTAATGCTATAAATACATAGACACATAACTAACAAAACTGGCGAGCGTGTATGTAAGGACCGTGGCTTGTGGTGCGCGCTTCTATCTACCTGTCCTGTTAGGAATCCGACATGAAGATATAGATAGATAGACACATTTGCGGTCTCACTTCATCATTCGGTTATTTGAATTTATCAGTGAGGTCGTCGTTTGAAATTAGAGCGACATTCTTCCCACTCATGCAATAAAATTGTAGTTATAAATATATATTTTAAAATTTACGTCTCTAAAAACTAAAACGAAACAACGTATGTATTAGAGATAATTCCACCGTTCAGTTGATCGTCCAGACAGCTCGGCGTCCGTCGTGACAATTTAGATCAAGAACTCTCGATCATTAATTTGGACCAGTTCACTCATTGACATCAAAAACAAGACAAAGATAAACATGCAATTATAAACTTATGGATTTCATATAACATGATGTGCAAGGCTTCAAAATTCAATTTGGTATATGTAGGTTTAAATAGTATCTCCTAGATAGATGCGGCGACCTTAAATAAGCATCATAAATTATGAAGTGCTAAAAAAACTGTCATAAAATATCGACAAAAGCGCTTCTTTGATGCCGTGTTAGAAAATAGACAAAATTTCGTTTTAGAATATTCGAACGAACGGTGATGATAGTTCCCGATACTAGTTTCGGCATCTAACAGCTGTTACGTATTATTTAACTACAAATAGTATATTTTATTACAAGTGCGGAAAGGCTGTCATTGCAACGAGTTCCGATAAATGTCTACCCGAGCCTAGGCGCAGCCGAAGGCGAGGGTTGACAGTCGGAACGAGCTGCAATGACGGTTCCGCACGTGTACTGAACGACTATTTTTAATGCCGTTGCGAAAAAATGAAGCAATTTAATAAAAGACGGACACGACAGTCGGAACGAGTTGCAATGACGGTTCCGCACGTGTACTGAACGACTATTTTTAATGCCGTTGCGAAAAAATGAAGCAATTTAATAAAATAATAAAAACAAAATAAACTCAACTAACTAATCATTAATTTTTTATTAAAGTTATAATTCATATATACATTGAAATTGGTACAGTTTTTTATACTAACTGGGGAAGTTTTAGGTTGCATATTTACTGTTTGAGACAAACTATTATTAATTTCGTATGACTGTTCATGTATATTGGTCATACAATGTCGTTTGATAGTTGATGAAACTGGATCTGATGAATTATCATTATCAACGTCGGTAGATGGACGAACGTTCTCTTCAACGTGTGAATTAGCAACTTTTTGACTTTTCTGGTAAAATTATCTCCGAAGCATTTTTTGCAATTATACTGAGTTCCGGTGGTGTTAATTCAAATAAATTAGGATCGAAAATGTCGAAATTACTCATTTGTGCAACAAACAACTAAACTCCCATCCTTGTAGGCAAACTATGCCCATACAGCCAAGTCTTTAGTAGATTTTTTTTTATTGATATGAAATTTAATGAGATAAAATGAAATGAAACCTAACCTCACTAATTCAATCAAATCATTAAATTTGATATCGAAAAAAAATTAGTGTCTTTTTTTAGAAATAAACCTACGCTACGTATTTACATTAATCATAAAAACTTCTTTTTTTTTTTTAGTAAATACTTCATGGTCGGTTTTTCTTATTAATAGACAATATTTTGACAGTTGGGAAAGAAAACGCACGAGTGCGGGTAAGGTAAAAAAAAGCACGAGTGTGTAATCCACATCCCGAACGCTATACGTCCCTGCAATACCTACGTCACTTTTTGAGCAACTGTATTAAAAAATACTTTCCATCAGCTGTACTGCAGTCACTTTATTGTGCCACAATACAAAAAATCTTCACCCATGTTATATTGATGGAGATAAGCATTTTCCATCGAATTTAAAATTTCTTGCTATTCTGACCTCTAATATTTTGACAGATAAAACTATTATATTTTGATTAATTTTGCATTCACAATGCCATACTGAAAAATATTCTTAATACAAAATGCTTAAAAAATCCGCTTGGTCCCTGGCACCCTGAGATGGGAATCGACCGGATAACGAAAAGTCGTGGGTTCGATTCCCCTCTCAGGGTGCCAGGGACCAAGTGGATTTTTAAGCATTTTGTATTATGAAGATAAAACTATGTTTGTCGCTGTATTTTTAACAGAATATCAAATGTACTGATATACCTTTTTATTTTATTTAAAAATATCTTTTAAGGTTGCTTTTTTTATTTCTTTTAAAACCCAAGGTCGGTGAAGTTCATTTCCATTTGGTGTCCGACTACATGATGCTCTAAAATATTTATTACTTACGTCTGTGCTTGACTCAAAGCAAATAAACTTGAAATCTTTTCAGCTTTCTCCACCACATAACTGAATCAGAATATCCACGATACTATTTTATATCTACTCCTTTTAATATAATTATTCAGAGAGAAGCTCCGGGCGAATAGTAGCCTTAAAAGCGTTCTAATTGGATTCACTTGACTTGAGTATTAATTAAAATCACTTCATAAACTGCTGCAACGTGCCCTTGGTGTGTATACAATAAAATGTATTTTTGGAAACGGCCATTGCCAATCGCAGTACATCCGCGCAAAAGAAACGCACTGTGAAATTTGCGGACTCGTAAAATTATACCGTAATATTTATGTGCACTCAACCGTACTGACATACACAACATAATCTTAAATACATAAATAATATAACATACCTATATGTTCATTAAATAGCTCTCATTTTCCCTTTATTTATCTTGAGAAACTTTAATACTATACTAAAAAAATATAACAACCGAGAAGGAATCGCCTATAACTAACTAGACATAACCTCTAATTATGGCTTTAAAAACTTTTTGTTGATTTTATCAAAGAATATGTTTATAATCTTTAATGTTCTTGTTTTTTGTTTATATAATTAATCAACGGTTTTGATTGTTGTAATTTTTCAATTTACAATCGACAAACAAAGCTATTTCGAAAATTTAAATAAATCAAAATACTTGATAATTTTATAATAAAAATGTATCGACACGAAAAGCATTAATTTTTTACTTAATAATATTATAAAAACGTTCTTATAGCTGTGAATATAGTCATAGCTAGAGAGTTAAGCACTCCCAGTCCGTAAGATAAGACTCATGATATGTGCTCATCCAACCCTTTAATAAATGATATTAAAAGTGGTTTGAAAGAAATCATGCACTCAATCTAGATTAGAACTTTCATGGCACACTTCCTTACATTAAATTTTCAATTTTTTTAAATTTCTCACCCGTAAACTTCTTGGCACACATTCTATGGGACAAGTGTGGTTTTATTTTTACTGTTTTCCTCTTAATTTTACCATATTTGATTCAAGCACGGATAAGCAAAAAAGAGGGTTAAGATTTTAACAAGAAGGAGGTATCATATCGTATATTGTAAATCCCGTTAATCTTCCTTCTTAACTTAGAACCACTTATCATGCTTTGACAATTAAGGTGATTACCTTCTGTCGATTGACTGTCTTCAGTCAAGGCACTTGCCTTGATTATGCGTTAGTTATGTTTTTTCTTTAATAACGTCGTGTTATTTAATAAAATAAATGAGGTTCATCTCAATTCAAAAATATACATTTTTTTTCCTATTTTAGAGGAATTATTATATTTCATCAATTTTGCATATATAATGCTATACTGAAAAATATTTTAATGAAAACTGCTTAAAATCCACACTCCGTAGTAGAAACTAAAAAAAAATAAAAAGTACAAATGTTTGAAAAATTCGTCAGTCTTGTGAGGTCCTGGGTAGCTCAGTGGTTAGAGCAGTCGCCCGGATTACAAAAGGTCATGGGTTCGTGCCAGGGACAAAGTGGATTTTTATGCATTTTTCATTAAGAATATGCCAATGTATAATTGTAATTATAATCTAAAAAGACGGATTATAAGCTGATAATATTTAAAATTTCATGCTCATATATATGTATATACCTTTTATATATTTTCACACGAAATTACTACCCCAAAATAAATGAAAAGTGGCCGAGTGCTAGTCTGACTCGAGCCTGAAGGATTCCGTGAAAGCAGTTTGTATTGATGAAAATTTAGGTAAATTAGGGATGTTTGATAATATGTTATACCTCAAATCTACTGACTATATGCGGTTTAATTAAACCAATTTCCGCCGAAAGTGGTAATTTAAATTTATTTATTTATATAGACACACAATCGGTAATATATTGATGTGTATTTAATAAATAGTGTAGTTGAGTCCAAGACTGTAGCTCAAAAATGTGTATGCACAGCATCACATGCGTATGCGATTACATAAACAAAGTCTGTACAATGCAAACAAAAAAAACATGTCAATTATTTTTAGTTGACAATTGCTTAATGTAATTCACAAAGAACAATACAAACAAGGTACAATATGTAATTAATTAAATAATAAAAAAAACTGACAGCATACCTATATATTTTATATTTTTCATTCGCCTGCTAAGTTTCAACTGTGTAGTCGTAATACTCGTAGTTTCGGAGTAAAGTAACTATAATATATGGACGAACCGATAGACAAACATGACGATACGCGTTCCGTTTTTTGCCATTCGCTTACGGTACCCTTAAAAGTGAAAAACTACAACACGACCAATGAAAATCACGAGAAAAATATCGTCGTCGTAAATAAAACAAAAAATTATAAAAAACATTGTAACATGTGGTATATGATCATTATGGTTTTTCTAACGTAAATATAAATAGATAACATTTTCTTGTCAAAAAATAATGGCACAATTAAAAAAACAACAAGAAAATATATAGAAAACATTATTTTCTATATGTTTTCTTAAGAATGATTTGACACGAAGATCACCAGCTCACATTGTTAAACAAAAATTTAAATTTCAGGACGCAAGTTTAAACCATTGGTAGAAACTGTTAATAGGTAACTGAAAACAACTTAAATAAAAATTGATGACTCTTAATTTAACATATTCTAGTGGCATAAAAAAATTACGAATGGACGTTTTATGGCTTAAACGGGAGCCCAGTGAGTATTATTGGTCGCTAACGACTCGGGTAGCACCCGAAGCACCGAATAGATTTAGACAATATATTTTGGTTACCCATCTTCAGCCAACCATTGTCAGCCTTTACGAAAGGTACTTAATCGCATGCCATATGCTTACCAAGAATAAATCTCAGACTACCTTGTCTCAATCAACATATACTTATTCCGCGCTGTTTAAAAGCGATGTATGAAAAATTTATCTCTCTGGCGAGAGTTTATTGATCAAAGTGTCTGTTCTGTTACGTTTAAATGTTGAACGCAGGCCCAAGAGTTTCATATTCAGTCTATTTTTAAAACTCACGTTATACACATTTATTAATGTACGCTAAAGGTCTCGGTCGGATGTTACGTACTGATACTATCCGTCATATTTTGAATGGGAGACCGACATTCCGGGCGGAAAATCCGTCCAAAATTTAACGCAAGGAAAGTTCTAGAAATAAACAAAGGTCAAGGGGAGATGTGCCGCCACCGCACGCCGCCGTTCCTCGTATTGCACACTTATAGCCGGTACACTAACTAACATAATTACATAGTAATCGAATGATGTCCGTTTAGTGTTTCAACGTCGCGCTTCTGACAGGTTGACTGTCTAGAATAACAAACAAGCCCTTTAGCATTTACTATAATGACTATTCGAGCGATTCCTGCGAATAACTCCAAGTGAAATAAATTATAACATTTTTACATCGCTATTCACTCCTTCAATTATATCGAACTACTCTCAAGATATTTATGGCAGAGTAAGTTAATTTTGACTATAATTGTGATATTTCAAAACCAAAACGTATTTTGACGTCGCGGCCACTCGCAAGAGTCGTTAGTATACTTAAGAATAATAATTACATTTATTTAAAAATTAAAAAATAAACATAAAAAAATGTGCCGACTCAAAATATCGAACGTGTCAAACAAATTACTATTGCTTTATTTTTTTTAAGTCAACTTTCGCATTAGCGAAGACTAAAAATAAATAATCACATTCTCAAATGAGAAAATCCGACATTCGTTACGTCACTAGTGCATATCTAAACTTAGTCTTGTGATCACGGAGCCGGCAAAGGATCTGAAACGTCTAAAAATATTATATAAATATAAATTAAACATCCTCGCTTCAGAAGCTACCTTTAAAATCATGCTTTTATTCGATAAACGATCACTGTTAAAATTATAATAATAAAACCTTTTGGGTTTATGTCTCTGTCAAGTGACATGTATATATATTTTATTAAACACAAATCTATAATAAAGAATTATAATACAAAATTCTTCCTTTTTATATAATCAAATAAAATATTTTTCCTCTGACACAAATAAAATTAAAATACATAACGGTCCGTTGCACAAAAGTCCATTAAGGTTTAATGACGCTTTTTAGCTCTAAAGAATGACAAATTTGTATGGGTAATGTCCCTTTTAACTAATGTATGTGTTAATGGACGTTTCTGCAACAGGCTGTTAAACTATTAAACAGAATAAGAAATCAGGCGGTCGACTTACACGACCTGATAAAGTAACTACATATCCTTGTGAATTCTGTATTAGTGGACCACTATGGAATTCAATTTGCGAAAAAACTTTAATACAATGAGAAAATCTATATCTTCCGGAATGTAAAAAGGAATAAATGCTAATGGTTTGATAAATATTCTATTACTTATAAAGTGGTACACCGTTACACAGGATTTTATATGTTCTGCTATCTAATTTACACATATGTAACTTCACCTCTTCTCTATTGCTTACCAACTTTAAATATTACTCTTTCACCTCCTTCAAATGGCCTTAATTCCTTTTTATTTCTATCGAAATAAACATTGCTTTTAAATTGTATTTCCTCAAATTCAATCTTAAATTACGGATAATTTATGACTTAAACCTCTCTGACGACAATTGCAAAATACTTTTTAACTTACTGTCGTAAAAAAATTGTGCAGGTGAAGGAATTTTGAGGGAAATAGGAGTGTTTCTGAATTCTAACATTACTAGATATGGGTCTTTTGGTTCATATAAAGCTTTTGAAATAATTTGTTAGTTGTTTGAATTGTTCTTTCCACCATACCATCAGATTATTGATATTCAGGACTCGAAAATTTATTAGGTTGGGAAAAAATCTTTTCGCATATAGTATTCATAAACTTGTAATTGTCTTTCTGGTTATACCATTTGTCTGGCTGGTTTCGGTATCTTAAAAGTTTAAATTTTAAAAAATCTGGAATTTTCATTTGTTTTCCTTACTGTCAAAATGAATGAATTTAATGAAGAAATTCGAACCATTTAAAAATTTTAATCCAAGAAAGATGAAAATGCAACGCAAGCCGCGATAAAACTTTTTGTCGTTTATAGACCTAGTATCAGAGTAGCACAACCGTTTTCAGCCCGGAAATTTTAATATCAAAGATGCATGTCGCTCCGGTCGCCTTGTTACGAATAGAATCTATGCCATTTTTAAAAAGTGGAGCAATATCAGCAGTTACGGCGTAGCTGAAGAACTAGGGATATACAATAAACAGTTTTGGCGTATATGAAAAAGCTGGGCACATAAAAATTTAGGTATTTAGGTACTTCACGTGCTTCCTAAAACAAAACTAATGATCCGTGTACTCATTTGTGATTTTTTATTACGGCGTAATTAAACCTAACGATTTTTGAAGCTGATAACTGATGACGAAAAGTGGATCACGTACGACAAGAACGTGTGAAAAAGATCGTGATTAAAGGTCGGTCAGGCTTCACAGACTGCGGTTAAACCCGGGCTAACTCGCAACAAGGCGTTGCTGTTTATATGGTGGGGTGGGTGAAATTAATAAATTATTAATAAATACTCTTTCCCGTTTAATTCAAATAAATCACCTGGTACTTTTTGTAATGCATAATGTGCAATGTCGTGTGGTATCAGGGTCTCTTTCCTACTATTATTACTATGAAGTTTGCAAATATCACTAGAGGAAACCAAATTATGAATATCGTTAAATATACCTGGCCAATAAAGACAGTCTCGTGACCTCAATAACATTTTTGTAATACATAAATGTAGAGAGTGTAAACACTAGCATTTTTCGCCTTTACCCTAAATGAATCACAACACTTAGATATAACGGGTCACAAATAATATAATAAACAGAATTTTTTAATAATATTTGTAACCATAATCAATTTCTAATTTCGAAAGAATGACTGATATCATATGACCTTGACAAAGTGTCAGCTACATATAATTCTTTACCACGTTTATAAATTAATTCTAAGTTATATTTTTTTAATTTGCATATGCAACAGGAAGATTATATTGTAGTAAAACAAAACTCCGAGACCATCCTTTGACGCATCTAAACAAGCTTCTGCTTCAAGTTTTGAAAACTGCCTGCCTTTTCATGAATATCTAACCAATCAAATTCATTATTTTTCTTCTGAAGATTTCTTAAAGGAGAACTTACATCAGCAAAATAAGAAATAAATTTGGAAAGATAATTTACAACACCTAAAAGCCTTTCTAGCTCCTTTCTATTTTGAGGACTTTTCCAAATGGTCCAAATATTTAACTTCAAGTTGAAAGCATTTATCTTTATTTAATTTAACATTCTTTGTCTCAATCTGTCTAAAACTAAACGCAACCATCTATCATGCTGTGATTGATTTTTCCCAAATTATATATTGTCATTAAAAACTTCAATCCCTTCTAAATTTTCTAATATCTCTCGTGTTCTATGTTGAAAAACTTCAGAAGCACTGCACAAACCATATGGCATTCTTAAAAATGTATACTTAATAAATGGTGTGTTACAACAACACAAATCAGTACTGGCCTCTGATAATTTAAAATTTGAAAAGCCATTTCTCATAGTTCACGTGCTAAAAACAGTTGCACCTGTCAACTTACTTGCAATTCTCAAATGCTGGCAAAATGTTTCCTCATAATAACTTGATTAAGATCTTTAGGATCTATACATAATCTTAGATCACCATTCGGTTTGTAAACAATTACTAAAGAATTTACCCACTCAGTTGGATGTGTTCACATAACATTTTGTTGTTCTATTTCGTTAAGTTTTTCTTCTAAACGAAATTATACAGCTAAAGGTATTTTACCACGTGCATCTATGAAAAGCACTGAATTTTCTTTAATATCATACTTCCCTTTAATACAACCTAATCCTCCAAATATGTCTTTAAATTCCTGTAAAAAAAAACTACTTTTTCATCTATTTCACACATAGGTTTAACAAATTGCATAATTATAGCCGCTTTTAATCCAAAAATAATAATGGAGTATCCAGAAATAAATAAAAAATTAATTTTGTCATTGTACTTACAAAATATCGACCCAGACATGGAATACCTTCGCTTGTGTATGTATTTAATTGAACCTTTACTAGTAATAGATTATTATTATCTATCATCATCATCACCAGCCCTTTTACGTCCCCACTGCAAGGGCTCGGGCGTTCCTTATGGATGGTTAAGGAGGATGGGCCATGACCCTCCACGCTGGCCCAATGTGGATTGGAGGGTATTAACGACTGCAAATGCAGCCAAGGCCAACGGCTTAACGTGCCTTCCGAAGCACGGAGTAGCTCGAGACAATAATTTTTTGGTCACCCATCCCGTGACCGACCCTTGCGAAAGTTGCTTAACGACAACGATCGCGGGCCGTAGCGCTTATCCACTACGCCACTGACCTACTCGTTGTTATCTATACCTGGGAAAAATAGTGATCTAGCTGATAAAATATTTGCCTGTGCTCCAGTGTCCATTTTAACCTGCAATGGAAAATTATTAACTCCTAAAGTTATAGACCACTCACGTGTATTATCTATCGAGTTTACAAAAACCACACCTAGAAAAATCGGATCAATATCATTCATTACTTTCTGTAACTCTTCTTATGCTCCGGCACTTTACAGAAAAATGTCTACATTTACATTTCTCTCCGAAAGCCGGGCATATTTAAATCTTCCATGCGAGTAACCATATTTCTTGCAAATTAATTGATTGCGTTTGGTTTCTTCTCATTACATTACATACATTGACGATGCTATGAATTTTTCCGATTGAGAGGAATGGCGGACATCCGGTAAACAAAGCATTTCACTGTATGTTTTAAAAACGTTCCGCTCGATCTAGCGCCGAGTAAAAGAAAATATATAACTACATACATACATACACAATACAGTCGGCGGTATTAATACATTGGTATATGAACGCTTTTTTAGTTTCAGGAATCATACACCTTCCTTCAAATAGTGTTCAGTAATATAATTATAAATTTCCGGGGTCTCATTCCCATGGGAGGGTACGAAGTAGGTGTTTTTTCGGTAGGCCTATTGAGCAAACCCGCATTTTGGGTACCAAAGGAGAGTCCCACGTATCAAAATCGACTGCTAGGCGACAAGAGTAGAACCTAATGAAACTGAGAGTGCAACCTTATTTTATAAAATATGAGGTTATTGTGTGATTTTTTTTTATTCACAATTTTAATATTAAAGTAGTTTTTAGTAAAGTAATTTTGTCACGGAAAATCCTTCTTTTTGAAATTAAACTTTTAGCTAAAATTTAAGAGTTTTCAGGCTATGCTTAATAGGCTAAATTATGAACTTAAAAGCTTTGCAATGAGAGCTATTTTAAGAGCGTAGTATTCAACACCTCTTTAAATGTTCTTTTCATTACTGTATTTTATTAATATTTTGCTTCAACCTTTTCCTGTGATGTACTTCTAATTAAGGTTTCAAATTTAAATCTACTGAGATCAATTTCCATTAAAGGCTCGGGATTGGACACAAAATTATTCAGCATGTTACATATAATAAGCGAAAATTTACCCTACCATTTGATCGTAGATTTCGGTGTGCTTAAATAGACCCATAAATGTATAGATACTATTCTTTTTAAATAAAAAGAAAGATAAACTTTACTATTGGTACAGAACATGCCTGTGGTTTCTAATTTCCATATTAGTGTGGTCCAGAATATTATGTATTTTATGACAATCAAGTAACGGATCGCAATTAAGTTTTGCAATCGTAAAACATTTTAATTTCCAGTGAAAGTTTTACATTTGGCTTTTTACTTGTTTTCGTGTTTTGGATTCCCTTTGAACAGCTTGATACGCGACCTGTTCAAATTGCCTTCGTTCAGTCTGAAATTAAACGGCCCTCAAAGCATACTTTATTCGATCCGTAACGAGTATTTAGCAGCCCTCGAAGCTAATTTACACTCTGACTGTCTGATGTTATTTCTCAATTAAACGCTCTAAAAATAGTTTAAAAATAATAAAAGTGTAACCCTTTATCATTTTATATTGATTTTCAAACATAAATACAATTCGTTTGAGACATGTAAATATTTCTATCATTACTATATTAACGCAAAAAACCTCACGAAATCCTTGTGATTGCTCTGTTGGCCGACTCTAAAAGTACTATAAAATACTATACTAAAAGTACTATAAATATAAAGTACTATATAAACTAGGTATAATATGATTTTCGTCACTCTGAAACCTAAATACTTTATAAAAAATTGTAGCAAATAATAAATATCAAAACAATGTAATTAATTTTAATATTGTACGGAATGAACCATCAATGTTAATAATGTATTTAATTATTCCTCATCGCTCATCAGCGGGCAAGGTCGTTGTTGTTTACGTTTTGGAGCGTCAATTGATGTTTTATTTACATTGACTATTAGGGATTCAGCACTTGCAATGCACTACCGGCATGAACAGCGCAGATATATAGTAAATATTTACGTTCCTTATGTAACATCGGCATCAATATTTGTAACTAGTGATCATAATTACGGGAGGATGGGTAAACATGATGCGATTAAGACAACAAATATACATACATTTAGTAACAACTGCTATTATTATTGTTATTATGGTACATGAAATAATAAGTGCCTGATAATAGTTATTTAAGATACGAGTGCGGAAAGTAAGGTTTTACGAATAAGGGCCAAATTGAGAACACGAGCGTAACGAGGGTTTTCATTGGCACGAATTCGAAAAAACTTTTACGCTCAAGTTTCTTAAAACATTTTTCAATGCTTTTTGCGAGGAAATAAAACAAATAAATAGGTTAATAAAACTAAGTATGTATTAAAGCTAAAAATTATTTGTTAAAATTAAACGTGATATTTGAACATGTTTTCGTGTCATACATTTTTATTTGAGAATATTCGTTCTAGGGTCCTTGAAATATTTTTGCCTCTAAAGTTTGACATATTTTCATCAATTTCTTTTTTTTTATTTCTTTGTTGCTCGGCCAAAAAAAAAATAAAAGAATACTTTTAAGCACGTGTGCAGTAAAGGATTTCAGTACATTTTTATTGAACACGTGTTTAAAGACTCACTTTCGGTGTTTACAATGGATTAAAAAAACAGCGCATTATGAGCAACTGCATTGAAAACCTTTTTTGTCTACAGATCAGCGGCTTGAAGTTCGAAACTCAACTTCGCACGTTGAACCAATTCCCAGAAACACTTCTGGGCGACCCTACCCGGAGAATACGATACTTTGACCCTTTACGGTAAGAACATTAGTTGTTTGCTAGATATAATTCCTAAACTAATTTTTGTCAATTTACTATAAATGTAATATAGGAAATATTACATTTATAGTTAATTGACAAAAATTAATTAATACTAATATAATAAAAAATATTATAATTAAACCGCATAGCTAGAAGGAGTAATGATAATGATAGATGTTTTTTCTGTATCAGGAACGAGTACTTCTTCGATCGAAACCGACCATCTTTCGACGCCATCTTGTACTACTATCAGAGCGGGGGCCGACTGCGGCGCCCGGTCAATGTTCCTTTAGACGTCTTCTCGGAGGAGATCAAATTCTACGAACTCGGAGAGCAGGCCATTAATAAATTTCGGTACAAACCTTTAAAAATTATTCATAAGTAATCTACATAAGGACAACAGAGTAAACATTCCCTTATGTATTTCAGTGAGGATGAGGGTTTCATAAAGGAGGAAGAAAAGCCTCTGCCCTCCAACGAGCGCCAGCGCAAAATTTGGTTGCTGTTCGAATACCCCGAGAGCTCCCAAGCCGCTCGCGTAGTGGCTATTATCTCCGTATTTGTCATCTTGCTGTCCATCGTGATCTTCTGCCTTGAGACCTTGCCTGAATTTAAACACTACAAGGTGTTCAACACCACCACAAACGGAACCAAAATCGAAGAGGACGAAGTACCCGATATCACCGATCCATTCTTCTTGATCGAAACCCTTTGTATCATCTGGTTTACGTTTGAATTGATAGTGCGATTCTTAGCGTGTCCGAATAAATTTAACTTTTTCCGTGACGTGATGAACATAATCGATATAATCGCCATCATACCGTACTTCATAACCTTGGCAACTGTAGTGGCCGAAGAAGAAGACACGCTAAACCTGCCCCGTGCTCCAGTGTCACCACAAGACAAATCCACCAACCAAGCCATGAGCCTTGCCATCTTGCGGGTCATTCGTCTTGTACGAGTGTTCCGTATCTTCAAACTATCACGTCATTCCAAGGGATTACAGATCCTTGGTCGGACACTCAAGGCATCTATGCGTGAGCTCGGGCTTTTAATATTCTTCTTGTTCATAGGTAAGCGGAAGGTATCATGGAAATATCAAATTTATATAACATATGTTTATAATTTACTTATTTTAAACTAACACATAAAATAATGGTTATCTACTTTATGTCATACCAATAATTTCAAATAGTATGATGGAGTTTATAAGTAATCAATCGGAGGTTATGAAGTATCGGACGCGTCGGAGGCGAGTGCGGGCTCGGCGGCGACGCGGGTCTCGAGCGAGCGTGCACAATACATTTTGTGTTCGCAGGGGTGATCGTTTTCTCCAGTGCCGTTTACTTTGCTGATAAAGATTGCGCTGATTCCAATTTTTCTTCTATACCCGATGCATTTTGGTGGGCAGTAATAACGATGACTACCGTCGGCTATGGAGACATGAGGTAACCCGCGTCGCGTACCCGCCCTACGCCCGCTCGCAGCTCCCTGGCACTGTATGTCGCACTGTATTCTCCGTTGGTGTGTGCTTGTTCTTAAAGGTGTGGTGCTGTTTTCATCTGCGGTGTACTTCGCGGAAGCCGGAAGTGAGAACAGCTTCTTCAAATCCATACCTGATGCGTTTTGGTGGGCGGTCGTGACAATGACGACCGTAGGATACGGAGACATGACGTATGATACAGCGACATCATCCTAAATTTCGTATTTGCGTTCTCGTCATCTCATTTTTATTCCTTCAATCCTACATTGGCATTTTAACACAATTGTGATTTTCTTTCGCCACATCATGAAATAACTATACATATGCTTCGATTTAGTTTTGTGGACGGTTCGCTTAGAACTTAACCGATCACTTCACATTATCGCTCTTTATAAATACTGCACGTTTATAAACGTTCTTGAATATCTTGTTACATACATTATGTATTACAGCATATCCTATTCCTGAACCTTGCAATTTTACATGGAAGCATATTTGTAAAATTTCCTTTGCACCAGTGTAATGAACTATATTTGGTTGGTATATTGATACTGAGCATACCACATACCACATTATCTGTCGTCGGTGTTACAATCGCCCTTTCCAAAGCGTATATTGTGAGAGAGAACAGCTTTCATTGTGATACGAGTACACTTCAACTCTGATGAAGCTCCGAATCACGTTGATGTAGTAGAATCACAAATAGAGTTGAAGTGAAGCGTCCGTGTTATTGAACTCCACCTTTACCCACCGTACGCTATAACGCTTTTGCTAAATTTAAATGTTTCCCCAAAGTCGGTGTTGTAAAATGTTCAAATTATATCAGCTGAATTATAGCTCATCGAAAATGGTGAACGTTCTTAAGGATTCGCACTATCGCCTATTATATTATCTTATTTGAGTGCGACTTTAGAGTTATTTTGCTTGTATGCATCATCTATTTCGAATATATTATTTCTTCTCTCTCTGTTAGTTATTCATAAATTTCCCGCAACATCCCTTGTCCTTAGAGCGGTAGGTAAATTTTACATTTGGCTACTATGTAAAATTGATGTTCTTTTTATCACTGCTTTTTTATCGTCAGCTTCCCATTGTTAGCTTTCACACCATTTTCGATAGAGGTCTACTCATGTATTATCCAATGCATGAACTTGTGTGCCCTAGGCAGTTGTAGGAAAAAATGTTGGTAGTTTTTCAGGTGTTATTTTCACTTTTAGTTTTTCGGTTCAAGTGCCCCTTTACTATGCCTATCATCCAAACGTTCGGTTGAAGAAACATCCTCTTAGACTCAAATGTATCGGAAATTTATTTCAGTTGCGCCATATAATAGCAAAGCTTTATTCAGGTGGCGTAATTGCAATAGACTCGACCGTTATATTTGACCAATACAGGTTTGTTCCTCTAACCGAATGTTCTTTGCTGGCGATGACCTTTTATTGCAAAGCGACAATTGAACTGTTACATTTTGTGTAACATGCTGGCGAGTATGAAAGGTGACGAATGAAATTGTATTGCTTGCGATACACTGACATGATGCATAGCGAATTGTGCCTAAATATTCCTTATGTATGTACTATTTCCAGGTTACCCGTTTAGGTTTTTAGTTCGTCCTTGGTTTCTATTCGTAATTTTATTTTCTAGCTGTTGAACTCGTTCTAAGTTTTAGTTTTGTTAGTAGTTAACGTTACGAGGTATGTATCATTAACGCATGTTCATATCATCACCATATTTAGTTTGTTAACATGAATCGTAGTTTGTTGTATGCATTTAGCCGAAACTGAGAGGGTAGGCTATATTTTAATAACAACATTTCTGTGTAGGCCCGTGGGCGTTTGGGGTAAGATCGTGGGTTCGCTGTGCGCCATCGCTGGTGTCCTCACGATTGCATTGCCCGTTCCCGTCATCGTATCCAACTTCAACTACTTCTATCATCGCGAGACGGACCAAGAAGAAATGCAGTCTCAGAATTTCAACCACGTCACTAGCTGCCCGTATCTTCCCGGCACTATGGGCGAGCCATATTTGAGTAAGTCTTTTCTATATCACTTCCACTCATCTTCATCAAACTACAACAGATTAGTGTTTACCAATTTATTGATTCAATTCACGAAAGCTTTATTGAAAACTTTAGTTACTTCTTTTTATTTGTCAATGTTGCAACGTGTAACGTCCAGTTTACTTCACAAATGTGTTTCCACTGGTGCATGAAGTTAAGCTTAGTTCGTTTCGATTGCATGCTTTGACGTTTTATTTTTTATTTATTTCTTTTATGTTAATTTCCATAATTTCAGGTGGAAAGGACGATGACAAGGACGACGTCTACAGTGATCACTGACTATACAATAGTGTTAATTTGTTTCTCGTTATTAAGGACACTTCTATCGGCAGAGACGATATTTGTGATATTACCGTATAAGAGAAGAAAGTTGTTTTTAGGGAAACGTGTTATGTAAATATTAGATTAAGTGATGCAAAGATAGAGATTAATAGAAATGTTATTTATTTTGTTAATCATATTTGAGTGACAGTGTTTCTCACAGTTTTGAGGACGGTTTTGATATTATTAAATATTAGAAACTTCCAGTCTAAATTGTTGATGTTTTAATGACCTCCGTTTATATTGAAACATTATCCATATATTTCGATAAGTTTTTCCTTGACATAATAACTGAAACGTATGCTAAAAATGCAAATCGGTCAATTATCAAAACAAGGTTTAAAATTGTGCGTCTGCGTTACATCGCACCACCTCCAGAAGAAGTAGTAACTTTTCTATATTTTTTTTTGTATTATTAAGATTACAGGTTACTTTACCTATCGAAAATAATGGTAAGAGTATTATGTTGCTAATGTTGTGTTTTGTAACCGTCAATTGGAGGCAGTTTTTCATCCAGCATGGTGTTGTCCTTCCCCTGTGTTATGTGGATTTGAAAGCGTAAGTTTCATTTTTAATTTGAGTTTTTAATTTTTATAGTTACAAATTTATCTAATTTTATTTTTCTGTAATGATGTAATGATAAAAATGTAGTGTAAGAAATGAAATAAGGCAATATCTTAATATAAAGTATTAAAACTTGATTCAACTTTATTTTACAAATTGGTAATTTACTCTTCTTTGTACGTGAAAATAATAGGATGTAACTGTATTAAACATCTATAAAATGGTTTAAGATTTTGCATTATTCCATCTAGGTAACATGTTTTATATAATTTATAGACTTCGTTATGATCTTATATACTCATAAAAACCGGCGCATTTATGAAGAGTAGTAAAGGTGAAATTTATACCATCCTATACCTACCTACCTACATCCTCGCGGTGCTCAGTTCACTCTACCTACCCTAAAAGGGATCCGATATAAAGATATAGGATAGGATTATGAAATTTATACTTATTACTCTCGTTACTAAATTTAAAATATCTCATCACTAAATATCTCTATCAGTCAAAAAGTTTAATTAGCATAAAGGTTAAGCTCATTTAACTTTGAAAGACCGCAAAACAAATTCAATACCGAGATGTTTAAATGTTATTAAAAATATATTGAATGGTATAGTAGTTTAAAGTCGGTAAAATCATTATATTTCGCTAATAAGGAGTGGCGTAGTTTCAATGTCGCAGCTTAGTTTGTATAGTCAATAATTCTCATTTAAGATATTCGCACGTTTAACAGTTTATAGATAGCCGGTTATACCATATTAAATTAAAACTGTTAATAGCCTTTCACCTCTGTCATTCCCTATATCTATTAATTAGGTTTTCCAGTACCAAAGTATGAGGATTGGATATAAAATTTCGTGATTATATATCAACCCCGCCTTGTTATTATTGTATAATATAGATAGAGAAACGGCCTAAAATTTATACACAAATAAAAAATATATAAATACAATATAAATCACTTTAATTACGTCGGCACCACACGTAATTAAAGTTAGTCTAGATTGTATTGCAGACCTACATCTATTTACTAGTACCAACGCGTGCATTCTTGAAAATGAGGAAATATAAAAAAGGTAATAATAAAATAAATAATAAGTTTTTTAGCACGAAACGATGGTATCAATGTATTTCTATGATCTAAGGTTGACGAAAGGCTGTAATTTGATTCCTTTGTACACTTGGATCATATAACCTATGAAAAATTTGAAATTTGTAGTTGAAAAGAGCCAATTAATTTTCAAAACTTCGATATAACAAGAAACACGAAGAGCTGAAAAGGTGATGATTTATTTATTTTCGTTGCTTCTATTAATAAAACAGCTTTTATATGTAATTCTCGAAACTCAGTTTACTTTTATTACATAAGAAAGAAAATTATCAGACAATTCGAATAACTTCAAACACTTCACAGCTACGATCCAACATCTTTGTAATGTGATTTCGAATAAGTACTACTTTTAATTAATATATTCTCATTAACAATAGAAAATAGTTATAAAAGGGACTTGGTTTTTGAATAGAGTGCAAAAAATAACGATGGCTCACCTTTTCGCCGCCGCCGCGCCGACGTGTTATCGGTTTCTTTGTCTCGATAGCAGTGATACTCTTTGTAATTATATTTATCACTTCTCTTCCTCAAAGATCCTTTATTATAAATCGTACCAAAGTGGAACTGAAACAGATTTATTCTTGCTCCACAATTTTTTTATTTTATTTTGAGTCAGTGACCATTGTCCAACGACGCCTAATAATACGACGACAACCACGATAAATAAACTCGAAATTGTTAATAATATAAGAACAATATATATATTTTTAAATGGAACTAAAAAATAGGACTTGCTGTGAGAAAAAATGGAAAAAAATATTAAGGAAATGTCACTTTTTTCTAAAACTTTAAATTGAATGGGTGAATATTGCTGTAGATTGTGTCCTTCTTATAAGAAAGAGATTATTTTATTTTTTCGCAATCGAATTGAACAGTAGAATTTTAGGACATAAAAACGGCGGATTAAAATGAAACGTTAAACAAAATCCACAATACATTTATTACAACAAACTGAATAATCGCCTCCATTCGGCGAAATTAAACGGACAATTTGGTATTCCACTGCAATGCGGTCTGTGCTCGGGCGAAAGTGTAATCGCGAGTGTGTAGGTACGTGCAAACTCATACTTCCTCTCATCTATCTCTCTTTACATTAGTATAAAACAAAGTCGTTTCCCGCTGTCTATTTATACGCAAACAAATTTTTAATGCAATTTTCATTAAAAGACTGAGCGGATTAAGAAGGTGGTTTATATGTATAATACAGGACCAGGGCGAAACCGCTGGAAAAAAAGCTTGTACAGTATTCTGAAGAGAATACATATGATAGCAATGAAATCGTTAAAAATTCCTGAAAATATAATAGAATAGAAAAAAGTTTTTGTTTAAGGATAGTATAAGCTCATTTTAAGAATTATTCCAGCAGTATATTATCAATTCTGATATAATACTCTCTAAACTAAACTCTTAAAAAAAACCGGCCAAATGAGAACCGGTACTCGACCATCAAAAAAATTCCGTACCATTGCGGACAGCGGAGACTTAGTAGAAGGGTCCCGTTTTCTTGAGTTCGTATAAGCCTCAAAAATGGTCTTTAGTTCTGTAATTTCATTTACGGAATTTAAAACTAAACTAAAAAAGAGGCTAGATTAGTGTCTATGATATAATACCTAGATATATTATTTTTTATGCTTTGTTTTCTCTTGTCTATGCCTTACAACTAAGATACATTTTTATGTTTAAATGGCATTTTTATCACTCGCAAAATACACCCGGATATTTATTTTACCCCAATCTTAAAAGACTTGTAATACAAATATTACAAGTAAATATATAGCCATGTCTTTATTAATAAGTAGTGGTTATTCTTATTACTATTACCATTTCACATACATCACTTTTGTATTTTTATTTATTTATTGATTCAGATACACCAGCTACAACATTACACAAATCATATACAGATAAAGGATTGGTTTTAATGAAGTGTCTTTATAGGCGTATACAGCATTTCAAAATAATTAAGAACAAGATAACAGAAATAGAAATTGGTCAAATCTAAAATAATAAATAATTACAAAATCAAAACATACCAATACCATATAAATTATTCTTGATGTTATATTTAGATTCACTTAAAGTAAGTTCAAAATTATGAGGGTTTCATTAAATTTGTTCATATTTAATAGCAGAGATTTACATCAACGAGGGTTTAGGTTAGAAACCACTGGTCCAGTGAGTGTCGATTCACTACTAGTCAATACAAAACATGTTTTTTTTTAGAGTTCCGTGCCATAAAACGGGAACCCTTTTACCAAGACTTCGCTGTCTGTCTGTTTACCACCATTTTATATTTCATGAACCGTGAAAGTTACAGTTGAAATTTTAAAAACCAAAGTAAAATAAATATTAGAGGAGTTTCCCATGTAACAAACCTCCTTTTTTTTGCTATGACCAGGCTATACTCCATGAACCGTGATAGTAAGACAGTTGCGTTTTTCACAAATTATGCATTTCTGTTGCCGCTATAACCACAAATACTAAAAAAACAGAATAAAATCAATATTTAAGAGGAGAAGAAACGTAATTTTTGCTCATTTTCGGTACAGAAATCTTCGTGCGCGAGTCTGACTCGCACTTTTCCGGTTTTTTTATGAACGGATATTAAGTAACTACATGGTACTGCCATAGCACGCGGTTAATCCAACGCATTTGACATTGTAGACCTTATCGTTTGTTTGCTTGATACGCTCATAGTTACGTTGTATTACGTATCAGTCGTTGTTGTTTATAGAATAACATGTTGTTTCAAAAGTTTAAAAACTTTTTATTAAAAAGAAAACAATAACACGGTCTCTCCGACTTGAAGTGGTTTTAGACGCCATCACTTCGGTACACGGTCTCATCTGGCAATTGAAACTGCTATTTGGTCGAAGGAGCTTAATGAAATGGAAAAGTTTAAGAGTTACTTACTTTACCGTAATTGCTATCTGTAGTTTTTAATTGAAAATTTTAAAAGTAGAAACGTGAAATCAATACTCGTCAATGTTTGCGAGTTTTTCAGTTTAAGAGAAAACAGAAATTATATATTTTAATAATATTACGTTAAAAAAATACATACTTACTTTTCGCCAGCGGCTTCGCCACCATGGTCTCCAGGGGACCGTTTAGTGGGATAAAAAGCCTATATATAATTCAGGCTTACAATTTCATCAAAATTTATTCAGTAGTTTTGCGCGTAAGAGTAAAAGCATACATTTATCCTCACAACCTTTGGTATTCATAATATTAATATGATTCGAATTATTTCACTTTCATAACAAACTGTTCCTACTCTAAAGGCAAATAAACTATATTCGATTTGATTTGTAACACATAAGCGCCGGATTTGTTTTTTCCTCGGTTCCATTGATACGACAGTACTTTATTAATATAAAAACATGAGAAATCGGCATATTTAATGATTTAAAAAAAAATCTAGTAAACCAGACGCGTAGAACAGACAAGATATAAAGAATATTCATTATAGATTCCTAAATATGTTTCTCAAAATGTCATATTAGGTAGACGCATTCATTCTAAAACTATTAAGTCAAAATTTTTTTTTATAATTGAAGATTTCTATAAATATTTTTTATCGTTTTCGAATTATTAACAATGATAGCAGGGTTTAAAAGGAGACTTGTGCCAATAAGAAATATTATTTATTATACTAATAATACTCTGTCCATCGGCAACAACGTTTTCTGTGTTCTGTGGTAACAATCGCATTAAATTCTTTTATTTTTGTCACGTCCGTAAAGACAACTTAAACGGAAAAACTTAGTAGTGGTAGTTTCTTTTTAATGCTTTGGAGGTCACTATTTTATGTAATCCTATGAATGTTTTGTCTACCAATCACGCCGATACTACAAAACTGATTTTGATGAAATTTGATGTATAGATAGGGTATTAGCTGACTTAGAGAATAGGATACTTATTATCCCACAAAAAAAATCCCTAAAGACCACGCGGGCGAAGCCGCTGGCGAAAGCGTTATATTAAAAAATAGCTGTATTATCAAAAGGAATAACATTTTTATTAGAATACCTACATGCGGGCATAATAAATAGTAAGCTCCCATTAGTTATAACTATTTCTAATATCTTCATCAATAAATTCATTAAATACATCCACAAAAACTTTATGATAATGTAATCAAAATGAAATATAAACTACTGCAACCATTCGTAAATATCAAACGGAAACTCTATCGAAATACTTAAAAAATGCATTTCTAACACACAGTCTTGGGAAGACATTATCGAATCGAGAATATTGAAACAAAAGAGCTGCATAATCTTCTCATTGGAATGAGAACAACTTTAAATAAACATTTTTATCGCAATAGTTAAGAGTTGTAGACGATGCAACGTATTAAACGCTAAACTTACCAATAAATTGACCGTAATGTTTACTCTACAATTAAGTTATAAATCAACGTGAGTACATATAACTATTACACGCCGCGGGAATGGCAAACAGCCAAACTTGCTGTTTAGGAATTCGTGAGATTTTGAAACGAGCAGGTATGCGATGAGAGCGAGCAAAATAAGCACCTTTAAGTTTTTCAGATTAACAAAACAAATAATAATATATCAAACATCCAATAAAACGTGATCAAATAAAACAAACGTAAAGTAACTTAATTTATTCGGCTTCATTCAAATCAAATTAATAGAAATCAAATTATGACAAAATCAGGACTTCCGCAATGATTTTGTCATAATTTGATTTCCTATTAATATTTAAGTTACTGTAGCGAATTTTAAAAATCTTTGTAGATAGTTCTTTTTGCTACACTTTCATCACATCTGACAGAGGTTTAGCAATATTTAATTATTTCTAATATTGGGCACACACTACATTTAATAAAACAGCTTTTGAAGATGTTTCAATGCGAGTATCTAATTCATAGATTACATCACTAACGTCTCAGATCCTTCGCAGGCTCCGCGGTCATTAATCGTTATGTTAGTAGACAATGATCTGAGATTACTAAGAGTAATCTTAGACCGTTCACGACTAACATCTCAGTCCAGTTGACTACTAAGCCTAAAAACTATCTGATACTTCTAAGATATAAGAATGTCTTTAAATAACACGCGTAACTCCGTTCAAAAGCAATATTATTAAAAGATTTATGCGTTCATAACTAGTACGCTACACACATATTCGGCTGTAAATCTTCAAGTATTATGTAGAATATACAGTAAGAATTACATCAATTCAAATACACTGACGTTCAGCTAATCATACAAATGTAGCATGGTTTAGTTACAAAAAGTAATTTACACAATTTCTTATAAACTTTGGAAATTGACACTCTTTGTGATACAACGTTTTAATCGCATGTAATCAAATTAATGATATTACTAAAATGTGTTTTGTAACGCTCAGTAGAATTTTAACATTTCTAATTGATTTTTACATTAGGTCCAGTTAAACGTTTTTAAATTCGAATATTGCTATTTTTAAAGTCTATCCTCGAAATAGATAACATGGTACATGAGGCGGAATATAATACGCGTTGAACAGTTTCAGGGCCAATTCACAAGAAGTCCTCGATGAGCGACGACTCATCATCAGATATGATGGAGCTGGATGAGACCGCGCTAGTGCAGGACCCACACTTGGAGTCCAACTTGAGACGACTGCAAGAGGAGGAGCGACTGTTACTAGAGCAGCAGGCCACCATGGAGGCTGGCAATACGGACGACATTGCAGCACTCGAACACCAGGATGCGCTACGCTTGAACCAGGTAACTGCTTTCTAATGTAACATCCGTCTATTATTTGGCAAATAATTAGAAAACCAAAACGCCACATTAAGCATCATGTCGAAAATTAAACAAAATATACTTGAATTCACTGATTCAAACTTATCACCGAATTAGCAACTATTCCGTCAAAATTATACTTGTTAAGGTCCCTATCAAGTAGCTGGCATATTAATGGGGTCTCATTGTGACACTTTCTATTACTTAAAGTATATTATTTTATGAAAGAAGGGGTGCATGAAGAAAAGGGGGTTTGGCTCAGGGCCAGCAAGTACTGCATTAATTTAATCGCTCTATCTAATTAAGATATCAGCAAGTCTTACCTTTACCACTTCCTATTTTTCTAGATTATGGTTTCCCAACGGCTTTCCCTATTAAGAAAATAACCGAACGAGCTTTCTGTCACGTAAGCATAATACGGATTCACGTTACAGGTCATCAGCCTATTATTAATGTCTGCTGAGGCATGGGTCGTCACTATGGATTTAAATTGAATAATTAGGATCAGTGAATGTTAATGACTGCAGATGCGACTAGAATCAACGGCTTAATGAACCATACGGAATAGCTCACGATAATACATTTTTTGTTCACTTTTTTAACCATCGAGCTCCTTCACAGTGCGGAATGATGGATACTAAAAGTTGCAGTACGTCCGGGTGCAACGATGACTCGCCTTCTGTATCACGGAGAAGCATGACTTAATAAAATATTAGACTCTCCGGTCTTTACGAAAGTTGATCAATGTTCTCAATCATACTTTGGTATCGAGCTAGTTGAAATATTAATATTTACATCTAATGTAATACTCTCAGTTCCTGATTATGTATTATCAACTGCAGTTGCAGCAACAGGATCTGCAGAAACAGCAGCTGATGCAGGCACAACGACTTGCCCGTTACCAGCAGATGATGGCACAGGAACATGCCGCTGCTCAGCGGCGGGAACAAGGCCCACGCAGGCGCGCCGCGTGCACTGTGCGTGTCAACAACATGCACGCCGCCGAGGCTATAGAGACGGACGTCTGACCATTGGGTAACGCTCACTTTAATATTACGCAAACAAGTAAATTACATACCAATAACATCATTTAGTGAACAAGATAAACATGAAATTCCTCACTATACCCCAATATGTCAAATTTAATTGAAAGACACGAACTTTAATACATAGAATTGATCCTTTACACAAATGAAAACTGTCAAGTTGTCAGATGTTAAATGTTAAAATATCTTTAATTAACAGTATACAGAAAAATAGGTCGGGAATTCAATAGAATTTTTAATTTTTGTAGACAAACAGATGTGCAATTATAGTTTATATACTAGTTAATAATTTGGAATTCTCGAATTCGATACGAAAACGTTAAATAATAAAATCGTAACACTTATTATTAAAATAGCATAAACACTTGCGCACAACTAAAAGAAGCTCTTGCAGCGTACCCTTGAAAGGCAACAAGAGCTAATTTTAATCATATGCTTTCCTGGAATAGCTCGCAGGTCCCATTCAAAGTTGCTCGACGTTGTAAACCATGACATCGTGTATAGCCGGCATAAATATAGGCCAGCCACTGACCTCGCGCCGTTGTACGAGGTGAAAGCAAAACACATGCCACTTGTGTGCATTTCCAGCAAATTAACAGACACTTTTTACAGTGGATTTACTTTGTATTACCGGTTATCAATGGTCACTCCATGCCCAAAGTTGAAATTCTTAATACTAATGTATTTTTATAGTTATCTTGATGATCAATTAAGTAAATGAAGTAAAGTAAGTGATTATTGAAAGTTTTATTATTTGTTAAAACATCTATATCATATACTAACATTTAAAAAATTACATTCACTTTGGAGCTGTACGATTTAAAAGATAGTAGCAAAGATTCACAAATAATTGTAATTCACAAATAGATAATAAAAAACATTCAAAAATCTTCCAAAAGATCAAAATAACCATCACAATATTGATTAATAAAACTTTCATAACAGAAAGAGAAGGTTCATGGGAATAGCTCGGTGACCTAAATAATAAGATCGGCCTATCCAAACAAGGAAAACTACGAGGCCCGAATACGAGTGTTTCATGTTATCTACTAGACTTCGTTCCACATTATGTACGCTATATTATACTTATATGTGTTTGATACTCCATTGGGAATACTATCACCTGGGGACGAGATTAGTTGTGATTATCATTTGTGTTTTATTTTTAGGTCAATATAGCTGATTAAAAAAAAAAACAAATATCATGATTAAACAAATCGTGCTTACCTATTACGTATCAATCTTAAACTTTAAATTATTAACATAACGACGAAAAGCCTAATCGACTCCGTGAATGAAATGCTGACGACGATTAAAGCTTCTAGATCATTTTTTATTTATGGGTGTGTGTGTACATAACATGAAAACTATAAAGGCGTAGAATGAATGACGCTGCACAGTAATACACCATTCAAGGCACACATACATGTCTGGTGCATCAGCGGAGCGGGCTATGTTCGATCGTGGCTTGAATGAATGCGGAGACGGGGCCGGGATCGATACCCGCTGCGGCACCGCACCCGTGACGTCACGCACTCCGCTCCCCGACTCCCGCCACGTGGTCGGGTGCACGGGGTCGGCCGGTCGCAGCCCCGAATCGATGTCGCTCGGCATCCATTATGCCCTCATGCCGATTGCCGCCCGGCCCCGCCTCCTTTAATCACAACTCACACCACATAAATACCGTGCTTAACATCATCAATCTCGACCGTTACAATATTCTCCCGACGACATTCGTCGCAGTATGGTCTTGCAACTAATTTGTTTTATCTTCCTTCAGGCTCTATCGAGCTTCATCATTACGAAAGCTCCTCTTAAAAAATATCCAGTAAGTTCAACAATGTATTGCATGGCGTTAACCGATGTGAACATTTCCTTCTTACGAATTCCGCAGGCCTGAAACAAATTTCTTATTACATATACCATTGGCTTCATTTTATCATAAAAAGTGTCGTCAGATACAACCTGTGGTTTGATGACGCACTGTCAAAATCTTTTGTTAAAGTTAAGGGCTTCCGGATTGCGCCACTTTCCTATGATTCTTCCTTTTCCTTAGTGCCGCTTTAGTTTGCATCGATCTGGTTGTCTTGAAACGATGGCGCTAAATTTCCGAAAACTATATGTCGCATGTCAATTTCTGTGAAGCTGTATCCTAAACAATATAACCTTTGAATGAATCCTTTAAATTAATTATGTTACCTATTAAATGTTTATATAAGTATCTTATTCACTATCGGTACTGTATTAGATAATATTTTTTACAAAACAATACTAATTTTTAATAATTTTTATTAATATTTGAAAGGAGCTATTCTTGAAGACTATCAAAATTTTTCTAATATTCTTTATAGTTAGTTCAGAAGCAGTACATTTAAATTCAATAAAATTCAACAACGTTATATTTCAAAATGGTCATACATTAATTATATATATTGTAGAAATATGAATAACATATTAAATATGTACCTACCTTAATTTTTTCCATTTATAATTAATTAATTTCCCTTCAGGAGGATTACTTCTAATTCAACCCGTACGCGATAATCAGGCTAATTTTTTCTCTCTTCTCAATACTGAAAAGGGGTTTCAATATTTTAGTGTGAAGCCACTATGAATTACCTCTTCTCTATTTTCTTTTTTTCTACAAAATAACGGTCAATCACCACCATTCTTTTCTAAATCATCAACTGATATGTATGTACAAAAAAATAACTATTATTTAAAGAAGCTTTTATACGTCTCATTTCTATAATATTATTTTATTTTTCAAAGCTCATATGTAAAGGAGACGCTTTAAAAATTCATTGAATCATATGTTCATCATCATCATCACCAGCCTATTAATATTCCAATTGCTGGAATGCAGACCTTTATATTTTCCTTAAATTCATATATTATTTCCCTTAAATCTATTTAATTCTAGACAAAATTGATAACACACCATTTTCTTTAAAAAAAAAATTAATAAGGGCATGTTTCAATAGAAACTCAATGTCACTTTCTTTATATTCAAACTCTATAAAATCATTTGTCTTCATATGTATTTCAAAGTACTAGTATATTTGTTCTAGTGCCACTTATTTTTTTTTACAATGAGTAATTTTACGAATAAAATAATCATGTTTCTCGTCCGACTATAGTTATATAACGAACCAACATTAGATTTGCTGAAATATAAGTTCTGAGTACTGAACTTACACCTACATATACTATTTGGAAGTTTTTCCGTATATATAAATTCCCTGTTAATTGGCTTGCTTTAAAAACTTGTATTGCTAATAATAGAATTAGCTTGTTAAGATATAAACTACTTAACAAAATCAACATGATCTAAATCGGCACTACAAATATTATAATTCAAGAATAGTCTCCATTCAGAAGTTTGTATTCTTGAACTGCAGCGCTATGAATAAATCAAACCTTTTAACCTTTTTTAATAAAAAAAATCTTCTTAACCCTTACTGCATTTTTCAAAAATTAAATACTTATACTATTATAAAACTTAGCTTTATTCGTATTAATTAAATAAACTATCAGATACTGTATGTACTTATATTATCTGTATTTTACTTTTGATTATTTCAGATTACTGTTGTTTTGTTGTAAAAAAAATTGTGTGCGAGTAATAAACTGACACGAATTTTACAAATCTATTTAAATCTCATACCTCGGGTATTACAAAGACAGAACTAAAATATCAAATTAACAAGATAACCTTTTAGAGATTTAATGGATCTTTAAACTGAGTGGATGATTATGTTATCAATATATATTAAAATGAAATCATAATATTGACTAGGCTTGATATTGAAGTTTCTTGCCATTTTTAAAAACAATGGTAAATAGTCACTATGCCTGAAAAGAAAACATAAAAACTCGTTGATCTGGGTTGTGACATAAGATATTTATTTTTAATAAAACAGCGCTAAATCATGCGCATTATTAGAAATATTAAAATGTCGTTAAAGCAGTATATTATGGATTCTATTAGGGGCGTTCTGTCATAATTTTTAAACGATTAGAGGGTGCAATAATAGAGTTGTAATAATATTTTTAAAGCCCTCAGTTTATTGTAGTTAAAATTGTAAATTTTATTATAGGCATTAGATATTAATTTTACTCATAGATATTACTTGGAAATTACCTATAGAGACTTCTATATAAGCCTTGGATATTTAAGAACATCCACAAATATCTATAAAGTCTCAAAATTATACTGTTTACTATTTATGAATATATATAGAAAAACCAGTGTGGAGGTTGCTAAAAATACTTGTATTACAAAGCACTTCTGCAACTGAATCGTTAATATGATCCATCGTCGCAGCATAATAAACGGGTAACATTGTTATAGTGTTGAGCTAATAAAATACTTAAGACAAGTTAGATTAGGTTATGGATAGTCAAGAGTCATATCGCGAGTCCAATCGGGGTGATAAATAGAGACAGCGATAGTTTATTGCCAGGGCTTCATCTAGTTTTGTACACTCGGAAAAAATAAAATTTGCGTACATATTATATATTTTTTGTTTGCATTGAATAGGCTCCAAACCTATAGGACCGATTTAGAATTTTCTTACACCTACAGGAAGCTACATGACACAAGAGTAACACAGGCCACAATTTACGCAGGGCGAAGTCGCGGTAAAACAGCATTTATAAAAGTTATATAATTGTTAGTTATCATATTGGACGTTAAATGGGTTAGTTACCCCCCCTAGATCGGGCCCTGTGCAATACTGAATAGTGTCAAAAATATTTTATTGCGACGATGTAGTCGTACTAAAATATTTCAAGTAAAATATACAAGTACTATTGAAATTCTGTAATAATGTCTCATATTTAAAATATATTTGTAAATTATTATTTTAGACTTCATTTTATTTACAATCAAATTTTTTTTATGAGTCCTGTTAACAGAAAGATTACATTATAATATGTATTCATAATAATGTATACGTTGATTGATCAGTATTAACATCCCAATTGGCATTAAATTACCAAATGCCACACACGGCATTCTGACGCGGTAAGGGACTTGTTACATTAATGATACACTATCAAATATATATTTAGACTTGAATTTTTAGAGTAAACAGCTGCTGGACAAGAGTACGAACTATATGTTTCTCATATAGATTGCCGACGTGCGCAGCGGGCCTATCAGTCAGCACCAAGATAATAAATCCCTTTCGCTGTGGGTGTTTTATGTTGAATGCTGGTAACATGATACAGCATGGCTTCAGAGTCCTCGCTGTCTTGTTTTTATCTTCCGTCTCTGCACTGTCGTAGGTAAAATCATAGATGTTTGATGTTTCCGAACAGTATTACTCGCTCACTTTAAGAAGATTGCACGACGTGATTATATTTCCAGCGACTAATACAACTAAGAAAACAGATGTAAATATTGTGATTACAATAATATCGTTAATTTAGTTTGTTCTACGGACATATGAATGGTAAATGGACTCCCGGAGGAGTTTCACATGGCTCCGTCGCATGCCAGCCGGCGCGGCGGGCAGGTATGCATAAAGCACATTCCCCACAATTTTAATCAAATACAAATATCCTAAGCAATCATCAATAACGAATAACAAGGGATATTTAGAGAGTACTAACGTAAAAATGATGCTTTTGATCTGAATATGATAATGATGTTATTTATGAGAGTGATGTGATATATTCCAGGTAAGGCGAGGCGGTGTTCTAGCGCGCACGCAGTATGGCGGGGCCGGCTGCCAGCGCGCTCGCCGCCCCCCTGCCACGTGTGACGCTCCCCCACGCCCCCTTCACCGCCCCCCGCCCCCCACTCTCTCCCACCGAAGACGAAGACGCCGCCGACGCCGTGCTTTATGCGTCACCCGACTACCAGTGATCGGAACTCCTGAACTTTACTACTAGGTGCTTCATTTGAGCAAATTTCAACGCGATCCGTTAGTTAGTTCGTATTATTAGAATCGAAGTGTTTTCGAATACTATAAAAAAAAAAAAACTCTTTTTAAAATAAGCTTGTACTGAGCACGCCAGATGGCGAACGATTGTAAATAAAACGATACAGCTTACCTACCGCTTGAGACACTTTTTACATTTCGACACACGTGTAAGTAAATTTAAGGGTAAATTCTTCATGACAAATAATCAAAATAGGCCTACAGCTATCTCGTTCCGTTCATGGGGTATGTAATCGAGTGTCGCTTGATGCTTATACACTTAATAGTTTGTATATTAATAGTTAGTCGGGTGAAGGCATACGGCCATAAGGCGCCGGCGCCGCTCAACATACAGATCTGCACTTTTTGACTTGACTCGTGACCGGCCGGCGCTTGCATCCGGCTCGGATCGATTCGCTCCCAGGCTGCCTCGTCTATTTTCGAGGGTACTAATCACTTTCCTCATGAATTGAATTCGTTTTTAAGGAAATTAACAGATTATGTATTCAATTTGTCTTTGTATGAAAACGTTTAATTGCCATAGTTTTAAAATTACTAATACCAAGATCGAATGCCCTAACGAACTTTGAATTCCCGATTGGCAGCCTCGGTGAGATACATACATACCAATGTGGCTATCTTGTCCATTACCGTAGCTGTAATTATTTGTTCTCCATAATGTTCGTGCAGTGTAGATATACGTTCTCCATGATATTAACACCCTCCCCCTCCCGTCAAACAGTGTTTTGTCGCACAACAGCCTCGGATTCCACGCGCCGTCGCATCATCATGTATTAATGTTTGTAGTAATTAGATAATTTAAGAAATCAGTGTTCACCGGATAATTATTTATCATGTAACTGTACGAAGTTATTTATTGGTGTTGTTTAATCAATCGAATATACAGTGGAAGGTTGTGAGACGTCGACAGCCAGACGACTGTAGTGAATAAGGCTACACAATCAAACTACTTTGAATGCTATTGCAAAAAGTTTACGACTATATACGTATTAGCTTAAAGTTACCTTTTAAACATATCCAATTAGTAGTGATTTACTTGTACTTTTTTGTGAGTAGGAAATCTGTAGAGAGACTGACGATTTATATCTAATAGCAGACTAAAAAATGTAATAACAAAATAAAGTAAATATACTGCTCCAAAGATATAGTGAAATTATTCCAAATGACAGAAAATAGAAACGAATGAAAACGACCGACACAGTAATGCAGCTAAGGAAAATATTATCTCGAGCTTTTAATATGCTGTTTATATTGCATTAAAAATAATTACGTTTACCTTAATATATAATAATGAGTAAAACTTGATGTTAATAATACTAAATGTGCATTCTACACGATCGTCAGTCTATCTTGAGACAGATTTAGATGATTTGAGTTTAATGATATTGGATAGGAGTAGATTACATCCAGTGCCGGCTTTAGGAAAGGTCAAAAATGCCATGGGTACAAAATTGCCATGAAGTTTATGGACAAATCCCACACGTCTTGTACAGCAGTGGCCTAAAGCCGGCTCTGATTACATGCAAATAATTTTCATCATATCATAAATACACATTTCATAGCGTTTAACATCTAGATGAAAGACATGATATTTACGCCCTTAATATAGGTACATAGATTAGTGAAGTAGTTAGTAAAAACATAGCGTAAGTGCGGCCTCTTTACCGGCCCTTTTTTTTGACGCTTGTCATTAGACCGTCAATTGTCATTGTTTAGGCCTGGGTTCTATCCGCAGACATTTAAAACCTCTGACGATAAGGTTCAGACCCGAAAAGTCCGTTCAAAAATCGGTACCGTTCAAATAGCGTCAATTAACCTGGCCTAATATAATCAATCATTCCATAATGCGTCGTTACCGTCGCATATAATCATATACGAAGAAAAATATATAATACTCAGTAGATGTTTACAATATCAATCCATGTTGTCGTTGTCACTATAAATGTTTAATATATTTGTCTAATTAATGATATGTGTTACGTAATTTCGTTTTTAAGTGTGGTGCAAGAGGCGGTTCTGGGCGTATTTTCCCCATTTTCCGTACAGTCTCCAATACATCGAACCGACGACGTCTTGTATTATCATAACTGTCGATATTTAAAGCTTCCGAGGCCTACATTTCATATTCAAAAGAGTATTTCATTGGACACTATTCACATTTACTATCGTATACTCGTAGCTATTAAAACATCTCATAACTTGTCAATTAAATTTTGAATTTTTGTTCGAGTGTTACCTATATACCACGTCGCCTGCGCACGCGTTTGAACCCATTGCCCTCGACCGCTGTTGCGCTGTCTCGACGGGCATTCAAACTGTGGCTTAGGTGCGAGTGCTGTTAAACTGATCATAAAAAGGAGTATTCCCTCTATCTTAAGCACGCGTATCCACAGTCAACTATTGTCGTTTATAAATCATGTTCGAAGTAGATACAATAGTTGTTGGTCGGATTTGAGCCGTGTTTAAGTGGGAATACGGCCGGGAACGGCCTAACACTCGATAAAGGGCACCACAAGGAAATACGTAACAAGGAAGCCGAGGCTGTTGCGACGATTTTATAGGTGTTAAATGTGACAATTTTTATCAATTATAAGTAGAATACAATAATGTGTACGCCAGCGCAAGCGGCTCCGACAGCTCGTCTGAAATCGACAGCGATAGAGCGTCGTCTGTGTATCATTACATGTAATAAATATAAATTTGTAATCTCTATGGTGAATGTTACAAAATAATAATTGTGTCTTTGTACGTGATCTCGTGTAATGAGTACCAGATACGGTCTAGATCGAGTGTTGTAATAAATTATGTCAGTTCAGTATAGTCGGTACCGTGGAGCGGTGGAGCAGCATCGGTGGTCATGGTCTGGAAGGCCGCGCAGGTTCCCGGGACGGCTCTCGGCGGGCTTGGTTCCGGAGCCCTGTCGACACTAAACCTTTAGACACTATATACACATGAGAACCACATTTAGAAGTTATTTGAATTACTCATGTTGGCCAAAATTGTAGTAACGCCGCGTTCATAAGGCGTATTATGATTTTCGCTCAGTATTATTAGTTGTTACATGCGATGTGTGTGTGGATGTCAGACAGCGGCGGGACGCAACGCCCGTTGTAACCGGTACCCTTTAGTTTGGACGATTAACGCTCGACCCATTCCGGTAGTTCCGATGACAAAACGGACTATATTACTCGAATGAACATTTGTTCGATAAAAAATTTATTATAGTAGATAGATAAAAGCCGCATAGATTTCGCTGGAGGAATCTAGTTTTTCTATTTACTTGGAGTAATATCAATCTCGTAGGTAGGATCGAGTTGGCAAATTTTAAATTTATTAAGAAGTCTGAAAATGTCCGTTATGTATAACTGACTGTATTTAATATGGTCTCTAGGAAACAATTGTAATCGGTAATTTTATCTGTATAAATTAAATTCGATATGATTTAAGATTTATATAGTTAGGTAATATCCGCAAAACTTTTAGCAGTGAGTGGTATATCTAAAAAATTGTTTTTAGATATATGTTTCGCTTGGATCTTTCAGGCTGAATGCTGTGCGGTTGGTTATATGAATTCTGAAACCATGTATGGGACCGGGCGGTAGATGGCGCTTGCACGCTATTATTTGGCTCTTGTCACATTGTCACTACCTACCGCCTACCGCCGCGCCTGCTTTCGTAGTCAGTCCCACGTCCCATGGAGTTTTAATTACTTAGTAGGTGAAAGAATTTCAGCCTTATGACAATGTAACAAGTGCTAAAACATAGTAAGCATAGTAGCTATAATTTCTCTTATTCACTTGCCCCTCTCCGTCCAGGTTGAAGCGTGTTCATATATTGAATATAAATCACATATATCACATTATTTTAATTTATCAAAACACTGCGTTTTAATTCAACACTTAAAACGCCTCCAATAGTTTTGTGTATGGTCCACGTCTATTCATTCGGTTCATAATTCCGGCTATTTTAAACAAACTTATACTATATTTTTTACATAATATTATTTTTATTACTATTGTATTATCATCTTATATACATATACATTATATTCGGATAATGCTAAAATTCGCTACGAGCTTAAAAATTGTTTCAAATAAAATAATGTCACTGTTCTTATTAAAGATCACTTAATATTATATAAGAAGCGAATTCTCTAGTACGTACATAATTACAATACTTATCCTCTAAAAAGTACATAACATTATATAAGGATTTATAATATTAAGAGCTTTTCGATTAGTATACTTACAAAAAAAATGAGATCTTATGAAATAATCTGAATTTTTCGCCATAATTTACTATATTTAATATCCATCCAGTATTATTAGATAAATAGGTATAATGGTCAGTGGCACCATTCCTAGCTCCTATAGAATTAAAGTTAAATAAGTTCAATAATTGTGTTGGCCAATTCTTAAGTACAAATGTTCCGAATTTGTTCTTCTTTTTAACGGTTTGGTCCCATATAGCTCATGAATTATAATAATATTAACAAACGGTATAAAATACTTTCATTGCATGCTACGAGTGGCTTATACTGATAAATTAACAGTCTGTGTATAACGAAAAATAAGCCATTTCTAACTGTTCTGATAACTACAAAAACACTCTTGTTTGTTGAAAGATATAATTTTCAAAAGGATAATACAATTTTACATATAGCATTACATCTTAGCGGAATGACCTTCTTCTTTGATAATGTATGGAAAGGGTAAAAAATAACTAAGGCATTCATCTGAATATCCTGAAGGCAATGCTTAGAAATATCAGATGTTTTAAAATTAAGACCTTGGATGAACCTAGTTTCAGATACCTACTTTTGTTGTTTTTTTTACGTAATATCGTGCGTGATTAGTAATTTGTTGAAAATATGAAATTTTAACACGTAATTCAAACAAATATTTCTAACACAGTTAGTTACCTAATAGAAATAGGGGCGCATGAACTTGAAATTTTTAAAAACGCTTCGCTTCGACCCCACTAAAATGGCAATCGAGGACTATTTCACTAGAATGACTCATTGGCGGAATAAACTATATATATTATGTATACCAAGTTAACCCAGTTTATAATATGCGAAACTCCTTAGTGGCACACTAAGCGATATAATTATTGAAAGTATATGTACAGAAGTTCACCTATATTTAGACAACCAAACTTAAATTTGATCTAAGTGCCGAAAGAGATCAAAATATCTTAGAACTCCTATCTCCAATTTTTTTACCTTCTAACTATAAATACATAAAAATTTTAAAGCTATTCGAATCGACTTGACTTGATACAACACTATTCGACCCGAAACGAGTGAATTCAATTCAAAACTTTGTTAGCAGATAAATTTTAAGAAAGCTGCATAGATATTTTGATCACTTTACGTACTTGGATTAATATGCAAATTTATAGATAAAATTTAACTTCTATACTAGACATCTGTTTGATCACTTTGGGTGCTTCGGTAATTGCTGACGATACTATGGTTATAGCAATACAATTAACTAAAAACCACAATTAAGTTATAATATAATTCAAGAGCAACAGTGGTTTCTGAATTCATCAAACCAAACCATTCCCCAGATCATGAGACATGTATATATTTTATATTAGTAAGAAATTCCAATTGTAGTTCTGTATATGTCTAAGTTGTTAATTTTAAAACACAAATGATTTTATTTTTTACTTATAAAAATGTATTAGATATTAATTATAAACTATTGGTGACCGTGCAGTATTTAAAGTGGAGAGCTGCTACGTTGTTTTATGATAAATTTTAATGGCACAAATCAAGCTGAAAAAATATGAAGTTCTGATAAATTTTTAACAATCATAACATTGTGAGAAACATACATTAGAAATACAATAAATATGTAAGAAATTTGAAGCGAAAATATCAGCTTTTTGTGCCATTAAATTGTGATGTTTGTACCGAAGGCGCAAAACCAACACATATCACGATGACAATAAAGAACCAAATTTTCAAAGTAAGAACAGCGTCGAGGTATGTTGTAACGAGCAAACTTTAAGGCAGATTCTGCACCAATACTGTTCGGTGCCGTCAAGGGACTATCTATATATACTTCGGTATATAATGATTTCGCTGATAGTGTAAAACACTGTACATTGTTTAACAAGCCACATAGTGTAAATAAGTCTCAAGCACTATCGGCAATCATGTTTTTTTATTTGAAATATTAATATATTTGCGTGGCGAGCGACCTATGCCAGATCTATGAATGAGACAACGGTTATTGTACTTATGAATATTAATTGTGAAGGTATAAATAATGTATGTTCGGCTCAAATTTGATGAGGTGCCGATATTTAAGCAATGTTACTCAAGTTATCTCGAAACGGACAAGAGGGTTTATTAGTTAACGCGCGTTTTGTGCAAAAATACTATTTACCTAAAGTAAACAGAAGTTCCGATGTTCATTTTGTATGTGCGTTACCTAATAGACCAATGATGATATGTGTAAGAGATGATAATTTATTAGGATTCCAATTACACGACATTATGCATAGATAAAGTTTGGACGTTAGACCCCATTTGCAAATATTTGTAATTGCACATCATCCGCGGCTCTAACGCCTATCTCAACGCAATAGTCGTAGCCATAAAATAGGTAGTTTTACTATTAATCAATGAATTTTTATATACTTTAAAATAACATTTATATGGTTACTATTTTAATGATTTTTTGTTTATTTTAGTTTTCGCAATAATTTGTTTAACTTGCTTACGAAGTGGTAACTTTAGTTATCATAGTTTAATTTAATCAAATTCAATATGATCAAATTCGTTATTAAACATGGTCGTTTAAAAATATAATCATTAAAGAACATAAATAAACCTATTACATAATTAATAAAAACATATCTTATAGCTATTGCTACTGTTTTGAGTGAGGCGATAGGGCAACCGTTCCGTGTTGTCATTAGAAGTCGGTTTGCCCATATATTGCTACTGAAATATTCACCCCAGGAGCAATAGATATCAAAGTATACGAAGAGTAGAGTCAGATAAATGGTCTACCACACTACGGTTAAAGTTCATCCGAAGCCATTGCCTAAAACAACAAGTACCATTCGTCCTATAATAACATTGACTGTTACGTCAAACTTCTAATACGACATACAATAGGTCATATTTGAAAATCTAAATAAAATTGAAAATCACGGAAGAAGTCCCGCGGTATAAGTATTATTCCTTTGTCATAAAAGCGACAAAATTATGATCCGAGGAACTTCTTTCATAAGACGAACGCTAAAATTCGCTAAAAAAGTCAACCTTCGCGATAATTTGATCTTTTATCAATAGTGATAGACCACTTTCTTACCAGACTTGGCTTTCGTACAAATCGACAATCTAGATTATTTGCATGAGATGGATGTATACGTACATAGAAAATGTATAAAGTTTCATTTCCATCATCTCTGTAATCGTTGACGCGACTTATTATCTACGAAGAATGTTTGTTTTGCATTGTAGAACATAATACATAGATATATATGGTTCCCAGGGGAAATTCTACAGAAGCAATAGTTAGGCCAACCGTTAGCAGTTAGTTAACAGTAGACCGATTGATGTAACTTCATGTACTAAATCATTGGTGTGAAATAGATTATAAAACTATGATAGGATTTCGCGAACTGCCACTTAAATCTTAAACTAACCTGAAAAGTTATTACCGATAATTTTGAAGACTTAACATACCTAATGGTTGTTTATAAGTAACTTTACATTGTACCGCTACAAAGTACCAAATTGGTGTTGACTAATCACTATTCCTATTTCTCTTATCAATATAAGTTTTCCCTCTGAACTAGAGACAAACTGTCTGATCGATGCGAAACGTAACGCTAATTGAAAAGTAATTAAAAATTTAAAGGTATGTTATACCATTGGTCAATCTCATATTTACATGAATGGTACCTGAGAAAAGTACTGTTGATCAGATACATGACCTTTAATAACTACAAGAAGGTACTTACGTATAAAATCAGAAATAATGTACATAATTAACGATAGACCGATTCGGTCCGATTAGACTTACGAGGCGTGATCAAATAATAAAAACTCTGACAGAGCTTAATTTTCGTAGAGTCCACTAGTAGTATCAAAAGTCCTCCTAGATCCTATGTGTACAAAAAAATCAAGGTCAGTTATTTGGATTTTTCTCAAAAAAGTTTTATAAAATATATAGCCTAGACAAAAGTAGTAGCGTATAAAATTATCTGAAAATGTCTTCATATTTTTTATGAATTTTTGTAAGATATCGCCACTAATAATCGTCTAAAATTTGAAGCACTTTAACTTTTACGAATGGCGATATCATATAATAGTGCTGCTTAGAAAAAAATATATATGGACCATTAACGTAATTTTATGTCTAAATTTTTTATCAGGGCTACATTTTTGATAAAATAAATCTCGGATGCGGTAATTTGAGAAAAAACCATAAAATTGAAAATTTTTACCTTTTTACCTAGTTTCTTTTCTCACTCATGGAATCTGCGGGGACTTTAGGCACTTCTTTTCTACCGGTAAAGCCAGCGTATCTACCAAAATTCAGTTTTGTCGGAAATCTTGTTTGAAATGTCATTTATTTAACGAACTAGTTAGTTTTGGGTGATAAATACGAGTACATACTTTATTTAGGATTTTATACTTGTAGTGAGAAAAAAGGTTACCACCGATGTGACGCCAGAAAACTTTTATCGGGTATCATCCAGCTTTAGTCTTTGATCTATAAGCCCGATTTACACTTGAATAAGGTCTTATTGTCATTTAAAAGAATAAGTAATACTTAACTCACCAGAAAGACAGATTTACTCGCCACTGTATATACTTATTGAAGTGTACTTCAATCGAGCTTTAGGTTAGTAAATATTGTGATTGACATAACAACAGTATAAAAAGCATCATATCTTTATGGCTTAACGTTAAGTGGGCATTAACGTTCAATAGAATAGAAAGTTTGTCGCTTGTCTAGAGGACCAGCGGCTCTACCACGTAACTGCATGCCCTAATTGATCTGTCAAAATGAAGTTGATCTGACTGCCTGGCAGACCATTGAATGCTTTTGACAAATTAATTAGGACATCAGTTACGCGGTAGAGCCACAGGGACTAGACCGCCCAACTTAAAACCTTAGTCAAACGGTTTTAAGAACATTTCATTGTTTTTGTCATATTATTTGATGTGATATATTTTTTAATTAACCCTTCCAAACAATAAAGTAACTTTTGTTGCTATAATTTTCAATCATCTTTCAATTTACATGTGATTCCCAAAACCAATAATAAGAACCCGTTTATTAAACCAAAGAAAAAAATAATTTTATAAAATTAACATGATTATGCATTCATAAAAACAGTAAAATGTTCTTAATTATAGCTATGATTTCGACTATGGCTCTAATTTAGGCGGCAGGCCCCAGGTATGTCTATTCGTCCAAACATTTCAACGCAGTACCAAATGCTTCGATGAGTATTCGATATTCCCGTGGTATGTCTGGAGCTTTTTCCACATTTATACTTGAGTTAACAGTGCTATGCTGTAAGAATGTTTTCTTTTTCATATCAGTTGTAAACTTGAGAGTTGTATAAATGATTCAATAAAGTAAAATCGATGTTTCATTTTAATCTTACCGACAGACTTCCCTTATATATAGAAAAAAAAATAAGTTTAATAATTATAAGCTGGAAACTCGCACACGATTTCATTTCCACGTTAAAAGTTTTATTTGTAGAAGCTCCAAATTTAAAGAAATTTTACAAGTCATTCTTCGCATATGTTCACTGTTGTTCTACATCTAAAATGTTTACAGCACAGAAATAATGTTTTGTTTATTGCAAAGTTTGTCGCAAATTTAACTATCAGATAGGTACATAATTCTGACGCTACATTTAAAACGTCAAGATGAACGCGATTTATTTGACTGAACAAAAAATTGGCCAATATTGAATATGTTCAGCCAGAGTTTGAGCTGTAGCTACGGTGTTCCTCAGGAGAGTAACCTTGACCCAACACTTTTTATTTTATATCAATGAATTGTGTAATCTGAAGCTCACTGGCGCAGAGTTGTTAATGTTTGCAGATGATACTGCAATTATATTTTATGCACCTACATGGATTACTGTCCAGCACTTTACTGAGATGGGCATATGTGTTGTCTCTTCTTGGCTAGAGGATAATCTTCTGTCTCTCAACACTAATAAGACTAAGTATCTTTGTTTTAGTATGAATAAAACCTGTTGCCCGAAGGAAACTTTTAAGATTGGCATCCATACATTTCCATGCAACCGTTCCCACAATAATAATACTGTTGAATGCAGTTGCACTACCTTAAATAGAGAAAATCAGATAAAGTATCTCGGCGTTATGATAGACGATAAACTTAGGTGGGATTTGCATATCGCGTTGGTGACTTCGAGATTGAGAAAGTTATTTTTCGCTTTCAATAATTTGAGAACTATAGCTGATCAAGCATTGCTTATACATACCTATAAGGTTTTCGGTGAATGTCTTCTCTCATATTGTATATGTGCCTGGGGTGGTGCAGCTTCCACTCTTTTATCTTAGCTTGAAAGAGCCCAAAGAGCAGTTCTTAAAATAATTTTATTCCTCCTAAGACTGCATCCTACTGCTTTGGTCTATGACATGGCTTAGGTGTTAACGGTTCGCAAGATTTTTGTTGATAGATGTTTAAGAGATTCTATAATATAATTGAACCAAAACTAAAAATAAATGTAATAACTATAAATTGAAATAAAATATCTTCGGTTATCTGTTGTCGGTAAGTAGGGAAGTAGAAACATTTTTGAAACCAGTACGTTAACTATTTATAATTATTTTAACACACACACACGTAAACACACACACATAGTATGCACGAAAGTTTGTAACATATTTCTTTTTTTATTCCTTATGATATTCCAACTTGTTTGTACTTAGCACCTATCTTAATATTGAAATGTCATTGGGGAGATACTGGCTTCTATAATACATGTAAAACTAGCTTAGAAGTCAGGGCCTCAAATATTTATGTAACCGTTATTTGTACAAAAATAAAGGAATTATTATATTATATGTATGTATGGTCGATGATATTTAAAACTTAAATTTGTTAATTTTGCATCAACAAATAAAAATTAAGTGCTTTTCGTTGGTAAACGTTTTTATATACAGATTCCAACGTTTATTATAAGGAAAATAGACACGAATTACACAAACAAAATTACTGACTCTTAAAGTTATTTCATAGCATTCTGAATAAAATTTTAGGGGATATACGAACTCATACGGAAAATTCAAGATGTTTTGTTTTTGAAATGAAATCAAGTTCACATGAAAGATACTTTTAGTGCAAAATTCATATAGGCATCCAATGATAATTTGCAAAAGTGGCAATAAGGCCGACGAAAGAATGATAGAACTGATATGAACTAAAACCATAAAAATAATATCCTAAATAGGGTTACAGCCTAAAACTATGATTATAAATAATAAGCCGTTATTTTGTTTTAATTCACTTTATTCACTGAAATTGACGAAGAGCTTACAAAAATAATGTAACAGGTGCCAATTTAATACATTAATTTAAAAACGCAGCATTGCTTATATATTGTACGTACATATTTATATTGTTAAATCGACACCCGGTTACAATAAATATAATTTTCACTCTAAAGTTATAAATATATATATATCATATTGTTGTAAACTACTATTCAACAACAGCGATAGAATTAATGTCGTGTCGTGTGAATTAAAAGCGAATAAGAAAAAACAAATAAATAAGAAATGAACGTTTTCTAAAAAGGATTCTTTGATTAGATATCAATATTAAGTAACCCCCCCCCCCCCTCCTCTCATGGTTCCCATTTCCATTTTAACGATAAAAACGTCATAAAATTTCCCGTAACATATAAATAATACTTTTTAAACGTTAGTTCCAGACAGTGCGATCCTATATATGTTATAGCATACCTACATAAAAAATGTCATCATAGACCAAGACGATTGTTCTAAAACAAAACACTGGATATACCATTTTTATTAAAACTCTACTCTCGTATGTTTGATGATGATGTGCAACCACACCTGGATCAAACTAGCTTTTCTGTATATACCTATTTAAAATAAAAAAGTCCAAAACCATAAAATTTGCTATAAAAATGGACCTATTAAAAACACTATTTAATTTGTCGTTTTAAATGTTTTATTTTGTAACAGCCTCAATATGGGAATGAAGGAAAATCCAAAATTAAACAATCCGGTCACTGGTTAACCGAATTATACACATTGAATACAAGTAATGATAACTTTCAACTCAAAACTTTTTATTATCTAGCGATCTGTCAATACGTTCAACATCTGTATCACATTTAATTGGGTCCTGGTCATTTACAGCGATTTATAGTTTGGCTATTCCCAATATGGGTTACTCATGCATAAAACATAATACAATTTAAAATTGAGTGCAAACAAAAATTGAGATGCAAATGCATCTACAAAGTAAATTACTTTAAAGAATGTTTTTTGATGTAAAGTTGAATGAAATGTTATAAACAATTTGTAATTAAAAATACTGTGTTTTCTTGAACTAAGTAATTATGTTTCTAATAGTTAATCTACCGAGTAACTTTAAGTCCTGTTAGATCTGTCAAAATGAAGCCCTGAATTCGAATTATCTGTTAGCCTGAAAGATCATTTGGGGCTTCATTTAGACACATAAATCAGGGCTTGAAGTTACGCTGGAATTAGATTAAGTTACAATATGTGAACATGTGACAGTTTCGTCTAGCTATATAGATTAGTGTTCCTACATAGTAAATAAAATGACATTCTAGAGGACTTGCACCATATCGTAAGAGTATAGAAACCTATTTTTCGTTTATTTATATGATGATACTTTATTAATTACCAACTTCTCACACAGTGCTAAACTAGTATTGAAAAGCACTTTTGAAAATATGAAATTTAAATATATATTATTAGAACTAAAAAGAGTCGCAAATTACATATTTACATCTTAGTATGTACAAGGAACGTTTCTTAGAGAAACTTTACTATAGCTTAATAAACACGGTAACCAGATGTATAACTCGCATGCTAAATGAGAGTTGCATAGAATAATAAATTTATATTATGTCAAAATTTAATAAATTAGTAGAACACTGCAAAATAGTCTCTTCTGACTAATATCTTCTGAGAATAAATTATAATTGCACGTGAACGACAAAAAATAAACCACGGCTTACTTTGACTTTGCTTTTTCTGTAATTCTTTAAGTTTTTAATCTCCAATGTCAGAATATGTAACAAGACGGCATCATTACGACAAATCGAAAATACATCCCAAAGCTAGACAAATAATGTATCCAAATGTTAATTGTAGATTTTATTGAATTAATTCTGTACCAACGCAAACCCAAGCTATTTTAAATCAATTTTAAGTAATTACGATGTATCGCTATAGTATTTAATTTACGTATAACATACGCTACGTTGTACACATAAAAAAAACAACCTTATTGTAATAAAACCAATTCAACGTTTCCTCAGAAAAATTCAACAAAGTTTCAAGCCTTAGCTAGTTCTTCTGAAATTTCACAATTTATTTTAAAATTGTAACAGATAAAACTTTACACAACATATAATTGAAGTAACTCAACTCTCAAGCATCGTGATGAGAATTGAGTTCACTATTTTAAAGTATACTATATTTTTTCGATGTAAATCTAAAACATTATACAACTAACCAATTTTAATCGTGTCTGCAAACATATCTATAGTCTGTGTTAGTTTTAAATCAATCAAAATATTAGGCAATGCGACTAAGTATTCTAAAAACTTTCTAAATCAATAATTAAATAAAACTTATGTGTGTCTATTTATTTGAAACATACCTCAGGTCATAATCATAAGAGTAAGTTGTACTCTATGGTCAAAGAAAAACGATTTGTTGATAATGAACTTTCTCACTATAATTACAAGGATGCTTTCATCGGACGCAGCTCGAAAGTGGCGGCTAAGGCGAGATGATCAGACCCGTACACGTCGTTGGGTAATGTTCCCAGCACTACGCATTCTTCAGCCGTGGGTAAACGCAGACGTTCTACTAATTTCAAACTGCTACAAGTACTGGAAAACAAGAATTAAAAATACTCAATTTAAATGACTAAAATGCAATTAAAATTGAATTAGATTTTAAATGAATTCTATGATATGAATACATAAATAAATATATAAATATAAATAAATACAGTTATTGTTATTGCTGTCAATAGATGAATATTATTAATGAAGTAAACTGTAAATTACGTTTATGACCCCTACCTATTAATGTCTCAAATCCCAAAAAAAGTCAATCTATCCTACCTATATACCTATCAATCTAATAGTATCCTTCATATTAGTAAATCTTAAGTTTTGTTAAGTTTGGTTAATAAATGTTAGCAATGAAAATAAAACAATGATTAATTCTTGATCTTATTTTTCTATTACATATCACTCCAAGTGTTACGTTATATGAATTATCATTATAATGATATATTAAACCGTCATTGTCTTTCATTAGAATATATCAATATAGCATAAATCAATTGTTTATCTCATAATATACCTATTTAATAATTGTGAGTTATATTTCTCTGAAAATAATGGAAACCTAACCAGCAGAATTATTAATGCATGCAATTCATATTGTATGTTTGTAGTTATCTATCAACATTTCCTATGTCCATGAGGAAAAACACCGAGTGTATGATGATAAAAGTTAGAATTTAACAACGGCCTTAAAACAGTTCACACTTTTACCTTTAAATGTTGATAAATCTAAGGTATTACAGAAAAAATATTAAGATTTACCGAACTTCTTTTACAGTAACATATATAGAAAAGTATATTTATGTCTCTCATATTCAATAAGTAGGTCTTTATTACCCCCAGAGCGCGTACATCTAACGATCATACTGATAATAGACATCATGCATTCAGCCCAATGACCTCTTCGCTATTCAGCCTTGTCTCAGTATGAGTATAATAGTCATAAATTTTAAATATCGAAAGGCGAAATTCAATTTAGTTCTTTAAAAAAAGTTATTTAAGTGGTTTTATTTAATGAAAAAAAGGAGAATAGAAAACTTTTACTTTAAATATTGTTTGTTTTTGGGATTTTTTTATAATCACGTGCTAATCAGGAAAAAACATGAGTTGTTCAAGTGATGAAGATATAAGCTGCACTCCCGATTTAATGAAAATGGAAGCTGAAGCAGCAATTAACAATATTTTGCCTGAAACTTCTAAGAGAGATACTTAAACTAATAAAATGTTTATTTTTGTAATGCCGGCTTTTTTCTACTTAACTCACTATCGAGATGTAAGCAGAGTAGTTAGCTCGGGTGTAAGCATCAATTGCACCCTCGAACTATAATGCTATGCCTTACAGCCCTTGACTACTAATCTACTATTATTTATTTTTTCTTCACATCACAAAGAAAATCGTTATTTTACGACGACAAAAGTTACTTTATACCTCGGAAAAATACATTATTTATTTCTTTGAGCCGCAGTTAACAATTACCAAAGACTCTACGGAAAAGGCAAAGGCCAATCATAGGATAGGTGACTGTATTACCTCGAACTCATTCGCAATTCAGGTTCTGAATAAAACGTTAAACGTCTCGGTTGCATGTCGTCAACACCCTACTATCAAACCGCACAGAGCCCCTGCGAAGAGTTAAAATAGCTCTCACGCACTTATTGATTCTAGCCATAAGGAAAGCCTGACACATAGTAATAAGAATACTAATGTTATGTTGATAAATATAAAGTCGTAAATAATACCTAAAGTATATGTAGTCAACGGTGACCCAGTATTCTTGGAAAGTGGACGCCTCCATGGCGCCGTCAGGTTTCCGCTTTTCATAAACGGACTGCAACTGGAGGGAATGTCCTACTACGCCGCTGTTGAATAACTCGTTGTAGTCACAGCCCGGTGGATCAGATTCGGTAACGGCACACGTCGACGACTCGGGATATACTCCACGGTAATCAGAGTTGAATATCTTCAAAGAAACCAGCGTTGAATGCATGTTAAATAAATATTCATATTAAAGGAAAAAATTCGAGTCTCGACAAATCCTGACTGCGCTTAACTCTTGCCGGGTGTGAGTAAGGCTACCTATTACATCTTAAAAAATATAGTTTCAATAAACAATTCAATCGTATTTTTAATGAAACATAAACATACGATAAATTTTTTTATTGAGTCTTATTGAGTCGGAATCGCTGATTCCGACTCAATAAGAATCGCAAACGAAGATTCACTATCCATATCGTTGGTCGAATCTTACTGAACAAACATGTAATATGCAAGATATTTTTAGCAGAAAAATACCCAATAATTGTAAAGTTGTGACGTCATAGCCATAAGATAACACTATTATTTCTTAACCGGTATTTTAACACGATTGTTATCGTTAAAGTTAGTTGGCGCAACTAACCTTTACAAGTACTGGTGAAAACTGAGTATAATATCTTAATTATAAAATTTGTTTTTTATAATTATAAACTCGACTACGTGAAAACAAAAGAAAGAAGTGAAAAAATATATAATTACTTTCAGTAAAAACTTAAAAAAGAACATGCTCAGTTCTAGAATGTTATTAAGTACAAATGAATAACTGCTCTATAGAAATAGTTTAAAAAATTCACGCAGTCGGGTTTATTTGTTTTTTATAATACAATTTTTATTTTTATAGTTTTTAGTTAGTTCGCTTTGACTTCGTTATTAGAACTTTAAGACGGTAAAATTTCGCAACTTTATCATTTCATTGAGAGAGTTTATATCGTGAAGATTATCAAGCAACTTGAGGTGGTCAACTACTAATAATTAGTCCCTCTAGAGACCTCACTCGGCTCATTGCTACATATGCTTGACCTTTAGCAAAAATTCGGACACAGCTCGGTCCAAAGTAGTTTTCTATATCTAAAAATAGTCTTCATACACTTCTAATATTTTTTGAGGACCTATCCAACAATATCCCACACTATAGGGAAATCGAAAAAATTAAAAATTTTCCCCACTTTACATGTAGGCGAGATACGATAAAAAAGAATTTTGATTACTGTTAAGTGTTTAGTGACACTCGAAAGGTTAAGACAAATCGATTGACGTATAAATCATCAAAATTGGCCAAGCCGTTTGGTCTCTACAATGCCATATAAGAACAAACATACATGCATACATTACCCTCCTTTGCGTTGCATATTCGGGTAAAAAAGGACTATTTTATTTTATACACTGTCCAAACATATCACAACCATCCTACATCTTAAAATTATTAAAGGGAAATATCAAATCAAATTAAAAAAAAACTGAATTTAAATGGAAATCAATCAAATTACAAAAGTGCTGTTTTAACGTAATATATTCTCTTAAAATGCAAATATTAAAATATAAGTAATGTATCTAATGTGGGAGAGAACTCTCACAAACGGGACAAGCTAATTTGTCCAATTTTAAAGTCTATCACTACCCATTTCAATTTGAGATATGAAAGATATTAACAAACTTCACACCACAACCGTTTAACTTGTGTTGGCGATTGCTATCTGCAATCTTTCGACGGGTTATACTCCATTCATTATAACATTAGAAAAAAGAGGGTCACAGTGGCAGCAGTGCAGAACATTTTATTTTCAAGATAAATTTTAAAAATATACATAATAGTTTTGTTGACACTTTGATCGCTAGGTAATGTTTGAAAGAGTTGGGCAATTTTCCATTTTCTTTTGCGATGAGGCTAGAATATTCTAAATTCATCTTTTACTCCCAAGCCAATATGGAACTATAACTATGTATCTGTCGTTTTAATAAAATTCTAATTGTAAATGTATAATTAGAATAGAATTTAGATAGATATATTTATGCCCAGGAAAGAAAGGTAAACAAAATGAAATTTTTATTATTACTTTTATAACATTTATTCAGATATTATTAGATTTTTGATTAAGATATTGGAAAAACTTCCTGAAATGTAAGAGGTAATTGTTGTAGGCCATTCGGACCTGCACCGGAATCGTCCATATTTAGCAAAACTTAACTACAAAAAGATAACAACTAAAACAAAACTATAAGAGAACAAAAAAAAATACAATAACAACTCAATCACGGAATACCTACGGTAAAACAACAATAAAGGCAATAACATTCACAATTAATGAGAATCCCAGATTACATATTTTGACTATTATGAATACATCATAATCTGACAAAATTAAAAAGCTGTACTACCGAAACGTTTGAAGGGATAAGGCAACGTTTTAAATTTGGTAGAGTTATAGTGACATGAGAATCGTGCCGAGACTATCCAACCAAGCAGGGTTGGATAGTCTCGGCACTAGGTTCTCTAGGTTCTTTAAGATGAACACTTTTTATTGTAAGAGTTATTAAATCTTTTAAGTTAGTCAAATACTCATAATTTTGTTCAACAGATGGCTTAAACGACAACTGTTAAGTATAGCAGCTGGTATTTAAGTGGATATGTAGAAAATAAGCCGTCAGTCTTAAGAGTAACATGATTGTTAATATTTTGTCACAAAGTATACCATAAAAAGAACCTTATTTAACTTCTGTCTAATGCTATAATGAATGGAGTATGGGTAAGTTTTTATTATGTTTCTTTATCATTCAAATCATCATTCGCTCCAATAGCGATTACCATTTTAAGTTATATAATTCCATTAATCGCTATCGCAATCAAAATACCAAGTAAAGGAAAAGCGATAGATTTTAAAATTAGACAATCATTAAACACGCGTGACGTCATTTATGGATGGCCACCACGATGTTTTCAATTCATTTACCTTTATCGTTTTGTGATCGGTCGGTCTCCCTATCTGCCTGTCTAGATACACCGCCAGATGCTGACAGTTGTCCGTCACACCTATCCTCTTCCAGTCGGAACTATCCCGGAATGGACTCGCTCTGAAAAATTTACTATTTTCTTCAAAATGGTAATGTTAAAATCAAAATATTATATATTAACTTATTGAAAGCACTTTAATAATTGGAACATAGATTAAAGTTATTAAGTACTCGCTGTCAAAAAGTATTCTCTATATCAAAATATAACAAAAGAATCGTGTCTTCATTTTATCCTAGACTAAAATTATGTTTATTTTAACTTTTCTATATATTTATTATTAATAGTATTATTACCTTACAAGCCCTTGGTCAAGAAGTTTTATGACTGCACTATCGGGCAACGAATTAAGATCTCCTGTTAGAATAATAGGTAGATGTCCAGATCTGTAAAGAAATAACATCATTACATCAAGTCAAATTTTATTAAACCCAATTAAAATAAGATTGTCAGTAAATGTTGCTGACTAATTTAAAGGTTTATAGGTCAGAACTAACTGTGTGGATCTGTTACTGGTTAACCGTTGATCTACCATGAATAAAAATACAATATGAAAACGACGCGGAAAGAAATATATAAGCCATTAACAAAAGAAGAAGTAAAAGTAAGACAGGAGTCCTGTCACAGGATATTACATAGGAACAAAATGTAACGTGGACATGTTTACGAATCGCGAACATGTTAATGGTACCATGTCCAAAATGACAATATATCGTTCCATGTTCAATCCATTCCAGGGTAAGTTACACACAGAACTACGAACGATTGTCGGAAGCTCATTTTTTTTAATTGTAATCATTTAATTTAAGGAAAAATTATCTTCCCATACAGCCTTCTCTTAGGTTGTATTATGATCATACTGCAATGTTATTGTTCAACGTTTAATGATTTCTTTGAGCCAAAATCGTAAGAAGGAAGACAATAGTAAAGAGGTGAACTGATTGCGTTCCTGCAATAAATTTGAAATTGGTTTTGGAATTATTATTACTAATTTATTGTATGGTTTAGTTCCTAAAAGTGGTGTTATTTTATGACACGAAAAGGAAGTCGGATGTAAACAAAAGAGGTACCATTACAAAAAAAACGTTCATGGTAGTTTGTTGACAAGCGTTAAAATAATGGTTTGGAACTTTTTCATCTCTCTAATAAATTTATAAGTTTTTAGTAATTTTTATTTAAACTAAAATGCCATTTTTTAATGATTAGATAGAAATGGTATGAAAATATTTAATGTAGAAGACAAGAAACAGGGATTCCTAATATAAGGCTACTTTAATTAAACTTTTCTTTATTTCGTATGCTTTATTATGAATATGTACGCAGTGTTGCTAACTCTAAATATTTTACGTAGATCAAGGAACCTAGATATTTTTTCTTAAATACTTAAATATTATTAACATTATCCCTATAAGATTCAATTCGATTCCATCCATAGGGAAGGCCTGAGCCCCAGCAATGGGAACATTGACAGGCCGGTAATGATGAACACAAATTTATAACTGTCGAGGCTAAATAAAATTTACATATTGTAGTTATTTCTAGCATGCTGTCAATCTATAAAACGATGATACTCACTGACCCCCGCTGGAGTAGTAGGCGAACCTATCTATCTCTGCCAGGAACACTTGTATCTGCGCGAGCCGTACGTCTGTCCGCTTGGGATTATACAGTAAGTGGGTGGTGGCCACCACAATGGGGCAAGTGGGCATTCCTCGTGGCACCAGTTTCACCATCACACCGATATTATCACGGTTCAAGATCGGTAGCTCCGGCTGATAAAACTCCACCTAAAAGGTTTAATTTAATATAACGTACCACGATAGTAATAGTAATCGTTTATTTGTTATTAAATGAGGTATAATAAAAGATGGAAAGACAATTATAGTTCAAGTAACTTAGCTATTACACTAGCATGCAAATATCATATTAATTTGATTATTAAATTTTTAACACCTTTGCTCGTAAAGCTGATGTAATTCCACCGGTTTTAAATATGTAAATAGATAAGCAAATAGATAAGTTATAGTCCATACAAATTCCATAACAGTATTATTTGCCATTTCGCACGCTGTTGCTATTCAAATTTCGAACTAATCGCCGCACGGCGCCAGTCAGTAGGCAGCGCTAGCGCGCTGTTAAAATGGCGGGAAAGCAACAGTGTACATTCACAGATTGAGTTTATTTAATGTTTTTTTTCCGCTTCCTCGCAAATGTGTTAAAAAACGTCGTACGATATACGTGCGTATTGGTTATAACATGCACGGCTCAATTACGCCCTCGCCTTCGGCTCGGGCTGAAATTCCGCCTCGCATGTTATAACCATCATAACGAACTAATATCGTAATGTACTATTAAATACAGGTAATTAAAATAATTATTATTTAGGACTAAATCATTATTATAACCATTAAAAAATGTCCGAAAATTAAAACTATATCATTATAACAAATTCAATTCAATTCAATTAGTAATACAGAAAAAAAATCAATGTCATGGAACATTCATTATCATAGTATTTTGTCAGCCAAATATTCATGGACCGAGTAGTAACATTTATGCACTAAGAGTTTTAACAGGCTCTTTTTAAATAGGTCGAGTGAAGCATCTTTCACATAGTTCGGCAACCCATTATAAATTCTAACAGCCATCGGATAACAGCTGTTGCTTTACATTTTGCGATATTTTGTGATATATTTTGACTGTCAAATATTTTTAATAGTTATTCACAATTCTCGTATGTAAAAAACAAAGCCGCTTCCGCTATCTGTACGATGATATCTCTTAAACTAGACAACGAATTTTAATGCGATTATATGTATCATACAAAACCACACCAACGAAGCCGCTGGCAAAAAGCTAGTGTGAGATAATCCAAAGTAAAATAGTTGTATAAAAAGATACTAAAAACATTACGTCCTTATTACGAGTTTACTATATAAGAGTTCCTTAAATACAACTACAAAATAACATCGTTTTACACAGAGAAATATTATTTTAAAAGTCGCAAACAACATGATATTTTTTTATTTATAAATCTAATACAGATATTCTGAACTATATTCGAAAGCTACCAATATTACAAAGACAAATCGTGATAAATGCAAACTTTTAACAATATATGTGTACTAAAAATAAATTTCGCACATATCGATAATATCCTTATCAAAATGATGATTAGAAGTTTAATAATTACACTACTTACAATTATATCAGTATACATCATTGACGAGACAGATATGCATCTTGGAATATATAATCAAAATAATACAAAAGGCATGCGACTTAGAAACTAATTTGCGTTACATTGAATAAACGAAATTATTTATTTGTAAAATAATTATTTATATAGAAAATCACAAATGAAATATTTATAATATGTTTGCTTGTTTATTCTTAGTTGACGTCGCATCGTCGCAACATGTCGCTATGGAATTTTCTTTGCGGTGAATTTAGGCGGAACCCTCACGTAAATTAAAACAAATATGAGAAGGTAGTTTCTAGGTAAGGTAGAGTTTCTAGGTAAGGTGAAATTTTTGTAAGTTCAGTAATAAAACTTTTATTAATGTATTTGACGTTTGACTTTATTTCTTTGTTCAAAAGCAATCGAACTTCTGTGATTTTAGATTACTACAACCTCTTAACACCGTCGATAATATAAAAATCAACCTTTGCATAACAACCAAAAATAAAATCAATGCCAGTGTTTCAAACTTTGTTTCTCTGCAGCAATATCTAGTTAACAATAAATCACATTTCAATATGAATACGGCTAGCGTCAAAAGTGTACTACACGTGTCGTGAAATAGTCAACATGTCTCCGTTATACAATTCACAAAGGTGAAATCTAAGCAAACACAGTTACGCAGACAAAAGCGTACGGTATTAATATTAAAAAAAAACCTTCGGTCGATTAGATCTGACATTGTTTCCAATGGGATAATATGCGACCGCTGATCTATTGAACATCTATTCATAGATGTAAAAATCTATTAAAAGTCCCTCAGCGAACTACGGAACGTGCTATGCTCGGGATTTCTATGTATGTTAAAATTCGTAACGAGATAATCCGACAGAGAACCAAATTCTTCGACACAGAACACAGGATTGGTAAGCTGAAGTGGCAGTGGGTTGGCCATATCTGTGGACTACCCAAAAACCGGTGAGGTACCGGCTTTGTGAATTATGACAAATAATTGAGATACACATAAAAGCTTACATAGTTTAACGTTATAAATTACTATTGTTTATTTGGATATCGATTCACATCATGAAATGGATATAATTACAATGAATTTAATAAAATTGAATAGTAAACAATGGTTACTATTGCAACAAATTTTCTCTCCCATTTCCATCCCTTTATTTGCTGTTTTCGGGTTAAAATAGAGCCTTTGTTCATCGCATATTCCAGCTTCAGTAGGTGAAACAATTTTTAAAAAAGGCCTACTAGTATCGGAGCCTTTTCTTTGCTAAATAAAAAACAAACAAAATATTTTTTCTTTATAATACTATGGTATAGACGATATAAATAAACCTATATTATTTTGTATTTAGAATATTTTTCCATTATCAAATTGAAATGGCTAGCTAATCACAAAGAATGATAAATTGATAAAAAGAAGTAAAAAACAAAAAATTCAATGATTTATAAGGCAGATTATTTTTTCACCTAGTCATGCATGAATACAAACGATACGGTCCACTATGCCCACTTCACCGAAACTATTACATATTGGACACATATAAGCTATAAAATAAAAGAAATTCTGGATATTCGCTACAGATTCATTAAAATAAAGTCATTAGTTCGCGAATCGCAAAGACTTCTTGCTTATTTTTGCCATAAATAAAAAAAATGTTTTCCGAGTAATTTTATTATTAAAAGGGTCAATCTTGAAGTAAAATATATTAAGCAAAAAAAAATAGTATAGACGTTCATTTTGGCGATGGTCTTAAAAGCCGAGTAGTAAATTTTTGAAGGTCAAATATCTATCAATTTTTGGTGTTATCTCACTTTTTATTAGTCTAATGATGTTAATACCTCTTAAAATATTATAGGATATCTTTGAAAAAATGTGTTTAAAAAAATCTTACATGTATGAAAAGTGATTAAGAATTGATTGATTAGACCTACAAAGAAATATAGCCGGGTTTTACCAATCAATGTATTCCAGAGGCAAAGCCCAATACTGTGATCAGCATATACCTATTCCTTTCGCTATGAGTAAAAGAACTGTTTGTTGGTAGAGTATATGTTATTTAGGTACATTGCTTGTTGCCAATTTCAATAACACAAACGCTCAAACTAATCGTATTGTGATAACAGTAATTTTTGTATGATATAGTTTAGCTTCAATAAACAAACATGTAAACAAGTAAAATTTTCCATATTTACAGAGTTTGTGTTAAGAGTGACAATTCTATAATTTTACGCACATATAAAATACCCTCAAATAATCAAAATAAAGCACAATGACATTGAATGCAGATTTTTAAACAATGCAGAATTTTTCGAGTCAATTTCGAAAAGACCTATAAAACAAAATATTCCTTGTAAGGCATATACAAAAATAAACACGAACTTCGCAGTTAGCGAACAGTTACAGAAACATACAATAATAGTTTGTAATGAATAATAATAATACTTACACTCATGTGTTCCGTCATTTCGAACAGCGAATCTTTGTAATATATAGCGCACCCATCGTGTCTGTGGCCAGTTTTCTGTTTGAATATTCCCGAGTAACCGATTGCTTCGAATCTTGAATAGAAGGAGTCTAAATGCGAAGCTTGCACTTCTTGAAGGCAAAGAATCTGTAATAAAAATTAAAGTACATCTTAAGTACAGTCTTGCTTACTTGATAAATTAACTTCAACTTATTACAAACAGCAGATTGCAATTTCTTTTTATCTATATTAAGTGATTACTGCCAAATATTTTTATAATAACTGTTGGCAACAGACTGATAAAATGTTAACATGGAATCTTTGTAACGGACATACTTTATTAATATTATCATTATATTAGCTTTTTCATTTATCTTGCCTGGTTTTATAAATATGTAATTTATTTATTTTTATAATGCGGTAAATTTCATAAAATCATTTTATTCTATCAAGAGCATTCCTTGTTACTCTTAGTATATTTAAATATACGATATATAAAGCATTGTAGAATATTTCGGGCTAGTGCGTCCAATACATAAATAAGTATAATATTTCTGCTAATTATTAAATGTTTAAATAACAGCACTTTTGTTAATCTGAAATATAACTATTTGGACTTTTTTTATATTATGCAATATTTTCATGACCTTACCTACTCTTTTTAAGTTTTACAAAATATACTATATTTCTCAGAAAGGAAATGTGGCAGCCCTATTGATAGAAGTCCTTTGTTATCACAATGGATTGCTTTCAGTAGGAAGATAACTTATGAACACAAACAACATATACATATAGGCGTCTGTTATCACAAACAGTTGCGCAATAACGCATTTTGGGTGCATTAGATGTCTTAAAAATATATCAACCTGTTATAATAAAAAAGTAACATCCACATCAATACCACAATGTCTACGTACTGGAAGTGCAGTTTATAAAACATTTTTTAGATTTTATAAGTCATATATTTCTAGAATATTTTAGGGTTATGTAAGTAAGCACGTACCGTTTTCAGCATTCAGTTGTCTTACTCTCCATTCATCTGTTACATCCGAAACTACTAAACCAATTGAAATAAAATTTGGTAGATATATAAATCTTTGACCCAATTATTGTCAACCATATCATATATAAAAGGGCTTATTGAGGGAATCACCACAATATACACTTTTGCAATAAATAATTTTAAAATTAATAAAGAAAATAGACTATATACCTCTGAATACAGAAGGGAAATTATTAAGTCTAAAAGTTTGGAAAAAAACATAGAGAATATAGATTTTAATACTATATTAAGAAATATTTATAGATTACTGGAACTAAGAAGTCAATGGTTTTTTCTAAATATAATATTTGTTCTTGTTTACTCTTGGCCAGTTATTTTTCTAAATGAGGAGCTAGAATTAGCAGAATTCATCTTTTACTATTAAATGAAATTTAATTGGACCCAGAAACTTTAGAAAAGAAGAGAATGTAAATCAATTCATATATTTATTTATTTATTTATTTTAATAAATGAGGAGCTAGAATTAGCAGAATTCATCTTTTACTATTAAATGAAATTTAATTGGACCCAGAAACTTTAGAAAAGAAGAGAATGTAAATCAATTCATATAAAATCTAAACACCAACATTTTTATGTACTTTTAAAAAATAAATGATCAATATTGATATATAAAAATGTTAGTAGCAATTACATATGTAGTTCAGTAATAAAATTCATATATAGCAAGTCAACAATTGTTTTCTTCTGAGTTTATAACAACTGCCATGGACAAATGGGTGACCCCATTTCTTAAGCTTTGATTAACATTTAAATACAATCCGCAGATGGTGTGGAAACTTTTTTGTGATAGACTTTCAAAACACTAGACTAAACTTAGTTAATTTAGTTTATTATATCTATATTAAGAACATGATTGAACAACTCTTTACTCACATTGCATCTACTTGTACCATAAAAATACTCACATCAGGGGCTAAATTGATAATTTCATCATAGAGATGTGTTGCTCGGACTTTCCATTTAAGGTTTTTTGGAGAACATGTGCTATATAAATGTGGGTGGCACTCAAGCAGATACTGTGCTAATACATTGTATGACAACACTCTGAATCTGAATCCACTGCCAACTGCAAATATAATACAGCAATTAACATTAGGCTAAATATAACCTTTCATGATTAGATTGTGTAAAAAAATCAGTCTCCCAGTGTATTTTTTTGGTATTCAAACACACACTTTATAATAGATACACAATAAATTCTTATGCTAGATAAAACATTTATTATGTTATATCAGAAATCATAACATAAATATACTTTGATCATATATTTTTCTTTATTTGATCAATTTCATGAAAATTCTGTTTCAGTTCAATTAAGCAGAAATACCTATATATTTGTTTCTAATTTATTAACTCAATCATTTATGAATGTTATGAAGTTCTGTTTATGAAATTCTTTACCACTGACATTGTGTAAATAGGTTATAAATTTTCTAAAGTTCTGGCATAAATTACCACAAAAGAGCATGATTTAATATAGGACTGAATATATGGTTATATTCATTTAACATACCATCACATGTAGTACCATTCCTTCCTACTGTTTCCCAAACTCGGAAGTTTGGAGGTACAGTACTAGTTCTATTCCCAGAGGTACCAGTTTCTGCTTGGGATGTTTTTGACTCATCATACTGGGATTGCCACTTATTGAGATTATCATTGTTTGTTGAACTATTAAATAAAGGGACAAATGTAACACTGATAAGATATCAGCAAATTATATGAAAAGTACACAAATAGAAATGTAAATATACATAAATGAGCAACAAAGTTGCCCAAGGCAGAAAGTGTATTAAACCAATTTTGTGGTAAATTAAAATATTAATATTATGGCTTACACATCAAATTGTCCTCCTCCATAACTTATATGATTTACAGTGGGATTCAGTGATTCACCCATTTGGTTGCCTGCATTTGCTTCATTGGAAGTTAAAGTTGTTCTCTTTGCTCTAAACCTTCGCTTGAAACTTGCAAACAACCTTTGTTGTTGGCCACAGTACAATAATGAAGCTGGTATTGGTGTGTGTTGTCTATACTCCTTATAGCATGGCTCCCCTACACTCGTCACATATGACAACTCTCTTACATGTGCTATACAACTCACACTATCACATGTGACCTTCAAGTATCTGCAAAAACTGTTGGGCAATTTCAGCATAGCTTTATTAAATTTGTACAAGAAATTTTGGTAATCTAGTTAAGTCATGACTAGCCTAACTACCACAGCCGTTTTGATCATGCATTACTGCAATAGTGTCCTCTTTTTTATATTGCATTTGACATGGATTTTGCTCTGAGAGATTTAGTTTAATTACCTGCAAAGGAGAATAGTTTACTAGTATCACCACATTCCACAAAACCAGTACAAAATAACGAAATTAAAAGTTGGCCATTAGAGTAATAAGTAGTTCTTAAAACTTTCATGGTCATTGACATTAAAGTTATGTATATAAGGAATTGCTACCATGTACATAAATTAAATGGATAGCAGAGCCAAAATATCTCAATAAAAAACATGGTAATTACATGGTAGCAATCCCATATATACAAACTTTAATGTCAATGACCATGAAAATTTAACCAACATATTGCCAAATCCAATAAACCAATATGGACTTCCAGAAAGTATACTCTGTTATATGAGGCCTATCTAACACACTTAATTATGATATGAAAAAAATAACAAACAAGTAAAACAATACGTAAAATTTAATTCATGACCGATATGTAAACGTAAGTTGGTCCTATTGAAGTAATTAACAAGACAAACTGAATGTCAACGAACGTAAATGATAAACTACCTGCCACATAAGTAATAATCCCTTAAATATTTTTTTGTCCTCCAAATAAATAAAAACGCATTACGATAAACAAAACAAATTGTTTTAGAAGCCTATTATATAACTTTATTTCGTCCAACATGACACAAAAACATAGAATAAGATCTCTTATTTCCAATGATATGACAACAAATTATAATAACCTATAAATGGAAATACTTAAATAAACCATAAGTTTTATTAAGACTTACATGCAATTAGCTATTAGCCATTGTTAACTTGAAAATGCAAAGAGCAAAAACCATGACGAGCAACTAAATTCTACTATAAAAATACATTTTTATTGACCCACCGACCTCTCCTATCAGTTCGTTTCGTATCTTTCATACATTGACTTAAAAGTACTTGGACTCGGCAAACCTACAATTTATGTATTATCTATGCCTACAATTTAGCGTGCACACCTACCCTTCATTAAGAATAAATAATACATGGCGGATTGTGTTAGGGTTGTTCTTTTATACACTGAACTGATATTGATATCAACGAAATTATTTTTAACATAATACTGCCATACAAATATAGGAAAATTTTCAATAAGGATCTTCACTAAGGGATATCAACAGTTTTTTTGTTTGTCCGTCTTTGGAGTAAATTAATGGATAAATTTGGAGTAATCAAATAAAAATATTATGGCGTCACACCTTTATACATTTTCTATATAGTTGTGACGTAGTGGGCCCCCAAGCCTTTAATGCCTTTAGGCAAACTTTAATACCTATTATCTAAACCATTTCTTGTTGAATTGAAACAAAAAATACGTATGTTTTGTTTCTTTTATCTGGCTGACGAACATAATAGAATTTTTTTTTTCCCAGGCTACGTCTTTATCATTAAAATTATATATTGCATGTCGTAGAAGTGCAACGTTGTATAAAAATTCCTAATCAATCCACTAACAAGTGGATTGATTAGGAATTTTTCCAGTTATATGGACAAAGATTTACTCAATCTGAATTTTTACATGATTCAAGGATTTTGAATCATTAATAACACAGTTTGCTTTTCTTTTTGTGTAAATATCTATTGAGTTTTAGCCCATATGCATTGTTGCTAGTGCTGCAGCAAAACGTATGTATTCGGTATTATAATGGGTGCGCCATCTAGTACCTAGAAACGAAACGTTACTCACTAATGAATGTCGTTACTCGTATGTTTTTGTACCCAATACAACTGTTTTAATTTTAACATAAAAGTTGATCCTTTTTATTTTATTATTATGATCAGTGTCATTATAGTACCAAAAGATACAGATGTTTTATTTCATTTGTTTGTTCTTATTTCAACTATTTTTTTTTTTGGATTAATTTATTGTTACAATGTTGTATAATTTTATTGTAAATAGAAAATCGCTACGGTACGTTCTTGATTTCTCCATGACAACCCTTCGGGTTTTCTTTCATGTGTTGTGGTAGGGCAACACTAATGACAGCCCGCGCATATTATATTGTCGGTTAGAGATTATCTATGGAACTATGGAGGCCGGCTTGGCTAGGTTGTACTTTGTGAGTAGTGTGTTTGTTACAATAATAATAAAAGCTAATTCCTTGAATGTCGAGTTAATCATTTCTACATGGTGGCAGCGGTGTTATTAAATAATAATAAACATGGAGGCTAATCCAAGCAGGGAAGAGTCGAGACCTGTTAAACTTTTGATACCCATGCAAAATGTCAGCCCGCCGGAAGAATTTTCATTTGAAAGCAAAGATTGGCAAAGTTGGAATAAAAGGTTTGAGCGTTATTTAAGTCTAAGTGGGGTAGAGAGAAACGATAAAGATAAAATTGATTTGTTTTTATACGTACTGGGTGGAAAAGCAGAACAGCTTGTGAGACAACTAAAAGTGGAAAACTGTGAAAAGTATGTTGAAGTACATTCAGCTTTTGATAATTATTTCACACCCAAGAAAAATGTGGTTCATGAACGATATAAATTTAATATAAGAAAGCAAAAAGAAGGTGAAAAGATAGAGGACTTTGTTCGAGGGCTAAATATTTTAGCTGACTCCTGTAATTATGGTACATTAAGAGATGAGTTGATAAGAGATCGTTTAATAGTAGGGGTTGCAGATAGGAAATTAAGTGAACGATTGCAACTCATACCAGAGCTGAGTCTAGATGATGCAATAAAATTATCAATGCAAGCAGAAGAACAAAGGGAGGAAGCCAGATTGATGTGGAGACGTGAAGCAGAAGAAATGCAAATAAACAAAATAGCAAACAATACAGGCACTAAGGTGAACGAGGATGGAGGAAGAAAATGTTGGTGGTGTGGAGGAGCAATGCATAAGCGGGAGAAGTGTCCAGCGTTTAAAGTCAATTGCTATAAATGCAAGAGAGTAGGACATTATTCTCGTTGTTGTCGAGACTGGAAAAGGATAAACAATATAAATGAAGACGAGTTTAAGGTACTAGTACATCTGTCTTTAGGAGAAGGTTTTACTAAAGTTAGTTTTTTAATTGATACGGGAGCAGACATTGTAGCAATACCAACCCACATTCTTAACAAAAGTATTGTTATTAATAAATGTAAGGATAAAATAAGAGGACCTGATGGAAAACCATTGCAGGTATTAGGGTGGGTGTGTGTAGAGATAAAATATAATGATAAGGTGTATAGTGGTAGAGCCTATGTTATTGAAAATTTAAAATCTCCTATTTTGGGACGGCCTGCTATCAAAATAATGAATATTTTAAGTTTGTGTAATATGTACAAAAATAACAGTGTTGATAAATCAGAACCAGATAATAAGATAAAGGAGGGCAAAGAATTTGTTGATATTATTCGTGAATTTCCAGAAGTGTTTAATGAATTGGGTGTGTTTAAAGATTCTTTTACTATAACATTGGTTGATAATCCAAAACCATTTGTGCAGACAACACCACGAGTTGTACCAATTCCATTATTAAATAAAGTAAAGGGAGAGCTAGATAGACTAGTTTCTATAGGCGTACTGTCTCCTATTGAGGAGCCCACATTATTTGTGTCACCAATAGTAGTAGTTCCTAAAGATAATGGGGGGGTTAGAATATGTGGAGACTATACTCAATTGAATAAAAATGTTAAAAGGCATATTTTTCCTATACCTAAAGTAGAGACTACATTGGGTAGGTTAAAGGGTGCAAAGTTTTTTTCTAAAATTGATGCAACAACAGGTTTCCACCAAATAAATTTAAGTGAGGTTTCTAGAAAACTAACTACCATACTTACACCATTTGGTAGATACATGTACAATAGATTACCAATGGGCCTCAATTGTGCACCCGAGTATTTCTCCATGAAATTTTCAAATTTGTTTCAAAATCTTGAAGGAATAGTTCAACATGTTGACGATTTATTGTTATATACTGAGGACATAGAAAGTCATATAATACTACTTAGGGAGGTGCTTAGGAGGTTATCAAGAGAAGGTATTACAATTAATAAAGAAAAGTGTGTGTTTGGAGTTAAAACAGTTTCATATTTAGGCCATATTATCACTTCTGAAGGAGTATCTTTAGATCCTGATAGAGTAGAAAGTATTAAAAGATATAAAAAACCAAACAATAAAAAAGAATTAATGCAGTTCTTAGGGCTTGTTAATTATGTAGGAAGATTTATACCAGATAAGTCAAATATATTAGAACCACTGAATGAACTCTTAAAAGATGGGGTTTTATATTATTGGGGGAGTTATCAAGAAAATGCTTTTGACAAAATAAAACAGTTGATTCAAAGAGCACCAGTATTATGTCATTATGATCCTAACAAAAAAAGTAATTATTTCTGCAGATAGTAGTTCTTATGGTTTGGGGGCAGTATTGATGCAAGAAAATTCTAAAGGGGAAAGGGAGGTTGTGTCATTTGCAAGTAGAACATTAAATAGAACAGAAAAAAATTATGCTCAGATTGAAAAGGAATGTTTGGCTTTAGCATGGGCTGTTCACAAATTCAGAGACTATGTTGTAGGTATAACAGTTCTTTTAGAGACAGACCATAAACCATTGTTGCAAATATTGCAATCAAAACCTCTTGATGATTTAACGCCTCGTTTACTGCGGTTTCGATTACAGTTAATGCGGTACACATATGACATTGTTTATGTTCCAGGAAAAAAATTAGTTACAGCGGATGCATTATCTCGCTCACCCTTGCCCTGCACAGTGCCGGAGGTCGATCTACAGATAAATAGCATTGAGTATGGAGGTGTGGGTGATCATAAATTAAATAAAATAAAAATAGAACAAGGAAAATGTAAGGTTTGTTGCCAAATTACCGAATATACTAAAAAGGGATGGCCACACAGAAAGGATGTACCTAAGTTTTTACAAATGTATTATCAGTTTAGACATTGTTTTTCAGTAAAGAATGGATATTTACTTTACAACACTAGATTAGTTATTCCAGTAGCTTTACAAAAATTAGTATTGCAAGATATTCATCAAGGTCACTTAGGTATATCCAAGTGCAGGGAAAGGGCAAAGCAGAGTGTTTGGTCGTTAGGCTTATCATCTCAATTAAAAATTATAGTTGAAAACTGTCCTGAATGTATACAAGAAAGACATAATTTAAAAGAACCAATGATAGTAGAAGATGTGCCCAATAGAGCATGGCAGAAGGTGGGAATAGATTTATTTAAGTTTAATAATTATTGGTATATTGTAATTGTTGATTATTACTCGAGATTTATTGAATTATTTAAATTAACTAACTTAACAGAAGAAACTATTATAACTAAATGTAAAGAGACATTTGCCAGATTCGGCATACCTGACATAGTACGTACAGATGGAGGGCCACAATTTAAAAGCAAATTTAAAGATTTTTCTGTCAAGTATAATTTTGAACATATTATAAGTAGTCCTTATTACTCACAGAGTAATGGGTGTGCAGAAGCTGCAGTTAAAATTGTGAAAATGTTGTTGAAAAAAAATACGGATATTAATTTGGCACTTCTGGTTTACAGAAATACTCCTGGTGAGTCTGGTTATAGCCCTAATGAATTAGTATTTAATAGAAAATTGAAAGAAATTTTACCTATTTATCCTGATCAACTTGATGTTAAAGCAAAATTACAAGAAAGATTTAAAGTAAAAAGGTCACAGTTTAGAAATAGAATGGCAACTAATTATAATAATAGACATAAGAGTTCACATCTAAGTGATTTGCAAATAGGAGAACATGTTTGGGTTATTGACCTGAGAAAATATGGTGTGATTGTAAGAAAGGCGAAGGAACCTAGATCTTATTATATTGATATTCAAGGGTTTACTTATAGACGTAATAGATGGCATCTGATTCCAGCGCCTTTCAATTCAAATAAACCTAATGTAAAATCAACAAATGTTGAACAAGAGTCTGAAGTTTGTTCAGAAATGGGCTTTGGTCAGAAACTTTTAGAAGGGGAAGAAAACAGTAAATCTGATTATAATAATAAGTGTCAGGGAGATGAAGAAATAACAACAAATTTAAATAATAATAATAGTTTATAAGAAAGTAGTGATAATGAAAGCAATAGTAATGAACAGTTTTCCAGTGTTACAGAGGATAATAATTGTATAATTCAAGAAGAGTTGATGAAACGTAGAATAAGAAAGAGACCTAGATATTTAAGTGATTATGATTGTGAATTATAAAGAAATCTTGAGAGGAAGGATGTTGTGGTAGGGCAACACTAATGACAGCCCGCGCATATTATATTGTCGGTTAGAGATTATCTATGGAACTATGGAGGCCGGCTTGGCTAGGTTGTACTTTGTGAGTAGTGTGTTTGTTACAATAATAATAAAAGCTAATTCCTTGAATGTCGAGTTAATCATTTCTACATCATGTTTAACAGTAAATTAGTTTTCAAAACTATTCTATTTGTACTTTTTCGTATTTGTATTGATATCTAAGTTTCGAACTTTACAAATTTCAGTTTTATAATAATTTAGTTAAAAGGAATGGAAATGACTGTGTTTCGTTCATTCGTTTCCTGCAAAAAATGACTTTTGCTAGAGTCGCCATCTCGTGGTGGTGCCTTTTTAGTGTTTTTTTTTAAATACTTCCTCATTAACACGCCTCGACACAGGGTCACGCACGAACCTACCAAGAATAGCTGGTTGGAGCTCCGACCAATATTACATGGTTGCATGGTTTAGATCTCTTTATTTATAATAAAATAAAAAGTTTTGTCTGTCATTGTCAATGTCAACTACCTGTTTGCTCACCCTAAACTTTTTTTACTCTTTGTTGATCACCATCTTGTACACATCGACACCGGCCTTTATTTTATTCCTTTCCTATTCATATCATGAAAGAAATATTGATTCTGTAGTATCATAACATTTTTGTGAATCTAAGTGATATGTGGAACAAATTTCAATTAATATTTAACGCCTTTATCCTAGACACAGCTATTTAAAAGAAAGTTAGGAACAGTTTCAAGAGTGTATAAATTTTTCAATAATAGCTAATTTCAAAAAGGTAATTCACATTTGCCATATCTTATTTAAACTTATAGTCCTTATAGTGAAAACTAGCATAATTACCGCATATCATTACCAATTTAAATCTGTATAGGACAAATTTTTCGGATTACTTAATGCTTTTTGAAGGCGTACTGTTTCTCCGAACACGAAAATTCCTCTATATTGGGAACCCTAATACGACTCTAAAGGAATACATTTTCCGATATTTAATAATGCAACGGAGGTAGGACCCTGACACAGCTTCTGATGATATTGACGCATATGATTTTAAAAAAAATGGTAGAATGATTTGATATTTTTGGAATTTTCGTTGATAGACACACAGAGTAGCCCCTCTGAAAAACTGAAAAGCAATCTATAAATTATGAAATAAACTGAGTGAAACATTGGATTCTGGCGAAATCCACAAGAGCAATGAAAAAATTGTTGTAAATCAATAATTACAAAGAAGAAGATTAAGGCGTCTGAGATTACACAATAATTTAATTTCGAAGTAAGAACAAAGATATGAAAGCTTGAGTACTTCTAACATTGAACTTATAAAAAATATTGCAAACAATTGATTCAGATAGTGGACATTTAGCATAGCAAGTGCCGTTATCAGTGTCTTGAAGAAGCTATATAACAATTTTAATTTATTTGGTAATTGGTTTAATAATAAGATTTAATAAATGGAAAGTCGATCATCTACTATCTATTGTAAGGAGTAGGGTAAAATGACATATACTATCCTAAGCAACAAAAGAATACTATTGGAAAAAGATACAGAGGCTTTGGTGATACATTTAACTATATATGGTGAAGGTACCTTGCCTTTCCTCTCCTGTATGTAAAATCCATCCAGTATTACCATAACTGATTTTAGTAATTTTTGTTTACAAATAACCTAAAACTAATATACTTTTCCAGATTCCAAGAATATGTTTTAAAATAATAAAATGTTCAAAATTGAATCATATGTGACCCCTATTCTATTGAGTTATGTTGATAAATATGTACGAGACTTCAAGCCAGCTGATGCCCAAGTAAGTTTAACTTTCAATATTTCTTCCCTAATCAAATTATGATTCTATCATTCATCTTTTAATATTCCTCCAGCCAGAACACAGGTCTTCTCTATGAATAGAATCACATATGCTGAATGGCTCTCAACTGCACTATGTCTGCATCACCATGCATACTCACCAAATCACAATATGTCTGTATACACCTATACAGACATATTGTGGTTTGGTGAGTATTGGCAATCTTCCTTTTTGATTTGATTTTATTCCAGCCATAGGGAAGGTCTGTGCCTTAGTTGTGGGGACATTAATTAACCCATGAGAATGAGTAAAAATGATTGCATATTTAGCAGGAAATAACGTCACAATTAGGGAATGCAATTTCGCGATATTGTAATTCGGGCGAGATCTGGCGAGTTTTTGAATATCAATACCACGGGATCTCGCGAATTTCGAGATTGACACTTTTGTGTGTTTACTGTTTTACTGTAATATTTATTCAAATCACAATATTTGAATAAATTAGGAAAAATATAGGAATTATAGGTATTAATAAACAATTATTTTTACAGGTATTTTCACCAATATTATTATTATTATTTATTTTCAATTATATTTTATATATTTAACATTGTTTGACGCAATTATTTTTTTTTTACCTAAAACCTTTAAAAGAACAATTACTGTATTATAATCTCAGAAACAGCTCCAACAATTTTTATGAAATTAACTATGCAAGGGCTTTCAGAGACGATAAATTGGTTTAGTTAGGTTTATTTTTTTTATTTTATAAAAGCGCCAAGTGAAGCTTAGTCATCCATGTACTAATCTTTTAAGAAGCTAAACTTTGACATATCTAATTAAACTAATAAAAAAAATAAACAACCAATCGTCTATCCTTTGAACTCATTAACTAAGTTGAATTGTCTATTATACTGAGATTATTATCAATAAAAGAAAACTATGTGTACCCAGAGATCTGTTAGAGAATAAATTAACAAGATATACCAATCAATTTAAAGGCTTATTCAGTTCACTTCACACATCATTATTAGGAATAATTTTGAAAGTAACTTCTTAAGAAGCACAAAATTTCCAAAGAATCTTTGCTATTCGTCTTATTATTGTGCAGGCCAGCCACTGAGAAGACCCTTTCGAAAACACAAGTACTGTAAAAGTGTTAAACTTCGCCTTTTAAACCCCCGGACCCGCGCCGCCGCAATTAGAATAAATCATTTTTCTGCTCGAGTGTAATCTCGTTAAACTCGCGAGATCTCGCCCATTTTCCGAGATCAATCTCGCTAAAAAGCCGAGATCTCGCGAGAATGAGGTTGCATTCCCTAGTGACATCATCTATTGTCGTTATAACTACTACTTCGTTGAGTACTGATGTTATAATTGTTAATTTATACATATTGATATTTTCTTATTTCTCTATCTATAAACCAGGTTTCGCTATGGGGTGGGGGTGTGGCCCTACATAACTTGGTGCTCAAGGCTGATGTGCTACAACAAGAGGTTGCATTACCATTCACCCTTGTCTCTGGTCGCATACACGAGCTACTTATTCAAGTACCATGGACCAAGATTATGTCTGAACCCATTGTTATCACCATTGATACAATCGGTAACATAAATATATGCAACTGTGAAATATAATCTAACTGTAAATAGAATATTCCATGTGAAATCAATGTTATTTTTTTCAGAATGTGTTCTTAACTTGAATCCACCAGAACCTCAAGATGACAATTCACCACCAGAACCACCAAGGTACACTTATATAAAAAAATTCAAGCAATTTTACCAATATTTTTTTATAAAAATTTAAACATTAAAATTACATTCAAGTATTTTTTAAAAACAAACAATGATTAAGGTATCATTAAATGGGTTATGTTTTATTACTGATCAGTCACTTTGTAGACTCAATTTCTTTATTTTCAATTAATTTATAACTCGTTCATAGCCTGCAAGAATAAACATGACACTAAGTTTGATGTTTTTGGGGATATGCATGAATTAATTTTATAAGTTTTTGAGCAGGATATTAGGTTTAAGTTGTATATAAGTTTTATAGTATACATATTGTATTTTTTGTTATAGTAAATAATATGGTGTAAATAGTTTTTACGGTATTGCCTCGCAGGCACTCAATTCTGTTACTGGCTGTTTACATACATTTAAACAAATCATGAATTTGAATTTCTAAGATAAAAAAATAGACTTCTTTCCCGCCATTATTGTATGTTTTTTGTTTAGAAATTATTTATTTTGAAAACGCAGTGGGGTACTAAAGACAATAGGATTGCAGTAATTGCACTGTACAAAGTAAGTAAGGAGCCAGCCGAAATTTTTGATACAATGAAAAAGCTAGGGATTAGCCGAATGTTTGTGTATCGTAGCATTCAAAGTTACACTGAAACTATGTCTGTTGATGACCGTGAGAAATCCGGTCGACTGTGGTCTATTCGAAAACTAGGCCGTTAATGCAGTCAAGGCCTGAATTCGTCGAATTCCATAAGGAAGCAGAAAATCCTTTCCAGAGAAATGAGAATCCCACCGAGGACACTTTCGGATTGTCAAACAAGACTTAGGTCTAGGAGCTTACCAGAGATATACAGGACATGCCTTAAATCAGACACTAAAACAAAGAAAAGAGGTTCGAAAGATCAAAACAGCTGTTACTTCGATACGCAGATAAAAAACAGAAAAATTGTCTTTAACACTGAAAAAGTTATTTTACACTTTGAATGTTTCGTGCGCTTCAATTAGGTAGTAATGTTAATAATTTCTGCTCTGATTGCTTTTCGTTTGATGCTACTGTAACTATTGAAAAATGTATATTTGTTTGGTGATGCTAAAATATATTATGTATTATTTAAAAAAACGATGTTTTATATTTAAACTTTATGTAATTTTAATTATTAACAATTTAATTGTGTATAAAATATGTTTACAAAGACTTTTTTTAATTTAATAATAAAATTGAGAATACAATAAATTTATTATTAAATAAAAGAAAATCGATATAACTCACTATGGTTGTATTCTTATCAGAAGGACTCAAGTAGTGGAAGCACCACCAGGCTACATGCAGGCGCTAGTCCGTCGTATCGTAAGCAATATTGCATTGCGTGTTCATCATCTTATCGTGAAGTATGTTCAGGATGACATCGTGTTGTCTCTCAATGTGAAACATTTGGCTGTAGATAGTGCTGGGCCTTCGTGGGAACTGGCATTTGCTGGTGAGTTGGACGTTTGGATACGAAATTATAATTTTTCATTAAATATTTTTAGTAATATATATGACGGATTTGATAAGAGAGAGAGAGAGGAAACCTGACTAAATACTTATTGTGATTATAATTTTCTAAATAAGCAGAAACCGAGGTTTAGAATTACTTATTAATTAAATGCTAATGGATAATAAAAATTGCAAATTGCTTTTTATCTATTTACAAAAGGATCATCAAAATAAACTAAATTATCGATCTAAAAACTCTTTATTCATTCGTTAAATATTTTTTACGTTCAGAACATTTTTGGCCGACATGAAGAACGAGTGAAGAAACTTGGCGGTTCTAACAAAAAATATTTACAAAAATCATGCCATTAACGAAATAACAAGAATAGGTTACACTTACAATATTACATTATAATTTAATTCAATAATAATAATAATTAAATGTTAATTTACTTAATGTGTGAATTGTACAAAAACTCCATATATATATTAACCAACGAATTAAATTCATTCCCTTGGCCCCCATTTCTTACCACCGGCATCTTTCCCGCCAAAACAAAACTTCCTTTGAATAGGACTGAGATGGCGCTAGTCTCGCGTCAAATTAAATTATGTTTATATAATAATAACTAGTTATTGCTTAATATTCATGTAATAATTTATTAATTAGTTTTTCATTTATTCTGAGCTGAATTGTAACATTTCAAATAAAAAGGATTCAATTTAAAACACGTTTATTTGTGTTTGTAAAACAATTACTTTTTAATGTTAATTTTTCAACTTCAAATAGTCAACTGAGATGTTGATATTTTGAAAACACAGAGTTATTTTATAGTTATAGTAATTAATTACAAATAATAATTTAAAGTTATAGTAATTAATTACAAATAATAGGCTTACAGACAACATTCTTAGTAATAGGGTCCCGTTTACCCTTTATTTATTACACACATAAGACTCAACAAAATCGGTCCACTATTGTCGAATATATCATGAAAGGCAATTCAGATAATAATACTGTTTTGCACAGATGTATTAATAAAGTGAACTGATTTTTTTTGTATGTTACTATCTTACAACAAAACAGGCGAAGTAATAACTTGCCTGAATAGTACAAATTATCTGCGCATAACATTATTACCGACTGAATTTGTAGACTTAATTTTACTGGCAGCTTCGCGTGTAAATGTAGAGTGTATAAGTTCTAATTAAGATTGTATTGTGTGTCAGATTACTATCTTACGACAAAACAGGCGAAGTAATAACTTGCCGGAATAGTACAAATTATCTGCGCATAACATAATTACCGACTGAATTTGTAGACTTAATTTTACTGGCAGCTTCGCGTGTAAATGTAGAGTGTATAAGTTCTAATTAAGATTGTATTGTGTGTCAGATATCGATCCAGTGGAGCCTGTTATTCGTCGGCTGGTGCGGTTGGACGACCTTACTTTGTGCCTCGATCGTGCTGACTCCGATGGCAAGATACGTTTTTACCAAGAGCCTCTGCTCTACCGATGTCAGCTAGACCTCAGGTACACTTGCGACAGTTATGAAGAATTTAACTTTCTTATTTAAATGTTATTTTTTTCTGGTTCTATTCTCTAGTGACTCCACTACTCACTTGTTCGGATGATTGATGCATGCAATATTTGATTATCTTATATCATCAGCTTTTTACTTCGTCCTCACTGCAGGGGCTCAGGCCTTCCTTATGGATGGTTAAGAAGGACGGGTCGTCCACGCTGTCCCAATTATTAACGACTGCAAATCAACCGGGACCAACGGCGTGCTTTCTGAAACACGAAGTAGCTTGAGATAATATTTTTTTTGGTCACCCACCCCGGCCCTTACGAAAGTTGCTTAACGACAATGATCGCGTGCCGAGGCACTCATCCACTACGCACCTAGCTACTCTTATCTTAAATGGACCAAACTTGAAAGCTGGTGCTATTTTAAAAATCCTTGCCATTTAATGTGATGAATAACAAAGTGATTACTGAAATCATGTCACTGTAAATTAAGATAATAGCGAATAATGACTTCTGAGATATACTACAGTTGAATATAGTATTCAATTATTAGAGATATTTTTAAATTTTTGTAAATATAAATAATAATAATAAATAATGTTTAGAAACAGAATTCTAACCATATATATAAATGAATTCTAAGCATAAGCTGCCGAACAGATAATAGCGTACAAAATTTCTATATTTGATCAAATAAATTTCAGTTACACCAAATTTTTTTGATACCCTTGACAGTTACACTAAATTCAATTGTTTTTAAAGAAGCCCATAACATCAATTGAACCTGCTACTGACGTATTACTAATATTCTGTCTTCCTTATCTTAGAGTATTAACGCGCTTGGTGTCAGCTAACACGCGGCGTGCTATCGGCCTCAGTGTCCAGTTGCGATCATCTAAACTCGCATGGGGGGTGACCAACGATCAGCTAGTACTGTTACTGAGACTTCTCAATGAGATACCTAGGGCTGAAATTAAGCTACCACCGCCCGCCCCTAAAATGACCGCGCAAAGTTTGCCGCTGCGTAAGTAGTACTTATCATATTGTCCTACTATTACTAAGAATAGCTGGCTTTCTAAATTTGTTTGGAAATGGAACGAACCCTTTTTGGAAAACGAATATAAATTAACACAGTGCCCAAAAATAAATGCAAACTTACTACGCGTAAATATGTATTGTGATTAGTTATAATTAAGCGTTTACTATTTAATGTAATAAAAGTTTCCGTGTACGTGTGTAGATAATTTAACTCCGATCATCTACCTCATGCTAAATTAATAATTTCGTGAATCCCAACATATGTTTTGTGAAGCACTGGGGCTACATGAAGCACATTTTAGAAAACGCTGGTGTAGAAAATATAAACTTTATTCTCAGATACATCACAAAACTCAGCGGAGCCGGCTCGTGTTGAAAGTTGGTCAGAATGGGCGTGGTCCTGGTTACCAACTTTGGCAGACCGTGAGGGAGCGGAGGAAACACCAACACCACCCACACCTATACCTATCGCTCTGGTCGCTTATCTTGATGACGTGTCACTTGTACTTAAGGTAGTAACAGCACAACATTATATACTAAATCACCATAGTCTAATTGATATTCAACCTTATTGTCGTGAGATTAGACATTGAAATCAATTGTATAAATTTGATATTTTTGCATCTTAACTTTACGCTAATATGACTGTTTACACAAGCCTAATTCTGTAAAAAGCAAACCTTACGAGAAATACTGAGACCGAAACACTGAGTAAATATAAATCGTGCGGTTTCGAATCGCAAATTTGTGTTATTGATTATTATATCACTTTAGAAAGGTTTCGACAATGAAATTATTCATTTATCCGTGCATTCATTGTTAAAGATAATGGAAGTGGAAAGTAGTGCGCGCAAGCGAGCACGCGCAGTTTTAGAAGTGAGCGCATCACACGCAGCGATTAAAAGTAAAATGCGTGCGCCGACTATGATGCGTGTACACATTGGCCTTAGGAACATCACGCTTAATGCACGTGGCAAGTGCCCGTGCGGTCATACTGGAATAAATGCTGTAAGTTTTATTTTAATTTCTCTCACTCCTTATAGTATTAAAAAGAAGAAAGAACAGAACTCTTATAGACTTACTCGACTGTCTGTCTGTCCGTCACAGCCGATTATCTACGAAACTACTGGACTGATTGAATTGGAATTTGGTACACATACATAAGCTATACCCGAAGACTACTATACCATAACGTTAATTAATGAATTTGAAGTAATTTGCTCAGAAATATTCTTGTTACTTGTAAAGTATTCTATTTGTATGCAAATTTTTTCAGTATAAAGAAGAATCGACGGTATACTTGAGTAAGATTGAAGCCGATTTGCCAGACAAGCCTTGGACTTGGCCTGAAGAAGATCCAACTGATGCCAGGATAGAATTGGCGCAGGTCGCTGATGAACCGTTGCGCGGTACTGTGCATGCATCAGTAAGTTGATGAAGAAATATCAATCCTAATGATTTTTTCCTGTGTCATTAAAGTAATTAGAAATATCTTTGATTCTCTTATTTCACATTATGGATAAATATGCTAATTGTATTCCGATTTTTAGTTTCAACAGTAAGTCTGTAGTTCAATACTAAAATATAAAATCATCATATTCGAACTCTAGTATCTATATATAGTCTGTATCAATGTTTTTTTTAAATTGAGTTTTTCTAATAACTGTGAACGGCTTGAATCTTCACAGCAAGAAAATCGTGCCTCGACAGAGCAGGATATAGAAGATCGTATTGAAGAGCCTACGGTATCTACGGAAAATATGGACCCGTTGTGGCAACATATGCAACCTATTCTGTTTGTGGAGTATAGCCATGAGCGTTCACCTCCACAACCGTACACCAACCCCTACGAAAACCCACCCAGTGATTTTCAATACAGGTAAATATATGACATTCTTTATTATTACTTCTAAGTATACACGGCTGCACGTCAAGTTACCACAATATAAATTTCCGCAATTCATTTTATACTCTACCCTCAATGTATTAAAGTTTGAAACCAAGTGGAAAATTTTGTCCGTTTTGAATAAACTCACGTACCGTTGACTGTACATATTGTATGGTTTTAAGTCTTTAGATTATAACTAAATTTTGTCTTTCATTAAGAGCAGTGCAAATACTTGTGAGTCGCTCGTATCCTAAGAATAACAAAATGGGCGCAAGAATTTTTAAATACATGGACCATATTAGATAGCTTTAAAATCCAGGACGATGTTTAAAAACTATCCAAATCGTCTTAGGATACTACAAAAACCGGAATTTATTTTAGGAAATCATTGGCTACCCTAACTTAGTAGAGCGTACCTGCGAAATTCCAATAGAGATTACAATTAAGTAATTTCCTATATTATGTTAACGTCTGCAAAGCGAAAATACTTTAACGGTTAAAAATGCTGCATAACATGTATGCCGGTTCTTATACTCTTAATTTCATGTCAGATCACTTGTGACCTGGTTGTGCTACGAGGTTCTGAACATACATACTTACGTCTTCCACTTTCTCAATTAATATCTTTTGACTTCTTATCATGCCTTGATAATTCGCTATCGATTTAAAATGTAAGTTATTATATTTACAAGAGAATGAGCTTGCATACTATATTTCTACAATGTTTTGATACCATAGTACACAGCTTTCTAATGACTTGGAGCGAGTAGAGCTATGAGGTAAAAGCGAGTTGACGAGCAGCGATTGTGTATTTATGAATACTTTTGTCACTGCTATTGCTACGTATCTAAATTCATAGTACGGATACCCGCCAATGCGAGCGTTATAAGCGATTATTTGCTTCAAAAGCTATGCGTATTTACTAAGTCTTTTGGCGAGTATTCTGCCAAGAAAACACTGCTAAGCGAGTTTATCTCTGGCAGTTCTTTTCGTTCAAATACGTATAGAAAACGAGATTATATCACAAAACCAGTTAACGAGACTGACAAATGACGTAATGCATCTGTTTTTATTAATGTATAGAGAATTTACATATATTAATGTTTCGTCCTAGTTACTGCTTAGCGAAAGATTGCAGATTTGAATCTGTATCATGCACCTGCGATTGTTAAATTATTTTGAATATTTTTCATTAGATGTGATGAGGTTTTCAGTTTTTTACTATAGTATATACTTATAGTAGCTTAAGCACTCTCTTAATTAACTCTTGATGTTATCTTTTATGTTAGAATTTATTTTACTGAAAAACTAGTTGCTATCTTATTGGCCTTACGTTTGGTCTGTGGTGGAAATATCAAATGTTATGCTGCAATTATTTTTTTAAGCAGAGATATTATAATATCTAATAAGTACTTTCAGTTTTAATACCTGTATTATTGTAAGTTTTTAACATCTCTGTGTTAGAAAATTAGTAGATGTTTTTCGTACCTATCTATTAAAAAGGAGAAGATTGTCCATTCTTCAATTTTTTATACATCATTACGTCATCATCATCACCAGCCTACTAATGTCCCCACTGCTGGGGCTTTTCCTATGGATGGAATCGACTTAAGTTGAATAGGGAGAACCACCACGCGGGCCACGTTCAGATTGGTGGGTTGGGTAGATTTTTAAATACATCAAATTACCAGAAGACGGCCTTATCGATTTGGAATTTATTATTATCTTTAATATTGTACACCTTCCAGCTTTTCTCTTTGGTTCTAATATTATGATTGGATTTCAAAAAAATCATCTAAATTTTCTAAAAAAAATTTAAGAATTTCCGATTGGTACTTGTCTACGTTTTTCAAGAAGCAAATAAAATATATATACAGGAATAATTTAAAACCACTGCGAAGATTTTGTGAAAATAAACTTTAAGTAATTTAAACAAACACGTATTTTTTATTTTGATATGTTCCAATACTAAAAACTAAAGTTATCGCTTATCAAAGATCGAGATTTTAAAACTTAATTTAAGGACACCGCGCGCCGTGCGTCAGCTGAGCGCTCGCTCGACGCCGTAGGCAGGCATGTACTCGTAGGTACCTATTTACACGGGTCACTGACCGCTCATTTTGTTAGATTCGTACTGGATTTTATGCCATGATATGAGGTGATTTCTAAGAGTAATTCCAATTTTCCCTTCATACTTTTATGGTTAAGGCCATCAAAAAATAAAAGAGAAACATTTTCGTTACCTAGAAAAAAATATTAATGTTATGCCGAAGTTACATAGGTTCTTCTGCGTTAAGGCGTATTTAAAAAAATTGGAAACAACTACGTATTTACAATAATGTTGAATCAAAACAAATACCTAACTAATTAGCTAATTACTTACCATGTATTTTAATATTTCTTCAAAATGAAGTCCACGTCTGCCCAGACATAAACGTGCACATTTCATTAAATTGTCATTTAATTTATTTAAAACACTAGTGTCACTTTGACTTTACTAAAAGCGTTATTATTTTTTATTGTTAAGTCTTCTAGACTTTGTGCCTCCTCTACATCCCGGCGTTTGACTTTTTCCCATAAGAAACAGTCCCTCACGTGTGAACAATGCCTCATCCGTCCACAAGATGTTTGCATCGCGGTGATGTAGAAGCCACTCACATAAGGCTCGACGTGGTACTGGGTCTAGGTCATGGAACTGCTGAACCAGCTGAAAGTGGTACGGATGGAGTCCGGCTGTTTTTAGCAGTTTTATTACCGCAGGTTGGCTCACACCAAAGAGACATGCCGCATCGTGGGTACTGACGCGGGACCGCGGGGTTACGGAACCCAAAGGCCCGCATACGAGGTATGCTCTTCGTCGCATACTTTCTCCGAATTGCACTTATGTAGGTTCTCACCACTCAGAAGATAAACTCGTACCATCTCGTAAAACTCACGACGGCGGGTGCGTCGCGTGCGCAGGAACGCGAGGGCACGTCACATCGGCGCGTGCGTATGAGTCTCACTGCGCCGCTAATATCGCGCGCGTCGCTCGGTCCCGGCGGGGCGGCGGGGGCTGTGGCGCGGGGCTACCGGGTGCGGCGGGGATGCACGGTGGTATACGCAAGAGAAGACGTTTTCATTGAAGTTTTATTTTAGAAAATGTGTCCATATTCTACCGTTTCGATAGGGATAAAAATATTTAAAAAAAAAATTAAACTAATTATGGGAAAGTGTTCTATTACTGATACTGAATCACCAAAACAAATTTTTGCACTGGAAAAAAAATATTCCTGTATATATATAACGAAGACACGTATTGCCCCTCTTCTCTTTTTTATAAAAAATACTATGTATACTCAGTAGTTATTGATGTGTATTGTGTGCGCAGTGATTGGGTGGAAGTGTGTGCAATGAGGGTGCAAGTTCATCCCCTGGGTTTGGTCGTGAGTCCCGCTCTAGTTCATCGACTGAGTGCTCTATATGCCGCGCTAGGGGATCTGCCGCCGACGCCTGTCGCCGGTGAGTACATCACACTATCGAAACTGAGCAGCAAAAATATTAAAAAATACTTCGTAAGAAAGAAAAATAATGTTTATCTAAAAGGTGGTTAATATTAATATCTTTTAATATTAATGGTTCTATTATATATTAACAGCCCCTCATTTTCTTGCCGGTTAATGTACTAACCGGATACGGGTATCTATGATTTAGAAATTTTTTGATTTAAGATATAAATAAATTATATATTGATAAAAAAAAGGAGTACTCGCAATATTTTTGAAATAGGTAATATTTATGATCTTTCATATGTGAAGCGCGTTTTTTGTGTGCTACGCTTTAGCATCTTTTTCACTAATGTTTAACAAAAACGAATGAAGCTTTACATGTTAGATATAATTATGTAACAAACATCCTATTTTGCAAACTTATTACTTTATTAATTTGACCAAGTAATTCGTTTGTATAAATAAAGACGAAACACGACTTATTATTTTACGCAATGGTTTACGCAAACTTACTTGAATCATTCAAAATTTTTGTACTGCATCAAATTATTAGCAATAAAACTTAAATGTGTTGTTAGTTAGTTTGTGCTATTTTGTTTTAGATCTGCCAACTCGCACGCTCACCGTAGAAGAGTGTGAGGCGCTAATGGAGAACTTGCCCCAGAAGCGTATATCTATAGATATGCGCGAAATGCGCGTGCGCATAGTGCCCTGGGATCACGCGTCCGTAGACAAGACTATGGTGCCTTTACTTTCATTGGACATAGAAGTGCCTAAAGCCGTATTTGTCATAACCGGGCCATTGTATCCGCACAGGTAAGAGTAAAACGCATTTGTCTTTCAAGTGTATTTTTAGGATCATAATTGATTTTACATGTTCTTTTACCTTCATTAATGCAGATACTGTCCCCGTGTGCATTGATGGGTGTTAACGGCTGCAAAGCCTGGACCAACGGTTTAACGTGCCTTCCGAAGCACGATGAAGCTCGATATAATAAACTTTCGGTCACACATCTTATGGCCGACCCTTGCGAATGTTGCTTAACAACCATATCTCAAACCAAGCACGTTAACCACTGCGCCGTCAACATGATTGTCTAATATTTGCTACTTAATATTGATTTTGATTCTTTTTGGCAAGGGTGTGTTCAGCGTCGTGCCAAATGCCAGAGGACTCGGGCCCACTGTGGAACGCCTCACGTTTACACGTATCGGGCACGGTGAGTTCAGCGCAAGCTCAACTGTGGACCGGGGAAGGGAATCCGCGACCGTGCGCGAGAGCAGACATCCGCTTTGCGCTACACATGTTGCTCAACAAGCACATGTTCAGCAGACGGGAGAGCGTCTTGCTCAGCTATATTTTGAAGCTTCGTGAGTACCAATAATAACAATTTACTTTATAATTGCAAAATTAAAATGCACTTTTGTGTTTTTAAACAGGATTTGGAGTGATAATTATCCCGATAGTTATCACGATTATTATCTTGATAATTGTCTTTGTAATTAAAAAACTCAAACTTGTTATTAAAAGAAAAACCATATTTGATAATTGTTTAAACATCTTTAAACAACTATCAAATATGATTTTGAGAGTCGTTTAAAGATGTTTAAACAATTTAGAAATCAACATTGTCTAGGATGGACCTATAAAAATAAAATATTAAAAGCCGGCTTTTTATTAAACAATTTTTCTTATCATTTTGTTTGTATAATTAGTATAATTTAAAGCTTGTTTATGTTTGTATAAACGTTTAAATAATTATGGATGCTTTTCTGCATTTTAAAAATTGTTGTCAGGTACTACAGATAATTATTCTATATGTTAAATCCAGGCTTAGAATTATCCGTATACCAAATCTCATTTAAATCAGTTTAGTAGTTTTTGCGTGAAAGAGTAACTAAAATACTCACAAAAATTCACATTTATGATATCAGTATGATTTTTATAATGCATTTGATAGACATATACATAATAGCGGTCGTTTGAATTTATCATCTTCATCTCCAGTTGCATATGGATGGAAAATAAAAGGTAGAAAGGTCCATAACGCACCACGCGTACTTAGCTAGTGCAGCCAGATATAGCTAGACTGAGATACAGCCACGACCAACGGTTCAACGTACTGTTAAATATATTTTTCGTACATTAATTTGATAACTATTAAACCTGCACTAAGCAATCCTCTATTGCAATAGCATTTAAGATTCATTGTTTGAGCCAGTTCTCCTACAGCCACAAACCGATACTATAAATATAAAGATATTAAATATTGTTTCCTTATAACAGTACAATACTTTCCAAAGTATGCAAATACTCAAGATAATAAATTTATGGTCAACAATCTGTGATCGATCCTTGAGTAACTTGCTTCATTTTCGCTTCTCAAGCCGAACACGCTTCCCGCCCACACAATATTGATACAATTAATACAGTAGTTTTTACTAGTTAAAGAAACACTTTTTGTTTTCTATTAAAATAAGGGATTTACTTGACTACTATAGGCGAGGTGAATGTGTGCGGTTCATCTGCTCGTCTCCAAGCTGCAAGCCAGGTGATCAGTTCGTTGATGAACGAACGTCTGTCACCGCTACTTCATCATTCCACTTTAGCAAAAGATGCGCTCAATGATGAAGGTAAGTCTATTTTAACTGTTTTTCAATTTTTTTCGTTATATTATGTACTAGCTGTAACCCGCGGCCCAAGTGGTCTGAGGGTACTGTGTGCACACTGGCCTGCTATACTGGAATCTTAAGTTATTTTCATTTAAAAATCTGCCAATAAAAGCATCCACCTTTAAATCATCATCTTTAGCTTATTAACGTAGTAGATTAGTATATATACATCAGGGTTCAATAGCCGCAATCTACCTTGGATGGCGATCAAGGAATCTGGTATGAAAAGTATTATATAACTAGGGCACGAAGCCAGAAATGACAAATGTTCTTATAAATTACACCTTAAGATAATCGCATTTCTACAAATAAATAAATTTCCTTTCATTTTATTTCAAGATAACATATATAATTTTATCGAAATAGACAAATATAGGTCACACATTATAATAACAAAGGAAACAACGACAAGAGATTTTCTCATACAATACTATGTAAAAACACGAGTATACACTTTCTAAAATAGCTAAAGATAAAATGAAATGATATAATGGTTATTTTTGGGAGACGACATTTTGAACACCCAAAATAACACAAAATATACATGCAAATGACTGCATTTAGTAATTATGCTGGTTATGTTACTATGATGTTCTTTTGTATACACCGTTTATTGTTTATATCAACAGAGTCTGTAGCAATAGACTTGACAGCGGAGGAATTGTCTCTCCGTGGTTACTTGACAGCTAACGTGAACACACACATACTATCGCTGCAGTCAGCGCGGGCTACCGCCCACCACGCACCGAGTAAGTATATATACGATTTATATGAAGACATATTATAAATTCAATATTTATAACATCGCACATTTTTTTTATTGCTACAAAAATAATATATAACCCCCGTCCCTGATATTATACTGACGTAATGTTACTTTGATATGATATTGGCTACTTATTGTTTTCAGAAGACGAAGAAGTGAAGCAAGCCTGGCTGTTCTCAGCACCAGATGTAACAACCACCACGTAAATATTATCGTCAACCGTAATATGAATTAATGTAACCGCCAAAATGGCGATATTGAGTTATATATACAGTTCGACTGCAAATTTTCCGCTCTATCGATTGGTGTATTTAAAATCTCGATATCTTGAAAAAAAATGTCGAGTACCTTAATAAAATTTTAAGTAGATTTTTTCATTTATATTAACTTTTGTGACGTATGATGCAATTTATAAAAATAGATAAACTGTAATTTACTGTAAGGGCAGAATAAGAAAATATTTTTAACGTAACTACTCAATGAATGACAATATCAACAATGGTCCTGTGTAAAAAACTGAATTTTAGAATGAAAGTTATTAGAATTGCTACTTTTAAAAATCGGATTTAAATAATGAGATAAAATACATTATGAAAGAAGACGCAGAAACTTTCCGATTTCCCATGGGTCAAGGAACTAAAATTTCGTCAGGTAAGGGAAAGGGCAAAGGAAAACGAACAACAGCAAAGAAACTGGAGCCTAATGAAAGGAGTTTGGTCGATAATAAAACTCATAATGATTTACAGAAACTGTACCGGGCACGATTACCAATTTCTACGAAAAATACATGGATCTAAAAAAATTGTGCGATGACGAAGTTATACCTAAACAGTATATTCAAGATTATTTACAGTTACCCTACACTATGAAAACTGATTTCTTAGATGACATAGGTACTTAATAAGAGGAGGAAGAGAACGTGACTAGTGATGAAGAAACTAAGGAACATAGTATAAAAACTGAAAAACCAAATAAGATAAATAAAAAAAAAGAGATAAGCTAGATACAAGAGTTTCGTGCTCAAAAATACAATGTCGTAATTTAAGAAATTCAGATTTACAACCCACAGCAATTGAAAAAAAGGAGCAACAGGAAGAAAAGGCACTAAAGGTGAAAAAGACTGCAAAGGAGAAAAAGGAAGAAAAAGCAGTAAAAATAACATTACGAAAGAGAACGGGAAGCGTTAAACAAATACAAAAGAAAAAAAGTGGTGAAGCAAAATAGAGAAAAATAATTAATCATTTCAAAGATAAAGTAGGTACTTATTTTGTTGATGAAAACAATTATGTTGGATTATTTTATTTTCTTGTTATTGTCATGAATAATTATGTTTCGATACGTGTTAATTGAAAAGTTTTCTCTTTATATCATTACTAAAACTTTGTCTACTTGCACACGATTTTTCAATTTAGATTTAGAATAATTCTATTGCCGTCAGTTTATTTCCAATTTATGAAAAAAATGATTTGTTTTTATTTGGCCTAAACTGTGCTTCTTCAGATTAAAGTTTTAGTTTATGGACATCTAAAACTAAACTTTCTACTAATCTAATGCTATTTCGATATTTTTTTTAGATTTCCTAAATTGGTTTAGTTTGTTAACTTTTTTAAAATCGTTTATTAATTATTATGAAAGTAGTAGTTATTCATGAACCCCTTACTAATAAACCCTATTTAACTTAAACAGTATTTAAAAGTGATGCTGTCCTGTTAAAGCAATATTGACATAAAAGTCACAGCATCACTTTAAATAATATCTAAGTTAAGCTAAAGCTAAACAAGGTTTATAAGTAAGGGGGTTAATTCGTAGCTGAAATGATTGTTCTTTCAGTAGATTTTTTTTAATTTATAGCTATTGTAAGTACTTTGGTACTATTTGAATAAGGAAAATGAAACAAATAGGTGCTTAATAATTATTGCATTCGGAGACTGATTTGTTTTGTAACTTTGATCTCAAAAATAATTACGATGTTATTAATTGAAAGCAATAAAACTGTTTTTCTAATGTGGCTTTTTCATACTGAAACCCTTTTTCACAAACTAGCAGTAAATGTAAAGATTATTCTATTTTAGACCTTAACATAAGAGAATAGGAATGAAAATTCATGAATCATCATACTATAACGTATATCCATACACTAAAAATAGAGTGATATACGTTAACGATTTTTATATTTTTAGTACTAAACGTTAAATTTGGAGAAATGCAATGTGAGTTACTTTAAAGCTGTTTATATTTTTTTCTACAAAAATCAAAGTAACTCGATATTTTTTCGAAAAAAGTGACGTAACCACCATGTCATCTTGGAAAATATAAAACTAGGCTTCATATGGTTTATTTATATTAATAGATCTAAACATTTTACAGAAACAGTTAAAACAGTATTTAAATCGGATTAGTACATAAAAAGTTATAACTGTTTTTGTAATTTCAATTTTGTTTTTTGGCTCTCCTGTAAAGTAGCCATTTGGCGGTTACATTAATTCATATTACGGTTGACGTTATACCCTCATATTTGTATGACAAAGTACGTAAGCAAACATTGAAAGTATGAGACATTTTTAATCACTGCGTATGTAAGCGGAATATTGTGATTTATGTTTGTTTTCTATTTATAAATCCATATTGATATTATAAAAAGGAAAGAATTGATTGTTTGTTGCTTGCATTAAATAGGCTGTTAAAAGTACTGGAAAGAATTTTAAAAAAATCTTTCACCTATATAATGGATAACTACATCAGACATGGGTGACATTGGCTATAATTTACCTGGGCGAATACAGCTAGCAATTAATATAAGATAACATTATATACGCTGCTCAGATGTAAAATTAGTAGCTAAAGGCAATGGAAATTTAAAATAACATAGGTAACACAATACCCAGACCAGAGACAATATAGAAACATTTTCTACTAACAGGGAATCAAAGTAGAGAACCCAAAGCACAGATACTGGTGTGGCAACGGTTAGCCCAGGAGATAGTTCAATATTTGAAATTAAAAATGATATCAAAGAAATTCATATATATGTATAATATTTTGAACATTTTAACTCTCCAGTAGGCACAGCAGTGAGACAAAAATTATTGGAATGAATGGTTAACATAAAAAAAATTATATTGCACAAAAAACTAAACTGTTTTATTTCTGTGCGATATGCTCAAACTTTTTATAATGCAAAAGTACTTATAAAAGATCCTGACTAATAATGAACATGCCAAAGTAATGTTGCTCTGCTTTCACGCCTAAACCACAACTGATTTTAATGAAATTTTGTATAAAGAGCTCTCTCTCTCTCTTTCTCTATAAAAGGAGTTGGTATAGAAGTTCGTTATTGAAAGCGGACGAAATCGTGGGCAAAAGCTGAACTAAATAAATAATTATCTACTTCTCGTCAATAAGATAATGTTTGAATGCATATTTTTTGCAGTCCATACTTACGGTTCGCAGTGCAGTGGTGTAAGTTACCGCCGTCCAGCTGTTTGGAGTACCTAGGTTTATGGACGGAGCCGATATCATTCTGTGTTGACCCACTGTTCATAGCGTGGTTAGCTTACAAGCCCACCGTTATCCCTTATCGTGGTGAGATGAATTTTTGCATATATTTTTTGAATTCAAGAAATATTGTTGTCAGTTACAGCAACAAATTTGCGTAAATGCACTTAATGTATAATCATTTAAATAAATAACTATTTTATTTACATATTTCTATTGACAATAAGTTAAGACTTCGTAGAAAATTAAATTCCGTAAATATTTACTATTTTATATTTATTTATATTCAGTGAAATTTACCTGTATATATATTTTTTTATATACAGTGCATATCTAGTACGGGTACTCAATGGTATATTGATTACATAATTCAAAAGGGTTTCGACAGTAATATAATGATTTATTGTAAATCGAACTTCAAAGCCAAATGGGGCTCGCGTGTGGCGGGTTGCTAACCAATGGCCTAGAACCTTTTAAGTTTGGATAAGGTAGTGATATTGTACGATATTTTTGAGTTTATGTCCGTTACCTTCCACCAATATATTTTTAATTAAAATAGTTTCTTATTTATTATTATTTTATGTTTATACTTGCTGATATATGTCATTTAACTAGCTTTATGTATATTTTGACAGAATCTCACACGCAGCTTAATACTAGTGCCAGTCAGTATGGGCTGCGACGTCGGCCTACTCCTCCGGTATTATTTTTTATATTTCTCAAAGTATACTTCGATTAATAATACATCTAGAGGCTCGGCCAGTCTCAAAAATGGCCGAAGAAAAAACGCCTCACCTTTTATTATAGGGAGTAATCACTTTCTTCTCAGAGTTTCTTTCGCCAGTTTTTCTCAGACAAGACTATAATTATACGTATATTTTACTAAGAAACCTAAAATTGACAATGCAACTTAATACTTACCCAGTTTCGGAGCTCAGTTGTCATCTAGAGTATTATCATAGAATATTTTCTGTCGCAGTGTATAAACGAATTCAGAATGGTGTGTTATTTTTTAAACTAATTTTATACTTTATTATCTGGATCATCATCATCATCATCACCAGCCCTTTTACGTCCCCACTGGAGGGGCTCAGACCTTCCTTATGGATGGTTAAGGAGGATGGGCCATGCCCCTCCACGCTGGCCCAATGCGGATTGGAGGGTATTAACGACTGCAAATGCAGCGGGTCCAACGGCTTAACGTGCCTTATTATCTGGATATTAGTTTATATTCATAATAAACAGTTGCTGCAGATGATATTTTTCAACAAGTGAATGAGATATCGACATAAACAAAACTGAGCCTTATGATTTGTAGTTAAGGCATATTATGTTAGATTGATATTTTTTCTGATATTTGAGTATATTTTACTACTTAATATTTTTAGGATGGTGCCGTATTTGAGTATTGTTTTAGTATGCGAGGCGTTATCTAGTTGTATTGTTGATCGAAGAAAGTATGCAAACAAACTGTAATTAGTGCCGACTGAAAGACATTAAACATCAAGTTTATCGTTACTAACATTATTTTTCTATGCAGTAGAAGTAGTATTTATGTAGCACGAAAATATTATGACCACATCACATATTTTGCTCAGATTCTAACATAAGTAGCTTAATCATTTGTATTGTGGAAATCTGAAACAACGAAGATATATTCGTTTACGTTTCATAAGTAAAAAAAAAGATATACACTGACTTAAAGAGTACTCTAGGCTTTAGAGTAGGCTTTGTTAATAAGCTCATATGTATACATACGAAATAGAGCAGAGGTGGCAAACCTTAATGTTTCAAATATTACAATAGATGTTTAATGAAGCTATAGACGGGCCATAAAATAATCTTGATTTTGTTTTAATTTGGGAAAATTGTTCTACAAATATTACATATTACCTCTAAGCTCTTTAAATCAAAGTAATATTAAAGTGATTTCTGTCGTTCTAATTTCTGTCTTAATAAAAATGTCATAGTTAACTTTGAGAACTGTGATGCCCAAATTTTTGTGTCATATTAGCTTATCATACCTGATATACGGGTATACTACACAGTATATTATATACAATTCTATATAAAAAAGAGTGTTGTTGATCAGTCTTCCAGCGGTCGCGCGGGTAGTCGCGCGGGATCTGGCGCCGAGTTGGTTCACGTGCGTCCGCGCAGCATCGGCTCCAGCAGTGAACCGAGCGAACAGAAACAACCACCAGCCGCCGTGAGTTACATATTTGATAAAGACTTTGGTATTTAAATAAGTACTGTGGATCCAGCACTAGTGAAATTGACACATTTTGGTCACCTTCATTTTATTCCATTCTGTCTCGTTCCATTCCATTTAAAAATGATATAATACCTACTACTCTTTTTTGTTCTATTCCATATATTCTATAATATCCATTCCTTTATTACATTTATTTTGTAAGTCGTTATTATTTACTCCCCTTTTATTGCATAATAGCTTTCGGTCAACGGCTTCGTCCGCGTGCTCCTATGTTATAGATAAAACCTTCCTTTTGAATTATTGTATATCGATGATAACAGCATTAAAAACCGTTGTGCTATTTAAAAAATCTCAGCGTACAGACAGCGGAAAGCTATTTTGTTTAATTTTAAGTACTATTACTAGTGGAGTAGAACCAGTAAAATATTTTTTTTAACGTAAAAAGACACACAGGGAACCCGTAAAGGATCACTGCCTTTTCTGTCTGTCTGTACTTTACATCCGTTATTTCTGTGAGCATTAAGGTAGCAGGCACACCAACGAGTGAGGGTCTTTTATATTAACATAAATTGTAAGCAAATAGTGACACTTAGTGATACAAAGCATGTAATTAGTGACACTGTAAATTAAGAGATATTGGTAGATCTTAGAGTACCTGCTAACTAGACTTCTAGGTAGCAGGTACATTAGAAATACTTATAAATAGTTATACTATACTAGTTTTAATTATATGTCAAAAAATTGTGACTTTTTTTATACCATTTTTATACCATGAACTTTCATTTTTCAATCACTTCAATAGAATACAAGATATTTCTGATTATTGGTTTAACTGCTAAAGGGTGGGACTTTAAAGCTAATAAATACACAAAACTGTTATGACTGAAATTATGATTCTCGTGTTACATAGTAAGAAGTAATAAAGATGAGATCATGAAATTATGCAAAATTTACGGATATAATAATAATTAGTATCATAATGTCTTATCAGGCAAAACCGGAACCTAAGTATTGGGATGGAGAACGCGTGGTTAACATTCACACACGCTTGCGTCGATCTCTGGTGAACATAGAGCTGGGTATGGTGCAAGTGTACGCGACGAGCGGCACCGCATCCGCTCTAGACTGTGCCACGGTACACGACGCTATGGAAAGACACGCCAGATATAACGAACCGGTGTTAGCACTAAGGTGAGTTATGCTCCTTCATTCGTTTAGATCATTTAACTTATTTTCAACAATTTTTTTTTTGCTAACTTCACAAACAAATAATCATTCTCTTTCTGTTCATGTTCATTACAATTTACGTTGCGTTCCTCGTCAAACCTTACTCTCGAAATTCCTAGTCATTATATTTATTGCCTTTCCTATACATAATATTATTATATGTATACATTATTTTGATATATTTGCTATTTATTTGTTTATTCTTCTCAATATTGCACCTACTTTCCATAGTATCTTTATTCTTTATCCATTTTCACCATAGGTTGCCTGGAAGAGATTGTTTTTTAGCTTTAAGGCTGCCATTTGTGTACTTATTCCGTTAAATAATGAGTTCCTGTAAACTATGTTTCACATTGAGTGCAATAAAGTATATTATTGCTGGTAGTGAGAGATGACTACTTACCGTTATTATTAAGAGGTGGAAAATAAATTAATTACTTTTATTTCGTAGGGCTCGAATTTACATTTCATATGAAATTTCACCACATTCGCTTTTCATCTAACCCAAAAGTTTAACTGGCCGTAACGGAGTCACAATTTGTGAGAGTTAGTGCTCGCTGTTTGTTTTAATTTGTCGTATTCTTTAATCGTCAGCTTTTATTAATCAAATAGTTAAACAACTTATCCAGAAAACATTTTAATTCATTAAAAAGAAAAAACAATTATCCATATGACAAGTTACAATTAGATAAACGATGGTAACGGGCAGTAATGGTGAAGAATTGTAATTAGACATTGGCGTTTTATTTTATTTAGAACCTTTTCTTCTCACAGCTTAGGTCGTGTTTCCATGCACTCAAACTCGACAAAAAAACATCTTTGGCAAGAAATTAGACATGATGGTCCCACCTTCATCAATACTTCCACTACAACTGATAATAGTAAGTGATTGTATAAGAAATTTACAGTAGCTACTAGCTGTTACAAAGTCGCTTGCGATGCGGTTATCTCCAGAAATGACTTAGTAACAAATAGATTTACTTTTTTGTAATTTTATCATTTTGAAGTTATGTAATAAAACTTGCTTAATTTTAATTAAAGTGAACGAAGCATCAAGACAACATGTAATTGTATAAACCATTTTGAACAAAATAATATTACAATACATTTATATTAACATTAATAACTAGTTATTTATGTTTACTTTTCACATAGACGTTTTTTTTTTTTTGTTAAGTGATAATGCACAATGTCGTTATTACATTTTAGATGAGCTTAAATTATAATAACGATGTAATTTTTGAGAATTTTAAATAAATAAATACCAATTGTTTGGTATTACTCCACAAGCTGAAGAAGACTCGTTTCCGTGGAAGTTGCGTTTGGCGGACATGTCTTGCTACATACTCGGTCTTCGTGCGGTGACGGAGCAGTCGAGTCGGGAGTTTTCCCGGCAGCGGTCCCAGCTCAAAGTCCCGGACACCACAGTCAAGACAGTGGTGGAGATGGTCACTACTACTGTCACTCTGTCTGTAGTCACGAAGTCCCTGCAAATCAAGGCTAACGTGAAGAAAGAGAAGACCGGAAAGATGGATGCTGACACTGATGACGTAAGTTTAAACAATATGTCCAATTACTGTAATCCATTTTGAACTTAACTAGCAACGAATAAAGGTTTACAATCAACTAGTGAAATTTAATTTTTATTATTTACAAACTTCATGTTCATTTTCAGAAAACAAAATATTTTACTGCCGGCACGGACTTCAAACCGTCGACACTGAAGGAGTTTTTTAGAGGCCCTGCTAAGTATGAAGAATTAACATGTTAAGTCTAATAAGAAATTGATCAAAATCAGTTATTTTACTTTTATATTATTTTTTTGCAGAAGGAGAAAGTCAAGTACTACAGTAAGTTGCACATATTTATTAAATTAAAACGTTTCTATGCAATTGGCTAGTTGAAATTTATGTGTAAATAATGACTTTGTAGTATTTCTTACTCTAAAACTAATTGTAAATATATTTTGTTTTTGTAAAATTGTTATTTGCGATTTATAATCAGTGGATTATAAGAACTGAACTGCGAGCGGCCACGACCGAGTATCGTGTGATACCAGATTTATATCTGAAATACTTTCCCCAAAATAGTCTACTAGCCAGTTTAATAATTTTATCTAACGCTTGTTATTCCCTGACTTTGCCCAACCGCGTATGATGTAGCTTAATGCAGGTGAAAGAACTTTTAAAATAAGCCCGTTAGTTTCTGAGCCTGTTCAATTCAAACAAACAATGCAAACCTTCCTCATTACAAAACTAGTTTAACACAAGTGCTGACAAGAAATTTATTTAAGTAAAATAAGAAACTTAAAATTCCTTAGCAGCCGATGCCAATACTAATCATGTTTTTATGAATATTTAATAAAGGCTTGTCTGTGTACTCAATTGTATTATTTCGTTAAACAAAAATGCTCTAATTATTCAATAAATTGTGTTTGTGTATTTAGAATGTTGCTGAGACACCAGATAAGGAATCTAATATGCATGGTCCAGTTTTGAGGAGTGGCCCGTTGGTATCTCTCGGCGTACACTTGCATGCTGATACGCCGCCTATCATAGTGAGACTGGATCATGAACAGGTACAAAATTACACTAACCACACGATGCCACTGTTGAATAATAAAAAATCTTACATGTTTATATATGTTCATGTATATTCCAAGATAAGTAGTTAAATCCTCCCAGTGTGGAGTATCTGAGACAACGAAGGTAGCACTATACCAAGACCCGAGACGATATAGAAAAGTTCTCTTTCTACATCCACCCGACCAGGTATTTGGATACCTGGGACCTTATATAAAATATACAAGAAATCATATTTGCGAGTTTGTATTAGTCAGAGGTTCTCATATGAATCATGGTGATTTAAATTATGTTGAGTTGAATTTTGCCTACCTATATAAAGTTGAAATAAATCGAGTCTAGAGATTATTCAAAATCATCACTAAGCTATTAGTGGCAATAAAATTGTTGATAAGTTTGAGCTTATTAGGTTGAGAAGTCAACTTCATCTTACAGCCACTCACTAATCACATGATTCTAATTGTCTTATTCCACTTAACTACTCACGGCCGGCTTTAGAATTACTATAAGGTTTAAGATAGATAAAACTAAGTATGATAATGACCGCAGGTTCATTTGGTAGCAACGGCAGTGCACGGTGTGCAGCACATATTGGTGTTACTACAACGAAGACCTGTAGTACCCACAAGGATACCGTCGTATACTTCTATAGGCACCTCCCGACGCTCCCTAATAAGGTATATATTTTCACATACAGTATACCGTAGCAATGCCTTTTTTAAATGCCATCAATAAACGTCAAGATCACATTTAGTTGGCCAGGATAATTTGTCATCTATACATAATATGAAGCAAAGTCGCTTCCTTCGTCTGTACGCTGATATCTTGTAAACTGTACAACGGATTTTAATGAAGCTTTCATCAATATACTAGAGAAAGGCTTATATGTACAAGGCCACCCGGGCGAAGCAGCGGAAAGCTAGTATATGTATAAACAGTGGCCTAATTGTCTAAAAAAAATATTTCACAAATCGCTTTGAATTTGACAGACATTCGCAAATTTCACACTATATGTGACATGTGAACGCATTTGCGATCGCGACATTTTTTTGAAACATATTGAATGAACGATAACGTTAATTTGACGTAAATCGGAATTGTCTAAGCAGATTGATTGTTACAAATACATTTAAAATCTATTGGGTAAAGTCAAATGAAAGCATTGAACACTAACTGCAATCTTTCGACATTTTATGTAGTCTTTTATTGTGTTTTTTATTTTTTTGGTAAGGATGTACTTTATATACATTTAAAACCCAATAACGCTCATGATTATTATTGTAGAAATAACAAAATCACTCGTTACGGTGGAAAAAATACTAAGAATACTTACTTGATTGCTGTTGTATTTGCAACTACTTCACAAAATGATTATTTTTTAACTACCACAAAATTTGCAAATTTCCCTAAGGTGACTTTTACAAGATGTAAATAAATTCCTCCAGTGCTGTGTTACCGATTTTTTATACGTGGATTTACTCAGAACTCTACATACAATTCTTTTTAACAGCTATTAAAAAATATTTTAAAATTAAATGCCTAGTTTATCCAACTTTTCTGACAGATGTTGACATGACGAGCTTTGGGCTTCAGCGATACCTCCTACGAATCAATACTTTTACTTGATATCTACTAGTATAGAAGTTATAAAGTGCCTTTCCTTTGTCATCATTTTTAGAGTAGATTTGATACTATTAATAATCAATAGATATACTCTGTTTAACGAAGAAAAAGAAGTAGGTCTAGAAAGTATTTACTATGTATTTAGTTAGATATTTCTAACTGCATAAAATTAGTAGGGGTTAGTAATCATTAGTTAGTCATTAGACAGGGCCGCTGTGCCTGTGGGACTTTTTCATAAGGACTTAATAGACATTAATAGACTTAAGACACCATAACAAAGAGTAAACAGACTGATGCTCACGAATTTTTGACACTCCTCAGTAGTGATACAAACACTTACTTATTTCACGATACTATTAACTACTCGGTTCTAAAGTATCGATGCTATAACTATCAAAGTGTATTTACTCGTATCATCCCTAGACGAGCTGACATAAAAAACGCTCTTGGTGCGTTTTAGTAGTACGATAATACGATGTTTTTGTTTATGTTTTTTGTTGAAATAAAACGTTTTCTTCATCTAACGTATGAAACGATTTAACATTCTATTATTTTTTTTATATGAATAGAATATATTTAGTCTTTAGTCGAAATAGAAGAGTTAATTACAATCGCACAAAATCGTAAAGATTATTTCACAACTTAACAAAACGAAATGAATTATCTATGACATTCTATATCATTCAAATCATCATTCGTTCCGAAAGCAATTATTGTGACTTTAAATATTACGCAATTCCATAAATCACTATCACAACCGTAATACGTTTGAAAATGATAATTATAGATTTTAAAATTAGACAATTAAGCCACAGGTGTATAACCAACACAATTTTTTTATAATGTGTAAATGTATATGTTTAATGTTAAGTCTACAGTTATTTGTGGAGGCTTTTAATTAGTTCTTTATAAAATAGATCGTAAGCAAATGAGTAATCTAAACAATTAGCCCTAATAAAATTAAAAAAAAAATAAAACTAACCGTAACGCTATCTGGCGCGTGCTATATGTAACTCGTGGTTTCATTTGTTCTTTTTTTTGTATCTAAAGTTTTAACTGTAAAATTATATACATACTGATATGTAAAAATTTTTGTGCTTCAGAAAATTTTTGTGTTTCAGAAAAGAGCAATTCGATCAATTTATAATCTTAGGATTAGGGACTCTTTAAGGGAGAAATTTAAGGAAATAGACATTATGACTGTTGCTAATCATCAATACATTCTTTACTGAGTAACTTACATGTACGTTCGTAACAAATCATTAGTTTGCCCTGTCTCCCAAATTAGGTTGCCCTGTGTGTCACGAGTCAGTGCTCTCTTAAGTATTACATTTTGGCTTATGCATATTAAATTAACGGTGCCTGTCACTAGACTGCAAAAAGTTAATAACTCTTTCAAGGGTCTTTGTGTGCGCTTCTACAATAAGGTCCCAAGCAAAATACAACAATTAGATATCATGCAGTTTAAATCTACTATTAAAAAAATACTTATTAAAAAAGCTTATTATAAGGTATCCGATTATATAACAGATAAGAACGCTTGGACTTGAGATGATCCAGCAACTGGATAGGTGATTACTTCTAAACTCATTATCTTGTTTCCATTATTATTAAATGATTATGTTATTATTATAAGACCATAGTTTTTTTTTTATTTTTATCTCTGTTTATAATGTATTGATCTGGTAATGACATGGTTTTTGTAAATGTCATTACTCTTATTAGAGCTGGTGAGTTTCTTGCTCGTTCTTCTTATCAGCCAAAAGACGTCCTGAACGAGTGGTAGGGAAAAAATGTTGGACGATTCAAAAGTACTTTTAAGAAGTCTATTTGAATAAAGATTATTTTGACTTTGACTTTGACTTATGTTATTTATTGAATCTTTTCTGCCCATAAAATAGCAAGTGGTGGACCTAATGCCATAAAGAGGTGCCTTTTTGTAAATCCAAAAGTCGGTATCAGTAAAATAATAGTATGACCTAGTTTATAATGAAAAAAGTTTGGATTAGTCTGGATTTTTAACGAACTACCTATACAAAATGCTATAAGTTGAATTAATTTCCAACGAGTATTAAGACTTATAAAAAACCATTAATAAAGAAGCCGAAAGTGTGCAGAAAATTAAATTTTTATTTTAATATTTCAGATCTGTCTCAGAAATAGAAGAACTTCGAACACCATCAGAGGAAACGCAAAGTGAAAACCAATCTGAGAATCGTTCTGAGTTAATACCCATTTTTGAAGCTCATAGTGCGAGTAAGCGTAAGTAACATTATTGTTTTTTATTACACCTTCATTCACCTAACAATACATATCTATAATAGAAAACTCATTAAAAAACGACTGCTCCAAGTACCAGATTAAACACAAACTAATGACCTATATGTATATAATTAAATGACAATATTTCTATTTTAATTCAATTTAGTACAACTTCACATTAAAGATCGTTTTATTGAATGAATGAATAGAAAAAAAAATTGCCAGACCATTCACCTGGTCAGTGAGAGGTCGCTGATTCGAGTCCAAGCGTGGACAATATGCGAAAAATGTTTGTTTTTTCAAGAATTTATATAAAATTTGTTGTGTTTTTAATAAAAACCTATTTTTGTAGAGACTGTGAAATTGAAAATGTTCTTCTGGTTCCAATGGGTGGTGAGTCGCGCTACCCTAGTGGTAGCAACTAGAACGGTCAAGCTAGCTTTTGATATGGACGACATTATATCTACAGTTGACTTGCAGTCACATTATAGTCAGCTCAAGGTCAAGGTCGCTTCTGCATCCGTAAGACACTATGAAAGGTCTGTTATTTTTTTTTATTAAATAACTATATTGAATCAAGTTGATTCCAAATTCAAATCCAACCCTTAATTCCGATTGGGCATTAAATAATAAATGTTTTGTGATTATCATATTGAAAGTTGCGATTTATTTAATTTAATGTAAGAAAAAATATTTAATTTTTTATTTTTCAAAAATCAAGAAGATTTGTGTCATAAATTTTTTAGGACTGGCAGCTACGACTGGACGGCAGGTGTACTGGGAGGCAGAGTGCTGGAAGCAAGAGAGCCGACAAATGCTATAGAAGAGAACCATTTCATGTCCATCACAGTCACTCAAGCGAGGTGAGATGCAAATTAGAGATAGCCGTATGTTCATGTAGTATTCGATACTCAGAATTCTTGATAAATTTTAAGAGTCTCTTATTTGTCCGAAGTACGTAGTTAAAAAGCAGAGTATTCGCTGAAATTGTGCATAACTATTTAAACACCAAATACTGCTGAATATTTCGTGGACTCAGTATATATTTTATTAAAAAGCACCGAGTGTTAGTGAGACGGATAGCGAATGCATTATTCTACCTTATAGTTATTGAAACAAGACTCACTTTCAATTTTAACCGTACGTTCGATCATCGTCAAATTAATAGGTCTGCTCTGCGCAAAGGAAGATTCACCATGCGCCATATTTGTTGGAACTTCCTATATATGGGTACTACAAAACTGGTACTACAATTAGTTTTTTAGTTAATTCAAACAGTTGTACATTAGAATTTTCACTTTTGTCACTGAACGGTAGTACGAATATTTGTTTAACACTTATTGAATATTTTTATTTCACATTAAGCTATTTCGATTTCAATATGTCGTTATGCGTTACATTAAAACATTTTTATATTTTAAAGGATTTCTAATTTACCTGCTAATTGGAAAGAAGAACTTAATCCGAAACTGCTCGAGGAAAAGGTTAGTATTTCTTATTTAATAATATAACTAACATAAGTACGAAAGTTCATAAAAATAAAATAAAAAATACCTTGTTTACATTCTTTCTTAAAAAATAAAATCATCAAATTAAAACCCTGGCCCCATTGAATTTCAAAATGAATGAAAATTTGTATTGTTAGTTTACTCATAAATAAAAAATTATACATCTTTAGACGATTCTAACTAGACATTGGTATTTGAAATCAAGATGAAATTCTACCAGAACTGTTTTATTAAATACTAGTTATTTTTGTAGAATTATACGATTCTACTATGTCTGTAACTATTATGTGTGTTAGAATACGGACACTATGTGGGAGATATATGCTACTGTGGCACCGCTTGAGGCAGTTTTGCAGCCCGAAGTGTTAAAGAACATAGTTTCATTGGCTCACGAGTTTTCTCCGCGCTCATTTTGCCCGCTACAATCTGAAGTAACTGAGACAAGGTAAGAAAGGTTTTATTCATGAGATTTTGTATTTAATTGAAATTTTCTTACTTGAACATAACTAGGAGTTACTTATTTTTACGAGCATTTAATTAATTTGCCTTGTTAGTATGTTACTTAGTGCACAAATCTTGTAATTTAAATTTGATTCACTTTCCAATGTAAGTCAGATGACAATGCGATATTAGGTGTGAGTAAGCTGATGAAATCGCTAATAAAATCGGAGACGAGGAAATATACATATTATTTATGCGCTACAAGCTTTTCAAGTCGATTATTGTTAGTGAAAATTTTTATTATAATTACTTTAACATTAACGTTATGAACTTAAGACAAGTTATTATTTACTTAAAATTATTATTTACGTTTTATATTTTTTTATTTAGTGGCCTTTTATCTATATCTATTTTATGATAGTACCGTCGAGTGTAGTTGATGTCACGAGACTATAGTATGTAATTGTAATAGCAAGCGATTTCATAGTCTAATGAAGTCATTTTTCAATTTGAAACAAAAAAGGGGGGATATACCATTACCGAGTTTCTTGGTAGTACAAGGCCGTAGATTCAAATCTATCTAAATTATTATCTAATCAACTTGTTGCTAGAAATGTTATTTCTAAAGTATTTAAACTTGATGATGCGGATAATCGAAGAATGTATTGTCAACTGTTTACAGAATAACCAACTGGCAGTGGCCGATGTGCTATGTGAACGCTGGCGGGTTACGGTTACTTCTTACCAGTGAAGAAAACGGCTGCATCAACGATGACACATTCATATTCCAAGTACGTACTCTGATGTACCCTTTATGATCATCCAGGGTCGATACTACCGTTGTTGCTTTTCTATTTCTTCAATAAAACTCGGTATCAAACAACACGGTTTGTACGATTTCACCCATGTAAATTACAGCCTATCATCCGCGCATGATATAGCTTCCTGTAGAGAAAGAATGTTCATGATCGGATCAATATTTCATTAAGATTACCCATTACAAACAAACAAAGTTAGAAACTTTATTTCGTTACAATATTAGTATTGATAAATTACCTGTGCAAATATCGTTCGTCTTCAAGTTATTAATATTGTCACTGTTGATTCTTTCTCTGTGGATAGAAACACATGCATTTAGAGTCATCTATATAATATTATAAAGAGATTTTTTATTCTTTGTTTGTTTGTTTCTATGAATAGGTTTGAAAATACTGGTCCGTTTTTTGAAAATTCTTTCAATTACGGGAAGATTGATTTGAAAGTTAATGAAATCTAGAATGGCTTGTTAGATTATAATGCCTATAAAAGTAATGCGTCATATTTACGGTTACATATACATCTATACATCTTGCCATCTTATAGAAAATAAATATTTTAATGTATAGAAAATTGCAATATTATCAATAAAAAGATTAAAGGACTTTTGAAATGAAATAAGAAATTTATTGTAATTAGGTTCGTGTGGTGTTTTTATGTGCTTGTTGTTGGCATAGAACACTTACAGTTCACTAGGTAATGACGTCATAAACACTTGTCTAATCTGGGCTTTTATTTTCCTTTCGAATTATGTTTAAATGAACTCACTAACATGCGTAATGCTTGATTGCTTTTTCAGATAAATAAACTGACGGTAAATCCATATCCAGAGAATCCAATCTGTCGGTGAGTTCAGTATTATTTTAAACTAATAAGTTACATTGTTTATTACTTCTACATATTTATATATTAAAGGTTTCATAGTCTAGTGTCTCATCCAGAATCAATAGCAATCTGTATTTTGTGATCTGAATTGAATGCTGTTAAAGAAGTATTTACAAGGAAAAAGTCTTCATGTTCTTTTCAAGTATTTTTTAATTCTAATGTATATGTAAAGTTCTAGCTGACGATTCTTGATATTTATAAACCATCAACTGTATATTAGAAATCAATAATGTAGCCTACCTTGCTGGTCATATAGTACAGACTTACAAAAGTAAGCAAAAGTCTTACGTTTATATCACATACATTATTATGGTTAAAATTGCTATTTGCTTGAATTGACAAAGGGAAGTAATCAAAAGCTGTAAGAAGTCATTCGCTGTACAAAGTTTGAAAAATATTCAACGGCTTTCTGTTATAACCTATTTATATAATCAATATTTAGATAAATTTTGAAAATAAATAAGTACAAATCCTCAGTATAATTTCTTTGATGTATACGAGTTCTTTTTCCGTGCTCAATGTCACTCGCCATCCTTACAATGAATTATTATGGCTTATTTATAAAGGCCCACAAGGCCAGCATCCGAAGTGCGGCTGATTTCTGTGGGCTTATATGGAACATAACGCAATGTAGCATCATATGGCAATACATGAACGGAAGAAAGAAAATCGCTTATTTTCAATTGTAGTAACTCAATTATATTCGTGCGGTTTGTGATATCAATACGATGTAAAAAAAAAACTGTTACAGTCGTCCAGTGAATACAGCTGCGGACGTGAATTGGCTGGGCAGTACCGGACTGCTAGAAGGGCAGCAGTACGAGGTGCTCGTGCACGGCTGCGGTATACGTTCCGCACAGCTGCACCAGCTCGCCTGCCAAGAGGTATTAATAATAATAATAATTGTTTTCTTACATGTATGTAGATTCTTATTAAGTTAATATTATTTTAAAGTATAGTTTCTAGTAGTGATGCGCCGAATAGTGATTTCACCGAATAAGCGAATACCGAATAATATTCGGTTTAACTTTTACCGAACTTGATATTTATTGAACACATTCGTCATAGGATTTATATTATTATTTCTTGATAGTGAAAAAAGATGCCGAATACGCTTAATACCGAATACCAAACGAATATTCGACGCATCTCTAGTTTCTAACTATATTAGTATTTGTTTGTAGGGAAATACTGATCCGATCATAAAAAATGTTGTACGGAAAGCTACATCACACGCGGCTGACATGGGCTATAATTTACGCGAGTAACTATATTATCTTGTCTTGAAAATACTTTATTAACATATTGGAACAATATTGACGCAGGTTAGCGAAAACGAACTGTTGAAAGGAACAGGCGGCGAGAACCCCGCCCTCAAGTGGACACAGCCCGTGATCTCCCCGATTATCACACCTATGTTGCACAAGTAGGTCTTTATTATTTATTAATAATAATTAATTTTTCAAATAAAACTAACACAAAAATAACAATCATATCCTTGCGTTTTAAGTTTTTAATGTTTATATTTAAAAAAGTAATCATTGAGCAACTGAATAAGTTGCTATGGTTTTTAGTATATTAAAGTAAGATATTTTTATTGAAATATTATAATAGTCTTTATTACACTCAAAATTTAACATAAAAACAAGTATTTAATGTTCAAATTTTAAAATGATTTTTTATTGTAATAATTACAACAATTTCATATTTATTTTAATAGTAGTCAACAAACTATTGACTAACGTGTACGTCAGGTATATCTTAAATCGCAAAGCCATAAACATCTAATAGAAGGTGAAACAGAGACAAAAGAGTGAATTATAAATCTTATTTTTTTATTATTACCACAGTGTGGACATTAGCTGCGTATTAGCGCCGGCGATATATTCGAGCGACGTGTTAGTGAGCGGGCCAGCTGTTGAACTAAATTTAGTGTCAGACTGTGCACTGGACGTTAGTATAGAACAGTTGCGACTCGCATCGGTCGTACTGAAAGATTTGGTGGACGCCAGGTGAGTTACGACCAATAATTTTGCAGTTATATGATAAAATCAGAGATTAAAATATTTAAAGCTAAACCGATTTTAACATCCCGAAGTAAATAATGAAAGTAAAATGCTTCAAAAATCCACCAGCCCCAGGTATCTTGAGATGGGACACAAACCCACGACCTTTCGCTCCTGACGCGAATGGGACGGGACCGACAAATTTTTCAACTACTCTTCGCTACTAGTGAGCGTATTTTCATCAATGTTCAAGCAATCCATCCAAGCAGTTAAAAGAAATATTTTAAACTTTAAGGTTAAGATGAAAAATTGTTCTAATTATTACATTTTATCAATTTTGCATTTGCAATAGCAATGCAAAATACTATTACTGAAAAATATTCTTTCTTTGTGAAAAATACTTAAAAATGTCAGGACCTGGGGCTAGCGAATTTTTCAAGCATTTCATTAATAACATTTATAAGTATAGCTGTGAATGCAAAATTGAAAAAATATTAGTCAAAATCTTCTCTTCACATGTATTTGTACTAGAACCTACTAATTTAATATGAAATTCATTAATGGCATACTAAAATATACTTTTCTTGTTCCAAAAATGCTTGAATTTAAGTTATTAAGACGATTTGATAGTTCTAACAGTGAAATATTCAATCTATTTTTTAAAAACGAATATATGTCTCAGGCCTAATGAGTTGTTGTTCGAAAAAAACGAGTGTGATGCCTGTCCGTTTGCTCCGCTACTGATGCGCACTGCCGATATACGACCAAACACCAACGAGAATATATTTACTGAGGGTGAGAAAAAATTTACTTGTACTTTCAATTTATTTAATAAATTTTGGGTTCACATTTATTTTAAAAAGAAAAAATCGTATTGTCTAGATGGAATTTGAATACTATTTCTTCGTTCTCCATGTCGGTCATTAGTTTGTAAAGATTATTTTCTAGTTCCGATAACAGATGGCGCTAAGTGTACCCTGAATCGCGCTATAGTTTAGTTTTGACGAACGTAGTTATTACAACGGATCTCGTTTTGTAGTCACTGATAACTTACGTTATCTCACTGCTGGGGTATATAGGCCTTCCCTATTAGTCGAAAGACTAAAATTTTTGAATATACGCAAGCATTTAGAGTGCTTACGCGTATTTATAAAACTATAATTGATATCAGAGGTTTCGAGGAGAGAAAAATTTGATAGTAGCGAGGCGCTACTTTATTGAACAAATTAATAAAATGATGTGTATTTTTCTAAATTTTAATTTTTTTGGTTAATTTATAGAAAATTAGCTGTTTTCCCGCAACTTCTCTCGCGTAAATTAAATATATGTGACCCGCGTATTAAAAGCTTCCCTTGCGTGGCTGAAACACTTTGTCCTTGGCCCAATAATTTCGGTGCTTAATCAATGCAAACAAACAATACATAATACGTTATTCTATAAAAACAAGCCTTCAATAATATGTTCAAAATGTTAACTTTGTACAATGTATAAAGTGATAAAAACATGCTTTTGTCTTATAAATATAGAGGATTTAAATAAAATTAAAACGAAAAGAAACAAATCCAAGGTACATATAATTATAAAAAAAATAGAAATAAAAAAATTCTTAAAATAAATTGTCGATTCTATATTCGAATATGGACCTGGAGTTCTTATCTCGACCATAGAGATGGGACGTTAAGAGAATTGCCGTCGACGAAACAAAGCCGTTCATGGACCTTGATCGATTAACTAGTTAATTTTAACTATAGTTGTACGAAACTACGTCGACGGTATGCACTTTGGATGAAGGTTAACGGTTTCAATGGTTTAACTTAACCGTATATCAATATTGAAAAGTTAAAATTATTAATCATCTGTAACTGGTGATGATTTTTTCGTGTTATTGTAGGAATACCTATTCTTAGGCAGGTTATGGTTTTATTTTGTACTTATGTGGTTATGATGTTAAAACTTGACAGTTTCATGTGTTTTTATTGTCAAAACATAGCGCTAGTATTCAAATGAGATGTTTTTTTAGGGTAAAGCGAATCCCTATTATTAAGTATTTGCTGTCCGTCCGTTTGTCACCAGACTTTATCTCATGAACCTTGACAGATAGATAGTAAAAATTTTCACATAATATGTATTTCTGTTGCCAATATATGAACCGATACTAAACACAGAATAAATATTTGCTTTTATTTAACATTTTTTTTTAGCTCAATATCGATAATTGCAGAAAGTTGACGCTTGAAATATTTACAAAAGATTTGGTATCACTTCAGAAATAACTAATTGAATTTAAATAAAACAAATACTCAAGTGGGCTCCCATACAAATACAACAGACTTGATTTTTTGCCGTTTAATAGATAATGGTAACTAAAAAAAAAAATGGTACGGAGTCTAACGTAGCCGTCGCACCTAGCCGTTTTTTTAAACATACAGTAAAAAGAAATTTTATTACGATAAACATTTTCTTTAATATGATTATTATTTTAATTAATTAAAATGATAAATTATATTCTCCAAGGATAACTTAATGGATCACCTTATAATTCGTATGCAAATAAAAGAAGCAGTTTACTATGATAGAAATAGTTAACTCATACTAAGTAGTAAAATTAAAATTATTAACACCGCCATGTCACAAATCATATAACACCATCTATCGGGGACTAACATAAAAACACAATCAATTAAAATTTATTCAATTGAGGCTTATGTATAAGACACGCGTATTCAAATATTTACTTACTGCATTTCACTTTCGAGTTTAAATTATTTCAGCTGTCAATTTTACATCGAATCTTTATGAATGGAAAACACCCGAATACCATTGTATTATACAGATAAACTTAAGCTTTGCAGTTTCGTAACATGTTGATAAACGAATGGTGAATTCTTCGTTAAGCCGTCGACATTTTAACTAGTTGATGAAAGAACTGACGGCGATCATAATTTAACGATTATTGCAAGTCTCTACAATTAGAGATTTTTGTCGGTAACGTAGTGAGTTCAACTTTCAAGTGAAGGATATTCGGATTTTAGCGATTGCTGAGACTTTTGCGATTTTATAAGGGATTTCAAGGTTATTGTATTAGAAGTTTAATCTAAAGACAATTAAAACGTGATGGCTAAATCATATTTTTCATTAGACTTAACAGTGCTTGATGGCAAATAGAAATAGGCGAAGTCATACGCAGATTAATTGATCGTTTTTATACCTATAATTGCATTGTAAGTTACTTATTTGAATGTACAAATTAAAAATGACCGTATATGTTGTAAATCCACTTTTATTTATTTCAGGCCCGAATCAAAAATTCGTTCCTTATTTTATTCATGGCTTGTGCGTGAACCCACGAAGGTTCTGCCTGCTTTATTGCAGCTTCTGTCTGTAATTTTGATGCAGTTGCCAGGCTCTATAACAAAATAAACCAGATAAATATCAGACTCCCTTTGCCCATATTTATTAGTATCATATTGAGTTTTAATTTATTAATTTCCAATACAAACAAAATTACATTTAATAAAGATTGTGTAAACCATACCTTCATTGATTTCGCATTTGAATCCGCAACGGCGAGAAATTGAGTTGTAACTGAATCATGTTATTCAGCAACACTAGCGTGAGAATTGAGATCTAAAAAATACCGATAAATGTTTATTATATTCATCACAGTAGAAACAACAAACATGATTATGGTACTTACTTCTCTTCCTTCTTGGCTGCACCTCATTTTGTGTATGGAGATTGGAAGCCGTATTGCCAATGTGTGATAGTATTAGTTTAGTCGTATATGTTAAGAGATAAGAAGTGAAAGATCATATACAGCATTATAATAACCAAGCGCAATAAACTCGTTTCTTTATTTCATTTTTATTTTACAAGCTTTTACTTTGTTTTGTTTTAATAGATATAATTTTGTACTTGAACTGCATTATAAATACAGATTTTCGATAAGATATCGTCTGAATAAATTTAATTTTGCTCGGTAACTTGGTAGTAAAAACTTTCATTTGAAGTAACGATCGTTACCGCAAGAGATTATTTTCGTTGACATTCGATACATTGCGATCCTATCGCTATTAATGTCGAGACTGCAGCCCCAGTAAAAGATTAAAATAGAGAAATAACGACTTTATGACCGAGTTTTGTTTTTACGATAATCTTAATTCATTTAAAAAAATTGTTTTTACGTCCAATTCGCCATCCCTTGTCGTTTTGTGTCAGATCTGATGAAGTCCAGTCAAATCGGTGTCCAGTCAGTTGACGCGGCTGATTCCGGCGTGGACACAGTGACGTCACACTCCACACTCAAGACCGGCTCTCGATTGGATGACGCCACCGCCAAGAAAACACTCTCCGTTGTATTCGTCGATCATACGTGAATACTTTTTTTAACTTATTGTGTTCAGAAAATGAAATTCTCCATATTGTGATTATGTTGTGTGCATATTAAGACATTTCATATATTGAATAATTGGTATAATTTTATTCGTTTAAACCAAAAGTTTTTCGCTTGAAAATTCACAAATTTGACTACCTTTTTCGTACCTGAACTAATTTTATTGATAGTTTTTTTTTAAATAATAAGAAAAATGATAATAAATTATGAACTTCATTTCTTTAGAGCTGCACCTTCCGAGTATTTGGAGGTGTTCGTGACGATGGGCGTGATCGATATATCTTTGTACGCTATCGACGACGGCAGTCCCCTTCTAGCATCATTGCGACCGCCCGCCGTTACCGCTGCCGCACCCGCTCCCGCTACCTCACCCGTCCCCAATTCGAATACGCACGTAAAGGTAAGTAGAAAATACAAACTAACGCTTGATAAATTTATAAGCAATTCTTAAAACATATTAATATATTATGCATTCCAAGGAAACACTTGTGAGAATACACATAGCGTTGGTTAAAGATGCGTCTATGTATCTTACCTGTTACATATAAATAAAGTGAACTTACCAAGAAAAATTCAGTGTATTCTCTGTTCACTCATCCAGCACGCATGCTGAATGGTTTGTCCAGAGCCGGTATATAAGGGTATTTTCCGAAATCCATAGACATAAAGCATGTGCATTAACACTGGTGATATTAACAAGTGGATTATGTCAGTGAGTTCATCATTATCAACAGGGGCTCAGGCTTTCCTTATGGATGGTAACAGGAGGATGGATCATGATCCTCCACGATCGCGGATTGGAGGGTACTAACGACTGCAAATGCAGCTGGGACTAATTGCTTAACATGCCTTCCGAAGCATGGAGTAGCTCGAGATCTTCCCATGCCTAACCTTGCGAAATTTGCTTAACACCAACAATCGCGGGCCGCAGCACTTATCCACTACGCCACCGAGCTACCAAGGGTTTTTATTAACTTGTAAATTATCTGCTTAGATTATTTTTGAAGAGAACGACCAAAAAGAGGACGAGGTTTCTTCTGTTGGCAGTCGCACCAAAAGTCTATCGGATACTTTGCGTGCCGGCGGCAACACCTCGAATATGAGGCTACGTTTTGGGGAACACACGGTATGTTTTTTTACGTATCTTAGTATTTAGTTTTTAATATCTATAAGCGTAAATAAAATAAGTTTAAATATATTATCTATGAATTATGTCCTGACCAGATCAAGCAAATTAAAATAAATATTTAAGGGGACTACAAACGTGATGTTTTGCTGTCACCAGGCACATGAATCGGGATAGTTAGACCATTGAGATTTTCATAGAAGAAATATTTCTGTTACCGCAATAACAACAAATACTAAAAAACAGAATAAAATAAATATTTAAGGGGGCTCCCACATAACCAACGTGATTTTTTTTTCTCGATTTTGGTACGGAGCCCTTCGTGCGCAAATCCGACTTTTTGTTAAACTTAAGTAAAGCGATTTTTTGAGATATACAAAAATATATACTGTTATAAACTTTTGACAGAATCTACAGAAATTGAAAAAAGTGGAAGGCAGTGTTCCACTGATTCATATAACTTTGCACCAGCCCAACCTATATTACTGGCGGAGGAAATGCCAGAAAAGTTTTCAGGTGAGCATAATATGTTAATCTTTTATTTTTCCGCGTAAATATTTAAAATAATTCAACAGTAGATTCTTAAAAAAAGTATTGACCATGTTTTACCAACCTAAGTGCTTCTGCTTGAATTGATATAGTTACTTTTTTCTTTTCTAATTTAATCATAAGAATATATCTATATTTAATTCTGTAAATCCATCCATTTGCCGTCTCGCTTACTCTTTACCAACAGGCCAAAGGTAATGTTTACTTAACAATCGCATGCCATTGTGCTATTTACTTAAAGTATAATATTATTAGTGCATCATTGTACTTATAATAATATAACGCTTCAGGTAGATAGTACAATGACAAAATGCAACTAGTTGAGATGCTATTTAGATGCGATTGTTACGTAAACATTAGCAGAATAGGGTATTTGACACTGTTAAAAATAAATTGTGTGTTGTGGTAATTCTGTTAGAATTTGCAGACAAAATATGTCAAACTTTAGTAAAATTAACGTAAAAATATGCAACATTTTTAGGAATTAAATGAACGACGAAAACGCCCTGTAATTAGTTGTCGTTGTCACCAATAACAAGTTATGTTTACCGGCATGTGACGTGACACGTAAACAGGATGCTGGAATGTCAAAACAATATTATTGGAGATACACTAAATTTGTATTTATACATACAATTTGTAGCTCATTTTTATAAAGAAAACCAGAGTAAATACTAACATAAAAATTTACTTCACTTTCTCTTCTGTATTATTATTTGTTTACTTCATAAATAATTAGTCAATAAATAGGTTATGTCGCCTTGACATTTTTACCGGCGTGTGATGTCACAAATCACGTGATCAGCGCCATTGCATAGAGCAGCGTTTTTTGCGCGATTTTGGCTATTTAAACTTTACCAATTAGTTTTATCGAAAATAGAACAGATTCCCATCAAATATATTGACAGTGTGTTTATAACGTTTCAAACAACCATTTAAAATCGTTTTCAGAAAAGTGTCAAATATCCTATTGGCCTTCAGAAACTTTTTCCAGCCGCTCTTATAGGTTATAGGTTACTGTGCCATAATTTTACAATACAATTTATTGTTTCGGATTTCCATAGTATAAATGCTTTATATACTTATAATTTGGGATCCGAGCAATGGATGTGATATTGTCCAATATTGTCGCCCTGTCATCTCATTGTTTATTTTGTACAGGTATCGCTATTTAACGCGTGGGTGGGATTAGGTTGGGGGCAAATGGAAGGGCAATGGAACGTACCGTTGTTGAGTACGGGACGGGGCGCTGCCGACCCCGTCACTGATATACCGCCCGCGCTAGCTACTCTGCGCCTGTCCGAACCAGCATCAGGTGATTATAATACTATATTAGTAGCTCGGTGGCGTAGTGGATAAGCGCCGTGGTCCGCGAATGTTGTTGTTAAGCATCTTTTGCAAGGGTCGGTCACGGGATGAGTAACCAAAAAAATATCTCGAGCTACTCCATTTGCAGTCGTTAATATCCCCTAGTTCGCATTGGGCTAGAGCGAAGGGTCATAGCCGATACTCCTTTATCATCCATAAGGAAGGTCTGAGCCTGCATTGGGGACGTAAAAAGGTTGATGATGATGTTATGCTCCAGGTACTCTGATATTGGACTCGACCCCACGAGCTTTCGCAATCCTTCGGCTGATTGAGTGGATTGCCTGAACGTTGATGATAATACGCTCACTAGTAGCGAAAACTAGTGTTTGAAAAATTCGTCTTCTCTGTTGGGTCCTTGGTAGCCCAGTGGTTAGAGCAGTCGCCCGGATTGCCAATAGTCGCGGTTTTGAGACTCATCTCAGAGTACTTGAGGCTGATGAAATTTTTAAGTATTTTAATTAAGAAGATGAATGAAGTTAAAAATTACGTTAAATTTAATCCAGTAGCTTAAGAATTATTACAAATCAATGTTTCTTGATTTCTTTGATTTGTCATTAACAGATTCGCTGATCATCAAATTTTAATAATATTTCTAACTGACTTACAGTAAATATCCAAATTTTTTTCTTCCATAGAAAGGCAGGTACTGAATTAACTGACTCGGTTTACACTTGATTTCTTAACTTTTTTTGGCAGAAAAATATCTTAAAAAGCGATGATATGTTCATTTTATTTGCAAATAAATGCTTTACATATACATATTATAATCTCGATGTAACGAGGTTTTTTAATCAAGCTCTGACAGAACGACGAAATTACTAGCGTATTCAAACTATTAAAAACAATAACATTTCACCTTAGTCATCTTCCATTACAGTCTGATGTCGATTTTTGCATTCCTATTTTATTTGAAATAAGGTAATAAAACTCGTACAGGTAACTCCCGTAACACAATAAGGTTGGATGTTGAACGGCCCGTTCAACTGGAAGTGTCTACTGATCGTGTTCGTCGCATCAAAGCAATAATGGCGCTGGTGAGTACAATAATTTATATTTCTAATTAGACTGTGCATGAAGATAAAGAAAAAACGAGACCAATTAACACGTCAAGGATAATAATGGACCGATGAAATAGATAATGGCCCGAATAAATCTTAAAAAATCATCTATACGTATTTCTTATGACAGATTCACGATGAACTGCCGCAAAACGATCGGCCTTCCACTACAATAATGGAACAACATTTGCCACTTCTGTATAAAATACGAAGATTATTAGGTAAGTTTTTATTGAGGCGTCTGACTCGCATAAGCGGGTCAGTCGCCATATATAAATATCGAATGGTTTTTTAGAAAGGGGGTCAACGAACTACTTATGAGATGGCAAAAGTGCATAGATAACAATGGTTTATACTTTGATTAAATAAATATATTAAAAAATATTCGAGTTTTTACCAAACACGAATTTCATATGTAAGGACCTTATATTTATAAAACCCAATTTATCGGTTAGTCTAATTTCGGTCAAGCGTGTTATGTTATTAAAAGCAAACGCTCCAAAAAGAATGAAACAATTGCAGTGAATATAGTTGATTGCTGCAGGGTTAAGTTTTTCCTTTCATATCTAAGATAAACTTGGTTGTAGTATAAAATTTCTTATTATCATAGAGGAGGCGTAGATTATTCAACTCGTATAGTTTACACGCTCCGTTTCGCGCATCTTGAGATATTAAACTACGTGGATTCTATACTGTTTACCTATCTGAAGTTATTACAATCGTTCTGTCTACCAGTATATAATTCGGTGGAGAGCTTGACGGTCCATACGAATCAGCTGAGTGTATGCGGTGGGGAAGGCACGTTCGGATGCGACGGTATTTCACTGCAGACGGCAGTTGCCGCGCGTCCGGACCGCTTGAATGTGCGTGCACTTATACACGCGCTGTTAGTGGCGGCCGGACCGCCCGGCGACCGCAGGCACCCGATCGTACTACCCACAGCCTTAGGGTGAGTTGACAACAAAAATTGTTACGAAAATATGTTCTATTTAAAGCCTGATATTTTTTTTGTAATTCTTTTATCTAAGGTGTTTTTATTCTTTTGAACATCTTTTCACGCCATTTTGAATCTAAACTATTTTTATGACGATATTTCACTAAATAATTTTTTATATTAAATTTATAAATAATTTACATATTTTTTGTGCAATGACAGACTTAGATTCTGCTAAAATACTTTGAATCTAAAACATTTAATTTCAATTCTTTCATAAATGATTCCCTCTTGTTTTTGTTTCTAATATGCTCCATCACTCATCTTCAATGTTGAACATCTTCAACTTTATTGCAGGTGGAACGTTTATCTGAGTCAGTCGTTTTCATTAAATATCCAAACTTTGCTGATGGGTAGTGTCCAGAAAGGGGTTTTAAAATCAATGTAATGTAATTTCTACTTAATGTGCCATTATCAAACCAGGTTTCATGAGGAGAAAGCCTGGTTGTAATGCAGTGTTCATTCGCATACTTAATTAATTTACGTTAATTATATGATCATATATAGTACTGATCTTGAATTTAGTATAGAAAAAGAAAACTCGGATAGCATGAATAGATTTGTTTAATTGTAAATAATATTAATCTTACTCTTACGCTTAGGGTGAATATAGAAGCGACATGGGAAACGTGGCGACGTACTGAGGGCGGGTCATCATCATTGGAGCCTACCGTCCATCTGTGTGTGGATGTAGATCAGTTATCTGTTGATCTGCGACCTACCGAGTTGGCCGCACTCACACGACTCAACGAAGCTATCGCTGAAATGATGTCCGATGATAAGGTTATTTCCTATTACTCTCTTAATTCACTTTAACAACATTTCAAGCTCTTTTCAGGCGTGATTTTGAAATGCAACATGATGCAGCGGCGCGCTCACACTCATGCACACGCACGCATGCAGATGCATGCACACATGCAAAACCACATACGCACACACAGACATATTGTTTCATGTTAGATTTTCCTTTTCAAAATAATCTCAACTTTTTTTTTAAAGAAAATACCGTAATTAATCGACCAATATGCCGTGTCATACAAATTCATTGATAAGAAAACTGTTACACAAAATGCATAATCACAGAAAATGAATAAAATTAAGTATACCAGAGCAGGCTCATCCCCACTGGCAGCACTCGTTCACTAGCATAAAGCATGACCCAGCCATCGCTTCGAACAACCATAGTTTAGAAAATGTATCGACTTGACGCCCAACGCGCAAATGTAAAGATTCAAAGCATTTCTGTACCTTCTACCTACAAGGTAGTTTCATAGATTATGTTTACTCTTGAGTGACTCGGTCGATTTTGTTTTAATGGGAATAATAGTAAATGATTTGTTGTCAGTTGCCATTATCAAGAATGAGTGAGGACAACACTATAAATGAGTTAAGAAACAAGCCGTCATCTCTATCAACGAAGTCTTCATGGCGGCGTTCCAGCTACAATGAAACCGAAATCAGCGATCACTACTACAAGGACGATCTGAGGTAGTAACATTAGCTATTGTAATGCAATTATGATATTATTACTTCATAAGGAACAAAGATTTCATAATTTTTAAGAACAAATTTATCGTCCCATTTCAATAGCAACAATTAATGTAACTGCAAAATTACTACAAAATGTGATACACCGGCAGTTCAAGCTCAGTTTGTTCGGCCTTGTAGCGAGTTTGTTTTTAATTGTAATAGGGCTCTTAAATGCATTGCAAAAATGTATTCCCCTCATTTTGATAACTGCTTATTAAAAAAGCTCACCTTAGTGTTATAAATTAGATAAATACACAGATTATACTAGACTACTTTTTCAAGGAAGGACATTACTAGTGCCAGTAAGTCTAAATAAGTAATATTAAGATACAGGCACTAGGTTATTAGTACTAGCTTTCTATCATTCTTGAAAAATTTGCCTCATGCCATCATCATCAGCCCTTTTACGTCTCCACTGCAGGGGTTCAAGACTTCCTTATGGATGGTTATTGGTTATTGTTTTACCTATGCTGATTGGAGGTTATAGGTATTAACCATTTCAAATGCTGCCGGGACTAACGGCTTAATACCTTTCGAAGCACAGAGTAGCTTGAGATAATATTTTTTTGATCACTCACCCCGTGACCGTCCCTTGCGAGATGCTTAACAACAACGATCGTGGGTCGTGGACGCTTATTCATTTAGTCACCAAGCTACTTCCTCATGTATAATGCCATAATGACGTGTTTAGGAGTGGGGCGTTTAAGATGGTAGGTGGGGGACAGTTGCCTATGGCGTATCAGGTGACCTTACACACGCAGACTGTAGCGTGGCGATATCCACACCCGCGCGCCATCACCAGAGTGCTCGCTTTCCCTCTGCCGGACCAGGTATTTCATACAACTATGTTTTAATCAACTTTTAAAAGGAGGTTCTCAGTTTTATTGCATATTTTTTTTACGTCTCTTTACATTATCCTACTGATAATCTGACCAGTTTAAACATTTACTACAACTTAAAGTACTTCCTTTAAAACTACATCAATCGAAATAAGTTGTTTATATAATATATTTATAATCGTTTGCATAGGATGAAGAGTTAGAGTGCATTCTGGAGTTCTACAATCCAGTGGTTGGCGTGTGGCACTCGTACACATACTTCATAGTGCCTGTATCTGGACCGAACGAAGTCAAACTTTACGTGACTGCTTCAGGTTATTATAGGTTTAATAAGATAGTAATAAATTTTGCAATAAATACATAAAGCATTGCTCAGGTGTTAGAGGTCAAGACTTTCTTTGGGGTGCTGAACCAAGGGAATTAAAGTATTAACTCTTACTTACACTTTAAGTATAACTTACTTAAATACTTAAGGCGTATGTTCACACCAAACGAAAAGACGGCAGACGCCAGCTGTATTGTATTGGGCTTGACGTAATGTTAGTTTGGTGTCACAGTCGATACTGATAGTCAGTTTGGTGGGTATTTATTGTTAATAAATAAAATATAATATAGAATGAAAAGAGTTATTATGGTGTTGTTTGCGCAGATGCGGTATTTGCGCAGATGTGGCGAATGCGGCCAAAGGTGGAGAAGGAACCGAAAAGATCGCCGTTCGAATTCGACTTTGCCCGCTATTTGCCTCGAAGTGATCCAATGGTGTGTTGCATTTATCATTATATCATAAGAATTACAGACACATAGTGTTGTACACATAGTTTAATGTTACTTCTCTTTTCTGGCTATGTAATCAAAGAAAATAGGTTACAAAATTAAGCTTTTATATATAATCAGCATAAATAGCACTCTACAAGCGCTTTGACTTATTCTTTAATCTTAAAATTAGTGAAGTGTTGCTATATTTTCTATGCTTTTAAGCGTGGTGTGAGTATATATTGGCTATAAATATCTATACTAGTATTATAAAGCAGCTATACAAATGATGTACAAATATCAGTAAGTACATTTCTCATATGCACTCCATATGTAATCAGTTCTCATTATTATCATAATTCTCATACTAAAGATACAGATTCAGCCTGAGAAATATCTACAGTCTCAGATGACCGAAATGTGATTCGAATAATCTAAGTTACCTTAACCTTTATACCCTTTTTCAAACGTTATTTTGCTATAAATATCAGTATACCAATGTGAATGTAAAATTTATCAAATATTATAATTGTAATTACCAAATTCAAATTGCACTTAAATCGTCAATGAAGATGATACATTGGCATGTGTAACGTCTTTTTTAAATAATGTGTTCGTTTGGATTTGTTAGATTTTTGATCATCCACCGGAAACGGAGATATCAGCGTCGCCCAAAGCCATATCCGCTGAACAGCTCTGTGGCGCGGTTCGTGTAGACTCGTACTTCGCTCCCCGCGCTTTGCCCCGCCTTAGACTGTGCGTGCGCACAGCAGGATTGCAACTGCACGCGTATAATTCATTGCCATCACTGTCCACGTATGTTACATTTATATTATCTTGTTATTTCTTTATACGCCGTGTAACAGAAAGGTACAGTAAAACTTTGGGAAGAAACTATGAATCGAACTAGAATATTATTCAGAAAAGGTTAGAGCAGAGGTAAAACTTTTGAAACTAAAAAGAAATAGGTTTGCGTTCTATCGATAGCGTAATATCGACTTTGAGTATTCACAGCACTAAACACCTTGGAAATAATATAAATGTTTTCCATGCTAAACACTTTGCTAATTCATGCTATTTTATCTTTCAACCAAATAAATCCAATTGCGTCAAGACAGGCAAACGCCATTTTGCAAAAGTAATCCTTTGAAGGAATTCGACTGCGTTCTACTTTTAATAGTCAAGGCTTCCATCTGCTGCTCCAACACGTATTATTTCATAATATTCCGAATTACACTGAAAAGCTATTTTTCGGTAATTAGGAAATAAATGAGAATAACACAATTTAAACAACATGAAATGTCAGTTTGTAGGACAGCCTCAATTTTTGAATCGAAAATAAATAAATAGGCATAAAACTCATTATTATCTCGAGCTACTCCGTGCTTCGGAGGGCACGTTAAGTCGTTGGTCCCGGCTGCATTTGTAGTCGTTATTACCCTCCAATCCGCATTGGGCCAGCGTGGAGGGTCATGGCCCATCCTTCTTCCTTAACCATCCATAAGGAAGGCCTGAGCCGCTGCAGTGGGGACGTAAAAGGGCTGGTGATGATGATGATGATGATTCAAAAATATAATAATTTCATTAAAAGCTTTAACTCTAGTCTGACCTTTCGTGTTAAGGATACGTAGTGGTGGTATTTGGTTTTATACATTTAAATGTATACCTTTTAAGCTGTTCACAGTTCATAATTGTTTGAAAATCTAAATTATTAACGATGTCAAAATATATACTCATCGAATTATAACATAATGATGTATTACTCTCTGTATTTCGTTGTGCATGTTCATTTCATGTATTGGGTGAGGTTGAAAATGAGTTTTATCATTATCTGCAAAATACAATTAATATATATATATATTTGTAAATAATTGTGAATAACATGAAAATTTGCTTTAAGATCAAAAGGTAATTGCTCAATCGCAGTAATGTACATACATCAACAAGTATTATTGAAAAAATGATTGGACTGATTTTGTTTTCTTACGTAGATTTTAGTAGTTATGTATGAAAATAAAATCAAATTTCTAAATTACAAAAGGTGACATTACACAACCCGATAAATCAATTGGTTATCAAAAGGTGTAATTTTATTAATACTTTATTTATCAGTGATTTAATTTTAAAATACCTTAATCTATATCTTAGATAAAAAAGAATATAGAAAAGTATTCAACTTTATGAAAACAAAAAACAAGTTGGAAAATCACCTTTTGTTTATCTTATTAATTGTGATTATAATAAAGACATTAACTTTCACCGTGCCAGCCAGGTGGGTTCATCGTCGCTAAAATGTTCATAACTATAGATGTTTATTGTATTTTGTGTAGTCAATCAAAGTCTTTGGAGGGGTACTACGTGTCGCGGCCGCTGATGCGTAGTCATAAGGTATTGTCTGTGGTAGTGCGCGACGCCGGCGTCCACGCGCATGTAGCCGCGCCCGCCGGTGGGAAACTTACGATCGACGCCAGTATAGCGTGAGTAAATATCAACCTATCTATAGAATAAAGTTATATTTGATTATATAGTCAATAGCGACGATGACTGGTTAAAAAAAAGAAATTCTATACAGAGTAAAAAATAGAAATTCCATATAGTCGGATAATAGAAAAATGTTATAAACGTTATTTTTTGCCTCAATTTAAAGAAGAAATTGACTTTGATAATTGACGCTAAAGTTGAGGAGTGGGGACTCGCTACGTCACAGTTTTGTAAAAAATGTATAAAAGCATGACGTTATGCGACATTTCGACTCATATATCACGATAAATTATTGATTGCGAAAAAAATAAAAATAATATGTGTTTAATATTCTTCAATAACCTACCTGATGGACAAACGAACAAAAATTAGTCATCATCCCCATTCAATTTATTATATTAACTAAATATATTTTTCAGCTATCAACTTATAATTATGAATATTACTTTTTCTGTATATAGGGCCGACATTATGGATTGTGCAACAGGTACAATGGAACCTCTAATGGACGAGTTTAGGCTTCAGTTGGCTATTTCATACCCTGAAAAAGATTTACAGAGGGCTCGGTTAAGGGGATGCGCAACGGATATGAAGACTGCGCTCCATGTGCCCCGTTTGCGTACTATCCACTCGCTCGCTGCTGACTGGCAAACTGCCATCGATGAGGTTGGTTGATCTTGACCGTGTCCATTAGCTATTAAGAATATTGTAGCTAAAGGATGACGTGTTCTGTGTGCCACATGTGAGATTTAGATAATGCATTTTTTACAGAATTTGTATTATCTAAATCTCCACTTAGTCGAGAGCCAGTGATCCCGCCTGTTGATGACGACCACTTGTAGGAATAGCTAGTGCTTATTAGCCTAAACTTCGGAGAAGAACAGAAACAGGACGCGGTGACCATAAAATCAGCCCTTACGTAGACATGGTTATCATGTTGGCCGCTGCACCATCAAGTTACTATATAAGATTATCTTAATGACAGTTGTAATATCCATAATATATTCAGCGAGTTATTTTATCTTTATATTATTTTTTATATAAAAATTACAAAATGCTATTTAAACACATAATTGTATAGTAAAAAAAGCTGTATTGTTCTTAGTATAAAGAGCGTCGAAAAAAGTCAGAAGAAGTAAATCCATTCGACCATGTCCCTGCTAGACGCGAGGTGGCAGCACTAACGTCATCAGCATTGGAGGGGCGCGTGTCCATGTGGATACATAACAGTTGCGCGTGTGCACTGCGCATAGGACAAGATGGTACCGATGAACGAGTACCGCTGGGGCCCGGAGCTAGGCTTGCATATAGGTAAGAGGCGAATTGACCACTGATCGAATGGGATCGATATGGGATATAAGCTGCTCTTTATTTATCTATGAAATCAGGTTCAAAGTAAACAATTTTGCAAGAGCAATGACAAATTGAGATTAGAGTCGAAACTTGCCGACTTATTATCTCGTCAGAACTTTAAAAATCATAAAAAAGGTACGGTGCTTCAAGTCCAATGTTGCTTAATGTAGAAATTTATAGCTAATTAAACATTTTTTTATGTTATATTTTGCGTAATGTTTGCTTATTGTCTGTCAACTTCATTTCGTTTACTCTTTTAATGAAACAAAACTAGTAAATGCGTTTGTTATAGATGGAGATCACCCTCTGCTCCAAAAGGATTAAGAATAGCTTTTGCGGGTCCGGTTACTGATTGGATCTGGTCGTCAAGTAAGCACTATAAATCTAGAAAATAATTGGATTTCTATCTAATTTCTTCTTGCTTATCGTTGGCATCGAACTGAGATAGGCCAAATAATATACAAATTAAGATTATATTTTGGTAAACATCATTGTAGACTGAAGATTCAAACTTACTTATAATAAGTATTTAGAAGAATAAAGATTATTTTGACTTTCACTTTATTTTGTATTATTAATATTTAATTCCACATTCATTTATTAATTATATCAATGAAAAGTTACGATCACCATCTTTTCTACCGTCAAGATTCAAATTATATAATAATTATAGTTTTTATTTTGTGTATCGAGATACGCTTAAATAGTATTACTATTATTTAGATAAGATATTAGTGAGGATTTTGTTTTTGAATTAAATATATAAATCGCAAGGTGATGTGAGATGCCATAAAACCGTGTAGAGAAAGTTATGATAGTGGTGGAGCAAAAAACGTATGTAAATACAATCCTTGTGGTGCGCAACATGAAACATTCGAGAAATGAGCTCAAAACGAATACGTATCGAGTACAATTTTCTGTTGGAACTCTTAAGTTGCCTTTACGGAGGTAGGCAGCGTAAAGTATTGTGCTTTTAATATTAAATTTTGACGTTATGTATTTACACGACAAGTATTTGATTCGCATTCGATCAGTTACGCGATTTGGTGCGAAGAATAATCAACATTCCAAGTTTACTTAATTCCTTATACCTATTTAGATTCATCGATCTATATAGTCATAATATGTGTGATTAATTTGTGTGTTTTAAAGCTATCATTAAAGTTAGTGATATAGTTTACGTGATATGTGTAGGTGTTCCATTCATGGCGGGTACTTATCGTATACGTTTGGAGAACGGAGAAGCACTCGGTGGCAAGGGTGGGGAGACTTGTGGGGGGGTGTACGCTTACGTGAAGGTGGAGGGGGCGGGGGCAAGACGATATATGCGACTAGCCGGACGTCTGGAGCTAGCTAATATGCTACGGTACAACCTGTTGTTCAAGGTAATATTTTACTTTAATGAAATCTATTAAGCAAATGTAATCAAGTATTGACTAAATAAATTTCAAAACATTTATTCACAACAGTTATACAAAACTCTAATATGTCCACTTGATTTAAACCTTATTACGTAGAGGGTAGTGACAAATTCAACCATGGAAATTTAAAATATTGTAGTAACTTGGCGTGCTGCCTTGTGTATATATGTTAAACAATCAACGCATAAGTGACAACTTATTATTTGATATTCAAAATGGCGGATGTATGACATCATTTAAAATAGTATGATTTTTTTATTATTATAGCAATATGGTTATCAAAATGATGAGTACATTCCAAATATATAATATTCACATACATAATTAAGTGCAAAAATAAAAGAAATAAATTGGATTATGGCTTGGTTAAGAATTTCGTAACAACGAAGCCATACTATAACTTTTTTCTTTTATTTATTTTGTTATATTTTGGCAGTTCAGCCATAAAATTTTTGAAATTATTTTTTTTTCATAAAAGGTTTTATTACCAATTTACCCACCCATTAATGACGTCACGCGCTGTTATTAGTGTTTCCTTCGACGTGAGAGACAGACAAAACATATTGAATATTTTTATTGATCGAAATTATTATTATTTAACAAAAACATTAGGCGATTAATCATTAAACTTTACGAAATTGTTGCCCGATTTCCAAAATCTCCAATATAGCTGACATATAATATAAATCATTATAATTTTAAAGCAGTTTAGTATTTACTATATATATACTAAACTAAAATCTATATATATATAGCTTAGTGCACTGCAATATATGCTCGCTTCTTGCCTATGTTGTGTAACGTTTGTAGGTGCGCACGCGCTGCCACGAGGCGGCACAATGGCAGACTGTGATGTCGGGCGAGCTCGAAGCAGAGAGCGTCGGTCGCAGTGTTATGTGCGCAGCCGATGCTGAGATGGCACTCAAGTAATATATATATATATATATATTCTTCATTATAATATATAAATAATAATATATCTACTTCTAATATATATAAATATAAATGAATCCCTATTTCCCATGGTCATGTCATCACACCCGTAAACGGTTGGACCGATTTCGCTAATTCTTCTTTTGTTGTTTATTATTGTCAGGAGAAGGTTCTTATGAAAGAAAAAAAATAAGCAAATTGTGTATAAAATTTGAAAAGCTAAGAATATTTAACCACCACATAAAAACATGTCTAATCTAACCTTAATGCTCTGGATAATATAAACTGTGAATGTAACCTTATGGCGTATAACATAGCATTGACAGAAAGCGTACTGCAAATGTCATCAAGTAGGATGTAAAAAAACTATTCGAATTCAATATTTATAATTAAGAAAGGGAACGTTTGTTGGGTCAGCTAGTATATAATGTTGTATTGTTTAGTACATATTAGAAAGTAAAGATGCATTGACAATTCAAAGAAAGTTTTATTCATGGATATTCGGTTGCTTAGTGCATTGTTTTAATTTCAAATTATTTTATTTTATAAAGTCAAGCCTGTTTTTAGGACACACTTCCAGTGTGCGGGGGAAAAGTACACCCAGACTAAGAATTAAAATTAATTATTTGTAAATCACACGAAGAATTGTTTTTGTGGGTATCGAACCCATAACACTCGATTCGTGTGCAGTTTCATGGCGACAACTCAATCACACTAAATCTAACCTGTATAATGCAAAATAATCATGACAGTTCTTGCCGAAAAAAATATAAATTATTTAATATAATGTACAGTATAATTAAATAAAATACCTATGAAATATCTAATTAAAAAAAAATAAGAATACATTACACAATACAGGGATGGAAGCATCGGTTTTCTTACTAAATTGATTAAGTTAAATTAAAAAAGTACAAAATAGTAGCTGCTTATCCATTCAAAAGTGAGAGTTTTTTACTAGATATCGTTAATCGAAGACATCGAAACTGTATTCACAGAAGGTTCACAGCCAAAGACATCAAAAACCTATTTAAATCTTTATTCACATTTAATTTACAATATCAGAATTAATTAAATATTATAGTTATCTTCATCCAATTATTGTATATATTTATATTTGACAGAATAAAATTTACGACGCACGATACCGGGTGGTCTGGTGACATACCTCTAAAAGAATGCCCAAAAGAAAACGTACCTTGGCTTGTCAAAGGTAAGTAACATTACAATTTATTTGTACGTATATATATTAATGGTAATATCAAAACGTTTATATATTACTATTTAAATCATATAGTTTTTTATTTAAATTGTAAATAGATTACAACCTCTTTCAGTATTTTCTAAATTTCTATAATTCATGGGCTAGGCTAGGTAGATAATTTCTCCGTATTGTAAATTCAAAAGTACATCAGGTTGTAAAAGAATTGTCATAATCTATAAATCAATTGAACAAAGACTTATGTGACGGCGAAGGAGCTCGATAGCGCAGTGGTTCACGCGTTCGGCGATGCAAAGTTAACCAACCTTCTCCAGGTCTCATAGAATTGACGGCACATCATTGTCTCTCTTCAATCACTCCTCTGTAATCCGTAAAGCACGTTAAATCCTTTCTTTCGATGCATCTGCATTCTTATTAATTTATCAATACACACAGAGGTGGATTTGCAGCTTTGTCCGCCCTAGGACATGTAGTACTAGCCGCCCCCTTTTAGATCTCATAATATAGGCACTGTATATAGTTTTCTGACAACTTTTATTGAAATAGATAACAAAATCTGTTTGTGTTGATTATGTGATGAAGTCATATACTTTCTTTGTTTGACATGACAGTATCCCTTGTATGTACCATACTTTAAATTGTGAGTGTAATAACACATGAGGATAATTCGTAATGTATTTTTATTTAACAATTTTTGGAAAACTCATTGCCGATAATTAAAATTCATATGAAGAAATATAAAAATTCATTAAACTGAATACCGACACTTACAAGTTTTAATTAAAAACAAATAATTAGAAGATAAATCAGACGAAAAGAGTGTGTTTTGGTAAAGAAGGATGACGTTCAAATTATTAATACGTGGTATTTCACCATTCAGCTTTTGGCACACAATATTTAATTTAATGCCATTATTGGCCGACCCCAACATGGCCGCCCTAGCTTTAGGCCTACTGTGGCTTTATGGTAAATCCGCCACTGTCTAGGCCGGAGTGGTGAATTTTAACCTATTGGAAAAGTGTGCAGCATTGGGTACATTAACAGGCTGAGAATCATGATGATAAAATACAAATTGGTTAGTGCCGAGTGAAGGCGATCTGCCGTACAACTCTGTGTGGTGTCGCGTGGTGCGCGCTCGCAGCGACGGCCGCATACTCGCCGCCATCTGGCCGCTGTACGTGCTGTACTCTCACGTGCCGCATGACACTGACGTGAGTAATATATTTACATTTTTATATATGAACATATGTTAACCATAATTTTAGGGTTATATATTATTTCGCCATGTCCGTCTGTCCGTCCGACCGCGCTTTAGCTCAAAAACTAACGAGAAAGTTGTAAATTGGCATCGGCATGATTGACACGTTAATTACGCCGACAAATTTCGAATAGTATTTTTTTCGAATTCCCCATAGTTTGGGATAGATCTTTCAAAAACGTTGGAAGTGTGGGAAGGCCGTTTTTCGATATAATAAGCCGTTTGTGACTTATTGATTTAAGCTTTAAAGAGTTAATTTTCGTTAGAGTCAAGTGTCCTCCCCGTCTACCAACTTAACGATTTTTGGTTGAAATTTAAACGAAATTGCAGTAGTTCCTATATATAACGAAGTTAAAAGGAAAAACTATGATAGTTTTCCTTTTAACTTAAGTTGTCTTTAACTTAACAAGTTTACGAGTAATAGTCGACAAATTGTTTTTAACTTCAATATATCAAACAACTCCATAAAAAACAAAACACGTCATTTTTGTTACTTTTTTAATGGTAAGGAACACTCCCTGCGCGACCCCGTCTCGCATTTGGCCTTTTTGTAGGTAACTATCCAATCTTACTTTTGTTAGAATTAAATTTCTTTTTAGCTTAACTGCTAACACTAGGTATTATATTACAATAGTTAATAGATTTCATGTCAATTATATGTTTTTATCACTTTTATAAAGGTGATGATAGAAACCGAAGCAACTATGCCCGATGGAGAAAATTCGGTACCAGAATGTTCTCCGCCACTAATCCAAACTGCGCCGGGGCGCGGGACTAGCACTCACCTGGTAGCTCCAGGAACCACAGCCGCTAGACATAATCTATCTTTTCAGTACAGGTAACCACATGAAGATTTATAATAAATTATTATATTAATAGAGATCAATCAGAGAGAGTGAAAGATTGATTTTTTATAGAAATATTTTATCTGTTATTGCAATTACTTTTATTTTTGTGAACAAGTTCAAAATTTTTAATATGTTTTTGGTCATTTTGGTGAACGGAAAAATCTTTTTGCTGAAGTTCTCATCCAAATGTGTTAATTTGGATTTGGACTGGACTTTGTGACTTAGCTAAAATGATAATAAATATAGTCTTGTCAGATGGAGATTGTTCAAAATGACGCTAACAATAATATATTTCATAACCAAATAGTATTTCATAACTAAAGTATCGTTTAGTACACACTAATAGTAGAAAAAAATTATATTGAAATCTATAGTTAAGAGGTTATTGGCACTGTGTAAATATCAATACAAGATTAGTCGTCATGTTTATGAAATAGAATAGTTATTTAATTTAAATCGTTTTCGGGCTAAGAGTACAGAAAGAGACAATTCTGATAGTGTTAACGTAATAATGACATTTCAATGGCGGCTTGCCATTTAATTATTTATCCAGGTGCCTGATATACTACTATCGTATTTTGAAAAACTACGATGACAGATATTTTTGTTGCTCGCTGATCTAGTAACAAGAGCCATATACACGCCATAATTACGTTAATACAAGCAGAATTTCAAATCGCAGTCAGACAAGTCAAAAATATAACATACATAAATGTAAGGAATATGTAAGTGCGTTATATTACTTGGTGGCCCTTCAGTATGTTTGTATCACAGGAATATAGATTGTCCTGTGACCCGTGACGCAGTACCGTTGCACTATGGCGTCACTGACACGTCCGTGTTTGACAAACGTGCACCAGTACATAACCTAGAGGACGTTGTACAAGATATACTCACCTGGTAAGTAAAGAAGATTGGCGAAATCAGACTCCATAATTTCCAAAACCGTACATAAATGGCAATATAAAAAAATAAAATAAAATGAGATTAGCAGCTTTTATTTCTACAAAATGACGATTATTAATGTAGGGAAAACCAAATAAATAATGCTTGTTCTAATAATTACTTTTATAACAAAACGTCTTTAATGATAGTACAAAAACAAAACGTTTGCAGAAGTACCTTAATGATTCAACTATAGTTTGGCATTATTTCATGAATTTAATAGTGCTTAATAATTAAAATCACTTCTAACTAGATTGTAGAGACTAGAAACCATTGCTTTTAAATAAAATGGACAATGTATATAATAATAATGGGTTACGGTTTTGTGTTCGATTTTGAAAAAACGACCACAATGAAAATGTTAGAATCGATTCTTGATAAACTTGGAAATCAAAATATTAGTATTCGATTATAGTCATCCTGAGATTTATCTTTCTTTAAATACCTCATGTGCGTCTTGTCAATCGCGCCCTCCCCTGTCTCACCGCCCGCATACCTCAGGCGGTGACTAGCACTTTCGCGCACACCATAGATTCAATAAAATATTATAAGTTGTCATTTACTTTTAATACAAGTTTTTAAGTAATGAAATGCTGCGTCCAGACAGAGCGACTGAACATCCAATGAACGTCAAATTCATATTCAATTAACAAACCTTATAGTTATTTGATATATAGTTTCGTATACGGACCAACGAAGCAATTTATCGATGGTTGATAAATATGAATCGGTGGTCTTTAAAGACTTAGGTTATAAGGTTTGATATTGAATATACGTTTGACGCAACGTTCGTTGGCCATTTATTCTCTCAGTCTGTACATGCACGCATGTTAAATGTTTATTCACTCTATCTCAAAAAAAAAACAACATTACGTGCCATACTTTTGAATAATAAAATAAATCCTTTTATGAGATGTTGGATATTGCGTAAGAAATAAATTCATAGGTAGAATAAACAATTTAAGTGTGACACCGGGAATCACACTAGAAATGAAATGAATGACAGTGATACAACCATTTTAAGAACATCATTACTAGTTCTCCAATTAATTCGACTGGAAAGGTTTATATATAGATTATTTTGGTCTAAATTTGATTTATCTATTTATAATTAATTAATTTCAGGTTCTTTTATTTTGAAATAAACGTGTAGATCTTGTTACATTTGTGTTGATTAAAGTTGTAATTATTGAAATGAGTTATCTAGACGCCATTTTTATTAATGACAATCTTTTTTATTCCAACTTTTAAGGGAAAAAATGATTAGCATTATTGTATGTTAGTCTAGCTTATGCCTTCAATTGTACTTTTATTTCATTCATGAATGGGACTTTAAAAATTCAGATCTGGATCTATATAGGAGTTTACCATTCTTCTTTAACAATTTCATCGTCTTAAGCTATTAAGATTCACTTTAGAACACTACATAGCAAAGCTAAAACATGTTGAGCTACTTAATAATAGTGATTTTAGATAAAATCAGATACACTGCGCAGATTTCAAAATATGTAACTGAAGTGTCTGAAATAACTAAGGTTCTACAACACCTAGAACCAATTTCATTAAACGCTGTTTTTTAAATAAATAATGTTTTGTTGTATTATATGGAATTACATAATAAGTAATTTTCGATGATTAAAATTAACCGTTTTAAGAAGTTTATTTAAATATTATCTTTATATTCTTCGTTTGCAGGTTGGAACGATCAGGTCGTCACGCGAAGAGCTCTTGGCCTTACTCCCTGGTTGCTAAACATTGGCCTGGGTCTTGGCAACCGGCACTATTGCAACCTCGGTGCGATGTCAATGTAAGTGTCGATCTCTAGTCAGGGTTTCTTCCATATTGATGATTTTATGATCTTATTATATCAGTATGCAATTTTATTACACACATGCGTGAGTGTCTACTAATTAACATGACACCTAAGAGCCTATCCTATTTGTCCCAAAATGAAAATATAGAAAATTTCGAATCTTTCTTAAAATTTTGTCAAAATCTAATTCCATGTAGATTATTTATGCATCAGAGGCAATGCAAGGTTCTACCTGGTAATACCTCTGCTGCATTGCATCAAAAGCTCCCAAAAATGCGTTTCCTCGAAGTTGTATTAGCATTTCAAAAAAAGACGAAATTTCATTTTCGGAAAAATAACTGTCACCACGCAGTCACTTGCGAATGATAAACAACGGCGAAACTATGAGTATGATATACAGGGTTGTCTCCTTTTCAGAAACAATATTCTTGATATTCGGATATTCAATAGAAACTGGGTCAGGTGGCAACCCTGATGCAAAACATGTGCGTTTGTGTAACGACGCAGCTATTTCATTGAGTTAATAATAGAGTGAGACAAAGCACATGCGAAACATTTCCATACAAATAACATAATTTCGTAAATGTTACGCATTCGCTTGCTATTGCGTCGGGTGTACTAACGACCTTAGTATCTTGTTCTGGTAAGGTGCGATACGAGGCGGTCCGCGCGGGCGGCGGGTGCAGCTTAGAGTTGCGTTTGTCGCCCACCGCGTTATTATGTAACGCGGCACCCGTCGCTCTCACGCTACGAGCACACGACGCCACGCCTCTCTGCAAACTGGAGTCGGGGACCGCCATCTGTCCGCCATCACTTGTACTACAGGTGGGATATGACGCGTTATGAAATCAAAATCATATAATCAACTTAGCTGTTACAAACACTTTTGTAAGACAAAACTTTATGTATCGAATTTTTGAAATTTTCTAATATTTCACGTCAAAAAGTGAAGCCGCGGAGAATTTTGTAGAAGATTCTGGGGAAGAGGCGACGGCCATTGCAATACTGTACTTACAATTAAAAAATAGAACTGACTTCAAACTTCAAGAAAATGCTATTAAAGTTGTGCGGAGGTTTTCTATAGTAATAACCTACAGAAAACCTCCGCACGCGAATCAAATGATAGGCGACTTCACTTTTTTCACATTTTTAGAATTTGAACTTGGTTCTATTTTATTTCATGTTTTTTAGTGATATTGATATTTGTTATATAAATAGGTAACACTTAAAATACTTTTCTGAAAATCGCGTCAAAACGGTGAACCTCTTTATTGAAGTCGGTTAAAAATGCATCTGCTCGTTAGTATCGCGACAAACGCGCGTTTATAGCACGTATCTATTGCGTTGCCTACGTGTTTGTAGCAATACAAGCGCAAGCATCGTGTGCAACGCGTCGACGGCCTTGCATTTGCTGGGCTTCCTAATTGCGTTCAACGCGCGTTAAATATACGTCGAGTGCAAACGCTCTCATGTCAGGTATAGGGTTAAATTTTTGTAGCTAACATAATATAAAAAACCATAAACGTTAAATAAAACAAAGGTTAGTCGCACGGGTGAACTAATTGTTTGTGCGTTCACATAATTGTTGCGTCGTTGACATAATTTAATCCGCAACTTATTATTTATTTTCATAGATATATAACAATATATTGCACCGTATGTATTGCCACAAAGTATATATTTTCGTTTGTATTAGAAACCATTCTTCATATCCATGGAGTTGGTACGCGATACATTCGTGAGCGGCCAGCTGGTGTTGAGTAATGTGGAGCCGGGACGTTACGGCACCCCTCCACCTGGACACTTGGCCCCTAATCATCCCATGTTTTTCGCTATACATTGCAATAACAAGGTTGGTATACTCAGCGCTATCTACTCACTAATACATAAATATATTTTTTTTAATGTATTAGTGAGTAGATAGCATTGCATTGTATTAGTACAGGTACAAGTAACTATACAAACAATAAATTTAAAAGCAAACAATATGATTTTACTCTACTGTGTATTGTTAAAGTCGCAAGAAAAAATTTCAAATATCTTAAACTATGATGCAATTAGAAATATAATTATAAAACATATTGTGAAGTCACAATCTAGTACGCCTTAAACATTGTACCTTTGTTGTAGATTAAGATATATAATGTATTTGCAAATTGCCTGCCACGTCATTTTATACAAATAGCTAGATTTCTCATTTTCATTGCTGTTATTGTCATTAGTATTAAAAGGTTAAAAAATCTGGCCTGTTTGTAATACTGTTGATAATACACTTACCTAGTGAAGGGTTCCAATATCTGCTATATATAACATTTTTAAATTTTTGACAAACCAAAGCCACATGTATATACTTTTAACAAACTTTCAACTTATTGTAAAGAAAACAAAAACAAAGTAAACAACGTAAACAGAAACAAAGTTGTTACTGCAAATGAATTATGTGATTTTTTATTAACAATATTGATTATTTCAAGGTGGCCCTACTGACTATGTATTACGAAATAATACACGAGATAAACGTATTGGGAATTAGTTCCACATATGAATTCATTAACATGCTGGATGATGATGTAGTGGTATGTATTATTTATTTATGATAGTAACATTATACTGTATTTAATAAATGGGTCTAATTAGTGAGAGTGTATTTTAGTTACTATAAAAGTAATATGTTCTGTTTAACTACTATAGATATCTGCAGTGGCTGTGCCTAAAGATTTGGATGGTAATTTACCGTTGCAGCCGAAAATGTTCAAAGTGATCGAACCTAGTACGGAAAAGAGGTTTGTTTTCATTATTAAACATTAAAAATTTGCTTGGAATTTTTTTTAGTAACGATAATAGACTAAAAACATGACGACAGATATTTTGTTTCTGTCTTTCTGTATTTTACATGTAAATGTAAAACGATATATATAAAGCACACATATACACTCTGTCACGTAGACTCCGTTATTTGGGTATTACTGAAATTACACTTCCTATTCTTATATTAGTCTGCGAATACTGTTTTAATAATGTTTCATTTTTCTTTTGTGTCATTATTAAGTTTTCTCTAAAAGTTATGTCAAAGGAACCATCTATTCAATTTTCCTTGTCTATAAAGGGGCCCTAATGACCTGTGTTTACAGGTTTCTTACGAAATCAGGCACTAGTCTCCTCGTGACAGGACTTTATATTATAGTTTTATTTCCTACTTATTTGAATAAGGATCCAGTTTTGTGGTGAGAAATAAATGCTTATATTTACTGTTTTTATAAATTTTTAAATAGTTTTTATTGTTTGCTCATACAACATATTTTTTTCTTCTACAATTATATATTGTAGAAGAGAGAAATATAAAATGCAGCAAGAAAATTTTATATTATTATATTTAAAATATATATATTCTGAAGCATTTACCCACTTCGCAATGTGCCGCCGCGGCTCAACCAGGTGTTTCAGCACATGTGCATTGAGTACATTGGGTCATTCGAATATTACAAAACTTTCATATTTCTGACACGAACTCTTGTATTCGTACTATAAACGTCATATGTTGTATCGTCATATAATATTCGTTGCCAGTGTTAACGGCGTGCCTCTCTGTCGTTTCTGGCTGGGCGCACGGTGGCGGAGTGGCGGTGATCCCTCCGAGCTCGCTCCGTACTTGTGCCTGGCACTGTCCGTAACACCTGGACATGACATGTCCGCTGCCGTGCCCGTCCGGCTCGGACAACCGCCCCTGCGTCGCGCTCTCGCTCTCATCGATGCTAACAACCAATCGGTATGTCTTTTTATTTTATAGATATATATATATATAATATATATCTCTTAAATATAATATATATCTATAAGTTAAAATATAAAAATAAATTTATTTTTCATAATTTCCCGCGAAAATGCCTCTTCTGCCATGGCGTCGCTATGACGTCACGGCACTCTGAAACGAATTTCATAAAGTTGAATTCTCCAAGTTCTGATGTGAGTAAGAGTGGCATGATGTCACGCTCTGTTTGCGGTAACATGACAACGAGTATAAAATATTTGTATAATTAAGCAATATTATAAATATAATAAGCATAAAAGTAAGATTATCGGTAATAATATAGAAAATCTTCCAGAAAAAAAATGTTGTTTTTTTATTATTTTCGTTTACTGTCTACATCCATATTATACACAAAAAAATCGTAACCGGAATATTCGTTTTTTGCTTAAATCTCTGGATTATTCAATCACATTCGTTGTGTTTTCTTTTTCTTGAAAAATGTTGTATAACACAATAAAGAAATTATAGATGAAATCATAAAGTACGTTTATTTTATGACAATATTTGAAAATGAAATACATGCTTTATAGAGTGTGTGCTTTTCGTACACAAATGAGAATGAGTAATGATAATGAAAAGAAATAAATTATAGTATTATTTATTATAGTGGTCTAACTAAATGTTAATTTGTAATAAATTATAATTTTAATTAAGGCCTCTTAAGTTTACTTAAATTTAGATTCTGATACTTACATAGAGATTCTGATTTTTAGTCTTAAAATCGTACAATTATCTTAAAATTAAAGACGTGATTTTTTTTGTTTGTGTGTCACGTGACTTGAAACACGACCCGCAATTGTGTGATGCCACTGTGGCGTCAGCTGTTAGATTAGTCATAAAGCTATGCCTATTAATTATAAATCGAATTCAAAGATGGCGTTGTTCTTAGTTCATTTATATCTTTTTATTTCGTAATAGAACTGTAGATGGCATTGTTCTGGTTTAATTAATATCTTTTAATCTTCTAGTCTATGCATCTGTTTTGTGCATAGAGTTAAGGTTTTCATAACATAATACATTGGCGTTATAATTATGACGGACAACGTTATCGTGGTTACAAGTTTAAATTTTAGTTTAAAAATAAACAATAATTAAATAAAACGTGTTTATTTACCCGGAATACTAGTTTTATGGCTTCTTTAGAGTAAAATAAAGAGTTACAAGTATTATTTCAAACAGAGTAGAATATCTTATTGTTTAGGTACACAAACTACATTAATGTCTTGATTTCAATCAAAAGTCATTATTACATTTAAAATAAAGTTGGTAAAAATAATAGAACTTATACTCGTTGTCAGGGGTGCTAATGGTAATATTGGGTTGCGTTGCGAAAACTTGAGGGATGCGTTTGGTAATGAAGAATCAGAAGTTCATCGTTTTGTTCAGAAATGTTAAGTACTATCGTATTGTTCAGATACCAGTAGTGGTGACGCAGTTGAAGCATGAGGGCCGGTGGCTGGTGACAGTCTCTAGGGATCCATGTCCACAGTTTCTGGTGCACAATCACACAAGCGAACCACTTGTATTAGCCCAACCCGTACTAGAGGGCGAAGAACCTTCATCCACCAAATTTCCGGTGAGCATCTTACTTTACTATATTATAACGGCGAAAGTTTGTAGGTATGGATCTTTGATTATCTTCATACAAAATTTATACAATTCTAAACCTTAATTTACGTAAAGGCTACTTTTTATCAAAATCGTTCTTTATAGAAAAAAGCACCGTCTGTTGTGTTCTTTCTTGATTTCTTTTGTAATTTTGTTGGAGGCAAGGAAATATTTTTTTCATGTGCAGCTTAGTGAATGCGAGGGTATACGATGGTGGTTGGTAGTCGGAGCGGGGGCAGTGATGCATTACTCAAGCCCCGCCCACAACGAGCGCTATCCCCCGCCCTCACCTCAGCCCCCTCAAGTGCAATTTCTCACTTTCGCCCGAGCGCGTGACGGTGAGTATACGTCTTACTTCGTCAGTTTATCCTACCTATTAAGTTGATTAAAAAACCTTAATGTTATCGACAACTCTGTGGACTATAATAAAAAGATAAAATATTTGTAAAATTTTGACTTACATACAGAAACAACACACAAAGACAATATCTCAAGGAAGTACATAATATGGGGTATTTACAGTTACATTACAGTAAATAATAAAAGTGGATGAAAACTTGTCGGCAACAATAACATTTACTCCTTCGATAAAGTAAGATTTATTCATTATGACACAAAAGTTAATATAACATCTGTGTCAAAAAGGAATTAAGATCTATAGTGCTATTAAGACTCTCATATGACAAAAATGTTAACGGTAATTAAAAAATGGTTTAAACACAGGAGGTCTCTTGATCTGATTATATGCCTCATTTTCTGATTAATATTAATCCTGTCGGTTAACTCCAGTTTCAACAACACCGGATTTTTACTGGTGTGCGCCGGTAGCAGTAACTGAGGGTGAACAACTCGTTCAGTTATACGGCGGACGAACTGTGAAACTGCGCGTGCACACCCATACGCACTCCACGCTATTGCATCTGAGGGACGTTGATGAGGTACAGCTGATTGTTAAGCTATTTTGCAGTAAAGATAGCACTTTACTTAACTATTCACAAAAAGCTACTATTCTTATTATTTGTTAGTGTATTTGTCATACATGACGAGTAAATGCCATGGTTAGTCAGTATACGTGACTGTACGTAGTACATTGGCTGGTTTCATTTACCACATAGGACCAACTAAAACATGTGTTCGTTTTTATTGATCCTATATGGTGAATAAAACCAAACAATGACAAGCTAATTATTTAAATTTGCATATTAAAACACAAATAAATTTTTAATAGCCATAATTACTGAAATATTACCACTCTAAAGTTGCAAACATCAATACTTGTAACGAAAATTTGAATTATTAAAAGAGTTTGAATTTTAAAATCGTTTTTATCGAATTCATTTGTCATTTTTTTTATTATTGTTGTCGTAACAATTTAACTTAGTTTAAAAAATATATTTTTCTAAGTCTGGTTCATCTTGTTGAAGAATATTTTTTTTCCTTAAATTTTATTTAATACATTGACCTCAAAATCGGTTAACTCTGTTAGAAATGAATCAAATAATATCAAGATGTTGTATATATTTTTTATTATCGCCACATTACTAAAAATTTCAAATTCCCAACGTCACCTTACTCATGTTATGTCAAAAAGACTATAATACGTTTTATTTTACAGCTTATAATTAATTAATATGATTCTTTATTAATGTACATATTCTGTCATAGTCGGAATTAATATATCTATACTCCATTCGCTATAACATTAGAAAAAAGAGGGTCATAGAAGCAGCAGTGCAGAACATTTTATTTTCAAGATAAATTTAAAAAATATATATTAGTTTTGTTGAAACTTTGAACGTTAGGTACTCTGAAAGAGCTGGGTAATTTTCCATTTTTTTTATGATACCTCGGCGTTGAGATGAGGCCAGCATTTTATAAATTTATTTTTTAGTCCCAAGCGAACATGGAACTAAAACTGCAACTATCTGTGTGTTTTGATAAATTCTAATTGTAAGTGTAATTAGTTAGACTATTGATGAAGATAATGGAAAAACTCCCTGAAATGTCAAAGTTTGAGGGTAGGTATGGGGGCTTAAAGTGTAATTTTTCGTCCATATTTACTAAAACTTAACAACAAAAACGAAACAAAAATAAAACAATAACATCACGGAAATCTTAAAAGTAAAATAATCTCTTAAAAATATCAATAATCATGTTACTTTTAAGTAACATGATTAAAGATATTTTGTCACAAAGTATACCATAAAAAAAAACCTTATTTAACTTCTGTCTAATGCTATAACGAATGGAGTATAGAATGCGTAAATGAAGATTACTTAAGCTATTTACATATAAAAAGAAACAACTGAAACTGTTATTTTTCCTTTTTAGACTGACATATCAGCGAGCGATATCAGAAACCGTCTGCTAAAACCCCACCTTGCTAAAGAATCCACTGTAAGTATTTGATACGTTTTATCTGTCTTAAAAGTGTTTAAAAGTTGTATTTATTTTTACTCGTCATTTCTTTTATTTATCCAAATATATTGTGAATGTTATATTAATTTGTAATGTAAATTTAACTGGCTTTGCTGTAAACTTTGTTTTATTTTTCAGAAAAATACCAGTATTCAATTATTGGAACGAGAAAGGGCTAATTCACGCTGTAAGAGTAATTTACATTTTATTTAATAAATTTACTTGGAGTACCATTATACCGGAATCATGATTGACTACATAGCATATCGATAAAAATCCTGTGATATGAGTATCGGTGTCACCAAACTATATTGTATAAAGCACATTATTACTTGTTATCATATACAACGTGCAACATACTAAACGCACACCATGAATGTAGTTTGTTTAAAATCATATACTGATTCGATTTAAAATAGAATAGCTTAATCGTTTATTGACACCTATATAGTTACAATAATGTAATAAGGCTTTTTAAATCGCTCTATATTCTTAACTTATAATAAAATACAACATAGAAAAAAAAAACAAAGAAAAATTAGCATTCTTTTTATGTTCCTTGACTCTAAAATGGTCTTAAACGCTATAATGCACAAGTTATTAAACAAGGAGAAAAATAATATAGCATAAAATAAACATGACATATGTGACAAACATGACAATGGCAGTGGGTAATTATTTTATCGCAATTTAAGTTTATCGAAAAAGTTTCACTTGCGATGATTCTATGTTATATTAAAAATGCTTAAGGGTTAGACACAACGTGGTGATACTGTGATCGCCATGTGATATGTGATCGCAAGATATGTGATATGTGGTTTTGCGCTGTACATTTGGAGTTGCAGGCTAAGCCGTAATTTTTACGTCATTGTGTGGATTTTTAAGATGTCTACACTGTTACCCAGCAATTAGTATAGCTGTGTCTATACATAAACAATGTTTTAATACTGCCATGAAATCTATTTAGCTGCTTTAAAATTGTTAAGTCATTTGTTTTTTTTTTTGTACATTCAATGATTTGCTCTATGCATCTCTTACCCCTGGTTTCAATAACCAAAAAACAATCCATAGCATTTCCCACCGATGGTAGCAAAAAAGTGTTTCAATAACATACCATTGGTAGGTAAAGCTACCGACGGTGTGCTACTAACGGATTGATCTGATACTGATAACAGTTCGTAGGCAAAATGTATGAAAATGGCGCAAAAATGTGTTTCAATAAAAAAAATCTATCAGTCGGTAGAGCTGTCAAACTTACTATCCGTAGCTTATCTGTCTCAAATTTGCCTAACGGCCATTTTCCGTCGGTTATCGTAAAAATATTTATAAATGACACGTTTTTCCTTGTTAATTAATAGAAAAATAACAGTATTTCATTTAAAAAAATAATATTGTAGAAGAGCTTAATGTGTTTTGTGGTTCCAATTAGAAGAATTCAGTACTAACATTTTAATGTGGGGATGCAGTTCAATTCTGGTTGCAGTTTAGCAACTTTTTTCGTTATATATGTGTTACATTTATATGTATTGTAAAGTTCATAGATTTATATTCTTTCAATATGCAATTGTGCATTTATTAACTATCTACATGACAAATGACAAACGACGACGAAATTATTTGTAGTGACAGATCCAAATATACTATAAAATCGCTCGTTTTGCTCCCACAGTATTATTCAAAACCATTACTATGGAGTCCGTGGAGCCATTTAAAGCTGAAACGGAGCTGCTACACACCGGCGGTAACAGATCGACGTCTGACGCAAATATACCTATTGTCATTGAATCCGAGTCCACCGAAAATATACAATCTAAATACCAACAAAAGCCCAAACAAAGTCCGGATGATATTAAATCAGAAACGGCTAACACAATAACAGTTGCCGAAGAAGAATCAGGATCTCTCGATAGACAGACAAAGACCACAGACATTAGATCGGAGACACCTGACAAATCAGACACGGAACAAGTGACTGACGACAATTTGACAATCATCAAGGATCCTTCGTTGTCATGTTTCCGATCATCTGTCAAAATCGATGATAATCTCCGTAAGTGTATGAAATTATACTATGTGCGAAACGAAAATTTTATAAAATTAATGAGAATCCATAAAATTCTCAAATTTTGTGATCCTTTTTTTAATGAAATTTATTAAAATGGGATGTATTACGGATAAAAATTTCACAGTTTACAATCTTCTAAGATATATTATAATGTAGCGGTCTTAATTTTTCTTTTTTGGTGTCATATACAAATTAATGTATTTACCGGAAGAATTGTCCTCTTTATTGCCTTGGCTTGGATCAATGCACCGTGTCATCTTTTTTCTTAATTTTTATCTGTCAATTATATTAACACTTCGATCACTTCCCTCACATTATTTTTTCAATCAAATAAAAAATAATAAAAAAGCACCAATTGTTTTTATGTTGACAGTTGATTTCTTATGCTTATTATTTTTTGTAAATGGATTTATTTTGATTTCTTTTAAATAAGCTATTTTTATTTTCTTATTTTTTTTTAGATGTAAATGAATCACAAATAAATATTCATAAAGATAATTTAGAGATTGATGCATCACACGTTTTGCAAGATGGAACATCAAGTAAGTCTTCATGTTGTCGTATGCTATAATACAAACATACCAAGTTACTACACAATAATAGTTACAAAAGAAGGAAATAAAAGGAATAATAAAAACGTTTACAATGTCTGCTAACGGATGTTAAAGATGACGTAGTCATTACACTTATATGAAGTTAAAATTATTTATAAATGAATTTCTTAGAATATCAGTTTATAATAGTAATGCGTTACTACTTTGATTGCGGAAAATATTTTAAACTTAAGGTCTTGATAAAAATCTTGTCAAGAATTATGAAATTCACTTGAATAGGAAACCATTTTAACAGTTTTCTAGTTCTATTTTTTAACGCTTTTATTATTTTTTATTTTATTTATTTACATTATTTTGTTTTGTATTTTTTTTGTTGTCGTCTGATATGATGTATTTGTAATCCTTAAATGGGGCATAGCTTTTTTTCCTATATTTATTGATTGTATTATTCAAGAAATAATATTGCAGGCAGTAGTGGGGCGTGGTCTTCGTGTGAGCGGATGCGGTTTGTAGTGTCGTCTTTGGTGTTGGAACTCGCGGGCGGAGCGGATGAACCGCCGCTATTGGCGTTACATCTGGACCGTGTCGCTCTATTAATTCACCAAGACGATAAGGTATAGTATACTACACAACTTTATTGTAATTAATAAAAATAAGATTTGTTTTGAATGTAGGCGATTATAAATGTATTTGAAAAGCTCACAATAATATGTATAAATATGAGGTTAAAAATTAGAACATTAGCGCCAGCTGTTCAAAGTAAAAATTTATGAAATAATGAATTTCACCTTAATCACTATGTTGCAAGCGGTTGAAGTTACGAAGACAGACTATATGACGTGGAATAAATCGTTTATTTTTAAATGTGACAATTTATTTAATTTCATTTAGGGCACAAACACGACGTTATCGATAGCGGGCGTTCAAATCGACAATTTGCAATATTCAAGCGGACAGTACGATTTCGCCGTGGTGGCGTCCACGGCTAACGAACGCACGTGTGATGACCGATGGCCATTCCTATGGGGCATGCTGATCGATATAGATGCGTTCCGAATGCGACACGAAAACGCTCGTGTGCTGCTGAAATTACGCCGCGACAATTGGTCTATACCCTCTGGTACATTTAGTGGTGAGTTATTATGTTAAAATAAATTATCACGCTCTATCCAGTGTGGGTTTCAGTTTATATTACTCATTTCACACCTCCATAGTAGATTGCCATTTCCGGAGTCCCAGATTCGATTCCCGGTCGAGTCAATGGTTGAATAAATGAATAATTTTGTGTTGTGGTACTTTCGTTGTCTCAGATACTCCAGAATAAGAGGGCGTAAGCTACTCTTCATGGAATCTGAGTGATATATGTGAAGTTGTCTAATATTTATTTATTTATATCTTGTACTTCCATCCACTGCTTTCCTAAGACCATTTTAATATCTACTATATATACCTAAATAAGTTCAATAAGTTTCATTCTTGTTAATTTCAAAGTATGTATGTGTAAATGGTATGTCGTTGTATTCAAAGAGGTTAATTAAATGAAATTAATTGAATAAACATGTAAATTATATTAATTGTTACATTGCAGTAGATGTAATAATTATGCAGCTTAAACAGTCTTTTGAAAAGAAAAATGATCGACGACCTCATTGTGAGCCTTTTTTTAGATGATATCTATACAAACAGCAGAACATAGACTTGTCACAAAAGTGATTTTCTTTTGATTAAATAATGCTCACATTTTCTTATTTTTTAATATGTTAATAACACGTTCCTATTTATAATATACCCTACTTACACAGATGGTGATAACAGATCGTTGTCAATTATCTACATTTTGAAAAAATACACTGATTGCAAACACCCTGTTTATTATTATAATACCAGAAATAACCGAAGTGGAATTATCAATGGGCCCGCTCGCGTTGTACGTGGAGGACGCGTACGTGAGTGCTCTAGTGGAGTTGATACGACTAGCTTTGCCGGCGGCGTCGCACGACGAACAGGCGGCTTTATTCAACGAGATACGTACGCTACAAAGTCCATTACGACTGCGTGCACTGCTGATACATCCTTTGGATTTAACTCTCACTCTTCACACTGCAGTAAGTACTACTCGTACACATTTACATGAAAGCCTATTACATTTGTCCGAACAAGAATATTCGTCTATTTTTAAATGTTAATACGGCTCCAAAGACATTTGTCGATAATTTATAATGGAATAGAAGTAGAACCAGATACTACAGCGTACAGATCATCTTCACGTACGTAGGTATACGTATATGATATTGACAAAAATATAAGAAAGATTCGAAATTTCCCGAAGTTCGTGAGAAATAGAATTGACCCTCATGTATCATGTAAATTCCTCGAGTTATATTTTCTATTATAATAAATAGAATAATAGATTGATAGAAATATAGTGTCATTGTCCGATTAGTTTTATTGCAATAGTGGTAGCTTTAAATATCGATAATCACACTCGCACGCAACAAAATAATCACACTCTCGATAGATCTATAAAGATAAATTGATAGATGGCATCAATAGTATTTATTTAAACTGACCGTGATCAAATCGAGGGTGTACTAAAGAAAAGTCATAAGTACCCTAAACCGATATCCTTCAATAAAAAAGTTGTGAGATATTAGGATCGCGTTAACTAGAAACATTGTAGTCTCTCGTCTTATCCGACTCAGAAATGCCGTGAAATTATGTTTATATAAATTGAGTTTTTATTTACAATACCAACACTGATGAATGAAATAATAATGAAACTTTATATAGCACAAATTGTGTAGATGAAAGTACAACACATTTTTATTTTGAAATCTATAATAATCATGTATTTTACTATTTATAAATAAATAATTAATTATCAATACTAATAATAAATAAATGTTGACACAACCGATATTATAAATAAGACATTGTTAGTTTGTCTGATTATTACTATCGATAGACCATTGAAACACCACTTGATAGTGTTATATGGGTAACGGTAATTATGAATGTGTGTGTCCAGGTGCGAATGTACATAGCACTGGATCAGAGTCCTCTGCAGCTTGGCGCGTTCCAGCTGAAGGACGCCGTCACATCCGTGGAGCAACTCACACACGCCCTCACTGTCCACTACCTATCCGCCGCCATATTAGGTGCAGGTAAGTTACGCTACGTTTATTAATTGTAACGTGAATTTTTAATTAAAACCTTATAGTAGCATCTGATTAAACTATCCTCGTTTTACATCGTTGACCATAAAATATTTGTTAATTTTTCATTAAAAATTGACGAACCGCGTGAAAGATTATTTTATATTTGTAGTATATATACGGAAAATATTTTGTATTCTGCTTTGTATTATAAATAGAAAAAAAGTTTTGTGTAGGTAATAATTGGTAATAACAATTGTTTTTTTTTATAACTAACATATTTTTATGCTAACTGTAAGTGAACTTTAATTTATTTTTAACATGAACATTTTTATGTATTTCCGAAAACTACCCCCTATAAATAAAGTTAGAACATTAATGTACCTTTTTATAATATTGTATTATTACCTTTTTATAGTATTATAAACTATGATATGGGTTTCTACTCAGGGTGGGTAGTAGGCGGGTTAGAGCTGCTAGGCGCCCCTGGTGCACTAGCCGCCCGCGTAGGAGGTGCGGGGGGTGGGGTTCGAGGTGTGGCCGTGGCCGCTGCCGCCGCGCTTGTTCGATCGTTGGCCGCATGCGCCGGTTCGTTGGCCAGGAACTTAGACTTGCTCGCCGGTGACGAGGAGCATGCCCGTCGAGCAGCAGCCGCTCGACGACGTCACCCGCAGAGTCTAGCCGCTGGTATACTGGCTGGCGTTACCAACTTTGCAATTAATATACTGGGTGAGTAGATAACTTTCATAACTTGTACAAATGGAAATTATATTTTTTATTAATTTAAATGTTACTTTTTTAAAAATACTATATGGAACATCTTAGTTTATTATCAAAGTGACAAAAAACCCGAAAAGAAATAGGATATGACAGAAACGGAAAGCGATCGATTTTATGCTACGTGTAATAATCTAATTTGAACTTTATTTTTTCACAATTTTAATGGTTCGTTCTGGGATTTACCGTTTCTTGATTTTAAGCTATTTTATGTAGGACGATAATTGGTGATGCGTATTGTATTTGCTTAGGCGCGGTGGGTGGTCTAGCTCATCACCCTTTAGTGGGCGTGGCTGTAGGTGAGGGTAGTAGCGCAGCTGCTTTACGTCGAAGTCTAGTGGGTGCGGTGGCTAAGCCGCTCAGTGCCACCGCTGATCTGGTCGCGTACGCTGGACACGGATTACTCACGCAGGCCGGCTGGGAGGCGTTACCGCAGGTTTTATTTATTACACTAAAAGTTACCTAATAACAAGAAAGAAAGTGGTTTATTAATTCTACTTCAAAATCGAATTACTAATGTATGAAAAACCACGAATCTTTATTTATATTATATTTTAATTTTCTTTTCACGCGTAAATTATATAATGTCGATGCTACCCATATGTGAAAATATTTTTAAAATCGGTCTAGAAGTTTCGAAGCCTATTCGATGCAAACAATCAAATCTTTCCTCTTTATAATATTAGTACAGATAATCAATGCTTTACTTTTTGATATAATAAAAATATAAGATTAATTTAATTTATAATACCTATTAAAAATTCAATTTATTTATTTCTAATATAGTTAACATGAAATACATTCAAGTATTTATTTTCATGACCTGCCCTGCGATTCTGTAAAAATCCAGACCCGAATTCGATTTCACTCATGTGTCCGAATTCACGTCATTCAGTGTAAAAATTCTATTGACTCCATTTTTTTTTTGTATAAAAATACAAAACAAAATTGATTAAATACACGTGTCTCAGATATTCTATTCCTATATCATTTCGAAACTCACTTCACTTATGCTACGAAATGTTATTACCAATTCAAGGTTGAGCGTATGCCTCTTTTTGAAGTCAATTCGGACACCTGAGAGAATTCGAATTCGGGTTTGGAGTTTTACAGAATCGCAGGGCTGGTTATTACTAGCATAATAAAACTTATCCAAAAGGCGATTATTGAAAAATTTCGCTTTAATTGTAAATCGTCTGTGGTAAAGCCGCGGTCGTCGTGGTGGTCTGAGCGTTCGTGTAAATGCTCTGTGTCCTGCGCTGCTGGGTGGCGGCGTGACTGCGTACGATGGACCTTCCGATTGGCGGAGCTGACCGCTCTCGCTGGATACGAGGTCACTCTCAACAGGGTACAACTAGCCTTACTCATCACGCACAAGGTACGTTCTTATATACAATAGGGTTATGGTCAAATAATCAAAAGTTGCTAGAACATATATATATATTTAAATAATTTATTAATTTACTGAGATATAAACGTTAGAAATCTCGATACGACGAGGATAAATATGATAAATTGTGATAACAAAGTCTAGTAATCGTCGCACGACAGTCGACACGACAGAAATTGGCCAAACTCGAATTCCACCAAATTATCGCGTTAATACATGTTCAAATATATAATCAAAAGTTGTTAGAAAAAATATAAATTAATTAATATATGAATGTATATAAGATAAAGTAAATGTATAAGATCCAAATAAGTTGTAATCAAAAAAGATAAAACTTCAAGTAAGGGCACTGAAAAGGTTAAATCATGAATACATAAAGTTGGTCTAGAAAAAAAATATAAAGTTACCTCTAAGATGTATCACTTTATTTTAAGTTGTTAAGTTGTTTTTTTGCAGTTCCTAGTGGTAGCTGATTTAGAGACTGAACGAATAGTGGAGATGATAGACTTCAGAAACTGCACACTCGCACCATACAAGGGGCCGATCGTTGAGGTGAGAGTTTCTACTGAAATAATTTCGGGAGTAGTATTCTTTATTATTCTAATTTCTTTATTAATGACTTTGAATGTAACGATGAGATCGTTTTTGCCTCTTTTAAACCTTATTTAGTCTGTATTTATTTAATCTTTTAACACCATACATTTTGATTCATTACCAATTTTGCTATAAAAAATAAATCCGATATGCATTACCGAAACAGCATTTGTTGCATTCTCATACGGACACTACTGTTATTGTACGTCATTAGATCGACTACTTTGTATAATATGTACAAATGGAATCGTGAAATTAAATATCAAGTAATATATTCATAGTATTTAGGATTGTAATTTCAAAATCAACAATAATTGTAAACTATAAAGTACAATATAAACAATTGATCGAATAACCAATGTCAAATGGATTTGGAGTAATTCTATCGTAAACATTGTGATGGGTTCGATGCTTAGACAAATGAATAAAAGAGTGCCTAAGCTTGAAAACTTGATTTATTAGAGGGTTTAAAAAAACGCGTTTCAGGGTTTTCCGTTATAGGTAGATCTAGGGAGATCTTTCACGAAGATATACGTTTACATTTTTCTTATTTAAATTATAATGTCTTTATTATTATTAGATTTGTATGATTAAATTATCATGTCCTCGCCATATGAATTTTTTAACAACTGGCATTAATGAGGAGCATATTGGATTACTCAAAATTTCAAATTACGAAAGGTGAATAATAAAAAGAAATGACGTTGAAGATCAAAGACGAAAACTTTACGTGCGGATACCTAGGACGAAATAAAAGGTGGTACGGCGCACCGTTACAACATTAATGAAAATGCGAATTCACTTCAGCCCTTCTCAAATAATGCGCTCACCAATAACCACTCTATTTTTTTTATCTATTATTTGTAGCAATCGAATCGGAAATAGTTTTAGAAAAATGTCAAGTCCTCGAGTAAGGTGCTATGATGTAAGCAATGGCATAAATAATGTGAAACATAATATTGACTGTAGTGCACAGTTGATTCGACCTAATTAAAAAGGGTCATATATCAAGTGCTTCTTGAGTTGCTAGAATGTGATTTTGAATCATATTTATAATAGATTGTTGTATTATGGTTTTTTGTAAAGCTCAATTGACGGTTTAATATAAAATACGCTATTTATTTGGAGAATATAATTTAGAAGAAAAGAGCTAAAAAAGTTTTTTAGGCTCTATTGTCGGCGATAGTATAGCGCCTCATAAACTAGTATTTATAAGAGCTTATTATTAAAATGTGTTTTGCCTATAAATTCCAAGCTGCAATACTGTGACTGACCAACACTGGCATCTGGCAACACTATGGAAGCTATTATGACGTACATTAGTAAAGGTCGCGCTTCAGTCGTAATCATGATGTGCATCATCATAAAAACAAATCCATTAAAACTATTAACATGCCAAAACAATTTCATTGTCCACGAATAAATTGTCATCAATATCGATTTAATCTCCTAGTCAAAATGATAAATACTCTTACATGCGGGGTACAAGATAGAAACTTGTTATTTTTTCGATAGCGGTGGCCATTCTGTTGGCACTAACTATATGCGCCCAATCCGCAAATCTGTCTGAATTTTAGTCATGCGTCTCACGGAAGCATCCGTTGAAGTTTTCAGTCACACGTCTCACGGAAGCATCCGTCGAAGTTTATGTCAGTTTTGACGTTCCGTGTCTGATGACGCACGACGCATGAATGCATACAAATGTAGTTTAAGAAAATGGTATTAACAGATTTTTCCCAAATATAACATTTATAGTATTCAAAATGTATAATTCAAAATACTTTGTTACACTTTATATCATTTGATTAATGATGTCACGGAGAAATGGTAAAGTATCATATAATTTACTAGCCTTTTCTCGTGACTTCGGACCCGTAAAATATAGCCTATCTCACCCGCGTACGCTGTAGCTTCCCATAGGTGAAAGAATTCTCATGACGGGTCAGTCTTTTCTTTACCGAAAAGGTTACCCCCTACAAACAAACAAAGTTATTGACTAGAGAGATAGACTGGAGTAACAAAGTTGTAACATTGGTTTTATAAAATATTTATTTGATTGTACAGCTGTTTGTGACGCAGAGGCGAGTATCAAAGATCGCTCTGTCCCGTGCCATGGACGAAGACGAAGAGTACCAAGTAAGTCACATATACCATAAATTTAGGATTTTATGTTATTTGCAAAAAGTTTTCAATACATTTAATTTGTAAATTCAGATTTGCTTATCAACTTATAAACAGTATAAAACCAGCTTATTAATTTTGCTTTAAGGCCGATTAAACATAAGCAGTGCTATTAATAAACAAGGTTTAGCGTCAGAGTAAATTTACGCTTGAGCCAGAGCCTTGATTAGAAGATTTTAAGGTATATTTTTCACGCGTTATAAAAATTGTCACAACCTTAAAATTTTGGGAAATTTTAGTGCTTAGAGTTGACCTGAATAGGGATGATGACTAATTTTTGTTTGTTTGTCCGTCATAAAGTAAAGTGAAAGTCCGCCGTAGAGTGTTAAAAAATATTAAACACGTATTTTTTTATTTTTTTCGTAATTATAAAATTACGGCGTTACATGGAGTTAAAATTTCGCATGACGTCACGTTAGGGTACGTTTTCTACTCAACTATGACGTAGCGAGCCCCCACTCCTCAACTTTAATGCCTGTTATCTAAGCTATTTCTTGTTAAATTGAAGTAAAAAAAATACGTATCTAATATTTTTCTATTATCTGACTGACGGACTAAATAAAATTGCATTTTTTTTACCCAGTCATCATCCCTATTGTAAAATTTTATATCTAACAAAACCTATACCGTAATTACGTCATAATAATCAATGTTGGTAACCAAAATTTACGTATAATTTCTGAATGTCTCCAACTTCAGTCAAGAATATAAATTAGCAACGTTTTGGAGCGATTTTCCCTTATGAAGGTAATTATACGCTACAGTTTTGTGTCCGTGATGCCGTAAGAAGTTTGAAAATCTTCCAGTTCTTTGATAATATGTATTATACTAAAGCAAGATAATTATAAAACCTTCTGTTGATAACTATTTAATAATTACAATGACTTCACAAATTTTATTCAAATAAATTAACCCTACATCTTAAGAAAGTCAAAGCCAGTCACGTTTGAAAGCTCTTCATGGCTTTTATAATAGGGTATTATACTTCGATGGCATAAGTACTTTTTTATATTAGATAGGCAAGCACTTGACAACAGATCACCTGATGGTCAGCAACGCAGTGGTCTAAGATGGAGCGTGCTTGCCTAGAAGGAACCGATTAACTCTTGACTTGAAGAGTCCCAGATTGTATTTGCCCAGAAACAGCGAGTCCGGTACCGATAATGAAGTTGGTTGTACGATAATGAAAATGGGATGACGGAATTAAGTCGTGTTATTCCGATGCACACTCGCCGAAATGTAACCGATAGACCAGCGACTTTGCGGCGATGCTCAATTGTCGTTATCAATATCGAGCAAAAAGAAGAAAAACAAAATTGTTGTAGGTGGCAGACAGACAGACTGCGAAGTCTTAGTAATAGGCTTCCCGTTTTACCCTTTAGATACGGAACCCTAAAAATGAGAGAAAATATAGATAGATAGAAAAAAATTATTTGTACTATCGGCACACATTTGCACCAACCCTAAATCCATACTTCATTAATTATTGTGAAAATTCTGATAATACATATATAATTTTGAAAACGCCATTCCACGATAGATAGATTAATATTAAAATGTAATCAGTGATTATCGTTATATCTACTCTCATCACTAGTAAGAAATAGTTAAATTCACTAATTTATTTATCTTACTATAAGAAAACTAATGTATTTTACTCGATGAAAAATAATAAAATCTACAATTATAACATGTTAGAAGTTACCCTATAAAGTGTGCTGCAACTATACAAAATGATTACAGCTTAGTGATATTTTTGCTGAGGAAGGAAAACACTGGTTTTCGGCTACAACCAAAGAACCATGAAACGGTAACGAAACGGTATACGTGAATCTTTGTGCAGCGATTGCTTTTTGTTGTATTAAGGTGAGTGCAGCGGCGATGGCTCGCGTCGCCCGGTACACGGGGGCAGAGGGGTCGTCGATGGGGGCGAGTACGGCGTCGGCGGGCACGGAGCAACGCACGCTCGAGCTGCAGGCGGAGCCGGGGCGCGCGCTAGCGTTACACGCGACACTATCCTCCGCCATCAGGAACAACTGCGATACACACTTCCCGTTGCTATGACGGTAATGTATATTCGACAAGCACAATGGTTTATAACTGTTAAATTTCTATAATAGGCGATCGGCCAGCAATTAGATAAAAAAATGTGTGTAAATATCGTAAAATTATATTTCCGTTTTGGTGTCATTTATGGGTAAATTGGTAGTGAAACTACCTAGAAATCTAGAAAAAGCGCGAGAAACATTCAAAGTGCAAACTAATTTTAATGATTTACTCGATTTTTAACAGGTTACAAGGGTCCGTTATCTGTTTTATAGAGTTAGCTAGTTATATTTTTTCACTAATAATATCTTGTTTTTACCCCAGAAATACGTCATACCCCACATATATTCCGAGTTGCTGTTTACAAGGTTTTTTTGAACAGTTTAAATTTTAAACATAGTTTTTGATACATAATGAGGTAAATTTATATAAAATATTGTTTTGTATGGGAATGAGCACCCATACTGATTAATTTAAAACAGTTTTTTAGAAAGTTGTCCGATCCCCCATTGATTTCAATTTTAATCACTGGGAAATAAAAAGTTTATTGCTAAGTTTTTAACTTTATTGCGGTATTATATAGTAAGATACAACTAATACGGTTCTTATAACAACTCATTAGAGTGCACGAAATTTGTTGCCGTTCTTAACGAGCAGGGAAAAATAGGGACCAATGTGAATGATAGTTATTTCATGCAGATAAACTAAATATAATAATATATATATATATCGATTGGTCCCTATTTTTCCCTTCCTTCATCTGATAATGGTGTTAGAAATATAAATTTCACGAATATTTCGGGCTAAAACTGAAAATCAGTGCTTAGCTCAATGAGTAAATATCCGTCGAGTTTTCGCCCATTTCCATCTCCGTCCGTTGAGTTAACTTGTGTTGTGCCTTACTGCTATTTTTTAATTACCTTTATCTTTTTTTATATACATACTGTACTGATTTTTTTAATTTAAAATATACATGTGCGCAATATGATACAAATAAAGAATTTATCTGTCTATCTATTCAAGAAACGCGACATCGGGTGATATGGTTTATTGTAAGACGACTTTAAATCTTAATTGTGCATTCGTTAGTTGTCGGAATTGGTAAGTCTGTTCTGCACAAGCAAATATTCACCATTATTAGTTGGATTTTACTGTATACTCAACTCATATATATCCAATCTACAGCATGTCAGGTTATGACCTTATGCTTTGGTCTTTTGTTATAACCTGACATGCTGTATGCTGAAAACCGCATTCGTGTCTGATGAAGAAGTGTAACTTTGTTTTTGCTCCTGTCCATCTAAAATAAGTAGAAACTGTTCTTAGATCTTAATAATAAAACTTTTTATAAACTAAAATGTTTGAACACGTTCCATATCTTTTCATTCTAGCTGATCCGTTCGTGACGAGACATACAGGATTACATCGTTGCCGATGTCGAAATACAGAATCACAATAATTTAGATCGGGTTTAAAGCAATATATTTTTCATCGAGTAAAATACATTAGTTTTCTTATAGTAAGATAAATAAATTAGTGAATTTAACTATTTCTTACTAGTGATGAGAGTAGATATAACGATAACCACTGATTACATTTTAATATTAATCTATCTATCGTGGAATGGCGTTTTCAAAATTATATATGTATTATCAGAATTTTCACAATAATTAATGAAGTATGGATTTAGGGTTGGTGCAAATGTGACGGAAGATGTGTCGCGGAAAGTCAGAACTGACAAAATATGATTTGACCTTAAAAACCTTGCACATTCACTACCATATACCTACGCATACTTCCGTAAGATGCTTGAGAGATCTTCCGTCAAATTTGCGCAACCTCTTATCTTGATTACCCAATCTTTCAAATTAATCTTTTAAAACGTCATTCCCTGATGATGATATTTTATAGTGTTCAACTTGAATATTACATCGTTTTCGATGCGATTAGTTCAATATTAATTATGAAGTTCCATATGATAGGTATAGTTTAATGTACCGCCGCAAAATAACGCCAAAATTGTGTAATATATTAGGTAAATCAGTAGATTTTTGCGTTAAGTAAATCGATGTGTTACTTTAAAAACGTGATAAAAATATTTAAGTAATATTCAATAAGAGAGAATACGCATTTGGTTTTAAAAAATAATTTCTTAACATGTTAGTCTAATCGCTAGATTGAACTGCAAATATAATTCAAAATAAAGTTAACATCACACCTTTTTGTATATTGTTAGATGTATATAAATGTTTACATTTATTTATTATTGTTTATTTACAAAATTTATTTTGAATTCGTTAAGATATTAACGATTGACGAAAAACGAACTTTTATATTTAATCTGTGTCGGTAATTACAAGAATGGCTTTTTGTTGATATATAATTTTTATTGTTTATCAATAAAAGTTAGGTTGAAATTTGATTCGATTTTATTTTAATTGATCTCTTCAAATGTTATTTTATACAAAGAAAAAAAAGTCTTTAAAACTTCACAATGTATTATTATTAAGACCTCTAGTGTCGAAAATTATGAATTATTTGATTTATGCAGCATATTTTATAGACATTCCGAATATTATAAGCTACTTAAAAATTGGAGACTGCGAAATTGTTTTTGTAATCTATTATAATTATTGTTAGTTATTTTCGCTAGGTGACATTGATTGTAATTTTGAGGTAAAGACGTTTAGTTGAAAAATCACTGATTGATTAAAGTTCTCAATAGATGGCGCTATTGTTCTAATTTGATATTTGAATTTTTACGCTAATCAATCCGAAGGGATCGCAAAAAGAAGTTTTTTTTTGTATGAAACTGGTGTATGACATTCTGCACATAAACCAATACACACTGAATTGTCAGAGTTCTAGTTTCAACTGTTCATTAATTTGTCTGGTGTAAAGAAAATGCTTGATTAATAAGCTTGGCACAACTAACCTAATAAGTGGATGAACCTTTTTCGATCTACATTTAAAGAAGAAAAAGTCTTCAATTCGGAGCACTAGCGGCACGAATTAAACTAAGATCTTTTACCTTAACAGATATTTTGTTATTTGCTAAACGGTTTGAAACAACAGGAGTTACAGTGCATGTTGTGTAAATTCTATTATTACTATCTCTTTCTTTCCATTTCGTGATAGGAAGGTACAGGTGTGCCAAATAAGCAAAGATTAAAGAGGACACAATAATTTGTAAACACAATATAATGATTTCTATTTTTTTTTTCGAAATAATCTATGTTTTAATTAATAGACTGGTTAATTTTCGAAAGTGTTCTTTATAAATGATACACATTATCTGCATACAATTTTAAGGTCAAAAAAACATGAAGTTAAATGTTACGTTTTTAAACAGGACCAATCTCGTTTATTTAGTAAATGTAAATACCCTGAATAGCACCATCTAGTGGTATATACAGTATGCAACGATATATTCATCGATTGTTTATAGTCAATTTGCAACATAAAAATTATTTACAATGCAATTAACTTATACTCTACAATTCCAAATCTTGGCCAAAGATTTTGTATTTATGAAAGTCACAAATTATCGATGAAGATAATATTTTGACCTACACTAAAACGATTCCATAATAATTTGATGATGGAATTTTTTTAATGTCCACAAATTTATTAAAAATAGAATACAAAAGTAAACTAGTATTGGTTTCGTCATGCTCAGAGTATTTTGATAAATGGCTTTGAGTTGATTTTGAATCTGGATTTTGTTATGTAAGAAAACTATTTTGTGATCAATCATAAAAATACGTATTTGACAAAATTATAGTTTATTATTTTATTTTCGTGCCAATATGATGCCTTGTTAAAAATATATTATTTTACGCCTGAGGATAACTGAGGATACCTGTATAAAATTCGTAGGCAAATAAAATGCGTAGTATTATTCCTTGTGAGACTGGCGATATTGTAATTATTTGTTTTGAATAAATTATGTTTTTAATAACTATGTAGTTTAATTTTTTATATGACCTACCTACTATGTTGTAATATCACATCAACAATGTAATGTTTTAGAATAAACATGATAATTCGAAAGAGGCGAGACCGTCACTCCCTTTGTCTCTAATTAGGCGGTAGGTATATTGCCCGGCACATTTATCAGGGTTTCTCAAAAACACCGATTTTATTAAGTGGCGTGGACGTATGCACACACGAACATGTTTACATACGTTATATTAATTTCCTACGATATTTTTCAAATTTTTTACCATCTTAATTTGAAAGTGATTCGACTTTTTGAACGATTTCTTAATATCGACAAAAGTATTTTAAAATATATATGCCCCTTGATTCCAAAACGAATAACACACCCTTACGACACTATGATTGCATTTTGGCATTAACATCCTAATGTGTATGTCAAAATGTGTTTTTTGTTTTGTTTTCGATTTAAGTGACGTATAACGAACCTAATATAGAAATACAAAATTAATATAGATATTTTTCATCATGATATTAACGTATCAGACTGCGCCAAACAATCTGCAAACATTTAAAGATAGTGAGAGATCGTAAAGAAAGCTGTATTCGCCATTATACTGACATAGACATCTCAACATAGCCAAGAGCGAAGTGACAGAAAAGAAACTGTTTATTGGCAAAAAATAATTAACACTATAGTGTGCGCGGAAGTGCTAGTCACCGTCTGAGGTATGTGAGCGGCAGGACGGGGGAGGTAAATGAACGTCAAGCTGACTCCAGTCTGCCGGCGACGGCTGTGACGGTTACACGATTGAGTTGTATGTGCCACTTTGTTCAAAACATACATAAGATGAAATATCCTAAGATGGGTCCGCCAAACAACGACAAGTGAAAAATTTTATTCACAATGTCCACAGTTTTTTTCTCAGACGAAAGGTTGACAAGGAAAGTATAGATCACAAATATGATATGAACATTAATAAATTAGTAGCAGAGGCTACAAGTGTCAGCTCGCAGCGTAATCAGAATTGTAGTTGAAGGAAATTCGAATCTGCAAACATCGGAATAACCTGAAATTTTCGGATCCACGGAAACCTAAACAAATAAAAAAGAGTATCCATATTGATGATTTTGACATGGGTGTAATACGAAGAAAAGTTCATCAGTTTTATACTGTTGGTAAAAAATCCCAAGTATTCGTAAGCTGCTTGCAGTTTTAAAAGAAGACGGTATCGTAAACTAGGATAGCACCTCTTTAAGACAATTTTTACACAAAATGGGATATTTTTTTAAGAAATGTAAATCTAAGAGACATATTTTGATTGAGAGACCCCGTATAGCTGAATGGCGAGTAAGGTATTTAAGTGCTATACGGAAGTATAGAAATGAAAACCGAATCATATATTTTCTAGACGAAACCTACATTAACAGTAGCCACAACTCCAAAATGAGTTGGCAATCCGGATCTGAGCCTGGTATTTATGATGATATTTTCAAAGGGTGGCAGACGAGACGGATTAGTTAACGGTGCTTTAACTATTTCCAAATCAAATTCGAAAAGCGGGGACTACCATGGGGATATGAATGCCATAAAATTTCATAACTAGGTTAATCACAAATTGAAAAATAAATTAGCTCCTAATTCAGTGGTCGTGATCGTCACGGGGTCGTGAATGCCTCCTACCTACAATGTCAAGTTTAAAGAAAGTCATGCAAGATTGGTTACACGAACATAATGTTGACTTTACATCAAAAAATACTAAACCCGAACTACTATTTCTGATAAAAAGACTCAATCCGAAAAAATTTACGCATTTCGTTCTTCGCCTTCCGCTGTGTCATCCCGATCTCAACCCCATTAAGATAGTCTCGGCCGATACAAAGAACAATTTAACTTCAAATTATATAAATTCATCAGTGGACGACAAAATTACAATCATCGCAAGATTGTTTTCTGAATTCGCTCCGCAAAATGAGGCAGATTCTGAGGAGGACATGGAAATTGAAGACATGTCTAGTAATGAAGAAGAAGATATCTATTAATTTTGTACTATAATGGTGATAATTAAAATATTTTATTTGGTTGGCTTATTAAAAAATGGTAATTTGCTTATGAAACTGTATCGTAAATTATAAAATTTAATGAACACTTTCAAATATTAATTTATTTTTGGTTAACACGAAATAGAGTAATATTACAGTATAAATATCGCCATTATATTGATTAAGATAGATTCTAACATGTTATCCTGAGTTTTACATATCCTTAAATACCTCATGTGCGTCTTGTCAATCGCGCCCTCCCCCATCTCAGCGCCCGCATACCTCAGGCAGTGACTAGCACTTCCGCGCACACTATAGTACCATATCTTAATGGCCAAAACTAATTAATCTGTAACTGTAATATTTAAGATTATTTAGCTCTTTATTCGCTCACCTTATACATAAGACGTAGATTTATGCAATACTAAACTCTGGCTTTCCAAGCTATTATGATATGATTGGCGCAAGGAGATTACAAAGGAGCAACGCGTTAATTCGGACCAAGGTGAGATCGAATATAGGACACCGACAGGAAGGCACCGATTTGCCAGCCAAAGTATGAACATTCCATTACATAATATAATCGAAGCGCAGGTGGCTAGCGCGTCGGTCGGTCTGTGTTGTGATGATTTGCAAAGAGGGGTAACTGGATAAGGGGCCGAAATTTAGTGCATAGATGTCTTTATAAAAAAAAACTCGCCAGCTTCTATGTGCTATCATTTTTTTGGTACTATTTCTGGGTTTCTGGGGTGCGACCGCCTAAGTAGCCATGATTCTAGTGACATCTTTTTTTATTTATTTTTTATTAATTTTATGTCAATAGGTATTACGTTTCATTTTACTACTTTGACTTATGTAATGCTTTAGTAACGACGATTATGAATTTGATAGCATTATAACCAATTTAGTCTCAAAATCCATTAAGCGTCATATCATAGTATCTAATAATATGAAACGAAATATCGTCACTTTTTAGATCGTCTATTTTTAGAATCAAAACTAAAGAGTAAGACGGTCTCTGCTGGTGTCCACGAACACGTGATGCACTTTTTAGAGTTCCGTAGTAACAAGCAACCTTTATAGTTCTGCCATGTTCGTCTGTCCATTCATCCGTCCGAGGTATAGCTCAAAAACTATTGGTACTAAAAAGTTGTAATTTGCCATAACTATACAGTTAATGACACCGACAAAGTGTTAAAGCAATATTTCGAAAAAAAAATAATATAGGCGAGGTCCCTGTATGTAAAATATCTCATATCGATTAGTGTTTAAATTCTCTTTGCCCAAAAGTGTCGTCCGACAAGAAGAGGTTTCTTTTTAATATTCATTGCAAATTGGTCTTTCCTTATTTCAATACACCGCACAGCATAATATTCTTTCGATGTTTTCCTGCCATGTTACATATTCTGGTCAAACCTGTTTCCACTATGGACAGTGAAATTTTATTTAATCTAATATGTATTTATAAATATATTAACTGCAACGTACCGGAATACTTAACTACTTCACAAAGTATAAAATATTTTTAACTTTTTATCCTCAAAAAATTGCAATCATTACATGTAATTAAGAGTTTAAACTAGTTCACATCGAGGAGTTTAAACTAATTTCGGTGACCGATAAGCTGATCGTTATCCTAGTTAAATGTTTTCGGTCTTCTATTGGTTTCAAAGGTCTTTATCCAAAAATAAAAATGAAACTGAGCGTTAGAACTGCAACCCCTGAACCAACAGATATATATAAAGTTTAGAAAATACAAAAATATAATACCTTTTCACTAATATTTAATGTTCCACACTAGGAAAAATGCTAATGTTTATCGTTCACATGCTTAATTTAGTTTGTAGTTCTCGAAGGATACCTAATGATGATACCTCTGGCAAAGCGACCGACGAACCTCTCTAGCGATAGGATAAAACGTCTTAGCGATGTCGTAGCACTATTTCGTTTCATTTTACTACGTTGACATGTACAGATGAATTAATTTGAATTGGACAGCAGTGTTTTATCCCAAATTTATCCATCAAAAGATATGTCACAGTTATATGTAAAGTGAAACGAAATATCGTCATAATATTCGATGATGTCGTATCCAAAGGCAAAATTATAGCTACAGAGTTAGGCGGATATAGACCTCATTATATTGACGTTTTTCCACTGTAAATCGCTCTACTTAAATATTTGAAAATAACTATAAATAGGTAGTAGCAAAAATATATTTTCTTAACTTCAAATATCTATGTTGGTCAAGGTGTTCTGACGCTTACCTCAATGGTAGCTCTGGTAGTAGCTATTAAATCTATAGTGGTAGAAGAATAAAAAGGACTTAAGACATATGCGGAAGAAGAATATACGTATAATATGTCCTCGCCATTGGACTAAAAAGGTGAAACGTTTTCCTGTGGCGAATGATACATGGCAATACGACGCAAGGAACGATATAACTTCCGAAATAAGTATGATGAGTCAAATCGAGGCCGAGTACTTGAACCCAAATCACGAAGAATACATAATAATAATCTACTATAATGTTTCCAATCCTGTTTTGTGGTGATGTGCCCAAATGGAAGTTGGAAGAAATGGTTTTTAAACTACTCATGTAACATATCAAATGTCCACTTTGCCCGAGGTGACATAAGTGCCCACGATCTTTATTTAAGATAATTTTATGCTCATGGGAACAATCCCATGAGCATAAAATTATCTTCAAAAATAAAGGCGAAAAATGGGTCGCCTTTATTTTTGAAGTTTGTTATTGATAAACCTTGTTAAACCTTCCTTAGTTAACTTCCTTATATCCGCGCCGAAAAATATTTTTTAAATTGAATTATTGTGTTTGGCACAATGTGGAGTGTGGCGGTAAGAGGAAAATTTTCCAATGAGGAATCCTCATTGGAAATTCATTCATTCATCACATTCATTATTCGCATAAATTTAAGCTTCAATTAATTGACCATTGCCAAAACACATGTACACTTTTTTGTTTTTTATTATTGTACAGGTAATTAACGATTTAAATTTATACAATAATATAATTTTTATTTGCCTTTTTCGTCAATTATGAAGAATATAAAGGTTTGTATTCACATCACGAGGCTGTTCTTTTGAGCAATATTCAAGAGCTAGCCAGCCACGCGAGGCATAGCTCTCTCAAGGAGGATAGATCGAGGCGTTGACTTACAAGCAGCCACGCGACTAGAATACACGCCTTAAACAGTGGCGTTTGAAATATGTATTGTAAAAGTAAGGTTAGCTCACACGTGCTGAGTGATGTGCCCTCTTTGGCGGCGACAATCTAGCAAACCGCTTCACACCGGTTTCACTATTCTCGATCTCCGATAAGTGCGCAAGCGCAGGTGTCTAATCGATACACTCGTTTTAAATACCTAGTCAATTTTCCTGGGTTTATAAGTTTTAGGGCTAATAACAAAGTCTGCCTAAGCAAAGCGTTAGTTAGATAAAAAAAAGCGTTAGTTTTTAGGTCCACGAAAAGTCCTGGAATATTTACATAAATTAATTAAAAAAAGTAGTAACACCATCTCAGCAAAGATTTATCTATTAACTTCCTTGTAATAGAAAAATGTGTAGGTAGGTATGCAATTGATTTCTTAATGAAAACTATGTTTGGTTTTATTTAAGACCCTCGTGTGTATGTATAGGTTTCCAAAAGGGTTCGATCCTCAAAAAACTGAGAGCCACTTGCGCTGTTCTAAGGAATGACCTCTAAACCCTATACAGTATTGTATATGATCTGTGTGACTTTACACAGAAGTGTAGACGGGCTGAGCTTAAGCTCTGAAGGCTATATCATACCCGAGTAGGGACACTGTTTAATATTTGCTTCATTTAGGGCCCTCTTGTACCTCCGCTCATGTTCCAGAGTAAAGATGCGCTCGCTTGATTTCATATATTTTTGGTCATAGAAAAAAAAACAAATGCAGTTTAATTGCTTTTTTATAACGAAAAATATTTTTGTATACGTTTTTTATATAGTGAAAATGTATGTTACTGTTTTGCAAACAATCGATCATATGTATAATTAAGATAAAATTATTTATATTTGGCGGCAAATGTTAGTATAGCCTTACAATAATTGGTTCAGAAAATGATAATTTCTTACAAACTCGCCCTAAACATTTTTTATCTCTTTAATTTGACCGATACGCGAGACGAGACTAATGCAAATCAGTCCTATATTAATCTATACTAATATTATAAAGCTGAAGAGTTTGTTTGTTTGTTTGAACGCGCTAATCTCAGGAACTACTGGTTCGAAATGAAAAATTCTTAAAAATACACTCAGATGAAAGAGCATCGACGAATTGACATGCTCGTAACTTTACTAAAAAAAATTAATAACTAAAAAAACATTATTATTTTTATTAAGGTACTTATAAATTGTTATAAACATACTCTTTTGTTTCCTTTCAGTCCCTTCTTTCTGAAATTCTTTTCAGTCCACTTTAGCTCTTCGTGGTGTTAAAAAAACTACTGTGCCAAAAGATTGTTTTGGTCAACATCGAGATTCTATCAGATCGAAAAAATCTTTGATAAAAATAAAACAAATAAGTAAAAGAAATTCAAATCGTTTTTATTCCCCAAAGTGTATATTTTACAGAATTTTTGGTAAATTTAACAATTAAAACATTACCTATTAAGATATGTGTTAGAATAAATACCTAAACAAGGATAACTAATTAGGAACGAAGTAAAAATAGAAAATAGGTACTAAAAATATTTCGATTCACTCTGCCTACTCCGCACGGATTTAGCATGAGGATAAATATATGAAAATAATGTTTTTTTTTCTTTTACTTTTTATTAAAACGAATCATGTACTAAGTATAGTATTCTGTGACTAAGTGCTAACTACTTGTTTACTCAGAATGTATATTATTTGCAGCCTTGAAGTTATAGATGATGTTAATACAATTTATATGCAATTAGGAGTATGATGTGTGAAATTACAATAGATACTTATATCTAAGACGACAAATTACTTTAAATATGTGTAATTTTCCACAATCTACGGTAAAACGAGTAGCTATGTCAACTAGGTATTTCAAGATTCAAAGTATGCATAAACATGAATAAAATAGAATACCATTATGTAATACTATTAAAATTTAAAAAATCCACTTTATTTTTCTTATGAATAGATTTTCATTATTTAATCTGGATAAAGGCCGATTAGCCATAAATAATAAAATTTACTTTCTGAATCCTTCAAAGTAGATGAGGAAAGAAGTTATAGGAATGATAAGAAATTTGGCGTTTTTTTTTTATTATTAGAAGACAAATAGAATAAATTGGAAATCAGATCTCATGTTAATTGCTTAGTTATGTTAATAATAGGTACTACTGCCGTTAACCATATTTTTTGAAGCTGCTTTAGTACTTTCCTTTTCTTACTTTACTCTTTTCTAAATTATCTTTGGATTTCCCATGAGTGCACCACCAAAGGGATATCTGGTGTACTGTCTGGGTCTGTTGTTCTGTGTCGCCGCCGCGGACGCTACGAACTTAAAAGAAGGATGGAATACGTTCGCAACTTCACTGCTGGATGCATAAAACGCCATGATGGTGGTGACATATTATCAACCGCTTTATTATTATATATAATTTAAATGAAAATTTCGCATAATATACCTACCCAAGAACTACTAACTGAAGACCATACTTATCGTCGACGGTGCTGCAGTAGCTGTTCTCGTCCAAGTGGCGTGCACCAGTTCGGTAAATACTCTCGACTTGATCTCAGAGTTCTATCTTGGGTATTCAAGGGAAAATATTTTTCCTATAAACCGTGAGGTTATTAATGAATTCCCACCTCCAAGACCTCACAGGTCTTGGCTATTGAGACGCCGCTACACTGGATTTTTAGGTTTGGCTCTTTTAAATAGAAACTTTATCCAAAATTTGTTTACCTACAATATTGGATAACGTTACTATTTAAAAATTCCTATGAGAACGATTACAGAGGCGTCTACCTGGGTGTCAACACAGCTAATCTCTAGTTAACGAACAAATTTGTTACTTTTCATTTTGCAAATTTTTCGAACAAATTGAAAACTCGTTTCAGATCACTACTCTGACAAGGAATAATAATGAATGATGAATACTCTTTTGCCTTTTACTCTACGGATTTGCCAGAAGTGTTCCCAAATAACTTATTTATCCCAAAATCCACTAAAACACATGTTAACGTATGTTATAAACTAAAACGAAATATCGTCATAATATTCGCTAAGATGTCGTATCCTATGGCTAGGATAATGGGTAGAGAGTTAGGCGCCCTGATCGAGAGAACACACATTTTTACAGGGGAGTCAAGTGATGATAATTGTTGAGAATTAGTCTGAAGACGCAGCTGGGACCAACTGCTATCTAATATTAGCGGAGTGCAGAGGAGCTCAGATGACAAATTTGGTCACCCATCATACGACTGGCTCTTGCTAATGTTGCTTAACTTCCGCATCGCAAACCGAACATCGAACAAGTGCTAAGCAAGTAAGTACCTATTTAAACAAATGTCAAATTATGTTAATTAGTATGGAGTTAAAACGTTCCATAAAATCACTAGTTCATGGAAAAATTCTACTCCAACCTAAGTAGGGTAAGTATCGTAATGAGATCCTATTATCACACAACTCTAACGACCGTCAACTCTACGTGTATTCTCGGTCGCACATCTATAACGTATCGATTATATAAACACATATTATATCAAATAAATAAACAACGGTGTTTCGGAGTCCAATCAATAGAAATAATCGATTTTTTCTCTCTTAATAATGTTAAAGTATGAAAAGACACATTTTCTAACATAATTCAACCTAAGGCGTGAAATATGGTGACGTCTCGAAACCAGCATATATTGGGATTCAGCAATTAATTGTTATAACAATCACAATATAGGTACAGTGCTAACAATGCACATTTGAGTATTCTTTTATACTTAATATTTTCATATTTACATACTTTTTATTGCTTTATTTTCTCAAATATGTGTAAATTAAAATATGATCACAAACCTCGAATTTAAATAAAGCTATTATGAAATAAATAAAGATTTTTTTTCAGATAATCCTTTCTCTTCGAATGCCTACATCATACAAAGAACATACTCTCCAAGATCCCTACAACCAGCGGTTTAGGTTGTTTATGAATCAGTCATTCAGAATACACCATTTTTTAGATTAAACATTTTCTATTTAAAATTGTTAATTCATAGACAATTTAATCGTTAACCCATTTATATAGAGTGCTCGTAACAAAAATGTGCAAGAGCTTTCGAAAGCTTGATTTTTCAGCGTCTCAGTCCACAGTGCGGAAAGGTCCAGCGCTAGAACATCTCATTCTTTCTCATAGTGAAGTATCAAGGTTTCGAAACACATTTTGCTCCACTGCGCTCATTATAAAAATATTTAGTTAAATTTCTGAAAATGGATGTATTTTGGCGAAAAATGCTAAAATTGCAACCTTAGGGGTTTTAAAGAACAAACAGTATTAAAATAACCTTTGTTGAAACCTTTTAATGAAAACTTAAAATACATACGTTTGGAAATATTTAAATACAAAAATTTCATAGATGCAATCAATCTGAAATTTAAGTAATTTTGCAGGGCCGGGAAAGCGCCTTAAGGACCCTTGTGTTTCAAAATAATAAAAAAAAGGTAATCAATCGTGTTAAAATTTTGTAATCATTTTATTTTTAAAAAAATGTAATATAAGTATTATCGAAGTTTTGTTTAAGCTTTTTTCAATATTTAATATTTCACGAGGTCGTTCCGCTACGAACGTACAACTATCATACAAGATTTATTTTATCTAATTTCTTTAAAACATTAGCTCAATCGAGGAGCTCAAACAAATATCACCAGCGATAGAGGACATTTCTTACTGCCATTCCAACATCGAGACTGTTATGTTACGTAGAAATATGAACTTTTTTCAGTGTCGTGACTATTTTGTATAATATATTCAATACCAAGATAAGAAATACAATAGAAAATCAAGTTTTTTTTTTCTATAAATATTTATAGGAATTGCAAATTTTCTAAAATATCTAACTAAATCATGTTTTTATATTTATTAGATAGAATGTAAAAAAAAAACCGTTGTACATTCCACTTGTACTTTTAATGTAACAAATAAATCTTATAGGGAAATAATAATTAAAATGCTAACGTATTACGAACATGTGAACATCGCTAATTGCTATTAAATCGTCTTTATACGTCAATTTTGACAAAAATGACACACTGAGCTGTCACCTTAATTGATAAAAGTCATTGTGTGAAAACCCACTATGTTAAACGCTCTCTATTTACATCTAAAGAAGAAAACGCCACTACACAATACAACTTTAAATAGATTTTTAATGAAATATTTTTATGTGATTTTCATATTGTAATTCCGATTTTAATACTAAACGTGATTCTATATTGTTTTAATATAATACGAGGGTCAAACTGAAAGTTCTTAGAACTGGCCACTTATAAACAATATAATAAAAAAATAATTCTAAAATTTGAAAATATAACTCTTTGCCAATATTACTGAGTATATATTTCATTCATTTGTCATTTGTTTTACGATTTGGCGGCAAATTGAAAATTGTCTGTGTCACGTCATCATGAATTTAACACGAGAAAATTTTCGTGCAATGATTTTTTATGACTTTCGATGTCATTTAAGTCAACAAGAAAGTTATGATAGACTACGATTGGCCTTTCACGATGAAGCCCCATCTCGTGCGACTGTTTACAACTGGTTTAATGAGTTTAAACGTGGTCGCACTAATCTCACTGATGATTTACGTGAGGGACGGCCTTCTACGGCGACGACTGAAGATAACATCTGTGTTGTGCGGCGTATGATAGAGACTGACAAAAGAGTGACCTATCAACAGATTCGGACAAGCTTAGGCATCGGTATGAGTCAAGTGCACAAAATCCTCCACGAACATTTAGCGGTCAGGAAGCTTTGCGCCCGGTGGATACCTCATAATTTGACTGAGGCTCAAAAACTCCATCGTGTGGATTGGTGTCGTAAAATGATTGAAAGATTTAACGGAGGTGACTCAAATGCTGTGTTCGACATACTAACAGGTGACGAAAGCTGGATTTACTGTTATGATCCTAAAACCAAAAGACAATCTGCTCAGTGGGTGTTTCCTTTCGAGGAGTTGCCAACTAAAGTGAAGAGAGATCGAAGTGCGGGAAAAAAAATGGTGGCCTCGTTCTTTGGAAGGATAGGTCATTTTGCAACAATTGTGTTAGAGGATCAAAAAACAGTTTCTGCAGAATGGTACACTACCAATTGTTTGCCACTTGTCTTGGAAAAAGTTCGAGAGAAACGACCTCGCAGTAGGATCCTCCTTCACCACGACAACGCCTCGTCGCACACCGCCAAGCGAACGATCGACTATTTGGCGACATCAAACGTTGAATTACTGGGTCACCCGCCGTATAGCCCCGACCTCGCGCCTTGTGATTTTTATTTATTTCCAAAAATTGAAGAAAAACTTAAAGGAAAGCGGTTTATGAATGCTGAAGAAGCGGTGGCTGCGTATCGCGATGCCATTGAAGAGACCCCTAAGGACGAGTGGGCAAAGTGCTTTTCCCAGTGGTTCCATCGCATGCAGCGGTGTATTGACGTGAATGGACAATATTTTGAAAAGATATAATAAAACTAATAACTGGCTAATGTAATCAGTTTTTGATTTTCTAAGAACTTTCAGTTTGACCCTCGTAGCACTGTTAAATCGTCTGAGCTATAAAGGTGTATAGAAAACATACTTTTTAATTTATTATTTTGTTTGATTAAGAAATCTCATGTAAACCTTGTGACTTGACAATACGCAGAGCACTTACTTTTTATTGATTTCAATAGATTATGACTAATTAAACTTTTATAACGATAGCCTTTTTTCCGTGACTTCACCTGCGTAACTTACAGCCTATGTTACCCGCGTATGACGACGTACGACGTAACGTAAGTGAAAGAATTATTAAAAACGGTCCTGTAGTGTCCAAGTCTAATCAAAACAAGTCAACAAACAAGCAATCAAATCTTTCCACTTTATAATATTAATAGTATATTTGTGTATATGAGTAGCTCACCTGTTCAAACCCGAACATCACCTTTATTAGATCTATAGGTAGGTAAATAAACAGGAAAATTAGGATTAATGGTTTTTGTTTGTGATGTATAAAATGATCGTAAACTACTGGGTTACTTCTAAAAATTATTTCGCCGAGCGCGAATCAACACTGCCGTACCATCCTTTTCTTTAACCATTTTGACGCATTTTCACACCCCTATTTGAGAACCTCTGAACGAGACTAGAACGCTGAAATTTCAACTCGAAATCAATTCGGCAATTCATTTAGTTCCGAAGCTAAGCGAAAGCATAGTTTATCATTTTCAACACTGATCATCAAAATAGAACTGGTACTTTCCATTGACCTAGAGAACTGAAATTTGATACAGAGGTAGAGTTTAACGCCAATATAGAGGAAAAACTATTAAAAACTACGATCATGGAAGATCTGGACTACCTGGAGACTCTGATGAGAAACCGTAAGAGCACATCCAAACGGTTTGCGTTATCAACCGACTGTCTTTGCAAAATTTTTTGTTATAACATTAAACATATAACATTAAATATAACAATCAATAAATTGCAGTATGCAACCTTAGCTCAACTTTGTCTAGAGATTTCATTACTTTTTAGAGATAAACAATGGTGGGATATTAATTATTACCTATTAAAAAAATTGTATGTTTTCAATAATAAAAATAAAGTCTTGAGAAAAAAAATCCTGATAAAATTTAAAAAATCGTGAATAACCACTTTTGGTTTTTTACAAAGCAATAAAGTTTAAATATCAAAGTTTAAAATAAAAATAAGAAACTTCGTGGTATTTCTAACTCTCGTATCTACAGTCGAGAGGAGTAATTATACGAGAAAAAGACATATCTTAAGCAGGTACTTTTAACCAATAAACGAGAATTTAAATGAAATAAGAATTTTTAATAGCTAAAAATAATAATATTCTTACTATTTACTGTTCTTAATTCATTTAAATTCTTGTTTATTTGTTAAAAATATTTGCTTAAGTCATTTCTAATACGATCTAGAACGAGAATTTATAAAATGTTCTAACTTTCACAAAGTTACCCCTTTAATTCATAATGTTTTCCATTTCTTTTCTTAATTATACTCTTGTAACTATAGGGAAAATTGATGAATATGTAAGCCAGTTTGTTGCTGTAAAGCTCTAGTGGAGCATCTTTGAAATAATTGTGATGATTTACGGGTGTTTGCTGCGAAACGCCATCCTTCCCCAATATCAATGACTTTTTGTTTTCTCTTGTTTTTGATAGTGCTCCCACATGTTTTCGGTAGTACACAGAGGGTAAGCGATGTCGCGGAGGCTGCGCCGGCGCCAGCGACGTCAGTTGTTGTGTGCGCACGCTCAACTCTCATAAATGTGTGCAAACGAAGCGCGCGCTCATTCGTTCTGCCGCGCGCACGCCGCGTACCTCGCGTCAATAACACGGTGCGTTTTCAATCGCGACTCTATTCGTTTGCTGTGTGGACTGTTTTAGTGCAAAATGCCGAAGAACATACTCGCGGAGATGGGCTCCCAGGTGGGGCTGACACCCTCCAGGCAAAACAAAAAGGTGAGTCGCGTTTGAATTCTCTCACTGCGATTGGCGAACACGACATATAAAAAGCGACCGGGCGACGGCGATATCCTTTCTCCGTGAAAACCTATAGGATCTTTTCGCACGGCACATGCATTGCGTAGTGGCTGGCGCTGGTATTTTCAATGACTCGTTTAAATAAACTACGACCCAGATGAATGGTGCGTCGGACTCATGGTCGGCTAGAAATAAATCCTACCCACACGTAACGCCGGTACAATGTCAATATCTCCGATATACGGGAATGGGTAACATTCGCGGAACAAGTCTCTGTTATAAAAATTGGATTTTGGCAAGCTTGGGTTTCTGAAATATCTCAGGGCCAGGAACCTCCATAGCATTTGTCGTATTTGGCCCGTCGCCAAATATTTCCTATTTAACGGTGTTTTTTTTTTTCACTACGTTAGCTATGTTATTTAACACCGACGGAGCGACTCACAGATTCTACTCAAAAAATTCTATTACTATCTTGATACGTCATGAGAATACTATAAGAATACAACACTATTAGAAAAAGTATAAACATAGACTTTCGTTTCTTTTTTTAGGGTATCTAAGTGAAATAATATTGACACGATAAGTTTTCAAGCGTTCCCTAGAATCTAAGTGTATATATGTATGTATATTTAGATATAATAAAGATGGGGGCATTCCGTTTCGTAATGTAAAATGACATTAAGTAATTAACGGAATACGTCACTATCCAAGTTGAGGGTGTTAATGACGTCGCGGTACAACTGAGTCACGTTATATATGACATATTGAATATTTTCCTGGTGGCTTTAAACGACAGATCTGATAAAAGTGTAAACAATTACTCGACTCTTTTTATATTCATGTGCCTCTGAGTGCAAATGCGTTTTGAAGAAATCCTACTAAATGGTTTGGATTTTACTACTTTTCACATTTCAAATACATATCTACCTCTTTTGTTAAAATAACTTTTAAAATGCAACAACCTAACATATTTTACTTGAGAAAAAGTAATGCATTTATTCCAGAATTTATCAATCAACTTATTTTACCCGCAGAAAAGAACGGCCGCAAGTAACTCCACAACATTTATAAAGCTCAATAATATTTACAAAAAAAAATTGTCATTACAACCTCAAAGTTGAAATTATTTTTTAAATAAAATTAGTATATTATTTAAAAATCAAGTAGCAAGTAATAGATCAAGCTGAATTAGTCCGTTCTTACGTACACACCGGCAAATAAGTTTCATTTTATAATGTGTTGTAATTCAGTTGTACTTTCATTGATCGGGACTGATAATACGTCTCCGCAAAAGACATCAGTAGTTAAATCTGTATTAGTTCTTCATTGAATATTTATTACTAGCTGTTTTCCTGCGATTGCGCTCGCGTAAACTGTAGCATTTGTAGTCGCATCCCGCCTTATGTAGCTTCACGTAGGCTAAAGAATTTTCATAATTACCCCCTAGAAACTAACAAAGTTGGATACTTTACCGCTTTATAATTAGTATAAATTATTTAGCTAGCAGAACGAAACACTGGATTTTCCTATTATTTTTTTCCTTAAGTATTTTAAAATAACTACTGCGAAGTTATGGAGCGCCATAGGAAAAATTAAATGTGTTTCGAACCATTCTCAAGTGGATGAGCTTCTTAATTCTCTGTTTACAAGTGACTACAAAATAACATTGAAACAAACCAAAATTTTTGAATTAAATAAAAAAATATAAATATGTTAAATTACAGTTTACAAAATACAAAATATATACCTACACGTATGAACATTAAAAATTATACCAAAATTTTATGTAGTACCCATTAATTAATGACGTCAATAAGATATTCATGTTAAAACAATATATTAACACAAGTGGTTTTTGTCGATTGGAGTTAACTGTTAATTTTGAATACACTTAGATTATTATTTTTTTATCACGAAATTTCACCCCTACCAGTCGCCTTTCCACAGCTCTTTGTAAATTATTGCTTTAGTTGTTACTTATGTCTCAGCTCCATAGGTTAGCACTGGCAGGACGCCTTGGTTGAAGGTTGATATTTCGTTTATACTTAGGTTATTAAACTGAAAAAGTATGAACTGATTTTTTAATTTCAGTCCACAACAACCTCAATGATCATTTATATTTTGCAGACATGTAAATATGTAACCATGACCTAATAAAATACCTGATTCTAAACAAAGACATTAACGACGACGAAATTATTATTAAAGAAATATATTATGATCCAAATTTACATATGTAAATAAACACGAAGCGAGCTTCCTAGCAAATAAAAGGCCTGTCTATATAAAATATGACGTTAATTTTTTTAAAGTTCATTAGCAATTAATTAATGTTAGGTAGATATACTCGTATACTAATAAATTTCTTATTATCTCGTACTTTTCTAGAAAAAAGCGTGAAAAATATTAAGAAAAAATTCATCACAGTACGATTTTTCCGCAAACGGTAGACTGATATTAGTCTTTGAAACTTATCAACAAAAAACGTGTAATTAACAAATCAATATAAACAATAAAACGATATTATTAGTCATTTAAACAATATGACTTAGGCAATGATGTGTAATAAACCAATAACTTTACTAAAAAGCTTTTCTTAAAGCCTCTTTATTTTTTTTACATTTTTAGTTTCTGCGTAAGATATACTTTCCTAGTACGAGTACTGTACACTGTTTTAATGATAAAAATGTATATTTGATTTTCATTATAAAATCTGGACTTCCTTGCAATAAATTATACTTAATATTATGTATTATATTATAGAGTGCTACTAAAATATTTGTTTAACGTGGCGATATTTAAAAATGAAAATTTGCACAGAAAATGATGTTTCTGTGATAATTTGGAGGTTTTACTAACGTTTTAATATAACCCAATAAAGTTTTAATATAACTAAAATAATTTAAGAAATTAATCGCAAAACATACTTTATTCAGTAATGTTGTTGTATTAAAGAGTTATTTGATCCATTCCACATTATTGGCAATCATTTGATCATTGGCAAATTCAAAATATAATTCGAAATTTATTACTATTTTTTTATGATACATTTTTATAAATAAGTTTCATTTAAATTTAATATATTCATTTTTTATGTGAATAACGTTGACCATAAGTGGAATTAACAAGCTATGTCATGGCCGCCCGGCGCCCCTTGCGAGTTGCCACACGATTAATCGAGGTCTGATATATTAATTATATAACAACTCCTATACCTATATTAAAACCGATGACGAGTTCGATAGCGCAGAGATTAGTGTATCCAGTCAGCGATTATGGATATTCGGAAACGTTCGCAAATGTCACTCAGGGGGTGGGAGACCAAAAACTCATTATCTCGAAATTATTTGAGTTATGGTATTTAATGAACTTCATATTAACTTATTTTGTCATTTGGTAAACTTAAAAGAAACAAACACTAAACTACTAAATAATATTACTCAAAGTAATCATACGACTGCAAATGGCAACGATTGAATACTAATAATTACAAGTGAGTAGGTAATACTAATAATTACAAGTGAGTAGGTAATGAGTAGGTAATCCTTATTAATTATTAATATTAATAATTCAACAATCTTATATTGTAGGTCAAAAATGTTTTAAAAGGTATAGCAGTATCGAAAGAGTTAACAAAAAATATTAAGATAGGATAAAATTGATTATTATATAATCTATGAATCTCTGGTACATCATGTAACAAAATTTAGCGAATTCAAAATAAATTACAACAAAACTCACAACAATCAAAACAGAAGTCAATCATGACATGTTTAGCCACGAAGACGCGGCAAATGTCTTCGTTGCCTTTTAGATGAAATTCAGTGCGCCGAACAAAACCTTCTCTGTGTGAGATACAACAGATATATACTAAATAATATCCACCATTGCAAGTTAGAACGCAATAAATTAATAATAGTAAACATTGATGTGATAAGTATTAATATAAACATGAAACAAAGCTACATTTTTACTTATTTTGTTTTCACAGCCCATTACACAACAACAATTATTGTGACATAATTAGCAAAAGTTTGCGATAAAAAAACTCGCAAACAATGTAAGCTTAAAATAAAAAAGCGCCTCTAGCGGCCAATTCAAGCGAAACCGCCATCACTCAGCTGTTTGTCTAGTCTGTCTTATAAATTATACATTTGCCAAGAATCAACATTCGTTTTACATAACATATCTCATTTAAAAATGCGAGGTAACTATTCACCGTGTCTCAATGATTATGTTTCTAATAAAAACTCAAAGGAAGTAATGAGAAGTGGCTTAGTTAACAAATCAAGATCATTATCACGTGTTATTTTTAACCCGGACTTCATGAATTGCAGTGACTACACAATTCGCGGCGTTGAGTCATTCTAGGGCTGTCGATAAGTTCAGTACATATTGCGCGTATCGGTTTGAAGCACGCCTTTAGCTTTCGTTATAATTTTTAATTTAGATCAATAATACAGCAACTATTGCTTTGGTATTCTGTGAAAATATAGAATCGAACATATCATTCTGTAACATTAGAGGTTCAAATTACAATTAAATAAAACCTATATTACCATTTTAAATAGATTTTATTTGATAAAACCTCAACGTCATGATAGCACATTCATATATACATTCGATGCTTTTTTTAACAAAATAGTACTGCTTTTCGTTTAGTTGTTTCTACATGGACAAACGTGTGCCTTATTTAATGCATTATTTTTACCTTATATGCTGAAAACATTGATCATAGAAACGCATATCATTTTCTTCTTCTGGTCAGACAGAAAATAGAGATTTCTGATTGTAAAAAGGGATATTAAATTTATAAGTACAAAATTTATTCGTGAATTTCGATTACCCACAAATTTTTAAACTTTTGTATTTTATATTTTAGACATTGTTTTTACATTTTCTAATATTTACGTAAAAATCCATAATAAATCAATTTCATTTAAATAATTACAATAGGTAATACTCTCGAGTTGAACATTTGATAGTTGCGTATTCAATTGTCTTTCATTTACATTCAAAAGAAATTCAATTTTTATTTTATCTTTTTTTTACTTCCGCAACAAGTGTACCTACTTAGTGTGACTTGATAAATTAACCATAGTAAAATTATACACATATGATATAGATAATAATAAAAAATAATTAAAACATGATATTTTATTATTCTTTTTGCATAGAAAGCTCCACACAGAATATTACATGAGTTATAAAAAAAACTAATTTGTTGAAACAAGTATAATGTACAAATCTTCCTCAAGACAATAATAGATCAGTGTTCGCAATCCCAACTTTGTAGAAAGTTTTAGTCCAATGTATTTTGGTTCAACCCTTGAGGCTGGCCTCGGGGACGGACCATTTGCTCATAGAAAATTCATCTACCATCTATCATCGGGATCTTGGTTTTAATGTTTCTGTTTCAATTAACTGAGATCTGTTCTATTTGAAACAGTCCACTTAGCGGCTGTTTTTTTTTTATTGAATTGTACGAATCTGCTTTGATGTTAATTCTTTTTTGAAATCGTTTTTACAAAATTTTTAAATGTAAATTTTAATAATAAGACTACACATAGCTGGGTGGCGTAGTGGATAAGGGCCGCGACCGCGTTCGTTGTTGTCAAGCAACTTTCGCAAAGGTAGGTCACGGGATGGGTGACTAACTTAGTATGATTTAATGATACATGTATATAAATGTATTCCATCACGGGACACGTATTGGTGTACGTAATATGTCCACGCGGCATGAGTGCGTTCTAGTACTCGCCAACTACCATCAATAATCCGTTATTACAGTCACATTCCATCTATAAATAATAATTGGATCTTATAGCGGTTTTGCACACGAAGTTCAGACAATTTGTAATGCTTTTACCGCTAAACATAGGCAATTATAGATTTTATACATGCGAATTTCACTTAAGTCCGAATTACACGTTTAATTTGTACATAGGCGAGTTAACTTGACTCTCCCTGTGAAGTTCTGAAGTGTGTTAATCGAACTTTAGGTTTGTGTTCAATCGCAGTGCGGTCTCGTACTGTTTTCTAGGTGTTAAACTAAAGATGGAAGGTAAACATTTTTTAGCAAGATTCATAATTATCAAGATAATTATTTTTTTATAATTAACTTATAAATATCTGTAATCACTGGCAACATTTTGTTATATATAGAAGTATGCCACAATATTTATGCATCGTTATATCATAATATCTATTATGGCTTAATGATTTATTGCTCACAAGAATAACATAAAATTCACTTACGTGAGAGCATTACAACAACATGGTGACTAGTTTTACATAATCCACATTTATAAATATCTTTTTATAAACTGTTAAAATTATAGAAAATTATATTAATTATAGAAAAGTAAAGTTTCGGACTGTTTATATTTTCACCTTTGGGAATCTACATCATACGTAGATGACATAGGCTATACTTTATACGAGCGAAATCGCAGGAAAATAGGTATAGTAACTAATATGAAAGTACCCTCTCTTTAAGCATACGTAATATTTTAATCTGTCCTGCCTGCCCTGTTAAGCCCTGGGTAGCTCAGTGGTTAGAGCAGTCGCCCGGATTGCGAAAAGTCATTGGGTTCAAGACCAACTCAGAGTGCCAGAGACAAAGTTGATCAAATATAATAATACTGACTGTATTAACAACTTATAATCAATGAAAAAACCTAGAAAAACTAAATACAATAATTTAATTTAAAAATGAGTTTAAAATTTAAAGTATCCACAATATCTTAAGTCAAAATTTTAATTTAAAAATTAGTTTTGTCGATATACATTTCAATGATAATTTCTTGCGTTCATATTTCTTCAGAGCTAAAAAACTGAATTCAATATTTAATTGCATTATGTTTGAGATGTGTATGATTAAGTGTATGATAAAATATCTACCTACTAGGGATCTTTAAGATTGGCCCCAAGTGGTCCAAATGGTGTAAAAAACTTAAGTTTCTAGCCAGCCAGATATCGATAGTATAAAAAAGTTTGTATTGAGTAGGTTCCAAAGCTACGGGAACGATTTGAAGTCGCAAAAAACTTGTTTTATAAAACATTATTGGTTAAAACATAAAAATCTTTGATAATTGATTTTTCTTTTATGAATAAATACAAAATCAGTAATTAATCTTCACTCAGAGGCCACCTTTCACCTTTATCAGAGATTGGCACGGTTCTGTCCCTTGTTTATTAACAAATATGTATAGGAGGAAGAAGTTGTAGATATAAAGCAAATTTAAAGTTTTTTATGAAAACCCATATGATTACGGAATAATCAGTTTCCACACATTTTATATTTTGATAATCTAATAGGTTTATATTTTTAAACCTATAGCTCCCTAAATGATAACCATTTTAAACATAAAGCAACAATAATCCAATTATCAGGTACTAGTAAAATTATTAATTTATATAATACTTAGGAATGTAAAATGATCGGTATGAAGTGTAATCTATATATAATAGAAATTGAAAGCCTCTCGAGATTACACCAGCTGGTATGTAACCAAATAATCAGATAAACTCATTCCACTATGTTTATCGACAAACTAATAACCAGTTAAGATAAAGTTAGATTGAAAAAAATAATAAAGTAGGAATTTGTACATAAGAATACTATTCAATATAGGTAATACGTGAAGTAAAATAAATTTTGGAACTTTTCTTTGGAAAATTACGCGGACTAAGGAATATGCAGTTAAAGTTTATTATGGAGTCATAATCATCATCAGCTCTTATACGTTCCCACTGCAGGGGCTCAGACCATTCTTATGGTTGGTAAGGAGGAGGCAAGTAATGATTTTCATAATAATAATGATTAAAACTAGATTATTTTCTACAATAATTCTCAGAATTCAAAAACTGATAATAAAGGTCTTTGTTTCATAATCTTTCTCGTGAAGTTACAGAACAAACGCGCTGTTAATAAGTAATGATTTAATTATTGTCTGTTATTAAACGGTGAAATACAATATTGAAAAGGCATGTAAAATTAATCAATAATTAAAAAACTGTTTTTAGTTTTAATGATATTTGAAAAAAAGAAAGGTTGACAGCCCCTGCGATCTATATAAAAACTTGGGTCATTGACCTGTTTCCAACTACCTCAAAGCAGACTTTACCTTGTTTAAAATGCACACAAAATGAGAAATTACAAGTTTTAGTACTATATTTTAATAAAATTTAAAAAAGAACTTAATTGTGATGTACGACCGTTATCTGGTGACCTTCGATCTTCGAGGTAATTCCTAGTGAATATATATTGTAGGTAAACTCACTGTACCATTAATGGGAGTTCCCGTATTTTGTTAACAAAAAAAAAGGTTTTTACTTAATAAACTATTACAAAACAGGATAAACTTGATAAATGATAAAATAACGAGTTACGGATTAAAAAATTTAATAGGACTACAAATATTCAATCATTGTTGAAAAATGCATAACTAGATAAATAAAAAAAAAATTATCATATTAGATAAATTTTTGTTTTTGACCATTATAATAGAAACAGACTTAAGAAAAATATTTTTTACATATTTAGTTAGATAGCTTGAACATTAATGCTATTAATAATAACAACCACTAATAATATAACAAAAATAAATGAGCTCTGCTTAAATATATATTTTAGGATTCTATCAATTCAACGTGAAACACATTAACCACTCAACGGAACGTTCTAGAAGTTAGTTAGCCTGCAGGCTGCATTAAAGCAAAAAAAAAAAATTTCATTGGATGTTGCGAACTCTTTGCTAAAATGTATTTAACCTTTTTTAATTATTTTATTTTTTGTGTCATTATGTTTTTAAAAGAAATAAATAAGTGTCTCTGTCAAACCAACCGCAGCGGGTCGTTTCATTGCTCCCTAGTAGCTATCCTTAATTTTTCATATTAGGTGTCTGAAAAATCTTACATCTCGATTTATTGTTAGTGTTAACAATAAATCGAGATTGTTATTAAAAATACTTGAGGTGATAAAATAAACATTTTAAAATTTATCTTAAAATTTAAATCTAGAAGAAAGTATAAATAGGTAGATATAGTTTTGTAAAAAGTAATACGAATACTGAATACAAATAACTTAAAATAATTTTTCATAAAGTTTAATTGATATTTGTTACATAATAACATGCCTAACAAAAATATACATACGACGATATTTTGATGCCATTAATTGGTAAGGTCTACATCCCTGATGAATTTTTAATTTGTACTTCTTGATATCGAAACTTGGTATTATATTCCTTGATGTTCGTAGAACTGTAAGACATCGTTTGCATAGAAATATTTTTTACGTCACTGCTATAATCATTAATTGAAACGTGAAGGTTCGACTCATGCCCAATAGGTATCTATTCGAAAATGTACACTAATTTACGTATTTTTTGTGTTTATTTATCGCAAGTTTGATAATTTTATTATTTGATAAAAAAAACATAATATTTCATAAAAAAAATATGTTATTATTGCAACTAATCTTGACTTTATAATATTCTGCTTGAATTAAGAGATATATAATGTGTTTGTTCAATTTTCTCTCTTTTTGACGCATACGTTTTCAAACTAGAAAATAATCTTATTGCTAAATTCGAATTCTCTATAATCACGGAGATATTAACTAGATGTTTTGTTTTGATTTAATAGCTAAGTCTCGTGCCATGTGCCGGTGACAATGCATATGAAAGCGTAACTTATGTAACAAGTGGTATCATTACCGTCACGTAATAGACCTGACTGAGTCACCGCTAGTGTAAAGGACATTTGATATCAAGAAGGCGTTTTATAATTTAAGGATGCCCCCAAAGACAAAAAAAAAATATTCTATATTCAAGAGAAGAAATAAATCAATGGATTTCAGGGGTAATTTGTTCTAGTGGACATTTATAAATCCATGTGCATATTGAGCTCGTTATTATGAATCATATTCACGTATTATTAGTCTGTTTTTAAAATTAATAGTGATAAAAAATCCTCACACCACAATGTTAATTATCATTATGATGATATTTTTTAATTGTCATTATTTATTTCGTTTTGTAATAAGACAGTTTGAACTTGTAATTTTTGTTAAAATATTCTAGAATCGATCCAACGACACTCAGTTTCTAAGTTTCTTTCGTGGAACTAAATGGTAATATAGTCTTATACGGTTACAATAAAACACCGAGGAGCTCATACTGACTACAATTTCCAAAAACTAACAATAAGTGTGATTAATTGAAGAAAGGGTTAAATGTGTGACGTTCTGCATTATTAACAAAAATCTTACATACAACCGTTAAAAATCCCGTATTGAACATAAAACCACATTAAACTCAAGTATCAATAAATTCTTATTAATGAAATTAAATACTCTTTATTCATAAGCTTATAGAAAGCACTTTTGAATTGTTTAACACATTTTTACGGCAAATTGACGCAAGTAAATTATCAGTTCCCAACAGTTTATTACGGGTAATGTCAACTCAATTATGTGTAATGAACTTTTGGAGAAAGATAATAAATAAATTGACTAGCGTATATTTTAAAGATTGTTTAGAAATATCCATTACATATTTATTTCCATGTGCAAAGCGAAAAATTTGCTATTGCGAATGCCATTTTGCTATTGTCGAATTGATGAATGAATTAAGCTATGTATAAACAAACTCTCGGACAATAAATCAATGACATTGACCATTGAAAGTAAGGCTAACGCTTGACGTATGAACCTACCTTCACGATTCCAACAAAACCATAAAATAAATTGGAAAACATAATTTATTCCTTTTAAAGGAACTGCTTGATAGGTACGCATATCGATCCATCTTTGCATTATTCTCTAAAAACTACGTATCACCGCCATTGTATAAAAGAATCGTCTCTGTGTCTACACAGTTTTTATAACAATTGCTATAATATTTGTATTACATTTACCCACCTGGGTAATTGTTATTCCACGTTTATGAAAAGCGCTACACGAGGATAGCAACGAATTAATTTTTTCTCTTTTAAATATCCTCTTTATCATTCTTAATGGAAAATGCTTCGAAAATCCAGTTTGCCCCGAGGTTATGTTTTCCAATTTAGCATTATGAATGCAAAATTGATCAAACATAATCCTCTTCACCGTGTTATACATTTCTTTCATTAAAATATATATATTTTTTAAACAAAGATATATTATTTCAGTTTACTTATTTTTTGAACGTACTGTATTTAACAAATATATATCGCCTCTGGTCTCTCCAACTGCTGTACTAGAAAATTATAAAATACTAAGTCTCAATTTCAGTTACGACTCGACAAAATATTTGCAGCATACGATATTATTATTTTTTAGAAAAACATTTAATTTTATCATTTTCATTTAAGTATTTTACCTTATTTTAAATCCCATTTCGATGTAGATATCAATAAAATTTGGATTAAAAAATGCATATTTCTCACATATGGGTACATGTTCCGTATTTATCGTATCAAGAGTGCTAAACATGCGTATGCAACCACTTTATTCTCCGCGAAGGACAACCAGTTAAGTTCCGCGTTTGCAACGTACATAAGTATCTCCCACATTAGTCTTTACAATGGAACTTCTTACAACAGAAAATATCAGTTTGTTGTATAAATATACCGTATTGAATAACATTATTACGAATAATATACGAATTTGCTTGTATTGCCTGCCACATTAAACGCTATGGCCTAGACCCATAAAAGCCTGTTATTTATAGCATTTCTATTAACACAGTTCTTGTTACTAGATACCAGAATACCCAATATTTTTGTCAATATGTTTAAGATATCAAGACAGCTTTTATAATAAATTAGGCCGGGCCGCAGATAAATAATGTAAAAAAACAACTAATTATTATGTTAACACTAGCTGTTTTCCCGCGAATATCTTCTTGTATTTGTAAGAAATTTCAAGATCGAATTAGTATTTCCAAATATTACCCCTACTATAAACCAAGATAGAAACTTTACCTCTTAATAATATTAGTCTAGATCAGCAGGATTGGAAACCAAGTCACGATTGGAAACCATAACAAGAAATCGTTAAACAGACCAACGATAAATCAACCAACCACTAATTTATTACATTGTGGTAGTATCGATAATTCTCCAACAAGTACCCAGTATTTTTACAGAATAAATAGTACCTTTACTTAAAAAACAGAAGGTAACAAATGAAATTATGTGGTAACTAGTGGCCGCCAGCGACTTCGTCCGCATTTTCCATTATTTTTTCGCTTCTAATAGTTGCAGCAGGATGTTATATAGCCTAAAGCCTTCCTAGATAAATGGTCTATTCAACACAAAAAGAATTTTTCAATTCGAACTAGTAGTTCCTGAGATTAGCGCGTTCAAACAAACAAACAAACACTTCAGCTTTATAATATTAGTATAGATATATCGGGTCCAGGATAATAAAATAGTAACAAAATGAAATTATTAACTTGACATAGACAAACCCTAGGTTCCTGTTATTTTATAAGACATGTCTTTGTCATGTGTTCGTCTTTGTAGCTACCTGAAGACTAATGTCATTAAACCAATGTGTTTCTCAAAAATCAATTTCGACTAATAATTTCTATACCGATTTCTATGATTCTTTTTTATGGAATACTTAATACTGTTAACTTTTTTAATTAGGGATGACTGAGAGTGTTATAAACGTAAGAGTAGACAATAGACAAATACAATCAGAAAGCTTCGAACTGCTAAGCTATCGGGAGTTACACGTGTTATTGTGAGTCAACCATAAAAGATAGACATATGCTGTCGTGGGATATTTTTTATATAATTTTAAGGAGAACATTTCCGTCATACATGATTTCTGGGTAGCTTTAACCATTAAGGTTGCACACGCGACGGAAGCTTAAAAAATGGAGTAACTTCTCCCGTTTTCCCAACATTTCCCTTCACTGCTCTGCTCCTATTGATTGTAGCGTGATGAAAAGTATACTATAACCAGCTCAGGAGTATGAAAAATAATTGTATCAAGTTTCGTTAAAATCCGTCGAGTAGTTTTTGTTTCTATAACGGTTATACAGACAGATAGACAGACAGACAGACAAAAATTTTACTGATTGAATTTTTGGCATCAGTATCGATTCCATATCACCCCCTGATAGTTATTTTGGAAATATATTTCATGTACAGAATTGACCTCTCTACAGATTTATTATAAGTATAGATATAGATGACCACGACCTAACTTAACTCGTATATTAATTATGCGTATAATTAATATCTAGCAATAATGGTAGTAGTGTAACAAATATAAATATTTTGTTTGTATAACAAACCTTTACCACAAAATGTTAAATGTATTTTGAAGTTTAATTTCAACGTATTAAAGTGTAAAATGAGTCTTGTATGGCATGATGTGTCGTTACTTGTACCAGGTACTTAGTTGCTGGGAGGCTATTATTTACATAAATACGTTATAAAGAATCGTAGCACGTTTTCTTATATTGCATTATAAAGATAAGCTTTATTTAACAGGAAAAAATATATATTGTTGTTAGAATAATAATTTTATGGAAGATTTCTCTAGAATTCAGCGGTTGGTAACAAACAGACTACGGAAGGTAGAAACTAGAGCCGCCTAATATTGTTAATATGCTATTAATAAACAAGGTTATATCCATAATAAATGAACCTGGATAAAATGTTTCAGGGCTTACGGGTGGATATTATTTATACTAATACTATAAAGTGAAATTTTCTTATTATTTGTTTGTGTGCATCGAAGGGACTCCGACTCCTTACTGGTCTGATTTTAAAAATTCATTCACCCACTGGAAGCTACATCATATGCGAGTGGCATAGGCTATAAGTTGTAGGGACGAAGTCGTAGGAAAACGTCTAGTAATAATCACGTTTGTAAATTTCAACAAAGAGAGGCAATAATTTGGGAAAACTTATATTATTTTTAAAGACTAACTGACCAGGCCAACGTTATTTAGACATACTTGGCGTGGACCACACTTATCATTTAGGGATATGACAAATAAATGACAATCTATTGTCAGATCTGATTATGTATAAAATTAAATATATGATATATATATATAAATATATATAAAATTTTATCAAAATCAACCTCAATAGCATTTTCTTCAATAAATCGCTTTTGAGATAAGTATTATTAAGTATAAGTATTAAATAAGTCGGTTCTACTTTTTATAAAAGAAATTATTTCGTGCTTTTTGGTGATGTATGTAACACTAAAAATATTAGATATCTATTTAAAAAAATATATTTAATATTGTCTTAGAATAGGAGATTTTGTTTATTTGTTCGACATATTTTTTTCCAATAATATATGTTCATATTTTAAAGATGAAAGATTTGATTGTTTGTTTGTTTACATTGGATAGGCCCCGACACTATTGGACCGATTTATAAAAGTCTTTCATTTACGGGAAGCTACATAATATACATGTAATTAACCGACTAATGTCCAATATGTTTCAGATCTAAGGTTTCATTCAGTACTTTATCCCTGAAAACCTATATATTTATCCATTTTTTTTTAATATAGATGGAAAGAAAAACATGAATGTAATTTATACAAATCTTAATCGAAAACTGAAATCTTCGAAAAATTTGTTTGAACATAACGATAACGGAGTATAGTAAAGAATAAACGCCATCTAGTACAGCAAAGCTTAAAGTTTTTTCTTACTACATTTTATTTAAAATCAAATCCAAATATTTATTGGGTATTAAGTTAGAAAGTTATACTTGATAAGTCTTTTACAGTTCAAATTAAATACCAAGGACTAAATCATGAGAATCAAATCATTACAGGAATATTAAGGAGATCAAGTATTTTAACAATGTCAAGTATATTATTTTAGTGATTCATATTAATTAATTATATCACGAAGTCAATTAAATTATATTATTACAACTTATATTCTTAAAAAAAAACTTACGCATAAAAACTTTCATTTTCATATCTTTAAGTGCCAGTTTTGGGGATAAAATATAAGTTATCACCTTCCTAGGGTTTTAAACTACCCAAATACCAATTTTCATCCTAAAGGTCCAAAGACAAAGAAGTTTCATACAAAAAATTCCACCCTTTTTGACGCCCTTGGATGTGGGATTTCCAAAAATCTCTACGTAATAAGAGGAATGTACCCACCAAATTTAAAGTTTGTCAGTATGTCAGGACATCTCTTTTTATATATTTATGGTAAATTCCAAGACTAGAACAACAAGGTCAGACTAATTTCAAGCAAGTCCAAGATGGGAGTTCCCTCTGCTATTAACTTTATATCTACATTTGTCATAGTATAATGCTATTGAAATCTCTTATAACACACAAATGAGAGTTTACATACATAAAGAGATGACTGTGAAGTCATTTATGTATATTGGTCTGTACTTCCCCTTTTAGTTTCTTAATTGTACCTTATAATAACACACTAGCTTTCGTCAGGGGTCTCGCCCGCGTGGACCCTAGGTAAATGTGTAGTGGGATAAAAAGTATCCTATTATCTAAATCAGCTAACACCCTATCTGTATACCAAATTTCATCAAATCCGTTCAGTAGTTTCGGCGTGATTGACCAACAAACATCCAAACAAAGAAACTTTCACATTTATAATATTAATAGGATGATTCATTATATTTCAGTGATTTCTATAGAATCTGGTTAACATTAATTTATGTGATCACATAATTTGACAATATTGAACATAATTAAAATCAATTTTATCGACATCAAAATATAACGAATTAGTATTTTTTTGTATGTTCACTTTATATTGTACACCACCGGTAATTCTAAAATGATTGTTCGATAACATTCAAAATTTGTTTCAAAATACAAATAACAAATAAAAAAGCGATTGTGCTTATAAACTAAGAAAATAAGATGCTAACGGATTATGTAAAAATCAATGTGATGTACTTTACATTACATTGATTTTTGTTATAATTATATCGTAGTGTAAAGTAACTTCATATATTTATAATGTATTGCTCTGGTAATGACATGCTTTTTGTGAATGTCGTTACTCCCATTAGAGCTGGTGAGATTTTTAGCTCGTTCTTTCTATTAGGCAAAAGACGTCCTGAACGAGTGGTAGGGGAAACTGCTGGACGATTCAAGTATACTTTAAATAAGCTTAATTGAATAAACATATTTTGACTTCGACTTCAAAAGTGATTTAGTAAATTAAAACAATTTCATAATGTGATGATTAATTTCGTAATACACAACCATTGGGTTGTTGGCTTACAAATTAAAGAGACGACGACAGCACACGCTAATTTGTAGTTAAATCTGTCCTACTAGTAATTCAATTAACTTTCCAAATTAGAGAATCAAATGACGCAGCTCTCTAGTTCCTATTAAGCCTTTAATTTAAATGTTACTACATAGTTTCCAATTCGATCGCATTAAAAAGACGAGATATTTTTAAAAACAAAAAACTTTTACTTTATGACCTCATTGGCTACGTTGGTGGTACGCAGTCTGGTTGCAAGGTTAATTTTAAAATGTATCGCTACCCCTTTCAAAAATATAAAGATTGTCAAAACGACTTATGGAATTATGTTACTTTTAAAGATGCAATCGCTTTTGGAAAGAATGATCAAATCTTCAAAAACAAACAGAAATAGATGAATTAATATATAAATATAAAACACTCTTTGCAAAAGACAAATATGATATTGGTACTGTAAAGGGCTATGAAGCACATATAGATTTGTTGGTAGATAAATATTGTATCAAGAGTAACAGATGCAGTGTTGAAAATAAAAAAGAAATTGAAAAACAAATTGCAAAACTACTACAACATAATTTGATTGAAGAGTCTTATAGTCCTTTCGGAGCTCCTGTATCTTTGGCTTTTAAAAAGGAAGAAGGAAAAAAAACAAGATTATGCGTAGATTTTCGTGACATTAACAAAATTGTTGTTCCTCAATGTCAACCTTTCCCATTAATTGAGGACCTAGATAAAAACAAGAAATTGACAATTTTTTCGACGCTAAATGTGAATTCAGCACTTTGGTCTATTCCAATGAATGTTGAAGACAGGCCGAAGACGGCATTTGTTACTCAAGAAGGGCATTTTCAGTGGACTTGCTTACCATTTGGTTTAAAAACATCTCCCGCCATATTTCAAAGAATACTAAGAAAACATAAATTATCAGATTTTACAGTAAATTATATAGATGACATATTAATTCCCTCAAAAACACTTGAAGAACATATAAAACACTTATCATTACTACTGGAAGCAATTTCAAAAGAAGGTATTAGATTAAAATTCTCGAAATGTAATTTTGCACAAGATTCAGTGAAATACTTACAAATAAAAAGTAATACAATAACCCCAATAATAAAGCATAATTTGGTTGCAATCAAAGAATTTCCTATTCAAAAAACACAAAGAAATGTGAGGCAATTTTTATGAAAAATCCATTTTTATGGAAAATATGTATGAAACATATCGATTATATTAGATCCACTTCACAATTTGCTAAGAAAAGGACAAAATTCATTTGGACAGAACAATGTCAAGATTGTTTTGACAATATAAAAAAACTACTATGTACAAAACCAATACTAACAATTTATGATCCAGATCTACCAATCCATAATTCTATACAGATGCCAGTATAGTGGGCCCAGGTGCTGTATTAAAACAACCACAAAAGAACGGAGAAGAAAAACCATGTGCATATTTTTCAAGAAAGTTAAATGAATCACAAAAAAACAGAAATTTATCTAGAGTGCTTAGCAATAAAAGAAGCAGTAAAATATTGGCACTTCTGGCTTATTGGAAAAAAGTTCACTGTTTTCTCAGATCATAAGCCTCTAAAAAAATGAATATAAAAGCAAGAACAAACGATGAACTTAGAGACCTAACTTGTTATCTATCACAATTGAATCTTGAAGTGATATATTCCCCAGGAAAATATAATTTGGAAGCAGATAGTTTGAGTAGAAATCCTGTTTTAGAACCATATGAAGAACAAGAGGAAAACTTAAAAATAGTTAATCTTATCAAAATAAAAGACATACAAAGAGATCAACAAAATAATGAAAAAATAAAACAAAACGGTAAAAAAATACATTTGAAAAATACAATTTATTATAAAAGTGTCAGGAAAAGAGAAAAGATTATACTTACAGAAGAATTTAGTAGCAGCATTTGTAATAAGGAAATCTGAAACAACCAAGATACCCTAGGTGTTTTTTTTTGAAAAGTGAATTTTCTATATTGGCCTGACCTGTAATAATATATTTACCTATAGAGTTTTCAATTTGCTCAAAAAATTAGCAATTAAAATTCGCAAAAATGCAGAGTAAAACAAATTAATTCGGTATCTAGAGATTAGCTGTGTTATTCTATAATATAAATAGCCTCGAACCCACAGCTAGAAACGACTGTAAAAGGTAACAAAGTTTTGTTTCATTGATATCATAAGGTGTCGTGACAACGGAGTACCAGTCCGTCCATATAGGCAAACTAGACAACTGCCTAGGGTGTCCGTATTGAGGGACGACATGGTATGGCAAACAGATTATATGTGAACAATTCTAAGGTGAACCTTAAAAATTCAGTACCATAAGAAATTACTTTTGTTCTTTGAACACAACTCCGTGTCCACGATATTCAAAAGTACAAAATATCCGACCGGTACTATTAGTTTCCATAAAGTGTTTATTTTGTTATTGGCAATTTTTTTTTAAATTGCTATATTTACATACATCTTTTTGTTGTGATTTTTTATGGGCGTATTTCCTGTGTGCCTAGTACACCAAGTTTCATTGAAACGACGCAAACAGCACTATGCTCGACGTCGCGTTCGAGGCTGTTTGTATCACAGAACTAAGTAGCTGTACATCCAAACAAATATATAATTATAATATGTTTTTATCGTACAAGTAGATTGCACTACGTTTCATGTTAAACGAAAACCACCACATTCAGGGATTTAAATGATGAAAAGATTTAAGATTTAAGGTCATATCTGAGTACAGTGGTGCTCCTTGATCCGATAGACAAACTGGTTGTTATTATAACGCAATAGTTTAATACCACTAAGAGCTGTTCATTGCCAAATCTGCAAAGTCTACATGATTAAAAAAGTTGTTTGATGACCATCAAACTACTATTCTAAAGGAAAAATCAAGTAAGCTATCTAGCTAAAAAACAAATACCCTAGTAGGAATATAGCAATACTGACGCTATACTAACTATGACGACATCAGTTTTTATTGCATACTACATATTTATTTAAGGTGAAAGTTTTAAATCTCATAGAAAGATACCACATAAACCTTTCAATTGCGCTGTAATTTTCTATCTTTTTTACATAAAATATAGGTATGGTTCACATTTGAATCTGTAGATTCTATAAGATCAAAGCCATAATATTCAGGACTTTTATTTATTATATTTATTAGCAATCCAAACATTATATACACAATATTATTATTGAAATGACACTATAAAAACCTCTAAGGTTTGTCCCTAGTCCATTATCCTTTGAGTGCCACGTATTTTGACCGCCTAACTTTCTAGCCACAGGATGTAACATCTTAGCGATGTTATGATGATATTTCGTTTCATGTTACTACTTTGACATGTCTTTTGGTTGGTTAATACATTTGGGATAAATGACTATGTTGTCATTGTCAACACTGCTATCAAATCCATAATCGTGGTTCTTCATACTTTGTACATCACTAAAGCACACGATTCTAGTCATGGCTAGAGGTTTATAAACCCGACCTTTGGTTTCGAAACATCTCTGTATACGCAATACGCCACTCACGAAGATTTTCAGTTTTGATTAGACTTGAATTTAAATTTTGTTTTCATTACGAGCAAAATGTAAATATAATTTTCATGAAATATGAATGGAAATTCAAAATAACAGGTCAGTTTTTCTTGACATCTCATTCTTTCTTCTTCGAATCCTTTTTCGGTATAGTGTAATTTGAGTAAATATCACTGTTGTGTGTATACTTAATGAAGTTGCTTTAATAGGTTCGAAAAGCCTTGACTTTGTTTTTCATAATTAAAAGAAAACTTTGACAATATTTGGATTTTCTGATCTTTTTTTTTTGAAACATGTACCATTCATATTACCAACTGACCAATTGAAATACATTCAGTCATATTTATTTATCTTTACTTATAATTTAAATAAGAATTTTATAATCGTAATGTAAAAACAACGTGGGGTAAATGGTAAGATAAAATAGCTCAGACAAAATGTTTTTATTCAAGATTTTAATGTACAAGTGGTATTTAATTAAGAGATATTTTCCTCATATAACTAACAATGCTGTCGCACTTGACATGATGCTCGGCAGCTCGCAGACGTGCGTGTCTACAGCTAATTCGTTCAAGGATGCACACTAGGTCCACTATTGTTTAAACGCTCATTGCAAATTAGACAAAACAGTAAATAATAAATGGTATATCCTAATGATTAAAAAAAAATCTAAACAAACGTGAAAATCGATTGGAAATTTTGTATAGGTTTATATTATCAAATATTAACCGCCCGATATTATAGGCAATTGTTAAATTATTTTCTACTTTTTTATTTATATTTTTGTAATTTCTTTTTTTTTCTTTTTTAAAGGTTGTCAACGTGGAATTGTTTTGATTTATATATCCACAAGCATTTATATATATCTCCATTATGATTTAACTTATATATCCTAAAATAAAGCAATCATTGTAAATAAAATAACAACTTTTCCGAGAAATACATGCGCCCGTTCTTGAATTGCATATTTTCCACTTTAGTTATGATGTTTTGAATACTTTTTTTCAGATAAATTAGAATACCATTATATCATCATAAATTAAAATTTGGTATCTCCAAAAAATATCTCTGATTTTTATGGCATCGGTTAGAGAATAAAACAAAACTGGAAAACGTTTACAAATACCGCTTTTTGGTTTGTGAAGACAACATTATAAAAGCGAAATTCACATTCAGTCGTTTTTTATTTTTCTTAGATCTAGCTCTGTTCCTGCAACTTCACCTGCGCAGGTAAATTAAGACCTGTTGTCACCCGCGTATGAGATAGCTTTCCGTCAAAGGAAAGGCTATCCCCTACAAACTAAGAAACCGCTTGTTTCAAAGCAAATTTACCTCTTTATAATATTAGTATAGACTTTGTTATTAAAGTTTAAACTAGCTTTGCATTGAATTTAATATTAAGTGATTTTAAAAACATGCTATGTAGGCAGGTGGTCGGGAGTGGCGATCGTCGTCGCTGTTATGATACACAAGGCTAAGTAAATCAACTTTCGTTTTATCCAAGGACTGCAAATAAACGCGACATCTGGCGGTGACGCGCAGAAAGTTAATGTGATGACAAAATATTCGTATATTACTTATTTCTTTAATGTAGGTCACAAAAATTGATTGTTAACATATATTGTATAATAAAACTATGGCAAAGAGTATCCCGGCAGTGGGCCTTTAATGTGCTAATTATGACATTTTCACTTTATTCTTTGAATTAGTCAAACTATAAATCATACTTATAACTTATAGTTTAACAGGATAACAGATACACATTACGCCGTTAGTACACTGTATCATTTGCTTACGAAAGCGAAACATCTGTGAAACTTTTTTTTGCAGTTGCCTGCGAAACAGTACCTACTGACAAGATCGCAGCTATGTCGTCCAGCTAATAGAACGAGACTTAGTATATTCGAAATATTGCCATACAACTGACAAATTTTCGCTTTCGCATGCGATTGCGTCGGTGTACTAACGGCGTTAAGCATAGGACCTAGCCTAGTAGACACAAGTTCCTCGAGACCGGTTGACGCTCCGGACCGGTCGCCATGGAAATTTCCGTGGTTTCCTCCGGCGCGACGCTCACGGAGATTCCCGTTTATACAACGTCGTAAAAGCCGTATTCACCCACTTGAGGGTTGACATGTTGCCTTGTTAACGTACTGGTTCAATAATAACAGATATGAAAACGTAGCCTGTTAATATTATATTATTTGAAGCACACCTGATTTTTACATAAAGGTAAGTAAAGTTATAACATAGTGAATGCGACAATAAATAAATGTTAATTGTAAACAAATTTATAAAAAATTCGACTAATCAGTAAAAAACCGGTCAAGTGCGAGTCGGACTCGCGCACCTAAGATTCCGTACCTACCTATAGGTATTTATTAAAATAATTTTATTATATGATGTAACTAAAAATTTTGGGTTATCGCAATTTTTTTAATGTTCTGAGTTCACTTGAAGTACCCTGCAGGTTTTGATTCCCTTGCGAGTTTCGAAAATCTACGGTATAAACGGCTGCGTTTGTTAAAATTATAATCTTTAGATTGCGTTTGCTTAGAAGTTAAAAAATTTCACGACTCCAAGGGACAGTAATCTTGAGTATTTGATATAAATTTGATCTTGATACTTCCACGAATTCCTGAGAAAAAGGGTCTTGACAGACGGACGGACGGACACAAAACAAAATGATCCTAAAATGGTTCTGTTTTTTCTTTTCGAGGTACAGAACTCTAAAATGCTTTGACATTTAGTCAGTGCTTTCACATTTAATCAAAGCAGTTTTAGGATAAATGCGGTTTTAGATTTCCTTTTATCATAATATAGAGGTTCCATCAAATAAAACCTACTTCAAAATACAATACAGTCCTTTATTCTCTATGATATTACTGCGCTGCGCCTATATATAAGATTAACTCAAATATCACCCATATTTTTACAAAGTAGCACCATCCATCACAATAACTTTATATAAAAACCTTCAACAATAAAAAATAATAATAAAGAAAGTTTTTTATAATAATTACCTTTTTTTTAAATTAATCTTACCCCTTTACCTAGAGGTCTGTGGACAAGTTAAGATTAAGAAACGTGATTCAAGTCAGCCTGAGACAGATGATGATGAAGTTAATTTTCTATAAAAAGAAATTAGGAACACTTGTACATTTTTAAGTCAACTCAAAAGAAAAAAACATACTTGAAACAAATAATATAACAGCACTGGCTATTAGAAAGAAAGCATCATAGTGTGAAAGAAACAGTGACTAGTCTAACATGTGAACAATGTCGTAGCTAATGAGTGTAGACTTTCCAATTGAGAACTGCTGATTTTGCTTAAAAGTGAAACTATTGTTACTTTCAGTATACTTTATACTTTCAAGAGAAGAAAGAATATTTTAATACACGTATTAATTATTTCCTAGTTTCGTATCTCAATATGAAAAATATTACTTTCTTAGTACCATGCTTGTGAACCCTTCCCATTGAACACTTGACAATAAGCTATGAGTACATAGAAATGACAAGAGTACAGTGACAGAAACAATAACTCACGATGATCTTCAGTGCACGTGTAGCCTTAGTTTAGGTGAAATTCTTCGGTATCAATGCATTCGACGGATCTTTTGTCAGATATGTACCAACCCCCCTGGATTATATGAACCTTTTGAAGAAAGTTTTAATTGATTGTAAATCTTATTCTGAGCACGAATCATCATCATCATTTCCAGTCTTAATATCTCTACTGCTGAGGCTGAGACCTTCCCTAAGGATGGGATCAAATTAAATCGAATGGGCCATAACTTACCCCGCGGGACCAGTGCGGATTAGTAGGTATGTACTGTGGATGCAGCCAGGACCAACGGCTTAACGTATAATCCGAGGCACGAAGGAGCTTAAGATAACAAATTAACAACAGTATAGCAGACCGAGCGCTCTAATAACTGCGCTATCGAGCTCCTGCGCTATTAAACAGAATAGCAATGTGGAATCAATGCAAAAATTCGTTTCAGAATTGATTAATGCAACGTACGTAAGTGGAATGTTATTGACATTCTAATGTGTATTCTAAAGGCGGAATAAATTGTTTAAACAGGTAAACGGAACGGTGAATCCCCGTGCATCAATAAATGTTAAAATCCCATGCGACTTTTTATGTAAAATAAAAACCCATGTGTAAGAACTTTCCAAATAATTTTAGTCATGATTTCATTAGTATAGTCAAGAGACGGCACTAGTGTCCTTATTTGGTGAATTTAGTTGTGCAGCTTTGTTGTTAATTAAGAATGGAATAGATTTCTTACCCCAACATTTATTTGCTTAAACTGAAAAAGGGACCACCAAAAAATTGTATCCTTTTTTAATATAATGTATTTCATGAATAAAAAGTAAACCTATAACCACTGCTAGATACAAGCTTTTCAATGAAGCTTTCTCTAAGGATGGAATCAAAAAGGGAAAATAGGTAATATATATATACCTTAGTAATTTAGCATAACAAATCCTATAAATAATGCTGTCCTTTTGGATAAAATAAATTCAAATGAAACTGTTCGAGCTTTTATAAGTATATCAAAATAGATGGCAATGTGCCTATAAAAGCTGCGGTAACGTCGTGCATGGTTTGATTGATCACGATGTTTGCAAATCAAATTATTCAACTTTTGTTAGGTCGCTAAACATGTTTTTACATCTAGCGCAAGAGGAAAAAAGACAAATAGGTATTATAAATTGATCTTAGTTACATGAGATCACTGCGTTCACAACGTCAAGCAATACACTAATCTCTGTAATGAGAAGTCGAAGTGCAATATAATAGGTAGGATTAATATTTTATTTCAAACACGTCACTTCTATGTTTTAGTTTCTATGCATCACAGTACAGAATTAGTGCAAAACCAACTAGTTCATCATTACATGACAACAAAGTCATTGTCCGTTTATACATCATCGTCAGCCTTTTTACGTCCCCACTGCAGGGGCTCAGGCCTTCCTTATGAATGGTTAAGGAGGATGGGCCATGACCCTCCACGCTGGCCCAATGCGGATTGGAGGGTATTTAAGACTGCAAATGCAGCCGGGACCAACGGCTTAACGTGCCTTCCGAAGCACGGAGTGGCGCGATATAATAATTTTTGGTCATCCATCCCGTGACCGACCCTTGCGAAAATTGCTAAACGACAACGATCGCGGGCCGCGGCGCTTATCCACTACGCCACCGAGCTACTCGTCCATTTATACGCTATAAACTAAAAATGTACCGAAAGGATTATTCTACAGTTTTCACCAGATGACGTCTAATTCATATTTATTTATTACCGAATAATTCTTAGGTGTTACACTTACTATTAGATATTAATAAAAATATAGATTTCTTAGCTAGGTTATATAAAACAGTATTGATAAAAAATACCCCTAAATCATTAATCGACAGAAAGGTACCCAGTGGTGACCGAATAGACAGACCACCCTCGTTCAACAGATCTCAATTAATAAAAATTTATATAATGGCAACCGTAAACCGAGAAAGTTCAATTTCCATACAGTTTCCATACATTTATAATAGATCTTCTACATTGATCACGGACGGAAATTGATCTCGTGCAAAGACATTAAACTATTTAAGTATATCTCTTTGGCCTTATAACATTTCTTAATTACTTCTTAGATATAACCAATTGAGCAGCAGTATTTGTATCAATTTGATATTGAACTTGGAACATTAATCGGACCTCGTTCCAGTAAACCATACCAACTGGGTTGACTTCTCTAAACGCAAATGAAAACTCTCTTTTCATTCTTTTAGCTCGCTTTTTTTCATGTAACGGTTAACTACGCGTGCGAATTCCTCTCATTATTCTGAACAGTGTAACAAACAATGTATAAAATGCGAATGTTTGGCAAGTTTAGAATGTCTGAATTAATGATTTGGACATCGTCAGGTAATACAGCTGGCAAACGTTGCGCAGCGATGGCGCTTGACAAGTCGAGACGCTACGTCGCACCATCTGAGTTCCGTGTATTAGTGTACCGTATTCCTATTTCTGGACACTAGTAGTAATTATAACATAATTACCTCATCACTAATTACAATGTGCATCAAACAATTTTTTTAAACATTTCTAAATTTATTTAAAGTGCAAAATGTTAAATGGAAAGCCCTACATTTTTTAACTGATTCAACTATAACAGTTCGGAAATAACGTTAAAACAGTTTCGGTCAATATTTAACAGCTGTAATAATACGTTTCAGAGAAAAATGGTTTATCAGCTTTTTTAATCTCCAGAGAGACTATACCTGACACGAAATCAAACGGAAGATAAGGTAGTTTTGTGTAAGTCACCATTATTATCCGCCGGACTTTAACAGAAGTTTCTTGCAATTTTTCACATTTTTAATTTTTTTTTTTCTATGTAGGATTTACTTACGTGCCGGTTATTGTCCATTTATTTATACATCTTATTATCTTGAAATTAGATGGCTTTACATTTTAAGCTAAAGAATTTTAATTAAAATGAAAAATAATCCACAGAAAGCAGATAGAGTAGTTTGCCAGCTCGTCGCTTTTCTTTCTTAGGTTTCCATACCGAAGGGGTAAAAACGTGACCCTATTACTAAGATTGTCCGTCTTTCCATTACCAGGCTACATCTCGTGAACGTTGATAGTTAGACATTTCAAAGTTTCACAGGTAATGTATTTCTATTGCCGCTATAACAACAAAATATTAAACATAAAATAAAATAAATATTTGAAAGTGATTTTTTTTTTGCATTTTTTATAGATAATGATACGGAACTGTTCTTACGCGATACTGGGTCTCCGTGGCCTGTGTGATTTTAATATGAAATATCAAAACTATCATCCACGTAATTGAGCAATAACATAACATCTCTAATATTTAAAAAAAAACCAAAGCGTGACACTTTCAACATTTATTTAATAAATTTTAATTATTTAATCAAATTGTGATAATAGTTTTTACACTCAAAATAAACGGTTTATTAATTTTATTTGAACCACTTAGTGAAGGACTGAAGTGCAAAAACATAACTTATCAGGAGAGGCTGTATAGACTCTCCTCAAACAATTAGTTATGAATGCTTCAAAACAAGTAACGAAATGAAAAACAACTTGTCTTTCTTTTCTTTTTTCTACGACAAAAATAGACCAATTCAAAACTTCTATTATGCTAAAAAAGTTTCGTCACTTGCTTTGAAGCATTAGTAATTGTTTGATGACGTACTGCGGCGTTTGCGCTGTTCGTTGCCAAATGTGTAAATTTTTTTTATCACTTACCCGTTGCGTAATTTGTTATTGTCATTGTCATAACAAAACAAATCAGTTTGAAGTAATTGTGTCCAACAAAAATCTAGTCTAGTTTTAATTTTGCTAAGAAAAACCTTTAAAAATTTAAATTTTGCTAAATGACAGTTTTTTTTTTCAGTGTATATTATCTTCCTGTCTATAATTGTATCCCCGTGGATATACCTAATATTACAGCTTTATCTAAAACAATATATTGATTTAAAATTTTCAAGATACTAAATGACACATACACCTGAAATAATTAAATGTAGGAACGCTAACATACCTCCTTGATGCGGATTTTGTAATTCCTAGTGCACAATTACCTAGTTTTTTACAAAATAAACAAATATCGAATATCAAACATGTGTAGTTCAGTGTGTAGTGGATAAGCCCTGTTAATAAACTTTCGCAAGGGTCGATCACGGGATGTGTGGGTTAAGCCGTTGGTCCCGGCTGCATTTGCATTCGTTAATACTCGCCAATCCGCATTGGGCCAGCGTGGAGGGTCATGACCCATCCTCCTTAACCATCTGTAAAGAAGGCCTGAGCTCCTGCAGTAGAGACGAAAAAAGGCTGATGAGTACATCAACATACGATTTATCAGTTTATTAACGAAAAACTATAAACATTTTATTGTAAAATAAGGACCCAAGTTAGTACTTGGTTTAATCCATTGGCCGCCTAGAGCAACCGACAATAACAAAATAGAACACGTCAAATTGAGACGTGTTGACTTATTTTGATATAATTACTAATTACATAAAACAATTATGCACTTAATACACACTAGGCAAACAATTTACAAAATGATTTTTAATAATAAATAAGATAGGGTAAGATAGATCTAAAGAGAAAAATCTATAATTAGTTAATATTATACACAGAAAAGATATCGTTGTCTGCTTGTTTGTTTGCGACTACTGAACAAATTTTATAAATACTTTCACCTAAAGAAAGCTACACCATAGGCGGGTGGCATAGGCTATAGGTACGCTGGTGAAGTCGGGGGAACACCACTAGTATATTAAACAAATAGTAAAAATAGCTAATTAGTTTAGGCACAGATACAACACGTGATTGATTTAGTATGAAACATTAAGTGTAATTGATGGTACATGGTTTTAGATGGTAGTACGAGAGATTCCGCAGCACATGTTGCGTGCACGTGCACGCGTCGGCAACGCGCCAGTAACGTGTGTGCACGCCTTACACTATTTATTTAATAATCAACTCCACTAATACAGAGTTATCTGCAACACAAGTCAACCGGGCTTATGAGCTTTCTGCTACTAAGTATAGGAAATAATATACTTAATATACCTTTCTGCAAAGCTATTCTGTAATAAAATCAGCCTTGAACATGGCGACGAGCACAAAGCTGTTTTACCGCGACTTCGCCCGTGTAAATTATATCCTATGTCACCAGCGTGTTTTGTCGCGTGGTTAGGATTTATAAAGATCGGATCTGAATTTTCGCAGACTAACCCTTACACTCAAAGAATGTGCAAGACTTGACCTGTTTATAATATTAGTATAGATAACAAACGGTTACAAAATATAGATTTCCGTACGTGGCTTCGCCTGCGAGGAATTCGGCTATTGCAACAAAAGGTTTTTCATCAATCAAATAAATTTATTGTATTATTTTACGATTTATATTGAGTCACTCTAGATTATATATATCCTGAAATTTCTGAGGAAATATAAAAACATTTCAGAATACAGCCACAGCGAACTGGGTTAGTTTATATGATATCATTTAGTCAGTTGAACTAGTTGATCGAAACTGAACGCAACAACTTTTGCAATACGGCTGACGTAATATAGAGCGGAACTCTGAATAAAAGAAAAAAATGGTTTAATATGAGAGAACGAGATAAATATGCGATAGAGACAGATGATGGCGTGGGTAGAATAAAAAGTATTTTTTTTAATTAAACGCTTTAATAATTTATTATCCATGTCATGCTCCAGCTACTTAGGTACAATAATTTTTATTATTAAGAAGATTATAATTACCATCGTGATTAATCTGAATATTATTGGTAATATTAAAGTTAACTTTGGAATTTATCATGTTGAGATTTTTATCATTTCTTGTTAAATGATGTTATTTTTAATTTTATTTTAGAAAAACAGGTGTAATGAAATTATTTTGCTTACAATTCCAAGTACAAAATGCCTCTAAGGGGCCCCATCGCGGGCAGAGTCCAATTTTTACAGTTCTGTGAACCGTCATAGTTAGATAGTTTACATTTTCACAGATGACGTATTTCTGTTGCCGCTACAACAACAAATACAATCAAATCAATATTCAAGGGGCTCCCAAACATCAGATGTGATTTATTTGCTCGTTTTTTACAGATAGTGTGATACCCTTTGCGGGCGTTTTTAACTCCCTCTTGGCTGGTTTTTACAGCAATATAGATGTGTCAATATTTTTTACAATTAGTTACAGCTTATATGTTTTTTTTTTATTTTGCTTTAGGTGTTCACTTAATAGGTATTTGGCCAGGCAATTTGTTTCTTACAATCGAACTATAGATTATACTGGTTAGTTATGACGCTGTTCGTTGTCGCAATTGGTACTAGTTACTTTTTTATGTTCTCATTGACATATGTTGACTTTGAAGCTTTCCTTACATCTATAAGTACTAGTGATGGCGGAAGATTAAAATTGATTTCCTAGTAAAAACTAATTAGTCAAACTTTGAAGTGCTGTAGATTTTACGTTGTCTGCTTTATTTTACTAAATAATTTTAAACGATCTAAATTTGAGGATATTCTGCTGTTGGCACCGATTTACGTATCACACTTTTGTTGGTGCGGTCGACAATCACACAACATTGAACTTAGACACATTCAACTTGGTTATCAATTTTCACATTTGTTTTTGTTGGGATTCTGTGTATTAGTACCTACTTACGAGTATTCTAAAATCAATTCCTATTGAAATATTTTATATATGTATGTCAGATTTTTTATATCGAAACAAGGGACCGTCGAAACATATCTTCGATCCTTTTTTAATAGTATTTCGTAACGAAGCGGAGAAAGGTGATTCATATGTTACCTCTACGTATGTACGCACAACGTTGATGAACTCATAAAACAGAAGACGCAAAACTCAGTCGAGACACGGTGTAATAAAGGCCAATGACCAACAGAAAAGGTTCATCAACAAATTTTAATGTGTCAAGTCCGAATCGAAAATTGATAAGTGTTTGTACTGTAGCTTATGCACTCATCATGGAAGTAAGCTATTCTAAGATGTTGTTTTAAATATGCGTTTAATAATGTAAAGAAAAATTAGAAGAAACTCGTGGTTATTTGAGAAAAAAAAATAGTTAAATTCAGGAACTCGAAACCATAACTACGAATCGTGGTTGTTTGAGAAAAAAAAATTAGTCAAATTCAGGAACTCGAAACCATAACTAAGAATCATGGTTGTTTGAGAAAAAAAATATTAGTTAAATTCAGGAACTCGAAACCATAACTACGAATCGTGGTTGTTTGAGAAAAAAAAATATTAGTTAAATTCAGGAACTCGAAACCATAACTACGATTTAAAAAAGTAGATATGGGTAAGATCACATTTTTATAGAACCATGTGTAACAAGTCATGTGTTTACTAGATCTTAATAAACTCTACACATTTCTATTTGCACTTTATTATAATACCTATATACATATTAGAAAAATATGAAAACGTAAATCTAATAACAGAATTATCCTTTAAGTTGCATTTAAAATGTCGCAGTGTAAAACAATTTTGACGAAAGCCGAATGTTTGATTAAATTTATATGAGGAGTCTTGTTAAAAGCCTAAATTTAAGTCATAAATACTTCGATTACCATCGGAATTAGGTTTTCTGCGCGTGCGCCATATTAGTTGAACTAACTGTAATAGAACATACAAGAATTAATAAGTAATTCTCTTAAACCATACTTGTTTTAAGATTTCACATAATTATATTCTCACTAAAAGTTATAGGGAACCCTGAAAACGTCGTTTGTAGAAGCTATTAAATACATACACCGGTCCATGTTATAAGGTTAAGTTTTTACTTGGTTGCCCCGCAATTCGGTCGGTTGTCAGTCTGCAGCCATAATCAAGTTCACGTGGAAGTAAAGATCGTGTCTTCCCCACCGTTACTAAACGGTCCGTAATTTACACAGAAAATTATAATAATTGTCGTAGCAAGTAACTACTCGAAACAAGTAAACAAACATCCTTGTTGAGTGTTTAAATTTATATAATTTAGAATCTAGACGGAGGGCAAGTGAACGCTCTTTTCCCGGGCGCTAGTAGAGGGTTAGAGAGGCAAAATTATCAAAAATGTCTTTTAAAATTCATATACTGACATAAGGCTTCAATCCCCACAGCGAGGGCTCAAGCCTTCCTTATAGATTGTCCGGCTACAATACGAGGGACATATTTTCAAAGACCCAAAATGAAATAAAAGAAAAGAATCATTGACTACAAAAATATGGTAACATAATATGCGGCCTCAAAAATATTTGTTTAAAAAAACATCAGTGAAATCGTTTCAAGCATTAATGTCTTAATTACATATTGATAATGTATCGCCCATCCAACAGAATAGAAAGCAATTATGAAAAAACCGACCAAATGTGAATCGGATTCGCGAACGAAAGGTTCCGTATCCATTAAAAAAAGTAAAAAAAATAACACGTTTTTTGTTTTCAATTGAGTAGTTCGAAATTTTCGAGTTAAATATAATTGGTCGACTATTACTCGTAAACTGGTAAAGCCAACTTAGGTGTGATAGTTTTTCTTTTAAATTCGTTATATACGTTATATATACACCTTGAATACGCATCGCCAGTATGGAATCCCTGTTACGATGTTTACTTTTCGAGATTAGAAGGCATCCAGAGGAGGTTTTTACGGTTTCTACAGTTCAGAGCTAAAATTAACTTACCTGATTATTTAACAAGATGTCTAAAATTTCATTTACTCCCTCTGTACGAGCGTAGAGAAATAGCAGATTTAACTTACTGTCCTGAATTATTGGAATTAATTGGTCTCCGTATTAACACAGCTGCACTAAGAAAACCTAACCTTCTTCATGTTCCCTTAGTCCGTACCAATTATAGGCAAAACTCTTTTATTTTGAGAGCTAGCGCAATGTTCAACACTTTGATCAAGGCAAATGTTGACATCGATTTATTTAATACTTCATTAAACAAACTTAAAGGCCATTTAGTAGACAAATTTTTTGATAAGTGAATTGGTTCTCTTTTTTTTTCTCTGGAGCTATAAATATACATAAAATAATGAAATATAAAGTAAAATAAGTAATGCTTAATCTTAAATGTTAACCTACTATAATTTTAATTTTGTTGCTTTTAGCTGTCGTCTGTTTTGTCTATTGTTCAATTACCTATAAGTGGAAACTTGTAATTGGCCTTCTTTATAGATATAATAAAAAATCTATGTATAGTATTACCTAGTTGTACCTTAGATATTAAAAATAGTACCTATATACTTCATACTACCGTAACGTTTGAATTTTTACCAACGACCCTTTAGACACTTAAGTCTCACGCAAATTATCTCTTTAAAGCTTAGTAAGTCAAAAACGGCCTTCCCATTACCTGTGATGAAAATAATGTGATGAACACACAATCTTTTAGAAAGACAACGACTCCCACACGATGGTGAAGTTGAAATAAAAAATATCATCTCCACTTTATATGTAGGGGAGGACCTCTTAATTTTGTGTTTTCGAAATTTTACTTTTCGCTTTGTCGACGACGTTCGTGATGGGATGGAGATTCAGAAGTTAACGGTATTAACGTTACTGAATTTCAGCAACGCTTTTGGCACTGTTGATTTTGACATTCTGCATACTTCGGTCCATTAATGTATCTCTAGCGATACTTGATTGCTTTCGCAGCTATTTACAAGGTCGTCGGTAACGTAAACGCGCTGGAAATTCAGTATTTACGTGGGTTTCCACGATTGCCGGTATTCCTCAGGGTGGTATGCTGTCTCCGTCATTATTTTCTATTTTTATTAATTCTATTATCCAACAGCTCTCTTCTTCCTATTATCTGGTATTAGCGTATTCTGGTATTAGCGCTAATAATTCAGACCTGGTGCGAATCGTTCAGTGGAATAATTCTTTTGGTCTCAACGTTGATCCTAACATACGCAGGGTATAATTATTGGCAATTCCTTTTATATTTCTAGGATGAACATTCTAGTTGAACATTCCAATTGAAGCTCTTCTAATTTGGTAGCTGTCTGTTGTGCAGTGTGTGGTCTGGCGTTGTCGTGAAGTAGCAGTGGCGTAGAGCGATTGACCACCGTCGGTTGTTTAACAGCTAGTTTTTCCAGCATGGTTTGCAATTGCTGACAAAAGACGTCTGCCGTAATCGTCTGGCCAGATTTGAGAAAACTGTAATGAACGATACCGGCACTAGTCCACCAATCGCTTACAAGTAACTTTTTTGGGGTCAATTTCCGCTTGGGGCAGGATTAGGCTGGCATGCCAAGGTCCCACCATTGCGATGAGCGCTTCATCGTCGAGAATCCACTTAGATTTAGAGAATCTACTTTTCATCAAAGGTAATGATTCGATTTAAATACCCTTAATTATTGTGCCAGTTAAGTAATGTAACGCAGCAGTCGGTTTTTTTGCCGGTTTCATTATTAACTTGGTTCTCCGGCCGTCCACGGGGCTTGTTCTGCAGGTCAAAATTTCCAGAACAAAAACGTTGGAACCAAAAACGCACTGTGTTTTGCTTTGCGACACAACCGCCATACACATCATTAACCCTTCGAGCTATTTCCGCAGCACTGGTACCACGGTGGAACTCGTACTCTTAAATAACACGATATTTCAAGTTTTCCATTTTTTATACTGGGTGACGTAAATTAGACAAAAAGAAGTAAAAAAAAAACAAATGAATGCCGCCTAACAAAACACAAACACATGTGTAAATGGCTGTATGAGTTTGAATTTGGAATTCCACACCAAGGAGGAAAAATTTGTGATTAAAGTACGACAAAATGCCAATTTTATATGTAAGAAGGACCTAATATTTGATGGTGTACACGTGCCTTTGGCTGATACGGTGATAAATCTACAATATTACCGCGCAATATTTTAACCATTTTCACCAAAATAACACTTGCGCATTCACTTTTCTTGCCCCTTCTTGACTATGCAGATGCATCCTACCCTGATCTTACACTTGATCTTCTCAATAAGCTTGAACGTCTTCAAAACTTTTCGATACGGTTTATATTAGGCTTGCACAAATATGACCATATTTCTGAATTCCGTAGGCAACTTCAGTGGCTCCCCATTCGTCGTCGTAGGGATATGCATATGCTCTCGTTTCTCTACTCTAAACTGTTCAAACCCACGATATCCCCATATCTGAAATTTCTCTCATCTAAGCATGATCTCTCTCTTCTAATAACTATTGCTCATTCCTCTCAATCTCACTAAATTCTATAGTCAATCCTTTACAGTACAAGAAATAAAACTGTGAAAATCTCTACCTGAATCTATCAGACGAGCGAAATTATTAAACTCCTTCAAATCTCATTTAAAAACCTATTTCCTCTCAAACGTTTAGCCTGCTTTTCCATTTTCTTTTCTAACTTGTAGCGCTCTGGTTGTCACTTGTGTTTTGAGCATTTTGTTTGTCTTTATGTACTTTGCTGTTGTAACCGTTATTTCGTTTTGTTTTGTATGATTTAAATTGTTATTGGTTTTATGCAGAATCTGCCATCTTATGTTTGTTTTTTCCTAAACATGTAATCCTATGTAAGGTTGCCTCGAAGAAATCGCTGACTAGCGATAAGGCCTGCTTTTGTACGTGTTAATGTAAAGATCTACATTTGTCTATGTAATTTTAAAATGGTTTGTGCAATAGAGAGTATTTATTTAATATCTATATTAGTCCATGTCAGTACATATATTATAAAGAGAAACGGTTAAGATCATTGAATTATTGAATGAATATTATTGAACACGTAAACCAATGGTTTATTTGCATTGAATAGGCTCCGAAACTTCTGGACCGACTTAAAAAATATTTTTCCTACGGGAAGCTGCATTATATCGACAGTGTGATACACGCGGGCGATATCACGAGAACTCAGCTAGTATTACTGTGAGTATTATATAACAATGTACATCTTTAACAAAAATTTTGGCAATCAAGTATTTTTAGTTATACGTTACTAAAAAGTCTTGAATACTCTAAAAAAACATAGATTAAAAATATGAAATCGTAAGATATTAAATCATCGGTATAGCGGTATATACTCGTTTTTTACAGATAGTGTGATACCCTTTGCGGGCGTTTTTAACTCCCTCTTGGCTGGTTTTTACAGCAATATAGATGTGTCAATATTTTTTACAATTAGTTACAGCTTATATGTTTTTTTTTTATTTTGCTTTAGGTGTTCACTTAATAGGTATTTGGCCAGGCAATTTGTTTCTTACAATCGAACTATAGATTATACTGGTTAGTTATGACGCTGTTCGTTGTCGCAATTGGTACTAGTTACTTTTTTATGTTCTCATTGACATATGTTGACTTTGAAGCTTTCCTTACATCTATAAGTACTAGTGATGGCGGAAGATTAAAATTGATTTCCTAGTAAAAACTAATTAGTCAAACTTTGAAGTGCTGTAGATTTTACGTTGTCTGCTTTATTTTACTAAATAATTTTAAACGATCTAAATTTGAGGATATTCTGCTGTTGGCACCGATTTACGTATCACACTTTTGTTGGTGCGGTCGACAATCACACAACATTGAACTTAGACACATTCAACTTGGTTATCAATTTTCACATTTGTTTTTGTTGGGATTCTGTGTATTAGTACCTACTTACGAGTATTCTAAAATCAATTCCTATTGAAATATTTTATATATGTATGTCAGATTTTTTATATCGAAACAAGGGACCGTCGAAACATATCTTCGATCCTTTTTTAATAGTATTTCGTAACGAAGCGGAGAAAGGTGATTCATATGTTACCTCTACGTATGTACGCACAACGTTGATGAACTCATAAAACAGAAGACGCAAAACTCAGTCGAGACACGGTGTAATAAAGGCCAATGACCAACAGAAAAGGTTCATCAACAAATTTTAATGTGTCAAGTCCGAATCGAAAATTGATAAGTGTTTGTACTGTAGCTTATGCACTCATCATGGAAGTAAGCTATTCTAAGATGTTGTTTTAAATATGCGTTTAATAATGTAAAGAAAAATTAGAAGAAACTCGTGGTTATTTGAGAAAAAAAAATAGTTAAATTCAGGAACTCGAAACCATAACTACGAATCGTGGTTGTTTGAGAAAAAAAAATTAGTCAAATTCAGGAACTCGAAACCATAACTAAGAATCATGGTTGTTTGAGAAAAAAAATATTAGTTAAATTCAGGAACTCGAAACCATAACTACGAATCGTGGTTGTTTGAGAAAAAAAAATATTAGTTAAATTCAGGAACTCGAAACCATAACTACGATTTAAAAAAGTAGATATGGGTAAGATCACATTTTTATAGAACCATGTGTAACAAGTCATGTGTTTACTAGATCTTAATAAACTCTACACATTTCTATTTGCACTTTATTATAATACCTATATACATATTAGAAAAATATGAAAACGTAAATCTAATAACAGAATTATCCTTTAAGTTGCATTTAAAATGTCGCAGTGTAAAACAATTTTGACGAAAGCCGAATGTTTGATTAAATTTATATGAGGAGTCTTGTTAAAAGCCTAAATTTAAGTCATAAATACTTCGATTACCATCGGAATTAGGTTTTCTGCGCGTGCGCCATATTAGTTGAACTAACTGTAATAGAACATACAAGAATTAATAAGTAATTCTCTTAAACCATACTTGTTTTAAGATTTCACATAATTATATTCTCACTAAAAGTTATAGGGAACCCTGAAAACGTCGTTTGTAGAAGCTATTAAATACATACACCGGTCCATGTTATAAGGTTAAGTTTTTACTTGGTTGCCCCGCAATTCGGTCGGTTGTCAGTCTGCAGCCATAATCAAGTTCACGTGGAAGTAAAGATCGTGTCTTCCCCACCGTTACTAAACGGTCCGTAATTTACACAGAAAATTATAATAATTGTCGTAGCAAGTAACTACTCGAAACAAGTAAACAAACATCCTTGTTGAGTGTTTAAATTTATATAATTTAGAATCTAGACGGAGGGCAAGTGAACGCTCTTTTCCCGGGCGCTAGTAGAGGGTTAGAGAGGCAAAATTATCAAAAATGTCTTTTAAAATTCATATACTGACATAAGGCTTCAATCCCCACAGCGAGGGCTCAAGCCTTCCTTATAGATTGTCCGGCTACAATACGAGGGACATATTTTCAAAGACCCAAAATGAAATAAAAGAAAAGAATCATTGACTACAAAAATATGGTAACATAATATGCGGCCTCAAAAATATTTGTTTAAAAAAACATCAGTGAAATCGTTTCAAGCATTAATGTCTTAATTACATATTGATAATGTATCGCCCATCCAACAGAATAGAAAGCAATTATGAAAAAACCGACCAAATGTGAATCGGATTCGCGAACGAAAGGTTCCGTATCCATTAAAAAAAGTAAAAAAAATAACACGTTTTTTGTTTTCAATTGAGTAGTTCGAAATTTTCGAGTTAAATATAATTGGTCGACTATTACTCGTAAACTGGTAAAGCCAACTTAGGTGTGATAGTTTTTCTTTTAAATTCGTTATATACGTTATATATACACCTTGAATACGCATCGCCAGTATGGAATCCCTGTTACGATGTTTACTTTTCGAGATTAGAAGGCATCCAGAGGAGGTTTTTACGGTTTCTACAGTTCAGAGCTAAAATTAACTTACCTGATTATTTAACAAGATGTCTAAAATTTCATTTACTCCCTCTGTACGAGCGTAGAGAAATAGCAGATTTAACTTACTGTCCTGAATTATTGGAATTAATTGGTCTCCGTATTAACACAGCTGCACTAAGAAAACCTAACCTTCTTCATGTTCCCTTAGTCCGTACCAATTATAGGCAAAACTCTTTTATTTTGAGAGCTAGCGCAATGTTCAACACTTTGATCAAGGCAAATGTTGACATCGATTTATTTAATACTTCATTAAACAAACTTAAAGGCCATTTAGTAGACAAATTTTTTGATAAGTGAATTGGTTCTCTTTTTTTTTCTCTGGAGCTATAAATATACATAAAATAATGAAATATAAAGTAAAATAAGTAATGCTTAATCTTAAATGTTAACCTACTATAATTTTAATTTTGTTGCTTTTAGCTGTCGTCTGTTTTGTCTATTGTTCAATTACCTATAAGTGGAAACTTGTAATTGGCCTTCTTTATAGATATAATAAAAAATCTATGTATAGTATTACCTAGTTGTACCTTAGATATTAAAAATAGTACCTATATACTTCATACTACCGTAACGTTTGAATTTTTACCAACGACCCTTTAGACACTTAAGTCTCACGCAAATTATCTCTTTAAAGCTTAGTAAGTCAAAAACGGCCTTCCCATTACCTGTGATGAAAATAATGTGATGAACACACAATCTTTTAGAAAGACAACGACTCCCACACGATGGTGAAGTTGAAATAAAAAATATCATCTCCACTTTATATGTAGGGGAGGACCTCTTAATTTTGTGTTTTCGAAATTTTACTTTTCGCTTTGTCGACGACGTTCGTGATGGGATGGAGATTCAGAAGTTAACGGTATTAACGTTACTGAATTTCAGCAACGCTTTTGGCACTGTTGATTTTGACATTCTGCATACTTCGGTCCATTAATGTATCTCTAGCGATACTTGATTGCTTTCGCAGCTATTTACAAGGTCGTCGGTAACGTAAACGCGCTGGAAATTCAGTATTTACGTGGGTTTCCACGATTGCCGGTATTCCTCAGGGTGGTATGCTGTCTCCGTCATTATTTTCTATTTTTATTAATTCTATTATCCAACAGCTCTCTTCTTCCTATTATCTGGTATTAGCGTATTCTGGTATTAGCGCTAATAATTCAGACCTGGTGCGAATCGTTCAGTGGAATAATTCTTTTGGTCTCAACGTTGATCCTAACATACGCAGGGTATAATTATTGGCAATTCCTTTTATATTTCTAGGATGAACATTCTAGTTGAACATTCCAATTGAAGCTCTTCTAATTTGGTAGCTGTCTGTTGTGCAGTGTGTGGTCTGGCGTTGTCGTGAAGTAGCAGTGGCGTAGAGCGATTGACCACCGTCGGTTGTTTAACAGCTAGTTTTTCCAGCATGGTTTGCAATTGCTGACAAAAGACGTCTGCCGTAATCGTCTGGCCAGATTTGAGAAAACTGTAATGAACGATACCGGCACTAGTCCACCAATCGCTTACAAGTAACTTTTTTGGGGTCAATTTCCGCTTGGGGCAGGATTAGGCTGGCATGCCAAGGTCCCACCATTGCGATGAGCGCTTCATCGTCGAGAATCCACTTAGATTTAGAGAATCTACTTTTCATCAAAGGTAATGATTCGATTTAAATACCCTTAATTATTGTGCCAGTTAAGTAATGTAACGCAGCAGTCGGTTTTTTTGCCGGTTTCATTATTAACTTGGTTCTCCGGCCGTCCACGGGGCTTGTTCTGCAGGTCAAAATTTCCAGAACAAAAACGTTGGAACCAAAAACGCACTGTGTTTTGCTTTGCGACACAACCGCCATACACATCATTAACCCTTCGAGCTATTTCCGCAGCACTGGTACCACGGTGGAACTCGTACTCTTAAATAACACGATATTTCAAGTTTTCCATTTTTTATACTGGGTGACGTAAATTAGACAAAAAGAAGTAAAAAAAAAACAAATGAATGCCGCCTAACAAAACACAAACACATGTGTAAATGGCTGTATGAGTTTGAATTTGGAATTCCACACCAAGGAGGAAAAATTTGTGATTAAAGTACGACAAAATGCCAATTTTATATGTAAGAAGGACCTAATATTTGATGGTGTACACGTGCCTTTGGCTGATACGGTGATAAATCTACAATATTACCGCGCAATATTTTAACCATTTTCACCAAAATAACACTTGCGCATTCACTTTTCTTGCCCCTTCTTGACTATGCAGATGCATCCTACCCTGATCTTACACTTGATCTTCTCAATAAGCTTGAACGTCTTCAAAACTTTTCGATACGGTTTATATTAGGCTTGCACAAATATGACCATATTTCTGAATTCCGTAGGCAACTTCAGTGGCTCCCCATTCGTCGTCGTAGGGATATGCATATGCTCTCGTTTCTCTACTCTAAACTGTTCAAACCCACGATATCCCCATATCTGAAATTTCTCTCATCTAAGCATGATCTCTCTCTTCTAATAACTATTGCTCATTCCTCTCAATCTCACTAAATTCTATAGTCAATCCTTTACAGTACAAGAAATAAAACTGTGAAAATCTCTACCTGAATCTATCAGACGAGCGAAATTATTAAACTCCTTCAAATCTCATTTAAAAACCTATTTCCTCTCAAACGTTTAGCCTGCTTTTCCATTTTCTTTTCTAACTTGTAGCGCTCTGGTTGTCACTTGTGTTTTGAGCATTTTGTTTGTCTTTATGTACTTTGCTGTTGTAACCGTTATTTCGTTTTGTTTTGTATGATTTAAATTGTTATTGGTTTTATGCAGAATCTGCCATCTTATGTTTGTTTTTTCCTAAACATGTAATCCTATGTAAGGTTGCCTCGAAGAAATCGCTGACTAGCGATAAGGCCTGCTTTTGTACGTGTTAATGTAAAGATCTACATTTGTCTATGTAATTTTAAAATGGTTTGTGCAATAGAGAGTATTTATTTAATATCTATATTAGTCCATGTCAGTACATATATTATAAAGAGAAACGGTTAAGATCATTGAATTATTGAATGAATATTATTGAACACGTAAACCAATGGTTTATTTGCATTGAATAGGCTCCGAAACTTCTGGACCGACTTAAAAAATATTTTTCCTACGGGAAGCTGCATTATATCGACAGTGTGATACACGCGGGCGATATCACGAGAACTCAGCTAGTATTACTGTGAGTATTATATAACAATGTACATCTTTAACAAAAATTTTGGCAATCAAGTATTTTTAGTTATACGTTACTAAAAAGTCTTGAATACTCTAAAAAAACATAGATTAAAAATATGAAATCGTAAGATATTAAATCATCGGTATAGCGGTATATACTCGTTTTTTACAGATAGTGTGATACCCTTTGCGGGCGTTTTTAACTCCCTCTTGGCTGGTTTTTACAGCAATATAGATGTGTCAATATTTTTTACAATTAGTTACAGCTTATATGTTTTTTTTTTATTTTGCTTTAGGTGTTCACTTAATAGGTATTTGGCCAGGCAATTTGTTTCTTACAATCGAACTATAGATTATACTGGTTAGTTATGACGCTGTTCGTTGTCGCAATTGGTACTAGTTACTTTTTTATGTTCTCATTGACATATGTTGACTTTGAAGCTTTCCTTACATCTATAAGTACTAGTGATGGCGGAAGATTAAAATTGATTTCCTAGTAAAAACTAATTAGTCAAACTTTGAAGTGCTGTAGATTTTACGTTGTCTGCTTTATTTTACTAAATAATTTTAAACGATCTAAATTTGAGGATATTCTGCTGTTGGCACCGATTTACGTATCACACTTTTGTTGGTGCGGTCGACAATCACACAACATTGAACTTAGACACATTCAACTTGGTTATCAATTTTCACATTTGTTTTTGTTGGGATTCTGTGTATTAGTACCTACTTACGAGTATTCTAAAATCAATTCCTATTGAAATATTTTATATATGTATGTCAGATTTTTTATATCGAAACAAGGGACCGTCGAAACATATCTTCGATCCTTTTTTAATAGTATTTCGTAACGAAGCGGAGAAAGGTGATTCATATGTTACCTCTACGTATGTACGCACAACGTTGATGAACTCATAAAACAGAAGACGCAAAACTCAGTCGAGACACGGTGTAATAAAGGCCAATGACCAACAGAAAAGGTTCATCAACAAATTTTAATGTGTCAAGTCCGAATCGAAAATTGATAAGTGTTTGTACTGTAGCTTATGCACTCATCATGGAAGTAAGCTATTCTAAGATGTTGTTTTAAATATGCGTTTAATAATGTAAAGAAAAATTAGAAGAAACTCGTGGTTATTTGAGAAAAAAAAATAGTTAAATTCAGGAACTCGAAACCATAACTACGAATCGTGGTTGTTTGAGAAAAAAAAATTAGTCAAATTCAGGAACTCGAAACCATAACTAAGAATCATGGTTGTTTGAGAAAAAAAATATTAGTTAAATTCAGGAACTCGAAACCATAACTACGAATCGTGGTTGTTTGAGAAAAAAAAATATTAGTTAAATTCAGGAACTCGAAACCATAACTACGATTTAAAAAAGTAGATATGGGTAAGATCACATTTTTATAGAACCATGTGTAACAAGTCATGTGTTTACTAGATCTTAATAAACTCTACACATTTCTATTTGCACTTTATTATAATACCTATATACATATTAGAAAAATATGAAAACGTAAATCTAATAACAGAATTATCCTTTAAGTTGCATTTAAAATGTCGCAGTGTAAAACAATTTTGACGAAAGCCGAATGTTTGATTAAATTTATATGAGGAGTCTTGTTAAAAGCCTAAATTTAAGTCATAAATACTTCGATTACCATCGGAATTAGGTTTTCTGCGCGTGCGCCATATTAGTTGAACTAACTGTAATAGAACATACAAGAATTAATAAGTAATTCTCTTAAACCATACTTGTTTTAAGATTTCACATAATTATATTCTCACTAAAAGTTATAGGGAACCCTGAAAACGTCGTTTGTAGAAGCTATTAAATACATACACCGGTCCATGTTATAAGGTTAAGTTTTTACTTGGTTGCCCCGCAATTCGGTCGGTTGTCAGTCTGCAGCCATAATCAAGTTCACGTGGAAGTAAAGATCGTGTCTTCCCCACCGTTACTAAACGGTCCGTAATTTACACAGAAAATTATAATAATTGTCGTAGCAAGTAACTACTCGAAACAAGTAAACAAACATCCTTGTTGAGTGTTTAAATTTATATAATTTAGAATCTAGACGGAGGGCAAGTGAACGCTCTTTTCCCGGGCGCTAGTAGAGGGTTAGAGAGGCAAAATTATCAAAAATGTCTTTTAAAATTCATATACTGACATAAGGCTTCAATCCCCACAGCGAGGGCTCAAGCCTTCCTTATAGATTGTCCGGCTACAATACGAGGGACATATTTTCAAAGACCCAAAATGAAATAAAAGAAAAGAATCATTGACTACAAAAATATGGTAACATAATATGCGGCCTCAAAAATATTTGTTTAAAAAAACATCAGTGAAATCGTTTCAAGCATTAATGTCTTAATTACATATTGATAATGTATCGCCCATCCAACAGAATAGAAAGCAATTATGAAAAAACCGACCAAATGTGAATCGGATTCGCGAACGAAAGGTTCCGTATCCATTAAAAAAAGTAAAAAAAATAACACGTTTTTTGTTTTCAATTGAGTAGTTCGAAATTTTCGAGTTAAATATAATTGGTCGACTATTACTCGTAAACTGGTAAAGCCAACTTAGGTGTGATAGTTTTTCTTTTAAATTCGTTATATACGTTATATATACACCTTGAATACGCATCGCCAGTATGGAATCCCTGTTACGATGTTTACTTTTCGAGATTAGAAGGCATCCAGAGGAGGTTTTTACGGTTTCTACAGTTCAGAGCTAAAATTAACTTACCTGATTATTTAACAAGATGTCTAAAATTTCATTTACTCCCTCTGTACGAGCGTAGAGAAATAGCAGATTTAACTTACTGTCCTGAATTATTGGAATTAATTGGTCTCCGTATTAACACAGCTGCACTAAGAAAACCTAACCTTCTTCATGTTCCCTTAGTCCGTACCAATTATAGGCAAAACTCTTTTATTTTGAGAGCTAGCGCAATGTTCAACACTTTGATCAAGGCAAATGTTGACATCGATTTATTTAATACTTCATTAAACAAACTTAAAGGCCATTTAGTAGACAAATTTTTTGATAAGTGAATTGGTTCTCTTTTTTTTTCTCTGGAGCTATAAATATACATAAAATAATGAAATATAAAGTAAAATAAGTAATGCTTAATCTTAAATGTTAACCTACTATAATTTTAATTTTGTTGCTTTTAGCTGTCGTCTGTTTTGTCTATTGTTCAATTACCTATAAGTGGAAACTTGTAATTGGCCTTCTTTATAGATATAATAAAAAATCTATGTATAGTATTACCTAGTTGTACCTTAGATATTAAAAATAGTACCTATATACTTCATACTACCGTAACGTTTGAATTTTTACCAACGACCCTTTAGACACTTAAGTCTCACGCAAATTATCTCTTTAAAGCTTAGTAAGTCAAAAACGGCCTTCCCATTACCTGTGATGAAAATAATGTGATGAACACACAATCTTTTAGAAAGACAACGACTCCCACACGATGGTGAAGTTGAAATAAAAAATATCATCTCCACTTTATATGTAGGGGAGGACCTCTTAATTTTGTGTTTTCGAAATTTTACTTTTCGCTTTGTCGACGACGTTCGTGATGGGATGGAGATTCAGAAGTTAACGGTATTAACGTTACTGAATTTCAGCAACGCTTTTGGCACTGTTGATTTTGACATTCTGCATACTTCGGTCCATTAATGTATCTCTAGCGATACTTGATTGCTTTCGCAGCTATTTACAAGGTCGTCGGTAACGTAAACGCGCTGGAAATTCAGTATTTACGTGGGTTTCCACGATTGCCGGTATTCCTCAGGGTGGTATGCTGTCTCCGTCATTATTTTCTATTTTTATTAATTCTATTATCCAACAGCTCTCTTCTTCCTATTATCTGGTATTAGCGTATTCTGGTATTAGCGCTAATAATTCAGACCTGGTGCGAATCGTTCAGTGGAATAATTCTTTTGGTCTCAACGTTGATCCTAACATACGCAGGGTATAATTATTGGCAATTCCTTTTATATTTCTAGGATGAACATTCTAGTTGAACATTCCAATTGAAGCTCTTCTAATTTGGTAGCTGTCTGTTGTGCAGTGTGTGGTCTGGCGTTGTCGTGAAGTAGCAGTGGCGTAGAGCGATTGACCACCGTCGGTTGTTTAACAGCTAGTTTTTCCAGCATGGTTTGCAATTGCTGACAAAAGACGTCTGCCGTAATCGTCTGGCCAGATTTGAGAAAACTGTAATGAACGATACCGGCACTAGTCCACCAATCGCTTACAAGTAACTTTTTTGGGGTCAATTTCCGCTTGGGGCAGGATTAGGCTGGCATGCCAAGGTCCCACCATTGCGATGAGCGCTTCATCGTCGAGAATCCACTTAGATTTAGAGAATCTACTTTTCATCAAAGGTAATGATTCGATTTAAATACCCTTAATTATTGTGCCAGTTAAGTAATGTAACGCAGCAGTCGGTTTTTTTGCCGGTTTCATTATTAACTTGGTTCTCCGGCCGTCCACGGGGCTTGTTCTGCAGGTCAAAATTTCCAGAACAAAAACGTTGGAACCAAAAACGCACTGTGTTTTGCTTTGCGACACAACCGCCATACACATCATTAACCCTTCGAGCTATTTCCGCAGCACTGGTACCACGGTGGAACTCGTACTCTTAAATAACACGATATTTCAAGTTTTCCATTTTTTATACTGGGTGACGTAAATTAGACAAAAAGAAGTAAAAAAAAAACAAATGAATGCCGCCTAACAAAACACAAACACATGTGTAAATGGCTGTATGAGTTTGAATTTGGAATTCCACACCAAGGAGGAAAAATTTGTGATTAAAGTACGACAAAATGCCAATTTTATATGTAAGAAGGACCTAATATTTGATGGTGTACACGTGCCTTTGGCTGATACGGTGATAAATCTACAATATTACCGCGCAATATTTTAACCATTTTCACCAAAATAACACTTGCGCATTCACTTTTCTTGCCCCTTCTTGACTATGCAGATGCATCCTACCCTGATCTTACACTTGATCTTCTCAATAAGCTTGAACGTCTTCAAAACTTTTCGATACGGTTTATATTAGGCTTGCACAAATATGACCATATTTCTGAATTCCGTAGGCAACTTCAGTGGCTCCCCATTCGTCGTCGTAGGGATATGCATATGCTCTCGTTTCTCTACTCTAAACTGTTCAAACCCACGATATCCCCATATCTGAAATTTCTCTCATCTAAGCATGATCTCTCTCTTCTAATAACTATTGCTCATTCCTCTCAATCTCACTAAATTCTATAGTCAATCCTTTACAGTACAAGAAATAAAACTGTGAAAATCTCTACCTGAATCTATCAGACGAGCGAAATTATTAAACTCCTTCAAATCTCATTTAAAAACCTATTTCCTCTCAAACGTTTAGCCTGCTTTTCCATTTTCTTTTCTAACTTGTAGCGCTCTGGTTGTCACTTGTGTTTTGAGCATTTTGTTTGTCTTTATGTACTTTGCTGTTGTAACCGTTATTTCGTTTTGTTTTGTATGATTTAAATTGTTATTGGTTTTATGCAGAATCTGCCATCTTATGTTTGTTTTTTCCTAAACATGTAATCCTATGTAAGGTTGCCTCGAAGAAATCGCTGACTAGCGATAAGGCCTGCTTTTGTACGTGTTAATGTAAAGATCTACATTTGTCTATGTAATTTTAAAATGGTTTGTGCAATAGAGAGTATTTATTTAATATCTATATTAGTCCATGTCAGTACATATATTATAAAGAGAAACGGTTAAGATCATTGAATTATTGAATGAATATTATTGAACACGTAAACCAATGGTTTATTTGCATTGAATAGGCTCCGAAACTTCTGGACCGACTTAAAAAATATTTTTCCTACGGGAAGCTGCATTATATCGACAGTGTGATACACGCGGGCGATATCACGAGAACTCAGCTAGTATTACTGTGAGTATTATATAACAATGTACATCTTTAACAAAAATTTTGGCAATCAAGTATTTTTAGTTATACGTTACTAAAAAGTCTTGAATACTCTAAAAAAACATAGATTAAAAATATGAAATCGTAAGATATTAAATCATCGGTATAGCGGTATATACTCGTTTTTTACAGATAGTGTGATACCCTTTGCGGGCGTTTTTAACTCCCTCTTGGCTGGTTTTTACAGCAATATAGATGTGTCAATATTTTTTACAATTAGTTACAGCTTATATGTTTTTTTTTTATTTTGCTTTAGGTGTTCACTTAATAGGTATTTGGCCAGGCAATTTGTTTCTTACAATCGAACTATAGATTATACTGGTTAGTTATGACGCTGTTCGTTGTCGCAATTGGTACTAGTTACTTTTTTATGTTCTCATTGACATATGTTGACTTTGAAGCTTTCCTTACATCTATAAGTACTAGTGATGGCGGAAGATTAAAATTGATTTCCTAGTAAAAACTAATTAGTCAAACTTTGAAGTGCTGTAGATTTTACGTTGTCTGCTTTATTTTACTAAATAATTTTAAACGATCTAAATTTGAGGATATTCTGCTGTTGGCACCGATTTACGTATCACACTTTTGTTGGTGCGGTCGACAATCACACAACATTGAACTTAGACACATTCAACTTGGTTATCAATTTTCACATTTGTTTTTGTTGGGATTCTGTGTATTAGTACCTACTTACGAGTATTCTAAAATCAATTCCTATTGAAATATTTTATATATGTATGTCAGATTTTTTATATCGAAACAAGGGACCGTCGAAACATATCTTCGATCCTTTTTTAATAGTATTTCGTAACGAAGCGGAGAAAGGTGATTCATATGTTACCTCTACGTATGTACGCACAACGTTGATGAACTCATAAAACAGAAGACGCAAAACTCAGTCGAGACACGGTGTAATAAAGGCCAATGACCAACAGAAAAGGTTCATCAACAAATTTTAATGTGTCAAGTCCGAATCGAAAATTGATAAGTGTTTGTACTGTAGCTTATGCACTCATCATGGAAGTAAGCTATTCTAAGATGTTGTTTTAAATATGCGTTTAATAATGTAAAGAAAAATTAGAAGAAACTCGTGGTTATTTGAGAAAAAAAAATAGTTAAATTCAGGAACTCGAAACCATAACTACGAATCGTGGTTGTTTGAGAAAAAAAAATTAGTCAAATTCAGGAACTCGAAACCATAACTAAGAATCATGGTTGTTTGAGAAAAAAAATATTAGTTAAATTCAGGAACTCGAAACCATAACTACGAATCGTGGTTGTTTGAGAAAAAAAAATATTAGTTAAATTCAGGAACTCGAAACCATAACTACGATTTAAAAAAGTAGATATGGGTAAGATCACATTTTTATAGAACCATGTGTAACAAGTCATGTGTTTACTAGATCTTAATAAACTCTACACATTTCTATTTGCACTTTATTATAATACCTATATACATATTAGAAAAATATGAAAACGTAAATCTAATAACAGAATTATCCTTTAAGTTGCATTTAAAATGTCGCAGTGTAAAACAATTTTGACGAAAGCCGAATGTTTGATTAAATTTATATGAGGAGTCTTGTTAAAAGCCTAAATTTAAGTCATAAATACTTCGATTACCATCGGAATTAGGTTTTCTGCGCGTGCGCCATATTAGTTGAACTAACTGTAATAGAACATACAAGAATTAATAAGTAATTCTCTTAAACCATACTTGTTTTAAGATTTCACATAATTATATTCTCACTAAAAGTTATAGGGAACCCTGAAAACGTCGTTTGTAGAAGCTATTAAATACATACACCGGTCCATGTTATAAGGTTAAGTTTTTACTTGGTTGCCCCGCAATTCGGTCGGTTGTCAGTCTGCAGCCATAATCAAGTTCACGTGGAAGTAAAGATCGTGTCTTCCCCACCGTTACTAAACGGTCCGTAATTTACACAGAAAATTATAATAATTGTCGTAGCAAGTAACTACTCGAAACAAGTAAACAAACATCCTTGTTGAGTGTTTAAATTTATATAATTTAGAATCTAGACGGAGGGCAAGTGAACGCTCTTTTCCCGGGCGCTAGTAGAGGGTTAGAGAGGCAAAATTATCAAAAATGTCTTTTAAAATTCATATACTGACATAAGGCTTCAATCCCCACAGCGAGGGCTCAAGCCTTCCTTATAGATTGTCCGGCTACAATACGAGGGACATATTTTCAAAGACCCAAAATGAAATAAAAGAAAAGAATCATTGACTACAAAAATATGGTAACATAATATGCGGCCTCAAAAATATTTGTTTAAAAAAACATCAGTGAAATCGTTTCAAGCATTAATGTCTTAATTACATATTGATAATGTATCGCCCATCCAACAGAATAGAAAGCAATTATGAAAAAACCGACCAAATGTGAATCGGATTCGCGAACGAAAGGTTCCGTATCCATTAAAAAAAGTAAAAAAAATAACACGTTTTTTGTTTTCAATTGAGTAGTTCGAAATTTTCGAGTTAAATATAATTGGTCGACTATTACTCGTAAACTGGTAAAGCCAACTTAGGTGTGATAGTTTTTCTTTTAAATTCGTTATATACGTTATATATACACCTTGAATACGCATCGCCAGTATGGAATCCCTGTTACGATGTTTACTTTTCGAGATTAGAAGGCATCCAGAGGAGGTTTTTACGGTTTCTACAGTTCAGAGCTAAAATTAACTTACCTGATTATTTAACAAGATGTCTAAAATTTCATTTACTCCCTCTGTACGAGCGTAGAGAAATAGCAGATTTAACTTACTGTCCTGAATTATTGGAATTAATTGGTCTCCGTATTAACACAGCTGCACTAAGAAAACCTAACCTTCTTCATGTTCCCTTAGTCCGTACCAATTATAGGCAAAACTCTTTTATTTTGAGAGCTAGCGCAATGTTCAACACTTTGATCAAGGCAAATGTTGACATCGATTTATTTAATACTTCATTAAACAAACTTAAAGGCCATTTAGTAGACAAATTTTTTGATAAGTGAATTGGTTCTCTTTTTTTTTCTCTGGAGCTATAAATATACATAAAATAATGAAATATAAAGTAAAATAAGTAATGCTTAATCTTAAATGTTAACCTACTATAATTTTAATTTTGTTGCTTTTAGCTGTCGTCTGTTTTGTCTATTGTTCAATTACCTATAAGTGGAAACTTGTAATTGGCCTTCTTTATAGATATAATAAAAAATCTATGTATAGTATTACCTAGTTGTACCTTAGATATTAAAAATAGTACCTATATACTTCATACTACCGTAACGTTTGAATTTTTACCAACGACCCTTTAGACACTTAAGTCTCACGCAAATTATCTCTTTAAAGCTTAGTAAGTCAAAAACGGCCTTCCCATTACCTGTGATGAAAATAATGTGATGAACACACAATCTTTTAGAAAGACAACGACTCCCACACGATGGTGAAGTTGAAATAAAAAATATCATCTCCACTTTATATGTAGGGGAGGACCTCTTAATTTTGTGTTTTCGAAATTTTACTTTTCGCTTTGTCGACGACGTTCGTGATGGGATGGAGATTCAGAAGTTAACGGTATTAACGTTACTGAATTTCAGCAACGCTTTTGGCACTGTTGATTTTGACATTCTGCATACTTCGGTCCATTAATGTATCTCTAGCGATACTTGATTGCTTTCGCAGCTATTTACAAGGTCGTCGGTAACGTAAACGCGCTGGAAATTCAGTATTTACGTGGGTTTCCACGATTGCCGGTATTCCTCAGGGTGGTATGCTGTCTCCGTCATTATTTTCTATTTTTATTAATTCTATTATCCAACAGCTCTCTTCTTCCTATTATCTGGTATTAGCGTATTCTGGTATTAGCGCTAATAATTCAGACCTGGTGCGAATCGTTCAGTGGAATAATTCTTTTGGTCTCAACGTTGATCCTAACATACGCAGGGTATAATTATTGGCAATTCCTTTTATATTTCTAGGATGAACATTCTAGTTGAACATTCCAATTGAAGCTCTTCTAATTTGGTAGCTGTCTGTTGTGCAGTGTGTGGTCTGGCGTTGTCGTGAAGTAGCAGTGGCGTAGAGCGATTGACCACCGTCGGTTGTTTAACAGCTAGTTTTTCCAGCATGGTTTGCAATTGCTGACAAAAGACGTCTGCCGTAATCGTCTGGCCAGATTTGAGAAAACTGTAATGAACGATACCGGCACTAGTCCACCAATCGCTTACAAGTAACTTTTTTGGGGTCAATTTCCGCTTGGGGCAGGATTAGGCTGGCATGCCAAGGTCCCACCATTGCGATGAGCGCTTCATCGTCGAGAATCCACTTAGATTTAGAGAATCTACTTTTCATCAAAGGTAATGATTCGATTTAAATACCCTTAATTATTGTGCCAGTTAAGTAATGTAACGCAGCAGTCGGTTTTTTTGCCGGTTTCATTATTAACTTGGTTCTCCGGCCGTCCACGGGGCTTGTTCTGCAGGTCAAAATTTCCAGAACAAAAACGTTGGAACCAAAAACGCACTGTGTTTTGCTTTGCGACACAACCGCCATACACATCATTAACCCTTCGAGCTATTTCCGCAGCACTGGTACCACGGTGGAACTCGTACTCTTAAATAACACGATATTTCAAGTTTTCCATTTTTTATACTGGGTGACGTAAATTAGACAAAAAGAAGTAAAAAAAAAACAAATGAATGCCGCCTAACAAAACACAAACACATGTGTAAATGGCTGTATGAGTTTGAATTTGGAATTCCACACCAAGGAGGAAAAATTTGTGATTAAAGTACGACAAAATGCCAATTTTATATGTAAGAAGGACCTAATATTTGATGGTGTACACGTGCCTTTGGCTGATACGGTGATAAATCTACAATATTACCGCGCAATATTTTAACCATTTTCACCAAAATAACACTTGCGCATTCACTTTTCTTGCCCCTTCTTGACTATGCAGATGCATCCTACCCTGATCTTACACTTGATCTTCTCAATAAGCTTGAACGTCTTCAAAACTTTTCGATACGGTTTATATTAGGCTTGCACAAATATGACCATATTTCTGAATTCCGTAGGCAACTTCAGTGGCTCCCCATTCGTCGTCGTAGGGATATGCATATGCTCTCGTTTCTCTACTCTAAACTGTTCAAACCCACGATATCCCCATATCTGAAATTTCTCTCATCTAAGCATGATCTCTCTCTTCTAATAACTATTGCTCATTCCTCTCAATCTCACTAAATTCTATAGTCAATCCTTTACAGTACAAGAAATAAAACTGTGAAAATCTCTACCTGAATCTATCAGACGAGCGAAATTATTAAACTCCTTCAAATCTCATTTAAAAACCTATTTCCTCTCAAACGTTTAGCCTGCTTTTCCATTTTCTTTTCTAACTTGTAGCGCTCTGGTTGTCACTTGTGTTTTGAGCATTTTGTTTGTCTTTATGTACTTTGCTGTTGTAACCGTTATTTCGTTTTGTTTTGTATGATTTAAATTGTTATTGGTTTTATGCAGAATTTGCCATCTTATGTTTGTTTTTTCTTAAACATGTAATCCTATGTAAGGTTGCCTCGAAGAAATCGCTGACTAGCGATAAGGCCTGCTTTTGTACGTGTTAATGTAAAGATCTACATTTGTCTATGTAATTTTAAAATGGTTTGTGCAATAGAGAGTATTTATTTAATATCTATATTAGTCCATGTCAGTACATATATTATAAAGAGAAACGGTTAAGATCATTGAATTATTGAATGAATATTATTGAACACGTAAACCAATGGTTTATTTGCATTGAATAGGCTCCGAAACTTCTGGACCGACTTAAAAAATATTTTTCCTACGGGAAGCTGCATTATATCGACAGTGTGATACACGCGGGCGATATCACGAGAACTCAGCTAGTATTACTGTGAGTATTATATAACAATGTACATCTTTAACAAAAATTTTGGCAATCAAGTATTTTTAGTTATACGTTACTAAAAAGTCTTGAATACTCTAAAAAAACATAGATTAAAAATATGAAATCGTAAGATATTAAATCATCGGTATAGTGGAGACTAGCCGAGAACGGCGTGCGTCGTATCGGACCACGAGCGATTTCCACCCAGCGCGATACGATTAGGGTTACCTTATCTCAGGACTCTTCTCTAGTTACGGTCGGATCTTGAAATTTTTAACAAAATATAATTAATACATATACATTTATAGTAAAACATAGTAAATTGGCATCTCTATAATAAAAGTGAGCGAGATCTCCCGAAATCTGCATTGTATAAAAATGTTAATAATTTGACCTTTTTAAATTATTAAGTATATTTGAAAAAAAATTCTCAAACTGTAACAAAATCTCGGGACTTTTCAATGGAAACGGGTCATTTTTCTGAACTGTTGATTTTTTCATCTGGTAACCCTAGACGTGAGATTTACCGTGCCGTCTCATAATTGCGATCAATTTGCGGAATGACCGGCAACTGTGCTGGTCAGTGCGAACCGGATTCAGCAGGATCGAGGAAACTTACTCGGCGTTCACACGGCACACAGATTTATTATAAATTATTATGGTTTGCACTTTTGGTACATTTATATTATTTACATTGTTAATGTCATATTTCATACAAATACAGAATATTCATGAATTTTAAGGCCATAAATTTCAAATCGGTATAATTATTGATCAGTCTAATGTGTAACACCTGCTTATTCTGATAATGATAACATTTATAGATTTATTTGATTATGAGTACAAATATTATAGAAATGTATTTCAGAGTTTAAATAAATCAATCGTAATAAATATCGATCTGTGTATGTAGGTATGCACAGTATTATTACCTCATAAGTTCTTGTAATATTTTTTGCATTTGTAAAACCTAGATATGCGGAAAGAATTATTATGAACCAAAATATTCCACTTTTAAGCGTTGCTAGCTATAATTTTATCATAAACTATACTAGTTTAGATGTAAATAATTTTACCATCACCAGGTTCTTGATATTATATAATAAGTGTCACGAAACTTTAGTCGCTTCCCGTAGATGAAAGAATTTTCAAAATCGGTTCAATATTTTCCAAGATTATTCAATGCAAACAAACAATCAAAGCTTTCCTCTTTATATAGTATAGATAATCCTGCGAAGTAAAAGCTGTACTGTAATTTTAGGAATAATGTCGCTATTAAATAGCTATTCAGTTTTAATGGTGATTACAGAATACGGGTGTGAATATAATTGGCGACACCAAGTCTCTCAATACAGCCTGTGTAGCAATAAAGAGGGCAAGCTTCACTAAAACTGATTAAAACCAGATATAACCAGTTTGCACACGATGCTGAGAAACACCATTCCAGTTTTGTAGTAAACACAAACTAATCGGCATTGCTTGTTTTTTAACATCTATTAAAATTAATACGTATATTCCACTTAATGCATAAAAAGATTTTCGGTTGAGAGGTCATTTACATGACTAAAAATTGTTTTGCTAATTTGCTTATTCATAACCGAATAAAAAAATCGGATCTTTCCTCTGTATAATTACTATTATCGTATCATTAAGTGTATAGAGTTTTTATAAAGTTAGTAGGTATTATTATATATTTATTATGTAATAACAATTGGTCTTGTTATTATTACGTAACTTTTGATGTGATTTTAATTGTAACTGTATGTAAAATAAAACAAGAAGAAAAATACTATTGCCAATTGATGCCGATGGCAATTTTTCTGAGTGCTTTAAGTGGTAGTAGAGCAATTGCTTGTAAATTACTGATTCAAAATACATAAAAAAATAAATAAAGCATAGTTTTTATATTAGTGTACGTAAGCCAGGCCTCGAGACGTTACTCGTATAGTAAAGAGAGGAGATAATGTTACAGTAAGGTACAACTGATGTGGCTCGCTGATGTATCTGTGCAGAAGGATAGATTGGGAAGAGCGGTAAATGTTGACCAATTATAATGATTCAACGATCACGCTATCGGGCGATCCACTTACTTCACGTTATACTTTACGTTATTACATGTTTTGTCATCCGTGTTTACTAGATGTATTATGATGGCTATTGTAACAAGACACTAAATTTTAATTTTTTTTTTTCGGTCATCGTTGGTATTGGTAAATCTGCACTGCGCAAACGAATACGCACCATGACCTCTATTAGTTAGAACTTGCTGTATATTTTGTTTCACGATTTAATAACTTGTTTTGAACTTATTATTAAAAAAAAACACTGTCTTGTACTTTGCTTGCTGATGGAGAACTGCGATCTTCTCTTTAGTTCATAGCTGTGTTCAGTTACAAGCAGAAATATTCTTCGTAAGCAAAGCGTAAGCAAAGAATATTTCTGGTCATAAGTTTTGAACCCCCATCGCTTTGACATTAACTATATATTACACGATCGACCCCCAGATTATACTAAATCCAGCAACCAACCGCCGGCGAATGCTTTGATAGCAAGCTGTCAGTGCAAAATTGAGTAGAAATAACAATGAAAATTTCTTAACTACACAAAAATGTCGTGATTTTGTTGTTCAACATTGGTGTTGTATACACAAGCAATTATTAAGGATGGCAAAATAAACACTCACACGATTACTCCAAACAAGGTAAATTTCCATCATCCAACTAGTTTGTTTGTAATAAACAAATAAATAATAGTTTTGTCATAAGAAGTCGTAGGAAGGAACTCAGTCATCGTGGACGTTTCACAGAATATTTTGTAGGTACCGATTATTTCGTAAAAAACTGTTTTTTTAATAGAAAAGTCTCATAAATTATCAGTTTTTCAACATACATTTCAATGGTTAGATAAATGAAACAACGCATACCATAATTTTACCCGATAAACCGACGTAATTAATAAAACTTAAAAATAGTGCTCAGCATATTCCGAGGTGAAATGCTAATTTGACTGGATTGTTTAGTTATATAATACAAATTTTTTTTAAAAGACTCCTTTGAGTACTTACATATTATATTAAAGGTATTTTATTATATTCTAAAATATTTATTATATATATTTTCGAATACAAATGGCTACGAAAAAGCCGTTATCAGAACGATAGTCAGAATACATATATTAAACAAATACTAAAGTCTAATATTTATAACAATCTTAAATATTAAAAATTATAGAAAATGTATATATATATATATATATATATATATATATATATATTTGTTGTAATTTACTAAGTTCCTCGACATCATCTAATGACAGAATATCGTCAACTAGCAAAAAATATATCACATAAAAATTTAAAATAATTTTGCCCGTCATTCGGGTCGCGGTCAAAACATATTATGACTTATTTCTTTATGCTTATTTAAACAAATCATAGCCATGTGAAGTATGTATAATAACACAAATACATTGCCACAAGGCGATTTCAAATTGTTTAGATGTGTTATTTCACGTTTTATACAAACATAGTTTAAAAATAATATTTTAGAAACTTTTGTTGTTTTAAATCTTATGGAACTAGTTTTAAATATTTTTTTATTCTACTTAGCTTTTTTCCGGCGTCTTTAAAATCCGTCTAGTAGTTTTGGAGGCTTCAAAACTACTAGACTGATTTTAAAGTAACAAGGCTTTCAGTGTCCACAAACAAACAGATAAATCTTTCCTCTTTATACTATTAGAGATAAGCTACACAACAGCCCTCATTCTCACATGTTCCTTTCTTGGAATAGTTTTGAGAATTGTAAATGGAATTATATGTTTGATTGGAGTATAAAATCATGTAATTTTTAATAACCAATTAAAGGAATTACTAAAATAAAAATGTTAGACATAAACAAAAAATAAAACATAAAAATAAAAGAAATTTGAAATAATTATACACGCTACAATGGACACAAGTTTAGGTAAATAAAATATAATAGTTGATTGGTTATTGTATGGAAACATCTTGGCCAGTGTCGGACTGAAGTGAAGGATGTCATACTTAATGAGATCTCCAGTCGACTGCTAGTCGTCGTATATTTCACTTAAGTATTGATAAATAATAGAGCAATAAACGGTTTACCCTCCAATCCGCATTGGGCCAGCGTGGAGGGTCATGGCCCATCCTCCTTAACCATCCATAAGGAAGGCCTGAGCCCCTGCAGTGGGGACGTAAAAAGGGCTGGTGTGGAAACGGTATTTTTATGTGCTTTAATATATGATTCCCCGATATTTATATAAATAAATATTACACAACATAGTATACATTACTCAGCTGTTAAAATGTGTAGGTCATAAAATCTTAGTGTTATTGAAATTTGAAACAATGAATGTCCTATAACCACCCAGGTCCGTTTCGACGTAAAAAGTCAGAGAAATAGGAAACATTTCATTTCGAACTAATATTTCTCACAGTCGCACTAGGATGACTAGGATGATGTAAGTAATCTTAGTAGTAGGTAATTACTTTCTATCGTACCGCATGTATATAAAAAATCCAATTCTTAAAAACTACAATGGTAGTTAATCAATTTAAAATACTTATTTGGTATACTAATGAGTCTTGAAAATTAATTAATATCTAGGGTACTTAATATCTAGGGGTAACCCGCTAAACAAATCCCATTGAAGCCGTGAAGCGATTTTTTAAATAATTTTTCAATGTATAATACGATATAAAACAATCGCAGTTTTAAAATTTTCTGCTTTTTAGGCGATCAATAATTTACAGCTCTTTAAAAACATACAATTAGATATATTCCATCTCCTGTTATGTATAATGTTGAGAAAATATTTTTTTTTGTTAACAAGTCCTTGACGTTGAATTTTTGTCTTTGCAAGTTTCTGTATTGGCTATATAGCAAGATTGTTATTCCTGGAAATTTGTGACATAAATTAAAAAAGTTTTATGTTATTGGTAACATAAAGCTTGTTTAATTTTATTTTATTTAGATTCTATATTAGCGATAATTTTATTTACAAGATGGATAAAAATACTCGTATTAATATATATACATAAATAAGATACACACATATAAAAGAATTTAGTGGTTTGAATTTTGAATACTTAAGAAACAAAATCTTATAAAATCTCGTATTTCATGTCGCTTTTTTAATGTATTATTGCTAGCATTATTGAAATACATTCGAGATGAGAGCGAGAAAAAATTTTCATTGATCAAACTAGTCTGTTTAGAGGTCATTTAGAGACCAGACCAATTGATGTTATTAAAATTACAGGCATCTATCAAAACGCCAAAATGAAAGTGTATTGTATATATAAAGCAAAAGCTCGAGGATAGATGGAAATATACGAAAAAATAATCAGCTGGTCATACATGTAGGTATTGAAATTTTGTATGAAACTGCTGATTATGTTTTCGTGAATTCAAGGTTGCTAAATAAAAGTTGTTCAATAAACTTATTGAATCTAACCCATGAAATCATGGCTTATAACAATATTACACCATATATTTATATAAATATACACTTACCTACTTAAATATATGTGTTTTTGATCAAGTATACTGTAAAAAAGACATCAGATTTTTTATTACGATTCCTTTTAAAAATATATTTGTAACTTTTTATAACATTATCACATAGTGTAATAGCATTCATATATTCAGAACAACCTGCTAACCAGTAGTTTAATGGTCCATAAAAACCTTATTAGATTTAGAGGCATATAAAAAATTTATCATAACAAGAACGTGATGGAATGATCAGAGGTACGTAATCAACAAAAAACATTTTTTTTATTTTTTTTTATTAGGCTCACAAAACTGGTTTACAATGATTACATTGATACATAGAAAACATTAGAATCTTTGAGACTACATTAAAACCTACTCGATGTAAGCACAACATGCATAAGAAAGTTTATGTAATGAAAGTTTATATTCTTACAGTAATGGATTATTTACTATTCAATGATTTTATAAAAATATATCTTTTAAGACCTTTTTTGCTGAGGCCACAGAACCATCAAAGATGTCAAAATCGAATCTGACGGAGTTGTATAAATTGCAATTAAAAGTGACTTGCAGAAAGGAGTCTAGCTAGTATCATGCTTAAATATATCTTTCATTTGACTTGATTTGATTCTCATACAGATATCTATCAAACATGAAACTGTTAAATATTAATAAATTTAAATTAAAACTGACAAAGTGGCTTCTGGTATCTTTATTTTGATAATTAAAATCTAAATTGATGTTCACTATTCAGCCCTAAAAATATCCTTATCATACCTGTAGTTGGGTACATACACAGTTAATGTTGCTGTAATTTATTGGTAAATGTTATGGAGATTAAATGAAATAAGCCCATTTTCATAAAAATGATAATATTAGAAAACCCAACTCCATCTATTAACAGTAAAAAACAATAAAACACTAAGATCCATCCAACTTAAAATAATTTAAGATCAGTCAACAGCACGACCGATAATTCAATTTTCCCCACTTTAAAGGTAAAGTTTAAAATCAACTACAGAAACTTTATATATTGTGGCAACCTGACGTGCAGCCTTGTGTACATTTTGTTCTCATTCGATATCTTTGCCACAGAACACACAAAACGTCTTTCTGTTATCTTTGCTAATTTGAATATCCAGTAATAAGTATTTAAAGTGAATTAATGCACGCGTCTTAAACGCAGAGACAAGGCAATGTCAAAAATTTATTTAAAAAACACAAAACATAGACAAACTCTTCAAATGATATGATCGTAAAGTAGTTACAAATACTAATCTTCTAACCACTTGTGGCATTCAATTATCTATCAATTAAGGCACAAGGTTTTCATAATGACCTAGAAAACTGTACCTCATACAATACAATATATATATCATAAATATTAGTGTGTATATCGCATATGAATGAGAGAATGAAGAAGTCTGTTTAGGACGCAATTTCGAGTTTCTGTCCTGTTTAAAGAAAATCGTAAATCCGGGGCTGATGTCTTTTTGGTGGATTCGCTTTAGTGTATAACCTTGTTGGTGGAAAACGATTAAGTTGTTACCACTGCAGTTTGCAATTTCAAACTACATCGATTTTCGTAAGATTTTGTCATACTCAAAACGTAGCTTAATAAATAATTGTCGATAGAAAGAAAAAAAACGAAATCATTATTATTAATATTAAAATTGAGAATTTTAGAGTTAACTACCCTAAAATTCTCATTTTTTATTTTTTGCAAGTAATAGAATGATTCAAAAATAAATTTGTTTGATAAAAAAGTTTTTAACTTTGACATTGGCTTTTACAATCATTTTAATTCTTTGCTAATAATTAATGTAAAAGATGAAGAAGAAAAAGAAAAGAGAAGACATATAGGTAACTTAAAAATAGTTAACGTAAAACTAAGACAAATTACATAATTTAATGAGTGTGCATGCGTCGCCTAAAATTAATAAATAGTTTTTACATGATGTGTCATTGCCGGGTACCATGAGACAGATAGGGACTGTACTGTCTTTATGCCCAGCTTTGACTTAAGAGCAAAACATCTATTCTTAGATACTCGTGTAGGGGACCTCGCATAACAACCACGTTCAGATTAGAGCCACAATAGCAGGATACAGGAAGCATGAATGGAGTGGGCACTAGATATGTAACAACAGGCATAACTAGTTGAGACAAATATCACTATTAATAAATGTATGCAAAGTGAAGGAAGTATGTTGTTAAACGACATAGGCGAATATTCAAGTGAAATCTAATCATTTGTTGTTTAAGAAGTTGTATACAGAGTAAAACTTAAATCACTACTGTTAGTATAGTATTAAAATATTATACCTAATACACTGACGACTTTATGAAATCAGCTACGATTTCTAAAACGTTTCTAAATCTTTAAGTTTAAATTATTGTTTTTGATCAAGGAAATAAAGTCAGATAGTTATTTCAAAACTTATAAAACTTTGTTAGACACAAAATCAACTCCATAAATTCACTATTTAGTCATTTTTTTATCGTAAATATGTAGATATACCAAATTGATAAATATGTATGTGAGTAACTTTGTAGCTGAGTATTGGAGTTAAGAAATATTATATCAATTGTAATGATTGTGAGTGATTAATCTAAATAGATTGTCCTTAACCGCCTTATTGACTGTCCTGCTGATTTCATCTTGTTTTCTGTCTTTATTGTTTTTAATAATCGATCTATTTTGAACGTTACATGACCTCTACAATACTCCATTGATATTTATGTTATAGAAAATGACTACCCAATTTATTTTAATATCAGGCACACGTACTTCAAACAAATACATTCCGAGAAAAACACTTAATATAGAAACGGAAAATCCCCAAGTTAAATATTATGTAGGTACGTGTGCTAACAGCATACATTTCAAATGATCAATGTGTAGTAACAAGTTCTTCATACAAGTTCCGAAATCATGTCCACTGGTTCGAGTGTTCTTTACTTATTGATTGTTATACAGACATTTACTCTCGTATCTATAGTCGAGAGTAGTAATTACTTATGAAGTATTAATAACTTAAGCAAATATTTTTAACATATAAACAAGAACTTGAATAAAGTAAAAACTCTCAAATGTTAGAATACTATTGTTATTTGCTATTGCAATTCTTACTTTTTTTATTATTAATGGGCTTAGGTACTCATAATCTCAATCCATCCTGGGGATATGAAAGAGATCTACAGTAGAGCCAGCATGCCTAGAAGAACTTGCATTTTCGCCTTGAATGGATTTGGATTGTATTATACTCTCAGGAATATAGACACAAGCAAGGAATTCAACTCTATGGCAATAAGTAGAATAAAAGATGATAAGAATTTATGCAGAGTTTGGGATAGTCACCAAACGTAGATGGTATCCCGCCGTGCATCTAGATGGCTGATAGAAAAAAGACAAAAGCATGCAGCTTTAAATTAGTCAACATTTCGTCGCCAATGAGTCTCATGGCTCTACATTCTACTGAGTCTTAATTTACTTCATTCAAATTCTCGTCTATTGGTTAAAAAATATTTGCTTGAGTTATGAAATTTTTTCAAGTAATCACTTCTACTCGACTATAGATACGAATCTTAGAGCGTACCCATTCAAATACTCCAATGCTTAGTAATGAAAAATCCTTCATAACACCTCTTAACATAATTAACGTTCTGTGATTAACATAGCATGAATGTTTCGTATGCTATGCTAATGTGAAACGTCATGTATATTTTTCAGTGTTTGTATTCTAAATCGAATCTTTAAATATAAGTAATATATAATTTTCAAATACGTATTTAAATGCTCATGACATACTTTGCGCCACCTTTGCGTATGTCATTAATATATCAATAAATTTTGACAATGAATATATCACAAACCGAGCTTCTTATTGTACTAGAATTGTTCACTTATAGGCTGTTTTATATACTAATAGTAGGGTCATTAGATAATACTACAAACAAAGTGTAAATAAAAATAGCAAAATTAATTCATAATATGTAGTAGAGTGAATTAATCGAGCATTTATAATGTTATAAATTCAATCAGAATTATTTATCTTCAATACTTTTATTTTTTATGGTGAAAAATGATAAATATCAAGTCTCTTTGCATCCAAGGCCAATACATAACACAAAACAATAATTAAAAAAAAATGTAATGCAGTAATTCGTTGGTTAATTCAGTCTCTTTTCTCTTCAACTTTATGCGCACTCATAAGGTGCTGTGAATGCGTCATTTGAATAGCTTTATGTTATTAGCACAGTTGTTCTCTAACATTGTTCATTGTAACACATTTTATCATATTCAATTCTCAGTTCCACTTGTAAAGATCATTATTAGCAATGGCGACGCGTGGGCTGTTGAAATAGAGGTTTATGATAATTCGATATTCAGTTAGGCTTTTTAAATACAATACACCTAAGATTAAACTATGACGTATTCATCATTTGGTATTAAAGTAATTATTAATCGTATTAATGAAAATTGGGCATATTCATTTTTACTTATGATATCTTTATTGTGAGTATGTGCAATTAGTGAAATAAAAAAAAATGTGGATCTCTCCCCTGCGGACCAGCTTCGAATGGCTAGTCAAAAAGCAGGAGTATATAAACTAAAACTCAGCGATGTCCCTCACATGCAGATACAGCACCGCATGGGTCCCAAACGGACCATATTCCGCGCAATTCACCCATGTTTCTGCCCACAGGTTAGGGAAAGAGGAACATTCGAGTCATCCCCCTAAACAGGACAAGGGGCGTGCAATGCCCGATGAGCGCGATAAGCCACCAGACTGCCCCCCATTAAAGGCCAGAGATGCGCAACTGTGCAACCCTAGCCCTTACCCGTCATAAAGGGATTCACCTGAGCTGAACCCTCGCAAATCCCTCCCCCGATAGCCCCGGTTACCATCGATACGATAGGTGCCTACTGTGATTTATTTTACTACCAAAAACTTTTTGCATTTTTCTATTACATTCTATTGTTTCAATGGTAATATTCGATATATCTAAACATTCTATTGTTTCAATAGTAATATTCGATAGAGTAGGTGAGTTTGTAATCTTTTAAGATTTTTTTTGTTATTATTTGCAAATACACATATTTAATAAATCTATACTTATAATAAATCTGTAGAGAGGTCAATTCTGTTCTTGAAATATATTTCCAAAATAACTATCAGGGGGTGATTAGGGATCGATACTGATGCCTAAAAATGCAATCAGTAAAATTTTTGTCTGTCTGTCTGTATAACCGTTATAGAAACAAAAACTACTCGACGGATTTTAACGAAACTTGGTACAATTATTTTTCATACTCCTGAGCTGGTTATAGTATACTTTTCATCACGCTACAATCAATAGGAGCAGAGCAGTGAAGGGAAATGTTGGGAAAACGGGAGAAGTTACTCCATTTTTTAAGCTTCCGTCGCGTGTGCAACCTTGAATGGTTAAAGCTACCCAGAAATCATGTATGACGGAAATGTTCTCCTTAAAATTATATAAAAAATATCCCACGACAGCATATGTCTATCTTTTATGGTTGACTCACAATAACACGTGTAACTCCCGATAGCTTAGCAGTTCGAAGCTTTCTGATTGTATTTGTCTATTGTCTACTCTTACGTTTATAACACTCTCAGTCATCCCTAATTAAAAAAGTTAACAGTATTAAGTATTCCATAAAAAAGAATCATAGAAATCGGTATAGAAACACCAAAGTTATACATGAAATACGCTAATAATAAGCCATCGCGCGTGAATACTGAATCATGCTAGAAGGATTGTTCTGGCCAGTATTTCATCTATACTAATATTATAAAGCTGAAGAGTTTGTTTGTTTGAACGCGCTAATCTCAGGAACTACTGGTACGAATTGAAAAATTATTTTTGTGTTGAATAGACCATTTATTGAGGAAGGCTTTAGGCTATATAACATCACGCTGCAACTATTGGGAGCGAAGAAAAAATGGAAAACGCGGACGAAGTCGCTGGCGGCCACTAGTATTTAATAAATATTTCTGGTTAACACTAAATACAGTTAACAATACTTTAGACCAATTTCTTTACTTGATTTTTAACCTTAACACATTCAAAGTAGTAATTAGGTAGAAAGTATTTTATTTGACACGCTGCTGTGTGTTTTGAAAACAGCGGACTTTCTTGAGCATCAAAACCAAATTTCCAACTCTTTCATAGACAAGCTATATTATATTACTTTACCAAGATTATTAATAACTCGCTAATTGAATTTCAAATGTTTTTGAAGTGATTCGTAACGATATGCAAATAATTAACATCGACTTTATACTAATTAACCGTGCCCGTTTCTCTTTTAATTTTTCTTGGTTTAATAATAATTTCTCAGATGAGGATATTATTTCATAACCACAAAGAAATCGAATGGTCATAACAACGAAATACAACTAATGCGAAAAACATTTCATTAGATCATTGTCTATTCAGCTGTTCAAATGCTGAAAAATGAATAAAAGTCTTGGTCTAAATTTAGGTGTTTATTTCAATCCTACATAGGGTTTAAACAAGGATGGTCGAGCTTTTATATCGAGGCTTTGTAATCCCCCTTGATTACAAAGCCTTGATCCCATTAGTTTATTAGCTGCATAAATTGTTTTACCAACTCAAATACAAAATCCCAATGTGTTTTATTGAATTCATTGAGATAAAAAAAACAATAGTCCATCATTAGGAGAGACATGCCCCTTTTCTATACCCACCTTTGATTTTTTAAGTAAAAGAATTGCAAATCCAACCTATATTTACCAAGAAGAAATATTGTAATCAATTTTGAAATTCAAGTATATGTATGTGGTTTTGAATGTTGTATGCATAATGAAAATTTAATTCTTATATCTGAACTAATAAGAACAGTAACCTTCAAGTACACTACAACACAACTACAAGTCCCATGATCCTATAAATCGCATGCTTAAAATTATAACAATTATTAATAGTAAGTCTAAGTCTGACTCTAACGTTAAAAATATCTTTGAATCACATTAATTGTGTCGTTATTTGGCTAATCTGCCCTAGACAGTAAGTACAGCAGCTGTGACAGTCGACCTGTTACGTGGCATGTCTCCAATGTTTATTATATACATATTTATTTAAGAACGAATTAGCCATTTACTACTTCGTTCTACTTAAACACTTATTTAACAACAAGATCGGCGCCAAAATACTGACATTAAAATCAAAATCCTCTTTCGAAGCTTTAAAAAATTTGTAGTGTAGAAATCGAAAGATAATTTTAAAATATCATAGTAAATTTTATACAAACCATAATTGGAATATTAATACCAAGAACTGATATTTTTGACCATAGATTTTTTCTAGTATGGCATTGACCAAGTAAACTGTACCTACCTCACATGTATGAATTATTCTAATGAATTTAGCCAAACCGACGTAATTGCTTCCATAAAAATAGGTAAAGGTCTTACTTATATAAATAATTAGCCATAAAATTTAATTATTGTCATTAGAACGCACGACACTAAACTTCTAAGCTAAACTTAGAGTTTGGACAAATGTTTTTAGTACTTCGCCCAAACAAAGTTATAAAGGAAGCATAATGCATTTTGCTAGAGAATTAGTGAAAACTAAAAACCGATATTCCTGTAAAAATAATATTGTATTTATGAAAGAATTGCATTACAATTATATAAAACGATATATTTTTCTAGGATTCTGTACTTTTAGTCACTTTAAATTAAATTTTCACTTCATTGAAGTATTATGAAGCTGCAATAAGAAATATTAATGTTTCTTTTTTATTTTTACGCACACTGCTCATTTATTATTGAATCGACTTTATTTTTTTTCATTGCGGGTTTTTCTGGAATATTCTTTTAATTTCCAGATGGCGTGTAAGATCTTTTATGCTAGAAAATAGGTGTTCTGTTTATATTCTATTTAATAACTTGTGACATTGCCACGAGATTTTGTGAAGCTAACTATTGAAACAATTTTAGAACTCCAAAATTAACATGTATACGATTTTGCAGCTTAATATGTCATTATCGTTACTTGACCCCTTTTTATGTGTAAATAAATTACTGCATTAGATGAAGTTTTAAAAACTATTATTTATTTCAGGAAGCAGAAGAATGGGCGAGACGGCAGAGTGGGCCGATGGTCAATCCATCGTTCGAGCCAGACGACTTCCTGCCCCAAAGGTAATTTAACACCAATAATTGTTTTTTTTTTAATCACTTTAATGTAAGTAGATACACACAAGGGATGTGTAAAAATACGTAGATACAGTCCGAACCGGCCCGGCCATATAGGAAAACTAGGCAAGGGCCTAGGACATCGGCATGGCATAGCAAACAGATTACGTTTGCTCTAATTATGTGAATCTAAAATATTAAGTAACTTAAATAAAAAATTTATTCTTTGTCTATATCCGCGGTGTTCAAAAGTACTAATTGTTCAGACTAGTATTACCTACAAGGAATTTCTTTTGTCATTGGCAAAATTACACTCTGATCAATATACCTACCTACATTAGTCTTTTGTTTTCTGGTTTGTTGTGAACGTACTTACAGTGATTAGCGCATTCATTCAACCAACCAAACAAACTCTTCTTTTTTATAATATTAATAATATATATATTGATATACTTATAATCAAAATAGTGTGAAAACATACTTATAAATTATTATTTTTGATATACATATAATTAAGAACGATTTATAGTTATAGAATGCTTTAAATAAAACTTGCCCTATTTTTTAAATATTAGTTTTTGTAAGTATTTACGTACTTACGTATTCAGAGAGCCAGTTAATTTAGATAAACTAAACTAGGATAGACATTAGTATTTTTTATATAAAATTAGTATTTTTTTTTGGATAAGTATATTTATTGTGCACAGTATTATGCACAGTAGTATATACGATAATGAAGCGGAATAAATAATTAGAAACGATACTCTTAAGCTGTGGGTAAAATGTTTAAAATAAAATACAGAGTAATTGTATTGTTATAATATAAAAAAATGTACATTAAAAAGAAATTAAACATGTTTTAAACGAAAATTTATATTTGGTCGCATTTCCACGACTCTTAATAACTGATTTACACTGACTGTAACAATTTTTGAGATTTTGCATGAGAAATAGAATTTACTACATAGTCGATTTGCTCACATCATCACTTCAGATGTTCTATTGGGTTCAAAACAGGGCTCTTAGCTGGCCAGTCTTAGATGGCAACGATGGATTATTATCATCAGAATAGTCTTCAACATAGAGTAACATTGTTTGTTCCAATATATTTTTGTATTACACTTGATCCATGTTTCTTTATATAAGCCTAATGGGTCTTAATAAATGACCAGAGAAGCAACCCCAAATTTTCGGGTTGCCACCACCATGTTTTAAAGTCACCTTAGTAAACTTAGAGTCAAATGCCTTATTAGAGAGCGAATTGCGCTTCACCTTCCATCAGAGCACACTATTTATTTTCGTTTCGTCTTTTCTTCTACTTAGGTAACGCCTTCGAATAATGCGTGCCGAGATCGTAGAGGGATTTCCTTCGCCAAAATATTCCCTTCATACCTTGTTAGACCCTTTGAAATGATTTCATTCCTCCAGACGAATGATGTTTCTGTCGTTTCGACGAGATGTAGATTCTCGGTCGTGGAATACGCGGAATATTTTAAGCACTGTTATGAGTTTTAAATTATTTTACAGCATTTAAGATCACGGTTTTCGAAAATTGTAAATATCAGCAATTTTTTTATAAGACTATATCTTCTCCCAAAGTATTAATATAATCTCCCTTATAGATTGGTCGCAACTTTTATTTTTCACATAATTATTTTGAAAAATTATGTTCCAATTGTGTTTATACTACTAAATGGCGCCAGGTTTGTGAGAAAATAGTATAACCATAGAGTGTTCTTTGTTTGAATTTTAACAAAAAAAATTGTTTGCGTTCCTAATTATATGACCAGCCGGTAAGAAGAAATTCTTGTTTTAGATTTTACGTTTGCGTAATTAATACTTTTTTATTAAATCTAATATAGGTATAGAAGAAAGTACCAAAAATTTAGAAAGATTTTAGAGTACCACTATAAAAAAAAAATACATGCAACAAGCTTTGTTTTTTTTTAAGTAAATGTACTATTTTCAAGGGAGCGTTCTTAGTGGTGGCCATATACCACCACTGTATAGGTATTACCTACTTTATAAGAAGGAAGGAAAATAGTTCATTTTCAAAAGGCATAATGATCGAAGTTTGTTTATTAGATACGTCCTAATGGAGGTATCTACTAAGTATGCTATTAGTGCACAGTTTTTTCATCATTTAAATCAAATTGAAGTCAATAAACTAGCTTTTACTTTAAACATTATGAATCTTGAGCTATCCGTAATTCTTCTCTTTACTTTGGCTTTCTCAACTTTAGCTTACTATTAAAGTTAAGACTTGATAGCGGTTGAGCAAAATATAAGTAAGTACATAAATCACTTATAGATATATTTGCGTTGCGATGTTCACAGCTGAAACAACTGCTATATTTATTGTTAATGATCTATTGTATAAAAACCAGTCATGTTTTGCTTTGCGCTCGTTGCGAGGTTGGGCACAATATTTCGCGTCAGAGTTTAATTACCTATTGTAAGGCATTGACTGTGAAACTTCACCTGAATATTAAACGGTGATTATTGTCAGTAGATATGGCTATGCTATTTTGTTGAAAAACAACCTAGAACTCGTCGTCGAAATCAGCGCTGTGACAGCATAGAGCTTAAATAAAATAAAACCTCCATTACCTTTTGAAGTATTTTTTTATTTGATTGAGGTCCTTTATTGTTACACTGCAATAATAACTCTGTTAAGTGGAAATAAAAAGTATCATTTTTGGTGGTGCAAAAACCAAAAAGTGGTTAATTCAAATTTAAAAAAAAAACTTAATCCTGATTTAATACATGACTTTAAAACCTACTTATAACTCGTACGAATTAACATGAGTGAGAGCCTATTATATTTGCCTTCGAACGAAAATTCAGAAAATTTCGAATCGTTCTTATAATTTTCTTAAAATCATATCCATAAAATCGCAGACGCAGGGTCAGGTTCTACCTTCGTAGGATCATAAATTATCGAAAAATGCGTGAATTTTTTAGTCGTATTATTATTTCGTGGTTTCGTAGGGGAGACCTAGGAGAGTTGTGACAATTTTTACATAAGGGGCTCTATCTCGCTTAAGAAACATTCCACAGTTATGACTCATATGAATTAGTTTAGAGCCATTCCTTATGTTTTCAAAACCATCAGTAAAATTAATTAAAGTATAATAGTTTCTGAAAAAAATAACAAAATTCAAGTCCACTCCCCTTGTCACAACTCTCCTACCACCGAGGTAAGTTGTGACAGATACCGAGGTAAGTTGTGACATCATTGTATTTAAGCTTTAAGGTATACGACATAAATAAATCAAGCACGTTTTTTTATCAAATCAGTACTTTAATCAGTTCTATAATAATAAATTTGACTTGGAAAACACACATTGAACATGTTTGCAAAAAGTTGTCCAAGTATTCTTGTGCACTGTACAAACTTGTAGAATCGCGGATCAGTGCACAGTCCTTACAGCTTATCACGCGTACGTAGTTTCTATTGTTCGATACGGCATTATATTTTGGGGATATTCGACTTATTCTGTAACTGCCTTTAGAGCCCAGAAAAAATGTGTTAGGAGCATATGTCATTTACAGAGCAGGAATACCTGTAGGCCATATTTTATTAAACTAAATATTATGACCCTGCCATCAATCTATATATTCGAAGTTGGTATTTTTGTCAAACAGAATCAACAACTATTTAAAATAAGACGAGATTGCGTCATCGAGACAAATTATGTACGATACCCTCTAAGACAGCTCTGTTGAACAAAAGTATCTTTTGTATGGCTCCAAAAATTTTTGATATAATTCCAAAAACAATACGTAATCTGGATAATTGTAATGTTTTTAAAAGAAAACTTTGTAAATTATTAGTAGCTAAAGCATATTATAGTGTAAACGAGAATCTAGCTGACAGTACTTTGTAAATGTATAAATACTTAATAAATTAATTGAATTTTTGACATAACATGTTATTGATTAGATTAGTTGACAATTACTAACCTACCAATATTGTATGCTTTTTAGGCAGATCACGGTATAACTATTCAGTCCTAGCATCCAATATCTTTATATAACCTGCGATCAACAATAAAGATTGATTTGATTTGATTTGATTAATCATCTTTTAATACCTACCAACTAAAACAACAAAGTATTAATATTCTCATAACAAGTAATTATAATATTTTCAATTACTAAATATGGTATCGCTTTGAGATCAATCATTTTATTGTGTTCAGTATAAAATCTTAATCTAATCAGATTCACAATTATGCCAAACGTAATGCAGCTCGTCCCCAGTACAATCTACGTGTGCCTAGCCTTTGCATTGCATTGGACCCACTGATCATTCGATCTGCTGTCTGCATAGGCTTCAAGGCAAACCAAAAGCAATTATTTTCTGCATCTTCTTCATCACTTTAGTCTTCTTTGCTTTATTTGGTTTCTTTTTTTTTCTTCGCTTAGGACACGCTTCTTAACATTCTTAGATTTTCAGTCTCTCGTGTATAGTTATTTGGCATTCTCAAAAAAAATAAGTATGCGGTATGCCATTATACATCTTAAGTAGCTACTAACACACCAACAAACATCTAAAGTTAATAAAAAAAATTGTAAAAATAGCCCAGCAGAAATATGGAGTAAGATAGGAGAGTTGTGACAGGCTGTCACAACTCGCCTAGGTGTTCAAAATGACGTCTTGGTCCGAATAATAATTCATAGTTTCAAAACACGATGCGCATACAAAAAATCAGTGCCACGTATTGTGACTTAAATAACTACATAACTTAAGAAAAAATAACACATCAATGCACATATACTAAGATATGATATATATTCAAATAATATTTTGAAGAAAAACTTACTTTTCGTAAGTTTTTGTACACTGACGATATATTTACGCAACTGTGCCACATGCACCGTCGACAGGTGGGTATTTCTATCATTTGGTGCAAATCTGACAGATTTGTGAGAAAATTTTAAATACCTGTTTTTCAATTTTCATAACAATATTTATCAAGAATATAACATATGCATGTGATTTATACAAAATTATACGCATTAAATGAATAGATATTGACTAATTAAAATATATACATATGATGGTAATGAAAACTGTGCAGTTGGCAATGAAATTGGGGATTAAGGTAATGAAAAAAATTTGCTGGTAATGAAATCAGAGACTAGGCAATTAAACGAAATGGCTCGTAATGTCGATGTAAAAAAATATAGTAGTTTTACATAATCATTTTACTATCAATTTATTTATGTGAATATTCATTTTATATTATATTAAAAAGAAAACAACAAAACATATAATTCTTGCAATTAAAACAAAAAAGGAGATTTACCAAAAAATACTCCAACATTTGTATTTTAATATAGGAAATAAACTTTTTACTTAAAAAACAATCGCTTATTACAAATCAAATAAGTTTAGTTTCTAATCAGTCTCATTTTTCTCAATAGATATGATTGTTATTAAAGAGTCAAGTAATTTTATAAATAGATACTAATGAAATATAACTGTACTGTTTTTTTGGTAATATTATTTGACATTTGATTCGAAATCACTTAAGTTCTAGCTAGCCCTATATTATACCGCTAAAAGATATTACAGGGTTTCAAACTGAACAGATCAAATAATCTTTCTTAAGAATATAATAACAAATACTTAATTCTTAATTCGCACAATATCAATTCTTTGGCTTGGTAAATTAAAAAATACTTCATTTACGTGAGTTTTTCTTTACAATTCTGTTCTCTTTACATATTTCTTCTTCACTGCTACTTTCATCCAAATAGTTAAAATACTTTTTCTTCACATTTCTATCCTTTATGCGTACTTTTTTTTCATTATCAATTTCTGAAATATCATCAGGATTATTTTGTTCTTTAGCTTGTTCATTTTTCGCTACTTCTACATTTCTAGAAATGAACTTTTCGAAATCAAGTTGAAAATTTGCATTTCCTGTTTTCTTCATTTCAATGCCAATAAAGGTAGTGTTGGTCCAATGTACTTTTACATCAGAGAGTATGGTGATTTTGTTATTATGTTTGGCTCTTACTTGAAGAAGCCATCATATTTTGTGAAGCTTCAGCGGTTAATCTATTCTGGAATTGATAAGTAGGAGTAGGAGCTCGAGGATTTGTCACTTCTTGAAGGACATCGTTCGACGTGTTTTCATTTACGAAATCTTGTAGATGTTCAGCATCGATATTTTCATAAACACAAGTTATGTTCATAAATCCAAGATGGTATCCGTGTGAACATATTTCACCATTTTCACACAAGAAACAACTTAGTTTTCGGAAAGTTGTTCGAAGCTTGTTATATGACCAAAGCACTTGATGCACAGACATTGTTCCAAGAAATTCTTGAACCGATGAGGGAAATTTTCTCTCTTCAATATATTCTTGTGAGACAGAAAGAAGTTTGATATTCTTCACCTTGTCTTGAATAAGCTCAAAAAAGTCTTCCATTGTGCCAATATCATTACCAAACCGTACAATTTGCTCTGCGGTTCTCTTTAGGACAGCACCGATACCATCGGGCGCTCCTTTGCCGTGTCCAGCCTCTAAATAGTTCCAGGTCACAAATTTTAACTATGAAAAATCCTGTTGCAGTTGGCTAATAACAAAGATAATGTAGCGATTCCTATATTGGCTAGAAGGACTGTCAGATACAAAATGTACTGTATCAATCAGAGGTGATATTTCTGTTACGTAGGCTAGTAGCGGTATGAGATGTGCCCATATAGCACTGGCGTCATGTCTGTTGCATTTGCTGACACTGCAAACGCTGTATGTCTTCGTGATTCCAGTTTTTGGATCAATTAAATAAGCTACCGCAGTGTGCAATGTTATTTGCAATCGACTACCGCCGAAATGATAGCCTCATTAAACTTGACGGAGTAATTTTCTGAAAAATCTATGTGTAGCATAGCAAATGATTAATTTTATAACTTATTTATTAGACTTTTTTCAAAACTGACAGGCAGCATCTAAATAACTTCTTTAAATATTGAATGCATGTCAACAATGTCAAACTTTTCATTAAAAACGCTGTTTAATACCCAAGACAATAGGAAACGTTGTGAAAAGACATTTAATATATAAACGAAACTCTTTCTTGAAATGGTATGGTTTCAAGAAAGAGGTATCTAAAAAGTGGTCTAAATAAGTAGTTATTAAAATAACAGATGACTTTAAGGCCTTGAAATGCCATTAGTTACTTCAATCATCTTTGTAAGTAGCGATTTCAAAAGTGCAATCAATTCTATATGTCATATTTATGGGACTACAGATAATATCAAATATAAATAAACATAAAATTCATTACCCTCATTTTTAAGTTCATTACCGTCACCTTCATAGCTGAAGGAAATTGATGGTAATGAAAGTGAGGGTAATGAATTTTTTAAACTGTTTTTGATCTTGCTCGGTAATTAATAGATTTACGTACTTAATAATAATAAGAAATATGAATATACAAATAACAAATGCTTCCAGACCAAAAGCATAAAAAAACTATTACTACTTACATGAACAATCCGCTGTAGGTAATGAAATCAAAACTGGTTGAAGCACGTACTTGCCGATCTTTTTTAGCAGTAGCGTCAAAATTTACACACGCCCTGCCCCGTTCGTCATTGCTGGCCGACGGGCTGGCAAGTGAACGGTGGGAGGTAGATGTGCCATCCAGGTACGATGCATATACAGTATGATTTTTGATATTTCAAACTAGGCTGAAGGTAATGGAATATTTTTTCGGACAAATTGTTTTTATCACAGTTTGTCTAAATATTAACATTATTACAACGTGTGCTTCATTGTTTAAATTCCTTATTCTATACTTGAGGTACTTCAAGTAATAAGAAGCAACAAAAACCTCGATGTATAATTAATAAAAAATGTTTTTCTAACTCGTCACAAAAAGGACGCTGAAGGTAATGAAATTTAAGCAACTAAAATATTATTTTCAGTTAGTAATTCGGCACGATTAACTTTAATTCTATATGGCAGAAATAGATAAACAACCTATTTATAAATTAAAAATATTTTTAGGCTTTTAGAGTGATAAGATTTGCCAAAAAATTCACGGACATGCGATTTGCACGAAATCATAGAAATACCCAGGTACTGAGTCGTGTAGCGCGTGTCGAGAACGTCAAACAAGCGTTAATGCCATCTCGCTTACTATAATACGTAGAGAGAAATCCTCCTTGTCACAACTCACCTCTGTCACAACTCACCTAGGTCTCCCCTATTTCACCTTCAAGTGTCATGTTAAGTTATGAGACGACAATTTTGAAAGCATAATTATTAGCTTCCGTGGAAGACTAATGAATTATAATAAAGGATCATATTTTTTCTTCTTATTTTTAATTATTGGCTTTGGATTTCGCCAAAAGGATTGTATGTATTAAGTACGTACAGTATTAAGGCACCTAATAATACCTACAATATGTTCTTTGTAATTATAAATTTCACATTTTCTATATAAAAATATTGTAATTTAGCAACCATAATCCCTAATTTAAAAACAATTTCCTAGGGTAAGATATGTTAATCCAGATTATGCAAGATCATAATCCGTTTGTGTAGGTAGGCTGCGATTGGATAACAAGGAAAATAACTAATATTAATGAGCAACTATTTAAAAAAAACATTAGTTCCCGAAATCAAACTAGATGTCGCTACGATATGTTCTTGATTTCACCATGACAACTTCCTTATAAAAATACTTTGGACTTAAGCTTAGAACTGGCAAAATTTCCCGATGTGCGCCGACAGTTTCGTATTATTAATAGGGATTAAATTATAATATTGCCGATTTGTACTGAAAAATCAAAAATGTTTAATTTTTAACAAATTTATTTAATCAAAATAGTTACCATTATTATCTATACATTGCTGTTATCTAATAGGAAGGTCATTTATGTCTTTAGCATAGAACTCTCAGGATCTAGACTGCACAAACTGTGGGAAAGCATTTTGTACTGCCTCTTAAGAAGACAACTTCTTGTCACATAGATAATTGTCCAAATCAGGAAAAAATGGTAGTCCGTTGGAACAAGGTCTGGCTAATACGGAGGATAACGAATGGTTTCTAACTGCATAAAGAATCCACGTTTCATCACATGTCACAATCCTATCCAATATTCCTTCATTTCTGTACCGATTCAACAAGGCAACACAGTTTCAACCCGCGTTTCTTTCTGCAGATCAGTCAAATCATGAGGCACCCATTTTTGGTATCTTTTTATTTTATTGATTTGACGCAAATGAGTCAATATTTTGGGTAAGGTAACTTTAAACCATGCCGCTTATTCCTGGGTAGTTTGACTAGGATCGGCTTCCACCATCTCGCTTAATTCATCGTTATTCACCTGTGTGGGCGGTCTTTCTCGTCGAAGTTCAAGAAAGCAGAGCAAAAGAAGCTCGTTCAAGTCGAAGTTTCCATCACGAAAGCATTTTAACCATAATCGCACGATGCGTTCATTAGCAGACCCCTCTCCAAACGCAACATTGATATTGCGGCCTAGTTCCGCGTCGGAACTCGTATTCAAAAATCACTTGAATTTTTGCAGTAGATACCCATCTTTCTTGTCTAAGTCGAATAACAAAAACAATTGAATGTCGATATTCAAATGTTTCACATTTTTCAAAAGAAGAACATCATAGAAATGTGAAAAAAAAAATTCTTTCTAAAACCTCAAACCATGACGATTCTATGTCAATTCAAGGAACCTAATGCAATAAAACGGCAATTTCATACTTTGACACCTAATATTAAACTTCAAAAATAACTTTCTCTCGCTTTTTATTTAATTTTCACACACTTTCTGAACTTGTTCTTTTTATTTTAGTCCTGTAGTTTCGGATATGAAAGGGAATTTTCATAAATAACTTTAGGACAATATATATACAATTATTATATAGTTTGCAAAACTATTTTTATCTAATTTACACCTAAAAGTTTTCCCCGTTTAGAAATACATACATTTTTAGGTCAGCTTTCCATATTACCTATCAAACAACGCAATCAGTAGTTTGGAAGCAAAATAACTCTGACAGTCGGACAGACGAGCTGACAAGGCACACATGTGATTATTAAGGTTTCTCGTTTGAGGAACGATTTTAGAAAAAGAATAAGATTTTTCACAATTGTTTCTTTTTACTGAATAATTTATCATGCGAAATAGTCGTCTCATGAAAGACTTACAAATTCTATATTTAGAACATGAAAATAATAAATTGATTGTTAACTGTTTTTAGTATAAACCGTTCAATTTGTTCAGACAATAGACGAGCAGTAGACGTGTTTGAAAATTCTCTAAAACAATATTATCCACCGTGGCAACTAAATTATAAATAGAAATTGTTCGAAAAAAATGGAAGAACTAATAGCATTACATTTATTTCTAAGAAAACAACTGCTATTACAATAAATCGATAAAACTTTAAAAGCCGGTCTCCTAGAAACGTGTAAAACAGATCGCTAAGGACAGTAGTCGCTATTAGTAGCAAAAGAATATGGATATGTAACATTTTAGATGTATTATATATATATTGATTACATTGGAATCGGTTACAATGGCGACTCATTCCGGAACTACTCAAGAGTCGTCGTCAGGCGAAAAAACTGATGCGAAAGCTTCACATTCAAGAATATGTTTCGACCCTCGTTGGTCTAGCAGGTAACACGAAGAAATAATCATAAATATGTAACAAGTATCTTATACATTTAATAATATTTACAATATAAATGCTAATAAAATTATTTTTATAATCGCCGTTTGGCAGGGTTAAATCTAAATGTAGTCTAGTTGAACAACAGAATTGCTCTCAAATACCACATTCTTAATGCTATATTGAATTTTTGTAATCGTAAATGTAAATATTTAGGTTAATTCAATAAATGTTTATTTTACCACCAAGAAGTAGTTTTATGTATCAACTAATTAAGAATAAAAACAACTTTTGAAAAGCGAACGTAATCTAAAGATTTTATTATAGGTATTTTTAAAGTTTCATTTTCTTTACAAGCAACGTGGTCCGGCTTTTAAACTTTTAAACCGTTCTTTCTGCTTTATTAAATAAGCGATAATACCTACCTGTAAGTAATAGTTATCCACATTATATAAAATCAATAAATGAAAAAAAAATATTAAGAACGATCCGTTCCCGCGACTTCACTATAGCCTTTATCACCTGCGTATGTGATATAGCTTTCCGTAGGGGAAAGTATAGAAAAAAGTCTGGTTTCTAAAGAATATTCTAAATTATTGTCTGTTTTTCAGTTTATCACCGGTAAAAGAGGAAAAGATGAAACCTGGCCAGGACAAGGGTATCTTCTTGGTAAATATGAAAGAGAAGAATGCTCAAGAGGAGGAGTACGAGCCATATGACAACAGGGTGGTGGAACACCCCACTACGTATGTATATAATCTTTATGACTAGGGCAAATAAATAGCGCAAGCGTGTGGGCATTAAGACTTGTTACATACTTTTTTACATCAAGGAAATGCAGTAGGTTCTACTCCTGCCGCATGACAAGCGACAGGGGGTGTGTGGAACTCTCCTTCACGAACCCACCATGTGGCTAGCCGCGCTATAGGTTCCCGGAGGCCTTCCCGCAAATACCTCTACGGTGTACCCTCCCCTAGGAATAACTCTAGGAATTAGGAATGAGTAAAATTAAAAAATGATATACAAATAATGATGAAATTTTCTGTCTTTTTTCCTCTGTGTCCCATTACACTCACTCGAAACTTAATAGGTTCAAATAATTTTTCTAGTTATTGACTGGTAACTATTTATTTAAAAGGATCTTTTAGTCGTAAAATATCAAAGCAAGATATTAGATACACATTGTGATTGATATACATACATTGAGTTATAACCAGCACCGTTTATATCCTGTATCAACAGACCTATCCTACCCTACCCTACCTACCTACTTAGATAGATACAAGGTTTTTCTTATAGCATGTCCTAATTATCAGTTGTCATACTATTAGAATTATTCAAGACATGATACAAATATATAATTACGTATTTAAAATAAAATCCAACCGGCATCATCGCCATTTCTCTGTTACCGAACGGAAAAGAAGTGATTCTACCGCGTAACTGAAGACCTGATTTATAACCTAAAATGAAGGCTATCGGCTATGGGGCTGGCAGATTAACTATCAGCACATCAATCAGGATTGATATGTCCAATACTAGACTATTTATGATAGGGCTGCTGAGATGATCTGTCACCCTGACAGAAAGTACAGATCTTCATTTTGATAGATCAATTAGAGCATTATTACAAGGTAGGTCTGAAGCATGACGAATTGATACACTAAAATGTTTCGAGAGTGAGGTATTATATGAGCGCACCACCCTAGAAGTGACATTTGAGTGGAGAAAAAACGTTTCTCGATTTCTTCGTGCTAACAGTACTGGCTAATAAATATTTTTTGTAATATTATTGAATTTTTGCTTGTAACAGGAACACTGAGACACTCCTACATCTGCTGAAAGGGAGTTTAGGAACGGGTATACTGGCAATGCCTCATGCGTTCCACAACTCTGGTTACGTGGTGGGCGCCATCGGAACGATAGTGATCGGAGTGCTGTGCACATACTGCATCCACATCCTCATAGACTCGTGCTACGTGCTGTGCAAACGGCGGAAAGTACCGTCGCTCACCTATACCGCTGCTGCTGAAGCGGCGTTATCTGAAGGTCCTGATTGGTGCAAAGCTTGCGCCCCGTATGCTGCGTAAGTACATACATTACCTATTCAAAATGATATCATTGATTGTTGTTGATTTTCAGTAGATGACGTTTACGTGCTGTATGCTATTGGTGTTTTCTTTGCCAATAATAAAAACAAAATCGCGGATTACCATGGGTGTATGTAAGTAGGTATATGTCAATACATATAGCTACTTAAAGCAGTCAGGGTCCCGGACCTCTAATAGGTATAATTATAATCTGTCCGGTAGTTTCGGAGCATATTCGATGCAAACAAACGAACAATGTTATCTTTCATAATATTAGTATAGATAAAGTAAACTTTTATTCCAGGCATATAGTGAACGCTTTCCTTCTAATTTACCAAATCGGGACTTGCTGTGTGTACGTGGTGTTTGTATCTGAAAACATCCATTACGTATTAACAAAGCAATTTGGACTACAAGTAGAGGTAAGTAAAGTAAAATAATGAACTATTTTGTAAGTGAATTAAATATAATTATGAGCACTTCAAACAATGTCCAAATCACTCACAAGACACAAAACACATACCTTTCATATTTCTCTGCAAAAAGTCAAAACTTTACTATTTTGCTGTAACTTTAGATGATGTTTCATTTCGCTGAAGGTATCCTAAACCTAGGTTGGAATTTTGAATTAGAAGTTTTAATAGTTCGTCAATTAATACTAGTATAATATCTGTGATATTATAATTTATCTGTGATATTATACTAGTATTAATTGAAAAACATATCAACGAACACGACAATATTATTTTCTCTTATCGCTACTAACAAATCGATCGGCATTACAAATAAGTTTTAAACAAATGAAAATTTAACAGGTGATCCAGGTGATGGCATGTATTCTCCTACCACTGGTGTTAATCAATTGGGTGCGTGACCTCAAGTACCTGGCTCCGTTCTCGGCGGTTGCTAATGCGGTCACTATAGTGAGCTTCGGAATAATCCTTTATTATATATTCCGCGAGACACCAACCTTGGAAGGGAAGGAACCAGTGGGAAAATTAAGCAATTTTCCGCTATTCTTCGGGACCGTCTTGTTCGCTTTGGAAGCTATTGGCGTGGTAAGATTTTTTTGTTTTTTTCAAGCCAAATAATTGATAAGCTTATAAAGTATAATTATAATTATTTTAAATACCAAAACAGAGTTACTAAAAATGACATAATTACCTTCACATTTACATAATTACTCTTTGATTATTTCTATATAAATAAAAACTCGGTGAACTGGTTTTGGTGCAATTTCTGTTAGCATTTCTATCAAATAAAAAAGTACGTCATAACATGTTCATAAACTACGAATTCACGGTCAAATACAACTTAAGAAATTAAATTTGTTCTTTCTAAAATGATGTGTTCTTGAAAATGTCTTTTTTTGCCAGATATTACCATTGGAAAACGAGATGAAAACCCCCAAAGACTTTGTGGGGAAATTTGGCGTGTTGAACCGAGCAATGATTAGCATTATCATTCTATATGTGGGCATGGGACTGTTTGGCTATCTTCAATACGGAGCTGCTGCGAAAGGCAGCATCACCTTGAACCTACCCTCCGATAAAGAAGTGTAAGTATTTTCTCCGAAATACCCGAAAATTACATCAAGAGTGTAAGTCGATGAACTTTTCAGACTTGTTTGCTAAGTTTCCAAGACTAGTAGCCAATATTCAGTAGTAACTCGGAGCAATTATAAGAAATAAGGGACAGGGAATTAATTATGGTAAAAATGAAAAATTGTAATTAAGGTGTCACCCTCATAAGGTGACAAAGTTGCATTTTTGTGGAAGAAACTAAACTTTATTTTTTGTCCCCAGATTGGCTAGCGTGGTTCAGTGCCTGCTTGCTTTTGCTATCTTCATCACTCATGGTCTCGCATGCTACGTAGCAATCGACATTCTGTGGAATGAGTACATCGGCGTGCGCATGCTTAATAACAAGCATCGCCTGGTATGGGAGTATGTTGTGAGGACTGTTATAGTATTTCTTACATGTAAGTAGATTTATTATTATACCGTCCTTAATAGTTTTAATAAGAATCATTTAAATAAATTACTATTATGCGGATTTGTTTAAGTTATCTAAGGCAATTTTGTTTTTAATATTTTATAAAACAATTGTTTTTCATATTTATTTAACTCATTTAATTAGTTTAAGTAAAATGTTTAATATATATAAAAATATATACTCATTTCTTTCCAGTCGGCATCGCGGCGGCTGTTCCAGAATTGGATCTGTTCATTTCTTTGTTTGGAGCGCTATGCTTATCTGCTCTGGGATTGGCTTTCCCCGCCTTCATTCAGAGTTGCACCTACTGGTACTACGTGTCCGACTCCGAACGCATCCGTATGATCATCAAAAACGCCATCGTAGTCCTCTTCGGTATACTAGGCCTCATAGTCGGCACCTGGACCTCTCTGGAAGGGATCATCCACAAATTCTCAGGCAACGACTCGCACTCGGTAACTCTGAACGAAACAGACGCTTTTAATGTCACATCCTCTTTCAACTCCACCTCCCCTTGAACGCCTCAACACTCGAGGCTTGAATAACTCTCAGTCCGAGCCTACCGTTCCAAGAACGTTGACTGTACCATCGTGTTATTATTTATCTAACTACGCTTAACTTATTATCAGCGTAAACTAGTAACCGATGTCGAGCGATTAGGTACGCGTATTGTTTTTTTTTTTGGAATTATTTTGTTATTTTATAATTAAGTTTATATTGATAAGCTTTTTCCATGGAACAGCTACAATAATGTTGAATGCATACTTTATATGAATACGAGTGTTGACTGTTATTATTATTAGACAGCTATTATGTTTTGATAAATTCTATTTAGATCGGGCAATTCTATTTCAAGTAAGACTTTTTGGGCTCACTTGCAACAACACAAAATTGAGCGTGAGCAACTTATCCTAATTCGAGAAATATATTGTCTAACATTTGTGTCTATAGACAAGGCACTTACTTGAGTATAAGTAATAACTCTAGCTAATATTTTCAACCAATCGACGAAAGTATGAAAAAAGTAAGAACTGTCAATAGTTAACAATCATAGTATTCTAACTTTTGAGAGATCTTCATGCAAATTTTTGTTTATTTGTTTGCTTAAGTTATTGCTTTTACTCAATTAATTACTTCTACTCTACTATAGATATAAATGTTAGTATTAAGTATTTAATTAGCTCCGTCGAATATTCTAAATTATTGACTTGTTTGTTATTTGTAAGCTATTATTATTATAATCAATTGACTTTATAAAATATGGTACATAGTGCATGTTGTGATTAAAAAATACAATTAATATTAGATTATGACGTTATCAATGAAGGTCTGAACTCAGTTCCGTGGTTTATCATTAATATCTTAAAAAGATGTCAAATAATTGTATGTAAGCAAATGAAAATGTTATACATGTAGCGATATTGGACCTATCAAGTAAAATCTTAAGTCTCCATCGATTGTAGCGAATGAAATGGTTGTTCCTACTGTTTTACAATCCATAAAAATTAAAAAGACGATTAGTTTTTGGTGTATTATATTATAACACTATCGTACGTCAGTGAGATTCTACGTCAAACGAAGCTTAGCATTTTGATAGAGTAAGGTATAATTATAAGTATAGTGTAATAACTCTTGTAGCATAATATTATAGTGAAATTCCCGACTAATTGCCATCTTTATATATATATATATATTGTATAATGTGATAAGTAAGGTGATTACGCTGTCTAGTTTTCAAGACCGGACGTAAAATAGTTTCATAGTTTATATTACACAGATACAAATCGATGTGCCAATTATAGTATCTAAAGCTCCTTTGTTAGACGAACGAGTAGTACAAAATATTATTTTCATGTAATGTATCCGGTCTTCAGTTATTTTTTTTTTTTTATATACAATCTGTGATGTTGTTAGTTGTATAGTATTTAATTTTAATAGGACTTGTATTTTGTTTAACTGTGTTACTATATGAGGTGTGTTTCACACGTCAGTGATAATATGCTCAGAGCGACGTATTCAGGGGTCGAATCCCGTATTATTTATAATAATAAAAAAGTTATATTATATAATTATAAATAAATTGTTTTATTGATTTCTTGCTCTTTAGCTGTGTCAATCAACACGGCAGCACCTTTCTTTCGATCTTATTTATTTCTGAAACTACTACTATCCTTGTTTTACAATTACAATTTGTCTATATTTAGTCAAGCATTCATGTTCAAGTGGTGACACATACCACGATTTGTGTAAATGTAATAACGTTTAAGTATTAAATTAAAAATATAAATCTCTTTAATTCTGAAATATTTAGTCTTACTAATTTGAGATCCATTTGCCGCCCTAACCAACAGCCTACTCAACCTAATTAAATTGGCAACTATTTCGCCCTGATCTCCTCTTTCCTAATAAAAGAAAAGTACCTCTGAATAACGCGCGAACCAGGAGTTTTTCGTTATAAATTAATTTAAATCAATAATGTTCTTAGTAAAATATATGTTATCCATTTTTGAAGCATACGCATATTCCTCTGAGTTCTTAATAATATATGATGAAGTAGGTAAATGATATACAAATTACACATAGAAATAACAACTATATTTACTTTAATTAAAAATATATAATTGAATAATGCATGATTAAAAATATGTCGGAAATTTTCAAAATATCAATACAGCACATCTAGAGAATGCTATCCCGTGAGAAAAATTTTTGTATTTGTACTAGACTGTTATTTACGAAATCCCGCATAGAAAACGTTCCAGTTAGGTAACGTTTACTTCATTTTGACACATGATAGCTTTCTCATTTTTAATTAAATATATAATCGAACAGTGATTTGGTTTATGAGTCACTATACACTTTTAGACCACTTGACTTAAAATGGTCCATTTTCAACCTGGTCAAAACCGATATTTTAATAAAATCTAGATCTACATTGTGATTTATTTCAATGCCGCGATTCCCGCAGAAACCCGTTTAGTTTCCGAGCTGTACTAGTGCAACCATTACGTACGATCCCGATTTTTCATTCTCTAGACCAGTGGTCCATAACCTGTGGTCCGCGGAGCCGTGGCGGTCGTTAGAAGCATCCCAAGTGGTACGCGACGGAGAGATTCTATTATAAATACATAAAACAACTCTTTATCATTTAGGTACTGCACAATAAACCAAGTGAGTGTTCCATGGCCAAATTGAAATTTATAAAATGGTCCCTAGCACCCGAAAGGTTAAAAACCACTGCCTAGAGAGAGAATTGCATAATACAAATAGAATTATTAGCAAACATTCAATTCGATTTAACACTAACACACATTAAAATACTGTTAAACTTAAAATTAAACACTTTTAAATCAATAACACGTTATTTGCATTTACAGTCAGTGAATGAGCAAAACAATTAAAATACTAAGTTAGAAACAAAAGTCATTTGTACTATGTCGAATACATACACGAAAATATTAAACTTTAAAAAATCTGGGTCTAACTCTCTCATCCCAAGAGACAATGAAAGATCAAAACTATACTACACTTCACACAAAGTATTAAGAAATTCATAAAAACAAAACATTAATATTCAAAGTAACTATACTCAGTGGAGAATTTTTTTACAAACTAAGCGATCACCAATATTATTCAAATATTGCTCAACGGTTTAACAAAATCAAACCAACTTTTTCACACTAACAGAAAAGATTTACATCTATTGTGGTTCACATGTTGTGAAAACAAATCTCTTTATATCGCAAACTTCATCATGTCGTCCCATTCAACTGCATTTAAACACGTAAATTAGAGCGGGATACGTGATTAATCAGCCCTCATGCAGGCTTACTCTTGAAAGCAATCTCAATGTCAATTGCAATCCAATCCAATGACGTTCTCAATTTTCATGCAATCTCGTGCTCTTGAAACATATCTATGTTACATAAGTTAGTATCTACTTACTCAACATCAATTAGTTCATTCAATAACAACGCAATATTGAGCCAATTGGCGCTAGTGTACCAAATCAAGAGAAAGAAACGTCACAATTGAAATGTCGATTGATCGCGATTGCGTTCAAGAGTAAGCATGCCAGATATATCCATTGACGATTTTGAGAGTGCAAGTTGTCTGCTCTTACCTTTATAAATTGTAATTTAAATAAACAAAAAATATTCACCCGCATTAAAAAAATATTGCTCAAAAAGCTCATATTAACCCCGATGCTGGATATCATTACACCATCCAATACATAGACATGATATAGACCTTAACATAAAGCTCCTACTCACTTCATTTTCATACTAAAGTTAATTTATAAATAATGTTCTTTGTTCTGATAAAGCTGTCAGATTTTCAAGTTCAAACAAAGGGAAAAGGAACAAGAACTACCACAAAAGGAATTTTAATTCAAGCAACATCTCTTACCAGTCTGCTCCCACATAATTTAACAAAACAAATAAACTTTTCCCGAAATAAATTATTATAGACTCAATGACTTAGTTAAATAATCTTAATGAGCATTAAATAGGTATGCAGCAAATCATTGAATATATAATGTCAATTTTTATTCCAAATTTGTCGAAGTATTTAATGTCGAATGACATTCCGAATACATACCGCCGTCATTGTTCAATTAGCTCAATGATGTAAAACGCTACTTCAACTTATTCAATTTTAATCAATTTATTGGAAGAATTAATAAAATCAAATATATTGTTTACATTGATTTTATTAACTTATATTGGGACAGACTACTATAAATTAACCATACAGGTAAGTACCATTTCTTTGTATACTTGTCGACATTCTTATCTTAAATACATATAGATTATTACAAAACTGTTATAGACTCGTGCCTGCTACAGAGGTAGGTAACGTTTAAGAATAATATTTACGATGCACTAATTATTACCCACACATTTAATTGTTGTGGAACTGAAGCAACTTTGGTCGAAGCACATAATATAATACTACGTTGAGGCAATTGATAATGCAGCGAATATCAAGTTAATGACCATTACACGTTAACGTTAAAATAAAGCTTTAAGAAATACCATTTGTTGTAAATCTTATTTTATTGAAATGTTATGGTTGCCTGTGACCATATACAGAGTTATTTGTAAATTACCAACATACTCTCAGGACTAGATAGCTAACAAGATAAATAAAAATCGACCAAGTGTGAATCTGACTCGCGCACGAAGGGTTCCATGCCATTTTCAATAACAACGCAATAAAATCGCGTTTGTCATATGGGAGCGCCCTTAAATATTAAATGTTACTTATTTTGCCCTGCAAGGGTGCTGGTACTTAACAAATAGCCCTGTATGACTGTAGATAACCTTTGAATTGATAATTAACAATGAACTTTATTACAGTTCAGTAAAAGTTATATTTTTTTGCAAAATATTATGTACATGCGCAGTGACTTTTACATGTGATAAAATAATCATAAACAACTAGATAATCTTGTAAGTTACCAAAACACGAACTTTAAAATCACTACGTCTGCAAAATATGCAATAACATTCTTATAATAAAATTAGTTCTAACAAAAGGTAACATTGCCGACTCCTTAATAATCTAGAACTTAGTTAAATAGTTTATAGAGAATGACAAAAAAGAACACTATTTTCTACAATTATAAAAAGAATATATAGTATAAATTGAATAAATAAAAATGTATTATCGCTATGCATTGAGAAATTGAAATAACCTGTACAGCTTATTTTTTTTTTGTTTAAAATAATTGATTGCTAATTGCAGGTGGATTAAGACCTGAAATTGAGTGAACATATCTTTAGGATAAAATATGAGGAAAAATTATGTTCTATTATAAAAGTACTGTTAGTGTATATGTGTAAAAGTAACAGGTATACTTTTAAATTCAATATATGTAAAATGATGTTATTATAATTTACTTTTGTTGTGATCCTACTAATAATAAACTAAACTGGACTTTGGTCCATAAAACACGTTCTCGACGAAATGGATGTTAAAATTATATCACATAAAAAATTCATAAATATGTTATTAACAAAATGTATTTCATTGTTGAGAAAATACATATTTATGACTATAAGGAATATACAAGAATTTTGACAAAATAATCTTAAATACTTACATTATGTATTTCTGTACAAATAGGTAAATGGAATGTCATTAAATTGTGTGAAGGTTAAAATGTTACATTTGCAGATATTGGGATTAAATATTTTCATTAATTTTAATACTTCGTTTTATTATCCAAGCGATTGCCATTTTGTATGAAAATCTAAGAAGTTATTTTTCTACATTTTTACAGCGTAAAAGCGCTCACCACGGCATATTAAAGTGGAAACAAAAAAGAATTTACCCCTTCTAATGGGCAATTTCATTCGTAAATAAATAAATATCACTTAATTGGCTCAAGATCTTAAAGTAACTAATGCCTTTGTATTACGGAAATATGAAACAATGAAGGCACCACAACACACAGACCCGAGACTATACAGAAAAGTTCAGATTCTACGTTAATCAACCGGAATCTCAAGAGATGGTGGCACTGTAAAATCAACATGCTAATCACTTCGCCATGGACTCCATATTGGAAATATAGGGCTATTGTTAAAATTAATTATAATTATGTTTATGTGTGTATCATATTTTCTATTATAATCAAACATAATGTTTTGACAAACTCCAAAAACGTAAGGCTTAAAAAGATAGAAATCTAGAGCCATAAAATATAATATTAACAGAATTATACATTCATAATCACAAATTTTAGCAAGATAAAAATCAAAGTTTATGCAATTGTAAAAAGCATATAGCAATTACAGAAATATTTTAAAAAGAGGGCGTCTGTAAAATCTACACAGTGAACTCGAAATTAAATTGATCTTGTTCACACTATGTTTGAAACAGAATACTATATTTACTTCTTGCCCGCATCGTATCCAGTCAGTATACAACGGAGTGCCGCCGTCAGTTGTTCATTCGGCTCCGGATCATATTTGGCCAGACTTTGCCTACAGCATGGACACTGCACACCGGTTGATTTGAAAGCAAGCTTTATACAGCCCATGCAAAAATTGTGCAAACAGGGTGTGGTCACTGGATTCACAGCCACGTCTTGGCATATGATACAGAGGAACACTTGGGTCACATGCTCCACGAACTCCTGTCCAAACGAAATGTAGAAAATGTTTTAGAACTCCTTGTAGAATTTTGAAAAAATGCGAGGATCTTGATTATGAAAGAATAAATAACATTTTTAAACAGTTGTTAAAATAAGAGTTTGGCAAATGGTAATATTTACACATAAATATGTTTCAAAAAAATGGCTAATTCAAACAAATTACTCCAAGAGTAAGACATAAATTAGATACCCCTGACAGACTGGGTACCACCACTCCACAAGTTATAAAAAACTAGTTAACATATTATTTTGGTGTACTAATTCAAGTACACTAAAACACTATAAGATATTCATATCCTCCATAGTTATATAGAAATTACCCCACCTCTTTGGGTGCTTACATTACATTTGTAATCCCTAAGTATATTAAAAGTGTGTTTATAATGTAATTTTACATCAGGGTAAGTACTACTTGATTTACTTTATTTTACACTATTACACTAGTAAACAAAGAGGGATGACGAAAAATTTTTATTTATTTATCCGCCAGGTAGGTTGTTGAAAAATATTAAACACTTATTTTTTCCTAATCATTAAATTACGGCGATATATTGAGTTAAAACATCTCAATTACATCACGAGTAAATCTTATAGTACATTGGGCTTCATCCTACGTACTTGTCAACCGCTTACTGAAATAGACAGTACTAAAACTGTATGCTGCGCATATATACGGAGTATTATAGAATATAGTAGCTGTATTTGGACCCCCAACTTATGTATATCATAAATCGCGTGTAGATTACATGGACCTCACTTCCGCTATTGGTTACGCCGCTAATTGTAGAAGTACATTACACATTAGGTAGGTACATTTTCTACAAAACTGTGAACGAGCCTTCACTCCTAAACTTTAATGCCTGTTATCTCGGCTATTTCTTGTTAAAGTAAAAAAAAAATGTTTCTATTATATGAATGACGGACTAAATAGATTTTTTACCCGGTCGTCATCCATATTGTGTAATTTGTCAAATCATCTTTCTCAACTGTACTATTTTCACATAATTAGAAACAAAATACAAAACCTAAAACAAACTAACAAGGTATTTATGAGTAAAATAGAGGAAAGATTGATTATGATAATTAAAGTATTAATTTTACCTTTTTACCCTTCTCGTTGCAAACTTCCAAACATTCGTCCCATAGTTTAGTATTGAGTGTATCAGCTTTCACAAACTCCATCTCCTCTGCACTGAGAACACTGTCAACTTTTTGTTGCTTTTTGTTCTTAGGACTCATATTAAAAATACTAGCAATCTTTGTTTTTGGACTCTCTATTATACTTTTGTTCTTTAGAGCTGGAATTTGAAAAAAGTTGCATAAAAAAATGTAAACAGAAATAGTATCAATTTTAGTAATTGTATTGAAAAATATAAATTATATTTAAAATAATATTATTATACAAATATACTCAATACTCAAATGTTTATTGCAAAATAGAGGTTACAACATAATAATATCAGAATCAAGCTATGGAGCCTGTCGGGCACAGCAACACTTAACAGTGAGGAGGACTTATCAAAAATAAATAAGTCATTGTAATAATCATAATTCTACAACATTAAAGACAAAATAAAATGATAAGTTTATTAATTGTTATTAATTTATATAATTTTATTTATATAAATATTTTATTTTGCAATATTATCATCTGTATAAAATTTATTGATTGATTAGTATTTAATTTAATATTGTTGTTAAAATATAATTTGTGTCTTTAGAATTGGTTAATTTATGTCTTTTGACATAAATTACATTATTTATGTATGACATTATTATATATACATGACATTATTTATTTTTTTTATCTAAAATTGGTTTAACGCCTTCTTAATTAAAGTTTTCATTTATATTTTATTTTCTTGAAATTTTAGTTTCATTCTTTAACAATTAATTTAGAACTATATTATTTATTGTAATTAATTTTTTAACTATATTAAAGTTCTTTTTTGAATAATAGTTGAATTATTTTTATTTGATTAATTTGCAAATGAAATATGTACTAGTAATTTTTTTAATATTATCGTCAAGATATTGATTCTAACTGACCAACAGAAAAAACTAGTGTATTTTTAGGCGGAAACACGGTAAGTTTAATCTATTTTTGTGTCTAAGATCTGGAAGATATTTATGTGTACTATAAAATTCAGGATATTTGCAAACAAATATATATGTGCACGGTAAGGCTAAAATTTTATTTTTTGGGAAATAAGGCCTACAAGGTTTAGTTCCATCAATATTTGCTATAATTCTACTTAATTTTTTTGTAAAATAAAAACAGAAGGTGCATCTTTGCTGTTTTACTACATATTTTCCCATACATCAAAGTAGCTGCCTAATTTCTTCCTAATTAATCCATGAGTTATACAAACAGGAACATAATACGCTTGATAACTATAAAGAAGATTGTACTTACGTCTGCCTTTCTTTTTTAGTGGATCCTCAGTTTTACGCTTCTTATTCGGCGGAGAGACTTCACCCTCGGATTCCGTCTGGTTGCTCTCTCGAAGTGCCCGCTTCTTAGTTTGCTTCTTACCAGATTTTTCTTTTTTCTCTTTCAGAGCTTTCTTCTCTGCTTCCGCTTCTAAGTAGCCATCGGGGTACTATATGAAAGCATAGAAGACGTTTTCTACTGTAACACGTCTCGCACATTCAGTAATACTCAAATAATCGAACTAGTGATATCAAAATTTTCTAATCTATACTTATATTATAAAGAGGATAACTTTGTTTGTTTGTTTGTAATGAATAGGTTCCAAAACTACTGAACCTATTTTAAAAATTCTTTCACCATTCGAAAGCTATATTATCCACGAGTAACATAAGCTATATTTTATTTTGAAAAAAAAAATAGGGTTCCGTACGATATTTGGGTTTTTCGGACACAAGGTGTAAAAAATCAACCAGAAGTTACTTATTTTGAGTATGCTGCCTACATTATAAAAGATAGAACCATAAAATGTTCTAATTAATTGTCAATCAATGTAATCTTATAAATATCTACAAAAAAATCCGCGACACACTATACCTATCTATGTCGAGTGTGGCACGACAACCATTTTTTTATAAAAAAAATTTGGAATATTTTTTGGACTACATTTAATCCTAGCAAGCATGAGTAAAATAAACGCGTTTAAATGTAGTCCTTAATAAAAATAAATTATTTCATCTCTAAGTACAGTTTATGTAGATACAATATTTGGTCTCTGAATGATTAAAATTGGACGTTTGGTTTTGAAGTTATGGCGAAATTAATATATTACGATTTCTGCTGCACGGCCCGTTGCGCAGTGGGCATCACCAAAGTGGGAATACGCGTGCGGGATGGATCTATGAGTAAGGTACCAGCGGACAACGCGAGCGAAGCCGCTGGCGGAAAGCTAGTATCTATATAAAATTAGATTGCCGCCAGCGACTTAACCCGAATGGTGCCTAGGGAACCGTTTAGTGGGATAAAAAGTAATCAATTTAATAGTAGTATTTATAATGATATTAGTAAAATGTAAAGGGACGTTTGTGTAGTCTGTTCCTAGAGAAGGCGAAAAAACGGAAATGACTTAAGGTAGTATGTAAGCTTTAAAAGTAATAACGGGAATTTAACTTCAAAACCTTGGTAAAGGACAAATGTTACTTTCTGTAGTAAAAAATAAACGGTTGAAATAGGAGATGATAATTTGTAATTACTAAAAATAAATATTTAATATAGCGCTTAATAAAAATAAATATTTGTTCTAGCATTCTTGAAAAGGCGAAAGTAACTATACTACCCAGAAGAAATCATTAATATAAGTCTATAATTGAAACAAAAGAAGCAACGCTAGAATAATAACTGGGGAATGCAATTACGTTCACGCGAGATCTCATTCTCGCGAGATCTCGGCCTTTTTTAGCGAGATTGATCTTGGTCGAAAAATGGGCGAGACCTCGCGAGTTTAACGAGATTGCACTCGAGCATAAAAACGTTTATTTTAAGTGCGGAAGCGTGAATTCATGTGAGTCCGATAATAAGAAGAATAGCAAGGATTCTTTGAACATTTTGTGCTTCTTAAGAAACTACTTTCAAATATATTCGTAATAATGACGCGTCAAGTCAATCGAATAAGCCTTTAAATTTGTATATTTTGTTAATTTATTCTCTAATTTCTAACAGATCTCTGGGTACACATAGTTTTCTTTCATTGATAATAATCTCAGTTTAATAGTCAATTCAACTTAGTTAATGAGAAAAATTTTAGTTTTTGTATTTTTGTTATAATTAAACTTTTATTAGCAGAGAAGACTGGTTGTTTATTTCATTTCGTATTTGATTATATACGTCAAAATTTAGTTTCTTAAAAGATTAGTACCTGGATGACTAATCTTTACTTGGCATTTTTATAAAATAAAAACAAAATAACCTAACTAAATCGACTTATCGCCTCTAAAAGCCCCTGCATACTTAATGTTATGAAAATTGTTGGAGCCGTTTCCGAGACTATAATACAGTAATTGCTCTTTTAAAGGTTTTAGATGAAAAAAATATAATTGCGTCAAACAATAATAAATACATGTATCTTTATTCAAAATACCCGTATAAATAAATGTTAATTTCATAATACGTGTAATTTCTGTATTTTTTCCTAATATCGTGATTTGAATAAATATTACAGTAAAACAGTAAACACACAAAATTGCCAATCTCGCGAGATCTCACGGTATTGATATTCATAAACTCGCGAGATCTCGCTCGAGTCCCAATCTCGCGAGATTGCATTCCCTAATAATAAATAATTACCACTATGGGAAATTCCTTAGCGCCAGGCTCCCATGGTGCGGGGTTGGGGTCGTCGCGACGTAGAAGATACTTCCAAACACGGAACCCAGAAATACCTTTCTCTGGATAATACTTCACCACTTTGTAAATACCATCGTAACTGTATAACAATATAATCATGAATTTAAATATTTGTGTACAAACCTACCTGTATCAATTACAGAATGAAAAGCAAATTTTGCTCAATTTAATACATCCGTTTATAGATATATGTATACTTACAAACCAAGTGAATAGTCACTAACATATAAAACTAAGAATGAAATCTACATGTACAGTCAGCCAAAAAAGTGGTTTTCGCTTTGGCCAAAAGTCCTATGAAATCAAATTACTACTAATCAGGAAGCTAAGATGATCAATTATGACGTATTATCAGTTCTCTAATTTTAGTTAATTATTATTAATACAAGGGGAAATCAACATTCAAATAAACATCAATTTTGCACACTTTTTGTTCGACTGTACATAAGTAAATCTAGTTCTGTAGATCTATGATAAAATAAATAAAATAATTAATGAAGTCCATTCTTACCGTATACCCTCCTTGGGTGCGTATTTAGGGAAATGTTTCAGCATTTTGTATGATCGTACAACTCGCACCGGTTTACCGTTGCGCCAATTATCACCAGCGTCGCCCCCTTCTTCGCTGATTTGCTTCACGGCGCAGTTACGTGCTAGAGCCCTGGCGGAATGGCAATATTAAATCTATTCTCATAAGGCTTACTTCAGAGTGATGACTTAGAGACTGCTAGTCATGATCAAATATTGTGAATACATATTGTACATCAATTTAAAAAATTTAATATGCGCATTACCCACAATAGAAAGTTCTAGTCAGACAAAACTAATTCAATTAAATAATTTCTAAATCAAACATAAACAAACTGTCATGATATAGCATATATGTGTATATATAATATACATTGTGGTGGTTTACTGTAAGTCGAGACACTGTCAATTCATTATATTGTGTATGATAACCCTAATAACTTTATAAATAAATCTGTGAGTAAATTAATTTTCTTGCATTTAGAATGACTAATTACAAATGTGCAATATTATTGTAGAAAATTTGTTATTTCTGTTGTTATGGTTGACTTTCATCTGTGACAATAGATAACCATTATAAATCCTTTCTTGTCTAAAGGGTTTCAATACTTATAATTCCATACAAAATGTGTTTTTTGAATACTAACTTGTTCTCTCTTGTGAGGGTTTGATCACAGGATTGTTCGGCGGTGCGTTTATTACCAGAAAGGTCCCTTCCACCACTGCCAGTATAAGTGAACTCGTTTCCATGATCAACGTCATCCTCGTAACCACCAGACAGAACGATACTATACGCCCCTTCTACGTCACGACCATGTATACCCGACACAGGTGGACGGTGAACTCCGGATTCAGACAACTAAAAAATATCAAGAAACATCAAGGCTAAATTAGCCAAATATGAGCTAGATGACTGATACTACTCACGAAACAATATAGAAATCATATGAATTTGATACAAGTAGACATACCTGAATCCTAAATCTCCAGCACATTCCAACTTCAATGCCAGGAATTGGTCCAAAGTGATTTGGAGGCATTGCACAGGTTTTAGTTTTACCTGCAGCAGAATTTTTTTAATATATTTTTATACCTAAAGCAGGTAGTTCTATCCACAACATTGACTTGTTCAACATTCAACAATTACTTTGTTCTATACTGACTAATTAAATATACCTATAGTATTTCCTAGAGACAATTATAATTATTTTTGTTATGATTGTAATACGTATTTTTGTCTTATAATGACATGGCTGATGTAAATGTCGTTACTTCTCATAAAGAGCTAGTAAGTTTTATCTCTTGTTCTTGTCAGCCGAGACATCCTGAACAAGCAATAGGATAAAAATGTTGGGTGATTGTTAGCGCTTGTTTTTTGAATAAAGTATTTTTAATTTTTCAATAACAATTAGAAGTTAAATACTATATAATACTCATGATAACACAAATCGCTTTGCTGTAATTTACACAGTTGATAGAAAATTGAAGAAATGTTCAGTCATCAAATATTTTGTTATAATAGTAAAAGGGTCAAAATTAAAGGCTGAAGCTTTAGTTAGTGCTGGAAATAAATATGTTTGTAATGATACAAACATAAATTTTATCTATATGGTGTTGTATTTACATTTCGAAATGATAGTACTATATTACAGAAGTTTCTGTTATCTCATCATAATACGAGGGTCAAACTGAAAGTTCTTAGAAAATCAAAAACTGATTACATTAGCCAGTTATTAGTTTTATTATATCTTTTCAAAATATTGTCCATTCACGTCAATACACCTCTGCATGCGATGGAACCACTGGGAAAAGCACTTTGCCCACTCGTCCTTAGGGGTCTCTTCAATGGCATCGCGATACGCAGCCACCGCTTCTTCAGCATTCATAAACCGCTTTCCTTTAAGTTTTTCTTTAATTTTTGGAAATAAATAAAAATCACAAGGCGCGAGGTCGGGGCTATACGGCGGGTGACCCAGTAATTCAACGTTTGATGTCGCCAAATAGTCGATCGTTCGCTTGGCGGTGTGCGACGAGGCGTTGTCGTGGTGAAGGAGGATCCTACTGCGAGGTCGTTTCTCTCGAACTTTTTCCAAGACAAGTGGCAAACAATTGGTAGTGTACCATTCTGCAGAAACTGTTTTTTGATCCTCTAACACAATTGTTGCAAAATGACCTATCCTTCCAAAGAACGAGGCCACCATTTTTTTTCCCGCACTTCGATCTCTCTTCACTTTAGTTGGCAACTCCTCGAAAGGAAACACCCACTGAGCAGATTGTCTTTTGGTTTTAGGATCATAACAGTAAATCCAGCTTTCGTCACCTGTTAGTATGTCGAACACAGCATTTGAGTCACCTCCGTTAAATCTTTCAATCATTTTACGACACCAATCCACACGATGGAGTTTTGAGCCTCAGTCAAATTATGAGATATCCACCGGGCGCAAAGCTTCCTGACCGCTAAATGTTCGTGGAGGATTTTGTGCACTTGACTCATACCGATGCCTAAGCTTGTCCGAATCTGTTGATAGGTCACTCTTTTGTCAGTCTCTATCATACGCCGCACAACACAGATGTTATCTTCAGTCGTCGCCGTAGAAGGCCGTCCCTCACGTAAATCATCAGCGAGATTAGTGCGACCACGTTTAAACTCATTAAACCAGTTGTAAACAGTCGCACGAGATGGGGCTTCATCGTGAAAGGCCAATCGTAGTCTATCATAACTTTCTTGTTGACTTAAATGACATCGAAAGTCATAAAAAATCATTGCACGAAAATTTTCTCGTGTTAAATTCATGATGACGTGACACAGACAATTTTCAATTTGCCGCCAAATCGTAAAACAAATGACAAATGAATGAAATATATACTCAGTAATATTGGCAAAGAGTTATATTTTCAAATTTTAGAATTATTTTTTTATTATATTGTTTATAAGTGGCCAGTTCTAAGAACTTTCAGTTTGACCCTCGTATGTCATATAAAATATGGTAAAGAATAAAATTCAACTTAACAGGCTCAGCAATTGAGTATTCGTATTAGCAGTAATAGGACGAATTACTGATAATTTCTTTCGCCAAATTGCAGCACTAGCACAAGCAGGAAACTTTTAGGAACTAATATAGTATTATTTTAATTTATAATTAGAAAGAGTAATATAAATAAATATAAGAAAGAGTAATATAAGTAATATAAATATATTGCTGCATATGTGGATGAAAAATATACATATACCAGATAATATATCCAAAAACTGTTGTTTACTAGGTACATGTGCTACTGCTGCCATCTAAGCCAAGCTTTGCTTAATCTATTGTACTATGAAACCCAAAATTCATTGTTTGTTTCGTAAATTTCATTTTATGAATGTAGAAAATTAAATAACACAGTAAAAATAAAAGAAAATCGCAAGGCAGAAGTTGGAACAAAATACAATTATGGTTAAGATTTTCACTGCACAGATGAATTATATAATGATCAATAGATTAAAAATGTTTCACTTACCAGCACAGGCCATTCCACGTCCCCAATCCCTACTGCTCTTAGAGCCTGTATTCTTCTTTAACTGCTTGGCTGCTCCGGGAGCAATAACATCATTGGGATCTCTCTTACATGAGGGACAATACCAGTCCTCCTCAGGCAACTCTTTCAGAGGAGGTGTGAGACAGTTCATATGGTATCCATTGTTGCATTCATCACATAGTACTATCTGTAAGTGAATAACTTGTTACATATAATAAAAATATATATCACAAGCTGGCATATTCAACAATTTTATTCTATAAAAAAAAATCAGTTAGTTACTATACAAATAAAAACATTTCAAAATGTAATTTTAAGTTATGACAGCAAACCTTTTCAGGGAATTCCTTTCCCAAACATAAATAACACCCACAGTCCTTGCATGGAGCTTCCTCATCATCTCGACAAGTCAAACAATTCAAAGGCAGTGACCCTGCAATAAGAAAAACAGGATGCAATAGATACATACTGATCTAAAAAGTGATGGAACAAAACACAGAAGAACCACATGTTTATAGGTTTGGCAGTCTTGTGTATTTATAAGTATGAAATAAATTTACTTTATATTTAGAAAGTACTTGAAAGACAACTGTCTCAGGCTAGACTCAAAGAGTGACCAGTATACTTTTGAATTTCTCAAATACTTGTCACTACTAGTATTTAGCAATCATGCCATTGTGAATGTAATTGACTAAAAATAATTTATTTACTTTTTTCAGTTTCCGTTGTCATAATTTTTCTTAGTTCCTCAGTTCTTTCTGTCAAAGGCACAACATCTTCTATAGCAAATATTTTATCATGTACTTTAACTTTAGTATCATTCTGTGGAACAGCATCAGCACCTAAGTATAAAGTTCCAAGTAATTCATAGCTTGTTCTTAGCTTCTTGATTTCATCCACTTTGAAATCATACCTATAAATAATTACAAAACATTAGTTACACAGAATTTTACTAGGATTTAATATAACATCAAATACTGACCAATGACCCTTTTCCAAAGGTTCTTCCGTATTGTGGTTTACCATAACCATTTGTCCCTCTTTCAAATCTTTTATGTCAATAACAGTCCGTGCTCTGGGTCTTATGTCTTTTGACTTGCAATAGAGATTGGAATCCTCTTCGCTGTTTTAATAAAATATTATTAGAAAAGGAACAATGATGTAAAGATAACAAAACAATAAGAAGTCAAACTTACTCTGCATCTAATTGAATTTTGTATAGCAAATTACCCTCATCAATTTTTCCATTACATTCTGTGTCCATTATCTTCTTTTTAGAATTTTTTGGACTTTTTGAAAAGTATTTAGCTATGCCTTTCTTTTTAGCTTTACTCTCAGGACCATCATCTGCTGGAGGTTTGTTTTCCAGATCACTTTCTTTATCAGAGTTAATTTTGCTTTCGTTATTGTCCGTACTTTCACCATTATTGCTAGTGTTTGTATCACTATTTAATGAACTAGGGCAATAAACTATTCTTACTATTTTTCCTTCTAACCAAGCTCCTTGTTCCTTTTCCCTCATATCAATGATATCTCCAACAGCGTAAAGTGTACTTTCAGCATCTAACAATAAAACATAAATTAATGAAAGTTTGCTATCTATATACTGATATGTGAACTATACACTATTTATAACTGTTCATTTCAATAATCTTTTATTATTTATGTAAACTAAATATATTTGAACAAATTATAAATTCACCTTTATAGATTATCTCTTTACTTTCATTATTTTCCTTATCATTATCTTCAGACTTCTTGGATTCAGGCTTTTCTGTGTCTGAACCTGTGTCAGGTTGCATTTTAACCATAAGTTGGATGACATCATTAAGTTTAATGTTGTAATCATGGAATGTATAACCATTTTCTAGCTGTAAGAAAACAATTGAATACAATTTTTCAGATAATGTAAATTGACATTTTATTATAATATCTATCTATATCTTCATGCCATGTTTTTTGTGGGGTAGACAGAGAGGACCGACATCACAAAAGTACTGTATTTACATAATAATATGATTCCTCTTTATAGCAATTATTATGAGAATTAGCACACACATCAATGGTGTGAAAGTAGTTAACATTATCAATTGTAATTATTAAATATATAATATATAAATAGTAGAATACAGTAAAGGCATTTTCTAGATGATTAGGACCATAATTTGTTTTCTGTTATATAATGTGACAGATAATTGAAGTAACTATGATTTTATTAAAAAAAAAACAAATATCAATTATTTTAATGACTAAAAAATTGAATTGAAATTTATATTTTTCTTGATAGTTGCGTCTAGGGGCGACTAGGGACCAATTTCCATACAAAATTCCTAACGTTTTCAAAATCAAATGTGAACATAAACAAAAAACTTAAAGTAAACACCATATAACCTAAAAGAAGACCTTTTTTAGAATAATACTATACATAAATATAATGCAAAAACGAAATAGCGAATAAATATCTGCCTTGGCAAAGTAAATCACTATCGTCAGTACAAATATTTCTACTTACCAATTTTCCACCATAAAACAATCGTTGCAATTTTGGCGCTACATCGAATTTTTCACTAACGATTTTGCGAAATTGATCTATTTTCGTCAATTTAGACTCTACAACAACGATGGTATCTGGCTTTCCAAATATTCTCACACGAACATGCATTATGGTGATAAAATTTGTGAAATGAAATTTTATTCAATACAATTTTGCCACTAAAACCTTTGAAATCGTAGTGTTTGACAGCCACAGAACTCATTGACAGCAGAAACGGCGCGAAGCACATACCTATTAGTGGCACAGAATAATAGCGTGAAGTAACTTTTTTATTGCTTTAACGGCACCGAATTTTTGCCCTTTTTATCTTACAATCACTTCATTATAAAAAAGGGAAAGATAAATCCATGCAGTAAATAGTTAAATCAGTATTTTGTACATAATGCTTTATAGCATCTTGCATCACTACGAAGCGTATGTAAACGTCACTATCATTGTTAAGAACAACACTGTCAACTTTACTTTACTCACTAAAATCAATCTTTAATTTTAAAATCTTGCTGTGGGCATTTTAATAATAAATGATTTAAATTGACACCTTTTTTATTACAATAAATACACTCAGAGTTGCTGATGATTTTCAGTCTGTGCAGATGGGCAGGAGTTTTGCACTTGTCAAATATATCTATAATTATGTAGGTGGTGTACAGAAATTAAATTTACACTAACTATTTTCCCATAATCTTTTATTCTCATTGGCCGAACTAAGGGCAAAGTCATAAGAGCAAGGGTCATAACACAAAAGAAAATTTCGTTTATGTTAGAAATATCCTAGCTTATAGTGTGATAATTTGGTGTGACTAAATATAAGATTATTTATATATTTACTGGCTCTTCCCTGTCTAGAGTAATGATTTTTTATTTCATTTAAAAAACATAATTAAGTAAAATAAAAAATTATGATATAGGGAAATTACTGAAAAGAGAGAAAAATCCACAAATTTTAATCTTCAAAAAAATCGAAACGCGTAAAGTGGATACATAAAATATTTTTATTGAGTTCAAGGCCAGATATTTAATAGAATAGATATTTAATGAGGAAGTTTTTTAAAAAAACAAAAGCACTAAAATAGCATCTCCACTAGATGGCGACTCTAGCAAAAGTTGATATTTGCAGGAAACGAATGGACCAATGACAGTCATTGTCATTTCTTTAAACTAACATATTAAAAGACTGAAATTTGAAAAGTTCGAAACTTAGATATCAATACAAATACTAAAAATTACAAAGAAAATATGAGTTGTCTATTGAGTTTTGAAAACTAATTTACTTTTAAATTTGAAAGAAAACCGGTAAGATTAACATGGAGAAATCAAGAACGTACCGTAGCGACATCTAGTTTGATTTCGGGAACTAATTTTTTTTTTAGTAATAGGGTTCCCTTTGGGTACGGAACCCTGAATAGTGATACTCGTATTTTTTTAAATAAATGTATTACTAACAATATTAAATATCTATATAAAAAACCAATAGCAAAGTAGAGGTTTTCCCACCACCAAATCTAATACCGAAGGTGTTAGGGCAACTCAATCGAGCGAAAGGAACTTTCCTCCAAGTAGTGCCCAGGTGGAAAAAGGTATTCTGAAGAACGGATTTGAAGTCACGCGCACAAGCACCTCCGTTCAGCATTTGGAACCTCAAATTACAAATAGAAGATTTTTGATAGATATGTCGACAGGCTTGCCACCCCCCAGCATTCAAGATTTAGAACTGGAAGTTTGGAAATGTGGGAGTGGGCTGGGTATTTCAGTCTTTGAAATGTAGACCAAATCGAGTTGTTGAAGGCTTCATGGCGTCCTTCAACACGAAAGACATATAGTGTTGCCTGGAAAAGATGGTTAACTTGGTGTGAAGAAAATAACATAATAGCAGAAAAACCTTCAGGAGAACAATTAGCCAGATTTTTTGCAGATTTATATTTGATTCACGGCCATTCTTATAACACTATTTTATTATATAAATCAGCTATTTCTACAGTGTGTAATTCAGAATCAACTAGTGTTTTGAGTTCACATGCTTTAGCGAAACATGTGTTGAAATTGATTTCCCTTAAGAAACTATTAGACTTGACGATTTGATTGATTTTATAGAGCATTATTCAGTTGATTTCGATAACATTTTTCATGTCTGTAGACATACAGCAGCCTTGTCTCTTCTTGTTTCGGGTAGAAGAATACATGACCTTACTTTACTGAGTATTGAGCTGAAATTCAATTACCTTTTGGCCTTTATTTGGTTTGAAAACAGATACTTGCGGTTACCGTCAGACAGGTTGGAAATTGTTTTCGAATTCAAATTCATTAAGATTAGATCCTGTTTTTTGGATATATAAGTTGATTATTTGTTAAGAGACAGACGAGAAGCTGTAAATTGCCATAATTTATTTATAACATTTAGGGGTAATCCAAAAGCAGCATCTAGAGCTGTGATAGCAGGGTGGATTAAAATCCTTCTAGTGGAAGCAGAGATTAAAGCAACTCCATATAGTTTTAGATCGGTTGTTGCATTCAAAAACTGGCTGGATGATTATCCGCTCGAAGAAATATTATTGAGAGGTAACTGGCGCTCTAGTCTTACTTTTCATAAGTTGTATTAACGGGAAGTGATGTCTGCTGCTGCTACGACAAATAATGTATCAAAATATTTTTCTCCAGTGATTGATTGAATATTGTAACAATCGTAACTAACGTTGGGAAATGAACATGTATATGAGAAAAAATGTTTCTTTTAATAAACCTTGTGATCAGGATAATCATTTTATTTTGATCTTCACACTGGCGTCACGTTTCTCCTTCCTATCACTAGGCGATAACAGACACGTCTCATATAGCTATAAGCTTCGAATAACGGTCAAGTTATTTAATAGCAGCATTTTACCTACCAATAAAACGCATATTAAATTACTTACCTTAAACGAAGCTTATAGATAATGGCTGCCTAGTATTACTCGACGCAATGAAATCTAAATATGTTTCACTTCGCATCACAGCTCGCCCCCCTTCCGAAGTGAAGGAATGAGAAACCACAGAAAGAGAAAAAGCTATAAGTTAGAAAAGGAAAGAATCATAGGCGGGAACCACAGACTACCATCTCATAAGGTAAGTAATTTAATATGCATTTTTTTGGTAGGTAAAACGCTGCTATTTTTTAAAATACCTTGGGGTTGAGATGAGGCCAGCATTTTCTAAATTCATCTTTAGCTTCCAAATCAACATGCAATTAAAACTATCTGTCTGTTGCTTGTATAATTAGAATAGAATTTAGTTATGTCAGTGCCCAGGAAAGAAAGGGAAACAAAATGAAATTTTTATTATTAATTTTATAACATTTATTTAGACATTACACTATCGATGAAGACATTTGAAAAACTTCCTAAAATATCAAAGGTTGGGGGTAGGTATGGGGGCTTAAAGAGTAATTGTCGTAGGCCACTCGGGCCTACACCGGCATTGTCCATTTTAACAAAACTTTACAACAAAAACAAAACAATACCAACTTAATCACGGAAAACGGCAAAACAATAAGGAAGGCTGTAGCATTTACAATCCCAGATTTCGTATTTTGACAATTATGAATAGACAAAATTAAAAAGCTGTACTGCCGAAAAGTTTGAAGGGATTAGGCAACGTTTTAAATTTGGTAGAGTTATAGTCGGACGTCTTCCGGCTGATGATGATGATAGTGACATGAGAATAGTGCCGAAGCTATCCAACCCTGCTTCTTTAGTTTCTTTTAGATGAACACTTTTATTGTAATAGTTATTAAATCATTTAAATTAGTCAAATACTCATAAATTTGTTTAATATATAGCTTAAATGACAACAGTTAAGTATAGCAGCTGGCGTGGATATGTAGCAAATTAGACGGCAGTCTTAAGAGTAACTTGATTGTTGATATTTTGTCACAAGGTATACCATAAAAAGAACCTTATTTAACTTCTATCTTATGCTATAATGAATGGAGTATAGGTATGCCTAAAAATAATATTATATAGTGATATAATGGGGAAGTATTAAAAAAAACACTATTTTCCAAAATCATAGATGAGCTACGGTACGTTCTTGATTTCTAAATGACAACCTTTCCGGTTTTCTTTCAAGTTTAAAAGTAAATTACTCTTAAAAATTCAATAAACAAATCATTTTCTATTTGTACTTCTTTTGTGTTCTGTTTTTTAATATGTTAGTTAAAAGGAACGGAAATGACTATCTTTGGTCCATTCGTTTTCTACATAAATCAACTTTTGCTAAAGTCGCCATCTAGTGAGGTGTTTTTTTATTGATTTTTAAAAATTCTTCCTCATTTAATAAATAGATCATATTAAATGAGGAAGTATTAAAAAAAACCATTAGTTCCCGAAATCAAACTAAATATCGCTATGATACGTTCTTGATTTCTCCATGACAACACTTCCGGTTTTTTTCATGTTTCAAAAAAAAATAGTTTTCAAAACTCAATAAACAACTTATATTCTATTTGTACTTTTTCGTATTTGTATTAATATCTAAGTTTCGAACTTTTCAAATTTCAGTTTTTTTATTATGTTAGTTAAAAGGAACGGACATGACTGTATTTGGTCCATTCGTTTCCTGCAAAAATCAACTTTTGCTAGAGTCGCCATCTAGTGGAGGTGCTTTTATAATGCTTTCGTGTTTTTTTTATACTTCCTCATTGCGATAGATTTTGAAATAAGACAATTAATTCACGGATTATATATTACCACACATTTGTAATATTTGTAATCTCTTGAAGTTAATAATTAATCACGCTATTATTATTATACTTATTTACAGTAAAAAATTCATGATTGCTTTTGTATACCTATAAAAATAGTTTTCAAAACTCAATAAACAACTTATATTCTATTTGTACTTTTTCGTATTTGTATTAATATCTAAGTTTCGAACTTTTCAAATTTCAGTTTTTTTATTATGTTAGTTAAAAGGAACGGACATGACTGTATTTGGTCCATTCGTTTCCTGCAAAAATCAACTTTTGCTAGAGTCGCCATCTAGTGGAGGTGCTTTTATAATGCTTTCGTGTTTTTTTTATACTTCCTCATTGCGATAGATTTTGAAATAAGACAATTAATTCACGGATTATATATTACCACACATTTGTAATATTTGTAATCTCTTGAAGTTAATAATTAATCACGCTATTATTATTATACTTATTTACAGTAAAAAATTCATGATTGCTTTTGTATACCTTAACGTGCCGTTGCCTGTACAATGGTTCTTTACGTTATTAGTGTCCACCTGCAGAAAATAAAAATTGCTTTTATTTTCATTAGCACCAATTAAAAAGGCAATAACTAAACTGTGATAACTTTAATAGTGGTATATAAGTATTTTAGTTATACACGTTTCTTGCGCATACGTACCAAAATGATAATCAACCGTTACGGGCTAACTTTAGTTCTACTAAGTTTTGTCAAAAATGTTAAAACAAAACTACCCTCTCTGGTTAGTATTAATTTATTTTAAATATAATACAATACATAAAAATGTTAATCATTTTTTTTTATAGCACCCAGTATTAGTAGCGCGTTCTTCGCTTGATTGGATGCCAAGTAGAGTCAATTCACTTTATTCTGATGTTGGTGCATGGAGTGGCAAGTTTGTAAGTTTAGTTTGAACATTTGGATTACGTTACTTATATGTATAATTGCTATATTTATTATATTTTATATTGTGATTCGCAATTGAATACTTTCAGAGGCCAGTAATGGATGAAATTGAATCAGATGAAGCACTACGTTTTTATCAATTTTTAAATTATTTAGATGGTGGGAGTTTTGGTACCGGTATGTGCATTTAAAAAAACGTAAACCAGGCTTACCTGTTTTAAATTATTATAAAAATATTTAATTTTGTAGTTGCGTTGCTGCTTTTAAGTATCTTGTGGAAATCGTGTTATTTTAATGTGAAAAAGCTTTAAGTTGAGTATAACGCTATTAAAACAGTGACACCAGAGGGAAACTCTCATGTACATAATTATAACATTAATAATTGGTTTTAAAATACATTTTGAAAATATATTAAAGTACTTATTAGCTTTTTGGGTGACCTCCTTTTCTTGCTTGGGATAACAGTGTACATTTGCTAGCTTGATTTCAGGTCCCATCGATGAGTTTGTCGAAGCAATGTACAGACTCGCAAATTATATGAAACAACAGAATAGTAGGGAAACGCAAGCTAGGGGTATGAGAGAACTTGAGGCTATAAATGGCGAAAAAGGTATTCCCAGCTAGTTATATATCCCCACCATTATTATTTTACGATAAGATTACAATTTTATTTTCTGGTTCCCATGATCAAAAATGATGAGATTTATGTTATTGATAAGAAGAGGCTTGAGTTAATTCCATTCGGTTCGACAAATATATATTTTCCACGCTACATACAAACCGTGCCCAATGGTGCCACGTGATATTTAATAACTTAGAACGAAACGGGCATATACCTGTAGTGACAGCATACAGTGAGCAAATGTGTCACTAACCATACTACATAGTATGAAACTCACGCCTTAACGAACAAAAATATGAATTTATATTCCTCGCCTACTTCACTTCTTATATTTCCGTCCACACTTATTCTCATACTCATGACCTTAGTTATATAGGAATCATCCCTTCTCATTTAATGTCCATACAATAATTGATCCTGACTTTGTCTCTTTCGATTTTTGTCTCTCCAGGATGTCCATCTTAGTACACGCAATTCAGCCACATGCTGTGAGGAAGTATTAGAAAAAAAAAACTCGAAATGAAACTAGATGTCGCTACGGTACTTTTTTGATTTTACCATGACAACCTTGCCGGTTTCCTTTCAAGTATAAAAGTTTTGAATAAACAACTCATATTCTATTTGCTCTTTTTCGTATTTTTATTGATATCTAAGTTTTGAACTTGCAAATTTCATTTTTTTTATTTGTTAGTTAAAAGGAACGGAAATGATAATCTTTGGTCCATCCGTTTCCTGCAAAAATCAACCTTTGCTAGAGTCGCTATCTAGTGGAGATGTTTTTTAGTTCTTTCTTTTTTTAATTTCTTTACATTTTTTTTGTTGCATTCCCTTTAGCGTCCAGCTCTCTGATTCATTTAAGACGACAGGTCCAAATATGGTCTTATACATTCCCCCTCAATTTAAGGGGTTAATTATGGTCGAAAATATATAGTTTCCTTAACCTATCGCTATTTCATCCAATCGGAACTGATTAAGTGCCTTATACTTTTATATTTATTATTACTTTGTTGCATATATGAACCCAGTTACCGACATTTGAACAGACTGACAAAATAAACTAAATAATCAATGTGACTGGTAGACGGATGGTGACACCGCCGAAACTGCAACACGTATTCGGTTTTGGTTCTGATTTTCAAACCAACAATGAAAAATTGCGAAGTTTCCAAACTTTGCCGCGGCTTTTGCAGTCTATTTTGAACATGGAGGTTTTATTGAATTGAAAACAATATTTTTTGCATAAATCAAATGTTATATTAGTGCATCCATTACAGCTTAATGCCATGTTTAACTAACCGGTAATGGCATAATATTGGTTGCGGATTTTGAATATCGTTCACCTAATTTAGCATTGAGTTTTACGACTAAAAATATTTCAGGTAACAGTATAAAAACTGTATTAGAAGTTAGCACCGTTATAATGAGGAAAAAAAGGAAATTCTTCTGTACTGGTGAAGTGAAAGAACCTATTGTCAATAATAAAATCATTTGCAAGGTTGGTTAGACTTATTGATAAATTTCTAAAAAAGTTTATTTTATCGCAATGATTTACAGAAAGAACTTTAAACAAAAAGAACAATAATATACATAGCTTAAATAATAGCATAATATTGGTTTATTTGCCTTTATTGCAGGATAGAATATTACTTCCTATAGCTGGCACTTCATGTAGGGACGCTATCATGTATTGGCATCCCGAACTTACTGAAGAACACTACTGCGTGGGAGCTCTTGAATCAAAGAGTGCAGTTCACGTGATGGATATTGAGGGTTAATAATACAATATATTTACCACATAATACGTTGTTTCGACTATGTTACTTTATCAACAACATCATCCAAAACTTTTTATTAACAGAATTACCAATACACTTTATTTTCATTGTTCACAGGAGAGATGTTTTGCAAGGGAGATGATTATTCGAAACGTGAATATCTATTGGCTTGTGACTTTTATGAAGACCAAGAAGCACCAGTCGCTGATCTTTTACAATATTATCCTGATCCTGATCCAGAAATAAGTCCTAAATTATTTTGAGAAAATTCAATAAATTCTTTAAGACTAATTTGTTTTCGCAATAACCATATCTGTAGAAAGAGCAGACGCTTCTAATATTGATGACACACACATTCCTGGCACCCTTAGGGCGCTTGAGTGCACTACACTGAATTTTCAAGGCCGGCGGTCCGATTTTTTCATGAAAAACCCGGACGAGTAGCTTGTGCACTCGTCCGTTTTTTCCTGATCGGAGCAGCGCAGTGTAGGGCAGCTCTCTTTGAAGCTACACGTTACTAACGTTAGGTACGATGAGATTTTTGGAACGTCGGTAATTGCGTTCGAAGACGTAGAAAGGTACCTAAATAATGACCAGATAATTTTACATAAACCATAACAAATTGAGGCAAGACGAAAGCATTTTTTTACTACTATCGGATGACTACTATCAGATGTAAAAACTTATACCCTTACTAATTTTGGTGACAGCATTCTTCACACACAATAGCTAAAAATATCTGTGACATTAGATTAAAATTAATGATAATGATCTAGTACTTGATGTTTAAATTTATAAACATGATATTTTTTTTTCGAATTTTTGTAAAAACAACTTTAAGCGATTTAACAGTTAACTGTATTATATATAGGCATAATTTTATACGCGTGGTTTAGTTTCTTTGAGCAGAAATATCTTTCCCTCAGAATACTTCTTTTTTTTTAAATTTAGTTATGACACAAACAGTAATAAAATATTACAATTAGACTTAAATGCGAAAAAGACATCGAGTGCCACTTAATTACTTCTTTTAATCTTCTGTTATGACATTTATCAATTGTCTAAAAAAATTTGATAATGACAAATTTCCAGGCAAACTTTCATCCCCGATTTTTCGCGATAAAATGTAGCCTATGTCCTTTCTTAAAGTTAAGTCTATTAACTATATTAATTTCCATTAAGATGGGTTCAGTTTTTTAGGCGTCTAAGCGTAACAACACTTATTTATCTTACCTTAAGTTGTCGATACTTTTAATACCATTCTAAAATCTAGCTAAGTATCGATACTAGAACCATACGCTGATCAAATAAGAACTATACCGAGTTTGCCAAAGCATATGCAGTGATATTTACACAGTTATTGAGGTTTGATAATTAATAGATTTTTTTATGAAAACATAGTTAACATTCTACTTAGTGACACTACGAAAGATATTTTAGATAAGTATAAACCTCTAGAGAAATGGATGGAAAAATTATATGAGAAGGGATGAAATGAATGTAAACATGAGAGTGACTGTGTTAAAGAAAAAGTTGATGAAACCTCTAGAGAAATCACATAAGATGCACCAATTGCCTATAACTTACTTATGCCAATATACGCCCATATCAACTATTACTCTTTTATACGTAGCTAATTAAACAGGAGTCGCTGATAAATATCAACGGATATATATATAAATAGACATTGATAATATTTATTGTTAGTTTGAGTATTCAGTCCCAGCTTGAAAATTAATCAAACCGGTGTGACGCTGGCAACATGGCTGGAAGTAGCAATCTTACTTATTAGAAATTTCAGGTTTTCCCCAGTACGTTACTGAGTATGCTCGAACGCATACTACATCTTAATTATTTCATAATAAATAAGCATATATTAAATAAACCAAACAAACTTTATTTTAAACTTTTGATTTAAAAGATCAAATATTAAATAAAGCAGCTTAAAATTGCAGCTTTTCATATGCATGATATATATCCGATATACACGGATCTATATCAAATATCGGGTATATGATATTTATTAGAAATATTGGATCTTTGTGAACCCTGAATAAAACTATGCTTTATATACGGTAACATGCATTAGTTTGTTAGAAAGAAAGAGGGAGAGACATACAAATACGTAATCAAATCAATTTGATTACAAACATTACATTAATAAACTTTTTCATAGGAAGACACCGCATTTCCTTTGCCTTTCTCATTTACGTCATAACATTGTCCAAAAATGTCAATGGTGTCAAGTTGGTGTCAAATTCCGCATTCGCATGGTGTTGTCTTTTATCGTCTATGTTTAAATTATTCTTGGTTTAAGCTATAAAAGATAATGTGTCCAATGGATCGCATTCAATAAACAGTTAGCTTGCTTCTATATATGTAGATAATCTTACAAGGCCACTTAATTTACCGTTAACGAGAAATGTGAAAGGTCAATTAACATCGTTGGTTGGGTTGAGGTTAGCGGGCTAGGCATTGCCATTTCAGTATTATTTAGGAAGGAAATTTATTTTGTTATCCAACACCATGGCTGAAGAGAAAGTGAAAATGCGTAAGCAATTGGGACTGTTAGAGGGCATCGCTATTATATTAGGAATAATATTTGGTAGTGGTATTTTTATTAGCCCCAGAGAAGTTATCGAAAAAACCGGGTCAGTTTGGGGTGCACTAACCGTATGGGGTGTTTGTGGTATATTGGCAACCCTTGGCGCTTTATCATATGCTGAATTAGGTAAGAAATAAACAGAGTTTTCAAATGTAAGAAAGTGGGTATCATCCTTAAAAACTTATTTAATTGCTCATATTGTGAATAAATTTTCTTTTAGACTTTATATTGATTGGTTGGAAAGTAACTGTTTAACCTTTATTTATACAAATTTTTATAACTGTACTCTAGAGTTTAATTGTATTAACATATATACCAAATCAGAAATGTTTTACTATGGAAACACATCTTATGATGTTATTTTATTTTTAATTATACAAAGAAAGTAAACATTAGGTGTTATTTTATTTATTAGTTACACTATTTTGGTAATAACTTTTTCAGTCATAGAAAATATAAATATTACTCTTAAGACATTTTCTTTTCAGGTACAACATTAGCACAAAGTGGAGGTGATTATCATTATATCAATGAAGCCTATGGTGCACTTCCGGCATTTCTTTACTTATGGGATGCCATTGTGGTGTTTGTGTAAGTTCACACTTATTGATTAAAAGTTTCTGTATATTATAAACATAGTAAGAGATTGTGATATTATCTAGTTATTGAGAAAATTAAAATTATTTTAATTAATATTTTCAGGCCGAGCACAAATGCTATAATGGCATTAACTTTTGCAAACAATGTCCTGAGTCCTATATTCCCATCATGTCCCATAGAACCATTGTCAAAGAAACTGATTGCAGCTGCTACAATATGTGAGTGTGTTTATATTGATTCCAAAGCTGTGATAAGATGAGATGAGCGTATCTCTTAAGTTAATTTATCTTCATAGAATGGAATTGTGATCACGTGGATATATATAAAAAGAAATAAGGAAACAGTGGTTAACAAATAAATTTTTCTCTTGTAAGTTTGAAGTACAATAAGATTACTTATGAATATGTTAGGTCAGAACTTGTAATTTGGCAAAAGTTTTAGAATGTAGACTCATTTTACTGTCTAACTTTTAGAAAAAATAATGGTATTATGTTAATGAAGCATTTTTTTACTTGCAAATATTTTCATTTAGTTATTTTTTGAAATAATATATGTATAACTTTCAGGTCTCTTAACATTCATCAATGCATATGATGTGAAAATTACAACTCGAGTGCAAAATGTGTTTATGTTCACAAAGATAGCGGCGCTTGCAGTGATCATTATTGGAGGCATTGTGTGGATGGCTAGAGGTATATATTTATTTCAAATATTACACTAGATACTGTCTTTCTAGATTGAGATCAGAGTATAGATCCACATACTGTCAGAAGGGGAGGGTTTTCATTGACGTTATAATGTGTGGAATAAATTGTGTGTTATGAAAATAAATCGAATTTACTTAACATATTTTATTATTAGCAAGCTAGCCAAACTATAAATATATCTATGCAGATGAGATTGTGACTTTTGATGTGTAGTATGAATGAATAATAGCGTTTCTCTATATGTGTTAACAATCTAATTATTTTTACAAATTTAATTTAACATATTCTAAATGAAAATGCTTTGGTTTAGGTGTTAGGTCCTGTTTAGCTTAATGGTTAGAGCAGTTGCCTGGATAGCGAAAAGAAAAGGATTTTTTAAGAATTTTTCATCAAGAATATTTTTCAGTATAGCATTGTGAATGCAAAGTTGATCAAATATAATAATTCATTTAACATTTCTTAAATACATAATTTTAGGAGGGGTAGAACATTTTGAAGATGGCTGGGCTGGAACATCAACTTCTGTAGGCGATTGGTCAGTTGCGTTCTACTCTGGAATTTTTTCATACTCAGGGTGGTAAGTATTAAAAATTGATCAGTTCATTAAATAAAACAACTGTTAAACGGTTTTATCTCATGTATTTAGTCAGTTAAATATAGATCTGTCTTAGAAATATAATCTTATTTCAAGAGTCAAGCAAAACAAACTGAAGTAGATTCTTCTCTATAATGATCTATCTCTTACAATATTACAGGAGTTACCTCAATTTTATGACAGAGGAGCTGAGGGATCCATTCAAGAATCTGCCACGTGCTATCTACATATCACTGCCACTTGTTACTGGCATCTATCTGTTAGCTAATGTCGCATATATGGCTGTATTGGGTCCTGTGGGTGTCAAAGCAACTGAGGCTATTGCTGTTGTAAGTATTTGGTTGTAATAGGGATGATGACTGGGTAAAAAAAATGCAATTCTATTTAGTCCGTCAGTCAGATAATAGAAAAATATTATTTATTTTTTACTTCAATTTAACAAGAAATAGCTTAGATAACAGGCATTAAAGTTGAGGAGTGGGGGCTCACTACGTCACAGTTGAGTAGAAAACGTACCCTAATGTGACGTCATGCGAAATATCAACTCAATGTAAAGCCGTAATTTTATAATTACAAAAAAAATGAAATAATATTTGTTTAATATTTTTTAACATTCTGACAGACAAACAAACATAAATTAGTCATCATCCCTATTCTCCAACTTTGTTAATTTCATATTGTAGATCTAATTATTTTATATTTTTCGTGTGTAAATATTTTTGATAAGTATGAGAGCTATTTTAGATTTTACGAAAAGTCTTTAAAAGCTAGCTAGAAAAAAATTATCAGAAGATGTCATGAAGACAATAGAAAACTTTTGTATATGTATTGCTTTTATAGCGAAAGTAATTTTTAATAAGTGCAATTTCGAATTACAATAAAATTATTTACATAAATTTCTTATGCTAATATATTTTATTTTTGGATATAAGCATAGCGGTACAATACTTTAATTTTTATATATGTTCTGTGTCTCAATGTGTTTTATCATACAGTTAAATTAGAAGGTGTTCCACTCATGCGCTCATATAAAATGTGAAGTTAAATCTCTGAAAAAGAGTGAATTTTGGCAAAAAAGGCTGGCATTTAAAGTGCTCATTGCTGTTAATTAATTTCATATTTTTGTTACTAAATTAAAGTTTTCCAGTGCTGGGTATATATTATATATATGAATTATATATATATGTATATATATAATGTTAAATGGTATGAATTATATATATATATATATAATATATATAACGATATGAATTATATCACAAAAAAGTATTTTTAAAATGTGCAATATTACCCATTGGCCCAAATATCACAAAACAATGTTTTCTGGGTTAGCTAGTAAAATGTTTGTTTAAAATTTGTGTGTAGGACTTCGCAGTTGTGGCGTTGGGTTTCATGCGATGGTTGATGCCCACTTTGGTGGCCGTAGCGACAGTGGGGGGATTGTCTGTGCACATAATGGCGTCATCGAGAATGTGTTTCGCCGGCGCGAGAAATGGTCACATGCCAGAATTATTGGCGCACATCAACTTCAAGTGTATGACGCCGTTGCCTTCACTTTTGTTTCTGGTGAGTTTTTAAATATGCCAGCTAGGTTATTCTGAAATAAAAAAACACTTTCGAGCACGACGTCGAGCTCAGAGCTGTCACGGCACAGAGCTTCAATGAAATTAAATCTTAGTTACCTTTTGTAGTAGGTACGTTTTATTTGATTGAACCTTTTGACGGCTCTGTGCCCGGCGTTGAGTTCGAGAATGTTTTGTTACCCAATGTTACCCACCACCAGTCTGGATTGGTGGGTGTTAATGACTGCAGAAACAGTTCAGAACAATGGTTTAACGAACCTTTCGAAGCACGAAGGAGCTTGATGTGATAAATTTTTTGGTCACCCAATGACCGGCCCTTGCGATAACTCCCGAACACTAAACACTGCGCCACCGAGCTCCTCTAAACCTAAAAATACAAATAAATGAAAGTTACTAAAACCTTAACACCTTAGGATTGTTAAGTCTGCACAATACTTGTTACAACTCTATGTTCTTTTATTTAGATGTTAATATCGCTTGTGATGCTGATACCGGACAATCTGACCACCCTGATAACTTACTGTACGGTTGTTGAGTCTTTCTTCACCACGCTCAGCTGTAGCGCCGTGTTGTGGTTGCGTTACAAGAAACCACACCTTCCTAGGCCCATCAAGGTATTTGATATACTAACTTTATTTGTCATTAAAAATTTATATTTACATGATTTGCTTTATCGCTAATAAACTTACTTTCTAAGGTATCTTAACTTTTTTGACAGTCGAGCCAAACGAAAGATCCTTATATTTAGGACACTGACAATTTCGAGTTACTCTCGACACATATTAAAATAAAATTCATATTTATGAATGATGAAATTTTTATTTATTATTTGTCAGTGTACCTAATAAAAAAAGCAAATTAGGTACTTCATTTTAAAGTAGGTAATTTTTTGTAACAAAGAAGAGGACTAGATAAATTAATGCTAGTGAATATATGTCACGAATGTAATAACAATAGATAACAGCGAATTCTTTTATTATATAAGAGTGAATTGCATTACAAAGGCCAAAATAGACGGTGCTATTAAGAAGGTACTTTAATCACATAATTACTGACATAAAACTATAAACAAAAGTGTATGGTATGACAATAAGGATGGTATGACAATAAAATTCACCAGTTCAACTTGCCAAAATCAGAATAATATGCATTGCTCTGCAATTATGACATTGATGAGGACCAATGGATCATCTCCTATAATCTTAAACATAGGAATTTTCTCTGTAAGCTCTAATCTCTGATGTTTTTTTACGTTTGTCAAATGTATATAACGTAATTAAATTATAATAAAATTATTATTTATATTAAAGTATTAGTTATTTTTAAACTTAATCAATGTGCCAACGAGTAAGCGTGAAGGCCACTTTGTGAATAATTCTTGCGAGAATATTTTCACTTAGAATGTCATTGATTCCTAAGTATGTATATTTATTTTAGTCTTTAGTGTGGCTGCTTTACTGCCAGTCGCTAAAAGTGATGGTATTACACTAACATACACCAGTTCGACTTGCCAAATTTAGAATAAAATGCAATGCTCAGTGAATGTGGCATTAAGGAAGGACCTATGGATCATCTCTTATTTAATTAATTGTTAACTAATTTTCTTATTTATCTGTAAGCTCTTATCTCCGTCTATTTAGTTTAAATATGTCCTATTATATATATCAAAACAATATTTTTATTGTCCCTTTACGTGTAAAGGCCATTAACGTGACATTAGCGGAATTGTGTAAGCGCAAACATAAAATAAAGACCGACCAAACTGATGAAAATTTTAGAACTCTTGATGTGAATATTTATTTTTTCATTGTAGGTACAAGTATGGATACCTTCACTATTCGTGTTGGTGTCTACTATATTGCTGGTGGTGCCAATAATGAGTGAGCCGGTGGCGGTTGTGGCCGGTGCTCTAATGACTCTACTGGGTGTACCAGTATATTTCGCGTTCATATGGACCCGACCACAGATTATTCAAAACTTGTCTAGTAAGTACATTTATCATCAGTCTATTAATAGCTCGGGGACAGACGGACAGGATAAATGCGGGTTGGTGGGTGTTAGTGACTGCAGATTAGAAATGAACAAAATTAGTAGCTTGTTTAAATTAAGGAATAAATAGTGTAACCAAGGCACAAAAACAGTTGCATACAGAAAGAAAATAACTTCAAAAATTTTAATTAAACATTATGTTTCTATCTATATTATATCGATGATCTCGATGGCGTAGTAGTGAGCGCATTCGTAAGTAATTTCGTATATAATAAGGGGCTGGTCATAGCATAGGTGATGGAACATTTATTGTCTCGGGTTCCTTCGTGTTTCGAAAAGTTAAATCGTTAGTCTTGGTTACATCTGCAGTCGTTAACGCCCACCAATCCGCACAAGGCCCGCGTAATGGTTTATGGTCCATTCTCCCTGTTCTCCCTCATTTTTTGCATGGAGAAGCCTAGTGCCCCAGCAATAAGCACATTACATAGGTTGATGTTGTGTAATATTGAAAATGATAGCCGATATATTCTTTTTTAAATAAAATGTCTATCAAATGGCATTTCTTAAGCCGTTGTACAAAATTTTATTTTGTCGGATCTTATATTAAAACTGGTCTTCAATCTCAAGATTCGCAAAGAAAGTGTGGTGTCCAAGGTTCTTACTAATATGTGAATAAGGCATATTTTTGTACTATTCCGTTACAAGTTTATCAATTTCCTTTACAGTTAAATTCACTCATACTTGCCAAAAGTTATTTTTATCAGCTGTGGAAGACAAAGAAGATTGAACCTTATTGATTTCAAGGTAAGGTAGAAATTACCAGGATCTGAACTCGAATCATAGCAATGTTTAACTGTAGATTAATGTTTTTATTGTATTTTATGGAGTTATGTAGTATTTTGTGTAATAGATGTTTCGAATATACGAACTCATTGTTATTTTAACTAAAATGTTAATTTTTATGACATACAAAATGTTTGTTTATACAAAATTTTAACAATTCCTTATAAAAATGAGTGTTGTGTTGAAACCAAGTATGTTTTTTTTACGTTTGTCAAATGTATTTAACTTAATTAAATTATAATATAGTTATTAGTATTACTTATATTAAAGTATTACTTATTTTTAAACTTTGTCGATGTGCCGACAAGGAAGTCTGGGGGCCACTTTGTGAATAATTCTCTAATTTTCATTTAGAATGTGATTGATTTCTAAATATATGTATTTATTTAAGCTTTTTGGCTTTTGTAATATGTATTATAATTAATTTACTTTATTAGATCTGTCGACCTCACATCATAGGCCTCCTCTAGTTCATTCCGGTGGTCTCTATTTCGACTAGAACTATATTATATGCCAGTAACGAGTAGCGGTCATTTCCAGTACATACTCCCGTCAAAGAAAACGTCTTTGTCTCTTGCATCTTCCATCTTTGAGGGTACTAGTTCGTGACCGTTACTAAATTTTTCTGTACCCTCACAAGAGGATACCTGACACATCATCACATCAACAAGGCTGGATTTTAGTTACTGGTCGCCAGTCAGTCTGTACGCTTTACATACTGAGCGTACTGCGTTTGTGTTATAAATAGATCGTGATAGCTCACTTAGTATTGTATATTGGTGCACAGTGTGACTCTTTAGTACACATTAAATAAATATATAGAGTTTTAAATATTCGAGTTAATGCAGATTCCTTTAAATTGTATAAAATATTAAGAACAAAGATCTTGAATGTCCATAAAATTCCTATAAGGAAGTTCATTTTCTTATAATCATTTTTTGAGTGTCTATCAATTACTGAGTGACTCAATAATACATTACTGAGTGACTGTTTGCATCTGGTTATTATTATATAAAAAAGGATAAATGATGCAACAGAAAGTAAATAAGTGCTTTTAAAAGTGTGTTTAAATATAATGACAGTGAATAAATCGTTTTTCGGGTTTGATTGTATCTTTTTGCTGTCATTCATTGAGTGAGATATTATAAATGTTACCATTTTTTTAACTATGTCTAGTAATCTCATTCTATTATACGTAGAATCTTGTGTGTATTTTCAAACTATCTTTTTTTTTTGCTCACTAATTATAGAGTACCTGTTTTTAAGTAGTGTTGTGATGATTTTTACTGTTTGGTGTGTCGAATACTGACAATTAATTTTGTGCTTTTAACGAGTGATTTAATAATTGGAAAATACATATAAACGTTTAGTTAAATCACTTGTATATGTGAAATAGTCTATTATTGTATGTAATAGCTATAAGCGGTAAATGCTTAAGACATTCGCGGTGCCTTATTTTTGTATGTGGGGTATAAACTGTAGTTACTTGTATGTAAATAGACCAATAATTCGCAGTAGGCCTGCTTCTTCTTATTAAACGATAGCATCAGGCGGGTAAAGCAGCTGGTATTGAATAAATAAACCAAGCCTTTTCATTTAACATACCACTTGAACTAGTAGCTTAATAAATTTCGACAAAAGATATATTTTTATGATTTAATTACAAAGTATAGTTTTCGAATTATCCCTTGAAACGCTGCTACTTGCTCTAATTGTCCTAATCTCCTTTCTTATAGTGATATAAAACTTGTATTGTTTGCCATATACATATTTTGATGTACTGAGTAGCTCTCTAGTTGTGTTTAATATTTTAGTATTTACTAATGTAACTGAATAGGAGACTCTTGAAAGCGTTTATAAAACATTTAAAATGGAATTTGATTCTATATTTTAATATCTTGTTTATTTCATTCATAAATAATCGTGCATGTATTTCTGAAAAAAAAAGACTGCAATTATGACCATACTTAGAGATCAATTAATTTATATAACGTTATTGAAAGTACCGAATTTTTGTTTTAGATTCACCACCATATCTGGGTACGTAGTTATTACCTTTAAATGAAATTTTTGAGACTTGCAATTAAGGTATTTTCAGCTCAGCTTAGATGCGTGAATTGTTGAAAAAATACATGTTTTTGTACACCATTAGTGCACTTAATAAACAAGGTTTACCGTCAGAGTAAATTTACACTAAAATTGCAATTTTAGTATTAGTCCAAATTGATATTATACAGAGAATAATAACACTGCATGAGTGTATATCATGACCTATGAGTGGTCGAAATAGACTAATATTGATCTGAACTTTTTAAAAAGATATGACATTGATCAGTTAGAAACGTTACTCATACTGAAAATAATTTTTAGTTTTTGCCAATTTATTGGGGCTCGTTTTCAACTATTTTGTAACTATATTAAGTGTTTAATGTATATAAGTAGCTATTTCATTAAGGGAGCATTTGTACAGTTACTACAAATCTGATGGCTTTTAGGTCCCGGGCTACCAATTACACCAAAGTTTATTTTCCTATATTTTATTAGGCTCGGGTGTATAACATAAAATGTTTAGCTATTTGTAATCAAAAATATATCCTAATCGTTTTGACCTTATAACATAAACACAACGTATAAGGTAATTACAGTTTAAATGATTAAAATAAGATAGTAGCAAAGGAAATTTTTTTGTTGAATACAAGTCTATGCGGTCTTGACCTTTTGGTAACGAGTATCGCCGAAGTAGGTAGTCATATTTTTTATTCTTATTGGCGACACATAGAATGTTGATAATTTTCTACGAATGTAATACCAAAATATGTTCGTCAAGCAGTGCCATCCCCTAACTAGAACAGCCTCTGAATACAATTCTAGCAGTGGTCTTGGACTGGCGTCAGCGCTGCAACACCACAAACGCTCGTATTAATTTCCGGAACTACGTAATATGTAAAATAAATAAAGTACTGATTGGTCAAAAATTAATTTCAAAATACAAAAGCTCAAGACGCCAGACTAGAAGTCGCTACCAAAATAGCTTTGGTAGTTTAGATATACAATTTTCGATGTTTATAAAATAATCGTGTCGTGTATATTGGAGCTTTCATTGTATTTGTATTATTTAAACGATGTTCAATAATCACAAAGTGATATTCTTGTACAGTTTAGTATTTAAACAATGTGAGGTATCAATGTACTTATGCTTTTTATATGAATGAATTAAATAACAATGAAAAAAGAAGGAAAAGGTTTGTTATTGACACCCTCCTTATCTAACCTATGTGAAATTTTATATTATAACTCATGAATAATAATTATTCATATTATTTATCCGAGCAAAATGTAGGCAGCAAGCCTAGCTTCATAATTTTGAATTACTTATAAGCGGAAGCCAGCTACTGTGATTTGAACTTTCAAATGCAAGAAGTTACGTTGATTTTTCTCGAATATAAATATAATTTTGACACATGTTGAATAGATACCAAATTGAACATAATATTTCAAAGCGCATTTTTTATTTAGTTTTCCACAAAATTTTCTTAACGATTGTTATTAGAACCGAGATCAACGACTTATTTAAGCTGGACCTCTCCATGCTTTAATTTTTACAATTTGCTACTGCTTTAAAGATCATATTTGGTTACTTTTTATAATGTAATATCCTTTTTTACCCGACTGCGCGACGCAAAGGAGGGTAATGTGTTTATCAGTCTATGTATGTATGTTTGTTTCTATGTGGCGTTCTAGAGACCAAATGCGTAGGCCGATTTTCATGATTCTTACGTCAATCGATTCTTCTTAACCTTGCGAGTGTCACTAAACAAAAATTCACCACAGCGACAACCAGACGCCATATTGTCAAAATGAAAAAAATAAAAATCAATGAACTATGTCGAGTGGGGTGTCGTTGAATAGGTATTTTAAAATAATCTTTGGTTTCCTTTTATCATTTTTCATTTTAAATAATAGTTTAGGATATATAACGATTTAAAGTTGTTTAACAAAATACTTTGTTTTTTTTTTAGTTTTTTTTTTAATTCGTTTTCGGTCGGGTTTTTTGTATTGTAGGGCGAATGCGTTACGCACCTTCCCGATGTTTGAACGCCGACAGGGTGTGTCGATCTCTTAACTGCTTGGAGCCAATTGAAGGCTAGCCAAAAAATTGTTTGTTGTTCGTTCTAAACCGCCCGAAGTACTCTCACTTTGAGAAGGGTACTCACTTTCCTCGAATGCTTGGGGAAACGGAATGAACTGCATCAGTATAATGGAGTATCCTAGTACCCAATAGTACAAAATTGACTTTTACCACTTTAATAGCAACTACAAGAGCCTTTTATTGTTATCAGCGTTCCACTAACAAGCCATCAATAAACTGTTCATTATTTTGTTACGATTTCACTAATTGCCGTCTACAGAAGGTACTGGGTCAAAGCCTCCAATCATGTGGGCGATTGGAGCTGTGTTCTTAGCAATATGTGTTGCCGAGGTAAGAATAAATCTTATTAAATAATAATAACTAATTTTAATCTTAAGACGTTACATAACACATGTATTTACTAGAAAACTTTTATATAATTTTTGTTAAGGTAAATGTCATATGCCACTATATCTCTAAAGTTAATATTATATTCTTTAGAAAATATATGAAAACACACCTTTTAAGAACATATTGATCACGCAAAAGTGATATCAGAATTCCTAAAAATTGGCAAGCATGTTTTAAAATGTTGAGAAAGCGAAAGGCTTATAAGTACCCAAGTGAAGACCGTATCTTATGGGGCGGTCGGTTCCTTTTGCCTACCCCCAATGAGATCCGACGTGAAGATATACTAGATAAATATAAATTTTAACTTTTATGATAAAATATAATGTAGATATAATGTTAAAAAAATATACTTGTTTTATGCATCTGGAAAACTATTCATTTAATGATATATAGATGACTGACAAACCTGTTCCAAAAGCTCCTATTTTTGTGCTCTCTTCCTTGTTAAGTCAAGAGCGGATACGAGAACAAAATATAATAGTTTGCTAAAATTTAAGAATCTTAAATTTTAAACTAACTTTTACAATCAAATCAGTCACGTGCTTTTAGTTGATATCAGAAGCCATAAAACTAACCAGCATGTATGAAAAAAGTAATGAAAGTGGATACACTGTGGTGTTCGGTCCTCCCTGTCTACCCCGCAAGGGATACGGCGTGAAGATATAGATAAATAGATATGTATATATTAAAACTATGAACATAAACAATTATAACGAGAGTATAACATGTATTCTTTTGTTAACAAATCATTTGAATAGGGTTTAAGTGCGCGGCAGCACTTCAACAACAAGACGGCACACGAGTTGACACCGCCACCGGACGAGCTGGTGCCTATGCTGCCCGATGAGGGCTTCCAAGTGTCCACCGTTATCGCAGGCCTCATGCCCGATTCCTTCGGCGAGATGTTTAACTTCCTTGATGGTGACAGTTTCGGAATAGGTTCGTACCATTCGTCTAAATATATATATACTAGCTGTTTTCCCGCGACTTCGTCCGCGTAAATTGTAATTATGCTAGCCGAGTATGATGTAGCTTCCCGTAGGTGAAAGAATTTTTTAAACTGGCACGCTAGTTTCGGAGTCTTTGCATTAAAAACAAGCAAATCCTCTCCTCCTTTATAATATTAGTATAGAAATGGCAAGGGTGACTGATTCACCACCGTACAGCTCAAACTGCTGCTTATTATGGATCGATATCTCCAATCTGAAATAGTTATTGCAACTAAGTAGAGGATTACTAATGAAGAATTTTGAAAAATACAACCCCCAAGCGTTTAAACAATGGTTTAAATTGACATTTATCATCCTAGTGAGTGAAGATGCAAGCGGAAAGGTAGTTTATAAAACAGAAATACATACTAAGTGGTAGGCCGGTTTATACACTCATTTCAGTATGACCTATGACCTTAATCAAAGTTTGTTTGCATAGTGTTATTTTGAGTCTGTCAAAGACTTTGTGTTCATTAAAAAATACACAGATTGATTCTCAAAGAGATGATTTTTATATGTCCACCTTATATACCATTTTATATACATATGTCAGGTCGATTGTTGAAAAATATTGACCACGTTTTTTTTTAAATTTTTTGCGTAATCATTATAGTACGTCGATACATTGAGTTAAAATGTCAAATAAAGTAAAAAGAAACACATATCTAATCTATTATCTGACTGACGAACTAAATAGAACTTTTTTTTTGTATCCAGTCGCCCTATTATAAAACCGACCTTATATCATAAGAAAGATTCATGATAGCTTAAAAATGTCCATTTCTGAAGGAATCGTGCTCGATACATAAACGACCTACCAAAAGTGATAAAAAGTAAAAGCGTCCTCTTTGCAGACGATGTAATAAAATAAAGAAATTAATGGAATTTCGAACTAAAAAAAAAACTTTAAATGTTAATTTTATTTACAAAAAACATAATTTAGAATGTATAGACAGCTTAACATTACTGGGAATAAACATTGACACGACTATTCGTTCGAAGAGCTATTTATAAAAATTGCTTAGCAAATTTTCGAGCTTTACTTAGGGGAAGGTGGCCTTAAACGGGTAAGCTAAGCGAGAATGTAAAAAAAAAACGTCAAATTCTCATGAATCCTTAACTTAATTTACATTAATACAAAGGTTATTTATCAAAGTATAAAATAAAATATCAATTGATTTTTTTTTATGAAACATATATATTTTGTATGAAAAATACAAAAGGTCTCCAAAAACCCGTTTTGCCCGTATATTGGCCAAAAACGGGTAACCCCCTCTGGGCAAAACAGGTAAGCTTAGGGCAAAACAAGTACACTTTTTTTTCTAAACGGTTATACCTTCTTAATGACTTAACATAATATGAAAATAACAAAATAAACTATTAAATTCTATTTTCATCACAAAACTTAAGTAAAAAAAATAATTCGTTACTTAAGTTTTGTGATGAAAATAGAATAAGCTTTTATTTCTTACTTTTTAAGCAGTCTTTATGTTTGGCTTAATTTTAAGATAAGATTCGGTAATTTAATGAACCTAAATGTAATTATAGTCTCATAGAATCATTCTTTAATGTCTTATTTTGAAAATCTATATCAATTTATGAAATATAAGTTCAAAATAATAACAAACATTTAAATCAACTATATCTACTGTAACAAGTATATAGATTAATATCGAACATCGTTACTTAAGTCTTCATTCTTGATATAAATCGCAAAAATAAGAGTCTACACCTGAGTCAAAAGTACATGCTTCGTGGGCCCATTCCTGTGGCGAAACTACAGGGTGGGAAGTTGGCAAAATGCCCTTCCAGCAGGAGGCTGCTGGAAGGGCTCCAGGTCATAGGAGAATCCTTACTCCTGACATTTATTATTATAAAATTAGTAAAAAATACAGAATATCCGATGAATTTGCCACGGGCCTCCAACGGTATAGTTACGCCACTGGCCCATTCATTAAAATTACCATATGGATCCAGTCTTCCACAGGTGGACAAATATGGATTACCACAAGCAAAACAATAATACTTAATTTTTTGCTTCTTTTATTGTTTTTTTCATTAACTTTCTTTGTTTGACTAGTAGCTGATTTATTATTGCCGTTTTTCTTTTTTCCAATCGATACCTTAATTTGTTTCTTTTTATTTTCTTTCTCTCTTCTTTCATTTTTGTTGTTCTTTCATAGGTGTACTGGTTTTAACTTCAGTTTTTTTTTGGGCTTAGTGTTGGCAAAGGTCTTTTTCTGCAAGCTTAACGTGAGGAGTGAGGACGTCAGGAGAAGATACTGGACGAAGTAAAGTAGCATTCACTGGTGTAGCACACGTACCCATTTTGCCCTACCCGTTTTGCCCAAGAGTATCTTGCTTAGTTAAATAATAATAGCCCCGAAATGGATATTGATACAACAAAAGAAATTGTGGGATTCTACAGTCAGATAGAGGTATATTAAAATGTCAATAACAACAATCCAATAATTATAAACATTTTCGAGTAATTTAAAGAGACTTACCTTGCTTTTTACTAACAAAACTACCAAAAAACTTTCAATACGCACACCTGCGCTATGACGCGACTTTAGCGCCCTAGCGGAACTGTTTGAAGATATTCGGTTGGTGACATCTCTCGGCACACATACACATCAACACTCAAGTATGACGTAGAAGCGTACAACTACCTACCCGTTTTAGGCGGGCCACCCGTTTTAGGCTAGTTTCCCCTACGCACTTAATCAGTTAAACAGATCCACTGAATTGAAAAGAGCAATGATTGCGTACTATGCCTAAGCACATTCACGAATAAATAAAGGGATAGTTTTATGGGGAATAAGCAGCATTGACATAATGTAGATGATATGGAAAATTGTAGGTCACACTTCATAGAACTAAACATTTCTAAGATAAGTTTGTGTTGTCTTCTATGAAAAATATTATTTTCCTATGTAATCCAGGACCTATGCATGAATTTGTGTACGGGTGGCAAGCGATAGTGAACACAATGAGTATGAAAAATAACGTCGAAGTTCGCAAGCGTGCTGGCCTACAACGTTTTGCTCTAGCGGGCATAAACGGCATAACGTTGATATCTCACATTGGTGTTACGGAAATTATGATCAACGGTACGAGAACATACTGCTTTGGTGGCGTCTCTAGACCTCCGGGCAGGAGGAGCGTGATATGTAAGGTAAGTTTAATCGTGAGGTGGCTTTCGCAGCCATCTCAATCTCGAGTGCTGAATACTATTAGTTTCGTGTCCGAGTGGCTTTTAGGTCGTGTGGTTATCGACGTTTATTTTATTTTAAACTGGGTAGGGTTTAAAATGAAATAAATTAAAAATAACGTCTACGCGCTAAGGTTTCATATCAAGTGCAGAAAATTTACAGATTTGATTTGTCGTGCTGTGTACAGTATGACAGTACGGTAGGGACAGTATGATTTTAGTTTGAAAATATATTTTCTCGTATATTATACTCCGAGGTAAACGCAATATCAAGTTCCTGTTGTGGTTGGAAAAAGTAGTCGATCCGGTCCTATTGCCACCCCGGACCTCCGTTTAGGTAAGTCCGCCACTGGTAACGATACCATAGATAATGTAATTTAATTACTGACGATTTAGCGATACTATTGAACGATAGCAATTGTTGCAACCTCTTATACATTTTCAGGGTGCGATGTATCAAGAAGGTAGATTCACATGTAAAGTGCCTTACCTCAGATATCCGACCGTACTCGGTTATAGATATTGCATCAATAAATATGCAGCTGTTGCTACAATGGACGGCACATATAAAAGTATGTCTGTATTTGTAATATTAGTTTATTTCAGTTTATCGATATTCATTATAAAAATACTAGTTACCTCGGTGGCGTGGTGGATAAACGCCGCGACCAGCGATCTTTGCTGCTAAGCAACTTTCGCAGGGGTCGATCACGGGAGGGGTGACCAAAAAATATTATCTCGAACTACTCTGTGCTTCAGCAGGTACGTTAAGCCGTTGGTTCCGGCTTCATTTGCAGTCGTTTCAATATTCTCCAATCCACGTTAGGCTAGCATGAAGGGTCAAAGCCTATCCTCCTTAACCATCCATAAGGAAGGCCTGAGCCCCCGAGGACGTAAAAGAGCTGATGAAGATGATGACGATTAGTATAAAAGTCATTTTCAGCTGTCTGTACGCTGCGACCTTTTGCTGATGATACTCGAGGGCAAATTATATTTCACCAAAATCGATTTTTATTAGTATATTATTACAGCAACGTATTGCGCTCGAGGTGAATCTATTCCCAAGTTCCATTACGACTACATCTGCGAGAGAAGGGACATTAAGATAAAGAGAATCAACTTGACTGATCCCAATGAAAGGTTCAACATTCGTAACCCGGTCGTGCGCAGAGCGGAATATTACAGAGCGCCATATGACATATTGAAAGCCTGCCCGGATTGGTGAGATTTACATTTAATATGCACAAATTTATTATTTATTTTATATAGGAAATTAATTAATATTGTCCATTGAATTCAAAGGGAAATAAAAAATGAATACGTGATATCAAAGGCTTTTTCGTATAAATACGAATATAAATATAAATTACGTCACATTTTGGGGACGGCGAGTCAACGAAGTGTAACGTTAGAACAATATATTATAGAATTTGTATTGACAAATTTGTTTTGAAAAATTGGAGGGTGTTAAAAATTGTGAATTTCGTGCTACACAAACAAGCCAACAATAAAATATATACAATATCCAATTACATTTTGAGATAGTATTAAATATATTTTATGCTCTAATCATTAGAGCATAAAATAATGACATATTCATTACATTAGAGTCTAATGTAATGAATATGTCATTATTACTCACACCGTAATATGTTTTTATTTATATATTATTTATAGGTACGGATGCAATCTTCAAATATCTCCCGAGTTACTGCACCAAGAGTTGCCAGCCGCTCTAATGGACGCCAATGAAACAGCATTCGTGGGCCACGGTGGGAAATATTGGCTAGCCCTTTATTACACCCAGGTAAAATATTAACATACCATACAAGAATATATTTAAATATTTTCTATACGGAAAAACTTACATCAATATTGTAAGACAGATATAATTCTTAAATATTTTCCATTTCGTTTGATTCTTATTCTTAATTTTGTTTCAGCTGTCAACTTATGCCATTTATTTCCAAGCCCACGGTGAATATCCCTGGCAATCCAACAGGCCCATTGTGTCCGTTGATAAAGGTACAGTAACAAAACACTATGATTCTATGATATTTTTGTGATCTCAATTAATTTTTCATCATTATCATCATCAACCTATTAAATTACCATCGCTGGTGTATGTATTCTTATTCTGTCCATTTGAGGGAATTAAATAGACAGAACATGCTATAACTCACTACGCGGGCCCAGTGAGGATTGCTGGATGTTAATGACTAAGATGGAGCCTAGAACAAAGGCTTAAGGTCCTTTCCGAAACAAGAAAGTGCTCGTGATGATAAATAAAATGGCTAAATCCTACAACCGCCTTTGCGAGCTGTTTGACCTCTACATTGCATCGCTAACAATTGCACCAACGCATTAATAGCCAATGACGATGACTTAGTACATATATTTGATCGTATATATTTTACAGGTGGCATTTGGGAACAGCTTCTGAAGGCCAATATTGGTCCCGACATGAATTTGCACTATAATTTGAATGGTATCTACAACAGATACCCTGGATCCGCGCCTGTCGCGCCAGACCTATTGAGAAATGACGGACAAGTAAGTAATATCTGACCGTTGGAATAGTTGGAATCAAAATCAAGAGGAAATATGGGAATATCTGAATAATGAAGCTATATATTTTTCTTTCTAAAAATAACATTAATATTTGCTTTGGTGTCGTGTATTGTTCATAATATTGTCGAACGAAGCAACACATGACTAGCAGAGTAAATGTACTTGTGGATGACAAGTACATATGTCATTCAAAATAATAGTCGAAACGGTACAGATAGACTGTTTAGAATCGATGACCACAAACGTATATATTAAAGGGCCTATGGTTCAAGTATTAGATTCTTATTTATCTGAAACGAAATATGTAAAGCTTCTAACTGACTTGTCGTTGTCTACAACTACTAACTCACATAGCACACACTTTTATAAAAATATTACATACTAGGTAGCAAGCGTTGGACAGAGGCTTTATGTTTGGATGTTTGAATATTAATAAGGTTTTATTTTCAAAGTATATTTCTTTTTGTTTGATGATCTGTTAACGAGTGTCAGCGAATGGTTAGAAGAAGCTTGACTTAAAGTGAGGCCTCTACTGGGGTGTCTACTCTACACGACAATAGAGATGATGACAAATTTTTGTTTGTTTATCCATCAGGTAGATTATTGAAGAATATTTAACATGTATTTTTTGCACAATCATTAAAATACGATATATTGAGTTGAAATGTCGCATGACGTCACACTTATGTATATTTTCTACAAAACGTGACGTAGCGAGCCCCCATTGCCTAACTTTAAAACCTAAAATCTAAGCAATTTCTTGTTTAAATTGAAGCAAAAAGAATACGTAACTTATATTTTTTATTATCTGACTAATGGATTAAGTATAAGTAACATTTCTTTCTTTTTACCCAGTCATCATCCCTTTTATCGTTCGCACGTCTGCGTATAAATTATTTATGAAACAAGGAAAAACCGTCTAACTTTACGGTGAAAATCCGACAAATTGGCTAATATTACTGATATATTACCATCATAATTAACATTTTGTTAAAATTGTTCATCTCATTTTAGGTACAGCCAGCTAACTTCCGAACGGACACTCGAGACTCGGCTCCTGAAGACATTTTAATTGGAAATGTCCATGTTCCGGATGCTGCAGGTAATTTAATGTGTAGTGTATGTGTTTAAATTAATGTGTGTGCAATGGCCGAGGAAACTTCAGGACTTCAGCATATCTATCACATAACCACATTGCCTTCGAATTGGTTGACATTGGATTCAATCCAAATGTATAGTAGATGGTTAAGTGTGATTGATTCAACTCGATATAATTAACGTATTCGCTCTATCTCATAATACAGTATTGAATATTTATTGAATCCAATATCAACCAAATCGACGCCAATTTATGCGTATAAGAATAAGGAATTTTTACCGTTCTGATTGCCTCCCTTTGGTAAAAAACTTTTAGACCTTAGACTTAGAATCGTAACACATAGTCGTTGGCGTGTAAATATAGTGAAGTAGTTAAGGTGACTACACTACCTGGCTAACATTGAAAGTGGCTCCTACAATTTTATAAAAAGGCAGTGTCAGTAACAAAGACAAAGCTCCGATTCTAAGACGAGTAGCTAAAGCCTAAAGATATTATGGATTATCAGAGACAACGATGGTATCACAACCAGCTTTGGGCCCAGTGGGCACGCGCCCTGAGCCCCTTGGGCACGCGCCCAGGGCCCCGTGATCTATATGGGCTCCCTAATCCCTACTTGATTACCAAACCACAGTTAACATATGACCATTTGACCAACATTCTTATCTACTTAATATTAATCTTTATCTATATATATAAAAATGAATCGCAAAATGTGTTGGTAAGCGCATAACTCAACAACGCTTCGACCAATTTGGCCAAATCTTTTTTTAAAATGTTCGTTGAAGTTCAAGGATGGTTTTTACGGCGAGAAAAATTAGAATTATTGCTGGAAAAACCCTAAAAATAGCCCTTTTCTTTTTCCCATACAAATGATTTGTAACTAAAACGTAGTCAATTTGAGCTTTATTGCTATGGTATAAAGTTCATATTAAATTACAAGCACTCACTGTTGTCTAAGCAATGTAGGTGTGTTCCTAACGTCAAAGATCATATCTATCAAAACAATGTGCGTGTGTGCGTTGGAGCACAGAATACATAGTTGGAGGAGTTTCGACAGACTTCGTCCTGTCAAAAAGATTTGTAATGTGGCAGTTTTTTTGCCTACGTATTTAAAAAAATTCTCCTGAACAGAACCGTCACCCTGGTGATAGGGCGTTGTGAATAAAAAATAATTAAATAAAACATATATAAGGATTTAAAAGTAAGTAATCGCTTTATTGTTAATCATGTGAATCATAATTATTATTGCAATGTATTAATAGTAATAGTATTAAATATAGAAAAAAGAGATTTTTATGATCATAAAAACACATTACACACAACAGCATTATAAAAGTAAACTATTCGAATTAAAAAAATATATAAACATTCTCAAGGAAAAATGCTGGAAGAATCCATCTACCTGTACCCCGGAATGGGACTCGAACCCATTCGCGATCCAGGGACTGCTCTAACCAATGAGCTATCTAGGACCCAACAGCTTTGCTACTACAGAGCGTATTTTCATCAATGTTCCGGCAATACATGTAATGACGTGGAAACTGATGCATTTTATCTCGCGTGCCGAAACTAATACAAAAGAAACGCGAGTTTCGGAACGCGACATTAAACTCCTCCAACTATGTATTCTGTGCTCCAACGCACACACGCACATTGTTTTGATAGATATGATCTTTGACGTTAGGAACACACCTACATTGCTTAGACAACAGTGAGTGCTTGTAATTTAATATGAACTTTATACCATAGCAATAAAGCTCAAATTGACTACGTTTTAGTTACAAATCATTTGTATGGGAAAAAGAAAAGGGCTATTTTTAGGGTTTTTCCAGCAATAATTCTAATTTTTCTCGCCGTAAAAACCATCCTTGAACTTCAACGAACATTTTAAAAAAAAGATTTGGCCAAATTGGTCGAGGCGTTGTTGAGTTATGCGCTTACCAACACATTTTGCGATTCATTTTTATATATATAGATATTCGTTCTAGGCTCCTTGAAATAATTTTGCCTCTAAAGTTTGCCATACTTTCATCAATTTTTTTAAATTTCTTTGATGCTCGGCCAAAAAATAATAAAAAAATACTTTTATGCACGTGTGCAGTAAAGGATTTCAGTACATTTTTTTTAACACGTGTTTAAAGACTCACTTTCGATGTTTACAATGGATTAAAAAAAATAGGAGCAACTGCATTGAAAATTAATTTATAAACTTGAAAGCAAACCGGAAGGGTTGTCATGGAGAAATCAAGAAAGTACCGTAGCGTAGCGTCATCTAGTTTGATTTGGGGAACTAATTTTTTTTTTAATACCTCCTCATTGACGTACTTCTGACCAAGACTTGCAAAAGTATTTTCTTCGTCGTCTTCTAAATTAGATTGCCAAAATATGGTAATTAATTGATTGTCTTTTAGAGCTGTCAATAAGAGATTTTTAGCCCGGTCTAGAACTGGAAAGAAACAAAACTGGTAGAAAATATGTTTTTTTTTTACCAGAATACGCTAACATTGACCGTTTAGAACATGCTGATGGCCAAATATTAATAAAAATTAATTAAAAATATAAATGTCCAGAGTAGTTACTAGTATTAATACAAAAAATTTCACCAAAAAATATATTGATATTGACAAAATGAGAAAAATATGTAATAGTGTTTACATGAAATACATTTCTTTATCTGTAAAAAAAGAAAAGTAATCTAAACGAGAATCACCAAGAGTACAAAGATATAAATAAATTAAACTAGCCTCTCTCATAGCATTTAACAATGCCACGATATATTTTGACAGAAAACCGAGAAAACTGGTCTCCACACTAATGAAAGCAGTGTTGCCATAACGTAAACCATATTCAGCGACCAAACGTCAGTGTATACATGCGTGGGCGCGAAATTTAAGATGATCGAAAATATTTTATTCCTGTAGTTATTAGCACAATGGGTCTTAAGATCAAGTCGACGGGGCCGTCACTGCAAAGTCTATTCTATTTTGTTCTAGCATTAGTACCTTGAACCTCAAGACGTAAAAGTAAGCATATTTCATTACATTGTTGATATTTAACTTCACAGGTGAACCGGGATCTGGCGGATACAAATTCATTCATGACTCACAAATACAAGCAAACTTCGAGCACGGGAAGAATTATTGATGTTGTATTCACTGTTATAATAAAAATAATATTATTGTAAATTTTATTTTTATTCAGATAAGCCTTTATAAAAATCTATTACACTAATATATGTAATTTATTAGTGTAATAGATATATTAAAATAATTAAAGTTATTTTAAAATGTGAGAAACAATACTTAAAGGTATTATTTCAAATATTAGATATATATATTGTTAGTAAGAATTGTTGCCACAGCTCGCTCTTGCAAAGTGGTAAACTGCTTCCATCAAAATTGCGGACTTTAATAATCTAAACTTATATGTATAAACGAACCGCTGAAATCTGTCATCATTGACCTTTATGCATTTCTTCAAATTATACATTTCACATGTACATTTTTGGATAATATTGTAGATTTCTTTCATTCTATGCTTTGTTAAATTATGGTCACCAAAAGAGCTGCAAAAGCTTCTTGATAACTAGTTTTTTATGAGAGAAAGCGGCCTGAATTATTCAATAGAGGGGGGGGGGGTTTCATCTTGATAACGCTATAGACCTCACATATCTTTTGCCACTCAGCAAAAATAAGAGTTTGTCTGTCCTGAACTTGCACCATCAGATTTCTACCTGTTTTGGTCTTTTCAGAATTCTTTAGGCAGTGTCAGGTTCACATCATTCCATTATTGCTGCTGGAAGCTATGATGTAGCATTAGGATTGGTGGTATTTTTTGCAGCGAGTTTGTGGTAGCTTGATTCAGTAAAGTGTTATCTAAGCCTGAAAATAAACTGTTGTGTTACCAGAAGAGAATTTCAAGCTCTAGTAAAAACATTGCAGCATTTTAAAAAATATATACTGGGACGAAAATTTCATCTTCGAACTCATCATGGTGCGTTGAAGTGGCTAGTTTGGGAATTCAGAGGGACAGGCGGCCAGACGTATTAAGTTATTACAAGAGTTTGATTTCGTTATAAAAAATCGCAGTGGCCAGTCCCATGGAAACGCTGATGCACTTTCAAACACTGCACCAGGCTAGAAGCAAAGGAGACAATGCCCTTAAAACCTTAAGCAACCGCTAACGGCGCATTTCAGTGAGGACTGAAGGCATTCCCTGTTGAAGATGATACCGATTTACGGTTAATCGTCGAATGGTTCAAGGCTGGTGGAGTGAGGTGGCTGCATTGGGATAGCCTGGTTATGCAATACGGGATACTGTGCTGTTAATGAGAAAATGCCCAGGGAAATAATTGTTACATTTAGATTATTGCTTGTGTGTGATTCTTGAATCAAGATACCAGATGACCTCAAGTTATACCACCATGGATGTTCTGGAGGTCAAATAGGAGTAAAAGGGATTCTGCTGAAGATCAGAAAGAGATTCTACTTGATTCTCTGCCGAGATGACACGGAGGATTGGTGTCATAAATATACTAGTGGTGCGGCTATCACACTGGTAATAGAATAAAGGATCTCACACCCGTAATAGGGGTGCACAAGTGGTTTATAATATTGGAGTAACGTAGGAACGGATAGCGTTGGGTGTGGCAAGGCCGTTTCTGAAAGACGAAGTGGAAACAAGTAGTTTCTCGCCGTTAAGGACTACTTTACGAAATGGCGATTTGCGTTTTGGCGATCCCCAGTCAAGAATCATTAACAGTCGCTAAGAAACTGGTTTACCTAGTATTCTGTCCATTGGAAATACACAGTAAACAAGGAAGGAATTTTGAGTCACAAATCTTCCAAGAAACATACCATGATGAGTGCTCATAAAACCAGAACCACCTCATATCACCCACAGTCCGATAGGATGTTGGAACATTTCAATCAAACCTCAGAGCGTCGTCTGGCTAAAGTAGTACTTTCGTATCGGAGTGCTGTATATGAAAGCACCAAGTATTAACAATCATTATGTAAAAATACAATGCCGTTTTTCAAACATTCGGCATGGGTCAGGCTCGTGGATATTGGTGCATTACCCAATGGCGTGATTCTTGTGAGACATTTGCCTCGTTTCCTTCTGCTCAGGTACATTAGTTAACCACACCAGTCATACCTCTAAGGTAAATTAAGATCTTCGAGATACAACTGATGATTTATCAGTGAAACAAAAAAAAACTTTTTTATAGGCTTTCCTTGCAATTCGATATTGATGAGGGATGGCATTTCTTCAGTTTTGGAAATCTGTATTAATGAATACTTTGCTATGACCACGCAAACCATTATCCACATTTTAAAAGAATTCAAGATAAACATAGTTGTTAAATTTACAAAGTTGTTGTTTTTATCTTAATCGTGAAAAACTTCCACTACAATTTATTCTGAAATACATAATCGCAACAACTTTCACTTTTTTAACTTTTGGAATGTACAAAATATTAATTAAAAATACTAATTACTAGTCATTGCCATGACACTTCAAAAGGATGCTAGTAGAAAATGTGTGAACAAATTGCCTTGATAATAATTAGTACTATTTTTTTGGGATAATTTCATATTAACGAAATTAATGTGATTATATAATAACTTAGAATTTTTAAAGTTACCATTGAAATACAAATGGTTAATTTAATTTTAATTGAACGATATTTTTTTATAATGGCAAGATGAAAGAAGGAGACAGACGGCCTCCGTTGTGACTATCATTCTTGGCTCGGATTAGCTTCTGTACAAAGAGCCATTAAACGTATACTTTAATTTATAGTGAAAAGGTTCATTTTTGTAATTACAATTATGCGTAGTTATAAGTCCTGTTGAAGGTACTAAGTCCATGATAATTCCTGGAACAAAGACTAAAGTATAATATTCCTCATTCTATTAGAGAGTACTAATAGTACATAATGAGGAAGTATTAAAAAAAAAGTTAGTTCCCGAAATCTAACTAGATGTCGCCACGGTACTTTCTTGATTTCTCCATGACAACCTTTCTGGTTTTCTTTCATATTAAAAAGTTAATTAGTATCAAAACTTAATAAACAACTCATATTCTATTTATACTTTTTCGTATTTGTATTGATATATAAGTTTCCAACTTTTCAAATTTCAGTTTTTTTAATATGTTAGTTAATAGGAACGGAGATGACTGTCTTTGGTCCATTCGTCTCCTGCAAAAATCAACTTTTGCTAGAGTCGCCATCTAGTTGAGGTGCTTTTTAGTGCTGTAGTTTTTTTTAATACTTCCTCATAAAAAATTGGATGTGTGGTCAATAAAAAAAAATCTTTTCAAAATTTAGATATAAAAAGAAAGACAAAAAGCGAACAAAAAGCTTTAAAAAACAATATTTTGAAATTCAATTTACTTTTATTACATAGATATTGAACCACCTGGCGACTTCTATTTGGTTCTAAGAATTACTTTTTCTGCATTTTTTATGTTATTTCATCTAGATTTTATTCATATTATGATAAAAGATATTCTATTTTCGAATATTAGTTTTGTCTAATCATTAAAACATAACTAAATTATTATTATATTTAGTTTTATTCTTTATATATTATCCTATTTATTATTATTCTTATTGATAGACCATTTAAAACATAATTTGGCTAATGACGGTTTGTGATTATTGCTCAAAGCCTAAAAAGAAATGTAAAAAATATACCCTTTGCTCTTTGCTGCGTTTATTATCTGTGCTTACGTCTGACATCTTTCTTTGTGCAATTTCTGTTGGGTCGCTCGTGAAATATCCCGTTATTTCCCTTTCGTAACTTCTTCTAACAAAGGCATTATCTATTTGTGACGGTCGGTCGTGGTTATTAGAGCAAGAGTTAAAAATCCGCAAACGCTAGGTTCAGTGACACTGCCACGAAAGAATTTATTTTAATCGTTTCTTTATTATCGATTTTAGACTTCGTGTGAAAAATATATGTATAAATGAAGTTCGTTTATTAGTAAGAACGAGTGTTTGGCATACAAGCAGCAAGATTTTTGTGTCACGGTCCAAACCAAGGTGTGTATTGTCAATTTTTACTGTGTCGCGGAGTGTCCAACTTGGCTAAAAGGTGCCTCTTTGTGACGTAAATACTTCGATATTTCTGCTTCTTACTGCTCGATGATCTGTTTTCGTACGCTATCTATCAGAAGCTCTCTTCATCGTATCTATTTATAACATGTGTAATTATTTTTGTTACTAACTTGATGAAAGCTACCTACCAGTAATGATAAAGATGTCACTCATCAACATACATCAATTTTTTAAGTGATTACAGAAAGTACCTTTCTTTACTGATGCTCTGATGAACAAGACATATGTATATAGAACAGTAATGATAATTTAATATTAATCTAAAAATATACCACAACATCACCCTGCATAGTTAAGAAATTTAACTATAACAAAATACCTGTTTTACATCATTGAGTCATCAATTTCAAAACTAAACTGATAAAAACTAATTTACAATTTATGTTGACATCATTTTATCAATAATAATTAATATTCTTTATTAACCTTCTACTTCTAACTTGAAATTACTGTTTGTTGGTACTTTTGTGAATATTTGTATTCACATATTACACATAATCCTCTCACTAAGAGGTATTAGTAAAATTAAAGCTTTTACTGGTGTTTTTTTTATAATGTTTAATATTTATTAGATTTTATTAACCACAGTCATAAGTATTTCATCTAATCATATGAACACAGTTTTCTTTTTCTATTAAGCATTTTTGCAAAGTAGAAATTGAAATGCATTATCTTATAGACAACTACTTTCTTATTATGCACTGAAGGAGCAAAAGGGTTCAATGTTCCTTTAATTAAGTTTAGACAAGCACAATTTAATAAATGAAATATGTAGAAAATATGTACACTTTAATAAACAAGATAACATGGCTATAATTGACAAAAGTGTGTAATACATTTTATTATAGAAATCAGAAACATCAACTGTTTTGTGTTTTTAACAGTAACAATAACAATTACTTAAAATAATAGTCTATTTAAAGTCATGTCTGTTGTTAAATATAATAGTTAAGTTTGTTACAATTGATTTTAGTAGGGAGTACAAATAAAAAAAATAAAAAAAATCCAATCTGTGGAGAATCTGTATGGGAGTCTGTAGAGTTAAAGATGCATTAAGAATCTGGGACAGTGGAAGACAACTCTATACTAATATCAACTATCATTTTGTTAGTTGTAAAGAACACCTATTGTTCATAAGGACCAGCATCAGCCTATTGATCTCCCCATCATTGAGGCACAGGCCTATGACCGAGCATGCAGCCCTAGTGCAAATTAGTAGATGATAATGACTGCAGATGCAGCTGGGATTTTTATTAAAAATGCTTCAAGTTTTATGATCTGCTTATCGCTTTCTGTATTAAGGTAGGGGGGTCCCTTTATATTGTGCTTGATTGCTGTCAGATCTTGAACAAAAACGTTATTGAAATGTTGAACTATACCTTAATAGCTATCCAACAATTACATTATAAGGAATCACCTATGTTTACTTTGTTTTTTACAATCTTGTATTTATTCTTTTAACATAATTAGTCTGCATGTATAATAAACTGATTGAGTCATTATTCAGACTGTTTTATTGATGAACTGTGAACTAGGTAAACAAGTATTACAACAGTGATATTTATAACCTCTGGGGCTAGAGATGAAAATATGAAAAAATACAATGAACAAAATTTCATATTTTTAAAGAGCCACTTTAGAAAACACAGTATTTTAAATAACTTGAGATATTATTTAAAAGAAACAACTAAATATCTTTCATGCAGGCATAGTCAGTATATCTTAATCAACTATGGATCTACTATACAATTGAAATGGTTTTGATTGTAATATATATTTTTTCTAAATGGAATTTAAGAGCTGCAATTTTACATTTAAAGAGCCACTTGTTGCTCGCAAGCCATATAAAGCTCATTAAAAATTTAAAATCCCACCGTTGATGTCTTACATTTGTTCTCAGAGTGAGCCGTGTCTTGGGGGAAAAGCACCCCGGGCGCTACGGTGGCCCCAGATACACCGGCGCCAGCGCCCCAGCCTCCGGGTGAGTGCAAATTTTTTTTTAATTTCATTATTATTTTTTTAATTCTTACATGTTTGATCTACTATTAGGAATCATTATCATATATCATAATATGTACAACCATAACCAATCATAATAAAAAAACCGTACATACTATATCACACGTCAGACACTTGTTTATTAAATATCGGATTTTTGAAACTGAAAGGATTTACATGTTACAGGTGAGGTGAGTTTTTTAAATTAATAATAACTTTTAAAGGTATGACAATGAAATTTGTGCATTATTTTTGAGCTTTTGCAAAAAGACAGGAATTAATAGATTGAATATTTCAAATTAACTTTAGCCCTATTTAATTTCGTTTAAATTCATTATTTTTTACTCATTTTTTCCATGGATTAATTTACATTTTTATCTAATTGTAAATATTTTATTGTAAAAGTTATTCTTAGTTAAAAAGTAGCGTGTAAAAATATAAATAATAGTTGGCTGACTAGACCCATTAAAACCGGAGTAATATCTTATTGAATGTTAGTTCTTATTTTTCGAACGCTAACGTTGATTAATTTTCTCATTGCATTATTTTTATTAGTATTACGGTAATAATAATAATGACATATCTTTTTAAAATCCTCGTAATGAGCTCTTTAATTTAATACCCAATATTGTAGTATTTGAAATAAAACTTTTCATAAAGTATAATGTTTATTTAACGTCCCCTTAGAAAATCTGACGCGCTCGACATAATTTTGTTTTCATTTTCAGCCTTTACATACGACCATCCAATCATGAAAGCAATCAGATTAACATCCGTACATCTTTTTAAATGCGTAGGACATGGAAGATATCAGTATCTGACGCGCTCGATTATGTCCAAGCAACAGTTATTTTACATTTTTTTTTATCTTTAGCCGCTCCCCTCACAAATGAAAGGGTTTATATTATATGTCATTTTTTTCATCATCTCAACCTCGCAAACCAAAATGTCTCTATGACGCTCGAGTAAAATCCCGATTTAGCATCGTAGACTCCCCTACTATTATATTATTAGTAAGAATTGAAGTACAGATAAGTCGTCAATTTTAAATTCAAACAATTACTATTTTAAAATAGATTAGAGAAATAAGACAGTATTAAATAACATGATAAACTGCTAATTGTACGAAAATATCAATCTGATATCACCCCTCGAACATAATACCTATATTGATGTGAATTGTGTTTGTTTGACTGAATGAAATTGCACAACATTAAGATTATTCATAAATTATGACGACATTAAATCGTGCCATATGCCAATACACACCTCGACTCTAAATTACGCAGACATTGGTTGTTTTTGTGTTTATAATTAATTGATAATCACGGAAACAAACGTTGCAATCTACTATGTCCACTCCACGGGAGCATGCCAACAAGCGTTTCTTATTCCTTACTCGTTCCAGACTCTAGGAAGAATCGTCCCATTTAAAAGGAATGTTTCTATTTGGTACGTTTCTATTACGGTCATGATATATAATACGATGTAGGCGACATTGGTAATTTCAATATATTATGTGCACCAAAGAAATGGAATTGATTTTGTTGAAAACGAATTTATCTTTTAAAATATTTAAGCAACTCAACGAGGAATACGTATTTCATTCATTTTATAATAACTGCAACTAAACCGTTTCTTTAACAGAACTCTTGTGTTTGTCTCATTTCATCATCAGCTTTATGAATACTCTTAAGTGAACAGCTACAAACATCTCCTCACAAATATACACTATATCTCAAAGGCTTTTAATTGTTGAACTAAAAACTAAATAATAAATTTATAGCCTTGTTATTAATTTTTGTACGGCCCTATAACATTTAAACAATGAGGTTGTATGTTTGCGTTATGTACCCATGACCGCGACCTACATTTACTCTATGGTCAAACATCGAGAATATATCTATTGATGGACATTAGTATCAGTACATAATCATTTATTGAAATTTTCCGAGTTAACCGAGATATTATGAACTAGCTGTTTCCCCTTAGAATTCGCACATGTAAATAGCCTCTGTCCTCCACATATGATGTAGCTTCCCGTAGGTGAAATCAATTTTAAAAGCAAGTAGTTTCGGGGAACTATTCAACGCAAACAATCATAACTTTTCTCTTTATAATGTTAAACTACAATTACTCACAAGAGAATCCTCTAAAGACATCGCAAATAGTATATTTATATAGATAAATAATTTTGTGTGCTTTAAAATTAACCTTTAGTTACTAACTTATGAAAGAAAGTTTTAATAAATGCTGATTGGTGATTCTAACAGGTTTAGCTTCGCCGAGCGTAAACTATTGAAGTTGAACCCATGATGTTTAGTCAGTAGAGTTATTTTGTAGACCAATACCCAGTAAAAAAAAAACTTGTTTATTTCAATATTTAAACTGTACCTAAATAGATTTTTGAGAGCACGATATTTTAAACCAAACTGTAGATATTTTAACATAAACTCGCTCTCTTCCAAAATAGTATTTATTACCTTTTCTAACGAAATATTGATATGGTAGGTACTCATTATTCGTTGCGTAACCATAATTTTCGTAATATATTAGATATTACGCTTTATGGTTTTATAATTCTGCGTATCATACTAGTTCTAATCATTATGTCAACAAAGATGTAGTACGTCGTGCCTCATAACATAGTGTATTAGAAACATCATGTGTTTTGTTTAAAAATCATACAGCTTAAATTCGGAAGGATAAAACCGAAGTAGTCTAGACCTATCTATCTTCTCTTGTCATTGATTTTGTCAGTGAATTTTTAATAGAATAATTTTCGTATAGTTTAGATTTAACATCAAGCCAAGCATGACAAATTTAACAAGGTTAAAGTTCAATGAACATAACCAGTGAAATGATGCATGGATCTTGATGTCACTTGGCAGTGTTGCCAACACTAGGTTCACTCAGAAAAGGAGCTAAACATAAAAATATATACTTCTGCATATTTTTTTTAATTATACATAGTTCGAAGTCGAGAAATTTTATAATATTACAAACTAGACAAAAAATCATTAACAAAATTATTATAAACTAGTTGTTTTATTTAAATTGCAGCTCCTCGTAGGTGAAAGAATTTTTAAATCAATCTAGTAGTATTACAGCTTATTGAATGCAAACTAACAAACAAATAAATCTTTCTTCTTAAAAATATTACTATTATATCAAACTATCAGGATTCCTTTACATTTGGTATTGATAGTATTATTATATCTAGGTATTATATAGATACATTTTTTTTTGTCTCGGCTGCAAACAAATTAGTAGTGTATCGGACTTATCTTACGTGACACTTGAATCTTCCATTTGACGACATGAAAAACCAAATAAAAGCATTTAATGTAAAATGTGCTTTATGCTTATTTAGAAATATCTGATTCGTTGACATTGCATAAGCCACTTGTGACAGGTTGCCTGCTTTCGTTTGAATAAAGGGAAATAGCAAATCAAAATAATAATAATCCATTAGAATTAGCATTAAAGGAGTGACGCATTCAGTTTTTCCCTTTCCTTACCAGGCCAGCATGAAGGTATTGTAGGTATATTTCGATATTTATAACTTAGTCACAGCTCATCACAAAAATAACAAACTTTCACTGTGTATTGTATTTAGGTTAAATTTCCTTGTAGGTCATTAAGTGGTTGCAAAATTTTCGAACTTCGATCATAAAATATGCATTAGTATTTGTTTTAGTAGCTCGGTGGCGTAGTGGATAAGCGCCGCGGCCCGCGATCGTTGTCGTTAAGCAACTTTCACAAGGGTCGGTCACGGGATGGGTGACCAAAAAATTATTATCTCGAGCTACTCCGTGCTTCGGAAGGCACGTTAAGCCGTTGGTCCCGGCTGCATTTGCAGTCGTTAATACCCTCCAATCCGCATTGGGCCAGCGTGGAGGGTTATGGCCCATCCTCCTTAACCATCCATAAGGAAGGCCTGAGCCCCTGCAGTGGGGACGTAAAAGGGCTGATGATGATGAGTATTTGTTTTCATTTGGCAAGTTTTTGGGTAACTGCGGAAAAATAGGGTCCTAACTGTTTCCTATCCTAACTGTAGGCGGCAAAAATTATGTCAGAATATTGAATCCACTACTAAAATGCTGATAGTGTTTTTATCGACTCGTTGTTTTACCTGGTAGTGATCGATAAGGTGTTTTGTCCTTAGTTATCTATCTATCCCTGATATACTATCGTATGACTGCTGACCGGGAATATCGAAATGTCTATTGTATCTGATAAGTGTTTGTAATATTGACTAACTCTGCGAAAAGATAATGATTTTGCCATTGAATGAATGGTCATGGTATGTCAATATTTTATCAGTAGGTATTTTATATCTGATAAAAGATCATTAATGCGGAATCACCGACACTGTCGTTTTTATTCAAGTCTTGCATATTCTACCATTTTATAATGTCTCATCACGCTGGCATATGGCAATCATAATGGCCAGCATAATAAGTAAGATGTGTGGAGGATTCAAGAGATGGTCATTCATTTTACGAATTCATTTTAATTTATTCTTAATTGTAGATATTTTTAGTGTCAGTTTGCAGATTTTTTAAACGTTTCCATTAAACTGTGCTATATTACGCCGATACGGTCTATTATACCTATTTTACCGGGTCAATCGTAACCCGTATTTTATATCTCCACGAAAACCAAATTTTTTGGAGGTATTTTAATTCGTCTCATCGTAATAGACAAATGATAAAAGTACAGTGCTTAACAAACCAGTGTGTACCTCAAAGAACAATTAAAAAAATGCTTTTATTAAATTTAATAGTTCTAAAATCAATATTTTGTCGAAACAGTTTTTTATTTGGTATCAAATGAATAATTTCTTTTTATTTTATATTACAGTAGCTGTTTTCCCACGTCAAAATATAAACTATAGTTTAGCTAGTTTTCCTCATTCAAAAGTGTTATTACCTAATAAAAACTTATTTCATCAGTTTCATAAAAACGTCACTATTTATATTAATTTAGTACAGTTTTGTAAAATTACAACGCAATACAGACTCCCTAAAAGTAATTTAATGAATTTCAATTTTTTATCGTAGATCGTTAAGCCTTTATTTAATTTTAATGGTATTATAATATGCCCTTGTCATATATATTACTTCTGTAATAATTATCACATTACATTAATTAATAACTGTTACTTGCAACTTCGCCCGTGTAGTTCCACAGTCAACCAACATCGAATACAATGTTCTTCGGTTAAATTAGCATACGTCATTCTTTAGCTTCCCAAATAGGTTCAAGCAATTATACCATAAGATGCCAGGGCCATATTGATTGGTGTCTATTAGTTAGTAATATTTTATATGTATATCATTCAAGATATGTTTTAGTATGCAATAAGTACAGTAGCTTGTAACAAGAATACCGTTATAATTTGTGCGTTTCTCATTTTCGAATCTTGAACTTTATGCGTTTAGTGTTAAAAGCTGTATACCGTTACGACAATCTTCCTCAATAAACCAGGAACATACATCTAGTAATAACCGCACAGGATGTCAGGATGTTTACAAGCTCGTACAGATAAAAGCAAAAGTGGTTCGGTAGTTGACACCTATTGGTACTGTAGACTGCATCTCAATATGAAACCCGCTATTATCACGATTACATTATTTATGACAATACGTTTTAATGCTGTCGATTGTAGGTTGTTGAACAGATTCTGTTATATACCTGGTAAAGAACATCATATACAGATCTCAAGTAATTAAAAACATTGTGTTTATCTAAAAATGCGGAATAAAATAAATGCGTAATAACGAAGCTGTCCCAACAAGACCGACCGACCGACTTATATTGGAAATAAAAAAAATGTCTGAACACCTTGCTATTTTGATATCCCTACTGTACCCTACTGTATACGCTGTTTACGGTTAGTCCTCGTTGCGATATTTCAACGCGCTATTATTTTTCTTTCATCTTATATTATTATATACTGGTACAGTTCACCAGCGCTGACCAATGCAAGTTCATAAGATGCAAAAATCCATGCCAATGCATGAGAATTAAAATAATACGTTAAGCCTAGATAATTTGTATACACAATTATTTTATTAATGATTCGATTGTCTAGTTCACTGTACTAGGCGTGGCTTGTTTACAAAAAAAAAACAATAATTTATTACCAATACACATGAGTGAAATATTATGCAGATATGGTGTCATTGTTTTATAAAGTTACCAGTTAGTAACGCGTCTCGAGTTTCGCTTATATCACGAAGTTAGGTTTGTCAACCCCGGAGTAGAGTAAATAAATAAATCGAAAAATATTTAAATTTGAGATTGAGCATTTATAATTCCACTATGGAATATACAATTTAATGCAAGAAACTTTTCTATTTTTACATACATGTAGTTAGATAAAATATTCGTGCAAGTTTAATCTTTTTAGTTCAGGCTGCATGCATTGAGCTAATACTACTACTATTGAGTACTATTGAGCTAATACTACTCAATAGTATTGAGTAATATTCAATACTCAAGAGTATTGAATAATATTGAGCTAATACTGTAAATAGTAGTTCAATGGCTGCATGTTAAAAGTTGGCACTTAAATCAAAGCCACTGATTCCGAACTGACTGTTTGTTTACTGTCAAAATTCTGAATAAACCTACAATGAATAGAGAAACTTGAATTGATTGAATTTTTCCATAGGGAAATCTGTGCCTAATCTGAGGCCCAGCAGTGAGGTATATAAATAATGATCATCATTATTAATTGAGAAAACACAATAACATGTTTAGACACCCTTTGTCCTTGTTTGCCTCATTGCCCGATCTGATTATTTCGCGCCTATTTCTCGACTTTTTTTCGTTAGCTTTATGTGCAGTCATAATATTCACTAATCTACGTTGCGCCTGAGTGATGAATTATGGTAATTATATAAAATGCCAACACAACATTAGTAAGATTATTATAGACACTATGATATAAATACGCATCGATGAGAGTACATTGTTTTTATTAAGTCATAATCTGCAGCGTTACTTATTGTTTACAACACATCAGCAACTTCATTTTCATCGTATTTGTATAAATAGGTGCTGTATTCTCCGATTTCGATAGTTCATTAGGATTATTGTTATGATTGTTTTCTTATTATCATTTCATTTTATTATTATCATTCCACGAGTTGTGTATGTTCTTATTATAGTTTTTTTTTTTGTTTTTGTTATAAGTAAATGTTTTATTGGTAAACAAAGTGGTTGACAACATTAAGTCGATTGCGAGCGATTAAAAAAAGCATTTGATGCGCCGCGAAATTTGAAATATGAGTTCAAAATAAGGCCCAAGACCCTTATAGCTCATCTCAAAATTAAAGCAAAGCTACAGTGATAAAGCGAAAGCAATAAAGCTTTCACTAGGTGGTATAAAATTTCGCGATGACGTCATATCCTTTGACTATAAATCAAAGCGATAAATTAATACTGAATGCAATAAAGAAATATGTAGGTATACTATAAATTAAAATATTATTTACTTTTATAAACTGTACTGACTTTTGTGTGACATATAGGTATGTTTCAAAAGTAGTGATAATAACATTTTTTTTTTGTATCTTCCAGATAAATAACACAGGTCTGCGAAATTATTTTTTTTGAAAAGTTTTTTTTTATAAACTGTTCGTATTGGTTATAATTACGTTGGAAATATAAAACAGCATTTATTTGGTATATACCACGTCCCACTTCTCAGATTTACATGGTATAGTTTTAGCTACACGTTATTTTTTTTTAATAATTAAAGGCTTTTTTATTATATTATTAAGTTTGAATGAAATAAAAAAGAGTATATAATACGAATTAAAAAAAAAACAGTCAATAACGTGTTTTCTTTGAAAGGAAACTGCGTTTTGTAGGTTTCCATCTTCCATCTTCGTTCTTGAAATACTGTAAAAAATCTTGTTCTCTTTTTTGATACCAATAAAATGTCGTCTCCGCATCCAATAAATTGTTCTCTTTTAAGCTTGAACCGAGTAATTCTGCAGCATCTTTGGGTAATCCAAGATTCCGTACCAAATCATTAAGTTCTTGCTCTCTGAATGGTCGAGGATCATTTGTAGGGTTAAAAATCTCACCACTGCTAGAAAGATCACTATGTTCTGAATTCTGAAGTATGGGTATATCGAAACACTTGTTGTTAGAAGGAATTGGTATAGGTAATTTGGGTCCATGATAATTGGTTTTGTAATAAAATAAAATTGAAGACAAGTAATAAGTCGTTAAATATTGCAAATGACGTTAAAAAGTTATTTATTAAAGTAGACTGTGTATGAAAAATTTATTATAAATGTGACGTGCTACAATAAAAAAAAGTTTATATTTGCATTATGTATGTCAACATGTACAAGTTATCATTAAAATTCTCAAAAAAACTTTTTCATCGCAGTCCTGTGTAATTATTCAGTTATTTCAGACTAGCTTTTATACCGTTACGTAGTCCGCGTATGAGGTAGTTTACCGTAGATTTTTTAAATATGACGTTTTTGGAGCTTATCTAATAATGCAAACAATCAATAAAATATTTCCTCTTTATATGTGAGTATAAATAAAAATCGATTGAGCCCCGTATAATTCTAATAATAAGTTTCTTTCAAAATTGCTTGCACGGCATCGTCTGCGTCCGATTACGACTTACACTTGGCAGCTTTTTTTTTAACCGATTACAACTAAATCGTTTTAAATGTAAGCTGAAATTATTATTGTAGTTTATTACTTAGTTACAGCCACGTCACCCGACAGCAGTGCCAGTAAAAATAAAACTATAGTAGCAAAAACAAAGGAAAGTTTAACGTTAATTTTTTATGTGTATTAGCATAGCAGACAAACTACCGATTTTGTAGTCTTTGTAGTAACAAATTAAAATTGAAGATTAGCAAAAAGCAATAAACAGAACTATATGGGAAAGACTGCAAATAATTTGGAATTATAGCAGATTAAATTATGATCATTGGTATTATTAATTAAGGAGCTCTACGGCTAAAGTGAAACCGTTGGTTCCGGCTGTTTCTGCATTCGTAAACACCCACCAATCTGCTCTTGGCCCACTTGGTGTAATATTATGGTCTGTTCTCTCTATGTAATTCTATTCGTAGAGTAGGTGTCTGCTTCAGCAGTGGGTACTTTAAAAACATATCACCACTGACACCAGGTCAGGAATTTCCTGGAATATTAATTATAAATAAGACTTTGACTGAATTATCTACACTCTAGACTGGGATAAAACTTTTTTATTTTAAAATTCGAAACATAAATGTAAAGAATAATTAGTTAAATGGAAATCCTTGCATACGAATTCACCCTATAAAATCTAAATGTACCAAACGCGTGCTTATATGGTTTTCACCAATGGACGAAGTGAAATGAAATGAAAAAAATCTTTATTCAAATTGAAAGGACTTTTGAATCGTACCACACACATATTTACATACCACATACTGGATATTTTCTTTAGATATCTACGAGGTACGTTTTCAAGTGAGGTTTATCGTGAGTTGAATTATGAGCGTCTATTTTGAAGATGTCGAAAAAACCTTTAAATGAAAGAAAACAATTTTTTGTCTAATAAATATCTTTACATTCCTGTATACGTATATATTACTGTATCTTTCTCTAGTATTAGTGAAAAAATAAAATGGGCCCCTTCTATTTTTATTATTATTCTTTTCTTCATTTTTTAAATAAATTTACTTCTATTGCTGTCTACAATTTGACAGAAATAAATTATATTTAGTCTAGTTTCTGACAACAAAATATTTGAGACCGTGTGAATATGATACCTATTGTTTGTTGTGATCCAGACCTACTATAATGCGTTGATTTTCCAAAACCACTAAGAGTTCCTTAATATATTTTTTTTGGAACTCTTAGTGGTCTTGAAAAACCAAATGTTTTTTTATCTCTATATATAAATAAATATAATACAACATAGGTGCCAAGATAATATGTATCGCATATTCTCTGGGTAATAAAGAGGCTGGGGCAATAGAATTAGGGACCTCAGAGATGACGGCACCTCGAAACCGGCAAGGGGCAACTCCACTACGGAGGTCGTCTGTTAATTTATTGATATGTGAACAGGACAAGGTTAGTTTCGATAAAGATACCATCGAAAGAAGAATATTTGCTGTGCGAGTACACAACTCCGTTGACAGTTCAATTTCTTTTAAAATATTAAATGACAAAAGACAACCGCTCCTTTCATGTTATAATCTTAACATACAACGCGGTATGCTAATCGATACTTTAATTGCGTTTACCTTACGTGTGCCGTTGAATGGAGTACATTTAAAGCAACTACAAAGCCAGCGCTGAGCAAGATGACGTCATAAGCTGATTATACATGTTAGGAGAGATCTTATGACCCAAAGATCGATCTTGTACGTAACATAAATAAATATTGATTTACTAACGTTATGCTTCTTATAGTATAAGACATACGTAAGATTATTTACTCTGGACGGTTTCAAGCGGAGGTGGATCACATGTATTATTTTAATTTAATTTTAAGTGTTCTTCATATTATGCCGAGGGATGCTTGTTAGTTAATGATTCAATTATTTTGTATTATATAAACTAAGCGACCATGTATCGTTGTGGCTGAGTAGGAACTACGTATAATTTTAACAGAAAAGATAAGAGTTAAATGTGTCTTGTAGATTTATGTCACGATATAATATGTAAAAAGTCGGAGAAAAAGTTTTCTTCGAATCTTTGACTCAAAATTTCCAGACTAAAAACGCGTAACACGTAATCTAAATTTGTGCCTCTCTCACAGAAACTATACTAGGTCCATTATCGTCACAAGTTTTTTTCGCGGCTTGCTTAGCATTTTTATCTTTTTAGTAATAAAATTCTAAAATTTTTCGAATTTTTTTATTAGATTTACTCATTTTGAGAGTAAGAAAAACAAATGCAGATCACACATTTTTCTAATTTGTATTTGGAGTTATCTTCTTGAAAATTTAAACTTAAACTTTAAACCGAAAGAACCAAATAGAAATGGTATAGCCAGAAAGATTGTATTACAAGTTTATATATACTATATGCGAAAAGACTTTTTCCTCAAACTAATACTCTAATAAGAACATTAATTTTCGTTATGACAGAAGTATCAGTTATGTCATCACATTGTTACAAACAATAACCAAAATAATTCATACTCAAAAGTTCCGTAAAATAACGTACTGTTTAGTGTGTTTGCATATCCATTGTGTTTATTTTGAATTTGTCAGACTGTCAGAGGCATTGTCAATTCTATACTATATTGATCGAGGAGAAAAAAATGTAAATAATATTAAACTGCATTATTATAATGAATGTTGTGTGATAAATATTGTTTATTTGCTATGTTTATCAACAGTTATTGTCGAACAAAACAATACTTTTTTTAATTGTTTCACGATTTAAAAATTCAAAAAATATATATCACAGGAAATATAAATTACCCGTTAGGTTCGATTACAAATTTAAAAATAGAACATATAAGAACTAACTCCCCTTCATTAGGAATATGTTGTTGAATAGTCAGCGAAATGAATGCGGTACAGTGCTTTTCAAGCTTGCGGTGGCATTGCGTTGGCCGCAGTACGCGCCACTAACACTCGCGATTCTGCCAGTCGCAGGTGCGCCGCGGGCGCGGGGCTATGCGTCCTCGATGATAGTAAAAAAAAAAGAAAAATAAAAAAAGGAAAATGAAAATGCTACGCAACCTCCGCAAAACAGATCCGGGCAAAGGTTAGAAAAACATTAAACCTACGCAACTTGCCCTTTGACCTTCAGTTACGACACTCGTTTTCCTTTTTTAAATTAGTTGCTGATTTCAGCTAGGTTTTGTTTTAATATTTAATCTTTTATTCGACAGGGGTGCTGGAGATGACGGGCACGGATAATACACGGTTCAGCGGGCACACGCTCGACAAGGCCACCAAAGCGAAGGTCACGCTAGAGAATTTCTACACAAATCTCATTACCCAGCACTATGAGAGGAAACAGAGGTAAGTTCTCTGTGCCTTATGTTGATATTAGTAAGGCACACTTTTTTCTTTGTTGAATGACTTCAGTAACGGCGCTACGTGTGGTTGGTTCGAACATTTCAGACGTCCGGTCTTTTGGCGACACAATTATATTTATATATCTTTTAAAACGTAATTCGTACAATTGTTTATTATCTAAGGATTATCGGATCCACTTATTGCTGAGACTTGTATTTATCAGAACATTACAAAGAATATGAAAGTCTTTTAACTACTTTTCAAGACAGAATATGGGAATTATAAGAAGGAATACTCTGGTTTCATAAAACCTCAGTAGCGCATCCTGTCGATCATACACTACTACTTTTAATGAGCGTTTGTAATGGGAATCAACAACCAAGGCAGTATCAATCAAATTGTTGACTTAAGTAGATTACCCAGATCTTGTATTTAAAAAAAAAATTCAACTACAAAGTAATATAATTAATGAGATATTGTTATAAAGAATAAAAATAACGGCTGCATTTTAGTAGTTTTGGAATTTGATAAGACAGTGGGATTATATTACTGAATCTATATGTTATTATTGGTAAATTAATTAATACGTATAAGGCAACTTACAATATCTAGTAATGCAAATTCAATTAGATGCATTCTGTTCTACTTGAAACTGTGTAAAATTTGTGAATCGGTACAGAAAAGACAGATATGACTAAACTTTTCACGATATATCTATCCTACGTCGTATTTTAATTACAGAGCCCTGATTTAAGTGAGAGTCAAACCGAAAATGATCGATTCGTCACATTTTTAATGAAAGCAGAAGGTTATAGGAAGCTGCTTAAGTACTTTAGCTGACACGGTTAAGTGATTTGTACCGATCGATAAAGTTGAGATCACATTTTTATTTCTATGAAAGATTTTCTATCGATTATATGAGCAACACTTTGATGATGTCATTACACATTGTGTGTAATGACATCATCAAAGTGCTGCTGAAAGATTGTTCTTTCATTAATATGACAACACTGTCTCCTCCAATAAATTTCCTAACCATAATTAATAATATCTTAGACTAATTTGTAATCGTTTAGTGTATTCGGTACGTCTTTTACGACTTTTTGACTGAATTGGTTTCATTATTATTCGTTGTAACTTTTAGTTAGCAGATTAGCATAATCAATATTATATATGATATCTTTTAATGCTCTCGAGATGAAAAGACGCACATTATTGTTTCGCACATTATTTCGTATAAGATAAAATGGTAACGGAGAGATCCGACGGAGAATACAACAAAATTGTGGATTTCCTAAAGACATGGGTATTTCATAATGTTGGGATCTTTCAGACTCAGGATAGCATACTCTTGTGGGGGCAAGTGCGCCGTATACCATAGTGTAGTGTTTAGCGGTTAGACGTCCGAGGGTCCATCCAGTGGATTAGTCCGTCACATTACCTCTAAGACAATTTCTCTACAGCAAAAAGACCATAGACAATTTTACAGAGGCTGTGTTGTTTGGTTGGATTCATATGACACAGTGGTACGATTCAGACATAAAAAATTCCATCTGTCTATTTACGTAATCCTTACATATTGTACAATGAAGTACGGATTTTAACAGGTTAAGGTTAGGCTATTCTGTTATAAAATCAGCCTCGAACATTATATTTTGCTGAGCACTGTTGTAGCATAGAGGTTCGATCGAATAAATCCTACTTTAAAAGGTAATGAAGGTTTTATGTCATTGAAACTCTTTACTGTCAACTATTTGATAGTCGACATAGTTCCGGGGGCTACCTTCCATATATAAAAAAAGATACGAAATTCTGTCTTTTAATATACTTAAAGTGGATGTACGAGTATTATGCTTACATTATGCGATTACTATAACGAAATCGGAACAAATGTTCATCACGCTGCAGTCTTTTAAAACTCGTTGATAAATTATTTTGCCAAAAACATGAAGCTCTTGTTAGTAGCATAATATTTATGGCTAAAAGCCAAATAGCTGTCAAGGAATTGGGAAGGTTCAATATGTTATAACCGGCTAAACCTAGCCGCAACCAGGTGTTTGACGTAATGCGCTAAGATTTTGCGCATCGACATTTTAACCATCGGATATGTTTATTTAAATTTCTTGTTACATCCACCTAAAAACTTTGTAGTTGATATTATCTTTAAGCAAAATAATATGTTCATACCATCTCAGGTGCTTGACAGTCCCATCTCGACGGCTGAATGTTTTTAACTATTTTCGTATAAGATAAATAATTATGTAGCATTGTGAAAGATTTATCAAATCTAATATTGATATTGATCTGACTCTCATGTTAAACAATATCAGCACTTGGAATTTAATAATATAGCTTTTAATTGGCAATATACTGTTCTGTTCCCAATATTATGGAAATCTGAAACAACAAATATAACAAAATATGTGTAGAACGTGGTGTAGAACTATTTCAATACAAATAATAGAGATGACATTTTCCTAACGCAATATTGAATTTGGAATTTGAATATAGCGGTATCTCCAAGTAGGTATGGCAAACAAGTATTTTGAAAACGTAAGTACCCGTGTTTTGTAAGAATAGGGGACAATGGTTGTCCCATATTGTATTGTGTGCACAGAAAATTTTATAGTTTAATATCGCCGTTTCATTTCTTGTTGGCTTGTTCTGTAGTCCGATTTAGAAGGTTCTGTGTGAAACCTTAATATCAAAAACGCCTCGATCTCATCAACGCACATTTGTCACGGTGCACAATCCGTAACCGCGAGCGTTACTTTGGTGTATACTATACTATATTTCTACATCGTATGGAGCGAACATTTATATAGTGTGTAACAAAAATTTCACGCGAATTGCATTATATTGCAATATAATTATGCTGGGTTCCGTATGCTATGCGGTCTCATACAATATCTTTAGTCATCCTAAACTGGTGTTTCCTATACAACCTGTAGCCATTATATTGAATACTATCTTTATCTAACCTAAACGAATTAGTCACTCATCCCGAAGCAAAAATCCTGACATTGTATTTTAAGAGTAGAAAACAAATGATCTGTATGATTGAACTTATGATATTGTCTAATTCCTTTAAGACGTCAACTTTCACTATTAAAACGTTTCATTATTAATAGTATGGCTATCGTCAGCTGATATTAATATTAATCCATTCCCTGACAAAGGCAGAAATGGATTGGCAGAATGGATTTGGATTTGTCAAGATTGATCAAGGAATGTAGGAGATATAGGAGAACGTATATGTCAGCATTAATTGACGATTTTAAGCAATCTCATCCAGTCTACTATATAGTTAGTCACTTATAGTCACCAGTCTACTTATACTATATACTGAAATAAATGTCATACACTGTACAATGCTCTAGTTTCATTACTGCGAGAAGTATTGAAATATTTTACTCATTCTTTCAAATTATAAGAGCATATCAAGCATATATTGCAGTGATAAGATTGTAACAACCATGCATATATATGTATTGCATATATGCAGCCTTTTTCGAGTAGGGTGACTTGTGCTTCAAAGTTGGCGTTATGAATCATAAGTAACCGACTCAAATGCAAATAAACTTTTTTTAAAGAACGTCTGTACATTATTTATAGTTTACGACGTCTCCAACTATTTAGTTACTAGGTCATTTGGTCAAAGTTGAATATTATAATCGAATCTATTTATAAATTACGCCTAACCTTGGAACGTATAGATCGTGGACAAGCAGTCCAGAGGATTAGAACAAAGTTAATTGTATCTTTTTTTAAAAGAAATTGTGACATTTTCACCGGTGATAGACGGGGCAATCGATGCGAATTAAAATGGATTAGTAGTCATGTTGAGTATCGCCGGATTCGACTTTTTGCGATATTTATGGAAGTTAACGTAACGAAATTTTTATTCTTCATTTTTCTAACCATACAGATCTATATGGTTAGAAAAATGAAGAATATTTTTTTTTATCGATATAAAATGCATATATAATTTTCTGATCTTTGTAAGTCCTACGGCCAAAGTAAGCAAGCGAAATTAATCATGCAATATTTTACTTTTCCACTAGCTGTTAGCTGTAGCTACGGTTGCGTGGTTATAGACATATAGGCATTAAAACCCAGTTGCACAAATGTCTAATAAGGTTTAATGACGACTGTAAGATTGAATTCATGTTCTAAATTTGAAAATTTTATAAATAGGGATGTGAGTTCTTAAGCGGTAAAAATAGGCACTGGCACTTTTCAACCTTTTTTTTACGACAAATTGCAAAATCTGTTGCTTTGATAAGAGAAAGTAGAAACACACAAAAACACTTTCCCCTTTATTATATTTTAGTTTATATAATTTCAGAATTAACGAAGTATGCCATTAGTCATTTAATTGGTTTCTGTGATGATCTCACCTTATTCTTTTATGTTCTAGGCTGGAGAAACTGGAGGAGTCGCTCAAAGATGAAAGCCTCACAGAGAGCCAGAAACAAGAGAAGAGACAGCAACATGCTCAGAAAGAGACAGAGTTCCTGCGGTTGAAACGGTCGCGGCTAGGCGTGGAAGACTTTGAACCACTCAAGGTAAACTCACTCTCAGGCAATATACCTCACTTTTAGTAGTGCTTGAATTGAGCTTATGCTTTGAAGAATTGTAATTGTAAAAACAGTTATATTATGTTCCCGTGAGCAAAATTATATCTAGTAGCATCATAGCAATTTCAACATCTTTAAGAGGCTGAGGACACTGAATGATTTTTAGAAATCGACACGCCCCCTTACATAATTACAGGTGGCTACGCTAGTGTGGGTTAGCTCATTGCACGTTCCTCAGAAGAATAACAAATGCCTATCGGTTCAGCGCCAGCAGATAAACTTTGTACTAATAACAATGACGTTTCTTAACCATCAAGTGCTTTGAGTTAGCTGTCTAAAGTGCTTACACAATAGGTGGCGCTGAATTTTTTTTAAAAGAAAGGAATAATTTCTTTTTACTCCAGATTTTTATGGGGCCTAGAAAGGACAAGTATGTTTTTTCTTTTTGGGTCGACAAAATAACATGCTATTATTTTGTCTGTTTCATATTTCAGAATTTTATTCTAATTCATTGATATTTTAAAAAATGCTTTGCATTGAATAATGAAAAGATTTAAAATTTAAAGAAATATGAAATAACTATATAAAATCACTTATGATACCACACATCACATCACATTTCTTCACTCGATTTTAAACCTTAATGTAGTGAAGGTAGAGTTAAAATAATTGCGATAATTTGATAGACTGTAGTAACCTGACTTGCTGCTGTGTGTACCTGATAATGTCGGCCAATCAGAATAAACCAAATATCACGTCATGGCACCTAATCCCCGCCGTATAACTTGAAGAAAAGTTATTTTTTCCTCTAGCCATGATCCTTTTATGGAGGTGGAATGATATTTTGTAATACTGACGCATCATCAAAGTATAGGACTGGTTGACCAGTTAGGATAAAACCATTAAAACACAATCATTTTATTAATCCCATAAATATAGATGATTTCAAAGTTGCCGTCAGACATTTTTTATTTGATACTGGAAAGCGAACTGATTCAAAAACAATATCTTAAAAGTCTATCCATATTTTAAATAGTACATTAAAGATAAAGAGCTTGTAGGGAAGGCAAAGTCATCCAAAAACACTCTTTTTATGAACTCCGAAACAATCATAATACTGCAATTATTAAATGAAAATTCACTAAAGTTTTTACAGATAAACTTATCATAGGCTTAGATTGTTTTTGTCATGGAAAATGTATTTTATTTTAAAAGAAAATTGTTTTCGATTTATAAAAAAATATATTCTTGCATAACATTGTAGCTGTAATTAAAAATATAGAGAAAAACTGTTTTGTCCATCGAATCCCTATTAAGTAAGAATCCCTATATACTAACATACAGTTAATAACTACATCGAAGTGCCTAAGGATTATGGGATATATGATAGCAAGACTATACTAGCTGATTTTCATAACAAATAAGAATCATAATTATTGCCCTAACTTAAAAAATACTGAAGCTGTAATTTTCACGTCATTGTGTTGATTTGTAAAATGTCCACACCGTTACCCAGCAATAAGTATAACTGTGTCATAAACAATGTTTAATTTTATTTATATATCCATTTTATAAATCCATTTTCTAATTGGGTTGTATAAGGATGTGCGTTATTTCTGTTACACGTTTTATACTTATAAGAAAACTGCAAAAAAATAATGTCTGTACATTGAATATATTTACAAAAAAAGAAAGAAATTGAGGGTGGTTAATAAACAATAATAGAATACGAATTTAAAAAATATTGTCTGTTTATCTGTATGTACACGTTAATTTTCGGGACTACTGAGTATATTTGTATGAAACTTATTTTGTTAATACCTGGGCAATATATGGGGTATAATTAATTTTGGAAACTTAAACGTTTGATGCACAACCACAACAGACCAGCGACACCTTAAGAAAAAATTTCGTGCCTGATCAATATATTCTGCTAAGAGTACAAAAGTCAAAGATCCAGAACATATAATGTGGTCCTCAAAGATACTAGTTATACTATAACATCGGATAAATATGACTTCTTAACAATAAATATTTTTTTTATTTATTGACATTTTTTGCACAAATACACATTGGCGTACTTAATGCCATGGCCATTTTCTACCAGTAAACCTTAGGATGATGTGGACACGGGGTTCTCTCTATTGTTGTACAGGGCAAGTTCGTGACCTTGTTGCGTACAACAAAACGCGGGAAAGGGAAAGATCTATGGTTAGCGATACGTATCGTTGTCTTTCAACGATCATGTAAATACTAAGGTTTATTGTCCGTTTTTTCGTCTACTCTAGAAACAGACAATGCAATGTGTCAAAAAGCTCTGATAAGATAATTTGGATTTAGTTTTAAATATATTAAAATTAACTTTGTACATAATAAGACGGCAATATCATTATCCTAATTTTATATAATTATGTATGTATGTATATACATACATACATAATTACTATAAAAATACATAAATCATAAAGTAATTAATGATTAAATGAATTTGCTTGTTCCAAACAATGAAACATTTGCTATAGAATAACTTGTTTTTAGAAGCTAATTTATTATTTATTGATAATTCTTGTAGACACAAGTAGAATGGAAATTCATCCCACAAAGGAATAGATTTGACGAAGAACGAAGAGTGAACGATTTCGGAGAAATGAGATGGGCAGAGTAGACGATTAGAGGAGGAACAAAGAGTTTTGGTGTGAAAGGTACATAAGTACAGTTAAGATAAGAAAGAGTGTTTGGAGATTTCAGCAGAGAGGATAACGTAGTTAAAGCACGCATACTTCTTCGCTTCCGGATGGACGTCCATTTTGAATTTTAACGATATAGGGACACATGATCAAATTTTCTAAGAATAAAAACGGATAGAATCTTCGGTCTCTAGAATCCAGTTAAGCCAGTGAAAAACTGACCATCCTCATACATTGCCCAAAATCTTTAGATCTACCAGAAAATGAGACAGAAACAATTTCTGAAGTACGCAAAGATATAAAAACAGCGCTGTTGAGAGAACAAAAGTTGCTGGTGTGGAACTGAAAATTACCTGTTTTTCTAATGCCCAACTTTGCCTTGTTGTTTTAAGGGTTAGCAACGTCTCTGGGCTCTATATTTTGGCACCCGAATAAAAAAAAACACCAATAAAGTTTATAAATTTCATCTTAAATATTATTGTTAATCATATATACCGTTGGCACCGTCAGCAGACTGTAGAATTTTGGTACAAAAAGAATTCTACCTTTACAGGTTCATTAAGTTATAACCTACTCAATCCACAACATACAATTTAAGCTTACAAAATCTTTGGTATGAGACAACACGAACGAAGATGCGGGCACCAGCTAGTGGCAAATAATATAACGGTGTAATGAATCTTTACAAGTATTTTGGCCAAACATAACCTCAGTAAAAAGTTATACGACCAAATGAAACAATAACAAAAACTTACTATATCCCAACCTTTCATCTTATTTGAGGTTGTTCTAGATATTTATTGAGCAACACATTGTTTGAATAGTTGCCTCTATAGAATAAAATTTATGAATTTCGTTGGGATCGCCAGTTTAAAGCTGCTTTCTTTATGCAGATGATACCTACCATAGTGCTTACATAGAATCCATTCAATCTGCAAATGAAGCGATAGTCATGGAGCAAGATTATGAGTGATGAAAGGCTTAAAATTCAACGTGAATAACACATAAGATATTAAACCAATGTACTACTTTGAGAATAGAACTATTCACACCGTCATTAACTGGTCGTCCTCTTTTAATTTTAAATAAGAGTGAAGTTATACTTCACGGAATTGTCACTGTAAACAAATTTATTTCGTGATTATCCTTTACCAAAGGAGGCAATTTGTCTATATAAATTAAAAAAGAAGCATCGAGCACTGTGAAACACCCATGATAGGTGTTGATATATCGATTCAGGGGATTTATTGTCACCGATATGAACCTCCTACAAAGCCACTGAACTAAGAGACAGCAAAATCTAACTAGTTATCTCTAAATTCATAATATGAAGATTCGTTATATATTTCATGAACACCATAATTGACAGCTTTAAGTACGTCACAGAAAACACCTAAAACGTTGTGTGAATTCTCCCAGGTATCAACAATTTGTTCTAAGATTCCGATATTCATACCGATACTGAACTTATGCATCCATGTGACGTGAACCGTAGCTGGTTTTATCATTTACACTTACCTGCCCTTACGGCCAGTTACACTAACCTGCCCTTTTCAGAATGGGATTGCCCAGACCCAGAGTCCTGATTAGATATTCTAGAGAATCACCCGTTTCTTTGAATGTCGAGCTTGTCCTCAACTCTGTGCTTAGAGTTGAACTGAATTGTAAAATTTACCGTAAAACTTTTACCACACTTACGTCACAATAATCAATGCTGATTACCGAATTATTCACATCTAATTTTTTTATGCCAACCTCAGTCAGGAATAAAATTTAGTAACATTTTGGAGCGATTTTCAATTATTACGGTAACCATACGCCACAGGTTTGCGTCCGTGATGCGGAAAGTAGATTTAAAAAAAATATAGTTTTCTAATTATAAAACCTTCTGTTGATAACAATTAATGGCTAAAACGACTTCACAAATTTTATTTCAATAAATTTACCAGTATCTTAAGAAAGTCAAAGAACGACGTCTTACGAAATAGCGGTGCGATCGTATCAGTCACGTTCGAAAACTTGTCACGGCTTTTATAATAGGGTGTTATACTCTGATTGCAAAAGTACTTACTTGGTACTTGTAAGTGTTTATAATCGACAACAAAAATATTCCAAAAAATTAAAAACGTTTTCTTTTCTTAAAATTAAATCATAATTCCACTTTTTTACACCCATAAAAACACCGTCTGCCATATTCATGACGATATTCTGTTATGTACAGATTGAAATATCAATAATAATAATTAAATAACAGTAATGTACAAACAGATTAAATTATTTTTAACAATCAACCAATTTAACAAATGTAATGTAGGGAACTATGTGTTTATTAATGTTTCAATTTTATGTTCATATAAATTTGCATAACTGTTTGATCCTATATATAAAAAAAATAAATATGATGTTATTCAAACGAAAACGGTGTTATCTAACGATCTCGACAAAATAATAATATTAAATAAGGTAAGAACAGTATTATCTCGGAATCTGCTTTTTCTGTCAAATCGGCTGCTGTTTATTTATTTTTTTACAACTACTGACAGATGTCAGATTCAGAAAATATTCAAACGAAGTGTCGTCACGTAATGGTGGGTTATGTTTTTAAGTCACATGATGAATAAACAAAAAGACTGGACCTTTAATTTTGATATGTTAAGATAATTATGCGATTTTATTACTCAAAATCAGCCTAGATATGATTATTTATTTTTTATTTTTGTATTTTTTTTTTTCTTCTCTTATATATTATCATTGTGTTCATGTAGGTGTGGTCAATAAATTTTCTTTCTTTCTTTCTTTATTTCAAAGCAAATTTCAATGATTCTGCAAATTCGTGCTTTACGTTTCACTATCGAAACTACCCAATCCACTATCAAAATTACCAAGTATGCTTAAAATTGTATTATTTTGGTTGCAATACAACTATAGTCTATTGAGTATCGTTTAAAATTGTGTACTAGTTCGGAACACTGTACATTTACCTTACAGAAAAATCTTCGTTTTTCATTATCAATAATTGTATGGCTACGCCTGTTGCGTACTGCAATAGTTTGCAAACCAATAAAGGATATCTAGAGGTATTTTTGTATCAAATTACCGCGAAATTTATCCAGTCGTTTTTCCATGAAAATGTCAAAAATAATATCTATACAATTATTAAATATAATAATTTATATTTTAGTATAAACACATAAATAATTTTTAATATTTTATTTCTCATAATAAAAATATTGGGTAAAAAAAAAATAACATGAAACTTGGTTTTGATCTGCGGCACAATGAGTACCTAGTGACCAGCACATAGGACATTGCGCCACACCAAACTTTAGTAAAGTTTGTGAAAAACCTGTACATTATTATTTAGTACATTGTTTCCATAATTTTCAAATTCATTCAATAGTAACTAATTCCCTTTTTTATATCTGTTTTATAAAGTAATACCTATTTATTGAACTATTTTATTAACACAATATGATTGATTAGGAATTATTTTTTACTAGAGTAACGGTCTACGGGATGGTTTTTGCATGAAAATGTCAAACTTTTGCAACACATACTTTTATGGAAATATTTACCTATTGTCAAATTTTATGTTATATATTTTTACAGCAATTAAATTTATCAACTAGACTAGATAATTAAATAATACTTAATTACTGTATAAAATAATATTCAAAATTATTTTAACGAATTATTAATGATTAACATATACCTATAAAAAAATGAGAGAGGAAAATATATCGGGGAAAAGAAGATAAAAGTAAAACAAAAATGCTTCTTTGATGGGATTGGAACACGAACATGTATTTTATTGGAACTATTTCATCAATATCGGGGCTTTTGTATGAAAATGTCAGTCTGACTTTTGCCTACGTCATACTAACGAAATATTTATTTTCACATTTTATACTGTTTAATAATAATAATAAAAAAAAGTTGCTTTTTAAAATTATGGCAGAAAAAAAATGAAAATTAGAATAAAATAATAAAAAAACGACTTGAAAAAATGCGAGCTCTAGTGGGATTAGAACTTACAACTTCGAGACACTCGGGTCCCTACCCTAGTACATTACACCAAAGATATTGTTAAAACGAGAGCGAAATTAAAATACTTATTTTAAATGTTCTTTTTTTTACAATTTTAGCGATCTCGGTACGTCAGAACGCTGCACAAAGCAACATAGGTCCATCTAGCAACACGCCTCAGCGTGAACTAAGTTAGTGTGCGTTATTCTATAGCCTTCCCTGTCAATTGCAGTAGGAGTGACAGAAATGTCAATACTTTAAAGTTGCTTGAAAAAAATGACCATATGTGCCATATCACAAAATAAATTATATTAATTATTATAATAACATTATCAAAAATTGGGAATAACCAACTTTTATATCAACCTTTGATACATATTTGTACTCAATATCATTACTCTAATGTATCACATAATTGAGAAACGTGCCTTTCGCAATATTTTTAGATGCTACTTTGGAATTATTTTCTATCGAGTGAAGTTAATACAATCATGTTTCGGTTTCAACCACAAGATCAGAAATACGATCAAGTATAACCACAAATTTTTGGATTACCATAGGTTTCCCGTGAATTAGTACAATCCTAGATCAATTTTATCGATTTGGCACTATTCAGCCTCTTAAGGCGGCTTAGTAGTTTAGCAGGGACGGAAAAGGTTCGATGTGATGCTGATAAACTGTCGACTTAGACGTAACAGTGAATGTTTACGTCTCGAGGCAACTACAAAAGTTTTGTCGCCGTACTATTGTATTGACGTATAACAATGACCTTTGCCGAATTAAACTAACTAGATTTGTGCTTGCAAATACGGCTGCTTGGTTTTCGCGTGGATTATACTTATTCGCGGAGTAGATTATCTATTTATATAATTTACTCCGCGATTGTTGTATGCTGCTGGAGCTGAAGTGCATCTTCGACCGGACATAACTCAAAAATGTACTGCTTTAAAACTGTATGCACTTATATATTGTATATATTATACTATAGCAGCCAAAAAGGACTGAACGCCACATGGCGCATGTCTTTACATACAATTTTTGTTTCTTCGATATTCATTGCTGTTTTTATACACACTTGCCAGTTTTTATTACTTCTAATTTCACCTATTCTTAATACGTATTCAATCTGGCTGTGAAAGTCGAGTTTTGGCATCCGTTTATTCTCTTCTTTTTTGCGTTGTCTATCTGAGGATCTATAAACAAAATTTAAGTAATATTTCACCACATAAATTCATAACCGTGCTTAAATCTGTTTATTTTACTAAATTCAATTTACTGTGGACAACCCTACTACTCGTTGCTGACCGACACTGAGGTTTCAGTTCTAAATAGCACAATTAGGTCTATTAGAACCGCTCGACCAATTGTGTTTATCGTTTAAACACGGGATCGGAGATCGTACTAGAATACTGGTGTTCACCGCATAGGTACAGTACATACTACCACTGTTTTTATAAGTAGCACCAGAGAAAAATGTTAGCGCAGAAGAGAACAAGCTAAGCCCATGATACCAGAAAACCCTTGATAAATATAGATTGTAATGCGTTAAATTAAGGTAAACGCTTGCGACTGTTGATCACGAGTAAACGCAGGACTTAAGGATAGAATTTTCCCCGTTTTATAAAATGATGATTTGCGTAGGTACATTGTTGTAACCTAAAACCATGGTTGTAATTGTTAAGTCTTCGCGGACCATACTAAGAAACTGACTTATGGGAATTTGTTGCCGTACGAGTGCGATATGGGTTGTTGCGTCAGTCATGCCGTGACTAATTACTAGTGTGATGGTACGGTGTATGGTCGCGGGGTCCTCCTAATATCCTCGGCCTCGATTATGTCACCTGCTCAAGGCGCTATAAATAAATATAAATATTAAACAACGTAATATACATTGGACTGATTCTTTTCGCATGTGTCTTGTAAACCGCTGCTTTTTGTATAATACAGCGGTTCTTTTTCAATCAGGGTTAATAAAATAATAGATTTGAACATACCAGGGACTGCCTGATTTGTTTAAATTGGTGTCTCTATAATGTATTATATATTATGGTAATGATTATTACGATATTCAGAGATTCCTGTGACCCATCCCAATATCTCCTGCGACCCGAGTTTAAGAAACGCTAGTATTATATGCAGCAGAGACCAGTAGTTTATTGCGTACATATTTCGAAACTCGGATTAACTCGAGATAGTGCTTTTTGGTCACCTATCCAATAACTGGTGCAAATTGCTTAGCCTTGGCAATCGCAGAGTTAGCACATCACAAGCTATATTCACTGCACTATAAAACTGCTCTAGGATATCGTATTCTATAACTATATTTATGCAACCAATGAAATATTTTCAAGGTCACTCTTCACACGTAGGTAACTTTATAAATATACAATTATATTTAGTTGAATTTTAATACCGCTGTGTCACTTTTGCTTTTATTCGAATTAACTGAGGCGTAACGTACTTTTATAGATGTCCTTCGATACCTATTGATTTTGTGTCCTGATATTTAAAATTATGTTTCTACAAATAGTCATTGGCATTCAAAATGATATGGTATTGAGTGATAGAATAACGTAGTAAGAAGTAATTAAATTTATTACTTACTAGCTTTTGCCCGCGACTTCGTCCGCGTGGTAAAGTTACTTTGAGCAGCATTTCTAACGAATATTTATTAATTATATCGTGTAAAATACCTGAAATAAATTTTCATCCCTTATTTTATCCACTTAGGGGTGGTATTTGTCAAAATCCTTTCTTACCTACATCATAGTAGCTTTTTGCATGCAAAGTCTCAGCCCGATGGGTTTATTACTGACAAAGTTTCGTACAAATTTTCATTCCCTATTTTATCCCTTTGGGGATAGAATTGATCAAATTCCTTTCGTAGCGGATGCCTACGTCATAATATCTACCTGCATGCCATATTTCAGCCCGATCCGTCCAGTGGTTTGGGTGTACGTTGATAGATCCCTATGTTAGTCAGTCACCTTTGAGTTATACGTATTTAAATAACTTGAAATGCATCCGTATACAATATAATAGTTGCTTAGTGTAATATATATATGAGGTTTTACTTCGTCCGTATTAATATACGGATGCATATAACATGTGTTTTTATATATGTTGAACAAATTAATTTGAACTGAATTTAATCGAGAAACTATGTTCTTGTTTGAAGTCGAATGTAATCAAATTGTAGGCTAAACCGTACATCATTATTATAATATTTTTTATTTAATAATGAATGCTACGCACTTCAAATAAACTGAAAAAAAAAAATAAGGGAATAAATTTGTAAATATAAAGTGAAATTTTGAATTTGGCAATCGATTGAGTAATTCGGCTTAATAAATGCGTTCGTGGTTTTTATAATAATAAAACATTTATTACCATATTTGATGCGCTCCACATACGATAAAATGTGACTCGTATATTTATCATCAAGTTAATATTAGATCTTATGTTCAAAATTACAAAATATGCATTGGTTGCCGTTGATGGATGACTAATACATAGGTACTCATTAGCTTACTACATTAGGGCATTGAAATCTGTGAAATAAATGTAATCGATTTGAACTCTTATGTTACGTTAATTTAGTTCATTATCAATTGAATGTCGTGTGAGATATATCTACTTTTTTATCAAATAGTGGTCTTGGAACGTTACATATGTTTATTTCTATTCCCAAAAAAGGTTACATTAATAATTGGATGATTCTTGAATATTCTTGAGCAGATTCATGACTCCTTTGTAACTGCAAGTACTTTTTTATGATTTAAGATAATAAAAAAAAAACAAATGAATATGGTATATTGATTTATCATTTACTTCTTAGTAAAATTTGTTTATTTTTTAGTTATTTTGTAGTTAGCTCCTTTGCGAACTCTTACATATGATAATACATTTAATAAATAACTTTGATTACGTTAATAGTAGCAAGCAAACTGGTAGGTGTATTGACAAAATCAGTTTTTAACCTTCCGGTACAGTGGCGATGTCATAAGTAGCAACGTGTTTATAGAAATCTATTTGTTTCTTCATCGCTGATGTTGTGTAGAGAAACATAGAAAGCGATAAATGTGAATATGATTTACGTTAACGGATACGATATGTTGTCTACAGGTGATTGGTAGAGGTGCGTTCGGTGAGGTGCGCCTTGTCCAGAAAAAGGACACCGGTCATGTGTACGCTATGAAGATCCTCAGGAAAGCTGATATGCTGGAGAAAGAACAGGTATGTATGACATAGTATCGTAACATAACACAGTATTTATTAATTTTTATGACCGTCGTAACGTATGAATATTTTAGATAATCAGGTAAATAATACGTTTTAAGCATGCTCAAGCGCAGTTTTGTTTTTTAATTATCTAGGTGGCACACGTAAGGGCTGAGCGTGACATCCTTGTCGAAGCGGACCACCAGTGGGTGGTGAAGATGTATTACAGCTTTCAAGACCCCATGAACCTGTACCTAATCATGGAGTTCCTCCCCGGAGGTGATATGATGACTCTACTCATGAAGAGGGACACGCTCAGCGAGGAGTGTGCTCAGTTTTACGTAGCGGAGACAGCTCTCGCTATCGACAGTATACACAAACTGGGTTTCATACATAGGTACGTATATATATTTATATATTAATAAGTAATTTGCTGAATAATAAGTAGAGATAGGTGAGGTTTTTTATAATGTAGGAGAAATGCATTTTAAGCCACTCCAAACAGGCTGTCCTGCCCTGCGATTCTAAAAAATAAATCAGGTCCACAAGAATCAATGAAAAATTACGACACAAATTTTTCATTAATTCTTGTGGACCATTTTTTAAAGTTACAAAATGTAAAATTCGTAAAAAAGGTTTTCCATTCTTTAATTTTTATTACCAAGACTGCTACCAGAGCAAGCTGAGACCATGTATGCTAGAAATTTTAACGAATGTTCTCGTGGCGTACATTCTCAGAGACATAAAACCGGACAATTTGCTCCTCGACGCTCGTGGACACATCAAGTTGAGTGATTTCGGTCTTTGCACGGGCCTCAAGAAGAGCCATCGCACTGACTTCTACCGTGATCTATCCCGAGCCACCGCCTCTGACTTCAGTGAGTACAAAATCTACCCTGTTAAGTTTTAAGTGAAATTAAACTATTTGCTAATTTCTGCTAAAATATTGGACAAGTTGTTTATGAAAAATATTTAACAACTCAAAGTTGCTGTTTCTTTACGATTAAATACATGGGGTTGAATTTCTAGAATACTCATCATGAATAAAAAGTTACCGTCTCAAGTCTAGTATTCATATTTTTGTTCTTGTTTTATCGAGATTTTGTAAGTTTCATAGCTCGTAGAATAATGGAATAATTCTTGTAAATGAATTTTACCAGAACTTGGTAGCATATTGAAATATATTTTCATGAAAAAAAAACGTGCATAATAAAATATCTAATATAAAATTTGTTAGTTTGGGTGGTTGGGAATGTCAGTTATATAATAGTTGCTGTAAAAAGGTGAGACGACTTTACAGACGTTCTACTCACTCCAGTTTCTACGTCATCGTCCGCCATGGACTCGAAGCGGCGTGCTGAATCCTGGAAGAGGAACAGACGGGCGCTCGCTTACTCTACGGTCGGCACACCGGACTATATAGCGCCCGAGGTGTTCCTACAGACCGGGTATGGACCGCAAGCCGACTGGTGGAGTCTAGGCGTTATCATGTGAGTATTTAAGTCCATTTTTCAATACACCGTATATCAAATATAGACAAAATATGTCGTTTGTTAATATATAAGTAGAATGGTACTTTTAGCAACAAAATAATTATCAAGTTTTAATCGAACTCGTATCAAGCAACCATACATCTTTATTGATTTTACGTTTGTGCAACGGCTCCGTAAGTTCCAACTAATATTTCGTGTGGTAAATCTTCGTTTATGACATACCAATTCCGACAATGACGGAACCTACGAATGAAATTTATATAGGTCTTACTTACATTTAGTGCTTCAAAATTTAGCCTTCTGCGCAAGTACATCAAGGAGCAACATCATTCGGATCGTACTGCACCTTTTTAGTAAAAGATTTTAAATTAAAAAAAAACCCGCTTCAGATTGGGTGTCTGCAAGTGAAGTTTCCGATTAAGAATCAGTTTAAGGTAATATAGGAGCTTAGTTACATACAGTTTTTTAATGTCTATTCGATATAAATTCAAAGTTCCATATTCGGGTATTCAACTATGAAGACTTAACTATATGCAACATTTATTTTTATTATGATTGTATTATTTATACACTATTCTTGCTTTGGTTTGCAAACTGATTTTTACACTTTCCAAAAAACTCTGTGTCATATTAGTACTCCGAGTAGTACCACGGATACTATAGTTATATTAACTGGTACCTATTTAAAAGTGTCCTAATGTTTAATAATATGGTTATAGTTATTTTCAAACGATTATAGCACATAATTCGTTATAAATAAGGAATAGAGTGACACGAAAAATTATTATTTTGTCTTCTTATTTGCAAAAGCGAATTATTACTAGTGAGCAATAGCGATTTTTATGACATCGTTAATTAATGTACTGCACAGCTGATATATTTATTTATTTTCTGTTAATAAACTGGACATACTCTTTTATTCAATACCATTTTATATTAGTGTTAAGCTTATCAGCTTCAACAGTTTAAATTCTTTATTATTTGCCAAGCGATGTTATCTACTATTTTTATTTTAGCTGTGCATTTATTTTTAATATGTATAACATTGTACAAATATATTTTTTTATTATGCTTGTATTTTTGTTTTTGTTTAGAGTAAAAGAAAATTATGTATGACGCGTTTGTAAAACAAGTTGCGAATTGTATATTTTTATATAATTGTTGGCTTTCAAAAAATAATTTTTATTTTATATTTGATATTATTTTATATTTAATTATTATATTTGATATTTCGATCGTCGTTTTGGCCGCTAAGCGCTATGTTCATTTTGAGACTGACGACAAAATTTGCACTAGATTTTTGACCCGCCGTGTCCTTCGTTAATTTTCATGCACTTTAAAGTAGATATTAAATGATTATCATCATCGTTAAGCCTATTAATGTCCCTTCAAATAAGACATGACACCAAACAACCCAGTGGGTGTGGCAACGTGCCTTATGAAGCACAGATTCCTCTGTGTCATCATCATCATCATCATCATCATCATCATCATCATCATCATCATCCATTACCAGCCCTTTTACGTCCCTACTGCAGGGGCTCAGGCCTTCCTTACGGATGGTTAAGGAGGATGGGCCATGACACTCCACGCTGGCCCAATGCGGATTGGAGGATATTAATGACTGCAAATGCAGCCGGGACCAACGGCTTAACGTGCCTTCCGAAGCACGGAGTAGCTCGAGATAATAATTTTTGGTCACCCATCCCGTGACCGACCTTTGCGAAACTTGCTTAACGACAACGATCGCGGGCTGCCGTGCTTATCCACTACACCACCGAGACCCTCTGTGTAAATATATCCTTATAATAAATTTTAGGTTACCATTCTTTTACCGACCCTTACGATAGTTGCTTAATCTCATGCATAGCAGACCGAATGCGCTGTCCTGGAGGGTGTGTTGCTACTCCCACTATCCGTTCCCCCCTTTGGCGCACGTTGGCACAGTCGCAGACTCTAAAGTGCTTCTCATTTATGTCTTTGGGCTAAATTGAAGTCAAGAATGAGCCCATTATAAAAAAATTACAAAATAATTACTAATTTTGTATTACTCTACTTAAAAGTAAATGAACAATATGTACAAGGCTCGGTCAATTTGATTTTTATAATAATTATTATCAAATTGCTTTCTTATATAGGGCATTTTTCATAATGATCGGATATTATGTATAATGCTCCAATTATCACTTGGTCAGTAACATATACAAGTCTTGGTTTTCACATATTTACTGAATCAGAAAGTTTAAAAATGAGGTACTGTTGATAAAAATACACATGATATTTCAAATTGAACGATTCGATCGGTCGTCTGTTGCAGGTACGAAATGCTCATTGGCTATCCGCCGTTCTGCTCGGAATCGCCACAGGAGACGTACCGTAAGGTGATGTCGTGGAGGGAATCTCTCACTTTTCCTCCAGAGATACCGATCAGTGAGGAAGCCAGGGAGACCATACTGCGTTTCTGTTCAGAGCCGGATCGCAGGTAAGAATATTTCTTTCTCATAATAACTACAAGGTTTACTTTGAATTGAAATAATGATAAAAAAGCATGATTGCCAATGTGGAATTAAAGAATAAAAGAAAGAAGTTGTTTATGGCATGGATAAACATAATTCTCATATTGTGACACTTATTTCGACCAGGTTTTCAGTATATCGCCTAGTTAGTTTGGCATGTCTTTCTCTTTGAACTTTGTTTGACTCTTGAGATTTGTACTACTAAGACTATTTTTTGTATTCCTTCTCTACCAGTGACTAAGTATCCTTGGTCGTATTTAAGCTGATGTATCTCGTAGCGACCTTCAGATACATTAGCTTTACACAAATCAAATCCTTTGTTTTTTCAATAACTTTTTTGAACAAATCTTTGTTTGAAATTATAGACGACTTTTTTTAACTTGTTACGACTGTATATAAGTCATGTATTTCAAACTCGCTGTAACTGATGCCAACCTCATCGGCTAATTCTCGCCTTTTGCTAAAGTTGTCTTTGAATTATCGCTTAGATTTCCTTAGTACAGCGTTTACTTTAGCGTTCTCTAGACTTAGCCACATTTTGTCAACGTTTTGATCACTAAGCTCTGGCTCTACACTCAAGAAACATGCAAATTGCTTTCAGTATCTATCGTCCAGGCTATCCAAGCATTAGTATAGCATTTTTAGATGTCAGCTTCAAAGTTTCACTTGTGCTCTTTGGTTGCTAACAGGGGCCTGTATTTTTTTATACAGATCCCTGATGTATCATTATTTTTTAATTCCTCCCTGTTCTACTACTTGTCTGTACATGTCTTCATGTTACGATGTACATGTCTTCTTGCCAAGAATATAATTGATTTCACTCTTCATGTAAATAAATTTCAGTGTAAATTTATTAAACTGCAATTTATTACAAATAAAAGTGTATTGGAAATGTTTAGGGCAATGCTGAATTTTTAAAGTAGCAAATTATACTGTAAACTATTTTGCGGCCATTCCATTATCTTAATTCGTATTACTAAGACTAAAATTTACATTAGCAAAATTTGACATTAGCATAAAAAAGGCACGCAGAGTTTTAGACACTATTTCTTTGTCTGCATTACAGTATTTCGTTGCAGGATTTTAGTTTTGAATGTTTGTATTCTATCTATTAGGTTAGGTTCCCAACGTGGCATAGAAGACGTGAAGTCAGTACCGTTCTTCCGCGGTGTTGACTGGAGTCATGTTCGTGAACGTCCCGCCGCCATTTCTGTGGAGGTTCGCTCTATAGATGACACGTCCAACTTTGACGACTTCCCCGACGTCAAATTGGAGATACGTGAGTATTTTACCACAATATAAAAGTTTATATAAGAAGTTTACACAAAGCATAAAAGGCAGTAAGTAAAATGCCTATGGGCAGTGGCGTTACTAAAACGTTTGAGGCCCGTTGCAAAATTATCGGATATTAAATTTATTTACTAATTGCGTAATAATAAATGTCTGGTATAAGGAGTCTCCTCTGACCGGAGGCCTCTTCCAGCTGAGGGGCCGTCGCATTTTGCCGACTTGCCACTCTGGAGTTACGCCATTGCCTATGGAATTGCAATAAAATCTTCTTTTGTATAGACATTTATTTAGTCTTCCACATTGGAATATAATGCCACTCCAGCGGATTTTTTTTAACAATAATTAAAATAATACAAGATTGATAAAGTGTGTCAATATAACCGCCGTATCGTATAAAAATTGATATGTACTAAAGTAAGTAGAACCGTTTAAATAAAATTTTAAAACTCCTTATACAAAACCTAAGTTCCCTTTAAAAAGATAAAAATAATAAAATTACCTATATATGTCATCAATATTCTCTTTCAGTGTGCTTTCATGACCCCACTCGAGTATATTTGGAGACATTCGGTTATGCTTCCCCACTTACAGCCCCCACAACTTTTAAACAGCTCAACCGATTTTCATCAAACATGTCTAAGAACACTCGCACATAAGTAACTTTTAATACAAAAAAATAAAAACTTAATTGAAATCGCATCATCCGTTCGGGAGCTATGATGCTACAAACAGACAGACAGGCACACAAAAGGAAACGTCAAACTTGTGAAACCCTCTTTTTGCGTCGGCGGTTAATGAATTATTGTTACATGTACTAACAGTTTGTATTGTTACAGCAGCGGCACCAATATCACAAGAAGGAGAAGTGGCTTATAAGGATTGGGTGTTCATCAATTATACGTTTAAACGTTTCGAGGGACTAACACAACGTGGCACTCCCACTAAGAAATGAGCAAAACCCCATGACGAACATGAAGTGAAATACAACCTTGAGACGACGCGACAAAACTTATTTCAGCTTAACACTCAATATCATACTCACACAGGCAGACAAGCAACTCGTAAATTGATAGCAATATCGACGCTATGACAATACTGTGAAATACCTTTCAGCTTGTTACATATAAGTTTGCCTTATTGTAAACGTGTTTTGTAACTCGCATTACGCTTGAAATTCTCAATACTGAATGTCAATGTGGTCGATGTTAAATCACCGTTGTAATAAAGACTACTGCATGATTATGAAAATTTTAAAATTGTACTTCGTTATTTTAAGCTGTTACGTCAAAAGACGATGATGTGCTGTCCAACATTTCACATAATTTCTTTTCATCGTGCAGTGACACAAATATCATTTTCAAAACTCACACCCAATGGGTACATAATGCAAAATGTGCATCAGCGTACAACCGAATATTGACTTAACATTAATCACAGACATAAGACAGATATGAATAACACGATGCTGTTCAGTTTTTTCTTATCATTAAAATATATATGTTAGAAGATTTTCTAATGAACACTAGTTGCATTGTCACCTGGCCGAGCTCTGTTGCCAAACTCGAATGATACTTGCATCTTATCAGTACGTTAGTAAACACTACAAAGATGCATTTACATAATTAACTGAGATGCCATAAAATAGTACTTTCATATACAAACTATGATTACTAGATGTTACTGATCTCTACGTTTACACAAAGCGGATTCAAAATTTAGAATTTATAGTTAATTTATTGTTTTTGTCAGTTTTATATTGGACGCCGATTTAGGTCTCTAAAATCAAAGAGCTTCGTTCACAATGATAAAAATTCATTAATAATCTACATATTTGTTTCTAACGTCTTTGTACAGTATAAATTTTTAGTGGAGTGAGGGCTATCATTTTTGATATTACCATTAATGTTGTATCATTCTAACGCTGTCGTGTCACGTGCTGTATAGTTTTAACAAATAATGCCTTGTTATAAACATATACCTAAGCATTTTCTGTTTATTAATGATTTTCAATACACTGAGTCGTGTATTTGCGATCAACTTTCACAACAATTGTAAAATTGATAGTGAAAAATGATGTTTTTAATGACAATTGAATAACACTTGGAAATTCTAACACCTGACAAATGTGACCCTTGGAGCTTAAGTTTCTTAGTGTCTATGTATTTTTAATTATGGATATATTTATTTTCGAAAACGTCTAAAACGGAAGCTATAGTATTCGGTCATTATTACATCCATATTTGTCCATTTTGCGTAGATTATTCACTTGCTTTTGTTCTTTCTTTTTCATATTTTGTATCCACCCAGACCCAGTTGGTTATTATTGTGTATGTATACTGTTGTAAATTCTATATACTTGCGCCTCGTACTCGTTAATTTTTTAATCGTGGTTACCATCATCGCAATGCAATATGATTTCATAGGAATTGTTATTATTTATTGTGAAATTATTTATTTTTCCAATTAACATAATAGTAAAATAAGGTATTATCTTCAAAATTATAGTTGTTAATATTTATATAATTTTTATAGGAGTATGGCAACATAGACAAATGGTGGTAAAGGGATATAATGGATTTCAGAAAAAGTCATGGTCGGGCAAATATTTCTGATGACAAAAAAATACACTTCGATCAAAAATTTACGTTTACAAATTCAAAGTACTTTATTATTTCATTACCATTTAAATTTCGGTAGCATGCATCCAACCCGGTCAATCTCAGGAACCGTTGGAATTACTGATATGTATATATACATTTGACTTTCGTGAGTATTGAAATTAGTGTTTACAACTGACTGACAATTTTTTTCAGATAAAACTAGTTGTTACCAAAATTCACTATCGCATACAAAGCGAGCAATGTACACGAATGCAATGTATTCATTTTTGTCAATATTTGACTATTATTATGTATTGAATATGGTGACGGCCAATGAGACAGATAGACCGAAAAACAGAATGTATTTTTTTAACCATCAATATAAATTTAATTGTTCTTTGTCTATCTCTATCTGTCAGATTGAATTATTGAGATCAGCCATAAATGTCGTCTGAAGGTTATTTATTGTTTGTCGTTCGGACGGGGTATTGTGAAGTGTTATAGTTGGTTCTGTTATTTTTTCTCTTTCTTTTTTTAGTATGGATTTAAATTGCTAAGTGATAACATAGGATTTTGATAAAAAAGTAAAAAAAAAAATCATGACATTACTTTTACAAAGTCAGCTCGCAAAGATTTCGATAAATCGTTATAGATGAGGACTGATTACATTGGATCTTTCATAAATTTTCTAACGTTCTGTCCTCTTTCTTTGACTTTTATATCCGATGCTTGTTTATGGAAACTAAATATTGTTTTCCATTAAATTTAACAAGTAATTCGAATTTGTAGTATATGTACCTACTTGCATATAGTGAAAACACGCAGAATTTGAAATCAACCAATACTGAGATATTCGTAGGTGCAAATAGAATTTACGTGATTCTTAATTAAATTTGACCACTTGCACTTTGGTGTCTCCGCAGCATCGTAGGCTTACGTCACTTAAGACCGACAGGTGGCGCCAACAGATTTTATTTTTTTATAAAATCATGATAAATATTTTTAATAAGAACTGACGGAGCTGTAAAGATGGAACTTTATATGAAACCAAGGCAAATTTATAATTATAGCTCGTTTCGTTTCGAGTAGTATTTTATTGAAAATAAGGTTGATTTTACATCTTTAACTAATAACATAGTTTTGCCGCCATACTTGTTTCTGCATACACCATGGCTGGACTTTTTTGTTTACTGGAAATTGTGTTTTATACTGCATCCTTAAAATAGTATATTTTTTCTAAGAACGGCTGATGTTCCGGTACTTTATATTCTATTCAATCCCAGGGTTATCTTTTTGTAAGACAGTCTAACTTATGAATATTTATTTTAATGACAACCTAAAAAAAGCTAGAGATACAGCAATCAGAATTATATATTGGTAATTTATTATATTTTGATTTAAAAAAGAACTATAGAATTGAGATTCTATCAATATAAATAAAATGTGCGTTAGTCTGTCGCAGTAATACCATGCTTAACATACATAATTTCTATATGAATTAAATTTACTATTCATGTAGAATTGTGAATATTTGCACGTAACAAAAACTGTACGTTGCGGTTTATATCATTGTGGTACTGCCATAGAACATCCTCGGTCGCCGTACCACACGATGTTTCTCACCAAGCAGATAGTTTGCAGGTTATGTTTGTGTTAAAAAAATACATTAATCGCACGTTCATTCACAATTTAACATTTTAAAATTTTATGAACTGTATGCTTGGCAAAAAATACCGTGTGGTGTACCACATGTGCGGCTGGGCTCTGTGGCAGTATCACAATGATTTTTATTTTCACTGAAAAATACAACATACAATTTGTTAGTATACGTACAATTATGTACAATTTAGGTACATTCATAGCAGGTACTTTGGAATTATGTACATTCATAGCAGGTACTTTGGAATTATGTACATTCATAGCAGGTACTTTGGAATTATGCGTGTTAAGAGTACTGCAACAAAGTATCACACAGTAAATTGCCTTTGGATTCAATTAATAAAAAACTGCATTTGCTATTAGTTAAAACCCTTCGTAGGTGGATCCCAGGCACAAAATTTCTTTGTATACGTACGATCACTATTTTTAATATTATTATAATATTAAGTCATTTGCTGTCTGATGTAAACGTCAAATATGTTTTCTTTAATTTAATGATAGTACATACAGGACGCGTGTCATATAATACTCATCATCTTTAATTATAATTGCTGATAAATATCTAAATAAATATATTTTCTTAAAAATACAAAAATAAGAGTCACGAACAAAGTATCTATAAAAATATTGTATGTAAATATAAAATTACACATAGTTTTTCACAGTTCAGTATATTTAACATAGTACGTGTAGAAGAACACACTCACCACAATTCTTGTGAAATTAATTTTGTGTAGCACATTTTTATATTAGTTTCGAGCAGGTACTTTGGAATAGTGTTCCATTTTGATTGTTAAAACAAACATCCATATTGAGGCATTTTAATACGAATGAGATCACTATGGACCGCTGTTATTTCTCGATGTCTTCTTCAGTATGAAATAAAAATAACTTTCAAATAATTGTATTAACAAATAAACTTGTTATGACTTTACCAATGGAACATTTTGTAACTATGGCGTTATTGTAAGAACTGCGAATTGATAATTAGTTATAACTGTTTTATTGTATTAGTGCAATCATAATCATAACAAATTGTTATGGTTATTTTTCGCGTTTTGTTAACATGTATTCTCTATAGTGATATTACGTCTGTGATTTGGTGTTACGTTACATTCGGAAGCGCTTGAATTTCACTACACTTACATAACTTTTATTGTTTTTTAAAATTTTATTTTCATATATGAAAAATAGGTAAAACTAAGCCATACTTCGCCATGACTTAGTATAGGTTCCCGGTAGTTAAGAATAAAATACGAAACTGAAATAACGTCATTGTTTAAGAATAACCAGAAAATAAAGTCTGTATATACACAAGATGGGACTCTTCACTTATATCTTGTATATACTGTTTATTTCCTAAAGTAATTTATTAGTTTGTTTAATCTATGATACTTCAGTTACTAGTACACGCCCAGCAAACATGGCGGCATTAAGACAACAATCCACAAGTAAACTAGTATCCATGTTTAAAAAAATACAACGAGATAGATTATTACATACCTACTTGGATATGTATGAAGGTCAAAATATTTACGTGATGCTATAAGCAATTGCTTTTACCTATTTGCTTAAAAGCTAATCTGCTATTGTTGGTAAGAAATGGGTCTCAGATCTGAGTCGTTGTCAAGTGCTCGAGGAAGTACAATTTTAAATATTTTTCTAAACTACGAGGGAACATGAATATAACAATAATAATGAAACGGTTTCCAATTTTGCAGAATTTTATACACATAAAATATAATAGATGCATATATAAAATTAAGGCTATATCAGATACTGTTCAATTTAAATATAAATTATTCCGTCCAAATTATGTTACTATTTATGCTGGAGATTAATTTAAAAATTTATTTATCACCTTGATTATATCTTTAGATACCAACTATTTACAAATTATTCTTAGTTAATAGCACTATGCACGACTATAAATGATCATTCATCTTTGCTTAGTTGTGATTCAAGCGTTTCTGATTGCTTTATTTATACCAAATATTAATGAAATCGAATATTTGTGTAAATTGCAACAAACTTTTTAATATTGTTACATCCACTTCTAAACCCTTAAGTGTAGGTTCATTTTTCAAACAAACTTTATTTACTTAACTTAATTTCTGTCTGCCTGCCCCGCAAATGATCCAGATACATAAATGCTTCTATAATAGTGATGCAACGGAAGCTACTTAACGGAAGCAGAAACAGAACCAGAAGTCAAAATAAAATTTATTCAGAACCAGAAACGGATGTAGAAAGGGCCGATTCCTCCTTGTTTGATTATTGGATCGCATCCAATAAACAAACAAGCCGTGATTCGTAATGTGCCGTTTAAACTTTCGTTATAAATGCTGCGGAACCAGAAACAGAAAAGGATGTTAGAAATCCGACATCCTGATGACACGCGGAACTTCTGTAGTTGCGGAATCAGAAGCATAAGTCTGTTGCATCACTATTCTACTAGATAGAGATCTATCTGATATACAGAATTTAAGATATTATACACAATTAGAAACAAAGGTGCACATAGCTGTACGTCAGACTTCCCCAATCTATCAAATTCTCGCAATTTATTTTATATTCTTCCCTTAATGTAATAAAGTTTTTAGAATGAAGAAATATGACGGTTTTATATAACTTACCGTGTTGTTGACTACTAATTTGTATACATAGTCAACGACACTGCTTCACTGGAACGGGCGATAATTTTATACAAGAACAAGCTCTGTATGACGACAGATATGTTTCGCTATTCTTTAAAAAATAAGAATAGAGGTTCAATGTAATAAAACCGATCTCAACAGGTAATAAAGGTATTGCGTTGAACCTCTACTGGTATGACAGTGCTGTGCTCGAAGTCGAGTTAACAGAATAAAGCGGCTTTAAAATTATAAAGTAGTTATCCGTGACACTAGTTTTTATCCGTGGAACGTCTTTTCTGTAGTCAAAAGAGTGACTTTTGTGTTTTTAAATTTAATATGTTCTGTTACCGATTGCGTTGACATTTTATGTCGCGAGTTTGCGACATATCATATATGATGGCGATGTAAAATATACAACTATAGTATCTTTAATCCACAGTTGCATAAATGTTGCTTAAAGTTGTCATTAGTGTAAAGCGAGATTACGATACAAATTTTCAAATATTAATAAGTAGAACATTCGTTAGAGCTTAAAGTTGTCATAACACCTTTATGGGCGTTTGTGCAACTGGGTGTATGTGGTATAAATGACTAATTAACATTGATAATGATTTGTTATATCAATGGTCGGCGGCAGGTTCTCGACTAGAGGTCGCATTACATACGATTAGAAATTTTTAAATGGCAGTATGTTATATGTACTAAGGAGATAAATTTCTAAGTTGAACTTTACTAAAAAGCAAATAGAACCGCTTAATTATAAAGTCTATTTTGACATTTGAGCGTCAAATATTAAAATGAATTATTATTCAGGCTAGACAGTACGGGCACATAAACAAGCGCCAGTAGAATTTAACTGGCTAGGTTTATTGCTATCTCCCAGTATTTTCTGTTACTCTATCCCATAGCAACGTTGTCTCGTGGAGTGAGAGACCATGTATATTACGCACGCAGGCGTTTCTGATTTCGAGAGATGCTCGACCGACGATATAAGATATCGCGTTCTATAATAATATGATATATATGCGAAGAAAGACGAAAGAGTGACAGAAACACTGAAGTAGTCTATTAGATACGGCTAGCCAGTTAATTGTGTAAATGAGGAGACACCTATTGAATCTAGTGGACAAGGAAGTGTTTATATAATTTTCACATACCTACTTTGCACCTTATGTTAATGTGATAAGTGCGTTTTTCGGTAGTGTTCCGGTGCTGACCGTATGCCGCCGCTCGGTCGCAGTCTGCGGTTTTCTTGCCGGTAGCTTAAGTACAAAGTCCTCGTAGTATAGACAAGTGACGCGACGTCACATGCCCTATATACGTAAACCGGTGTTGCCCGATCTTTGCACGAAACGCGTGACCATCATGATATTCCTTTTTGTACGTATACGTCTGAGAAAACGCGAGTACCACCTTCTGCGTGAACAGAAAGGCCTTTAGATGCCTCTATACTAACAATAAAGTAAGTCCAGTTTTATTTTTATTATTATTTTCTTCGTTTTTATAATAAAAATTATTACAAAAAAAGTTTTAATGTCTAGTTTGAAACACAGTTACGATACTAGGTTTGGAAGATAGGTCTAATTTCATTGTCCGCCCTCTAGTATATATCGCACCTATGTTCGTAAACCCTGTTAAATGACAATTTTTAAACAAAAATAAGTTAAATACCATTCGATAATAAATGTCTACTGATAAAACTCATCTCTATTTTTTTTTAATAATAGGCCTTTAGGTTAGGTCTGATCTTAATCCTTTGGCAAAGTGAAAAAATGGTTTTACCGGCATGGGTGCATTATTGTCAATACAATGGTGAATTTTTAGGTTCTCTTTGGTGGAATCATATATAAAATTGTACTTATGTCTGCTTTAATTACTATCATTGTTGGTTAGATAATGCGTATAAGATCGTAATCGGGCGACACTAGGGTAAGTTATCTATCTTACCTCGTAGGCGCTACATACCAATTAGGTCCCACAAAGTTGCTCTACTTATTATTAAAACCAATAATTCTCATTGCGTAATATCTTCTTGTACAAATTTGATAATTCTCTTGATTTTTAATATTGTTTATTTTTGTCTCGTTAGTGTAAAACCAGTACAGTTAATTTTTTTTGTGCTTAGTGTACTAATAACGATTTTGGTGTTGTATATTTTTTACTAGGTATTCAAAACTGTCCTTGTTAAGACCTTTTGTAGTACTAATTGATGATATTTTAAGTAAATTATTGTGGAAATGATTGTAATTATGAAGTCGAAATAGACTAACTTTTAGTCATATTTGATGACTCGCTCGGTGACGTAAATTAGCCACACCATGTGCTTTTCAGACTTCACTGAATTTCACAGAATTCACTGAGGTCACAGGTATCAGTTTCCCGTTTCTATATTATTTGTATAGTAATACAAAATGAGATAATTTTAAATCCAATTTTCCATTAAATTCTTCACAGAAAACTTCACAGAATTCACTGAGGTCTCAGGTATCAGTTTCCCGTTTTTATATTATTTGTATTTGTTGTTGAGATAATTTTAAATCTAATTTTCCATTAAATTGCCTCCGCTGAATGTCAAGGGCCATAAAAATTTGGATACGATCCTAATTCAGAGACATTTCTTTGTCTATTTTAAAGCACATATGCCGAGCGAGTCACCTGAGTGACTCGTCCGCTAAGCCGCGGTCAAATAGACATTAGTGATGTAGTACCTATTTATAACATTTTCTGATTTGCTAACGTATTTTGATTTGGTGAAATTGTGTTTTATGTGTAAGCGACCGTTGATACAGTACATTTGTTGGGATGTCAAGAGGGCGAACGATGCCTCCTGCATATTTGTTTGGGTTTCTTCAGACCGAGCCAAAAAGGCATTTGCCTTTTGACTGATGTTTATATATCAACGTTATCCCATCCATATAAAGATGAAAATTGTACGCTAAAAACTTGTACTTAAAAGTATACTAGACTTGATCCATCCGATTGAGATATTCACTCATATCATTTTCAATTCTATATGGGCTTGATAAGGTCGATATTTAAATGTTACGAAAATGCTATAGCATTTTACCGATGTGAGTTGACGTCTGTGTAACACATGATTTCACGAAAACTATGCTCGGGTTTGACGCATTTTTTGCTTTTATGTTTGTAAAAGGCGTACGATGGTTATAGTTTACGTATAAGCCATGTAATTACATTAATGCACTGCTGGTTAATGAGCACTATGTTAAGAGGCTAATCAATCATAAATTTAAAAAAGATGTTACTGACCGAATTGAACTGTTATTATTCAAAAACAGTATTAAGTGACCTGTATAGGTAGAACAAGTGTTTTTGATTTTTATATCTGTATATGGATATACTCAGATACATGGCATTTAAATATAGTTTAAGAGCATATGCATCATATTTTTGTTAAATATTTTAATATAAATAAAAAGTGAACATATAAATAATTAAAAATTTGGTAGTTTTTTTTTATTAAACGAATGGGGATACATTTTCTTATTCCGCCGAAAATTGGCCGAAAAGGCCGCCTCGGAAAAGCGATCTTTTTCCAGGCGGCTTATTTGAATTTTACGTCACAAGAGAAGTTATTAGAAGTTTGACTCATAGGTAGTTTAATTTTTTCACAATTACGTAAAAAACTATAAAAGCTTTGATTTTGATGCATTAATTTTTACTTAGCTTTACAATTAGAGTTCGACAGCTGCGACAGCTAGAGTTTAGACAGCTGACAAAACCTCAAAACATTATTTACAAAATACGCATTCCCCTGGCCTCCAGGTGAAAATATGCTTCGTTATTATTATATATCAAGACGGTAGTTAGGACCTTAAAAATGTGACAAATCAATGTATGTAAAGTGGAATGATTCTTTCGTTTCACTTTACTACTTAAAATACTAAAAAATATGTTTAAAACCTGGATAATGGGTATGTTAATATACAGATATAGTATTTGGTCCGTAACAGATTTAATAGTATAATATTGTAAAAAAAAAAACAAGTAATTTTAATGGTATAATTCAAAGTGTAAAACTTAGCGTTACCTGTTAGTTTAGTAGTGATATTGGAGGAGTATGTCTGAGGCACGTTCTCTCGTTAGGTAGCTGGCATCGGCGGACGTACTTTTAAAATATATTTTCGATATGTCGTGAGTTTCAACGTGCTCTGTTCTAGTCTACGACATTAGAAAATACGTATGTTAGAGCAGGCTAGAGGATGAAACTGCCCACGTTATGTCCAACGTCGATTTTAAGAGTACAGACATGGAATAGAGCTCTGATATGTTCGTGATGACGCGCCTAGCGGCCCTGTGTTATTTGATACACTCTCACTCAAAGTAACATTTCAATTTGTCTGCGTGTTAATATACTGTTACTAGCTTTCCGCCAGCGGTTTCGCCCGCGTGGTCTTGTATTTTACATAAAAACCTTTCTTTTGAATCACCCTATCTATGAAAAAAAAACCGCATCAAAATCAGATATAGGGACAGAGAAAGCGACTTTGTTTTATACTATGTAGTGATGTGTTAGACGAAAAAAATTGACTATCATGGTCATCACTATATATCGATTGCATTATGGTATCACTATTTGTGAGAGAACTTTTGATAAAATTCGCACCAATGTACCGCCGGGTACGGCTTCTATATAATAAAATTTTTGAATATTAAAAAATTATAAATATATTACTTTATTTTCAGTCTATTGTATGGGTGTCAGCAACTTGTCCTAAAAGTCTGAAAGTTCATAAATTTTCATACAAACATTTTTAAAATTCGTTAGTATTGCTTACTTTGGCGCGGTCCCATTCTGTTAGGAGTTACATGATGAATGATTATTGATAATGGTACCTTAGTTAATATTCCATCTGAAATAACAGTTCAAATGCTATTACAATTTTCGTATTATGCTATTCAGTAGATTACCCATACGTAACATGCGAACTCTGACTCTATCACTAATTAAATATTAGACTACATCATATACATTGCAGATTCCAAGATAGTCTATATAATATCCCCCATAGTGTGGAGTATCTGAGTCAACGCAGGTTATGGTACCCAGACATCAGACAATATAGACAAGTCAATCTTCTATATTAGGCTATTAAATTAGATTTTTGGATCTGGATATGTTTCAAAATTAAGTATTTTAAGTTTAACAATATTCGGATACGTTCACTTTGCTTTGTTTACTTAGTCACATTATTTGAAATGTTACTTTGGTGTTATATCACATGATAGTCCGTAATGACTCGCTCACACATATTAAGCTATTCGTTCTGTTATTGTTATCAAAGATAAAAGTATGAATTATTTAATTTCTTAAATTGTAAGTTTTTGAAGTATATTGTTTAATACTTATTGTTTCTTCCATGTGATTTAAGAAAGTGGCAATACAAATAAGCATTAAAATAATTTGTTGTTTCATTGAAAATTATTGTAAATGCTCCTATTTTAAATTGGTATTAATCTGTGGCGTAGCGTGCCGCGGAGAGGCCCTGTATTAAAATTAGTTGGGGGGCCCAAATAGAAGGCATAAAATTTTGCTTGCACGTTTTATTGATGCAGCAGTAGCTACGTCCCTGGTATTAATACGTCAAAGTCGTTTTCATTGTAAAAAAGATGGCGTTAAGTGTGCATAGGTAAAAATAGAACAGTACATTCAATTCTAAAAGATTCCATTAATAGAGCTCAGTGGTCAGATCGACATTGTGATTTTAATCTATGAATTAATTAGTAAAATGCTTGTTTCAGTATAATTCAATTAATCTTGTATTGTATTTTTATACAATGGAATCTAAAGAATATTGGACACTAATTTATCTCAATGAAATAGTTTAATCGACATTATTTAATCTTGAAGACTATGTTTTTTTTTTTATCAAAAAAACATAGTCTAAAAACTAACTGTATCTTCCTGGGGCGCGAGTTCAAATGTCCTTCACTGGTATACCTATTTCTCAGCCGAATATTGCGCACCAGCATAGCTGGGTAGTGCGCATACCTCAAGAGTTGACATTGAGCATAAACCATAGTGTAACTTTGAGCCGAACTAAACCATGGGTCTTATTTCCCATATACTGCAATCCACCCTATGTCATTGGTTTTCTGACCTCTGAAGAATTCTCCCTTCTTATCTCAGACGAAAGGACGCATTAATGAAAGGGGTGCGCAAGATCGTCCATAATCCAAGCCTTTGTTAAACTCACTGAATTTCTATGGCCTATCAAGAGTAGATTAAAATCTCGGAATCTACCGTACATTATTGATAGAGCTAGATAGCTAGCGTAAAAAGATTTTATAACTTAAACCATGAATGGTTGCAGTCATGGAATTCTGTGATGGCCGATAAATTTGGTTCTTTAATTGTGCCGGGTGCAAAAAACGGAGAAGGTGATTTTCTTAGGCGACCCCTTTTTTAACGCTGGGGATATGCAACCTCAGTCTTTAAACCCGGGCCCTCCGACCCACACCTGAGTGAATTCGAGTTCGGATTTTTACGGAATCGCTTTATGCCCGACTGCGAAGGTAATGGAATTATTACGGTATGCTCTAGTGTACACGTTAAAGGTATCTTGAATACATTTGCTGTAAGGATGCGAATGAAATTCGATTGGTATTTTAAAGTGATCCATTATAATAGATACTACATGTTTTAATATGATCTTATTCACCGACATTAAACATCGACAAAGCAAATAAACATTGATTAAAAACAAAACCTAGCGACTATAAGTAGAGTGCAATTAAATGTTTTTAAACACCTTCAGCTGCCAATATTAATTAATCATGTCTTAATAGAAAAATATGCTACATACATTTATTTGCACGCTACTTGTTAAATAATATGTTTTCGAAGCTTCTTTACATTATTATAAAGTGTTGATCCGGACTCTATTAAACTAGATTATAAATTAGCATTGACATTCACTTCAGTGGTATTCTGTTAAAAAGACATATTCGAACGCAACGTAATAAATAGTTCTTTTACGGCATTGACGCTTATTTTAATACAATACCAAAGCGGAAATAAATCAAAGATAACATTAATAGATAGACGACAGCGCAGCAGCCGGCAGTTTTAAAGTAAAGGTTTTCTTGTTTATAAAACCTGTTAAATTATTGAATTTTGGTATAAATCCCACCTTAATTTAATCAATTAACTTTGAATGGTTTGACAGTACAACTGCTGGTCACTGCGATGCCAACTGTTGCTAATTCCGTATGAATTACGACTGATTGATTATGCAAACTTTAATTTTAAACAATTATTGACTGACTACGTAAAGTGTGTGAAAGACAATAAATATAACAGTGGTTCTATTTGCGACGAAACCAAACGAGACAATGTAGCTACCAAATCAATTGTAGAGGTTGCACAACGGTGTAGGGCATAGGCCCTGCACTATATAGATAGTGCCTAGACCGCATGGGTTTGAATTTGAGATCGCCAAAGATTGTTAAATATACCTATATAATAATATTTATGCATATCGTGTATAACCGTATTGTGTATTTGTAGTATGTAACCCATTTATTGCGTTCGACTTTTGCAATTTGGGACCTAGTAAAAATTTAAAATATCAATAAATTTAACTCCTTCCCCGTTCAACAATATTATTAGACAAAATAATAGATTTTTTTAAATTTCATTATTATTATTCATTATCAAGAAATCATTTTTTAAACATTTATTTTGTTGGTGTCGGTAACGTTAACCTTCCTTTTTAAGGTTCCGTAGTAAGCAAAAAGTCCTTATAGTTTCACCATGTTTGTCTGTCCGTCCGTTCGTCTGTGGTTTTTTTATAAAACATTATACGTACTTTTACTGGACCTAGACAAAACTTTTCAACGGGCACTAGGGCGCTACTGATTTCCTTGTCGACCCATGGCCGTTAAGCCTGTACTGAGACCAAGTGGAAAAATTATCAATGTATTAGAAATCTACCTCATCCCATTCAGAGAGATCTGAAAATAATACTTTATATTATCGTCAAATAGAGGGAAAAGCTCTTTATTTCATCCACAAGGAAAGGCTGTGCCCCTGTGATGGGTAATCTAGGTAATAAGCTGATGATTATCGTTAGCTGAATTGACCTTTTAATAGTATTTGCGATTTTAATTCACTATTTTTATTACATTGCAATTTCATCATGTGTTCATTCTATACGGTGGTTTTTAGGTCCGGAACAAATCATTCAACAATAACACCGATCCATAAATAACAGATTACATTTTCTTAAATTATCTTCCATCTATTACACTTAATATATAATTCTCTACTTAATGTAAGATTATAAACTATATTACAATATTTTGATTCAAATAGATTCCAATCAAAGTGCCGCTTGGGCATTTACATTTTTTAATATAGTTAGGTATTTATCACGTTTTTTCAACTGCGTTTACTACAATAGTGAATTAAAGAGAGCATATAGTTTTAATTATCACATATAGTTATTTATTACACTACCTTATAGTATTAAATTTATATAAAAAAAACATCCTAAAAATGCCGAGTAAATGCAATTAATAATTCAAATACTATGTGCAATTTTTTTTCAAATATATTATTATGCGATTTAAAATTACTAAACTACATTTGAAATGTTTAGGTACAGTCAGCATAGTTATTGTTATGTGCTATCGAAAAGGATATATAACTATTTGATTAGGAATAATTTAAAAACAAAAAATATTTATTAATATTTTTTTCAGAACGCTATATTAGGAATATATAAGTTATAGAAAAATATTTAATTAAGTTCAAACAATTTCAACCTTTCCATAACCGGCCATTTCAAACAAACTGAAAATGTAACATGCTGACAGTACCTGTAATATATTAATTACGGTTTATTCTAACTTATAAAAGATATGTTTGAATTCATTACATTCCAGATTACACAAGAATTTTCACCAAGAAATATTACACAATTAAACAATAGTTTTATTACGACTAATAAAATATGCAATGAAATAATATAGGGTACTTACATTAAAAAAACTACGAATTAAAAACGGCTAAGCTAAGAGTAAATCTTAACAAAATATTCCACCTGTCTTAGGCACTGCTTATCTCAAAGCTAGAGCGAAAGCAATAGCTGTAAAAACATTTTAATATTATTTTTAATAATGAATCTTTTGAACTAAACAATATAATGTTTTTATAGCCTTATCACTTTGGCACTAGCTCGCTCAAAGTTAGGCGGTCGATGTACAGAGCGCTTAGTGTAAGTTTTTTTGACGTTAACGTTCACCGTCGGTCATGAGCGCGTTAAGATTTTAGTATGGATGGAATCCAGTACAGCGCCCATAGCGGTAACTACCAAGAACTACAAATCTCCATACATATTCTTAACGCGCTCACTTGTGAACGCGTTAGCGTAAAACTTACACTTACCACTCTGGTGTAACGGTACCGATCGTTTATTTCGTTCTACGTATCCGCATGCAAACTTTTTGTCTTCGATCTTCAATATCATTTCTTTTTATTATTCACCTTTCGTAATTTGAAATTTTGAGTAATCCAATATGCTCTTTATGAATGTCAGTACGTAAAAAAAACATCTGGTGTGAACATACATAGTACTATACTGGTACGCCATTTTTTTCAAAGTAACGCTTGTTAGAGTTGTTATTAGACAAATATCTGTAAATCTGTACGTTTTATAGACATTTCTACGTCAATTAAAATTGTAGTCCCCAGCCAAATTTAATTCCACCTACCTAACTATATACATAACGGTAAAATATAAATATACTTGACCGTTATTGGACAAGAATGTATAAATATACCTAAGTAGGCAATAACAGTATAGTGTACTTAGGTTTCAATTTTGATTTGTTACAACTTTTCATGTACACCTATATGTATAAGAATCTTTGTCCTGACTTATTGACAGATGGACTAACTTAAACCGTTGGTCGTAGGTATTTGATTTTTTTTTATTTCGAAGTTATCTTATTACGCAGAGCTGTATACTTAGAACGGATTTTTTGGAATTTCAAAGGATAACAATTGTGAGAGTTATGAAACTTCTTTGTCTTTGAACCAATATCGATGTAAATTGATGTGTAAGTAGTAAGACCCTGGGAAGGTAATAATTGTATTTTATCTCAAAAATCAACGCTTTAACGGGATAAAAATGCGATTGGAATTTTATAAAGAGAATCAAAATGTTACGATTGGAACTTAAACTATTTTTTTTAAATCAATTCAATAATTTAAAAGTTAACGACATAAAGAAATTAATATATTTTAAAAACTTTAAGCTTTGTTATACAATTACAAATGCTCGCTATCGTTTGTTAAAAAAAATGCGTAGATTTGATTCCTATTGAATATTTTAGATAAAAGTTAGTTAGTTTAATTAACAATTTGTATTTTTCGATTCATCAGTAACTGAAATTATAATCCACAATATAAATTATAATGCAATACAATAGTAGATAATAATAGGATGCCAACATCAAAAAGTTGAGCAAAATTACAGTCAGACACATATTTTACAAATAAATAAGGGTTGTAATCTCATCACTCATTATAGGAGAAGTTTAAATTTAAACTACACGAAGAAAATAATTTGATGGCTTTAGAAAACAATGGTAGATATTAATTAGAGAAGTACGCTGAAAAAGCTATTATGAGTATAACTGGCGTCCTCTAAGGCCCGTATGTACGATTTATTCCAACCGAAGCAAATAATTTTCATTACGACCTTCTAACATCTCCTTTTTTCCTCCAAAAATCACAACAACTTTTAAGAAGATAAAACAATCTTACTTTGAAATTGGGTAGAAGTCTATAAAACGTAGGTACCTAGAAAATATATCAACACAAGAAACATTATTTATTGCCTTACGGTTTTAAGACTAAAATACATAAAAATTGTGATGACAAATAGTACTACCAAAACGCGCTTCTAAAATCAACGACTGCACAATATAAAACATGATTTTATGTATTTCTTTTCTGTTCAAATTACTAATTCTGCTGTCAAGGTGAGGTTAACATAATATTCTGTTAAATAAAACCCTTTTTTTAAATATTCTAATAATATGTGAAATACATTTTCGTTACAAAAGAATATGAAATTGAAGAACACTAATTTATGCTTACATAAATATTCTTGTACCTAAACTATTTTTCTACAACGATATCAATATATAGTAAATGTACTTTGCACCAATTCCACAAAGAACTCCAAATACTACAAACACATAATTAAGCAGCTTCCTTTCTACAGCTCACATAGGCCCTTATAACATACAATCAGTCTCAGTATCATTGTGGAATAGGGCAATTTTCACACCAAACCATAACATACATAGATACACATGGGTACATCAACGAATGATTACTTTTACTCTACCTTATGATCACAAGACTAATATCAACAGATCCACATCTTGACGTGACGTCGTTCCTTTAAATTCGTATTATTCTCTTAGGAAAATAAAAAATGAAAAGTCAAATTATAAGTAAGGAAAGCAAAATAACGAAATATAAATCTAGAGTGAAAGTCCTACTTTTTATTCACTTTTAAGTGGAATTATGAATCTGACCATTAAGTGACATCCATAGTTGTGTTCAATGAAGCTAGTGCAAAAATTGCATTGAAATATTTTGTGAGTGACTGAAGTTTAGAGTTGGTTGAGTTGCATAGCCGTAGACGGACGGTCACCGTCACCGGAGTCCTCTTCTTCTATTTTCGGAATGTCAAAGATTTCTGAGAAGAGAGCGGGCAGAAGGAGACGAGGCCAGTGGTCTCGGCACCAGCCCAGCAGTTCGTGGTGACGTGCACCAAGTGCGCGTACTTCCGCTGCAGCAGCTACATAAGCCTCAAGACGACCGGATACGTCCTGGATACCGCTGCTTATCACCTGACGCCACAAAAATTAAACTTAAAAAAAAAAAAATGACGGACAATTTGTAGGGAAAAATGACCGCACTCGCTTGTCTCTGATCTGCCCATTACACCCATAGTCTGCAAATGCATATGGCAGCGGATAGGAAGGCAATATTCATGCTAAAAACTTCTTATCCTCAGATTTAATTGAAAGATTAGAAGTCTGCAATTTTTGAGAAGCACTGAGATGTGCCGAGGAGTCATTGAACAACTATTAAGCATTTCAACAGAAAGTTTTTCAAGTCTCAATCTATGCTTGAAATCAATTTGATACGAGTATTACATACGGGCCTAATATTACATCAAATTGATTTTATTTTTATTTTTTGTTGTTGTGATACAGCAGAAAGTGTTATCCTGTATCCTGTTATTTGCATGTTTGTAGACAAGACAGTCTTAGATTTAAACATATGTCGTATCTACGTTCGATAATTAGTGCTCGGCTGCAGACATTTGTCAACAATGGCTGTCACCATCACAGACACATTATTAGGTATGGCTATCACCGTTTGAAGGACCCGGATGGTCACTATTATCTGCCAGACAGAAAGAAAGTGGTGGATCATGTAAATACAAATATTCCAACAAATTTTAAGTAAGAGAGTCGGGTTAATTTATTATGCACAAATAATAGATCCGTTATATTAGTATTTAGGAACATTTGTCTGTTACTCACAATCTGCTGGAAAGCGTCACCCATGGCCCTGTGCAGTGAGTTGATTCGTTCGGGGTCGGAGAGGCCGGCTCGCAGCGGGCACAGAAGTAACGTGCCTGTATACATAGCCATCTCCTCCTCGGAGCTCGCCAGCTTACCCATAGTGCGGACATAGCCGATTAACGCACGCGTGAATGTAGTCTGAATATTTATATATTTATTATTTAGATATAATGTTGTTTAGTAAAATAAGTTATGCCTAAAGGTGTTGATACGAGAGTGACAATGAATAACGATTTTTAACGACTTTCTTTCAATGAGGGAGAATTAAAAAAAAGAAATTGTTCCAGAAATCATACTAGATGTCGTTAAGGTACGTTCTTGATTTCTCCATGACAATCCTTCCGGTTTTCTTTCATGTTTAAAAGCAAATTAGTTTTCAAAACTCAATAAACAACTCATATTGTATTTGTACTTTTTCGTATTTGTATTGATATCTAAGTTTCGAAGTTTTCAAATTTCAGTTTTTTAATATGTTAGTTAAAAGGAACGGAAATGATTGTCTTGGTCCATTTGTTTCCTGCAAAAATTAACTTTTGCTAGAGTCGCCATCTAGTGGAGGTGCTTTTTTAGTGCTTTCGTTTTTTTTTTAATAATTCCTCATTGTCAAGATGGTGGTGCCAGAATTAAGTATTATTAAGAATTTTTTGAGGTTCATATTAATTTAATAATGACATGTTTTGTGTAGACAGCATGAAATATTTTTTTGTTGATGACAAAATTTTAAGTTAACTGTGTACCAAATGTTTGACGTGAAATTAGCGACATCATCATAATCTATATGGAAAGAAAAGGGAATACTTGCATCGTAAACAACTTCGAGTTGCTGCGGCGAGAGCGAAGTACCGTCATCGAACACCACGCATTCTGCCGAGGACAGACGCGTCACTCTGGTGAGCCACACTTCGAAGAATCCTAGCTGTAGAAAAAAGAAAATGGCAAGATCCAATACTCAATTTATTATCACTTTATTTTTTTTACTAGAAGTCATTGCTCAGCACGTTTTATTTATAATTTAACTAATATAAAAATAGTAACTTGCTAAAATAATCTAATTATAATAATTCGCTTTAGCTGGTTAAACTTTCGCTTTGCTAGTATCAATTAAAAATACAAAAATGATAACAACAATGACATTTTGATATTCACCTTCCGCTTATCAAAACGTTTTTATTTCAGTATACTTCTCTCACCTTGATGAGGATTAGCTGGTCATCTTGTGGCAGGGTGTGAAAACCTGGCAGTCGTTTAGCGAACTCGACGACCTGTTGTACAGCAGGTGTCATTCGCAGAGCGAGGTTATGCCAAAGGACTGAACGCATGTCGGTCAGTCTGTCTGTGGTGGAGCTAGCGGCCTCTTCGCCGTTGGAACTGGATGGTGAACCTTTGGTATGAAATAAGTAAAAGTGTTTTGAAAACAAAAACATGGTGTTTGATTATTGGTATAAATAAATAATCATAATGATGACGCGAATACTTCGTTTTTAATGATAAATTAATGGCAATTAGCATTGCGTGTGTGATAGACGATGAAAAGATAACATTGCATAAATTGCTCAGATTTTATTTTAATTAGCCAAAGCACTTGTATTATGGAAATCTGATACAACTGAAGTACCGCAATAGACCCGACCCGAGATAATATTTTAATTTTCCGCATTGGCCCGCCCGAAAGTCACACCCACACAAAACCAAGCACCACGGTCACATAGGTCGAGGGAGAGGAATCATCATCATCATCATCATCACCAAGAAGGAAGAGGAATATTAATAAAATATAACAAAATTGCTTAAACACTTAATTTTTTTGACCTAAATTATTAGGCTGATTTTATTTTCTTAAATTATATTTATAAGATTTGACTTTAGGCGTCGTTCGACCTGCGGTGATAGTTAATTTGAGTAGACTAACTTTTTGTTTTAGGTTCTTCGGTGCCTAACTATTCCCTTGGATAATTCAATTTGACAAGATCTTACTAACAGAAGCTTATTTTGATACCAAAATATTATATAAAAATAATTCGCCTCAGCAGCAAACAGTTTAATATTGGATTAATTTGCTTATCCTGAATACATGTACACTTTCTTTGGGTTTAGTATCAAATAACAACTATTATTAGGTAGGTGTTGTTAGAATTTTTAACCATCGCCAACTGAAATGATAATGATGTTAGTGTTACAGATTTGAAGCAATAATAACAGCGGGCGATTTTGGTGTTGACAAATTTGGTGTATTTTTTTTTTATAGTAAGCCAGTCTTAAAGAAATCAATAGTCCCCACAAATAATTAAAAATGTTTCGCCATTTTGACATTTCCCATAATTTGGGTAGATGTAAAGGGGAACAAGCAATGAAATGAAAAATATATTTCTGCGGAACGTGCAACATAAGTGTCTAGAACTGAATCAAGTGCATCATTATTGCGAGCGCTGAAAATGTAATTAATATGAGATGGTGAAGTACAGTATCAAATTTTGTTAAATAAAATAACTGACTATTTTATGTCTTTAGTGATGGCGTATTTTAGTATCCTAGTCTTGGCTAATCCGCCATTGCATTCATATCTTCCTTCTATTGTAATCATATCCATCATATACATATTTATTAAGTTTTACATATAAATATGTATAAGTTTTACATATTTATTATCACGACAACCATTTTCTATTCAATCACGAATAAATAGACTATATTTAAAAAAATACGTCAGGACACCTATTAGACCTTTATGGATTAACACAATTATTGGCTACTCTGAGAATATTTTGCGTATTTCTAAACATTCTGGAACAGTTTGGAATGGCGATTCGTATTATTAAACATAAAGATTTTTTGTCTGATTATTTTATTCAGCTTCGCAAGCGGGTATTATATGGGTTACATATGTGGGTATTCTGCGATTTATCGAAATACAGTGAGTATAGTAGTCTACTTCGTTTATTTCCATGCACAGGCCGGTCATGGTATGGCACGGGGTAATTCCATTCCATATACGGAAGATAATGAGAACACACAGACACACACACACAGTTTCCGCAAGATAAAACAGTTTCAAGCAGTGGTAGTGGCGATCCACAGGGACAATTAAGCTCTTCAAAAGTAATTTTATGTTAATTTTGCAATACCCAACATAGGTAAATTATAGAAGTAAGCTCGCGTAGCCCTCTTCAAACAGAGCCAATAAGCTCATTTACTAAATTAAATGGATACTTTACTATCAGATTTGATCAATCACCAATAACACATATTCCTTTTTTAACTAGCGCTTCTACTGGCTTATTTGATACATGTAAAATAAGTTCGAATTTACGTGACACCGGGCCTATTTTATTTGTCCTTGAACAAAAATTCGGAAAATTTCTGAACGTTCTTATAATTTAAAATCTTATCCGTGAAGATTCTTTGTGTATCTACGGTCACGGTTAGGTTCTACATCCATTGCATCATAAATAAATATTGAAAAATACTTTGGAGTGGTATTAGTATTTTGAAAATAGACGAAATTTTGTTTACAGAGAAATAAAATAGGATATCAGCAAAGCGATTCTGTTAAAATGCGAAACCGAATTCGAATTCACTCAGGTGCCCTTTTTGAAAGCGGATTTTTTTCGGAAAACGAACGGACCAATTCACTTTGAAAACGGATCCGCTTAACTTATATTAGTGCAGAAATTCTTTGGATCCCATTTTTTGTATAAAAATACAAAACAAGATTGATTGTTTCATACGTGTCTCAATTATTTTATCCTTATGTCATTTCACTTTACTTATCTTCAAATTCACTTTACTTATGCCACGAAACGTTAATACAAAGTTAAGTGGATGTCGCTCTCGAAGTGAATTCACATATCTGAGTGAGTTCGACTTGCGGTTTGGTTTTTTTACGGCATCGTTATGCAGGTGTCATGTTAATTCGTTCGAGTAGTACGTACCTTCGTTGTCCGAATCGTCGACTTTTAGCACCAATTGGTGATGCTGAATAGTATGTTTCAATTCATCAGTGTATGTATTGTTGCTGCGATGCGCGGACGTCACCAGTTTTATCAGCTCCTTGGCTACTCCCAAGCGTAGTGATTCGGGGTCCATTTCATCGATGTTCGGTATTGGTATTATGCCAGCGATGCTTAAATTGCGTGCAAGATCTGGCATACTTTCAGCGTGGGACACTTCGCGAGGGCGCTTCGGTACACGACCATACCGAACGGCTATACAAAGAAATTACACTAACTAATACAAAATGGATGATGACTAATATTTATTTGAAGCAAAAACGTATTTAATATTTTTCTATTATCTGACTGACAGACTTAATAGATTTTCGTTTTTATTCCTAGTTATCATCTTTATATCTACAACTACATTTCCGCCAGTGTCTTCGATCCTCTTGAGTCACTCACTCAAAATCTTGTATGTAGTTTAAAAGAACTCAGCATACAGACAGCGGGAAGCGACTTTACTTTACAATATGTATAGATTTTATTAACGTACGCCATCTAGTCGTTTAATCCTCATTAGCAGTGATCGTGATAAAAGTAGACTCACTAATTTAAATCTACACAAGTTTGTTCGCAAATAATATACATAATAAGCGTTGACATAACGGTAATAACATTCTATTCAAATAATATTTCTACTAGCCCATTCCAAATAGCTGAGTTTAGACCTAAAAAGAAAATGATTCAGAAAATCTTCATTTTCCGTGTTTGGTTCTAACATGAAGGTAAGCAATCGGTCTGATTATCGTCATAAATTGCCAAGGTAGTGAATTGCATCACTACTACAATACAAATTTGCCGCCTCACTAATGGGGCGGCGCGGGAACATAAAAGGAATTGGGTCGGTGCAAATGATAGACTGCAACAATTGAAAAATAGCTATGACACATTCGGCCGTTGATCTGGCAGGGCTGGGAACTGTAAGCTCGGCGTTAAGGTTCGTCGTCAAGACAAAAGAGATAACGCGATGAAATCAATCCTACTGTCAATGAAATAGATAAGGATAGATAACAGTGAATTGCGCTATCAAAATTGTTTTGAATGACTTGCAAATTATCATTGTAAAAGTGCTCTGCAAGGCTCTAGGCTAGTCATTATGTGACTCACATATTTATCAATTTCAGAATATACGAATCAATTTGATATTTTCCTTGCTTTCAACACTTTATATATTGGAAATAATACCGTGTTTATTATTTATGCATACTCATTTTTTAGTTTGATATGAATACAAATTTGCGAGTAGCAAATTTGTATTTAACATCAATCAATATTGATGCAGTATAATACAAGATCTTGTTCGCAACATTAACGCGGCGCCAATGATTGATGACATGAGATCAATAATGAAGGACGAACAATCATCAATCGATCGACATCAACATTTAAATTTAATAAGTCGCTCCATATGTTCCTAGGCTGGCCTGTTTCATGTTATGAATACAAATTAAGAAATGCGCAATGATAGTAATAAGAAAAAAGACGAGGATAGAAAAACCAGCTAAGTGCAAATAGGACTCGCGTACGAAGGGTTCCCTACCATTATTTATTAAAAAAAAGAAAAAAACATGTTTGTTGTTTTCTAGTTAAATACAAATAGGTCGGCTATTAGACCGTGTAGTTTGATTGTAGTTGACCGTGTAGACCGAGGGGGATTATTGTTGTCTGTGTTATTTACGTTATACTCATGCCAAGTTACAATTTTCCACTACCAATAGTTTTTGAGATAAACCGCGGAAGGAGAGACGGACGGACGGACTTGTTTACTACGAAACCATAAAAACAAGGTCTAAAAAAATAAAATTATCTTTTTATTAGGTCTTTTTTTGTTCTGTTTTCGAAAATGCATGTATTGTAGAAAATATGTAAATTGAGAGTACTCACAGTCTCGGCTCATGCCCACCGACAGGCACTTCTTGAAGCGACAGAACTGGCAACGATTCCTGTTGAGCCTGATCACCAGACACTTCCCGTCACGTAAGCATCGGTACTCGATCTGCTTCTGGATGCTTCTACGGAAGAAGCCCTGGAAGAGGTGACGTCTATCTTGATAATATTATATCGTTTCACATGTTATGTTAAATGTAATATGAGTATACAAAATTATTTATAAGTTCTTATAGGAACTTCAAAATAAACCATAAAGTTATCTCTCATGAATAGAAACGTTATTCTGATACACAGATTTCGGGACATTATAATAATATAAGATTTTAGTTATTAAAAAGTATATTTAAATTCTCAGAAAATTCCATTCCAGTGTGTATGAAGCACATACTAGTGATTATTTGACATCGTAATTTTATAATGAACTTGACAAGCATTCATAAGCATGGAAACAGGAGACAAGTTGTCACGAACAATGGTTTTCTCCCGGTCATACTTTACTTCTTCTTTCAGGCAATTAATTAATTGATAGGCTATGTAAGAAATCATCAAACAATAGTGACGGTTTCCTCTCTTGCTTAATAATTATCACTTAAAAATCTAAATCTACCCGATTCCAATAGTATCAAATACGAGGTATTTAAAAGCCGTTAATATCTGAGAACAGAAAGAGCGATTTCAACAATATTTAACTCGACAAATGTGGAGCAAATACTGTTGGGAATTGTAATAAAAATAGCTACTCTCAAAAGTTTAGTAAATTTTCGCAGTCTCTTGTAAGAACTTTTTAATCTACCCTACAATTGATTAGGCCAAACATTTACGTCATATTCAAATACATTTTGAATTTCATACTATTCAATTTTATTATTTTTATATAAGGTATGGGTATCAGCGTGCGAACTACTATATAATGACGAATGAAATAATGTTGGCGCCCAACGTGGGGCTAATGAAAGAAGCACGTAGCATTACAATAGACTCATCAATAGCTTGAGCTGTATCTCTCACCAAATGATAGGTCCATAGATTAGATTTTACTTGACTAATAGTTAAATCTAGATGTACTTAATAAATATTCACGTATTAGGTCAAAAGTGAAAAGCTCTAAAGTACACTTCAGAATACACTCAGAAAATAAAAATAAAGTGGGTTATTATTATAGTCCTTTAAGCTCGTAATGGCGGTCGACAAAAACCTAAAACATTTTTATGTCAACTTTTATACGGAAAATATAATTCAGAAACATATGCGGGCTCGGTTAAATTAAATGAAACGAAAAACTAATAACTATTTTCTATGTAAAGTGTTGTTTGCCAAAACGTGTTTTGAAATTAAAGAACATTGAAAATTTAAATTTTATTTCGGTTAACATGGCAACATGTAATCTGTAAAAAATTAACGTCTAAAGCAATATTTAGACGTGATTTTTTATTACACAATAGCAGATCTAATCAAATATAAATATTATTAAATATCAATCGAACCACGTATAAAACATGTTTTAGACAAAATTTCTAATTCGACAAGTTTCGTACAAGTTAGACATCAAATTTACATGTTGCTATCGTAGCATATGAAATAATATTGTAACATAAGTTTTTAATTAAATCGATATATTTATTTTTTGCAGGATATAGTATTTTAAGGGACCATCCCTTGAAATAATAAATAAATAAATACGAGTACATCTTTTTTATTGACTTATTTTAAAGGCAGGCTGAGACAGCGCACGAGGATGACGTGGCTGCTTGCTTGACGGTTAGTAATTTTTTTTCATCTATTATTGATTCTGAAATATTTATTATGAGGAAATATTTATTATGAGGACGCAAAATAAAGGTTGATTAAATAAAATACTAAATTAGCAGCAGCTTTCGATGTTAGCATCAAAACAATATTCGTCCATTTGCATAAAATTGGCAAGGTAAAAAGGCTTTACAAATGGATGCTACACAAAATCAATGATCGCCAGGGCCAGTCTAGACTGGCCTTGTACAGCTCAACAGATACACAAACGAAGAAATTTTAAACAATATGTTACCTGTGACGAACAATGGATTCTATTTGACAATGTTGGTTAGACCGTGATTCAGCATCTTAATAATTAATTAAACAAAAACTGAACTCTAGAACAGTGATATTCACAGTTTGACGTTCTAACACCAGACTGATTCTTACCTGTTTCTTACCGAACGGTATAGGGTATTACTTCATATGTACATTGTAAAGAATTGAAAACAAAGATGGAGAAGATCATATGTCTCCTAGCGGCATCGCTCTCGCTGCACAATAACGGGCGTCTTTATTCTGCACAGCAGTCTCCAATTTACAGGAACTGGGATTGGAAGTTTACTGTCATGTCATGCCTTTTGACTTATATTTTTTCCAGAATTTGGATAATTTCTTAGTGGGACAAAAATTCAAAACTCGTGCGACATTACAGAACACCATTGAAGAATTTATTGCCATCCGTTCAGCTAATTCCTCAAAGTAGGGCATCATAGGACATGTTAAATTATTTCATGGGAAAAACGGCAATGTGAAAGGTAAAGATCTAATGTTTCATAATGTTATTGTTGAATATTTTATAAGCTTTTTACTTACAATGATGTGAATGAATTATTGAGTTTTTGTGGTCGAGTAATGGCGCAAGCTTATTTATTTTATTATTTCTACTTTTCAAATTATTTTAAATAAATGAATTCTAATTCCATAGTTATACGTTCTTTTATAAGTTAATAATTGTTATAAATTATTTGCATTAAACTAATTTAGTTACTACTTTAAAGGCACAATTGTTTTTATAGTCATTAAGTTTTTTAGACACACTGTTTACCTTACCTTGATGGGAAATATGCAACCTGTAAGGGATGGATCACTCGATTGTCTATCTATAGTCTTTCTCCGTCTATCTGATACAGTTTATTTCTTTCTAATTAAATTTCTTTAAAGCGTGGAATTCATTAGACGGGTATGCCCGCGGTCAAGTCTCCAGGCATGCTCGGATCTCGCTATTATAAGGCGGGCATGTCTGGCTAGTGTAGGTCCGTAGCAGTCATCACACAGACTTATAGTAGCAAAGTCCGGCGGGTATGCCTGGAGACTTGCCCGCGGCGATGCTCGTCTAGCGCATTCTCCGCTTAAGCCCTTAGACCGACTTTTAAACATTAGACCGATTTTTGTTACAGTATCACTTCCACTAATTTTAGAAGAACAGACATTAAATTCATGTATTTATTTTCGTAAGAATAAGTTTTCCTTTAAAACAAATAATAAAAAATCTAAATTTAATTACTAAAATACTAAATTTAATAGGTTTTTTCCATTTAGTAATTTATTTCTAGGCAACAATTGTGTTATTAAATACTTTTCTGCTTTTTTGTGTTACAGACAACAACACAGTTAAACCTTCATTAAATGTGTAAATTAGAATTGGAGGTAATTCTTTAATTGTTCGTTTATATATAATAATACTTCACTAATACAGGGTCGACTTTTGTATTATTGGTTTATTTGAAATATTATGTTTAATTTGATATCGGTGTTGTTTAGTCAACACAAATATAGTTAGAATTGATCTTATAGAAAAATATTCGAAATTTTGTCAGTTTTCGTTCGTAGATACCAAATTGAAAACAAAATGAAAAATACATACGAGTACAATACACACAATAGCGAAATTGCTTGAGAAATTTGACAATCACGAGATGATCAACATGAGACAGATAGGAATAGATGATGGCGCCTTGTGTGTACTAATCTATTTAATTAATTACTCTCAAGCCATTGCGATTATTATTAAAGTTCTCCGTAAAGCCAACGATTAACAAAGTAATTCATATATTTTGAGGGTCTTATGTATTTTTTATTTCTAAACTTCAAAATTTTCGTAATATATGAAAAATTGTTATTAAATCAACAAACAAAAAGCTATAAAAAGTAGTTACAAAACTTTAATAATAAAAAAAAAACTAAATAATACATTTTAATAAAGTTCAATGACTAATAAAGTTATCATTTTTTTTCGAAAACTATGTAACTAGTTTTATTGTAATGTAAATTAACAAAATGTAAGCAATATTAACAGAAAAAGGATTTTTTAAAATTATTATCAAACTTATAAAAATAGAAGCAATTGACTTTTTTTACAACATTTATTTACTATTCGATTAGTTAATAGATTAAAAAATCAAATCACCAAAATACTTTTGAAATTCGCAATTTTTTTACACGTTATATATCACACAAACGACATTTTAGCCAGGTGTCATGTTACCTCGAACGAGTAGTATATCAAATAAATAGTGAAATTTTAAATAAAGACATATTGGAATATCAACGTCAGGTACACTAGAAATACGATGCGTATTAGTTCAAATTATACGTCAAACTAACATAAGATCCTTAAATTCATTGGAGTGCCTGCTGACTTGACGTACACTTTCTAGAAACATCGGGTAAGAGGATTGACCTAATTTAAAAATATTATAAATTTTAGAATTTGTACCGTAGAATCTGTATTACTTTTATAATATATGTGGCGAATTAAAGCGTATACAACGACGGCGTATAATAGACGATTAACTAACTGAAAATTAAAAATTCCTCTAGATATATAAAAAGTTTGTTGCTACGAGGGTCAAACTGAAAGTTCTTAGAAAATCAAAAACTGATTACATTAGCCAGTTATTAGTTTTATTATATCTTTTCAAAATATTGTCCATTCACGTCAATACACCGCTGCATGCGATGGAACCACTGGGAAAAGCACTTTGCCCACTCGTCCTTAGGGGTCTCTTCAATGGCATCGCGATACGCAGCCACCGCTTCTTCAGCATTCATAAACCGCTTTCCTTTAAGTTTTTCTTTAATTTTTGGAAATAAATAAAAATCACAAGGCGCGAGGTCGGGGCTATACGGCGGGTGACCCAGTAATTCAACGTTTGATGTCGCCAAATAGTCGATCGTTCGCTTGGCGGTGTGCGACGAGGCGTTGTCGTGGTGAAGGAGGATCCTACTGCGAGGTCGTTTCTCTCGAACTTTTTCCAAGACAAGTGGCAAACAATTGGTAGTGTACCATTCTGCAGAAACTGTTTTTTGATCCTCTAACACAATTGTTGCAAAATGACCTATCCTTCCAAAGAACGAGGCCACCATTTTTTTTCCCGCACTTCGATCTCTCTTCACTTTAGTTGGCAACTCCTCGAAAGGAAACACCCACTGAGCAGATTGTCTTTTGGTTTTAGGATCATAACAGTAAATCCAGCTTTCGTCACCTGTTAGTATGTCGAACACAGCATTTGAGTCACCTCCGTTAAATCTTTCAATCATTTTACGACACCAATCCACACGATGGAGTTTTTGAGCCTCAGTCAAATTATGAGGTATCCACCGGGCGCAAAGCTTCCTGACCGCTAAATGTTCGTGGAGGATTTTGTGCACTTGACTCATACCGATGCCTAAGCTTGTCCGAATCTGTTGATAGGTCACTCTTTTGTCAGTCTCTATCATACGCCGCACAACACAGATGTTATCTTCAGTCGTCGCCGTAGAAGGCCGTCCCTCACGTAAATCATCAGTGAGATTAGTGCGACCACGTTTAAACTCATTAAACCAGTTGTAAACAGTCGCACGAGATGGGGCTTCATCGTAAAAGGCCAATCGTAGTCTATCATAACTTTCTTGTTGACTTAAATGACATCGAAAGTCATAAAAAATCATTGCACGAAAATTTTCTCGTGTTAAATTCATGATGACGTGACACAGACAATTTTCAATTTGCCGCCAAATCGTAAAACAAATGACAAATGAATGAAATATATACTCAGTAATATTGGCAAAGAGTTATATTTTCAAATTTTAGAATTATTTTTTTATTATATTGTTTATAAGTGGCCAGTTCTAAGAACTTTCAGTTTGACCCTCGTATTATTTTACTAAAAATATAAAAGTGTTGTTAATCAATTCCTCGCTAACCATTATAATTATTGCAAAAACTTCTCGGTGAAGCCTTTGGTAATGGTGGTGACTTGCTTAGGTATTTGTTAACTTTCCTCATAGTAAAAGTGTATAAATAGGAGAAAATGGTGAAGTTAATACCTATAAAATGAGAAAAGTGTGTCATAGTTAGGTAACTATGACACACTTTTCTCATTTTTTAATTACTGCAATTTATTGGGATGTTATTACTTTGCCAAGCATTTAAAGCCATTTAAAATTAGTGTATTTTGGTTTTCGTGCCCTCTTAATTTTCAGATAAAACATCATGGAAATAAAAGCATATTATTCTCGGTGCTAGTATTATAATTCGATATATATTTTTAGATGAATGATAATATGAAAACAATATCATAAGAATCTAAGTAGGTATTATTTATTTATACGTAAATATTACATTACCAAAATCGCATTACACTATTAATAAGATTATAATAGCTGAATAAATTTTATTATTTTTGTATGTTGTTCTAATCTGTGTTCTGTGTAATCTATGCTCTATGTTCTAGTCCAATCGTCACAGTGAAATAATTAATAAAAACATAAATAAGTAATATAAATAATTAAGAATACACAAATTGACGACTTTAGTGGGGTTTGGTAATGTTGTACTTATTTAAATGTCTTAAAGTCGGTATCTGAATTGAGAAGAGTATAAAATCTTCACTGATTATTCTCAATAACCAAAGTTTCTTTACGCTTCACTGCTCAAAAAGTCCTCGTTTTATCAAACTCCTATTCAACTGATTATTAAAAAAACTAAAATCAGAAACAAAATGTTTAAGCGACGTTAAAGTTTAGTTTGAGACATTCTTAACTTTAAATTTTCAATTCAGAAACTGGGTGTTAAAAGAAAAGCCAAACAAAGAGAAGTCATTATGTAACGGTGGCAGTATGGACTCGCAAGATCAGCTATTACTACTTAATATATGTTAATAGGTACATTTGTCAAATTTTTAGTATGTTACATTTGTATTTGTAATATTTATTAATATATGTATCATATCCTCAAAAACATAGATCTAAAAAAATAATAAGGCCACGAGGGATAAAGTATTAACTCTATTCAACTTCATTTAAATTCTTAGATATAATAATTTGCCAAAGAATACTTCTAATAGTTTCAAATTAAGATAAAGTTGTAAACGTAGTTTTAAGTGTTGGTGCAATTTAACTGAATATTTTAACCTGATCTTGGTTACTAATTTACATTGAAATTAAGTTTATAATTACGATTCAATAACTAACTACATACCATTTCTTCAAGTATTCCGATACCAGACTTATAAAAAAGAAGTAACTTTTCGTCAAGGCGTAAACGATATAATAAAAACTCCACGTTACTGCGCCTATTTCATTTGAATCAGCCTGCCTAATATTTTGAAAGACGCTTTATAATTTTACGTCCATTAAAAAAAAACTTTCTATCTTTAAAATATCAAAAGAGGTACAAATACGTTATATTTTTTCTTTTATCAATTTAAAACTGAATAGTAAAATATATTATTAAAACACTATTAAAGTCATGATATTTAAGAAAATAGTATTTGTCAAGTAGGTGACATACCTTTTTTAAACGAGGTGCGCTCGCTGCAGAGTCGGGAGGACCAGTGGCGGATGCACGCTAGCTATATGACGGACGGTCTATGCAACAAGCGTCACGTAGTATCGTCTAGTGCACTAAATGTGCAGAAAGGTGCCTACAAATCCGATTTTCGACGATCGATGCCAATGGACGCATATATGCAGAACTAATCGAATATTCATTTAATACGTATAATCCGTTGTTTTGATCGTTAATAAAACATTTTGAGAAATTAATAAAGATTACTCATGTTCTTGACAGTTGTATAACAGTAATATTATGGAGCTAAGCAATAAACAGCTGTGAAATTGAAAAAGTAGTTCGTTTGAGTGAAGAATATAAAAAATCATATTTTTTCAGAATACAAAATTTGGAGATAAGTAATTTGTTCATTAAATAATTTGAATATTTAATCAAAATACTTAAGACTGAGATCAACAAAAATGGGCAAATTCAGTTATTTTATTATTGTTTTGTTATAGCCGTCCCCGCACGTATGTTCACGCTAAACATGTGTATTAACATTAAATAAAGTATTGAAATTAGGCATATTGTTTAGTTATTATTCTTATAAGCGGTATAATGGACATCTTATTACCAATCAAAATTATCCCTAATTTAACTTTATTTTGCTTAGAGTATGTTTTTTCTTATATATTTTTTAGATAACGTCATAAATGCTGCTCAGGTTATGCGGAGTATTTGTGATAATAAACCTAGATCCGAGACAATATACAAAATATCATTTTCTGCATTGATAGGGAATCGAACATGGATGGCGACAACTTGATACCGGCGTGAGGACCACTCGGCTACGGAATTTTCAATGAAACTAAGCTTTAGTTAAGAAGTCATTTGCAAATACAATTAGTATATCACCTGTTAAAACATATACGAACATAGACGTACAGTTGCATGTTGACTGAAAATTCCTTACAATAAATAAGCGTAAGTTTATAAGTGTCTAATAAAAATGATTTCGTATACACTTCCTCATGTTGCGAGAACGCAAATCAAACGTATCGTCGATTTGTTTGCCGACCCCATTCAATAAAAACATGAGCACGCCAGGCTACTAACTTGACAGATGGTGCAAGTGACAACCTAATACGGCACGGTGGTATAAGAAATTACAAAAGTTCTAAATTTAGTATTTACGGTGGGCGGAATTCGTTTTGGTAATGATAATAAGTAAATTTTGTTAGGGTAATAAGTAATTTTTTGTTCATTTCGTAACGGTGAGCGGTATAATTTCGTGATTAAAGAAATACGTTATTTGAGTTTTAAGACAAGACAAGTGGTAGGAGACCGCGAAATATATATAAGATAGCTAATTTTATTTTGGGTATCCTTTGCTTGAAAGGACTGATTAAATTTGTCCTTGGTATGGGTTGGGTACCTATAACCTATGGGTTGTCTATGACTAAAATATGCATAGATAAAAATAAATTAAGATTACATGTTGTCAAAAAATATTATTGTAAATAATAATAATAATATTCTTTATTGCACAAATATAGGACGTTACAAAGAAAGAAAAAGATATCAGACAGTATACAAAAGGCGGCCGTATTGCTTTGCAGTAACCTCTTCCAGGCAACCAATGGTAATACAGAAAACATAGATAAATAATAATGATGATAAAGGGGAGTAGGTGCAAAAGCGACAGGAATTAAATAGATATACCTAAAGAGAAAAATGGATAATATAAGGATATATAAGAGAAAGAGTCAAAAGTTGGAGAGAAAGTAGCTTTTCATTTCTGCGACGAAGGATCGCAAAGTGCGAGCCTTCCTAATAGTTTCTGGTAAAGAGTTCCAAAGCCGAACAGCTTGAATAGAAAAAGAATAGGATAGGAAGTCAGAGGAGTAAGGGAGGATATCAAATTTGAAGTTTGAGGCAGACCGTAGAGTACACTGACATCTAGATGCGAAGTTTCGAAAGGAAAAAAATGATTTTAAGTAGGGTGGAGACATGGGCAAGAAAAGAACAGAATAGAGAAGCATGAGGGTGTGTAAGTCCCTGCGCTGGCGAATAGGGAGCCAGTTAAGTTTTGAGCGGAAACGTGACACATGGTCATACTTGCGAAGATTAAAAATAAATCGAATACACATATTCTGCAGACGCTCTAATTTGTTAAGGAGTTTCTCGGTTAGATCAGTGTAGCAAACATCAGCGTAGTTAATGATGGAAAGTAGGAGAGTTAGTGCAAGCGTGATTTTAGTTTTTGTTGGTAGGCAATTTAGAATTCGATTAAGCGAATTGTACACAGCAAACCCTTTTTTCTCAATGCATCTATTTGAGGCTTTCATGTAAAACACTGGTGAACTATGATACCAAGGTTTTTGACCATACTCAAGTAAGGAATGTAGTGCCATTGAAATAAACTGAAAGGAGATGTCCAAACTCGATCCTCGAAACGAAATGTGGACTTCCAACTTTTTTGGTCTGTGTTTTTGAAGGAGTAAGACCAAAGGATTTGCTCCAGCTACAGATAAGTGAGAGGTCATTATTAGAAACCGTAACCGCATTGGAAAGATGCGAGAGTGAAGCTTGAGTGTAAATCTGAAGATCGTCAGCGTAGAGATGATAGGAACTAGAAAGTAATTGAGTGATTGAATTTATAAAAATACAGAAAAGTAGAGGAGATATGACGCTACCTTGAGGAACGCCGGCAATGAGACTACATCACAAGGAAAAAGGAAAAATCCACGAATGCGCTGCCGGCGGCCTAGCAGGTAAATTTGAAATCAATCAATTGGCACTGGAGATATGTTCAGAGAACACAGAATACTGAGAAGGATGTCAAAATTAACAGAATTAAAAGAATTTAGCAATTCTTTTCAAAATCGAGCAACGTTAACAATGTTAGCTGGTGATTCTCCATGTCATCTGTTATCTTAACCAATGCAGTAATTGTGCTATAGCCTGTACGAAAACTAGATTGAAAGGTGTTGAGGAGGCGATTTTGATTTAGAAAGGCCGTAACTTGGCGACAGACGAGTTTTTCAAGGACTTTAAGAGAGGAAAGGAAGAATGGATATGGGGCGATTATCACAAGAAGAAGCAGGATTTGTTTTTTTTTTCGGGATAGGGATAATAACATTAGCATCTTTCCAGCATGTAGGAAAGACACTGGTAGAAATTGATGTATTAAGCATAAAGGAAATTATTTGAGTCAGGATATTTAAGATTGGTTTTGCGGCTAATGGAATCACTTTCTACTGCATTGGAATCAACGGACAGAATAGTTCTCTTACCATCACAGTCAGCAAATTGATGTAAGAAGAAAGAGGAGTTCGGCATCGGCAAATTAGAAAGATGTCGTAAATTTTCAATTTTACGTGTGCCATTAATAGGTATAGAAGAGAAGAAGTGACTGTTAAGTTGGTTGATATCCAGAATGTCGTTGGGATTAGTGTTACGAGATTTGCTAACACCAATTGTTTTTTAGAATTTCCATACTTTCGCAGAATCTTCATCTTCTATAGATTTATGAAAGTGACATCTTTGGGCGTCCTTGATCACTCTGTTGCACTTGTTTCTGGTAAGATGATACTTCGATTCATTTTGCTTCGATGGATCGAGTCTGAATCTGGTTTGGCCCTATTCTTCCTATTCATCAGTGCACGAATCTCATCTGTTTACCTTGGGAAGATGTTTGATTTTCCTTGGGTAGATGTTGGTCAAAAGTTTATTGAAGTGCTCAACCTGTTCATCCATAGAGTCAGTGGTGAGTCAGAGTCAGAAAACTGACCAGTTAGTGTTAGCCGCATCCCCACACAAACGGTTTAGATCAATCCTCGCAAAACTACGCTGAGTTGTACTGTAGGTTTTAATTTAGGAGGACGTATACGATAGGAAAAATAGATTAAATCATGATAGGAGAAAGCGTCTGCAGAGTATTGCCCGTATTTGACAGCAGAAGAAGGTGAGGAGACGGTTTTATGATCGAGTAAAGAAGGGGTGCAATTATAACAAGACAAGTATGTGGGCACAAAATTCTCTAGAAGTAGTTCGAGCGACTCAAAGTAATCAACTCTTAGGGAAGGACTATAAAAGACACCAAGAAAATTTTTTGTATGGGATAGCGATATCTCAAGAAAGAGATGCTCACCACTATTGGAGGGAGGTGGCTGTGGTGATCTACTTAAGATAAAAATGGGATTTGCCAACGAAGATATATTGTCACCCCACCGTGCGAAGAACACGATGGTTACGGATAAGATGCAAACTAGGTAATGAGTAAGAGATATAATTAAGAGAAGAATTTAGAAAGGTTTCCGGGACTAAGATAACATGGATATGTTTGCTGTCAAATAAAATACAAACATTTGTTTAAATTCATGATTTTATTTAACACTTTTACGTAGTTGCAGTAATAGAAACTTAGATGAAAAGAGGATGTTTAATTATTATTTTTACATAAAAAATATTATATATTTCGTTATTCTTGGATTAAGTTTATGTTGGATAAAGTTGCGAAAAATTGGATCTGATTATAATAATTCATTTCGTTTATTTCAACAGACAGTTCTTTTAATAATCATTGCTACAAGTCGCATGTACATAATTATTCTCATTATTCATATTAAATGCCTTATACCTATTCAATAATTATCTTTTATTTCAAATTTCGGTCTAATAAAAATTTATACATCTATAAAAAAAAGCTTGGATGGAAAATTAAAAGGCAGATCACTTTATTTAGTGCTACGATATGCCTGTAGATTCATTAAGATCATTAAAACATGATATAGATATTTTGGAAAGTTAATTATTTGATATTATATCGTTGAGATTCGTCTTTTTCGCAACGTGACCCTTCTGCGTGCACCTGTTTTTAAAAAGTATTAGAATATAAAAAAAGCCTTCACAGTACTTGAATATTGAAAAGTATATTCAAGCGACAGTTTCATATCTACATTTTTGATTTCTATTCCTGTGTGCCAATTGTGCGCTTCCACATATATTCCACATTAGTTGTTTCTCTTTATTATGATATCTTTCAAGTTGGTTTAACATATAAAAAAAGGATCCATTTTTCATCTTTTATATTTTCCCCCATTTGTATGACTTCTAACTTATTATAAGTGGATCCCTATAATAAAACCATCTGTCGATCGCCATCACCTATAACATGGGTACTCATCATAGCAGTTATTCAAGTATCTTCACGTTGTACTAGCCAACTACTACAGTTTAAAGAGACCGAATACGGGGAACTGTCCCCGTATTTGGTCTCGTCAAAGCTTTGAGAATGAAGTATTATACATTATTACGTTTGAATATATAAGTTTCGTCAGGAAATAATGTTAGGGAATTCGTTATAGGTATATGTGAAAAGTAAGGCTATGTGCACTTAAGAATTCTTGCGACCCATCTCTTGTAATTTTTTACAAGCGCTATGAGCTAATATTGATAATTGTTTAAATGACATGACACATATAACAATGTTACACATGTATCAAAAAAGCTTAAATAAGTAACAGATTTTAAAATAAAAATAATATTAGTATACCCTCTGTGAGTATACCCGTAAGTCACGCTTCTCTTTACTTCGAAGACAAGCATATCGTATTAGTAAACAAAATTGAAAAAAATCTTCCAGTAATTGTGATATAAAAAAATTACTGCTGACGAAAAGCTCTTAAATAACAAAAAAATTAAATCGGTCTATGGTCGGACTTGTGAAAAGTTGTAATTAGCTATGTAATTCAGGATCTATTTGTCTTTTACGTTCTTCCGTCTAGACCATAGAAAAGATTATGATCAAAGGTACAAAGTTGATGCGGGAAAGTGCTAGTCATATTTAAATATTATTTGTGTACTTTAGTTCAAATAAGACCATATTTGAATTCTATCAAAAAAATGAAATAATAATTTATCTTTATATTTTCTTCTTCAATGTTGATTCCTATTCGGAAGAAAAGCTTTAATATTCTCAACGTCAAATTAAATTACCTTCATTCTTTTGTGTTCAGCTTAAGGTAATTTCACCTCATTCCGTCTTTTCTATTTGAGATACAGCCAATAACAAAATTACAACATCAAAAGCTTGCAGAACTTGCAGTGTAATTATATTTTTATTAAAGCTCGATAGTGAACCTTAGCTGGAAATATGGCTGGAAGCCTTAGCTAAAAATCATGAAGGAAAGGTTAGTTTGATTTATTTAATACATTATTTGTTACTAAGCATACTAGTTTTATTTAAAAATGTATAATAAAAACGCTTTCAGATTTCAGGTGGTATTGTGTAGGTTGTTATAACGCCCGACTTCAATAGAAGATTCATGAACATACAAAAAGCATAGAAGCAATTACAATTTAAAAAGAGTAATCTGTCGAATAGGTAATGAAGGTTGAAAATCTGTTTACAATTTGCAGAATCAACGGTGACCTCTACGAACGTTTATGTTTTAACATAATCCGATCATGTTTAACAATAAACTCTTAGGGGTAGATGCTACAACGTGAGTATTATACGTGATTGGGAAATAAACTTTGATATAAAATTGCTATTTGAGATTCATCTAAATAATATCTTAGCTAAAGTATCAATCGTACTTGGTTTTATTATGTATCTCGCCTGATTTTCAGTCGGCGAAGACCTATAATATCCTGTAGTTTTTTGCGTGTTGACCTTCGTATCTATAGTCGAGAGAAGTAATTATTTGAGAAAACATATATTTACCAAATAAACAGAATTTAAATGAAGAGAAATTTTAGTCTTATGTGAACACGGAATCTGTATAGGGTACAAAACGTCAATAAAAGAAATCACAAACGCATTGATATCGTTTAAAGTTGTTTCATTCAAGTGAAAACTAGTAAGAATACTATTTTTATTAGATATTAATAGGTTTTTATTTTATTTAAATTCTCGTGTGTAGGTAAAAAAGTTTTGCTTAACATGAGACATTTTTTCAAGTAGTACTTTACTATGCGAGTGTTAAAATATGAATTGCAACATTGGAATCCCAGTGTATTATATAGTTATAATGTATAGTGGCCGGCAGCGACATCGTCCACGTTTTCCATTATTTCTTCGCTCCTAATAGTTGCAGCGTGATGTTATATAGCCTAAAGCCTTCCTCGATGGTCTATTCAACACAAAAAGAATTTTTCAATTCGAACCAATAGTTCGTGAGATTGGCGCGTTCAAATAAACAAACAAACAAACTCTTCAGCTTTATTATATTAGTATATAATATCAGTAGTACTCTACTAATATTATAAAGCTGAAGTCGTGAAAACACGACACCTTAGGGCTTATTCTATTTGTCCTCGAACGAATATCCGGTAATTCTCGAATCTTTCTTAAATTTTTTGTTATAATAATAACATATGCGTGAAGAATATCTCAGCATTAGAGGTAATAATCTGAAAGTTTTCTTTGGAGTCTTATTAGCTTTCCGAAAATAGATGAAATCTCGTTCTCGAGAATTAGAAGAGGCTTTCAAGTGTAAATTCGTGTCAATTCATATGAGTATGTAATTCATATATGCATTGAAAAAATAAAAAATTGTTTCTTATGTTATCAACAATATAAAACTTTCAGCCTTGATAATATTAAGATATCATTATTTGTCATAGATTCCATATCGATCCACTTATTGAGAGGAAAAGCAATGTTGATCTCACCAATTTGCGCTTGGCAACCAGGGGTCAATTGATTGTTCCGAACTATTTTTAGAGTACTTATTTTCTTGTTCCGTATGGTGGTGGGGGAATTATTGACCGAATTCTTATACAAATAGTGAAGAATTAAGATAAAGACATCCAGTGGAAACATATGTTTTTTTTTATTATTATCTAGTGTGTCATATATTAATTGTTTTTTTAATAAAACTAAGCCGTATTTTATATTATCAAGATGCTATTATATGTGAGAGCTTTTAAATGGCCTTCAGCATTTATTGTTTCGTTTTCCTAGATCGCAGTTGTAAGTTTTATTTAAAATAAATAACGTATAATTAAGTCCAGAACTTTTTATACGTGATTATTAAAAAAATTACATGTCATATTGTGTATGTTTATATTTCAATCGCATAGTTTAAGGGGACGTTATTACTGTTTATATTTACATGTAGTAGAGTTTCATGTATCCATCCTTAAATGATCGAAGTTCTGACTGGAAAAATTTGATGATAGGTAACTTTTACTTTGATTAGTTACGATTATTAAGCATTTATATTAGGGAATTGGCATTAGTGGGTCAAACATTTAAATTAATGAAATGCAATTTTAAAATCAGAGTTTAATCATCATTTAACCTTAATGTACCTTTAAGTAATTGGGTCTAAGTCTTTTAACTCTTTCAAAACTACGCTACAGATTTTGGTGCAAATTACAGATTACAGAATTAGATAGAAAATTTCTTGAAAAAGTTTTATCACCGTCCAAATTGGCCCGATCTATATTATTTTGTGTTAGAATATTATGGATATTTTTTACAAACAAATTTCTTCGAAATAGATTTGAAATGTCTGCGACAACCTACACGCGCGCACCAAAAATAATATTTTGTTATTGAAAAATGCTTAATAAAGCTGTTATTTGCACAAATATTATTGTTATGCCCGCTTTTCTCTTCCAAATTTTCGAGAATTTCGCGTTAAGAAGATTCAATTTCAGTGAATATAACACACACAGTGGAGACATAAAAATATTCTGTCATATCTGAAGAATGAAAAGCTCTATCTGTATCATATTTACGTTCCTTTATAAACTGGACGAGCATAAACGCAATTACAAATATATTGCGCTTTGATCATCTTATAGACACTTAAAAATGCGGTCCTTCGATTATAGTTGCCTAAAATAGAATTAAAATTTATAATCAATTATTCACATTAATTACACTTCGAAACAATTTGTTGGTTCCTAAAATGAAAATCGCCTGGGTAAAACCACTGTGCAAAATTTCAAAGACGGAAGTTTATAAGATTCTTCCAAATAAGATTATTACAGTTTTTATGATAGTGAGGGAACATTGTGAGAAGTGCAAAAACGAAACTACCGTAGGCAAATTGACTATAATAAATGAATAATTATCAGAATATAGATAAGTTCGGAAGCAAAGTCGGTTGAACAGTATAAGAACGGGGCGTGAATTTTAGTTGCGGTTTCACCTGAAATGTGAACTAACAAATTAAAGGTATACGTAAACCATAAAAAAAACCCCTAATCTTTATGAGACATCCCATATGGCTGTATGAGAATAGAAAATTCAAAAAAAATAACTCATATTGGTTCACTGTAGACAAAGATAGTTATCGTTCTTCATTATCAAAAAATAATATTTTATATTCATCATAAAGAAATTCAGTAGAACTAAAAAATTTGGGCAACTACAAAATGATTATGCCTATCAACTTTATTTCGAGGAAAGTTTGTGTTGAAATTACGATTGTTCACTGATCGTATATGGTGTAAAGACAGATTTACACTTAGGAAATTGATGCCATTTTTTAAATTCGTGATTCAGAAGCAATCGTTCCAGTACTTCGGCCCATAGGCTCTGTGCAGTGTTATATTATTATGAAATAAAACCTAGTTTTCTTAAATTTTCACCATCGACGCGGATGAATTCTTCACAGAACTATAAAATAGGCCTACAGGTAAGGTAATGTCAATTCGTACGAGCAGTACGTACCTTGCATCCCTCACAGGAGGTGACACCGTAGTGGTAGCCCGAGGCCTTATCCCCGCAGACCTTGCACGGTGCGGCAGCTTTACCACCACCTGCGTTCCCGCTGTCAGATACGTATTGCTTTTCTATGGACAAAAAAAAATACGTTATTCGTCATTGCGGCCGTTTTAATGTCTCCAAGGGCATATTCTCGTAGGAGAATAGGCCATAATTGGGAATCTTGACTTTTATACGAATACCATTGGAGTAAATTTACGCTAAAATTGGAATTTTGGTATTAGGCCATATTCATATTACTCAGATAATAAGCAAATCTACTATCTTCTAGGAGCAAATATTACTCCCGTAGAACCTCGTACTAGGTTAACTTTTGTTAAGTCTCTGTTTAATAATATGAATTTTTACTAATACGAAGAGCAGTCTCAGCGTAAAGTTACTCCAACGCTAAACTTGTTTATAAGTAGCACTGTTAATCTATGAACAATTTTTTTCTGCTTTTGAGTACCGGAAAAGGAATATATGTATTTACTAAGATTTTGTTGTTTCATATTTAAAACCCGGCCAAACGCTAATCGAAAGGTTCCATGCCATCCATTAAAAAAGTTTTCTATGGATTTTTTCAAAATTACGTAAGCATGTAAAGCCAACCTAAGTATGATAGTTTTCGTCTTAATTTTGAAAAATTATCTTCACACACCCCCAATATTTTTGAAAGACCTATCCAACTATGCTCAACACTATCGGGAAGAAGGAAAAAAATATCAGCCCCACTTTAAATGTAAGCAAAACTATAAGGCTTTCTAGTTTACTACGGAACCCTAAAAATGAAAATATATTTTTCTCTTTATTTAGGAAACAAACATTCATTATTGTCTGTTTGTAACAAAGATATTAAGTAACATAAAATACTTTTAAAACAAATATAAACAGAGCTTACAGTTACAGAGATGGTAGATAAGGCATACAACGCTCATGTTGACTTATGTACAATTCAATATTGAAATTTAAAAATAAATAAAATTCATCAAAAAAAAAAAGATAAATAATAAGGCCGATAGAATATTTACAACTTATTGTTTGAACGTCGTAATGTCGTAGTTTTTGTATTTCTGTAAAATAAATTACTTTTAGGGTACGATGAACAAATTCATGCCCTCATTTTTAACTATATGAGATCTGTGGTAACAAATTATGAGAAGTGAATATTACTGCTTACGTTTTACGAGGGTACTTATTGCCATACTTGAATATCTTAAGATATTTCAAGCTATCGTACATTACAGTTAGCAACTTAAAAACTGTATATTAGTATTATAATTACCAGAAATTACAATTTTAAAACGAATAATTCAAAACGAAATAAACAGGACGAGAGACAGCCTATTGTATAAAATAGAACACTAGAAATAATATTTAATTAATACTTCGCAAACTATAAAATTATGGTTAAAATATTTAATCCCTAATTTTGAAAGGTAAATTTAGACTGTACTGTACACGGAATGATGCCCGAAGAAATTGTAATTAAAAATTGAAATACATACAATATACAAGCCAAAATTATAACTCTCTTTTTCCCTTTGCTGTAGTCAGGTGAAACTAATTCATATCTGTTTGGAGTTCAATATATCTCAAAGCTGAAGTTATAACATTTTGTAGATAGAAATCACAAAGTTACCCTTAAAATTGTCCATTTTGAATTCACAGTTTTTTTAAAGGTGTAGTTGAATAATATGTTAATCAATTTCTAGCCAATATCATTTTGCAAAACTTTTACTTAACATTAAAAACCGTTTTTGTAAATTCGCAATTATCTATATCATTGTGGGCACTATTTAGTGAACTTATTAATATTTTAATACAGAAATAAAGATATACTCAGAAATACTCACGATCCATGATGGTCCTCCGAGCTCCACAGTCTAAATGCGCACTAGTGACATCCGAAATCAACGATACATTTATTACGCATCCAAAATACGCAAAGCCTTAAGAGGACGCATAGCAAAAATCTAATATTTATTATATTGTATCATAATAATTGTGTTCCCTAATAATGTTAATGAATTCGGTTTTTTTTTCAAAAATGTTTATTTATAGGTTTGATAATCAGGTGTTACATTGCGAAGTTCACTGTAGACTATATAAGATTTACCTAGTTCCATAGGGGAAAGTAATTTAATAGTATCCCTAGTATGGAATACTGAAATTTCTTCTCAAATTGTTCCTATAGTGGAAAAAGTGAACATTTTCAATAGATACAGCAAATCTGCGATTGTAGAATTACAGTTAGAATGATAGTGTATAATTGATAGTTTAGGATTGATAACATGTACTTGTTTTTGTTGAATTTCCGATATTTCAGTGCTGTTGCAAGGGCCATGATCACGGGGTCACGAGGTCACGGGGTCATCATCATGCGCTATTACACCCGTAAACTATCATTCTAATGTAAATGACCATGAAAGCTTAAAACAAAAACATATAGAAATTGCAATATGGCTTATAAGGGACAATCATTCATATTCTGTAACTTTCCTATACTCAGATACTTGAGCAGCGCCCGTAATCAAATTATAGGCACAAATGAATCGTGAAACCTGTTTCCCTCATCCTACCAAATATGGGAACGTGTGATCATTTAAAATAAAAAATAAATACATGGGGTAACTAAATTCATTAATATTATACCTTATAACACTTTATACACAATTATAGCTTATAACGAAACTAACTCAATAATATTTATATTTTGATGACTGTCGAATGTGGCTTTTACTACTTTATTAAATGTGTTGATCACTTTGATATTGGTAAATTATAACAATTTTCGAATATTCTCATCAATTACAAATAATTCTGAAGTTTTTATTGCGTCTTGCACTTGCGCACTTTTCTACCATACGTTATATAAATAAAAGCTTTGATATTAAGATATATCATATATTTGTGGTGATATAAACTCTTTGGTTTATACCAAAAAGTAGCTTTGACCAAAGGAAACTATATCTATTCTGTCATCAATTGTCATGTAAAGTTTTTGTTGAATAAAGCCTATTAATTTCTCAGTTTATTTAATAATCTATAAAGGTTTATTCTACTACAATTTATTCAACAAAACTAAATGGATAAATATCTACGACCAGAAAGATTTGACGGAGATCCGTCCTCTAGTGAAGATCAGTCCCCTCAGTGGACGCATTGGAAAAACACATTTGAAAATTTTTTGACATCCATCTCTACCAAAGAAAAACCACTAGATAAAGAAACGAAATTTCAGCTATTGACAAATCATTTATCTCCTACATTATTTGCATATCTACAAGATTCAACTGACTATGACTCGGCCATCTATCATCTCAACACATTATTCTTGAAGCCATCTAACGAGGTTTACTCCCGATACAAATTAGCCAAACGTTCTCAACAAAGTGGTGAGTCCGTAGATCAATATTTACAAGCCCTGAAACTACTTTCGAAAGATTGCAATTTCAAACAAGTATCTGCTGAGCAAAATAAAAATGAATTTATTAGAGATGCATTCATATCCGGTCTCTCATCGCCCTCAGTCCGTCAGAGACTTTTGGAAAATAGCACACTGACTTTGGACGATGCTTTTAAACAAGCACGTGCTCTAGAGATGGCACGTATACATAATAATGATTACCAACAACCTAGTACTAGTTTCTCAGTCAACGCAACGTCAAACTTTAATCAAGAACAAGAACTTTGTTATTTTTGTGGAAATAAGAGACACGCACGACGCAACTGCCCTGCTTCCAGCTCAACATGTCTCAAATGCGGAAAAAGAGGACATTTTGCAAAAGTGTGCAAAGGTGGCGCAAAATTTCATCAGAAAGCGTTCGCCGCCCAAAATGATACTCATGAAGCTGAGAAAGCAGGATGTCCGCAATCACTTTCGTGTATTATCGCTGCTACAACTGATCTAAGCAAAGCTATAGTATCGATCATGATTAATGGATTATTTACCACTAAAGCATTAATTGACACCGGGAGCACAAGTAGTTTCATTGATAAGCGTCTAGTAGAACAATACAAAATAGCAACTCAACGTTGCGTCCAGCACATCAGCATGGCAGTTTCGAATTTAAAAACAAGAATAGACTCGTCATGTTCAGTCAACATAGATTTACAAGGACATAAATTTGAAGTTAATCTGTTAATAATGGAAAATTTATGCGCAGATGTAATAATTGGACATGATGTTCTTAAGAAATATAAGACACTAGAAATGTTTTTCGGTGGCTCCAAAGCTGCTTTAAAATTATGTGCCCTAACTTGCGCTAATATCGACCCAGTCTGCCTATTTCCAAATCTTTCGTCCGACTGCAAACCGATCGCAGTTAAGTCACGAAGATTCTCAGAGAGTGATATGATATTCATCAGCAATGAGATAAAGAAGCTACTCGCTGACGGAATAATAGAATCTAGTTCATCTCCGTGGAGGGCACAAGTGCTAGTAACAAGTAATGAAAACCATAAAAGAAGGATGTGTGTAGATTATTCGCAGACTGTGAACAAGTTTACACAACTTGATGCTTATCCGCTGCCATGTATTGAAGATGTGGTAGCTAAAGTTGCGAAATACAGGGTTTATAGCAAAATTGATCTAAAAAGTGCTTACCATCAGATTCCAATTCTAAGCAAAGAAAAAGTGTATACTGCATTTGAGGCGGAAGGAAATTTATACCAGTTTTGCAGGATTCCGTTTGGTGTAACGAATGGAGTAGCTGCATTCCAGCGGGCGGTGAATAATATCATCAAAAAAGAGGGTTTACTAGGAGTTTATGCATATTTAGACGATATTACCGTATGTGGAAAGGATCAAATGGATCACGATAGTAAATTGCAGCATTTCCTTGATGTAGCTAAACGATATAATCTTACACTTAATTTTGATAAAAGTCAGTTTTCTCTTGAAGAAATAAGTATTTTGGGCTATAATATATGCCGTGGAGTAATCAGACCCGACCCAGAACGTCTTCGTCCTCTATTGAATTTGCCACTGCCCTCAGATGCTGCATCTCTTCGCCGAGCACTGGGATTGTTCGCTCACTATTCCAAATGGTTGCCAAAGTTTTCTCATAAAATACAGCCTCTTATTTCTCAAGAATCGTTTCCGTTGGACTCAGAAGCTAAAAAGGCATTTGAAACATTAAAAAACGAAATAGCCTCGTCAGCAGTGAACGCGATTGACGACAAAATACCGTTTGTAGTCGAAACAGACGCTTCAGACTATGCTATCGCAGGTACATTGTCACAAGAAGGCAGACCTGTGGCATTTTTTTCGAGAAGTCTTCATACTAGTGAACGAAATCATTCGGCTATCGAGAAGGAAGCCGCAGCTATCGTAGAATGTCTTAGAAAATGGAGACAGTTCCTTATTGGAAGATCTTTCAAACTAATAACTGATCAGAAGTCGATCTCATTCATGTTTGATCAAAAACATTCGTCAAAAATTAAGAACGATAAAATACAACGCTGGCGCCTAGAACTGTCCGTCTATAATTTTGATATAGTTTATCGCCCTGGAAAAGATAATGTAGCAGCTGATGCGTTATCACGGGTTAACACTGCGATTGTCGCTTCTGCAAGTCCTTCGAAAACTGTACTAAAGGAACTCCATAACACTTTATGCCACCCTGGAGTTACAAGAATGTTTCACTGGGTCAAGAGCAAAAATCTTGCCTACTCTTTAGATGAAATAAAAAATATCACTTCAAACTGTCCAATATGCTCGGAAGTAAAACCTCGTTTTCAACAAAAAGTTGGAACACTTATAAAAGCAACGGCTCCATTTGAAAGATTATCTATCGATTTTAAAGGTCCACTACCAACAGAAGGCTCTAGAACGAATCGATACATACTGACTATTGTTGATGAGTACTCCCGTTTTCCTTTCGCATATCATTTTCGAAACATCGAGCCTGACGATCTAAGGAGGTCTAAAAGAAATCGACGCTCGCCTGCATATTTAGCTGACTATGTCGCTCAATAAAGAAGCGCAGGAGAATGTGGTGATATAAACTCTTTGGTTTATACCAAAAAGTAGCTTTGACCAAAGGAAACTATGACTATTCTGTCATCGATTGTCATGTAAAGTTTTTGTTGAATAAAGCCTATTAATTTCTCAGTTTATTTAATAATCTATAAAGGTTTATTCTACTACAACGGGGTTCTATTATTAGAAAGGAAATGCGATAATCATCAAATATTTGTTTAACTTATTCCATTTTAGACGCCGCTGCAGTCATTTCGGGGCTTATTTAATGTAAATAAACAATAAAATCTTTCCTCTTCGTAATATTACTAGCTTTCCGACAGCGGTTTCTTGCGTACATATAAACTCTCCCCTTGATGCACTCAATCTCGGCGTACAGATAGCAAGGAAGCGTCTTTGTTTTATACAATGTATAGATTATATATATAAATGCGAAAATAATTCCGTTCGTCTATTGTAACATCATCACCACTTTCACGTTAGGCTCAGGCCTTCTTTATGAAGGTTAATGAGGATGGGTCCTCCACGCTTGACTAATGCGGATTGGAGAGTAAATAGTATGGAAATCTGGGATTTTTTTAATTCTGACAATCAACCCACAGAGAAGTGAAAAGATGGGTAGAAGTTTTTATGGAAAATCCACGTTTTTATGTTTTGCTATTTGTTTTGATGTTAAGCCCGTTGAATGTTTTTTTTAAATTATTACCTTATTAAAAAATAATGAAGATTAATCAAAGCTCAAAAAAAATTGTGTACGTAGACACGATAACTGGTAAAAGCTAGTAAATATTTGAGTATTGTCCATCGTAACGATTGTCGATTTTTATTTCTATCGCCGACCTGACAAATTCACAGAAAGTATTTATTTACGGTAGGGGAGCGTGGGGACTAGTTCTAACAAATAATAAAAATAAAAAAAAACGACTTTGGAGAAAAACTGACGAGTGTTACATTTTACCCCATAATTAGGGCTAGTTGTAATGGGCTAGGGGCAAGTTGCAACATTAGGATTTGAAAACCAGTTAGATTTATTTGACATAAAAACCTTCAGACATGATCTCAGATTTTAACTATTAATTTTCGTTTTTAATCTAAGAATATAAAAAAGTAACACTATTTTTCAATATAGCATTGTGAATGCAAAATTGATCAAATATAATAAATAACATGTTCTTTCTTTACTTAAACTATTTAGGAATTTTAAACTTACAAATATTTATAAAATTAACTACCTCAATAATCATACTTTTGAATTTTAGAATGAAATTTAGCGTATTTAGTATCATAAAACAAACTTAGACTTTTAGTTATATCCTAATCTAATAGAATAATATAATATTCTTAATAAAAAAAATATAAGGAAATTACAATAACGTATTCTTTCAACTTTAGGCTCACAGTCATTTATAATAAAAAAATCTCAATTTCTTATGTAATTAGCTTTTTGATTGACGTAAATAAAATACAAAATCAGTTTTACGTTAACAAGCTACAACAAGCCCCGTAAAAGTGTTACAACATACCCCACAGTGCGGTTTATTGAATTAAAAGCAAACTAAAAAAAAATATTTCAAGCAAACTAAACAAATGCTAAATGTATTTGTATAAATCAACAACTGCCAAACAATTTGAAATATATGCTGATCAATTTCATATAAACCAAAAAAGTCCCTTATTGGAAAAAAAAATCTTTACTGAAATAAAGTTATTGAAAGCAGTTTTTAATCATCCAAATCTTTTTCCCAACAACTCGCTTAGCTTTGTCATTTTGTAAAAAGTAAAAAGTCCATAGAGGATCAATCAAATACTTACAATATTTGGCTTGAAATTAATGTTTTTGTTAGAATTGGAGCTTGACGTCCCATTTTTGGCGCATTCGGTCTGCGATGTGGAAGTAAAGCAACTTGCGTCAAGGCCGGTCATAGGATGAGCGATCAAAATTTACAATCTCGTGCTTCGGAAAGTACCTTAAACTTTTGGTCCAAATTTCGTTTGCAATCGTTAACAGCCACCGATCGCGTTAAGACCGCGTGTTGGGTCATGGCCTATTCGTCCAATTATATTTGGTTTTATATTATCAATAAGCATTCCTTGTTCCCCGGCGGGGGGGACATCAATAGGTTGGTGATGGTATATCTGAGATTTTTAATGATACACGCACTTAATGTAAAACTGAAATTTAATTTATTAAATGAACAAGAAGAAAGCCACAGTGACAAGAGCGTGATAATTACATTTTGAAGTCAGGGATTTATTGTCTAATTTTAAAATTTATGGGAATCCCTTTCAATTTGATACTTGAAAGATATTCATGAACACTTTCACATGTGAAAGCGATTGCTATCGCGACCTTTTTGAAAGGCATTGAAATAACGATATCGTAAATTTAGCGTTAATTGAAATCGTCTAAGGCTAATAACGGAAAGCTATTGAGAAATATCAAACTAAATGCCATCTGCAATATTTCGACCGATTTAGGTAAGTTTTTTTATATTTGTTGATTTATTAATACCAAAAGAGATTGTTACTTTCATAATTATATAAGTCCCTATGAAAATTGCTATTGTTTTGAAAGGGATTGCGTTAATTTTTTTAAAGAAACAACTATACCACATTTTAATTAGATTGAACGTCTAAGCTGTGACAAAGTTGTGGTAGGCATTGCGTACCTGGTGGGTTAGCGCGCTCACCAGGCATTGCACGCTCCTTGTCCTGTATGGGGTTGGACTCGAATGTTCCTGAGCCCTTCCCTAACCCGAGACGGGACCCGCCCTGTTAACGGGGTGGGTCATGGGACCCATGCCGTGCCCTACTGGCGCGTGAGGGACATCGCTGAGTTTTAGTGGGTAGGCCCCTGCTATTTGACCAGCCCCATTCTGGGGTTGGTCCGCAGGGGAGAGTCCCACATAACCCGTGGAGCCCGCGCAGGGTGAAGCGGGTACGCGGAATGCATTTCTCAGCGTCAAAAAAAAAAAAAGAAAAAAAAGGCATTGCGTACGCTGACAAATCTTTTAGCTGACAAGAAAAACGAGTGAAAGACGATCAGCTCTTAATAGAAGCAACGACATTTACGTAAATCACACAAACCATATAAAAATATGTGTAACATTCAGGGTGTTAAGTATAGGAAAGTTTGAAACTATAGGACTAGATTGCACTTTAAGAGCAATTAGAGTTATGGTTTATGTCAAATTTAACAATATCTGTCACGCTAACTTAAACATGGACCGTGGAATGCGATACACCATTTTGTGAATCAAACCTCATTTTACCAAATGATAAATAATAATATTTAAATTGTTTTTCGATTCAATAAAAATGTCATCGTAGATAAACACCTAATTTGCTTTATTTGGTAAAATGAGGCATAGTTTCTGCAAGAAATAAAGCGAAAGACCTGCAGGAACGTGAATACATCATAACCTCTTTCTTTGCACAGTAAAACGATAACTTTAACCAGTAAAGCTTGGGGCGATTATAGTCAACAGCTAAACTTAGGACGTCCTCTGCCAAATACCAAATGATGCAAACGTATATTTTATTTTACTTTATATGGTCTATTTGCATTAACCGGTACTTTAACATGTTTGTTATTGTTAAAGTGGTTTCGACATTTACCACCGGTGTCTGAATTGAGAAAAGTACCAAATCTCAACAAAACATAAATGACTTAAGTTTTTTACTTTTGATGTGGCAAAAGTCCTAGTTTTTATCAAACTACTATATATGATCATTAAAAAAAACAGTTTTGAAAATCTCTTTAAATGACCTTCAAGTACAGTTTGAGCAAGCTTCATTTTAAATTATCAATTAAGAAACAGATGTAGGGCATGCAAAGATATAAACTAGTAAATCAGTAGAAATATAAACTAGTTCATAGCAAATACTAGCCAGCAGCTTCACCAGCGACGTCCTATACATACAAACCATCGTCTTGATCCACTCTGCATATTGACGAAATTTGAAAATCCGTTGTGTACCTAGTTGAAAATATCTCAGTTATCGAAATACAGCTGAAAATGACTTTGTCTTATTCAAACCAATTATTTTATGTAAAAGACATCAACGCATTATTTGCAGATTACGATCCTGTTAATGCGTGTTGCCTCGAATCAATAGCGTGTTGTATTTAGAGTTGTAATAACATCATACAATGCTGTGCGTCAAACCAAATCTTTCTGGTAGAGCGAAATTATGTCTTTTGTTCCGACACATTATTAGACTTGAATAACAAACGTTAGCTTATTTTTTGATAAATAATACTGTTATTTATGATAATTCAATTCAGTATCACCTTTAGCTATCTTAAATAATATGCGATGCAAACTCGGTAATTGCGACGCTGAACATTTTCTAATCCCGTATAAGTAGCGTAGGTAATACACATATGTATTAAGAACAATTTGTTGTTGTCTCATATTAAAAACAATTACGGAACGTACGATAATGCCAGGCATTGTTCATTATGTTTTGTCACGTGTACACCGCCCCTAAAGTTGCTGGACTTACTGGATTAATAGAAAATGTCAGAGGTCGTGTGACGTGAAAGTTCTAGAACTGGTTCTAAAGCGGTGAACCCTACCGCATTCAAAGAAGTATTATATTTTCCATTAGCTGGCTTTTACCAATTGATTTTAAGAGCGTATGATCTTTCTGTAATCGGTTCTTCATCAAATAAGAATCGTGTTCGTGGAATTCATAGGACAGCATAGTTTTCCTCTATTCTACCCGGTCCATACTTGCTTTTAATTCCTGACGGAATTTGGTGGCGGTTCTATCACTTGTTTTTGTCTTCAGTATTGCCAATAATGAAAAATAGTTCAAGATCGCATTATGTGACCCAAATAGGTAAGTACGTGTTATTTAGGTATGCGTACGTTTCGATTGCATCTATTCTTTGCCTCTGTCTCGTGCTCGAATTGTCCATTTCTCCACACTTCATATAATATTGAAGACAAAAATGTATTTATATAGTATCTTGCTAATATTATAAATGCGAAATTTTGTGAGAATATATATGTGTATGTTACTTTTCAAACAAAAAACTACTTAAACATTTTAATTAAATTTGGTAAACGCATTAATATATGGTCTTTTTTTCTCTCACTGAACGCACTTCAAGCCGCTAGCAAAAAGCTATTATGCTTTATGAATGTCTGTGTGTTAAGCTCATGTTGTATATATAATGATGTATTTGTAATGTATTATAAGATAATATTAATTTTCTGCACTCTTTATCCATATAAACTTTAACTGTTCTATATTTATTTTCTGTCATTCAGCTTTTTGTTTGTTTCACGTATATATAAGAACTTGCTGTCTCGTGATTCCTATTTCCTAATAGTTTCCTGAATTGGGTTTCCGGTAGTTGCTACATCCTTAACATTTCATTAACGACTACTGAATGGTATTATAACTCTCACAATATTCGCACAATACACGCACGTGACTCACTGACGACTTGTAACAAGCTTACGTTTGAGCCTCGTGACTGTATACTTTCTGAAAGAGAATTTCGAAAGATCTACTCGTATTTTTTTAATTTAATCTATTATTTGTTTCAAATAATATTTTACGTACTTTTTGGGATATTTACTTATAGAGAATAAAGAATAAATTTGTCTATAATTTAAGTTTTAATTTGGAATAAATGACATGCTATCGTCATTTCCAAGGAGCAGTCTTTTGTTTTAGTTAGAAAAATCAAAGCCATCCCAACGACTTTAGTAACTTATTGTAAAATTTTAAGTATAACTCATACGAATTAACATGACACATGAGGCCCTATTCCCTGCTACTGCATCACAGGCAGTGTTACGTGCTGCTTCTGTTGCATCATACATTATCGAAAAATGCATTTATTTGGGGTTCTATTAACATGTATAAAATAGACGAAATTCGTTTTCGATGTACTATATTCGTAGGGTATCGTTCAAGTGTCATGTTGTAACGGCGGATCGTACCACCGTTTATTTCGTCCTAGATTTCGCATGCAAACTTTTTGTCTTGCTTCCACACCATTTATTTTTACTATTCATTTTTAGTAATTTGAGATTTTGTGTCATCCAATATGCTCTTTATAAATGTCAGTTCGTGAAAATTCGTCGACTTAGAAACATTATACAGTCTTAATTTCATTAAACAGCAATTTGTCGTAAAAAGTGTTAAAATCTATTTATTTTTTCCTGTTTCCATTATGCTCATGAGTTTGAAGTCAAGAAAAATGTATACTATATCAAATCAAATATAAATAAGTTAAATTACTCACTGAACCCGAAGAAAAGAGGTATGTAATTGTTTTATTTAACTATTTTAATATTATTATTTAGGTAACGATACGAACCATTTTTAAAATTCCTTTTTTGTTTGTGTCAGTTTTTTTTTGTTTACCCTTTGTTAAATCAAATTCTCCTTAGTCAGCCTTTTATTCATTTGCCTAAGCATCGAACCTAATCACAATGTTTAATTAGTATGGGTCGTATGTTTTCAGAAATTCGTAAAAAAATAAACCTTCCTAAAACTTTTCAACAATAAATATTATACAAATCGTAATATTATATAATATGAGATAAATCGCCAGTAATTACAAACCTAATATCCAAATATTTAAAAATAATTATATGACAGATTGGTTGGTTAATTAAACAATGTCTCTTCGAGATCATTCGAAATAGATTTTAAAGTGTGTCTAAACAATTTTGAATAATACGACTTTCATCTTCATAATTTTATATATTAATTATGATTATATGCGTCATACGGTCGGTTTCACAAACGTCCATTGAGGTTTAATGACGCCGTTAAGCTCTTATGAATGTCAAATTTGTATGGGTAATGTTGCTTTTAACTAATGACAATTTAAATGGACGTTTGTGAAACTGGCTGATAGGTATTTACATAATACATCCCTTTAAATTACTTGTGTTTTATTGATTAATTGGCTTAATTCAGTTTCTTTAGAAATCAATACGTTGGGTATTGAATATAATTTATCAATATCGACTATTTTTTATTACCTAGAAGTGGTGTATTGTTGCCCACTGACAATAGCAAAAGCGCGATCAGTTATTACGTAACCGATGCGCTTTCTTCCGCGAATGCTCTATCTCGTTCTAACACCTCTGAGAGAAGGTGAAGGCGAGTTCCGCGTCGAGATTGCTAATAGGGTTGTCGGTGATTTTGCTATTTCTTCACATCCTCATTTATATTACTTTTTATAATTGTATTCCATCGTTATACATTTTAATACAATGCATGCAAACACATTATATAAACATAAGCGTACATCACGAAACATGTCTTTGTTTTTCATGTCACTCATCAACATAAAACGTAAAAAGCTAATATTATAAAGAGGAAAGATTTGATTGTTTGTTTGCATCAAACAGGCTCCGAAGCCGCTGGCGGAAAGCTAGTTATATAAATTTATTTTACATTCTCTGTAGTAGAGGGAATTGTATATGTACTATATACTCATTTTATGTACGCTATTTTGTACGTATAGGTTTCAAGTACGATTTGTAGCCCAGTAATTGTTGAAATCGAACTCCATTAAAATCTTTAAGTGGTATTAGTTCTATTTTAGGGCAATTTTGATAATGGTAAAGAACTATTATTATTAGTGTTCTGGTACATTTAAATAACAAAATAAGAAGGGGCTGGACATATTTAAGTACCTCTAAGAGTCTTAATTAAAATATTATTGGAAGATGTTTTGTGAGATTCCAAAATACTCATACATTTATCATTAGTGGAGAGTTATTTGTTAATAAAAACATCTTATTTTTATTTTAGGCTAGTCGCTAGCCCTGACCATTTTCCAAAGCAATGATTGCAGTTCAACAAACTGCGTGCGATTCGAACGTTGAACCTCCACTAACCATCCTGCATCTCACTCCCACCACCGGGCCGACTGCCGCCGTCCTACTCTACGATGTAGTATTTCCATTGAAGATGTGCTTAGATGGGAAAATTCAGCGTTCATAATAAGAGTTCAATGTATAAGACAACCGGCTAAGTTTATTGCGGTGTGATGTAAGATAAGTACGGTAAACACACATATACACGGTGATAGTTACGTGGTATTATGTTAATAACTTATGTGTTTTTTTATCGTAGCAAGTTTAAATAATGTTACGTTCACCTCTCGTATAGCAACATGTGCACTGTTAATAATGATTTATTAAGATAAATAAAGATACACATAAAAATAAAATTTATATTTATTAATAAGTGATGCAAAACAGTTTGAATCCTATTTTGCGTAAATCAAGCCTATGGACGTAAGAGTATGTATGTAGAAGAAGTTAAATCAATAAAGAAATATTAAACTAATAATGAAATTATTCCACACACGCACCCATGCGGTCAACACTCTTGTCCCATAAACATAATGATCAACTTATTAATGTCCCCATTGCTGGGTACAGAGTAAGGATGGATCCTATTCGAATAAGGAGAATGGACCATTCATCACCGTGCAGATTGGTGGGTGTTAACAACTGCAGATGCAGCCAGGACAAATGGCTTAACGTGTTTCTTCAAGCACGGAGTATGTCGAGATTGAAAATTTTTAGCCACCCATCTTATGACCGGCCCTTGTGAAAGTTGCTTGACTTCCACATCGTAGACCGAACGCGCTAACTGTTGCGCCATCCTCCTCACTCGTTTACTAAATGTCAAATCTAGTATAGAAGTTATAGAGAAGTTTTTGAGGAATTCTGCTCCTACATTTTTTAATTACTCATTGATTTTGAGATAATAGGAGAGCGCGCATTGCTTATCTATAGTACATATACATAATATTTTCTATATCGATAATTCAACATTAAATCTCGGTGAATTAATTATTTGTATTACTTATTTATGAGATGTAACTTTATATTTCAAGATATTTTGTTAAAATACATTATTGTATAACCTGTTTTCGGCTCTCCATTATCTCCAAAACAGTAAGATACATAAAAGTGTTTAAAACAAAATCGATCGCAAAATTAATTTTCTATAATTCCGAAAACATTGTTAATGTGAAACCATAAAAATAGATATAATCGCCAAAAACTGCGATATAGATACGAAATAATAATAAAACTGTAGGTTTATCTATCGCTACTGTAAAAGTGGAATAAAATTATTAATAAGCAAGTATCAGATCAAATATATCTATTATGTATTTTATATAAAGCGGAGCCGATTTGCGCTCTCACTCGGCTGCATTGCGTCAGTAAATAACTATTTTAATTAATGAAAGTGAACGTGCTTGCACGATTCTATTTTTGGAAGCAAAAAATATTTAATGCTGTACAGAAAAGACTACATAATGTTCTGTAGGTTTTTTTTTTAATTTCTATCACCAATACTGCCCCTTGAGGAATCAGAACAGAAAACTGACACTCACATATAGAGGCGACTAACTTTTTGGTGTAAGCCAACCTACTTTGTCTCATATAATGACTATGCACTCTCGTTTGGTTTCAACTGTAATCTTTAAACTAATGGATTAACAGAAGGTTGCACAAATTTGACATTCACAAGAGCTTAATGGCGTCATTTAACTTTAATGGATGTTTGTGCAACTGACCATAAGCTTGATTAAAAGTTATAAAGTATAGGGTTCCGCGCTTCTAAGGGAAAAAAAGAACCTTTATAGGATCACTTCATTGACCTGTCTGTCCGTTCATCAGTCACATTTTCTCTGTAGCTACTAGTGTTTTATATATTGTGCGACATACCGATTGAAACAAATGAACGGAACTAAGCATTGTTAGAATCTCATTTTTTATAAAAAATATACTCATAATATATAATTTTATTTCCTGATCTATTTAAATTTAAATAATAATATTAATTAAATTAGAGATTACAGCAAAACCGATATGAAGTCTATCGTTTTAAGGAACCCTCGGTAGCCGATTCCGAGTTGTTTTTGACCAGTTACATTCGAAGTCCGAGGAAAAGTTCATAAAGAATAAATGCATTTGATTATAAGCGAGTGAATTGGTCAAATCAAAAGTCGACACCTTTACTTTCCCATAAACACTGGGTATTGTAAAATTTGCGGAGCTGCTAATGTTGAATTTTTTAAAAGAACTATTAAGGCAAATTTGTTCTTGAGCTCTATTTTTAAATCATTTGTTTCACGTCGAACGCTCGTTTATCAATAATTTTTATTCTTCAAAGAAATTCATTCTTTGTTTCCCTCGATTGTACAGTTATGATGATATTAACGACAACGTCAAAACTGAAACATTATGTAACTGTAAGGTATAAAAGACATAAAGCATGCATAAAGCTTAAGAAACAACAACTTTTTTTTATTTCATATTATTAAGCAAAAATGAAAATAAAAGCTCATTCCATAAATTTAAGAGTTTTCATTGTGATAAATTATCAGATTTTTATCTATTCTACATTATACGAATAAAATCAAATATTTCGCGAACTGCGAACAAGCAATACCGAAATGAATGATCCAAAAGTGTAAATATAGTTCCATATCACTTAACTAAGACCTATAATAGTAGATAAGCCAGGCCTTGAGACGTTACAGAAGTAATAAGAGAGAATAGATCACGGTGATCAATTTGTCTGATTGTAATGTTACATTTAAATGATGAATTTTACTATGCGTTCGCGAGTATATTATTACTGAATGGTTACCGTGATCTCGCCTCTCTTTCTAACCACTTTACATTTCCATCTACAGACATAAATCTTCTCTATTCTAGCATACTTGCTCTAATTGTAAAATTTTAGCGAGTGATTCAAAAATAGTTTCTTACTAGTCGTTTTCGAGTAATGATATGTGTTTCGAAGGCTGCATGATTTATGGCGTGGATTTAACTTAATCTTAGGAACTGAATCTACAAGGCGGTGTTAATAATGAATGCAAGCTTCATAATGAGGCATAATAATACTCAATTGTGATAATGTTCCTCCATGACCATAGATTTGTTTGTTTGACAACAAGCATGGACAAAGTAGACCTTCGATGTTTTATCACTGTACGAATATAATTATTCTTGTAGTAAAATTATCGAGTGCAAATCAAATCCCTCCCAAGCACATAATACTTATATTGGAAATCCTAATTCTGTTTACGGTAGAGGTTGGTAGCGCTGTGGAAATATGAATACAAAAACTTTGATATCATGCTCGATAATATGCTAAGGACCAATATTTCCTATAGCTAAACCTGACTTGGGTGAACTTAAACAATCCCTCTCAATTTGGAATATTGAAGATATTGACGAACATCACGTTACAATGATTTGAATCTTGATCGTTATTTGAAAGATATTGGATGAAAAATATCGTTGATTTAAGGCAAGTGTTAGATGCAAATATCTTTAAAAGTAATTGAGAAATTTAAAACGAACTTGTTGAACCCCAACTACAATTTTTATTAAATTTCTTGAACATTCCAATCATAAGTTGTTTCTAAAGCAATTGCGATTAAAGGCGATTAAATGTTACACAATTTCCTAAATCATAGACTGCTGCTCAAATCTTCTCAATAAGACAATAAAATTAAATGAGATAAAAAAATAAAATGGTGACAATATAGGTAGTTAGTTTTTCGATTGTTTCAGTTCTATAGCACAAAAACAGATCCAATGTTTGATCACCCGGCCGTAATTCGCAAGTTTTTTATTTCTTTTATCATCTTAGTGGTAACTTTCACAGGATCAGCTCAATGGCGCATTGATTGGTACTTACAGTTTACGATACGGGGGTAAGCAATAATGGTCACATGATCGGTGACCAAATATTTATAATCTCGATTTCTGGCCTACCCTATGATTCTGTAAAAATCCGAATCCGAATAGGGATGACGACAAATTTTTGTTGTTTGTCCGTCAGGTAGAGTGTTAAAAAATATTAAACACGTTTTTTTTTTTTTCGTAATCATAAAATAACGGCGATACATGGAATTGAAATTTCGCATGACGTCACGTTATGGTACGTTTTCTACTCGACTGGGACGTAGCGAGCCCCCACTCCTCAACTTTAATGCCTGTTATCTAAGCCATTTCTTGTTAAATTGAAGTAAACAAAAATACGTATTTAGTACTTTTCTATTATCTGACTGACGGACTAAATAGAATTGCATTTTTTTTTACCCAGTTATCATCCCTATTCACACAGGTGTTCGAATTCACTTGGAAATCCGCGGCATCCGCTCCATCTTGAATTGGTAATAACGTTTCGTAGCATGAGTGAAGTGATATTCGAAATGACATAGGAATAGAATATCTGTGACACGAAAATTGATTGATTATATCAATTTTATTTTGTATTTGATACAAAAAATTGATTCAATAGAATTTCTTTACTAAATGACGTCAATTCGGCCACTTGAACGATTTCGAATTCGGGTTCGGTTTTTTACTGAATCGACCTGCTGGTTCTACACAATGGTCCAGCAATATGGTTATGGCCCATTCTCCCTATATGATATCATCATGAGTTGTGCCCCAGCAGATTTAGACAACGCTCAGGATATAGTTTCAGAATTTTCATATGAACTTTTTAAACAACGTGTTATAATCGGTTCTAATTTTTTTTAATATATGACCTGTTTATATAACTTCGCAAAATTCCTATGGTTTTCTTAAATTTTACACAGTAAATTTTACATAGATCAATCAATAAATTCATTTTGAAAGGCATCACATTTGTTATAATAGATATGCTGTAAAATTTTGTTCGCTGGGCAATAAAATCATAGAAAGACAGAATAGGAGCTGAATGGCGCAGTAGTTAGAGCGTTTGTTAATAAGAATTGACGCGAATTAGTGGAATAAAACCTTTATTCGATTCGTTCTGTCACGTTCCATCAAAGTGCTTGGAATCCGTAAATGTCAGGCGTTGATTGGATTCAAGACTCAATTGTTCCAATTAAATTTTTGATCAATCACCGGCAGTGTTACGTCACTGATACCGTATGGATTTGGATATCTGTGGTGGTTACATGGATTACTAGCAAACCCCTTTGTAGATATTCTGGTTCTTGACAGTAGAAATAACAGATTCATATTTTTTTGGGTTGATAGAAAAAATACTAGTTTAATTTTTTTACTTTAATTATTTATTCAAGAGTAATAGAGAGAAATATTATATCAAACTACCTTAAAAAGCCTTATTACAATGAAACAAGTTTATTTTACCTTTATTATGATTGTAAAAGTGACATACATAATATCATTAATTATCATTATATTAAAGTATAATCTAAGGATTTTGTTTGCTTTATTTTAATGAATTGTCTAATTTTGTTCTATCTATTTCGTTGGTCCAACTTCCAAGCTTCTGTTTGCTAAGTAAATATAATAATTACTTTAAGAAATGATAGTCCTTTTTAATTGCAGTTTTATTTATTTTTCATTGTCCTGTAGCACTGCTAATTATTAATAATGTGAGTTTTAGAATTTATGTAATTTTAAATCTTGAGTCTGCAGAGTGATTTATAAAATTATGTAGGTAACTATTAATTTCGAGTACAATAAGAAATAATGTAATAATCTATACATATATAAAAGGAGATGTCCTGACTATGCCGTTGGTCGAAGAAAATTGAAATTTGGAGGAAACATTACTCTTAATACGTAGAGGTATACTAAGAACGGATTTTTGGAAATTCCATCCCAAAGGTTGAAAAGTTTGTATGAAACTTCTTTGTTTATGGACCCATATCGATGAAAATTGGTATTTGGGTAGTTTATGATCCTAGGAAGGTAATAGGCTATATTTTATCCCGAAAACTGTTACCTTAGCAACCATTGTTTACAATGTGATTTATCATTTTAATAAATTTAACTAATATTATTTACAAAATGTATTATTGTAGACCGGTGAAAATTGGTATTTGGGTAAATATTACATTATTTAAATTTTTATGGATAAAACTGTTCAAACTCAAGTAATGTTGATTACGAAAGATGCATTATTTATTTTAATTTTTAGGTTATAAAACAAATTAAAGAAAGTAGTTTAACTAAGTAACGGAAAACAATTACTTGATTAAGTTTAGTGAGCTAAATGAAGGAGTGCAGTGCTATGATGCAGCAGCAAAAGCTATTTCTATAGTTATATGGATATGTCACAGGTTATGATAAAGACAGGATTGTGACTTAGCTCCAGAGGATGATAAAAATATATTGGAGGATATAAAAGTTTTTGAGATATGAACTGAAATTAAGTTCCTGTATGATTCACTACTTTAGGTCACGTGATAGGTTAGAAACTTAAGACAATTAAGCGTAGCGATCATATTAAATTTCGAGGTTGTTGTTTTTCAGACCTTTTTGGTCTCATTACTTTAAAGAATACACAAGCTATTTCAACAATTATTAGATTTCTCTTTTTGACGCCCTACATAAATGATATAACCAAACGTGTGTTGACATATCATTTAACATTGACGCTTAAAATATATGACCAAATGGCCTGCCGTATCATAAAATCACCTTTAGCATGGTAAATTGAAATATTATTTCATCATCAGTCCTTTTAACTGTAAGGGTACAGGCCTTCGTTATAGATGGTGGTAAGGGGGATGGATCATGACATTCCACGCTGGCCCAATGGAGAATGGAGAGTATTAATGACTGCAAATTATTCAGGGCTTTACGTGCCTTTTGAAGCATAGGGTAGCTCGAGATACTAATTTTTGGTGATTGATCTTTACGAAAGTTGCTTAACTACAACGACCATGGGCCGCGGCGTTTATCCACTACGCGGCTAAGTTACTCGGAAAATGAAATATTTTTTATTAGAAACTAAATGTTTGTTTTTGGAAATTATATGCTGGCCAAAGTAACTATACCATGCGGACGAAGTCGTGGGCAAAAGCTAGTAGTAATGGATAAAAGCGAAATCTAAACATTTTTGATGGAATAAAATTCAAAATGATTTCTAAATTCTTTTTAAATCTACAATATCGTAATGGTTTGCGAGTAATTCATTGAATGTAGTTTTATATCGTTGAATGTAGTTTTTCGCACATTTTGCCTTTTTATGTAGCAATTTAACTAATGAGGTAGTTATGGAGTATCAAAATAGGCTTTCTGACCACACTGCGAAATTAAAGTTCCGTATCCAAGATGTAAAAAATGGGAGTAAATATTATTATGACATAATCGTCTGTCCGTCTGCCACCAAGTTATATCTAATGGATCATGATAGCTAAACAGTTGAAATTTTCACAGATGATGTACCTATTTCTGTTGCCGTTATAACAACAAATACTAAAAAAGACATATTTAAGAATGTTCCCATATACCTACCAATATTTTTTTGCAATTTTCACAGATTATGACCCTATTTGTAATTGAGCGTACCGTATAACCAGCTAAAGTACATCCGTCGTGTAACAGCAACTCCATACACACGATATTGTAACTAAAACTGTAAAATAATTCGATTCGCTTTAAATTCTTAGTCAATTAATCGGTGTGAAACTAATTTAGTTATACGGTGGCTTCTGTAGCCGAGTGTCTCGCATGCGGGTTTCAAGGTACCGCAATCTTTGTGATCCCGGGTTCTATACCGGGTAAATATAGAAAATGAACGTGTCTGTATAACCCTTTTGCTGAGTAATGTAGTACCTGTGTTGTTTCAGATTTCTATAACACGACTGCTTGAGCTACTTAATTTGAGATTTGAGCAAGATATCTAATATTTATTGATTTATAAGTAGCTGTTTTTTAGCGACTTCGCTCCCGTTAATTATAGTCTATGAAGTAGCTTCCGTATATGAATGAACTTTTAAAATCGATCCGGTAGATTCAGAATCTATTTGATGCGAATATCAATCAAATCTTTCCTCTTTGTAATATTAGTATAGAAAACATCCTATGATTTGAAGCTTTACTGCCTTGTTATTGTTCCTAGGTCTCTTGTCCGTAGAACGAAATATTCTAGAACATACCTCGTTTTGTTTACCAATATTTGCGATATATTTCAATAACCGAGACCACTATGCTGTGTTGTTCTAGATAGTAGAACTGAATTTTTCAATAACTCCACAATATCGAATATGTGCTGTAAAGAAAATGTATATTTTGTTTAAAAATATAAATATACATATTATTTATGTTTTGTTTTACATTTTTATACGATCATTGTTATAATTTTAAATTGTCTATAGCCTGCATATAAAAATATGTAATGCAAAAATTTATATAATAAAAGTATATAAACCTTTTTCATTGTAAGATATTTAATCAATAAACGATCTACGAAACTTTTATAATTGCTTTTGTCTACATCATGTATAAACAAAGACAAATTCATTAAAATTACGCCATAATTAAATCGCTAAAATTATATAATAGTTCAGTAGGCGCAGAAAAATTTATTAACAAAAAATATTTATAAATATTATAAATAAATTCGACGATATTAAATAGTAAATAGTTCACTATAAAAATAATATGACATATGAGTGGTAGAAGGTTATTATTTAATGGACTTTCGCTTTTTTTTAGAACAAATAAAGGTGTTTTATTAATTAGAAAGCTATCCATTTATTGATTTGAAGAAAATGAATGATACCATGTAAATCCACCTCAAGAAACGGATCTCGAGAGTAATGTTTTTGACTTCCTTAAACGGTGGTAAGGCATCGCCAATGGTAGCGTGGGGGTAAGTCATTGACCGCAAGTTATGTAATACGGTCGAGATGCTCAGCCTACCTATCGACTTTGGCCGGGTTATTGTGTTAGGTTAGGGTATACATACAACATACCACAATTATAGGATAACTGATGAATTAACGAGTTATGATGTTTTGAAAAAAACTCAAAGATTTTAGATTTGTTTTAGCAGGTGACCAAGTGAAGATGACAAATGTAAAGCTGTCAAATATAAGAGAGAAGAGATCGGAAGGAGGGATGATGAATTAATGTCTGTTTTCTTAAACAACTTAAAAACTATTTACTGATAAATATTAAAAATACCTATACATTTTTGAATCTATTTGTTTATTACGTTACACGTTTCTAGTATATCAGAGCTTCTGGATCAGCGACTCATATATGTGTGCAAAATTTCAATTCAATTGGTATCAGAGTTTCAGAGAAAACTAGCTCTGACACACGGACAATCAAGTTATCATTTAAGGTTTCCTTTTTAAGTAGCGTTTTTTTTTCGGTATGAAACGTATGATATAATGATATCATAGGTTTCATACCGAATATGAATATACGAATGTCCTTAGAATGCATGCGATAGAACTCGAATACTTACCGCACTATGAACCACTGGAACACAAACCTGTGCTATGTACATATCCATAATCCATTTGTAGTTTTCTGTGAGTGATATGTTGGTAGAAAAATATGCATTTCGTAATACAAATCAGGTAAAACCAGACAAACTAGCGGATCAATATTTTAACCAAAGCGTTATAAAAAGAGACAAATGAAATAGAATTGCTTTTCCTTTTTTTATGCAGTCATGGCATCATGGAGGTGAGGTCATGAATGTTTTAATGAAAATATGCTTCAAATATCCACCAACCCAGGTACTCTAAGATGGGAGTCGAACGCACGACCTTGCGCAACCCGAGCGACTGCTCTAACCACTGAGCTATTTATTTCTATTTATTTGTGAGCGTATTTTTATCAATGTTCAGGCAATCCACCCAAACAGCCGAAATTTAATAATTTAAATAAAATATTTTAAATTTACGATTAAGATGAAAATTTGTTCTAAATTATTATATTTGATTAATTTTGCATTCATAATGCTATACTGGAAAAATTCTTAATGAAAAATGCTTAAAAATAAATAAATTCCAGTGTGGCATTGTGAATAAAAAATTGATGAAACATAAAAAACGTTAAAACGAATTTATCTCCAGAGAAGCTAACTAACTCGCCACTGTAATTCTGCAATTTAAATCGAGCTTTATGGACAGTAAATGAAGTGTTTAAAAAAACCGAAAACTTGGGATCAAATTAATTTGCCTGCACTAAACATTTTAAGCTGTATGGTACGTTTGTAGAGTTGTTAATATCAATAACTACGAGTATAGTCGATTATTTGTAGTGAAAATACACAAAGAGAGTATATTTTAGACTTACACACACACACACACACACACACACACACACACACACACACACACACACACATACATACATATTACAATTGAATTATGCTGATCGGTATAAAGATAACAAACTTGATTGTTTATATTAAATAGGCTCTGAAACTGCATGACAGATTTTAAAAATTCTTTTACCATTACAATTTTACGATTTCTGCATTATCCCATACGAACATAAGCGATAGAATATTTTCAAAAATGTTAGGGAGCCGTACGAAATACACTTTAACTATTGGCAATGATTTGGGGAATAATTTTATATAGTATAGTTTTATGTTTAGTTAAGTTATCTATAATAATATTATAATGAGGAAAAGTTTGATTGTTTGCATCGAAAAAGCTCTTAAACTACTGGACTGATCTTAAAAATTCTAAGAAAATAAGCACAGGTTTGGCTATTAAAGTATTAGAAAAGCAATATCAAAGCATGATCTTTATGACTTTGTTTATACTCTGTACTATACTAATATCAAGATTTGCTTTTTTTTTCATAATGAATATACTTAAAAACAATGAATGATTTTAAAAATTCATTCACAAATAGAAAGTCTTAATCATCAGTATTTTACAGTGATAAGCGATAACATAGCTTATATTTTTTATTTTGAAAGATTTGAATGTTTGTTTGATTGCATCGAATAACTTACTTAAACTACTGGATCGATTATAAAAAATATTTCACCTACGGAATCTACACCACACGGTGACATAACAATAATTTTCGCAGGCGAAATTGCAGGAACACAGCTTGTTAAGTATAAAGTGATATAAAAATAATAAAAATAGATGTTTCCAAAAAGTGTATGTAAAGAAAACAAGAGTCTTATCTCAACTTTTGTTCCGTATGAATAGTTCTTTATTCGAATTTTAATTAATAGAGTTTAGTTGTTTAGAACATACCATAGAAAAGAGTATGATAACGATATCGAGTAAAGAGTATTACAGCTAACATCTTAGTTGGAATAATAAATTAAGATTTGAATTTTGTCCGTGTCGTGTTATTTAAAATCGCGGAGTGGCCGGCAGGACTACCAACATTTAACGGTATAAGGCTTATACATAATTAAATGGTCACTCCTCGTATCTTGTGCGACTTACGGATCGTTTAGGAATAGGGTTACCTACTTTTAATTCTATTACGTGTTATAAACTTAAATGTCTTTTCAACTTTGCATGTAGAACAGACGATTTTTTTGTTATGTGCTAAATGGATGATAATAAATAATGCAAGTAAAACTAGCGAGCGTGACTTGATATTTGTAGTCTAAATTAATAATACTTTTTTTCGAAAGTCTGTTGCACATGACCCATTAGAAAGAAAAGTAGATACATCGGTAAGTTACAAGTTAATTTTTTGGTTCTCTTTTTATATGTATACATTTCACTGAGCTCCCGCCAAGCGTAGCTAGTTATGACATATACTTCCATCACCTAAGACATACTTAACTTATAAGAGTTTTAAACGCATATTACAAGTAGAACAAAACTCAAAAACCTTCGCTTCGCTAAATATATTTTACAAGTTAATAACTACATAGAATGATTCGTTTTCAGTTTGGGGACATTCCATTAAAATAATATTAATGACGTAGACTCACGTAAACATAAACATACACACATTCATTTATTATTACGAAATTAGCAACCCTACAAAGTACCGCAATCAGTATTTCATTGAAATGTTTGTAAACAAATTGTTGTCTTTTATTATGAAATAGTCAGATACTTTTTCGAACATTTAATAAAAAAATTGATATTAGTTTCTTAATATGAAATATTTGAATTGAATAAAATATAAAATAGTTATCTGATAATAATAAGTAATGTTTTCATAGCTTTCTAATGGTCAGTTGCACAAACATCATTAAAGTTTAATGACGTCTTTAAGCTTTAATAAATGTTATATTTGTATCGGTAATATCGCTCTAAACTAATGAAATTTTTTATGGAAGTTTGTGCAACTGGCTGTAAAACTTATAGAAGTGATCTAGGTAAAAGTAAATAATTATTGATTTATTCCTTTTCCAATTTTTTTCACTCAGCAGTGTTATTCTATTAAAAATACAATGCCGAACGCACCTACGAATACATAGCATTAGAACGTCTGATAAATACTCAAAAAGGTAATAAAAACCAAAAATATTAGTTTAAAATTTAATAAAGATTTTATTTGAATCAATCTCTTTAATGATGTGCCAGCGCTGTATTTGAAGTTGTATTTTAATAATTCAGTACTGATGATACATATGTAGTATTTCTAATTCTATTATGTTTGCAATTTCTAGGTTTACAAAAGATTATTTGCTGCTTCACTCGCGTAAATTATAGCCTATACACCCGCGTATGATATGGCTTTCCGTTGATTAAAGAATTTTTAATATCAACTCATTAATTTCGGATCTAATTCGACACAAACAAACAATGAAATCCATTTTAGCGTTATTGTCTATTGGCAAAAGGTAATAAGATTTCGTTTCGGGAAATTCACCTGTCCATTGGTCAATGATCACTGGCAGGCGAGTTGATATAGTTTATTGAAATTTTCCGCAGAGGGAGCCACTCGTCCACACTCTGGTAGTTTTATCTTATCCTTTTTCTACGTCACACACAGTCAGTAAAACGTATGATTTATCTAAAGCCAATACCAGAGGTGTCGAATAAATCACGCCGCAACAAATGAAAAGAAATTTCATTAAGATGTTAATTTTTTTGCAAGATACAACAAAAGTTTGCTTAATGTTTTTATTGTATGGTAACATAAGTCATTTAAACCAAAATGTCTCTCTTTTAAACTGACGCCATAGTCCAATATTTTACGTCATTTAGGCTTATTCTCTATAGAATAAGTCTAAAAATGTTTAAGTATCAGAAATCCTTTCCATCTATTACAATAAAAACTAAATTTACATAAACTTTTACACTTATGAACTTTTTTTTTACTTTTAGTTCTAAACTTTACGGTGAGGGTGATAAATTTCTGAATTACGGGATCTACATAATAGAATCTAGTGACGTCACAGCAATAGGACAGTAATAAGAAAGTTACTTACATGTAGAATATGATGTTCATTTCCAACGAACTAAGCAATTAGAACACTGTTGACGTATTCAATAGATCTATTTTAACTTAACGTCTAGACGAATTGATTACGCCGAAATTAAGTTTTGTTGTAAACATTGCATCGAGTACTCGCGTCACCTCGACCGAAGACTTGTGCGTCTATTGTGCATTGGTGCTTGTGACACGACTTAGCCACATGTCTCGAGCGCACTCAGATTTCACCACTTGCGAAGTGAATGCGTCTTACGCGCCTCAATTATTTCCACGGTATCGTGCGATTCGAGAATAAAACCGCGCGCGGCAGCCACTTCTTATCGTCGAACTTTTTTAAATTCGAATATGAGTATTGTTTAATTAATCTCACTGACTACAATAAAGACGTTAAGGAGAACAATCTTGGATTCAATCGATTAAAAAATTTAATCGATCAATTTTTTAATTGACTGAATCCAAGATTATAAAATTTCGATATTAAAAATTTTTAAGGCTGTAACAGACCTTGTTTAGGTTGGGATGGCGGAGTTTCGTCCTTGGTGTCGTAGAAAGTCAGTGTGAACTCGTCGCTTATCGGAGATGCATGCAGGCACGAGCCGCGCGGACGGCCGCTCCACACGTCCATACTCCGACCATGCCGGGAGTAACCGCGCGTCCGCCAACCACCGTTGTTGGTCGAGCACTGAGCTTTCGAGCTTGCGCAGGCGCTCACGCGGACCACATCGTTCGCATCGCACCAACAACTATCTTTGCTTATTGAACTTTAAGGCTGAGATCGCACTTCCAAGTGCATTCAAGCATAGCTGAAAACGTAAAATCGCATACATTGCGGCTCACGTTCTCAAGCGGCTAATATGTGCATTTGTATAGAAGATTATGTGTTCCAAACAGCACTTTCAGGCTTGTGTCTAATCTCATTACGGTCTCAGCTTTAAGCCCGATTTACTTTACAATTGGTATAGTAGTCAGTTCACTTGCTAGACTGGAGAATTAAGTTCTTTTTGTGTTATAATGGCAATAGTATCTTTCTCGCCAGAGGAGATGTAAGTGAAAAAATCACATATGCGAGAGATCCATTGGTTTCGTCGACATTATCTGTTATTTATATATAGTAATATTAACCTAGGCGTGACAAAAACATTTTTTAACAATATACCTAGTTCATATAATAATTTACAAAGAAAGATCTACGCTCCGCTTTTAATGAAAAAGCATTGTGTATGGGGAAATTGAACTATTAAATAAGAACATATTACATTCATGTACAGTAAACAGACCGTCAGGCTTTACAAAACTATCAAATGTTTTACTTGAATTTAAAACTTAATAGATAGAGAGTAAACTCTATCCACAATCAGAGTACTGATTATACGAACTATGCCACAAATCTTTATGATAAGCCAAGTGCTAATGAGGCATTATACGAGTATGATATTGATCTAACAGCGCGATCCCGATAGACCAACGACAAATTTGTGACGCGTCTTAATCAACACCTAAAGATATATAAAAAATCCAAATTTAAAGTTCTTTAGAAGCTTTAAATATAGTGAATCGAGGTACACGTGACAGAATAATTGGTGCCGACGCTCAGAAGATGGCGTTAGTGATCCAGTTTTTCTTATTATATTTTATCAATGAAATATTCATCAGCTCCAAGTGCCCAGTGCCAAGTGATGGGATTGGATGGGATGCTAAAGTTTTTGGGTTCGACTGCAATTTTAGGGCATTCATTAAGATTGATAAAGTAATATTCAATACAAACAAAAGTATTCGATAAATTATTGAATTCTAAATTTTCAAAATTTAAACAGTTCATTAACATAATCAAGGAATTCAAAACATAGATTATGACAAAAACATCTACAACTCGTACGAATTAACAGTCGGATAGTTAGGTACGATGGTTTTCATAATTTTGTCAAAATCAAAAGATTCTGTGCATCAGAGGCAGTGTCTGGTTCTACACCCGTTGTCGTATTAGCATATCGAATATAGATGAAATTTCGTTTTCGTACAAAACATGAGAATGATTGGAGATTATTCGAATTTTCGTTCGAGGACAAACAGAATAGACCTTCAGCTGTCATGTTAATTCATACGAGCAGTAAGTATATGTTCTTATAGCTTCTTGGTATATCAACATTTCATACCCTGGCGACTCATTCACGGCTTACCATGTCTTAACACAAAGTAAAGTGTACATGGTAGGGGATTTAGTGGGTAAACCAACTTTGCAAAAATCACCACAATGAAAGTATTCTTATGGCAGTTTGAATTTATAAGCGAATAAAATCTCTGGGTGCGAATAAAGAGGACGATGACATGACTCCACCGTTACAGGCTTTCAACAAAGTCACTTGAACTTGAATTTCATATATCGTGTAATAATAACAACCAAAACACAATCGTTCTTGACCGATTTTTCTCTTATACTTTTCCGATGTGTTCTCTAGATCTAGCCACCTCATTTGGGATTCGTTTTTTGCTATTCCTTTTTTGATCGCTTCAGGTATATGTTATTTAAATTTTTATTTCGGTTTCCGCTCGCCCGGTTAGGGAATATCTTACATAATTACGTTGTCTACGAGACTTTTCATGAAAAATATATGTAGGAGGCAAACATTGTGACGCACGAATCTTAATATCGGAACATAATACACTTTAGTTGTCGAAATGTGATGAAACAGTTCAAACTTTTTAGTGTAATATACAACGGACCGCAAAAGACCCTGTTTATTTAATAATATTAAGGATGTTCTTGTTTTAAATGATAAATTACAGTTAGGAAAAAGCTAAGACGGTGGCGTAAATATATAACTAGACAGAATAACATAATATATATTTAATATTAATTTAATAAAGGATGTTCTTGTTTTAAATGATAAAATTACAGTTAGGAAAAAGCTAAGATGGTGGCGTAAAAATATAACAAGACAGAATAACATAATATATAACGATATATTATTATTAAGTGGCTGTTTTTCCGCCATTTTGTGTAGGTATATTATTGCCTATTTCACCCACATATTATGAAGCTTCCCGTAGGTGGAAAAAATTTCAAAATCAGTCTAATAGTTTCGGAGCCTATTCAATGCAAACAAACAATTGAATCTTTCTTCTTTACAATATTAGTATAGAAAAATAGCATTATTGTTATAACACCATTTTAATAATATTGGGAACTTAAAACTATATATTTTTTATTTAAATTTATTTTATCGCAACTATCATCACTTTATCTCACAGAAAAACACTTTTTTTTACGAAGCAAAAGGGGTTTCAATCAAATAAATAATCACTTAAATAGACGGGTTCCAAACGAATCTTATGGATTTGATACAGTGACGAAACGAGTACAGAAATAGAATAAGAAATATATGATCGAAAATAAAAAAAATGATTGCATTCCTTATAGGCAAACTCATAATTTAAGACAAACAGATAAAATGGAAATAAATATGAATATGAGTAAATACATTTCGGCCTAAACCAAGTTCTGTTTTGACAAGCTCTTGTAACAATAAATAGTACCTACCTAAGTCTTATTCATTTATTCTTCACTTTTTTCGAAGCAGTAGCCATTTAGATTAATATTTTTTCAAAGCTATAAATTTGATAGAGACGCAAACTAAAGATAGTTCACTATTTTAAAATTGATTAATGACAACACTGTGTGCTTTCATATTATATTAGGTATATAAACGATCGAACAGTTTTTAACTTGTTGGTTTGTTTTGTACGTTCATATGTGTAGCTAAAAATATCTAGCTTTGGTGGTTGGTTTAGCAAACATGATTTTGTGAATACATGAATAGAACAAATTGTTTAGATATGTAGCTAAAATAAAAAGATTAAAATATGAGTTCTAGAAATATCAACAATTTTATCCAAAACATTTATAGGTTGGAAAACTTCAATCTGTATCAAATATATATAATAGTTATAATGATAATAACTAGTGGTCACTAAAGTGTTGAAATTTGCCCATAAAAATTGCATTCTAAATTTTCCATTTTTTGGAAAACAATCTTGGGTTCAAAAAAAAAACAATCTTTGAATCCAAGATTCTTTTCCATTACGCAGGGTATCGACCACATGGAACTGTCTGCTGGATTAGGCGTTATATTCTTTATCCTAGTCTGAACCATATAATTTTATATTAAAACTATTAAGTGCAAGTTGGAACATAATTATGGTAAATCCAGGCACATAGGTTATAAATTCATATAAAGCAATTTAAACTTAGAGTCTGTATGCAGACATAAATACGTACACAAAGATACAGGCTCTAGACAGTATATAGGCAATTTCCTAACTATATTTATTCCAAGTACTCACTCATGAGATTGTCCTATGGTCAATCAGCAAATTCGCAATATATCGCAACACATGAGGACAAATATAAAGTCTAATTAATTCATTTTAAGTTTCACGCATATTTTATTATTTTGTATTCACAATGCTATGTTAATATTTTTTCTAAAGAAAATTGCATAAACAATTCACACAAGAATGACTTTCTCCAAATTTTTAAAATTTTGATGCAGACATATCTACTTTATACAATTTCGTAGCTGCTATGCTTATCCTGGATTAAGATTCTGCTAATGTTATCGCATTTCAATGGCATTTTGTTTTTGTCACGTATTATTAGTACAATGAGTATCAAAAAATGTGATAATGAAAAATTCACGTTTAGAAAATAACCGTTAAGAAGTGAACCTTCCCATTTAATCAAGATCACTTTCTTCCTTCAATATATCCAGCCATCATAGATTTAGAATGAAGTAATTTTGCTTAGCTAACCCTTTTATTTGATACCCTTATTACGAAAGTACATAAAATATATAAAATGCTGTATCATAGCATGCATTATCATCAAAATAATTTCTACATGTAAAATATAGAGCGTTATTTACTCAGTTGAAAGTTAAATAGATATTTGGAAAAAATAGATAATTAATATGCTAAATTAATTTTATAAGTTTCTACAGCGAGTAAATTGTTTCTAACTAGGTATCTGTTTTTCTGCGTCTGCACCCGCGTAAATTATAGCATATGTCAGCTTCATATATTTGAGCTTCCAGTAGGCAAAAGAATCGATTTAAATAGATCCAGTAGTTTTAGAGTCTATTCAATACAAACAAACAATCAAATCTTTTTCCTATATAAGTTATATTAGAAAAAATAAGATACCAAAAGATACTGAAATTTTGGCGTAAATATAGTATACCTATGAAGTTCTATTGATTAAAAATGTTCTCCCTCATTGAATTTCAAGCTGAGATTTGTTATTCTTATATTTGCGTGGGCGAACGACTGGTATACGAAATCGAAATATGTTGAATGGTATTTGATAAAATAAGGAATATATTGACATTCGTTGTACAAAACTGTGAATTTTGTTGGGTTATTAGAATCCAATCAAGAGTTTCCCACAAATATATATATATATATATATTTTTATGTAGATTTCTTAGGTTTTCCTAAAATCCTTTTTCCATACTTCCATACATACATACTAATTGAATGAGTGACTGGCAGACAATGCACAGCCTAAACAGCTGGTCGTGGAGACTTAAAATTTGGTGGGTACATTCTATCTGTGGAGATTCATCTTACTACGTAGAGATGTACTGAGAATGAATTTATAATTCCATCCCGATGAAAATGTTTATGTTGAAGCTCTTTGTTTTTAGACCTAGAACGTTGAAAATTGATATTTGAGTAGTTTAAGACCCTAGAAAGTTTATACAATTTTTATCCTTTATTACTTTATTTATAAGAAGATTGACAATGGCAGTGATAGTTTTTTGGAGAATCAAAATGTTATTGTTTTTGACAGCAAGAGTATGGATTGTAGTAAATTAAAGATACAGTAAGCTGAAGAAGATATATTTAAAAACAGATGCAAAAACAAGACAGTAGACAGATATCATTAACAATAAACAAAAACGTTTGGTTTCTTTACGCCGTAATAAAGAACCACAAATGAGTACACAGTTCATTGGGTTTCTTTCAGAGAGCTTGTGAGGTAGCCAATAATTCAACTTTTTTGAGTACCCACCTTTTTTCAAATGATCTAAAACAGTTTTTTGATCAGTCCTCAGTTCTTCAGCTTTGTCGTTACTACTAATATGCCATCTTGTTCAAAAATGATATCTTTTTTTTCATAACAGGGCGACCGGAGTGACATGCATCTTTGACATCAAAATTTCCGGACTGACAACGCTTAAACCAAATTTGTGTTACTTTCACAGAAATTGCACTAAGTCTATAAACGTCACAATTTTTTTTCGCGGCTTGTGTTGCATTTTCATCTTTTTTGTATTAAATGTTAATCACATATTTTCTCATTTGAATTCGGTGTTATCTTCGTTAAAATTTAAACTTTTCAATGATACCGAAATTAGCCAGACACATTGTATATCCAGAAAGATTTTATTACAGCTTACGATTATATGTGAAAATACTTTTTGCACGATCTAATATTATAAGAGTGTTTGATCGAATATTGCATTCCCAATGCTATCTTGAAAAAAAAACTGAATGAAAAATCCCGCGTGGATTTTTTAAACATTTTTCATTTAGAATATTTTCCAAGATAGCTTTGTGAATTTCAAGTGCGAAAATGATAAAACATAAATATATGATTGTCTGAACATTGATGAAAATTCGCTCATTAGTAGCGAAAAGTAATAAGTGCACGAAAAATACGTCAGTCCTATTAGGTTCTGGGTAGCTCAGTGATTAGAGCAGTCGCCAGGATTGCGAAATGTCGTGGGTTCGAGTCCCATAGTAGCTGGATCTGGTGGATTTTTAAAATATTATTAATTAAAAATACTTGATTATTATTTTAGTTGTTTCTTGTGTCCCATATTCTTATCTTAGATAAAATAAATATAATAACCATCAATTATAGAAAAAAAAAACAATAGATAAAACAAGTTCCGAATTGATTATTTCTAAAATAATTGTAGAAATCTAAACTATTATTTTAAAGAGGCTAAAGCTTCTAGCTTTGTTTAATTGTAGGAGGAATCTTCGAAAATACTGATCCGATCATAATTCTTAAACATAATTCTTTCACCTACGGGAAGCTACGTCTTTCGCGGGTGCTTTAATTTATGCGGGCGAAGTCGCAGGAAACGGCTACTTTAATATATACCATTAAATCTATTAACAAAATATTGTATTTAGTTGCACGTAGGTAAAGATGGTAAACGAGCAAGGCTCTATCGCCGTATGCGCGGGAACAAGGTCACCGAACCCAGTATAGCTGTTAGTTTCGTTCAGTTATACGAAAAGCGACATAATAACCACGACTGTATGCACTGAAGTGGCTTAACTAACGCCATTCGCGAATGTTGGCATCTAATAAAACGTGTTTCTGATTCGTGTAGCTTGATTTTGAAACTTTACTGTTTGAGTATTAGGTTGCGTTTTAGATTGCAGGCTTCTGTTGGAAGTTTCTGCAAAGCAACGCTATTAGCGGGTAGGACAGGCTGTCTCGTAAGATTCTCTGATAACGGAAATCAAAATTAACATTGGACATATGTTATTTTCATATTTCTCTATATATGTAACTAGCTTTCCGCAAGTCGCTTTGGTCGCGTGGTCCATAGGGAACTGTTAAGTGGAATAAAAAGTAACCCATATGTTAATCCAGGCTTAAAATTTAATTCAATAATTCATTTGGAGAAGGTTTCATATCATAACACGGATGACTTTGACAAATTATTTAATAAATAATGGTTACTATGATAATGTTTTAATTTTTTATACAAACTTCCGCTCCCATTTTTATCCCTCTAACGGCTCTTCGGGATAAATTATGGCATAGTAGTTTTGGAGCATATTTGATGGAAATAATCAAATCTTTTCTCTTTATCACGTTAGAACGTTAGTGTTATTACACATGTCCTACATATTTTCAGGCGTACATGTTTTATATTGCAATGGAATTTAGTTAACGGCGCATTATTTAATGGTTATTAAAACTTACCAATTATATGCGGGTGACCATAAAGATAGATACAGAAGATAGGCTATTATTAGTTAAGCGAGCAAAGTCGCGCAAAACTACTAATTTGATATGTTACTAAAATACAGATGCGTAGTAAATTATTAAGCATAGTTATAGTGTATATGACAGACCGAATAATGATACGTTTGTGTTACTATAGTAGCCTTTCATACCTAACTTACTTGACTATCATACCGATCAGGCTTTTTTTTTGAAATAGCGATTTGTCAAAATATTTGCTATGCAAGGAAAATAACTTAAGTTACATTACCGAAAGTTAGTTCTAAAATATTATAAATCTACCGTAAACTTTTTGTTCATAGCATTAGGTACAATAATTATGAGGTAGCATTGTTCCACAGAAAACTCTCTTAATAAGTCGAGAGGCGAACTATGTGAGCGCACAATATACAGGTAAAGTATAAATGAATCCAATTACCGGGAATCAAATAGTTTCTAGCTTTAGTCAGGAGACTAAAGCTCTGATAGAGCTGCAATACTGACAACAATTAATTCCCTTCGGCGCATCGTACCGTAGCAAAAGGGGTGGCAACCTTATTACACACTTCAAGATACGAACTACTTTGAGCTATTAAATTTACAGGTATGTGTTACAAATTTTCGATAAGATTAAAAAATCTTTGGCTAATTATATATTTACTCTTTTATATATTCTAACCTAACTGGAAATTTATTGTCCTGGGAAAATTTCAGTTACCAGATTTTAACATTACTAAGTATTATATATTAGGACTGGGAATGTACCAGGTGGGTATTCTAGAAACATCACTTATAGTGATATAATAAAACAATATACAACAAGTAAATATTGAAATTAAAAATCCTGTAATCAATGATTGTCCCTTAAGATTTTTAAGTCTCAGTCAGTAATAAAAGCGAAACAAAAATATATTTTATAAATTTCGCGTATCATATGCAAGAAAATTATAATTACTATAAATAAACTCAACAATAATTAATTATTTTATATGAGTATTAAATTAAAGTAAAAACAACCGAATTTGACAGGGGAATGTTCAAAGTTGTCCGATTAGTGGAGAAACGTAAATACATGTTATATTATAGCTTTTAATACATCGTCTCAGTAGAGTCATGTCGTGAGCAATGTAAATCACACAAATCTCATTATGTGTATACAGCTACCATCAGATCCGTACCGCCGCTTTCTTTCTTGAGTTTCATAAAAACTAGTGCTTTTTTCGCGATATATCATAGAGAAGCTTATTAACCTGATATTATTGAGGAATCGATGAAAAAGATACTATTCACATTTATAATTTATTTTTGATTATAAATTGTAGTTGACGTTGCAACTGTTTATTGGTGCAGTTGTACTTTTTACTATTGATTTTTTAAATTACTCGTAAATTCGGTAAACTTCTTGACACATTTTTGGGAACAAATATTGAGATAGCACTCAATAATTCAATGTGCAATAAATACAGCTACAGTGCGATCACCTAACTCTTTAGCTATGACTATTACACACTTCATAACTATAAAATATTTTATTTATTTTATGAAATAATACGTAAATAATATTTAGTAATGTTCTTGTTTACATATTTTGTCAACAGTTTTGATTGTTGTACTTTTATGACATGAACCGAAATATTTGATTAAATTTAAAATTATCAAACAAATCGTTATAAATGTATATTAATTGAAACCATCAATTAGACGTTTTTATAGCTATGTCCCGGGTCATAGAGAACTAGGCGATAATGATCTCTCATGGGTTTGGTTTGATTTAGATGTCTCGAAATGTTGGAACTGTATTTAATACAGTGAAAATAAGAAGTGCGTTAAAAATGTACATTAATTGTACATTCTATTGGCATATAATATCTTTCTTGGATTCTATAATTTCAAAAATATTAAGAAAACAAGCCCTTGAATTCCAACTGAAAAAATATCTAAACTTAGATTGTTCCAATAACTCTACAGGTAACATGAACATATCCAAGGAAAGGTCAGCTCACACTTAGCCATTGTTTTTATATGCCAATAGAACGTACAATTAATGTTTTTTCAAACAAAAACCTGTAAACTGTTTGCTTGGTAATAAGTATCGTGCGATACGGCGACCGAGGATGTAACCACAACGGAGTTTTATTTAAACTGAAAACCATAACGTACAATTTTTATAATTATACGGACGCTTATGTGCAATTCATGTACATTTTCATTTATATAGGAATTATACCTTGATCATGGGGTGATACTGCGACAGAATATCACACTTAAAATCAGGGCTGGTAGTAGGTAACTCAGATATTTACTATATTTTATGATATATATAATATGACTAGTATTTGTAGTATATTGTAAATAAAAAAAAAAGTTATAAGCTATAAACTTATAGAAATCTAAAATGTAAGTTTAGGTTTTTTTCTTTATACCGCCATCTATCCAGAAATGCTAAAACTAATAAAGATAGATTTCAGAGCGACGGCAGTGTTGGTGTCGGTGTTTCCGTTTAGAAGGTGATAATCGTGAAGTGAGATGGATGTCTACTTTATTTATTATTTGGTTCATACTTTTCTTGGACGATATTAATTATATTTACATACAGTAGGTACGAATCAAATTGCATTTAAAAATCCTAATAATACTGTTTTGAACTTTTAAATTGTCGTAATATGGCGAACAATAGTAACAAAAACTACTTCTACATAGAGACGATAAAACTCAAACAAGTATTATTTTCTAAACAGACGTACAACAAACAAGAAAAAAGTGTGTAAAAGGAACCTGCAAAGTATCCGAAACATCTCAAAAATTTATAATAATTTATTATTCTTAATGAAAAATGCTCGACCCGAACCCTTGTGATTGATCATCACCAGCCTTTTTTTACGTCCCCACTGCAGGGGCTCAGGCTTTCCTTATGGATGGTTAAGGAGGATGGGCCATGACCCTCCACGCTGGCCCAATGCGGATTGGAGGGTATTAACGATTGCAAATGCAGCCGGGACCAACGGCTTAACGTGCCTTCCGAAGCACGGAGTAGCTCGAGATAATAATTTTTTGGTCACCCATCCCGTGACCGACCCTTGCGAAAGTTGCTTAACGACTACGATCGCGGGCCGCGGCGCTTATCCACTACGCCACCGAGCTACTAGTCGTTAGAAACTTTGTGATCGATGAATCGCCTGGATAGTGAAATGTCATTGTTTCGAATCCCATCTCAGAGTGTCAGGGACAAAGTGAATTTTTAAACATTTTCATTAAGAATATTTTTCAGTATATAACATTGTGTAACACAAATTGATCAAATATAATAATTTATTATTATATAAACGGAAGAAAAATTTTATAAAATAACTGAAAGTGTTTTTTTATAATGTTCCACATGACTTTATTCCTAGAGATGTCAGACAGGAGGAACTATCTGACAGATTAGCATCATAGAAATACAGCTTCATTTGTAAAAGCTTATATTTTATTAGACGTTAGGCAGATCGGTGTGGATCAAATCTTAAAAGCTAAAATTTACTCAATTCCCGGTTTTCCATAGAGATGATGCTTAGGTAAAGAAAAGAAATTAATAGATACGTAATTTTTGCTTCAAATGACAATAACTGACTTAGAAGACAATAGGCAGTGTGCCATTATGTGAAATTTCAACTCGATGTATTGCTGTAATGCTGTAATTTATTGATTACCTACGTGAATTTCAAAATTGATCGTTAAATTAATATATACAATGTTGTTTCATTCATTTAATTTTCATTTTACAGATAGGAATTAATTTAATTTTAATAATTTAACCACTTGAAAGTGGCAGAATTGTGCGAAACGCGCAAATAAGTCATTAATAAAAGAAAAAAAAATTACCTACGAATAAAATTACGGACAAAGAGCAACTCAGACTCGCGCTCGAAGGGTTCTGTACAATTTATTTTATTTTGCTTTTAGTATTTATTGTTATAGCTGCAACAGAAATACATCATCTGTGAATATTTCAACAGTCTATCTATCACGGTTCATGGGATACAGCTTGCACAGGCGTACAGACGGACTGACGAACAACGGAATCTTAGTAATAATCCCATATTTTAGCTTTATATGCGGAACCCTACAAACAACGTGTTGAGTTTACTAATAATTGAATTGGCCTTCTGATAGGGTTTGAGCCCGAATGATTTTTCTTCACTACCTCTGGTCCAAGATAATAGCTATATCAAAAGACAGAAGAAAAACGCCAAATTGAGATGTGTTAGTTTACTTTGGTTGGATAATCGTTAAAACCTGGTACTAAAGTTATACTTAGTTTTTTTTTAAGACGATGAAAGTCATAAAATATCAAACGCTATCTCACAAAACGGAATTATTATCTTAGTGAATTTGACATGAATCCTGTTATTTTAAAATTTACCTTAGAAAAAAAACAAATGTATTTCAATTCTAAATCACTTACCTGGAGAGGCAGCGATTGGTGACAGGGGTTCTTCTTTAAATCTGGGGACAAAAACAATATTCATATTCCATTTTCATACTTTGTTTGTGAGTGTTATTGAAGAAGGGAATGCTAATACGTATCTCAGCATGTATTATTACTAACTAGTAGCGCTGCCTAACTCAAAGCTAGAGCTAAAGTTAAGCGATAGCTATAAAATATTTTATTATTTTTATCAATTAGCTTTTAATAGTTTTTGGTTTAGTATGTTTATATACTTAAATATGGATAAGTTTAAATTTTTTATATTCATTTCTGTGACTTTTATGAACATAATTAAAACGAAACAAATTAAATATACCTAATTAATAATAAAAAAATATATTGTCATAAAATTATATCAAAACTATAAAACCTAGATAAGCTATATCTTTGACTCAAGTTTGGTTTGAGTTAGGAGATGGTGGCGAAGAACGGGATAATTTACAAGGATTTCTGCCTTGTAATAGGGGATGATAGTTTGTATGAAACTTTGTCAACTTTGACTTTACATGCATAAAGCTACTATGACTTAGGCATCCCCTTAGATAGGATTTTGATGAATTCCACCCATAAGGGGATAAAATAGGGGGTGAAACTTTATTTCAGGTATTTTACACGATATAATGAATAAATAGTCGTTAGAAACTTTACCACGCGGACGAAGTCTCGGGCAAAAACAAGTTTATTGCATAAATATTTACTCGCGTTAACATGACAGACACTTTTCAATTTACCGCCAAAATGTAAAACAAACTAATGAAATATTAACAAAAGTTCTATTGACTTTTCATTATATGCAGAAAAATTTTGTTTGTACCTCCCTCGTTCCTTTGACAAACAAATTTTTAGAACAAACTGCATATAATAAAAAGTAAATAGAACTTTTGCTAATATAGTTTTTATTACGAATATAACTTCGATCCTTGTTGATCTAAGAAGTATAAACATATTAGTTTAATTACAACTGTTCAGTTTTGTAACAATATTTTTTCCATAATTTGTTTTTAGTACACCCTCAATGGTGTAGTTGTAATAATGTTATGTGTAATTGTTAATTTATTCTTATAAAAAGAAAACAAAAAATTTATTCTTCAAATTTATTTTATGAGTTAGTGGAATATATTGAAATATAAATAATATAAAGTGCTTTGGAGGCATCATACAGGCAGAGATAATTGTGAATATATCGTAACTAAAATTTTTATGTACTTGATTAAGGATAGGCAAAATTTATAAAACGACACATAAGAAAATTGTTATAATTCTTTAGGATGGTATAATTAAACCCTTTATAATATTGTATCGTTTAGTTATTGATATCAGACATAATTAGATAAATTGTATTATCATCACTATTATTATAGAATTAAAGTAGAATTAAACGTAGTTAAAATAAAACGTTTATAAAATAGTAAAGTAATGCTTATTAACATTTAACTATTTTTTATTTAACTACTCTCATTGTCATTATACAGAAAAAATGGATGCAATTTATTAATAATAGTCGTGGACAACTAGGTATAATAGAAGTAGTAACGTGTTACTGTTTCATCTTTACATAGCAATATGTTCACTGATTACAATTTTTTCCTGCATAATGACAGTGACAATATGATATGAAGTGAAGTTATTAGGTATACTATATTGGAGCTCGTTTGCGCTTTTGGTGATGTTGAAGTCCAGCAAATTTAGCAACAACCAGAAAAAACAGAAAAATAGATATTTAAGTGAGCTTCTATACAACAAACGTGATTTTTATGCTGTCACCAGGTTGTATTTCATGAACAGTGATAGTAAGACAGTTGAGATGTTCACAGATAATGTATTTATGTAAAAACAGATATACAGATAATGTCGTGCTATAACAATAAATACTGAAATAGAATAAAATAAATATTTAAGTGGTCCCACACAACAAACGTGATTTTTGTTGCTCGTTTTTAATATTTGTTGTTGAAGCGGCAACATTAATACAAGATCTGTGAAAATTTTAACTAACTTTCACGGTTCATTTTTGTGCCCGTTTTACTTTTTTAATATGGAACCTAAAAATTCAGAAAAATATTTCTTTACACTACAGGAAAACCTATGGGATGTTAGTTTTAAAATGAAATATTTGTGTTAAACCCTCTGCGCGCGAGTCCAATGATGTTCACGTTTTTGCTGCATAGTTGAACTCCTCACCTTTATCATTTTACTTTTCTTTTCAATATTATAAATTGTTTTTTGTATTTTATACTAATCAATGTAATATAAAAATTAAAAAGGGAATGGATCCTTAAAGAGACCTTTATGGAACTGTAAAAAAATAAAAACGCAGTGTTTTCGCCAAACATTTCATTGAGGTGTCGGAATCGAAGGCAAATGTTTCGAATTATGTGAATAAAATTTTAATGAATTAAGGAGATTGTTATCCTTTACCGTTGTATATCTTACTGAACAATAACTTGGTACTACCGTAAATAAGTCATTTGATATAAAATTTTACCCTAACGACTCACTAAATGTTGGCGTCTTATTCTTGTATGTCTATCTAATTAAGATTTTCAACGTTAACTCAATAAATTATCGAAATATTGGATTTGTTCTTTCAAACGTTCCTTTGGATTTGACATAATGTATTTATGTAGTGCCACTCGCTCTCCCACATTTGTTCGATGCATGAGACGGGGGTAATATAATCATTCTTGTGCTTATATTACAACCAATGCTCGTGAGGCGGGCTAAATATCAATTCAGCATTACTCGTAGTAACTTCTACACCCAATACTTCAGTAGACACTTCATAAATAAATAAACTCAATAGATAACAAATTAAATAAACATAAAACAACTTCACACACATTGCTCAGATTCTAAGATGAGTAGCTAATGCCCCCTTATTATAGAGTATTTGAGGCAACGAAGATACCGCAACAACCAGACATACAGAAGTATTTTTACCATATTGACCCTACGGAAAATCGACCTTGTAGTTTTTATTTATTACCGAAATTAAAAGAAAAACATTTTATTAGCACCGAGGAAACGATGGTTGGCCAAAGGTCGTCAAAGAGATCCCTAAGGACGAGAGCGCATAGTCCTTTTCTCATTGGTTCCAATATATGTAGCGTTGTGTTGATGTTAATGTACACCTTTTTAACAATATCTAGTAAAAGTAATAACTTGCTACTTTGCCATTTTTTATATTTTCTGAGATCTTTCGGTTTGACATTCTTAATACTAAAATACTTTTATGTGATTAGTAAGAGAGGGCGCAAAGACATAACTGCCTCATTAAGCCCGGCATTGTGATAAATAGAGACAAAGGATGTGAAAAATGATTTTAAATCAATTACTTGTGAACAAAGACTTACAGACGTGCTGCACATTTGATCTGGCTACAAAAAAAAAACATATTTACCTATTTACCCTAATATAAATAGTATAATTACAACAAGTAAGGGAAAATGAAATGGATTGTTTTTGGCTGTGAATGAGTTCTTAGAAATCTGAAGTACTTTTCTCATATTTAATATCTTCACTAGTAGCGAAACTAACAAGTTCTTGAAAAAATTGTCAATCCTTTTAGGTCTCGGGTAGTTCAATGATTAAAGCAATCGTCAGGTAAGCGAAATTTTAATGATGTTACCGACGCACTGACATATTTCAATTCCAAGAAAATAATAATCTAGTTACTCAAACACGGCTACTGGGTTATTGGGAACTCTCTACGCACAAGGACGATTCAGATTTTTGTCGTTTTTTTCTGACACCAAAAACTGTAGGGGTCTTGGAATTCAACAGTCATATTTGAATTGCAAAGGGAATTGACGAAAATCACTTATGCATTGGGAGCTGTCGACGACGACGCTGCCAACGGGGGCCCAATTTGATTTACAAATCCGTTCCGGAGCTAATAAAAATAAGAATTACAAAAAGTTATATATGACGTTATAATTTCGTACGTTTCTTTTCTATAATCGAAGTGACCTTTAATAAATATTAATCTTAAGTACCTTTTTCTCTGGTAACATATGTGTATATATTTATTGAATATTTATTTTAATACTTACACACATTAATATAAACTTATTAAATTGGAAACGTACTTCTATAAGACCCTAATGTTCTTAATTTTAAACCTTTTTACTAAAAGCGTAAAATTGCTCTGAAAATATTATCATATCATCGATCAACACCATAAGATGCTAACATCAACTTCAATAAATAATAAACATATTTCTTTAGTATTTTTTTCATGATTATCTGAGCAAAATCCTTTTGAGCAAGTAATGCCAAAGAGAATAAACAGGCGTCCGTTTCTAGCAATGTTGATTTTGTATGTATGCTTTAGGTATTCTTCAACGGTCAATCTACTAGACCAACAAAAGTTTTGATTACACCACCTACTCCAACATTAGGGTGTGATGCATAAATAAGAACCTTATTACTCGTATTAAGCCTGCCATTTACTATATTAAAAGTAATAAACATTTTATAAATAAAAGGGATTTTATTAAAAGAATGAGCTTCATTTTAGATGCTTTTTCGTCTAAAGATGCTAAGTTGTAGAATTCTTGTTATATCTACGGATGATCATGTTCATATGGAGAACTAAAAGATTTCCAGGTCAGCGAGCATCTGCTCCGCTTTCGTTCTTCCATCCGAGGAGATGAGGTATATAATAGGTCGTATTTTTCGTGAGGGGAATGTTGTACTACTTTTAAACTATCTTGGATCAATTTATCTTAGTACAGCTTTTGCCGCGACTTCGTCCGCGCGGTAAAGTACTTTGAGCAGCATTTTTAAAAAAAATATTTATTAAATATATCGTGTAAAATTCCTGATATAAAGTTTCATGATTTTGTCATTGACAATGATGAATCCTATCTCAAGTGAACTCTATTGGGTTAGGCGTGAGAGTATAACTGACATATACATACACAGACCTACTTTGGCATGTATAATATTAATACGGAATAATTAAACGAATCTCCTTGTCGCTCATTACATCATCATTTATTATATTATAATATTAAATTACCAGGCAGTTACCGAAATAAATAGACTAAAAACAATACAAATAACGATTGCTTGGTCGACTTTTAGTCTCATAGCTGTTAAAATGGAAATTAAAAGTTTAAACTATTAATATATAATGGATATGTCGTAGTCAACTGGGTAAAAGATCCGTCCAATTACGCGGCTAGACCTACAATAGAATTGCGACATTAATTTGCACGGCTAAACCTCGATTAGTTAAATAACCATCACAACGTTCTTCTACAGTACGGCTATATCCAAGGAACTGGTTAACAGTCAAAGATCACTATACGAAACACACTTATTAATTTTATTAATAGCAAAATGTCCGCGATATTCGAATAAAATTACTTTGATGCTCATCTTCGACGACACTACAACTAAAAGCTATATGTATTTACTTATTTAAGGGACAGCATCAGCTATACATGTCAAATACAATGTCCAATATGTTACAGTACATTATCTCTGAAAACTTTTATGCTATTCATCCGATTTAAAATACAGATAGAAAGAAAAACACAAATCTGATGTCCACACAAAACTTAATGTTAAGAATAGACGTTATCTAGTATTACCATCATCAGCTCTTTTACGTCTCCACTGCAAGGGCCTTTCTTATGGATTGCTTATATTCCTTATAGCAAAGTATAAAGTTCTTACTAAATTTTATTTGAAAACTCAATCTTTACCAAAACAGTGCAATGTAAAGTAGAAGTATACTTAACGCCATCTAGAATAGCACAAAAACTATAGTTTGTGATTTTTACGTGAATATTTTCAAAAATATTTATTTATAATGTTAACTTAACGCCATCTAGAATAGCACAAAAACTATAGTCTGTGATTTGTACGTGAATATTTTCAAAAGTATTTATTTATAATGTTATTTTAGTTATAATTATGTACTCAAATGACATTTTTTTTCACAATATTAGGAAACCTTTAGAAATGATATTATAGAATAGATTTATTACAATAACAAATCAGTTTGTAAACAATGGTTTCCATGGTAACGTTTTGATTCCTCATAAAATTTTTCACTCCCATTTTTATCCCTATAAGTACTAGTTTTCGGGATAAAATATAACTACCCAAATACCAGTTTTCATTGACATAGGTCCATAAACAAAGAAATTTCATACAAACTTTTTCACCCTTTTTGACCCCCTTCGGGGTGGAATTTCCAAAAATCCGTTCTTAGTACACCTCTACGTATTAAGGGGAATGTTACCTCGAAATTTCAAGTATTTACGACCAGCGGTTTAGGCTGTGCGTTGTCTGTCAGTCAGTACGAGGGTCAAACTGAAAGTTCTTAGAACTGGCCACTTATAAACAATATAATAAAAAAATAATTCTAAAATTTGAAAATATAACTCTTTGCCAATATTACTGAGTATATATTTCATTCATTTGTCATTTGTTTTACGATTTGGCGGCAAATTGAAAATTGTCTGTGTCACGTCATCATGAATTTAACACGAGAAAATTTTCGTGCAATGATTTTTTATGACTTTCGATGTCATTTAAGTCAACAAGAAAGTTATGATAGACTACGATTGGCCTTTCACGATGAAGCCCCATCTCGTGCGACTGTTTACAACTGATTTAATGAGTTTAAACGTGGTCGCACTAATCTCACTGATGATTTACGTGAGGGACGGCCTTCTACGGCGACGACTGAAGATAACATCTGTGTTGTGCGGCGTATGATAGAGACTGACAAAAGAGTGACCTATCAACAGATTCGGACAAGCTTAGGCATCGGTATGAGTCAAGTGCACAAAATCCTCCACGAACATTTAGCGGTCAGGAAGCTTTGCGCCCGGTGGATACCTCATAATTTGACTGAGGCTCAAAAACTCCATCGTGTGGATTGGTGTCGTAAAATGATTGAAAGATTTAACGGAGGTGACTCAAATGCTGTGTTCGACATACTAACAGGTGACGAAAGCTGGATTTACTGTTATAATCCTAAAACCAAAAGACAATCTGCTCAGTGGGTGTTTCCTTTCGAGGAGTTGCCAACTAAAGTGAAGAGAGATCGAAGTGCGGGAAAAAAAATGGTGGCCTCGTTCTTTGGAAGGATAGGTCATTTTGCAACAATTGTGTTAGAGGATCAAAAAACAGTTTCTGCAGAATGGTACACTACCAATTGTTTGCCACTTGTCTTGGAAAAAGTTCGAGAGAAACGACCTCGCAGTAGGATCCTCCTTCACCACGACAACGCCTCGTCGCACACCGCCAAGCGAACGATCGACTATTTGGCGACATCAAACGTTGAATTACTGGGTCACCCGCCGTATAGCCCCGACCTCGCGCCTTGTGATTTTTATTTATTTCCAAAAATTAAAGAAAAACTTAAAGGAAAGCGGTTTATGAATGCTGAAGAAGCGGTGGCTGCGTATCGCGATGCCATTGAAGAGACCCCTAAGGACGAGTGGGCAAAGTGCTTTTCCCAGTGGTTCCATCGCATGCAGCGGTGTATTGACGTGAATGGACAATATTTTGAAAAGATATAATAAAACTAATAACTGGCTAATGTAATCAGTTTTTGATTTTCTAAGAACTTTCAGTTTGACCCTCGTAAGTCAGGACATCTCCTTTTATATATGTATATAGAAAGATAATTTAGTCTGTTCACTAGCATATCTATTTCGAATTCAATCTTTTAATATTTATGTAATTAATTTTTTATACTTAATTGACCGATTGAAAACAAAAGGCAGACTTGGTGCTAAAAGTATTCTTTATTTGTAATGTTGTACCTGTTTCAGTTGGGTTTTTAATAATACATTATGAGTAACAATAGAGTTATTACGAGGTTGGGATGATAAATAGCTAGCCTAGCATAGAAAAACTTGAATTAGTGTGTTAAAAGTATATGCACTTCATCCATCTATACTCCAAAGCCTTGATGCCATCCCTGAAGTGGTTTTCTTCGAGCCCTTCAAAATAACTGTCCATCGCAGACATCACCTCGCTATTTTTCTCAAATCTTTGTCCACCTAAAAATTTTTTAGCTTAGGGAATAGATGAAAGTCAGATGGTGCCAGATCAGGGGAATGAGCTGGGTGTGGTAGCAAATCATAATTTAATTCTTTGAATTTCGCCATCGCAGTGATGCACGTGTGAACGCGCGCATTATCTTGATGAAAGATTATTTTTTTTAGCCAGACCGGTTCTTTTTTCTCGAATACACACTTGTAATTTATCCATTAGATCAGCATAATATTCGCCATTTATGTTTTGTCCTTTTGGAAGGTAATCAATCAAAAATATACCCTTCGAATCCCAAAATACTGACGCCATGACTTTTCCCGCTGATTTCACGGCTTTTGCTTTCTTTGGAGCCGGGGATCCTTTTTCCGTTCATTGTTTAGACTGAATTTTTGATTCAGGTATATAGTGGTGAACCCAAGTCTCGTTTGTAGTAACAAACCGTCGCAGAAAATCAGTTGTATTGCTCTTAAAGCAGTCGAAACATTCTTGTGAAATTTGCATACGAACGCATTTTTGGTCAACTGTAAGCAATCGCGGCACCCACCTTGCGGATAATTTTTTCATGCATAATTCTTGGGTCAAAATGTAATGCGCCCGTTATTTAGAGATGCCTACAGTATCAGCTATCTCGGAAAGTTTCAATCTTCGATCAGCTAAAACTGCATCATGAATTTTGATCAGAATTTCTGGAGTTGTGGCACTTTTTGGACGTCCTGGACGATGTTCATCTTGGGTGCTGGTACGGCCACGTTTAAATTCAGCCACCCAGTTTTTATGGTCGCATATGAAGGAGCATTTTCTCCCAAAACATCCTTCATGTCCGAAAAAAATTCTCCACCTTTTAATCCTTTTAAATGCAAAAACTTTATCACAGCTCGTAGCTCAATTTTATCCATTTTGCAGAAAAAGCAAAAGAATGCTTTTTGAAATGTCAATATTTAAAAGAAAAACTATACGATCGATTTCAAATTTGGAACACTGGCAGCTAATGAACCAATGAGTAAAATACTAAAAAGATTTTATATCGTTATTATACAAAATATGGGTTGGGCTAGCTATTTATCATCCCGCCTACGTATAACTTTGTTATAAAATTATCTATATATTCAAGCCAGATCCGTTATGGGGTAACTAGAGAGAACTAAGGGCTAAAATGCAGGTACGTCTTTTCGACAGTTTATTACCAAGATCTTCTACATGAAGTCAGTTTTACAGAAGCCGAAAAAATGTTTCATAATTTTTTCTTATCTAAAAATACGAAGATGTCGCTTTCAGCTGTCTTTATGCTTAAATCTTTTCGGCTACTTAACGATTTTTCATGCTACTCATCATATTCTGTACATTGATACAGAGCGAGTCAAGAGGAAGGTTTATATGTATGATATAGAACCACGCGTTTTTATTTATTGTGATTTTTACATCTCTCGTTTCTGAATTAATGTGAGGCTTAGTCCAATATTGTGAGTAACTTTTTCTAATTTCTTTTCTATGGTATCTATGTATCCCGTCCTATGGGCACATCCAAGATATTTGCTTCGACACAACATCGTCAACCGTTATGCTTGCGATTATTCTTGGTTTTCCTTTCAAGCAATCATAAGTCTATAATAACACATTCATTTATGCCATCGTAATCAACTGAACCTAGTCACAGTGACCACAGAAGGCATATTGGTAATGACATTCAGTGATTCTAGTTTCCCACGATGATAACAAATAAACAACATCGAAGACATATTCTCCTACCCCAAGATTCAATAAAGCAATAAAAATATGGTTAAGTAATGCAAAAGGAAAAAAAGTCATTCGCGTATATATCTTGAATAGAGCTCATTATTTTCGAATCTAGCAATCGACTTATTTGGTAGTTAGTAGGGTATATGGTGGGTTCATTAGCTCTAACTGCAGCAATAATAACTCGCGTAATTGACCTAAATCAAAAGTGAGGGTATATAAATTATCACCATCTTTCATAAAGGTTCTATATTCAACCAGAACAATGTAGAAAACGGCCTTGTGATAATTTTGTATTGTTACAATATGTTGAAGACATAATTATAATATAATTGAGTATATCTATAGAAATATAAATGATGTGCGTTTTACTTTATTTTACGAGTATAGCTACCAGTATTGGAAAAAATCAATATTATAAAATTACTAGCAGCTTTTTCCCATTTTTGCTAATCTGTTATCAAACTACCATAGCTCAATATTACATTACCATTCGTTCAATTTTGTATATAATCAATAACTTTTCAGAATTAACTGATATTTTTGTAATACTGTATGAACTTATATATCGCACACCTAGATCTAAACTGAGACAACTCAAAAATTTGATTGAGTTTTTACTTAGTACAATATTCAAATTCTCTGTGATCATACGCATCTATCCAACATAACAGATTCAATAAAGGTTTGGGGATGAGCCACTAGATAACTTTAGCTTTCTTTTGTTGAATCAACAGTGGTCGCGCTCCTGTCACGTAAACAAATGTATTGTCAAACCTCCACATTCGTTTTTTGAGTTGTCTTAGTTTAGATCTAGGTGTGCGATATATTCTTGGAATATAGATATTAGGTCGTACAAAAAAGTAAATTGAATAAGATAACCTAATAAGAAAACCTACCCATAATATTGCTCTAAATATTTTCTTCTGCGTATCTAACTTATGTCTAGTCGCTCGTCGCATTGCGAAAATAGATTGTAATAAGGATATAAAGTTCAGAAAAAAAATCAGACTCTTTTGCAGACAAAATATACAATTAGTTCTTATTACATTCTGCTTGAAATTCGATACAATTTAAATATCTATACATATTATATGAAATAAAATTCATTATGGAAATCGTGTGCTCTAATGGTTTTCTATTATTGCAATAATGTATTTTAGTTCTATATAAACTCTCACTTTGAAGTTAGCTCTAAGTTTTTATGCCTAAAATATAAAAAATTAATTTTGATAATTAGTCAATAAATCGCGAAATAATCGGTGAACATACATAAAAAATATATCCTTGGCTGTCGAACATACAACCTTATCATTTTCGATTATGAAATCGGTTAAAACTCTTTTCAATTGGACAGTTAAAATATTAATAACTAAAACGTTAAAACTATTTAAAAAAAAGTAAAGCAACGAATAAAAGGTAACCTAAAAATGTTAATTTTGAACACTATCCAATCATTACCATGGTAAAAAGCGTCGATTGGATATATCAAGGACAACATCGATTTTCGTCGAGCCAGCCACGGTAACCTTGAAAGGCCATCTATACTCAAACAATTCACACGTCTACGACGAATCCATACGTAGACAAGGCCGCTGCTGGTACCAGCTGTTTATTGATCTGACTTCAAAACACACAAAATTGTCACTAACTTCATGGTCTACTTACGTGTACAAGTCTTCGACTAACGAAGAACTGGTTGCTTCGACGATCATGGATCCACTCATTACTGTTATCTACTCGGTTAGCTGCTGGTGAAGCCCATGGTCGTAGCGTGGTCTGTGTGTAGCAGACAGTAGTCTGTGTTCTATAAAGTGACGTGCTACATTTTGTAGCGGCACGAGACTGGTCGACTTTCCGGTGTGGGTAGTCAGTTTAGGATTGAAATCTGTATAGGCTGGCGGGCGGGCGCGCGCCGTGACCTTGTCCGGCAGTGTTTATATGAGCCGGATGAACGGTGTGACGTCGTAATGTTTTTCCAGCATATTCTGGTGCTGACATAAAAACTTTTTATTATTATTTAGAATGGACAAATGGTTATAGACTGCTCCAATTTGCTTAAGGCTTAAATAATTTAAATAATAGTATATAATTCATCATCGATTCATTGACGTAGAGAATCCGAGCAAAAAATAATATTTATCATTATGTTACAGTCGCAAAACTCCCACTGCTGGACAAAGGTCTACCCTAAAAATCGCCACAATGATCAGCTACAAGCTTATCTTACGCTTTCGGTAACTCTGACTTAGCCTACAATATGAATTTTATTTTTCATTTTCAAAGTAATAATCAATTTCAGATTATAAAGCATGAAAAAATAATAAGCCACTTTTTCATAGAATTGAAAAATAAAAAAAAATCATCTTAATAAATTGTATTTCATCATCGCCGTTCCAAAGTTACATCGCAATGTGGGGGTGCGAAGGGCGCATGCGCGTTTTTGACCTTGAGAGCGCTTCCCGGTTCACGGGCAGATTGTCACCTGCGTTCTAGGTCAATGTGTTTGTAGCCAACTCGGTGAGTTATCCCAGCGATAATAATTATATTATAAAATTATATGTATACAGATATATAAATATACAGATAAATAAAATAAAAATTGAAACATGTTTGGATTAAGTGATAACGGGTTTTCTTAGGTTTCCAAGAAAATTGAGGTCAAGGTTCTGGAATTGTTCTCATAAGTAATTTTGGCAGCTACTAAACTTGTTAACCATGCTATTATCACATCGCAACCGTCGCAATAGATATACAATAAAGTTACTCCTGCATAATCGCTACTTTTCAAGAGAGTGAATTAACATGAAATATTTATGTTCACCGATTTTTTCGTAAATTTTGAACCAATTTTATATCGATCTAGCTCTCAGCCAGCGGCTTCGCCCTCATGGTTTTCCCATGGTTTTCCCGTATTTGCAAAATATTTCATTACTGCTCTTCTTCTATTCGCCATAGTGTGATGTAATCCTCTTATCTTCCTCAATAAATGGAATATTCAGCACAAAAATAATTTATAATTCAAACCAGATGTTCAACCAAACAAACTCTTCGGTTTATAATATAGTATAGTATGTATAGATATGTATTGGATAGTTGACTTTTTTATGTGTAGGTATTTATAGAAAAAAAAAACAGACGACAGTAAAAATCATAAAATATACATTTTATTTAAATAGACACTTCATACTTAAAATCTGGGAAATAATACTTAACAAGTAACTTAATTAATAAATTACAGAAAGCCTCCGCTGCTGTTTGTTATAGTTGCCTGAGATATATTATAAATTTTCTTTAAAATAGGAGGTTGTCAACTCGAGATATATGTATGTAAATTCATATGAGTAAAGTAAAGTTGATCTGTATTGGCTTCTAAATACGTGTGCAAAAATTTATAGATGTATGTATGTATGTGTTAGTGTGTGTATGTATGTACAGTAGTGGTCATATAATTATAAACATTTCATATGAATAAAGAAAGAATGTCTTCAACGTTCAAATCTTCGTGAAAAAATATATATTCAATAATTAATGATCATGCAGTAATATTGGCCCTAACCAAAAATTGTGAAAAGCTCATAAAAAATAAAATATATCTTATTGTGAATCCTATCCTATCCAATAAATACGAGGATTGAGGAGTTCGCGGCCTAACACATAAATACTTAAACTATTTTAATGTAACTGACCTCATTCGATTAGTTTACTCTCTGGTTGTCAAATTGTAAAATTTATCGCAATAGCATTAACTGTATTTAAATTAGACTGAATTTTGTGAGCCTTTCAGCTAGTTGCACAAACGTTTATTAAAATTGTCATTAGTTTGAAGCGACATTACCGATACAAATTTGACATTCATTAGATCTTAAGGACGTCATTAAACCTTAATTAACCTTTGTGCAACTGACCATTTGTGCAGCATTTAAAGAATGGAGAAAATTGAGCAGCGTGCGTTCATCAAATACCTGTTTAAAAAAACTAACTCCAAAAGAGATTCACGAAGATATGTCAACAACATTGGGAGAATCTGCTCCGTCGTATACGACTGTGAAAAAGTGGGTTGCTGAATTTAAACGCGGACGAGAGAGTATTGAAGATAGCCCACGCTCTGGCCGGCCTATGACGTCTACGACTGAAGAAAACATCGGGAAAATCTGTGATCTGATATTGAAAGATCGGAGATTGACTATCAGGGAGATTGCGGACATTATTGGCATCTCGTATGAACGAACACAAAACATCATAGTCAATGAACTTGGATTTTCTAAGGTTTCTACGCGGTGGGTACCCAGATTGCTTTCAGTCGAATAAAAACGAATACGCCTCACGATTTCTCGCGACTGTTTGGAAATGTTTGAGGCAGATCCACAAGATTTTTTTATCCAGATTTGTAACAATGAAAGAAACTTGGGTACACCACTATACCCTAGAGTCAAAACAGCAATCCAAGCAGTGGAAAAACGTGATGAACCGACTCCAAAAAAAGCCAAAACAATTTTGTCAGCTGGCAAGGTGATGGCGTCAGTTTTTTGGGATGCTAAGGGTGTCATCATGGTGGACTACCTTGCAGAAGGTGAAACTATAAACTCGGCTTATTACTTCGCTTGCGCGAAACAATCGAAGAGAAAAGGCCAGGATTACTCGGCAAGAAAGTGTTGTTTCATCAGGATAACGCACGCGTTCACACGTCTGTTGAATCTTTTGCTCAAATTCGTGATTGTGGCTTTGAATTACTGCCCAATCCCGCCTATTCCCCTGATTTGGCCTCTTCAGACTTTCATTTATTCCCAAACTTAAAAAAACACCTTGGAGGTCAAAAATTTTCATCAAATGAGGAGGTTAAAAATTTTTTTATGACCGGCATACAGGCGTTGGAAATCAGATGGAAGAAGTACACAGAGTTAAGTGGAGATTACCTGGAAAAATAAAATTATTATTGCTTATATTTTATATTGTTTTCTTGCTGAGGCCACGAACTTTTCAATCCACCCTCGTATTATAAATATGAAAGTTTCTTTGTTTTGTCGTTTGTTTTTTAATCACTACAGTTGTTTTGAAACTACAGAACGGATTTTGGTAAAATTTAGTATACAGATAGGGTATTAGCTGACTTAGATAATAACATACATTTTATCCCACTAAATATTTCTCTAGGGACCACGCATACGAAGCCGATGGCAAATTGGAGATTAACATTTTTTTGTTTTTTTTTTCTATTATTTTGGCGGCAAAATAAAAGAATCATCAGAATTTTGTTTTATTCAAAATGGACAAAAAAGTTGTGACGCGTCAACTAGGCAAATAATTGTTAACTTACATTTAGATAAAAAGTTTTTTAGTACCAGACATTTTTTACGTAATAGCGTAGGTACTTATTTCTTAAACTATTCAAATGTCATAGAAAATTCATGCAAATCGAAGGTATAATTTAGAACGTTATTCGTTCTTGCTACATTTTACTTTAGATTTGGCTTACGTAGTTGATTTTATAGACTTTTACAGTGTTTTATCAAAACTAGAGCATGATATTTATTTACTCGTAGAGATTGTGCGTAACGCGTTGTCCCAGGGCTGTAGAATCTGTGGCACTGATGTGTGTAAGTAAAATTATACAAGAAGAGATACCGTCCAAGCCGTGGTATAGTAAGCTGATAGATGCTAGACGAGATTTTATCACAACGATGAATAGATTAAGATTTGGCCACTATAAAATACCTTCACATCTTAGAAGGTTAAATATAATACCTTCAGATAAATGCCACTATTGCAATATCGACAACCAAGTTTGTGACATTCAACATTTGATGTTTATATGCTGTTAGTTCTCTATGCAAAGACTTGTGTTCGCGAGTGAAATTTGTGAACTGTGTAAAAATGCGTAATGTCCCCCGCTGCTTAGAAGACTACTTGAAAAAATTTGAATATTTTGTGCCTTTATACAAGTATATAAAATCTTCCATTGAAAAACTTTAAATACTGAAATAACCGATGACAGTGCAAACAAAGTTTTGGCTTAAAGGATCAAAGCCAAAAATATTAAAAAAACAAAAAGTAAAATTATATAAATAAATTCTAACAGTGCTACTTAATTAGACTAAATTTACGCTAAAATTACAATTTTAGTATTAGTCCATATTCATATTACACAGAGAATAAACAAATCTTCTAGGAGCAAAAATTACTATCGTAGAACCTCGTACTAGTTTCACCTTTGTTAAGTTTCCTGTTTAGTAATATGAATTTTGACTAATACGAAGAGTCTCAGCGTAAATTTACTCCAACGATAAACCTTGTTTATAAGTAGCACTGTAGGATTTTGAAAAAATAAAATATTTTGTATCGAATATATATTTTGTATAAGTTGCAATGTAGGTATGAAAGGAGTGACAATTCCGATAAAAATATAATCTAAAATAATCGTCAGCATTTTTTTAGAAATCGGATCGGTTCAGGACCTAGGTTCCTTCTGTATTTCATATGTGTATCATTCCATACACGCACAGATTTGTCGTCCCACGTTGACCCGATGGAAAGTTTTTGTTAATTAATAATGCATATTGTAAAATGTACGCGCGGCGGCGTAGTGAAAATCGCTGCGGCCTGCAAAAGTTGTTATTAAGCAACTTTCGCAAGGGTTGGTCAGGGGAGGAGTGACCAAAAATTATTATCTTGAGCTACTCTGTGCTTTGGATGGCACGTTAAGTTGTTGGTTCCCGCTGTATTTGTATTTATTAATGTCCTCCTATTCGCATTGGGCCAGCGTGAAGGATCATATATATATACACATTCACAACACATAAGTGATGTTGAAGTTCGAAGACAAAAAGTTGGCATATCTATGGCGATAAAAACGATGATACGAGTGACTGTAACTTACGTAATAAACTGGATTTCGCCAAAATTTCGTTTTACCAGATCGGAAGAGCTGAAGCAATTTTTTTATTACTATTAGCTGTTGTCTAGCGATTTCGTACGCGCAAATTATAGCTTATGTCAACACCATATTATTTAGCTACCCGTAGGTGAAAGAATTTTTAAAATCGGTACAAATAACAAAACTTTTTATAATATTAGTAAAGATATATTTCCTAATATAAAGGTACTCCTTGTACAATGAGCATGCATGTGCATTCTCTAATATCTATTAGAAAAACCAAGTTTGAATCCCAGTCTCCATGAAATTAAAATTTCTATTGAGTGTGGCCGTTCGTCGGTGCGTATTTAAATTATATAAGTACGTATTATTTGGGATCAAGGCAGTTTAAGTGAAATAAACTCATAAAATGGCCAATTTGATGAAAATGGTCGATAGTGTTAGCAAACGTTAAAGAACTTATGATATTTCTATAACATACGAGTATAATATTATATGATATAATAAGTATTCGTAAAGATAGACAGTAGCTTGGTGGCACAGTGGATAAGCGCCGCGACCGATGTTCATTATTGTTAAGCAATTTTCTCAAGGGTCGGTCACGGGAAGGGTGAACAAAAAATATTATCTCAATCTACTCCGTGCTTCGGAAGGCGCGTTAAGCCTTTGGTCACGGCTGCTTTTTTCAGTCGTTACCACTCTCTAATACGCATTAGGAAGGCCTGAACCCCTGCAGTGGGGACGTAAAAGAGCTAATGATGAAGAAAAATTGTTACTGTATCCTTTATTTTTAGAGCTAATAAAAGTAATCAGACTATTGGTATTGTAATACTCTTAAAACGATTTTTTTTCTATTTTTGAAATGCTTTTATGACTTCGCAGAAACCCATTTTTCGATAAGGTATACCATAGGAAGGATCTAACACTGTCACTGGGCATCGTGGCAGAACGATTTGAAATTCATTCTCGAGGACCGATACAACAGGCCCTATAATGTCTTGTTGATTAGTACGAGTTATGTAACAGCCTATGGTGGATGGTATCAAAATAAATATTTAAATGTGTTTAACACATACACTAGTACATTATATTTGAGAAAAAGAATCCGTAACGCTGTTATACTGTCATGTGTCGTGCCACGTCTTTACCAGAGAGAATGACTTCATTCATTATAGAAGTATTTAAAAAATAAAAATTAGTTCTTGAAATTAAACTAGATGTCATTAGCGATGTTAGGATCTTGTCTATGTTCTTTCGGTTTCTTTTTTTTCCAAAATTACGTTTCTCCCTTCAACTGTAGGAAATTCAAAATGATCACCTAACAAATCGAGTAGTCCTTCTCTAGTTCCCTTTGATTCAATAAATTTGTTATTCCAACCTTGAATCAGTAGTCCTTCTGTCATTATAGCTAACAATCATTGGTACTTCCTTGAAATTACCTGATTTTAATATATCATAAGGATTCTGATTTATAAAAGATTCCACTCCTTCGAGTTCTTTTTCAAAACATTGTCTGAAAATTAATTTGACGAATACCACATCAGTAATGCTCAAGTCGCCTGGTAAAATCAATTCGTAAGCGGTTTTAGACGATATAATTTTATAAATTTCATCAGGATCTGTAGTGTTATATCTGAATCGAATTTTATTATGATCTGATTACCGTCTAGGAGGAATGGTGAATACATACATATTTATATGTATGTATATCAGCGTTAAATCTAGTAACGACTTTGAATCCTAAAAGATTACGTTTCGAGTTTTCAGTTTTGCTGATATTTTTCTAAATTCACAAAAATGTACAATTTATGTACACTGATAAAGAATTAATTCATAAAATCGCAGTTCATTTGTAAAATAAAATAACAAGAAACATCATTTAGTTCACTCGGTTGTCTCACATGAAAATAAAGAAACATTTATTGTTTTAAAATATATTAGAAGTATAGATTATTGAGCATAAAACCTACCTGAAAGCGATTAGAGCTATTTACGGTAGCGAATGGTATACTTAAGTATTGGTAAAAGTTACCACTGTTGCTCAATGTGCCTCGTATCAATCCGGTGGTGGTTCTTACTATTGGTGAAGGAAGGCGTACCAGTGAAGCCGCTATTAATGTTGATAAAACACCCATTTCATTAACAAAAATAAATAAAAGTACAGTGTTTAGTCAATTAAGTTTTTGGGTTTTATATTATTTTTTACCGACTTTAAATCTGTTAATCAAAAATCAAAACCTATTTTTCAGCGAATTGTTGACCGATTTCCAACATTATTATTTTATTCGACAGCTTGATTGATCGAGGTGGTCCCATTAAAATTTTATCGAAATCAATTCAGTAGTTTTCCATTTTAACAAAACAAAATATGCTTTTCATCAGATACAACCTGAATATTTAGATGACATGTTTATATCAGCGAAAACCAAAGGACTACGTATTTTGCATTCTTTGTATTCATTCAAAATCCGAAAGGAGTAGTTTCTTCTTGAATTGTGAACTCATTTCTATTAAACTAGTTACATGTTTTCCCGCGACATCGACTCCGTAAATTACAGCATTGTATGTTACCCGCGTATTTAATTTCGCGTAGATGAAAGAATTCTATAATCGGTCCAATAGTATAGAGCCTATCCAATGCAAACAAAAAAGCAATCAAATATTTCTCTCTATAATATGAGTTTAGATTATTGGAAAATTTATGTCGAGCAAATAAACAGATTTTTACTTTGTTGATAAATTATAAAAATATCACTTAAAAGCATGAAATAAATTTATTTAAAAAATATAGAACCGACTTCAATCTTTACAAAAGTAATAAATATTTTTTTATCTCAAAAGCAACTTACTCAAGAAACTGATATTAAAATCGGGTTCCTACCATTGAATTAATAAATAACAGAAAACATCAACCCGACTTGTCTAATTGGGATAATGTAAAAAACTATTTGATCATTTTTAGGAAATAATACTATTTGGGGTAATGAGCTTACAGCAATAACTGCTGACCTAAAACAAAAAAAAAACAGTAAAAGTAATTAATTTGTCATTAGATAGATATTTTGTTGTCGAGTCGACTGATGCATAAGCATTTTACAAATAAATAAACGGGCTCTTAATACAACAGACACTATTATATATTTAAATTCAAAACGCTCAAGTTTGTCGATGAACAAAATTCTGAAAATGTTAACCTTTTGCATTTAAATAAATTTAACATAACCAAATACTTGTTTTAGCTGTGTGACGCAATAAGATGTAAGTTATTTCACAATTTGTGAAATTGTAAGAAATATCTGCTTTTCAAGATGCGATGAAGCTGCGTATAAAGGCAAAGAGAAAACGAAACGGTATCAAGAGACCAGTCAATGAGATAGATAAGGACACAGGATAGCGTATTGTGTAGAAGAAAGCGACAAAATCTATTATTATAAATTACTCGAAAATAATTACATTTATAGTAAAATTTCTTATTTCTGACTTTGGAATACAAAATGAGTATATTTATCAATACTCCATATAAGTAAAATAAACCGGCCATGTGCTAGTTTAACTCGCAATTGTTGTTTCCTATAGAGTTGTCTGTTGATTAAACTTAAATCAAATCGGCCTATTCGTTTATAAGCTATAATGCTGTACCTACAATACAAATAATTTAATAAAATGGCTAGGTACCTCGTTTTGACGAATTGCTTGTAAATCCTAAACAGCTAATCCGATTTTCTTAAAACATAGCAGGGAACCACCGCGGCAATGCAATCGATTAAAGAAACCGCACTTAAATCAGTTCATTCATTCAGAAACTATGGTGTCACAGAAAACCAGTTCGAACTTATAACGGTTCTTTTTGCGTCGCGTGTAAAAAGTATAATAAGATTCACACATTACCCCATAACGTAGGTAGGTACTCTGATAAAAAGATTAACTGCATCCTAGAGGGATAATATAAAATTCTAGTTAATTATTAGTAGATTCATATTATGGGCCGCCACCGGATGGACCGACGATCTTAAGGTTAAGGGAAGCCGCAGTACGCAGGCAGCGCAGGACTGATAGTCGTAGAGATCTAAGTCCAGAGGAGATTTAAGTCTAGTAGGCGTCTTACGGGTTTTGTTGATTATGATGACGATTATAAACGTACTTTGTATGTCAGTTGTGCAGCGAACTTAGGGAGAATCAATCATTGACATACATCGCGCTCAGTTTACCAACAAAAATATAATTATTTCATCATTTTATTTTGTAACACGAGACCTAGTATAAACTCTGTTGGATTAATACTCCTGAGTATTATGTGTTAAAAATAGTGTTAAATACTTCTTATAATTTTACTCTAAAAGTGCTTAAGAAACAAATAATCGGAATAATTTTTGTTCATATTTACAGCGCCATCATCATCAATATCCATTAACTATTACCTAATATTAAAGGATTTTATTGTCCATAGATACAGGACATGCTATTGAATTCAAATAATAAAATTAAATATTCATAAGTTTGTACCATATATAATTTTACCGTGTTATCGTTTTTTTTTTCGAAAAAGAAATAATATTTATACAGTATATTTGTAACTATTCTCGATTTTACATTAAATATAGTTGTGAATAACCTATAATGACATCTATTGCTATTTCTATGAACAAATATGTCGTGTACGTAGCACAAGGAAACACAAAATCTAGCTCCATCTTTTATAAATTAAGGTTACAACATAGTCGTTTGGAGTTTACTTAGTAATGCTTTTACTGGTATTTTCTATCTAAACCTAAACTAAATAGATGGAGAGACCCAAATAATTTCAAATAGAGAACAAGTAGTCTATTTTTATACAACGAATTCACACAAAAGGGTGGAAACTGCAAAAAAAACCTTTGGTCTAGTATATTATATCATATATATAGGTATAGTATATCATACAAATGTACGATACCTAATTAAATAATTAAATTAATCAGTTACTAATGCCATAACTCTCTGAAATTAAATAAAGGCATTAGTAATTGATTAAAAATAAACAATATAATCTTAAACAAAGCCTCCCGGACCGCCGATTGGCGTATAATTTTGTAACAATTTTGTGATTATAATTCTATGAAAGAAATAGGAGTGCATAACTTAAGAAAAGGTTACAAGTCTCAGAATTAAAATCACAAGCCTTTCGTTTCTCCTGATGCCCTGGTACATAAACGTTCGAATCGACAACTGACGAGGTACTGTGACTTCTTTTGTTTCATTTTTAGTATTCAAGGACATAGCTTGTCATTGGTGATAGAGAAAGTGAGCGTGCTCCATCATCTACAGACCCATCTCTAAATAGATATCTAGTTAGAGTTGTACCTCTTTTGAATGGGTTTTTCTGAATTCCTTCTCTTTTCTTTGTATACCAATTACCAAAAACACACACACACACACACACACACACACCACACACACACACACACACACACACACACACACACACACACACAAACACCCACACACAGTTGATTAATCTATTAATTGAGATAAAATTTAAAATTAAATATTAATGTATACTCAAAAATTAAATATGATAAGTTATAATTTTGTTCTGTTAATTCAAATAATTATTACAAATGATAATTATAATAATATAGTAGAATAAGGAACATAACATTATTTACTACCTGGAGGTGGGTGCTAAAGGTTGCACTTCAGTTTTCTTTTTAAACTACTGCGACTATTATCGTACACTATACTTTTGTTAAACTATTTGTTTCAATAAATACATTTTTATTTTATTTTACCTCTTGCAACTTTATTATCTCCTGGTACTTAAAATGGATAAGTATGACAGATCATTATCCGAATTTAATACCTATTTCGGAACAACTGGACATTACACCACCGAATTTTGTCGATAAGCGTAATAAAAGGGTTTAGAGTACATGATTAGGAGCAAGACTACTAATTTCCGACAAGAAATAAAATCGATGATCTCATATATGCTTTCTGAACAAAGAGTAGAAATAAACAAAATTCATTCTACATTACTAGAAATAAAAATACAAATGACAACAAAGAATGTTCCATTGCAAACTTGACTTCGCAGAATGAAGAAATGAAACGAAAATTGAAAAGTTGGCGCTTCAAACAAAAAAGGATACTCCTTATCTAACTTTTTATTTATATAACTTTATTGGACAATAAGATCGAAGATTCACAACGAGAAAACAGAAAAACATGCATTGTTATTAAAAATGCCCCTGAAATTTCTAAAAAGACTTAAGAAGACAATAAAAATTTATCCAAAAGCATTGGTTAAATATTTTTTATCAGAGGCATCTTGTTTACAATGACTACCTTATTCTTGGTATCTACCGATCACCATCTAATGACGTTAGAGGGTGATCAGCTGAAAGTTTCAACATTAATTATATATTAAATATCATTTTGGGAGATAACAACATTAATTAATAGAATACACAAGAACGACATTTTATACTTAATAGAGGAAGCAGCTGTTTGGATCATTTTATGTTAAAAATTGATAAAAATAGAATTCAAAAACGGCTGAACTGATTTTTATGCAGTTTTAATAACTGTATTGTGGTAACCTTCCGTTAAGATTTAGTGTAAGTTTTATTTCATCGGACTTCAATTATATATGACCAATCATATTAAATAGGGTGAACCTTATTAAGCATGATTGATCCTATATATTATAAGCTGAAGCTTATAATGGACATACCATCACGTGAATAGGTGATCAAACCTAACCTGATAAGAAATTAATATCTTAATTTCTTATCAGGTTAGGTTTACGTCTCTGAGGTTAACGGACCTCTGCATTGCAGGGCCTCACCAGTCTGGGAGAAGCTTTTGATGAACCCGAACCTCTCCATCAGCGATGGGACCAACGATTCAGTGTCTTGGTGACTCAGCTGCGGCTGGGTAGGTTCACAAAGAAGAGTCCTACTCACCCCCTGTTCCTTGCTGGGTAACAGAAACAGCACCAGAAGCATTTCCTCGACCTTAAAAAAAGTACGTCTCAGCAGACACTTTCGCTAAAAAGGTACATAAATTGTTAGAATACCTCGAAATAAGGTCAAACATGCAAAAATGCTAAATACATGGATGTCTCGCTGTAGGATATTTTTAAGAATCATATCCTACAGCGAGACATAAGAAATTTCAGGCCAGGTTAAGTTCTACAGAAACTTTGGCATGAATTTAAACTGGGTTTACACCGTTCTCGAATGAGTGAAATCAACTCGAATTATATGAATATTTTTCCTCTTAAAAACATAAGACTATAATGTTTTTTTTTTCTTTGTTTTTTTTTACATTCAAATCGCTTTACTTTAGAATTGGTATTTGCTGGAGATACAGGTTTATTCACCGGTCATGAGGCTCATGCAATATTATATGAGTGTGAGGGTCGGTGTAAAACTAATGGAGCTCTTGCAAGCACCTCACGGAAGTGTAGGTTAGTTTCCGACGAGTGTGCAAGGTCGAATTTAATATCATTTATTTTTCTTAGTTCTTTGACATTCTGTGACAAATAAGATACCGCATATCTTCTGTTATACACGCGTATGTATGACGAGAGAAAGATACATGGCGGCACTTCTATCCACTCTCAAAGAGCTTGGACAGGAAGCGCTTGGACACAGGAGACACCTGATGGGGGCGAAGCGTATTTGAATGCCCATCGCGACGCTCATGCACTATCAAGTTGAATCTTTTTGTGAAATACATAACAAAAAAATAAAAGATAGCTTACTTGAGTTTAGACTTTTTTTAGACTTGAGTTTTTACTTGAGTTTAGACTTTTGCAAGACTAGTACCTAAACATATCAAAAAAGTTGAGAAAGGGCTACATTGTTTTTATTGTTTACACATGTAAATAATACATATAAATATTTTTCTTACATATACATTGCTTTTATTGGTTATGTATTTATTTATATTGTTTGACTTGCCAAATTAAAAAGATATGTCGTAATTTGAATACCTTCCCTTCCCTGTCTGACTACATATTTAAATACCGTAACATTCTGAAAGCCTTTGTTGTTTTAATGCAGATTTGGCTTTATTTCCAGTATAAAACTATGTTTATAAACGAAGCTTCCGTTGTATTCACTTTGTATGCGTTACCTACTAAACCTACATGATTCGGCAGATCAACCAATCACGCGCAACGAATACCTACTACGCTGCCAGACTGATGAATGAGCCCGCGCGCAACACAAATCTTCAATTCAGTCTCGACTCTTGGCCCGCCGGCGCTGCTCGTTTGCGTGTCTTGTTTTTGGCGCTGTTATCGGACACCGCACGAAATCTGTATACCTACTGTACTGCTATAAATTTGTTAACGTAAGTAGCTACAATTATGCTGTTTTAAACAAATTTTAATTTTAAATTTTACTAGGTAGATAATGTCTCTCCATATAAACACATTTATTTACGTTAATAAAAAAAATGTGTTTATAGGGTTGAGAACGCAATACAATGTACGCTTCTTTATTGTATAAAATTCTATATTATAGACATATAAATCTCAATTTCAGGATGTCTTTCAAGATTGTAAAATCTTTAGAAAAAGGAGTATACAGGCATTGGATTGTTCCTTCTTCGTGGGAACATGATAATAATGTAAAATGGCCAAAAAAAAAACATTTCGGAACTTGTAAAATGCATAGATTCCGTACCAGAGCCAGATTGGCTACATATTAAATGCCAAGTAAAAAGGTCAAATATCCCAACTTATAAGGAAGCCGAACGGGAACTGAGCAGATTATTAAATGTTACCGATACAGACGAGGACGACTTTATTAGAAAAATAACAATGTCCAACCAAAAAGAAGTTAACATGAATTCAGCTATGGAACAATTGGTATGTATTACTTTACATTTTTAATTCAGGCTTCTTTAATTGATTTTTTAATGAGACTATCTAGATTTTACAAGCGATTTCACTCTATGTATGTGAAATTTGGTTACTTATAATATCGGCATTATACCGTGATAAAAACTATCCTATATAAATTTCCAAGATCAACTCTTATATGTCTTTTATTGTGTGTGATTTTTTTCTCAGGCTGACCAAGACAATCCACCCATGATTTCTGTACCCGAAGAGTCCTACGAGTCTTCGTCTCAAATAATTTGCATTTAATTATTGTAATTGTTATTTAAAAGTTTCTGATCTCAAATTTTGTAAAATATTGTTAATTTTGGAGTAAGTTGATGACAAATAAAAAAAAAAAAAAAATTAATTGCGTTTATTTCAAACTCTTACACAGTGTGAAGTAAAGGAAAGAAGTAAAGAGAAACTTCAAGTTCAATACACACAAGTTTAAATTGGACATCTCCTGGTAATATGACAATTTCTTCTCGATTTTCTGCAATATTTGCAACTTTAAACATACCCAAATATGATGATTTAATAGGACGATGAAATATGTCGGGTTTGTCTCTTAATCTGTAGTCATGAATATGCACTACATTAGATTCATGTAACTGCTTAATCTCTTTTATTTCCACAATATCTCTGTTCTTCGTCATGAAATATCTGTCTTGAAGTTTAGATGATAATATATAAGTATTAAAATGAAGCGTTGTACGATATTGATTCTCAGATACAAAATACTCAGTATGCTCAGATCTCTCATGTGAATTTGGGGAATCAACCATCTTTTTCTCGGTGATTCTTTTCGCTAGCTGCATCAAAGGTTTATTGCCATGCCTAAGCATATATTTAATTGTGTATAATTTATTTTCGAATGGATAAGCGTTAAAAGTTGGCAGTGGCCCAAATTTTTCCACTTCATCTACTACGTGCAGCAAATTGTGAACATTGCTGGTAGCATAATCTATGCCATAAAAAAATTTAAACTGATCCACAAAGCACTGAAACAGCTCTCTAGCTATTGGTAAATACGTGCTATATTTACTAATTGAACATATAGTTGTCGCACAGAAAAACATTAGAAAATGTTGATACACTTCTTCACGAAGGACATCGATCAGTACGATTATGCTCAAATAATGTAAAAAAGTCCTGAATTCAGATCCTTTCCAGTGCGCGAGGCAATCAAGTGTACGGATTGTCCGGTGTACTTCTGAGGGCATTCTACATTTTATCAAGAGCTCGTTTACTTTAGTAATATCCCTTGCACACCATTTTGTTGTATAAATACCAAAGTTTCCGTTATGCCATCCCACCAATAGCCGTTTCATGATTCCTAAATCAATCAGATGTAGCGAATCTGCTACAGGAATATCTTGAACCATATCGATTGGTAAATCTAACAGTGGGGAATCTGCTTTGTGATGAGCTCCATATTTCTTAGCCCTAAAATATTCATTATTTCTATCAGGAAACTTTCGGGAAGAAAAAAACACTGTATGTGAACGATGAGAGTATTCTCCCACAGTTGTGCATTTCAAACAACCATGCATTCCATTAAAGTTACAGACACCTGAAAAATGAATTGTGTTTGGCATTGCATTATATTTATCAGAAGACCAAGGAATTGACTTTTGAAAACTGTCAAAAATCAATATAATATAATATTTACTGACACATTAAGTAAATTCTAACATAACATCTTATAATATACATAAACAAATATAAATTCACAAATTTAGCCCTGTTACTTTATTTGCTAATTCAATTTACCAACGCATATTAGATATGTAGGTGCACATATATACCTTACAACTGTTATGGTGATGTATCGGGTGATGGGCGTAGGGGCAGTGTTGACGGAAGCTGATAACAGAAGTTGATCCACAGTGATTCGTTTCTATCGACGCTGCTTCGTGGCATTGTGGGCAGACATGTCACTTACCACCAGATGAGCGTGTTGCTATCCCGTCACTTCATACATAACATAAAAAAATATGTAGGTACAAACCTTTAATAAAAGCTCGTGCTGGAGAATCACAGATGAAGCATCTGATTTTTACAGTAATGTTCTTGTCTTCTATTTGAAGCCCTTTTTGTAAAATACATTTAGTCTCATTTACAAAATCTTCTAAATAAAATTTCAAACTTTTTGGTTTTCCTATACCATAATACACGCCAATCACAAAAGGTTTTGCTTCAACTAAATGAATGTTTGCTAATATTGGCCAAAATTCTTTTTTAGAACTTTTGTAGATTGGCAATCCATCAATGTTAAAATTCAGATAAATAGTATTAGGTAAATTAGTTAATCTACTTAAAATATATTTCAAAGGTTCGGAAATTCCATTATGCCAATATTCGCCATCATCATCTAGTTTCTTTATAACAATATTTTGTGGTGTCTCTAAAAGAGTTCGAGGATCTTTTGGTAAAATCATGCCAAATCGGTCATTTAAGATGGATAGCAAATCTTTTATAGCAGTTTGAGTAATATTTTTCTCAATCGCCCATGCTCTCAGTTTTTCACTTAAATAAAGATTCTTAATATATTCACTCGTATCATCCTCATCATCAGTACTAAATGAGTAATCATATGGGTCCTCTTCAGAAATATTAATACTTGCAGTTGCGATATCACTTTTATTACATACGGAACCCTTCCAGCAAAACTCCCACTTGACCACTCTTGCTTTCATTCCTAATCAAATTATCTTGTGATAGGTTTGCATCTTCAACGTTGTAATTTAAAATATTATGATAATCTTTCAAAATTTTTCGTCTATTTCCACCTGTCCTACGTTGAATTTTCGAACTTTTAAAACACTTTTTAGTCGAGCTAGGTTGCGACGCCATTTTATCGATTTGTGTAAGCGAACACGTGACCCAATAGAGTTATTAAAGTGATAATAAACCCAAAAATGCAACTTAAGGTAATACAAAGACTATAGTTGACACTATGGGATCTATTTATAGGGGGAAATACCTCTAATATACTTCCCTAAGTTATACACAGGAGTTATGTATCGCCTTAGGAGTTTGGTTTTACAAAAGAGTTAAGAAACACACTTGTAGAGCTAATAGTGTTAATTGCTCCCTTTGCGCGACTACCAGCGCTACAAATGAGTTTCTAATAGCTGACCTAGAACTCGAAGAGTTAATAGTAAATGCTAATTTCTTATATAGATCTTATAGTGGTAAGATTCGCTCAAAGCTATAACACAGAAGCTTGGGTCTGTATTGTAGGGATAATAATCACTGCTGTACGCCTTTAGCCTCCATACATTGCACTTATAGACTTGCTGTGTCACTATAAGCGTTACATTTTATTACTAACTCTCTTTTGTCACCACAACCTGTAATTACAGCTACTAATCAACCTTTATAACACTTTAGGTTCTAAAGTAAGCTCTATTTGCAGCTCTAATGTTTATTGGGATATTTCAAGAAAACATACAAATTGGCCCTTTTAAAACGACAACTAGCTGCGGAAGACTTGAAGCTTGACTTTCTGGGAAAGAGGGGTGACTGAAAATCAGCGTTGGGCAGGTTCATAATAATTCAGCATGCTCTTGCTCAAAATAAGCTTACCCACTACCTGGGAAGATTCCGAAATCAAACTAGATATCGCTACGGTATGTTCTTGATTTTGGAAATGACTGTCTTTGGTCCATTGGTTTCCTGCAAAAATCAACTTTTGTTAGGGTCGCCATCTAGTGGAGGTGCTTTTTAATGCTTTCGTTTTTTAAATACTTTCTCATTGTCTCTTTATGTGTAAAGGCCACTAACGTGAAATTGGCGAAAAGAAGGCGATCTGAAGCATGCAAAATCATAGATAAAAATATGCTTACTTAATATTAAGTTATTTCTACTTAAGCTGTACTTTATTCCGGGTTAGTGAAAACGAGCTTAAATATTTGTTTAATAGCAAAGATAACATATGCAACGAAGGAAATAAAAAACTGCCTAATAAAATACTGCATGTATTTAAAAAAAAGGAAGCACTAAATAACACTCCACTAGATAGGGACTTTATCAAAAGCTGAATTTTGCAGGAAACGAACGGACCAAAGATAGTTATTTCCGTTCCATTTAACTAACATATTAAAAAAGAAAACTAAAATTCGCAAAGTTCTATACATATACGAAAAAGTACAAATAGAATATGAGTTGTTTAATTAACTTTGAAATTAATTTACTAATATACATGAAAGAAAACCGGAAGGGTCGTCATGGAGAAATCAAGAAAGTACCGTAGCGACATCTAATTTGATTTCTTTAACAATTTTTTTAATACTTCCTCATAGTACCGTTGCCATAACTTAAAAAAATACTTAATATACCAATAATATCTATGCTTATTACATTTCAAGGTTACTTTGAAGTTGAGAGTGAGAGATATCAAATGTGGCCCATTTTAATGGCCCAACTGTAAGTTGGCTTTACAACTTTAGGAGTTATAGTCGACCAAATATATTTAACTCGAAAATTTCTAAATTATTCATCGGATGATAAGAGATGGGCGACTATTAACGAGACTTTAAAAAACTTAAATTTTAAAAGTTCTAAACTTAGATATCAATACAAATACGAAAAAGTACAAATAGAACATGACTTGTTTACTGAGTTTTGAAAACTAATTTACTTTCAAACATGAAAGGTTTTCTTTCATGTTTGGGTTAGTTTGGAGTAATCAAGAACATACCGTAGCGACATCTAGTTTGATTACAGCAACAATTTTTTTTAAATACTTCCTCATTGAGATAGCAAGAACAAGTTGTTCATCAAGTTGCTATGAGGATCAGGCATAGAATCTTGCACAAGCAAAGCATCTGGCTGTTTATCTCAAATTCCGAAATAAGCACAGTTATCAAATATAGACAAGTAAAATGATGGCTTCATTATTAAAAGACTTAATAAAAGCGTGGCGTTGCAAGGCGAGTCGATTCATTATGTCGATGCATTAAAATGGAAAGAAGAGCAACTGGACTATTTATATATGAAGACATAATGCGCACGTTATTCATAGAAAAATTGTTAGAATTTTCTTATTTGGTTCTATCTATTGGGCAGGCCTATGCTGGAAGTGGGGAAGTTGATAAACTAATGATGATGATATAAAGGTTACTGGCAGATTTTTAATTAAGATTAGCTTAATACTCCCGTATAGCAGGCCAGTGTGCACACAGTACCCTCGGACTACGCGGGTTTTTATACTACGAGAGTGGATTGCAAAGTTCGCGGCCTCAGCAAGAAATCAATATAAAATATAAGCAAAAGTAATTTTCTTTTTACACGTACTCTCCACTTAACTCTATGCACTTCTTCCATCTGGTTTCCAACGAATACAGTCATAAAAAAAGTTTTTTCAAGGCCTTCAAAAAAGTCACCCACCGCAGCTTCGACCTCCTCATTTGATGAAAATTTTTGACCTCCAAGGTGTTTTTTTAGGTTTGGGAATAAATGAAAGTCTGAAGGTGCTAAATCAGGGGAATAGGTGGAATGGGGCAGAAATTCAAAGCCACAATCACGAATTTGAGCCATAGATTCAACAGACGTGTGACCGCGTGCATTATCCTGATGGAACAACACTTTCTTGCTGAGTAATCCCGGCCTTTTCTCTTTGATTGTTTCGCACAAGCGACGTAAGAGGGTGCAGTAATAAGCCGAGTTTATAATTTCACCATGTGCAAGGTTAGCATCCCAAAAAACTGACGCCATCACCTTGCCAGCTGACAAAATTGTTTTGGCTTTTTTTGGAGGCGGTTCATCACGTTTTTGGCTTGTTTCACGTTTACTGCTTGGATTTCTGTTTTGATTCTGGGGTGTAGTGGTGTATCCAAGTTTCATCCATTGTTACACATCTGGATAAAAAATCTTGTGGATCAGCTTCAAACATTTTCAAACAGTCACGAGAAATTGTGAGGCGTATTCGTTTTTTTTCGACTGAAAGCAATCTGGGTACCCACCGCGCAGAAACCTTAGAAAATCCAAGTTCATGGACTATGATGTTTTGTGTTCGTTCATACGAGATGCCAATAGTGTCAGCAATCTCCCTGATGGTCAATCTCCGATCAGTCAATATTAGATCACAGATTTTCTCGATGTTTTCTTCAGTCGAAGACGTCCTAGGCCGGCCAGAGCGAAGGTCATCTTCAATACTCTCTCGTCCGCTTTTAAATTCAGCAACCCACTTCTTCATAGTCATATACGACGGAACAGATTCTCCCAATGTTGTTGACATATCTTCGTGAATCACTTTTGGAGTTAGTTTTTATTAAACAGATATTTGATGAGGGCACGTTGCTCAATTTTCTCCATTCTTTAAAAATGCTGCACAAAGGCTCACAAAATTCAGTCTAATATAACTATTGCGATAGAATTTTACAATTTGCAATTTACAATCAGAGAGTAAACTAATCGAATGAAGTCAGTTACATGAAAATAGTTAAAGTATTTGTGTGTTAGGCCACGAACTTTTCAATCCACCTATAAATTGCAATACTCAATGATAAAGGACAGGATTGCATAGTTAAATGGTATTTGCCTGAAAAAAAAAAATTAAAAGTTTGGAAGTCTCAAGTCAAGCAAGTTGTTCAACATACAACGCCTTGCTCTAGCAGATCAACTTTTGCAAATGTATAAGAATCCGGAAAATGTCCCGCGCTCTACACAAGAACTTCTGAAGAAAACTGATACATATTCAGCATTATATACATACATATCCTCAACCCTCAAAGATATTTAACTTAAGACTTGGCATTAGCCTGCACCTAAAATAAAATCAAAAGACTTAAAATATGACATGGCTGTATGGATAAAAGTCCTTTGCCTACCCTGAAATGGATGAAAAAAAAAAAAAAAAAAAAATCAAGCAAGTTGTCAAATGTCAATCTGAAAAAGTGTGTCTTCTTTTCTGTGGGCTCGGCTAAATTCTTGGAATTCTGTATTGCAAAAACTAACTTAGTTTTCAGTGATAACATACCACACCTTTCAAAACAGTGTCTTGATTTATTGTGAAGACTTACTTAGGAGAGCCATTTTGATATTGCTTCGTATGATTATGTTCATTTAAAGAAATTCCAATGCAAGTGCAACGAAAGCATAACGCTCTGCCGCAACGCGAATATGAGGATGGCGTGGACTCGAAATTCAATATGATATCTTCGAAGGCAATGGAAACTCGTTATTACGAGGGATGTGGACGGGAGGGTCCCATCCGATGCATATTTCTGGGTGAATTTCATCCGGTAGCAGGTCCAAAAATATCGTGTCAGGTTAGTCAGCTAGAATTCTTAGTTAAGATTAGTTTAAGACTTTTTCTCATTATTTTTTTTTATAAATACACAAAAAACATACGCAAATCAATTGACGTTTAATATAATAAAAAAAATCCAGCACTTATGATGCAAGCTTGAGCATTTAAGCCAACCATGCGCAATTGCTGTAGGTTATCGAGGACGAACTTTATTATACACTATCACTTAGTTAAGCATTTTAGATTTTGAATATTGTTTCAGTTTCCTGAAGACTACATCTCAAAAGAATTATTTGATACCATTAGTGCATATATTATACCCAAGCCATTAATTCAGAAGAGCACTATGACCATGTGAGTATAGTTGTAAGACTGAATTGATTATTAGAAATTGTTTCTGATAATATGTGATGATTTCTTTTGTTTCTGTTTTCAGTAATGCTATGGGTCATAAGATAGTAGGTTATCCAATCAGAATCGACAACTCCAGATATGAACGTAATGTGTATGTCTTCAACTTATGCTTTGTGTGTGATAGTTGGTCAAAAACTGTCCAGTATGAACCAGTAGTGAAGAAACTTGGTGAACATCTGGTAATAATTAATATCTATAATCATTAATAATCAGTACTAGAATCAAAACTACACTTTCTCATATATAGGGAGTAGAATGGAAAGGTGCAGTAGAATTTTAGAGAGACACGATGTATCTGATATGTGAAAGAATAGACCAGAGTAAGAGTTTTTTAATTTAATTATTTTATTTTTAGTAAGGTAACATTTATCAATAGTTTTTCATGCAGAGTACATTACTAAACATATGGCTTGTCGAAATACTTCTTTTTATTAATTTATTGCAGTTTTTTATTGCTCATAAGATGTCTTTATTTATTTTCAGTTCTTAAAGGAAGTAAAATTGATTTTGACATAAAAGCTGCCAAGTTGTGTTATTTTATATTTTTATTTCAGTTATTTATCAACGGTAGACCAGAAGCTGAATGCAGCTCCGATACTGTCAACTTCTTTCGAGAGATTGTTAAATGAAAAAAGTTAAATGTGTTCTCTGTTTACACTTCACTTAATTTAAAATTTTGCTGTAATTAACTTGATTGAAAGACCATTTTGAAAAATCGAATATCATATTCAAATTAGTCTTGTCATGTTATTTTGACAAATGTACATAAAAAAGGTATTTGGTAGTAATCCCATAAAAACTATCATTCTAATGTAAATTACTATGAAAACTTGAAACAACAATAGCAGTGTTTGACATGGAAATAATTTGTATCACTTCCATGTAAGGTTACCCCTATATGTTACTTGAAATCCTCAGATGCATACTGCTTTTTAATTATTGTATAATAAATAAAAAAATAAAAATTAATTCATAGTAAATATAATTATTTTACACCTTTGATTAAAAAAAACAAAAATTAACATTAAGCCACTAGCAGGTTAAAAATCGCAACTTTTCATGTGCATGATATATGTATATCAGATAAATATCAAATATTGGACATTTTGATACTTATTATAAATATCTGACCTTTGGAATAAATATGATTGACATGCAATCAAAAAACCTAACTAAGTCTGACTTTATCCACTTGGCAACCCTTACTTTCAAGGTGTTTAGTGGTCTGAATAAACAAAGTCAATATTTACATAAAGATAAAATACTATCCTATCTTTTAAAGAAAATTTTAATAGCTTTATCTCTGCTGTGACCTTTTATTTATGGGATCCTTGTCAGATACATAGTGACTTCCTAAAGTGCCCCATTACATCTTTCTGTTACATGCATATGCCATTTACTTATTTAATAATCTTATTTGGCCATTTATTTATACATAGTGTGTTTAGTGTTTATGACACATTGTGTTTATGACACTCACAGTTATTGCTCTCACTCATCCAAATCACTCTTTCACTTAAATCACTTGGTATAGATACAATAATTTTTAAAAGCTTTATTTAACTTGCAATTAGTATTATTAAATGTTGCAATCCTATTTGCAAATCAAGTTTTATACAATAATTTATAAAAGCTTTATTTAACTTGCAATGAGTATTATTAAATGTTGCAATCCTATTTGCAAATCAAGTTTTATAAATATTGATTTTCTTGAATGGTCATTATTGATATCCTTTACTTCATCTTAACTTTCCATTTTCAGACGATAATGGAAGAAGAAACAAGATTTGTATCAAGCGGATCAAGCAAGCTGCCTACGCTTCTAGCTCATTTGCTTCATGATCTCAATACTCACCGCAAGGCTACATTAGTTGGTAAGTAATAGGTTTTAGTTATCACAATAGCATAAATCTTTCATGCAATGCCTTAGCGAGTGTTGTACAGTATTCCATGTGTGACTGCATTAAATCAGGGTCCTGATTATGATGTTCACATAATAGTATAGGAGTAAAAACTCCTAGAATTCCAGTAGTAGCAAAAAATTTGTTATTTTATTATTTTAACCTGCCCACCTTCTTTATTCACCTCTTCTTTCTTCTTTATTACCATTATTTAAGAAAGGCAGACAGTTGCAACAACTGATGTGGCTTTTATACTTTGTGTGTTTTGTGTGATATAGCTTTGTTTTATAAATTGTCTAGTCTATTTTTAAATTTCTTTGTAGTCTGTGCTGAAACTACATTAAATTATTTAGATTCCTTATTTCCAAGATAAGATTAGCTCTATAGGTATACTTAATAGGTTAAATAGTAGTAAGGGTATCTAATAATCTTTTTACTAAATAATATATTATTATATTATTAATATCGGGTTGGCACAAAAGTAATGAGACACTTGGTTTAAGTTTTTACTTTTTTATTATTATTACAATAAAAAAAGTTTAGTCAATGATGTAATTACCATTAGTATCTAAGACTTCTTGCCAACGATCCGGCAAAGTTTGGATGCCTTTTGCCCAGAACTCTGATGGCTGTGCCTCGAAAAAGTTGTTCAACTCTGCCTCTACGTCAGAGAAATCATTAAATTGTTTACCCCGCAAATGCTGTTTCAGGGCTCTAAACAAATGATAGTCTGATGGGGCGAGGTCTGGGGAATAAGGTAGGTGGGGTATCGTCTCCCAGCCCAAGTTCTCCAACTGCCGGCGAACCACAGATGCGACGTGAGGTCGAGCGTTATCGTGCAGTAAAACTATATTGACTCGTCTTCGTCGTTTTTTCTTGATAGCGGCAGATAATTTGGTAAGGTGGGTTGAATATTTGTCAGCGTTTATAGTTTCATTGTGTAATAGCTCATAAAACAGTATGCCTTGCGCATCCCAGAAACAGCAAAGCAGAATTTTTCGGCGGTTCTTTTGACTCGGCTTCGGTTGAGTTGGTGGCGTTTCTTCTCGAGGCAGCCAAAAAGCACGACGTGTATCGTTCTCGTAATAAATCCATGATTCATCTCCAGTAACCAGATCTGACAAAAACTCTTTACGTCGGGGTCGCAGCAAAAGTGACTGACAGATAGCGACACGGATTGCACGACTGGCGTCTGTAAGGATGTGCGGTTCCCACCGAGCCAAAACTTTTCGATAACCAAGCTCATGCAGATGGTGTTCCGTGGCGTGGTGACTACATTTAAGTGCTTCCGCTAATTCACGAGTGGTAGCATCCGGATTCAACTGCAGTTCGCGGCGCAAATCGTCATCATTCACTGCGGGTGGTCGCCCTGAGCGTGGCTGACTTTCAAGGCTCCTGTCTCCTGATTTAAAACGGTCAAACCATCGGGACACCGTCGCATGGCTTGTACTTCCAGCGCCTAATGCATTGTTGATATTGTCAGCCGCAGCCCGCGCACTGTGGCCTAACAAGTACTCGTATAAGTATAGTGTTCGAACTTGTCGCTCGTCCATTTTTCTTCAAACTGACTAAACAAATCGCGAGCGCGGCTTTATATACCCTACACCAGAAGTATCTAGAATGTTCTACAACATTCTAGAATATTATCGAAAAGATTGATTTTAAAAAGGAAATGTTATAGATTTTTCTAGTGTGTCTCATTACTTTTGTGCCAACCCAATAGTTAGTAAAAAGATATTTCTCTGTAACAGTTTTCCAAAGAAAGGTTTATTGCACAATAAGTAGTTATGAAAGACCTAGGAAAATGTAACATTTTTAAAAAGAGTCCAATATTTGTTTCTAGAATTCTAGTGCTAAGGCAAGCCCAGTATGGGGAATCAATCTGTAAAGTAATTTTTCTACAGACCTTTGTCTTCATATCTGAATGAATACTTAAAAAAATATATTTATTTCATAAAAAAAGCAATTGTTTGCTGTATTATGATTTAAAAATTTCAATATTGTGTAACATATAATAATAATGAATGATGTGATGCTTCACAAGTTTAAAATAGTTATTTTTCAAGAGAAATAAAAGCATAGACACCCTTTATATATGAAAGAAAAACATTGTCTATGATTTTGTATTTTTTATAGATTTGTCTGTTTTTGTAAAATCAATACTTGTGTTCGAGGCGCTTCTTTCAAAGCTTCTTTCAATAGATTAAACCTAGCGAGCTCTACCTGGGCGAAATGCAGCGCGCGCATGCATCTTTCAATCAATTAATGTTACAGAGTGCGCGCGCTGCACCCAGTCTCGATGCACTTTTTGCTCAGGGGATAATCAATAAACCAAGAGTTAAGTACTTGTCGCGCCGGCCTGAGAGCAGTTAACGTTAAATTGAAATTTTTCCTTTGACATACAATTTTAAATATACTTGTACTTTTACAATATGTAATATTGGAGAGTGACTAAACGAGTGTTTCATGCATCTCAACTGGGTAATATCTTGCTTTGCGAATGTGTATTTTGCTTTGAACCTTGACAAAGAGGCTCTTGTGTTTTTGATTTGAAGTTTAATATAGTCCTCTTCTAAAGTATAAATTATTTTTGTATTCAAATTCTCTTCTTAGTTTCAATTTAAATAGTATTATTGTAGAGATAATAAATAAGTGTTAGATAGTTCTTTGTTCTCTTAAATGATAAGGATTGATTATTTGAGAGCAAAGGCCAATTAGAATGTATTTGAAATATTATGAAGAAACAGAAAGACTACTCACACACCACAAATGATTTTCTTACGCAGTTACACAATAATATTTATTTATCTATATAGTTACAGTTGCAAAAAAAACTTAAATATGTACATATATTAATACGTCAATAATTACACTTATTAAATTGCTCATAAGTCCTAAACATAATACGACATATTGTTTTCTTTACTAGCTTGTTTTATTACATAAATTTAATTGATCAAAAAAGTGCGATACTTGTTTATCTTCTATCATCCTGCATTATGTGAATCCAACATATCCTTGGGATGAGACCTGGTGACCTATAGGTCAGGTTTATCAAAACCTCAGTTAAGCACCAGCCTCTCACAAACTATACGATTTGGTTTCTTCTTGTTGTATGTATTTAGATTAAGTTTGTGAAAGAAATAAATATTTTTTTATTTTTATTATTTATTTATCAATTTGTTACATAAACATAATAGTTACATATGGGTATAAGCTGGCAATGTGATGCGTGTTACAAATGTTTTAATATAAGTTGTGCATGGCTTAGAATCTAAGTTCATTTTTATTTGTCTTTTAACACCATTGTTGAAACCTTAAGGCATCTCACATTAACTGAAAGTATCCTATATGGTATTCAATAACAACCCCTGCAAAAAGACGTTATTTTCATTTGATATTAAGCTATACCGTATATCCTTTCTTAATAAAATTTATAAAATCGACAAGGAAATATTAAGACAGTTCTTGTTTCTTTTTTTAAAGCAATGTTATTTTAGTTACTGTTCTTTAACTGTACTTTCTAAAGTCAAAAATCGATAGTGTATATCGATTCTCTCATAATCTCAAAAACATCTTCGCACTATGGTGCCTAGTATGAGTATCATTACGTTTGCGTAAGCATTGTCATATTTTAGTATGGAAAAACCGACACCACGCTTTTACAAGTAACTATCAAAAATTACAAATCTCCATACAAAGTCTTAACGCTCACTACGCTTCAACATAAAATTCAGTAATCCATTACCCATATTCCTTGCCGGACAGGTAGAGCGCCGAAAGTCATGATACTTACACATATTTTGCGCTTCCTTGTCATTCATAACTTATTAATGCTTTCATACAAGCGCACCGCTTGTCATGACTTCTGACCTCAACCTTATTGTAACACGCGAACAATTTGAATGAATAAAGTGTTCTCTGGCATGCTCGACTTAAACATAATTGTGTTGTGTAATCATTCTCCCGTCCGACATTATTTTCACGTGGCCAATCTAACGAAGTATGCCTGTATTTCTTGTTTCTTCGTATTTACGAATATACTAGATCACCTATTCATTATTCCACTGTCACAGATTTTGTTATTAGTTGTCCTGTTCATTTAAGTAAAAATTTGTTTGTAACGTTGAGCTACTCTGTTTTCAATGGTGTTCGTCTAATTATGACATTTTTTTTGTCCAGATACCTGTTAGAATTACTTTGTTAATATGTTTGGGTAGAAAAAAGCGGCAGATTTAATTTAAATTTACGTTACAATTCATTGTCATAAATGTCTAGAATCGGGAATTGTTGTTATCTTAAAATATGGTTGAATTATCTCATTTCGGGCTAGGTGTTATAGCGGCTCCACTTAAGGTCCATGATGAGCGATCACAGGCCATCACCATTGTGAAGAGGGCATGATCGCCTCAATCGCCCATATCGGCGATAATCGTGCATGATCGCCACTGTATCGTACGATTATCGCCAATCATGGGACGGCATAGGCAATCATGCCCTTTAGACAATGGTGATGGTCTGTGATCGTCCATCATGGACATTTGTGTGGAGCCGCTATTACTACCATGGGCAAGAAGAAGAATTTTATAATCGTGATGCAGGTAGCACATCGCCATCTTGTTATTGCTGTAGTCTGCGTCTTGCTGTCGATTGTTAGTACGATAAGATAGATGTCGTTCACAAACGATTCCATAACGAAAATTTATAAATTAAATAACCAGTACCAGATTTTGAATTGGCGAATATTCGTTAGAGTTTGTTGTTTCAATTATTTTTTTTTATTCTGAATAGTCATGAAATGCACAATTATGAATGACAATATTTCGATTCATATGAAGACAGATAACGGAATTTAGAAAGTCCGTCAATTGTCCATTTACAGAATGTATTATCAAAGGTTACAATATTACCAAGACCACCACTATGAATAACTAAAAGTGTTAGTCGGATTTCGATTACCTTGTTTGTGGAACTACCTTGGGCCCACAAAAAAAAAAAAAGATTTAAATTATCTATAATTCACGGAGAATTCGGTAAACATATCTACACAAAACATATATACCAGTGGAACATAGACTGTCCTTTTAACTTGCTTCTGTACTGGTATAATATTATCTGCGGTGAAGGTTTGTTGCTAACCGCCTCCCTCTCTTCATATACCCATCAGGGGTATGGGTATACACCCCATTTACCCTCCTTCCTGCATCTCCCGGGAAATGCCCGGGTAAACTGCAGCGAATGCGCGCGCTGCATCCCACCTCACAGTTCTAGATGGCCAGATTGACAAATAAATCCATACATAGTTTGACCTGAGAAACGGGTGGGTGGATAGTATCCGGTTACTCGATTTAAAATTTAAAGCAAATAATTCCTAATTCTAAAAAAATATTATATTAGTTCATATTAATTTTCAATAATTATTGGTTAACAACACCGTTTGAGCAATGTCTATTTTTACATATATATATTGTTTTAAACCTAGAGGTCGGTCTTTCCTATTGTTTTGTCGCATTAGATCCAGAAAAAGAAATTTCGTGCACCAGCCAAGGTCCGTTGTCGTTTAAAGCAGGTGAGAGATTTTAAACTTTACGTGTTGTTGTAATTTGTCTTCTCATTCCATCGTCCTTGTCTGTGGTTTTCCATTGTTACATTGCGAATTATTTTTCTATTTAAACTTATTCTTCTAAGCTATATATATTTAAAGCACAGAGTGTAATATTCCATGCATAATTGTATGTAAGTTTGGCAAACTGCTTTTATTATAATTGTGTCTAATTTGAAATTATTTTTTATAGATCTTTGTTTGTTTGTCTTCTTTGTGTATTGTATGTATTTATTTCGAATCTTGCTCTTTTATATGTACTATTTAATATCGTTATTTAAATTGTAATTGACTTTAAAAAACTTTTTTAATTAAGAGTAGTTTAAAGAAAATAATATACATTCGTGTTTTCTCTCGCTATAAGATATTGTTATAAAATTATATAAAGAATTCTCATATTTGAGATATTGTTATAAAATTATATAAAGAATTCTCATATTTGCTATGACATTTGAGCTTTACTATAAATGTTAGATTTAATAACATAAATTTTTATTAATCTCTTATGATAATTTCTTTTCATCAAATACAAAGTATTTTATCAGAAAAATAACAACTGTTGTTCAACGCAATTCTCAGAATCTAACAAGGTGACCTTTCATGTTTTTTGATACATACAAATAGATACATAAGTAAGTTCTAAAAACGGTAAATAATAGTTTGCTTTCATAAAATAAATAATCTGGAATTAATTATATTATTTTTCACGTAGCTTAATTGGTACCCATTTTACACTCGATTTGGATTTAGGATCATAAATCACTTCTAGCTAAGAACCCATTGATAATGCTTCTCCAGTTTAATTAATGGATCCTTTCTTAGAGCATAATCATCATAATATTTAAGACTCATATTTTATATTTTCCGTAATCGTTTAGATCTTTTCAAGTGACACGATTGTTTGTTTTTTTTTTTTTTTTGGGTAATATCCAAGTTATACAACCAAAATTTATGCTCTGGATCCGTCAAATAAAGGTATACATCTTGACGGATGTCAAATAAAAATAAAGATATACATATTTATTTGGCGGATGTCTTATGCCGATCTTTTAATAAAATATATTATGCCAAAATAGTAGAAGTTACCGAGCACGTATACTTTTTTCTAGAGTTATGCCATCAACCATTATATTGTCTTAGCTTAAAATATAACACGATCCTTTGTTTCGATTTTAACCGCTTTGTCTGAAAACATAATTATAATATTTGGACTACTTAAATAATGAAATAAGTAGTCATAATACTTTAAACTCCAGAGATTTTTAAGTTATTTTTAAATATTTGTATTGGTAATTGCGTCTCAAAATGGAGGCTGTAATAATTGATTTATGTTATAGCTACAAAATAACTGTTTGACCTATGCGCGCGACGGTAATTTTCCACCAGCCCACGCATCTCTCCCCAACCCCCAACCTTTCTGTCTGTGCCTGGCGTCCCTGATTCAGCAGCTATAAAAGCGTTAGACGTTCTGTGGACCTAGTCTTATCTAACAGTGTAACGGATTCTGAATCCACTAATAAATTCTAATATTTCTTATGAAATTAGTTTATTATTTAAACTTTATTGCGATTATTCGATTTAATTAAATTATACTAGTATGCGCTTTTCCGCGCGTCTACTACGCGATACTTCTTATAAAACATCAAGTGGTTAAGGGGCGTGTCTAGTCACTGTGTTGTTGAAATAAGTCTTTCTGTTTTACAAATAAAGTTTAGAATAGGACGTGCGAAGAAGGACGGGCAAAGTGAGATGTAAAGCGTGCGTCAGGTGAGTTGTTTTCTTCGTAGACAAATAGGTACGACGTAATAAGTAGATTGTTAATTATTAATACAAATTTACAATATGTAATACTCAAAAATTGGAATTTTAATTTCATTAATTTTATTTTGTTCTATTCTATTATTAAATTCTTATTATCGACAATGTTTTAATTGAATAATAATGTGTTATATATATTTTATATAGATAAATATTACATCAAATCTGCATCTTCAATAAAATAAATTGATAGTGTTAAAATCACTAAACAAAATAATCAGTACATTTGTGAATCATGTAAGATTTCTTTGTATTAAATTTTCAAAAAAAAAAAACTGTAAAACAATGTAACATATTGTTACATTGTTTTTATCCTTTCGTTCTTGTTACCTGAAATAAACTAAAGCAAATGACGAATTTTATTTAAAATGCGATATTTTTTTTAACTGAATTGATTTTTTGCGTGTATATCGTTGACTTTATTTGTTATGCTGTGTTGCGTATTAATGTTGCATAGACAGTTTTTTTTCTAATGCGAAAGACAACACCTATTAAGAATGATGTATGACCATTGTCGCATATTAAAAAAGCTTTTTTGGAAAACCTCCCACAAAAATGTTCACTTGGTCGTAATATATAATAGATATTGTTTTACAGTTCTTTTTTATTCTACTGCGAAATATAACGGCAATTAATAATATTTTATAACCATTGTTGCATAAAAAAAAAAAAAAAACTGATAAAATACCATAATCAGAACAAAGAAGAGTATTGATTGTCAATGTTTCAAAGGTAGTTTTTCCTAATGAGAAAGACAACATCAAAAAATAATTGTCGCATATTTATTTAAAAAAAACTTATTCGAAAAATCACGTACATTAAAAAAAATATAACATATGTAGTCGGAACAAAGAAGTCTTTTAATAGGCATCCAGCCAGCCTCAAATCCCCGGGAGCGAGCTGCATCGATCATAATTGCAGCGCGCGCATTCTGCAATCAATCGGTGCAGCGTAGCAACGATGGGTGTTACCCCATTCCCCCGACCTCAAAACTATCCCCGCCCGGGTCAGGCGAGCAACTAGCTGTTGCGCGCGCTGCACATACCCGGCTGCACCTACCTGGCTGCATCTTTGTTGCGATCATTTATCTCCGTAGCGCGTGCAATAACGGTCGCGAATATTCTCAGCTCTTCTTTTTTTGAATTCGGGTTAAAGTTTCTTTTTACTAAATCAAATTCAAGAGATCACAATAACATATCACAATTAAATAACCATAATTCCGTTAAAACCTTTTTGTCCAACAATCGGTAGATTCGTATCAAGTGCATCTCACCCGGATAGCGCTTTGAACTTCCGCATTCTAGAAGCATCAAGTGGTTAGGGGTTGGTCCCATTATTATTCACAAAAAATAACAGCTACGCTACCTTGCTTTACGGTTCATTTTTACACGGCGTCGGTTTCTTGAAGGCGGGACTATCAATACACGAATATGGGCGGTTACGTTTAACATTATATCGGTTGTTTGGTTTGAATTCTTTCTTCCGTTAGTTGACTCCTGCCATAAGATGGTAAGTAATAGTAAAATAATTAATTATATTTCCTATTAAAAAAAGTCTTTTACGTGACAATGACATAAAAGCGTTAAGGGTTACAAAAAAACTTTTCACGATGATGAGTTAAGCTTATTTAAAATTTGGCCACCTAAATTATTTATTATAAACAAATAATTATTAACTAAATTATTTATTTTAAATAAATATATACTAATGAAATAAATAGTAATGATCTCTTAAAATCACATTTCAATATCATTAGATTAGTAAAGTGAATAAATGAATTTTATCATTGATCAGCTATAGTAAATAAAAAAATATGTTAATTTAACAAAAGTCACAGGAAATCAAAATATATGGAAATGACTAAGTATTTTGGAAATTGGGCAGAACGGTTCTGATTATGATTAAATTCACACTGGAACTTAGACCCCTTAGCTTGATAAAAATAACATTTCGAGGTTAAAAAATTAAAGCCGCAGAGAAACGGTAACCACGCAATGAAAAAAAAATATCCGCCGAACATAGAACTTCCTTCTTTTTGATTTGGAGTCGGTTAAAAATATTACGATGATGCTGTTCTAATTATAACAGCTCTGCCCGGGTAAAATTCAACATGCGCAGAAATGCAGCCGATGCGCGCGCTGCATCCACCCTGTTGCGCTTCTGGCTCGGGCCGGCAATCGATAATGTGCGTTCATTGGAGTCACAGTCCAAAGTGCAGTAGGCTCATTTGATTGACTTGGAAGTTTTCGTTTCCATTTATATTTAAAAAAAGTGCAGTAATGAGATTACATTAAATTTTCACCATAAAAGATTTCTTCTTGGATTTTTATTTAAAAACAGTGAAATAATAACTTTTAACTGAATTTGATTAGTTCATATTTGGGTTTTATTTTTCAAAAGTTTTAGATGATGATAAAAAGAAGTTTATTTATAACTGGGTGAGTAATACACTCCTTTGTTATAAAGATTTAAAAAAATTAAACAGTTTTTTAGTCACTCTGAATGTCCGAGAACCTTTGTGAGTTTTTCTTCTTGCACAATAAAACTATAAGTTAATAGCTTCTGTCCCGCGACTTTGTCTGCGTAAATCATAGGCGACTTAAAAAATTGATTGCTACAACGCTTCATTGAAGTCTGATAAGCTTGAAAAAAGATTAAAATTTATAAAAAAAAAAATATAACCGTGGAAAAGCCGGTAACTGTGAATAAAAATAAATATCTACCGAACTTAGAATCATTCTTTTTGATTTCGAATCGGTTAAAAGTACTACGATGATGCTGTCCTAATTATGACAGCTCTGCCCGGGTAAAATTCAACATGCGCAGAAATGCAGCCGATGCGCGCGCTGCATCCACCCTGTTGCGCTTTTGACCCGGGCCGGCAATCGATAATGTGCGTTCATTGGAGTCACAGGCATAAGTACAGTAGTCTCATTTGATTGAATTTGAAGATTTCGTTTTGATTTTTATTTTAAAAAGTGCGGTAACGAGATTACATTAAATTTTCACCATAAAAGATTTCTTCTTGGATTTTTATTTTAAAACAGTGCAATAATAACTTTTAACTGAATTTGATTAGTTCATATTCGGGTTTTATTTTTCAAAAGTTTTAGAAGATGGTAAAAAGAAATTTACTTATTACTGGGTGAGTAATACACTCCTACGTTATAAAGATTTAAAAAAATTAAACTGTTTTTTAGTCTCTCTGAATGTCCGAGGACCTTTGTGAGTTTTTCTTCTTGCACAATAAAACAATAAGTTAATAGCTTATGTCCCGCGACTTTGTCTGCGTAAATCATAGGCGACTTAATCAATCGATTGCTACAATGCTTTATTGAAGTCAGATCAGTCTGAAAAAATATTAAAATTGATAAAAAAATATAACACTAGATAAGCCGGAAACTGTGCATAAAAAATAAATATCCGCCGAACAAAGAACTTCCCTCTTTTTGATTTGAAATCGGTAAAAAATATTACGATGATGCTGTCCTAATTATGACAGCTCTGCCCGGGTAAAATTTAACATGCGCAGAAATGCAGCCGATGCGCGCGCTGCATCCACCCTGTTGCGCTTTTGACCCGGGCCGGCAATCGATAATGTGCGTTCATTGGAGTCACAGGCATAGGTACAGTAGTCTCATTTGATTGAATTTGAAGATTTCGTTTTGATTTTTATTTTAAAAAGTGCGGTAACGAGATTACATTAAATTTTCACCATAAAAGATTTCTTCTTGGATTTTTATTTTAAAACAGTGCAATAATAACTTTTAACTGAATTTGATTAGTTCATATTCGGGTTTTATTTTTCAAAAGTTTTAGAAGATGGTAAAAAGAAATTTACTTATTACTGGGTGAGTAATACACTCCTACGTTATAAAGATTTTAAAAAATTAAACTGTTTTTTAGTCTCTCTGAATGTCCGAGGACCTTTGTGAGTTTTTCTTCTTGCACAATAAAACAATAAGTTAATAGCTTATGTCCCGCGACTTTGTCTGCGTAAATCATAGGCGACTTAATCAATCGATTGCTACAATGCTTTATTGAAGTCAGATCAGTCTGAAAAAAGATTAAAATTGATAAAAAAATATAACCGTAGATAAGCCGGAAACTGTGCATAAAAAATAAATATCCGCCGAACAAAGAACTTCCCTCTTTTTGATTTGAAATCGGTTAAAAATATTACGATGATACTGTCCTAATTATGACAGCTCTGCCCGGGTAAAATTTAACATGCGCGGAAATGCAACCGATGCGCGCGCTGCATCCACCCTGTTGCGCTTTTGACCCGAGCCGGCAATCGATAATGTGCGTTCATTGGAGTCACAGGCATAAGTGCAGTAGTCTCATTTGATTGAATTTGAAGATTTCGTTTCGATTTTTATTTTAAAAAAATGCGGTAACGAGATTACATTAAATTTTCACCATAAAAGATTTCTTTTTTTTTATTTTAATTTAAAAACAGTGCAGTAATAACTTTTAATTCAATTTGATTAGTTCATATTCGGCTTTTATTTTATAAAGTTTAAGAAAATGATAAATAGAAATTAACTTATTACTGGGTGAATAAAACATTCTTATGTTATAAAGTAAAAAAAAACTAAACAGTATTTTAAGTCACCTTAAATTACTGAGGACCTTTATGAGTGTTTCTTCTTGCGCAATAAAATTATAAATTTATAGCTCCTGTCCCGTGACTTTGTCTACGTAAATCATAGGCGATTTAATCAGTAAATTCCTACAACGCTTTATTGAAGTTTGATCAGCTTGAAAAATATTAAAATTAATAAAAAAAAATATATAACCTCGGAGAAGCGGTAACTGTGCATAAAAAATAAATATCCGCCGAACAAAGCACTTCCCTCTTTTTGATTTGAAATCGGTAAAAAATATTATGATTGAGGCTGTCCTAATTTTATCAGCTCTGCCCGGGTAAAATTCAACATGCGCAGAAATGCAACCGATGCGCGCGCTGCATCCACCCTGTTGCGCTTTTGGCCCGGGCCGGCAATTGATAATGTGCGTTCATTGGAGTCAGTCCAAAGTGCAGTAGTCTCATTGCGATTTAATCAGTCAATTCCTACAAGGCTTTATTGAAGTCTGATAAGCTTGAAAAAAGATTAAAATTTATTAAAAAAATATAACCGCGGCGAAGCCGGTAACTGTGCATAAAAATTAATATCTGCCGAACTTAGAATCTTTCTTTTTGATTTCGAATCGGTTAAAAGTTCTACGATGATGCTATCCTAATTATGACAGCTCTGCCCGGGTAAAATTTAACATGCGCAGAAATGCAGCCGATGCGCGCGCTGCATCCACCCTGTTGCGCTTTTGACCCGGGCCGGCAATCGATAATGTGCGTTCATTGGAGTCACAGTCCAAAGTGCAGTAGTCTCATTTAATTGAATTTGAAGATTTCGTTTTGACTTTTATTTAAAAAAAGTGCAGTAATCAAACTACATTCAATTTTTCACCATAAAAGATTTCTTTTTGGATTTTTATTTAAAAACAGTGCAATAATAACTTTTTATTCAATTTGATTAGTTCATATTCGGGTTTTATTTTAAAAAGTTTTAAAAGATGATAAAAAGAAATAAACTTATTACTGGGTGAGTAATACATTCTTATGTTATAAAGTAAAAATAAGTAAACAGTATTTTAAGTCACTTTAAATTACTGAGGACCTTTATGAGTGTTTCTTCTTGCGCAATAAAACTATAAATTTATAGCTTCTATCCCGTGACTTTGTCTGCGTAAATCATAGGCGATTTAATCAGTCAATTCCTACAACGCTTTTTGAAGTCTTATCAGCTTGAAAAAAGATTAAAATTGATTAAAAAAATATAGCCGCGGAGAAGCCGGGAACTGTGCATAAAAATAAATATCTGCCGAACATAGAACTTCCTTCTTTTTGATTTGGAATCGGTATAAAGTACTAAGATGATGCTGTCCTAATTATAACAGCTCTGCCCGGGTAAAATACAACATGCGCAGAAATGCAGCCGATGCGCGCGCTACATCCACCCTGTTGCACTTTTGGCCCGGGCCGGCAATTGATAATGTGCGTTCATTGGAGTCAGTCCAAAGTGCAGTAGTCTCATTTGATTGAATTTGAAGATTTCGTTTCGACTTTTATTTAAAAAAAGTGCAGTAATCAAATTACATTCAATTTTTCACCATAAAAGATTTCTTTTTGGATTTTTATTTAAAAACAGTGCAGTAGTAACTTTTAATTCAATTTGATTAGTTCATATTCGGGTTTTATTTTAAAAAGTTTTAAAAGATGATAAAAAGAAATTTACTTATTACTGGGTGAGTAATACATTCTTATGTTATAAAGTAAAAAAAATAAAACAGTATTTTTAGTCACCTTAAATTACTGAGGACCTTTATGAGTGTTTCTTCTTGCGCAATAAAACTATAAATTTATACCTTCTGTCCCGTGACTTTGTCTGCGTCAATCAAAGGCGATTTAATCAGTCAATTTCTACAACGCTTTATAGAAGTCTGATAAGCTAGAAAAAGATTAAAATTTATTAAAAAATATAGCCGCGGGGAAGCCGGGAACTGTGCATAAAAATAAATATCCGCAACTTAGAATCTTTCTTTTTGGTTTCGAATCGGTTAAAAGTTCTACGATGATGCTGTCCTAATTATGACAGCTCTGCCCGGGTAAAATTCAACATGCGCAGAAATGCAACCGATGCGCGCGCTGCATCCACCCTGTTGCGCTTTTGACCCGGGCCGGCAATCAATAATGTGCGTTCATTGGAGTCACAGTCCAAAGTGCAGTAGTCTCATTTAATTGAATTGGAAGATTTCGTTTCGACTATTATTTTAAAAAAGTGCAGTAATCAAATTAGATTCAATTTTTCACCATAAAAGATTTCTTTTTGGATTTATATTTAAAAACAGTGCAATAATAACTTTTAACTGAATTTGATTAGTTCATATTCGGGTTTTATTTTTCAAAAGTTTTAGAAGATGGTAAAAAGAAATTTACTTATTACTGGGTGAGTAATACATTCTTAAGTCATAAAGTAAAAATAAATAAACAGTATTTTTAGTCACCTTAAATTACCGAGGTCCTTTATGAGTGTTTCTTCTTGCGCAATAAAACCATAAATTTATAGCTTCTATCCCGTGACTTTGTCTGCGTAAATCATAGGCGATTTAATCAGTCAATTCTTACAACGCTTTTTTGAAGTCTTATCAGCTTGAAAAAAGATTAAAATTGATTAAAAAAATATAACCGTCGGAGAAGCCGGTAACTGTGCATAAAAATAAATATCTGCCGAACAAAGAACTTCCTTCGTTTTGATTTGGAATCGGTATAAAGTACTACGATGATGCTGTCCTAATTATAACAGCTCTGCCCGGGTAAAATTCAACATGCGCAGAAATGCAGCCGATGCGCGCGCTACATCCACCCTGTTGCACTTTTGGCCCGGGCCGGCAATTGATAATGTGCGTTCATTGGAGTCAGTCCAAAGTGCAGTAGTCTCATTTGATTGAATTTGAAGATTTCGTTTCGACTTTTATTTAAAAAAAGTGCAGTAATCAAATTACATTCAATTTTTCACCATAAAAGATTTCTTTTTGGATTTTTATTTAAAAACAGTGCAGTAGTAACTTTTAATTCAATTTGATTAGTTCATATTCGGGTTTTATTTTAAAAAGTTTTAAAAGATGATAAAAAGAAATAAACTTATTACTGGGTGAGTAATACATTCTTAAGTCATAAAGTAACAATAAATAAACAGTATTTTTAGTCACCTTAAATTACCGAGGACCTTTATGAGTGTTTCTTCTTGCGCAATAAAACTATAAATTTATAGCTTCTATCCCGTGACTTTGTCTGCGTAAATCATAGGCGATTTAATCAGTAAATTCCTACAACGCTTTAATGAAGTTTGATCAGCTTGAAAAATATTAAAATTGATAAAAAAAAAAATATAACCTCGGAGAAGCCGGTAACTGTGCATAAAAATTAATATCTGCCGAACAAAGAACTTCCTTCATTTTGATTTGGAATCGGTATAAAGTACTACGATGATGCTGTCCTAATTATAACAGCTCTGCCCGGGTAAAATTCAACATGCGCAGAAATGCAGCCGATGCGCGCGCTACATCCACCCTGTTGCACTTTTGGCCCGGGCCGGCAATTGATAATGTGCGTTCATTGGAGTCAGTCCAAAGTGCAGTAGTCTCATTTGATTGAATTTGAAGATTTCGTTTCGACTTTTATTTAAAAAAAGTGCAGTAATCAAATTACATTCAATTTTTCACCATAAAAGATTTCTTTTTGGATTTTTATTTAAAAACAGTGCAGTAGTAACTTTTAATTCAATTTGATTAGTTCATATTCGGGTTTTATTTTAAAAAGTTTTAAAAGATGATAAAAAGAAATAAACTTATTACTGGGTGAGTAATACATTCTTAAGTCATAAAGTAACAATTAATAAACAGTATTTTTAGTCACCTTAAATTACCGAGGACCTTTATGAGTGTTTCTTCTTGCGCAATAAAACTATAAATTTATAGCTTCTATCCCGTGACTTTGTCTGCGTAAATCATAGGCGATTTAATCAGTAAATTCCTACAACGCTTTATTGAAGTTTGATCAGCTTGAAAAATATTAAAATTGATTAAAAAAAAAATATAACCTCGGAGAAGCGGTAACTGTGCATAAAAAATAAATATCCGCCGAACAAAGACCTTCCTTGTTTTTGATTTGGAATCGGTATAAAGTACTACGATGATGCTGTCCTAATTATAACAGCTCTGCCCGGGTAAAATTCAACATGCGCAGAAATGCAGCCGATGCGCGCGCTGCATCCACCCTGTTGCGCTTTTGACCCGGGCCGGCAATCGATAATGTGCGTTCATTGGAGTCACAGTCCAAAGTGCAGTAGTCTCATTTAATTGAATTGGAAGATTTCGTTTCGACTATTATTTAAAAAAAGTGCAGTAATCAAATTCGATTCAATTTTTCACCATAAAAGGTTTCTTTTTGGATTTTTATTTAAAAACTGTGCAGTAATAACTTTTAATTCAATTTGATTAGTTCATATTCGGGTTTTATTTTAAAAAGTTTTAAAAGATGATAAAAAGAAATAAACTTATTACTGGGTGAGTAATACATTCTTAAGTCATAAAGTAACAATTAATAAACAGTATTTTTAGTCACCTTAAATTACCGAGGACCTTTATGAGTGTTTCTTCTTGCGCAATAAAACTATAAATTTATAGCTTCTATCCCGTGACTTTGTCTGCGTAAATCATAGGCGATTTAATCAGTAAATTCCTACAACGCTTTAATGAAGTTTGATCAGCTTGAAAAATATTAAAATTGATAAAAAAAAAATATAACCTCGGAGAAGCGGTAACTGTGCATAAAAAATAAATATCCGCCGAACAAAGAACTTCCTTCTTTTTGATTTGGAATCGGTATAAAGTACTACGATGATGCTGTCCTAATTATAACAGCTCTGCCCGGGTAAAATTCAACATGCGCAGAAATGCAGCCGATGCGCGCGCTACATCCACCCTGTTGCACTTTTGGCCCGGGCCGGCAATTGATAATGTGCGTTCATTGGAGTCAGTCCAAAGTGCAGTAGTCTCATTTGATTGAATTTGAAGATTTCGTTTCGACTTTTATTTAAAAAAAGTGCAGTAATCAAATTACATTCAATTTTTCACCATAAAAGATTTCTTTTTGGATTTTTATTTAAAAACAGTGCAGTAGTAACTTTTAATTCAATTTGATTAGTTCATATTCGGGTTTTATTTTAAAAAGTTTTAAAAGATGATAAAAAGAAATAAACTTATTACTGGGTGAGTAATACATTCTTAAGTCATAAAGTAACAATAAATAAACAGTATTTTTAGTCACCTTAAATTACCGAGGACCTTTATGAGTGTTTCTTCTTGCGCAATAAAACTATAAATTTATAGCTTCTATCCCGTGACTTTGTCTGCGTAAATCATAGGCGATTTAATCAGTAAATTCCTACAACGCTTTATTGAAGTTTGATCAGCTTGAAAAATATTAAAATTGATTAAAAAAAAATATAACCTCGGAGAAGCCGGTAACTGTGCATAAAAATAAATATCCGCCGAACAAAGAACTTCCTTCTTTTTGATTTGGAATCGGTATAAAGTACTACGATGATGCTGTCCTAATTATAACAGCTCTGCCCGGGTAAAATTCAACATGCGCAGAAATGCAGCCGATGCGCGCGCTACATCCACCCTGTTGCACTTTTGGCCCGGGCCGGCAATTGATAATGTGCGTTCATTGGAGTCAGTCCAAAGTGCAGTAGTCTCATTTGATTGAATTTGAAGATTTCGTTTCGACTTTTATTTAAAAAAAGTGCAGTAATCAAATTACATTCAATTTTTCACCTTAAAAGATTTCTTTTTGGATTTTTATTTAAAAACAGTGCAGTAATAACTTTTAACTCAATTTGATTAGTTCATATTCGGGTTTTATTTTTCAAAAGTTTTAGAAGATGGTAAAAAGAAATTTACTTATTACTGGGTGAGTAATACATTCTTAAGTCATAAAGTAAAAATAAATAAACAGTATTTTTAGTCACCTTAAATTACCGAGGACCTTTATGAGTGTTTCTTCTTGCGCAATAAAACTATAAATTTATAGCTTCTATCCCGTGACTTTGTCTGCGTAAATCATAGGCGATTTAATCAGTCAATTCCTACACCGCTTTTTTGAAGTCCGATCAGCTTGAAAAAAGGATAAAATTGGTTTAAAAAATATATAACGTCGGAGAAGCCGGTAACTGTGCATAAAAATAAATATC